>CM039723.1:21403354-22683630 GCA_022539455.1 Dendrobium nobile
TATGAATTGATTAAATTTTTTTAAAATAAGAATAAAGCCTAAAAAGAATTTCTAACTTTTTTGTAATTTTCAAAAAATAACTTAACTAATTTAAAGCTGAAGCTAGTGATTAAAAAAAGATTGCAATAGCGGTGATGAAATTTTAAATCACACAACAAAGTTCTAAAATAACATTCTCACCAAGCAGTTATAGCTATTGTAAGATGCAAAAAGAAAATAAAAAAGTGGTGAATAAAAAAAGCACACCATAATATTTATAGTGATTCGATCACTTAACCTATGTCCATTCGCCGGAGTCCTCTACTCCGAGAATTTCACTAAAAAGTAATTATCATTCTGCCCCCACTGTAAGGTGGAGAAGCCTTTACACAAACTCACTTTCACCTTCCCTGGTGTGGTGGAGTACACTACTTGTAGAATGACCGCATTGATAATCAAATTGTGCTCATACTCACCATGAGAAGTCCAATACCAATACCGTGGCATGAATCCTCTGCGATACAGATCAACAGTTACATCATCTGGTTCTAGGTGCACTAGATTTGTGTGTTTAGAACATGGACATCAAAACTTTCCTTCTGATATAAAGCTGGCAGCTGTTTCGCTTGCTGAATGAAAAAATTCACCCCATTGATGAATTCATCTGTTAATGTCTTCCGACCTTGAGAATAATCGGTTATACATCCAACTTCTTTGATTTCTAATATCCATAACCAATATATAAGAGTAAAAAATTAATTGATATATATATATATATATATATATATATATATATATATATATATATTATATATAATATATATATATATATATATATATATATACTAATTAGTAGATCCAAGATATTTAAAACGTGTTACACTTATTAATGAATTGATCGCTCAAAGTCACAATCCCCTCACTAGGTCTACTAACCACTAAAGCAAAAAGATATGGAGTAATGTTGATCTCCATAATCCAACTTTACCTTCAACTCCCTCTCTAGTCTTATCAACAAGAACAATATCATCAACAAAAAGCATGCACCAATGTACATCCTCTAGCAAATGTCTAGTGCTAACAACCATGACTAAAAAATAAAAAAAAATAGACTAATGCATAATCCAAGTTTACCTTCAACTCCCTCTCTAGTCTTATCAACAAGAACAACATCATCAACAAAAAGCATGCACCAAGGTACATCCTCTAGCAAATGTCTAGTGCTAACAACCATGACTAAAGCAAAAAGATATGGACTAATGTTAATTTTCATAATCAAAGTTTACCTTCAAATCCCTCTCTAGTCTTATCAACAAGAACAATATCATCAACAAAAAGCATGCACCAAAGTACATCCTCTAGCAAATGTCTAGTGATAACAACCATGACTATAGCAAAAAGATATGGACTTAAGGCTAATCCTATATGTAATCCAACCGAAATAGCAAAAAAAAATTGAAAACATACCTTCGGTTATCTCCTCGGCGGCGCGCGACTAGGAAGGAGAGAGGCGGCGCGCGACTAGGAAGGAGGCTCGGCGAAGTCCGGTGATCGTCGACGGCGAAGTCCGGTGACCGTCGGTGACGTCTAACCACGGCGAGCGACGAACGGCGACGGAGGGCGACGGGCGAAGCAGTCGAAGTGAGAGAATGGAAGGAAACGAATGACGGCCAGAGGGGTTCGGGTTCGGGAAATAGGGCTTTTACCGACGGAAGTTCTGCCGGTATTGACACTAGTGACGTCGGTATCATTTCCGACGTCTGCTCCGTCGGATATATTTCGTTAAGTTTAAATAAGTCGGCGCAATGTCCGTCGGTAACGTACGCCGGAATTGTTCCGCCGTTACATGCGACGGAAATGGTTCAGGCATCCCCATACCGTCGGATTTGCCGGCGGAACCGGCGCCGGTAAATTTACGGCGTATTATGCGCCAGAAAGGTTGACGCAAACTTTACGTCGAGCAGATCCGCCGGTACCTGCGCTGTTTATTACCGTCCAGAATTTTCCGCCAGAAAATCCGACGGTAATCGCGTGTTTTCCCGTAGTGACCCTACTATTTTCTCATATCACCATCACCTATTTACGATCCTCTAACCATGCTATCACCTAACTATAACCATTCAATCATTATTGACCAACTATTACCTTACAACCACCATCACCCAACTATGATCATTTGATAATAATCACCTCATTATGGTCCTCCAGCAACTGTTACTTGACTATGGTCCTCCAAGAACTAGTACTAGATTATGATATCTCGACCACTATAATCTTTTGATGGCACGCCATTTCTTAACGATGATCCTCTACCTATCATCATTTTATTATTGTCTTTTGACCGCCTTTATCTGATTGCACTCCTCCAGTCACTATTACATCATTATGGTCTCCTAACCACTATTGCTTGATTTCTATTCTTTAATCATAGTTTTGTGACTATATTACTCTAACCACTAACACTTAATTACAATCTTTCAATCATAACCACTTAAATATAATCATCTAACTAGTGACACTTGACTATAGCATCTTGACCATCATCTCCTCAGTTACGATCGCGTAACCATTATCACAACACTATTCTTAACCATTATTGCATGTCCATATAATGCATATTATTTTCGCCATCATTTATAAGGTTGATCCAAAGCTTTGACATAAAATATAACTCATGATTTTAATAACAAGATTTCTATTAGACTGCTTGGTCTCTAGTCTCTCTTACTTAAAGGAGACTTATAGATAACAAATAATTTCTTAAAGACAACTCTCATATCTTGTGGCATTTTCAACTTCTACCATAAAATCTGTTATATCTAGTTTATTTCTATTCTATTTTATCAACTGTTACAAAAATAGGAAGGCCATTATCTGTAATCAATTAAAAAAACTAGTAGACTCACTTCAACTAGATTATGTCTCATGATTGTTCAATTTTTCAATGCATTCAAAGAATAAATTTGATATTTTTCATGACCCTATTTTATATGTGTGTGTGTTGGATCTTTGTATAATACTAAGATGTTAAAATCTCCTTCTCTCTACTATTTTGAATTTTGACATACAATGGTCATCATTATCTCTAGTAGCATAAAAAATAAATAAAATTTTGGAAATTTTTAAGTAGCAATCATGGTTCCATAATATTATTTTGATAAGCATAGTTGGTATTTATTTGACTGATGGCCTCTAGATATTTTAGGATTACGTAGAAATGACTTTAATAATTTATGATTAACTGAGTCATCTTATTAGTCTCAAAGATTAGATGAAGACCCGCAATAAATTAGATATGTGATTTCATATTAATGGCGCTGCTCATGATTACAACATCAAGCTTAGAATTTATGCAAAACCAATTTGATGATAGACAAGAATTTCAAGATAGTTGACCATCAGTTATGGTTGTACTAGATAGAACCTATATTGACTAACCCAAGTTATATATGCTGATTCTTTTCCATGTAAGCCTCTCTAGTGTTTCCATTTTCTCTAGATTCTAGTGTCATATAATAGTGAAAGGGTGGCTTTTTAGATTATTATTTATAAATTGTATCATTATTTGTAGTGTTTTATCTCCTCTTTGGGAATGGATTTGTCATTGAGACAAATCCTACTAGTTAGGTTTCAATGCGCTTAAATACTCAATTACTTGCATAATCTTGCATTAATGTTAATAATTGAATATTTATTATTTTTGTAGCAAGTTTAGAAAGTATTGATTATGGTTAATAATAATTGGTTTCCAATTTAAATGGATCTCATTTAATAAAATTCTTAGTAAAAGATATCGCCTTTCTCAAAAAAATAATAATAATAATATTTATTTTTATCCGTTCCATGTCGCTTTAGAGGAGGAAAGAAAATTTCTATCATTATTTCTCCAAATTTTGTACTCATTTACACAACATGATTAAAGGAAAGATTCAAACTATTACATCTATCATCAAGAGTGTTACCTGATGAAATAATTATTTTTATTATTAAATAAGTGGGGTGGGGCATTAGAATAATATGATGAGAAGAAAGAGGGCTTATGAGAGATGAATTCATGGGATTCTCTATGTTAAAAAACTACTTACAGCAACAAAGCCTAATCTTCAAGGGAATAAAATGGAGTTACCATATTAGGATACGAGCCATTAGGATCTATCTATACGTGAACATTTGAAGGTACCAATACATCTAAGATTAAAATAGCTTCCCTATGAGGATAGCTATACCTGAACTACTACTTAAGATATTCTTCAATGATTTAACAAGCTTATTTCTTGTGCCCTGAGGAATGATAATGGTGGGCTTTACTCAGAAAAGAATATGAAGTTATTTCAACATTGTAAGCAAAATGGAGTTGAGTCATCTGTTGAGAGGGGCAAGTGGAAGATGGTATAGCCTTGCTATATAACCCTATGTGAAAAAAAGATTTTTTAGGGGAGACGGTAGAGCCAACATTTAGAGAAGTGCTAGAGAGGGACTAGGGCTTCAGAGTGATGATATCTATGAGGTCATAATAAACAATGAGAAACACCTTGATGCTAATAGCACTATAGGAAAACTTTGGTATACCGGCTGAATTATATTTGCCGGTAGAAGCGACATCGTAACCGACAGATATTCCGTCGGTAAAACATAGTGGCGGATTTTCCGATGGATGAACAGCTGGGAAATTTTCGGCGGAAAAACCGCCAACAAATCCGTTGGCTTTTGCAAAACCAGCGGTAACTTTCGGTTAAAAATGTGTTGGAAATTACTGGAAGAACTTCTGTCGGATTTTCCGCCGGCATACTTAAACCCGATGAAATATTTCTGGCTGATAACCCGTCGGTATTACCACCGGAAAAGGCCCTATTTTCTTTCCATTGAAATCCATCGGTAAGAGTGACTCGTAAACAACAAATATTGCCGCAGAATTCCACCAGAAATCCGTCGGAAAAATTTCGCCTGAAAAAGGTTTCTGACGCGCGTTTTACCATCGACTACATTTCCGCCGGAAATGCAACTTTTCTAGCAAAATTTTTTTGATTTTCGGCGGATATGATCAGCCGGTAATGAGAGATTTTTCTGTAGTGTAGCTAGGAGGATAGCCGGGCTAGAATGCATTCATGGGTGGAGGAGAACCGTTCAAGGAAAATACAACATAAGAGATTGGGACCTGATGCTCTACATTATCTTCTCATTGAATTCGAATGTTAATAATAGTCTAGGCTGGCAGTTCATAGCTTCCAAACCAATCAACCTACTTTGTCTCCTTGGGTATGAACAGACAACTTGAATGTAACATAAATATTAATCTAAGTTCAAAAAAGCTATATGACATATTATTAAACCTCTCTTATAAATAAATTTAATGTTTACTTGTATTTATATTATTTTTCAAAAAAATATGAACATGAACTATATTTCTTTTCAACTTGCTGAGCAAACAGATGGCTCAAGAACATATGGGTTGCAAAAAAGCCTAAAAGAGAATTCTTCATGATTTTTTATATTTTTTAGGAAAAATATATTTAAGTGGGATATTCTGATCAATTTTTTTTTATAATAGACTTAAAAATTTATCATATGTATATTTTTATGTATTTTTTAAGATATTTATTATATTAATTATACATAACTGTCATAATATTTTATTAACTTATTAAATATTTCATAGTTTCTTCCTTTATTATTTATCTGAAAATTTGAATTTATATATGAATTATATTTTACATGCTTTAATTGTGTCATCCCTAAACGGTTGTCTAAGGACCCACAAAATCTTATTTTTTGTCACATTTATCAATAATCCGGAATTAGAAACCTTTTCTTTTTCTTTTTTTTTTTTTAGTTAAAACCCACATAGGGGCCTACGTGTTAATAACAAAAATCGGTTACAAAGTCCTTAAAAGGACCAACCAACTAACAACTGCTCCAAAGAGCTACAATCCAAAAAAGAGAAAAAAAACCTAGAAGCCGGTCGGTCCTTATACTATGATTACAAAATTGATAGAAAAAACCTATCGGGCTGTGAGACGACAGCACCCAAAAAAGGACGATCCAAAACAACGCTTCCGGCACAAACTTCCTGCAAAAACTCAAAAGGAAAAAGAAATAGAAAAGAAAGAGAGAATAGAGAAGAAACTTACAAGCATTAAAGCTCCCACTACAGCAAATAACAACAGGCCTACAAGAAATACTCCACACTAAAGCATTAGAATCACTCTTAAACGGGATAATGGAATAAACGACCAGATTATGAATCCCCTCCAGAACATGAAAAACCAAGTGGCAGAAAAAGGAAAGTTTGATAGAACTCATCTTTATAAAATACTCCCCACCACCAAAACAAAACCTGAAAGACTTAGAAAGCCAGAAAAAGGCAGAACAACAGAAAAAGCGCCCAGGACATTCAGACCCCAGAATGAACCCGTAATATCTATAAAACCAGAATGCCAACTAAATGAAACAAACAATGATCAATAGCCAGGTAAGGAACCCAAACCACAAGACAGCTACTAGTAAAACAGCAAAGGGCGCCACCAGAAAGCACAACAAAAGATAAGTAGAGCAATTGTGAAGCAAGACAAAATAGCTCAAACCAGCCCTTCCAGAAGGAAAAAAATAGAAACCCAAAAACAAAAGGCACGACCACAGTAAACAGTAGCAACCCCAGAAAAAAAAATCAAGCATTGATGTAAGGGACACCCAGACGGTCCAAATTAATTAAACCCTTAATGTAATTAGGAAGGAGATTGAAGGAATATTCATGGAAACAGGAAAAATTACCCCCCAACATCGCCAGACGAACAGCAGGAGCATTACCAGCCTCACTGATCGATAAAAAGGAGCAATTGATAACAGCTAATAAAAACTTAATATTCCTGATAGTGTAAAACGAGGAGTGAAAACAATTAACATCATCTCTATTGAGCAAAAAATTAAGATCAAAGCAAGAATCCACCTCCAGCACCATGTTCCTCACGTCAAGATTAACACAAACATTCAAACCATGAAGAAAAGCACAAAGAAGACCACCCATGTAATCAGAATACCCAGTGTTACCCGTGTAAGCAAGAATGAGGTTGCCATGATGGTCTCGCAAAAGACCACCAACACTGATAAAATTCCCATCCTGAATGCAACCGATGTTAAGCTTAACAACATTGGGCAAAGGCCTGCTCCAAACAATAACATTAGAATTCCCAAAGTTATGAGCAATCCCTTCCTTAATACCAAAAAACTCCAAGGTAAATTTAACATTGTTGAAATGCTTCAACGTAATAAGATTAACAGAAAAAAGAGACTTAACTTTATCAATAACGTTATGAGTAATCCTTTGAGGATCCATAGGAACACCATTAAACCTAGCATTATTCCTCTCCATCCAAATAAACCAAAAAATAAGGGAAGGAATAAGATTCCTAACATGCCCCTTAGAGTTCACAAACCAGCCTTCCAAAAGATTGAAAATCTCAATGTCAGGACTAAAAAAATTAAGCTTAAAAACCTTCTCAAAAAAGAACCACACCTTCAAAGCAACAGGGCCAGAGATGAACACATGGTGTAAAGTTTCACTGTGAAAACAACAATGACATTTAGAAACTATGATAAAACCTTTCTTCCTTAATAAATCATCAGTAGGGATATACTTATGAAGGATCCTCCACAACAAAACCGTAATAGTAGTAGGAATAGAATAATGCCAAAGCATTTTATAAATCATCTGCTCATCATTATGGCTACGCAGAACATGCCAAGCATCCTTGGTAAAAAAATTGCCATCTTAGTAAAGGAACAAAGAAGGATATCCCTAGAACTAACATTAAGAGGAATCTGACTAATAAGTAACACGATGGACTGGGGAAGAACCTGAGCAAGTTTCTCCAAATCCCACCCATTACCCAGAAAGAACTCCTTCACCTTAACAGTATCAATTGAGTTAGTATGAAGTAAAGAATCCAAAGAAACACCATTCACCCAACTATCTTGCCAAAAAAAGATATCCCCCTGACCAATACCCCACACCAAATAAGGCTCCACCCTCCATTTAATATTACAAAGACGATGCCAAGTTTTGGATTGCCCTCTAGAGAAAAAACACATGAAAGGATGACACCCCCCACAATATTTAGCACGCATAAACTTAGCCCAAAAACCAACATTGTTCCTAAAGTTGAACCAAAGCTTAAATGAAAAAGCATTGACCATATCAGCCATAGATTTACAGCCAAGAGCACCTTCCTGAAGAGACCCACAACAATTAACCCACGAGGTCCAGTGAATTTTAGAGTTCTGCACATTACCACTCCAAAAGAATTTATTAAAAATCCTTTCCAATCTCAAACAAATAGATTTAGGAGGAAATAAAGTTTGAAAACAGTAAACAGGCAACGAATTCAACACGTTTTTGATAAGAACAAGCCGACCCCCAAAACTCAGAAAATTAGAATCCCAAGAGGCAAGCTTATTCATAACAGAGGAAAGCAAACCATCAAACAGTAAGGCCTTCTTCCTACCCTTGTAGAGAGGAATCCCCAAATAATTTAAAAGAAAAGAAACTTGGGAAAAACTAGTAAGGTTCTTAATAGCCAAAATCCTATTCGGGATAACCGACTTAGCTGTAGCAAAACAACTTTTCTGCTTATTAAAAACAAGCCCACTGACCTCTTCAAAGCTCTTAAAAAAACACAGAATCTTCTTAATATTATTGGTAGAAGCATTAGCGAACACAATGAAGTCATCAACGAAACACAAATGAGAGATATTGAACCCACCCGAAATTTTAAAATACATGTTAGGGTTGTTACTAAAGAGGTCAAATAACCCCCTAGATAAGAACTCAGCAGCAATAATAAAGAGGGCAGGGGAGATAGGATCACCCTGTCGGAGCCCATGAGAAGCTTTAAAATACCCATGACTCTTACCATTAACAATGATAGAAAAATGAGGATTTTCAATGCAAACTTTAATTAAAGAAATAAAGTGATCATCAAAACCAAACAAGTTCAACATACTATAAATAAAATTCCAATTAATATTATCATAAGCCTTAGCAATGTCAAGCTTCATAATCATATTATCCCCCCTAACCTTCAAATCAAGATCTTGACAAAATTCCTGAGCCAGCAGGATGTTATCCGTAATAGCACGACCTTTCACAAAGCCCATCTGATTAGGAGAGATAATATTAGGCAAAATCAACGAGAGACGATTCATCAAAATTTTAGAAACAAGTTTATAAAACACAGAACACAAACTAATAGGTCTAAAATCATTCCAAGAGTTCACCTCATTACTCTTCGGAATCAAAACCACGGAAGTAGAAGAGAAAAAGTTCGGAATAGGAGACCCCTTAAAGAAATCAAGCACAGCAACATAAACATCCTCCACAATAATATTCCAGGCATGTTGAAAAAATTTAGTAGTAAAACCATCAGACCCAGCAACAGAATCACCATTCATGTTAAATAGGGTATCTTTAACCTCATCCATAAGGGGAAGAGCAGTTAAAACCGCATTATCAACATTCGACACCAACTTAGGAATAAAAGCATGATTATACACAGTAGACGGGCTAAAATTCTTATTAAGATGCTTATGGAAAAAATTAACAGCAAGGGAAGCAATCTCCTCATGATCAACAGAAATAGAACCATCTTCCTTAGTAATTTTATGAATACCGTTAATGGCACATTTTTTATTAACTAAAGCATGGAAATATTTAGTATTCTTATCACCCTCCATTAAGTTCTTGGAAGCCGCTTTTTGCTTCCAAAAAATCTCTTCCTGAGTTTGAAGGTTACCAAGATCCCCTTTGGCCTCCATAAGAAGAGCCAGATTAGCCACCGAAGGATCAGCCTGACAGCACTCCTCTAAAGAATTAACCCTGTCTTCAGCCAATAAAATATTTTGAAAAAGATTTTTAAAAACTTTATGATTCCACCAATTTAAAACCATTTTAAGCCTTTTCAATTTAAGCCAAAGCCTATTCATACCAGAAATCCCATCATCCGGGTAAAGAGGAGCCAACCAATTATTACTAACAACTTCAAGAAAATTGTTATGAGTAAGCCACATATTCTGAAATATAAACTGAGCAGAACCACCCATGGACTTAATTTGAATATTAATAAGAAGCGGGGAATGATCAGAGAGGGTACGACTAAGATGCTCAATTTTCGTAGAATTAAAAGCACTAATCCAAGCATTATTAAAAAGAACTCTATCTAAACGTTGCCACAAATGACCACGATGCCAAGTAAATTTATTACCAGAATAACCAATATCAATAAGATTGCAAGACATAATCATATCATTGAATTCATCCATAGATTGAAAATTAGGCCTCGAACCACCTAATCTCTCATCAGGATTAGAAATAGTATTAAAGTCACCACCCACCAAACAAGGAAGAGAACAAACGTTATGAAAATTAGAAATTTGTTCCCACAAAAGGTGTCTAGAATAATGAGATGAAGCAGCATACACAAAAGAAGCACCACATTGAAAAAGAGAACATTCAACATTACAATGAACCACCTGAGGGAAATCCCCAATAATATCTAGTCTAATAAACTCATTCCAAAAAATCCAGATTTTATTAGAAATATTACCAAAAGCATGTTTAAAACCCAGAAACTTCGCAGTGGCAAACAATTTGTCCATAGAAATAAAAGGTTCAAGTAAAACAAGAACAGAAATTTTATGAATACGACACAAATTTTTAACCCTAAATTTTGACGAAGGACACCCAATGCCCCTCACATTACAGATAATAGCATTAAACATAAAAACAGTCAATAGTGGGAAGTATGTGAGCGAGTAGTTCTAGGCGATTGTAAAATGACATTCCTAGGTTTCTTACCTTTCTTACCACGACCCTTAGAAAAACTCAAATCATGATCTTCTCTAGCATAACATTTAGCAGTAATTTCAACTTCAGTGTCAGTGAAGGCTTCACCATGATAATGATTAGACAAAGGAAACTCACCGTTGTTCATCTTACCAGAAGCCTCTTTAGGAGGCAATAAACCTTCCATGTAAAGAACTCCATCCTCAATAGTAGAAGTATTTTTCCCCCAATGCTTCGAGACATTTTCATTAGCATTCGAGAGAATATCCAAATCCTGCACAGAAGAGACAACCTTAGCCTTTTCCGCATCATTTAACATAGGAAACTCCATACCTTTTGCGATTTCCACATCACCTAGTTCCAAGACCACCTCAATGTTATCAGAACTATTAACAGGGATGGCAGCACGCCATTTCTCCAACGTCAGGATATCCGTGTTTTTACTAGAGCATTCGGCCTCTCCCTGAAATTCTGGATTACAATTAGCAATAGGAAGAGAAGAAGAAACATTAAGGCTATTATCATTATCATTAACCAACGGATCTAAAGAGAAATTATTCAAATTAAGCCCACTAGAGTTAATGTCATTAGATTTATGATTTACTTCCATATCCTTCAAATGAACCGCTTGATCCCCTGCACCCAAAATCAAATCCACGGGTCTAGAAACAGACCTGACTCCATTGTTAGAACCAAGCAAATCCTCCTTATCACCTTTCCCATTATCTTTAGCAGAAATTTTTTCTTTTCTCAGGGTAGGATGTAAACAATAACATTCATTCATAGCATGCCCATGCATTTTACAATGAGAACAGAATATAGGAAGATTTTCAATTTCAACTTTCTGAAAATAACCATTTTTTTCCGATCCTAGCCAAATATCATGCGGATCTTTTTTCGTAACATCCAACTCCACTAAAACACGCGCCACAGAGGGTCTAGTTAAAGAAGCAGTAGCTTGGTCCGTTTGAAGAGGTCGACCAAATACAGATGCCATCCCAAAAAGTATGTGAGAATTGAAAAATGCAAACGAAGATTAGGAAAAGCAATCCACACCGGGGCAATAGGAGATTCCTCCCTCACATCAAAATCCGGTGACCATTTCAGAAGCCTCATTTGACAGCCCTGAATGTAATAAGAACGCCTCGCAAAAATACGACTATAATCTAAATCATTAGACATTTTAATCGCAATGTGCCTCGGATCCAAAAGCCCCACGTTGAAAGATCCAGAAAGTTTCAGAGAATAGAAAAATTTACGGATAATGTCAAGGTTCGGTCTACGCAGCACAAATTTTCCAACAAGAGTGAAACAAAAAGGGGCCGCCAACAGCGAAACAGCTTCATCCTCGAACATTAACGCAGGACAACCTTTAAAAGAGCCATGCACAAATTTAACCTTACTACCTGAAGCAGAAGAACTACCCGAAACCACATCTTTGAAAGATCTAGTGTAAACAGGAGGTACAGAAGTAATAATCGGCTAGATGACGAAGGGTTCGTCATCGCCCCCCCCCCCCCCCCCCCCCCCCCCCCCCCCAACAAAAACCCCGGAAGAACCTCAAAACCACACACAGAAGGAGCAAAACCAACAGAGAACACCAAAAAAGACCAACGAAACCAAAGCCAGGAGAATAAACAGAGTTATCAGATGAAGAAGAACAACCCGAGAATGAAACAACAGCAGCGAACGGAAGGAACAGACGAGGCAGACAAATCGCCCGGAAATCGCCTGAGAGCTGACGGCTAGGGCTTCTCCTATGACATCAATATCTGCATTCCTTATCAACCAATTAGAAACCTTTTCTTTTTATAACTTATTTGCTAAAGACAAAATAAATAATAATAATAATAATTTAAATAAAAAAGACCTATTTGCTAAAGATAAGAATTTATATATAGAAGAGCAGCTTGGAAGATCTTTAATATCCGATTGACATCATTATATTTATTTCTGAATAAAAAATTAAAAAAAATCTATATGCTATAAAAACACTAACATTGGGTAAGATAATCCTTGCGGCATTTATCTGGCTTATATTAGTTATATAAATTAGCTCATCTAGTAGATCTTTAATGTCAATATAAAAGGACAAATTTCTTATTGTTTTACTGTTTAGATCGCAATCATAATTTTTATTTAGCTGCTCATTGCAGGCTAGAATATATGTGGCGATAGAGTTAGAATGTTTTGTCTTAGCATTGTACATAAACACAAAATTTTTTACGAGAAAAATCCTGAAAAAGGAAAATTCCACGGGGTTACGCCAAATTGAAATGATTCATCTAGTATTTCAATGGATTACAAGTGTCTGATCCATTCTATTTAGGATGGTCATATTACAACAATCAACCGTTGGTTTGAAATCTCGTGACGAGTGGAGATCGAAAGGAAAGCCGACGATGTTTGGTGGTCGGACGGAAATCCAGAGTCAATTGGAGGACTAGTGGAAGTCCTGTGTCAGTCGGTGGCCATGCAAAAATCCAACATCCTTCAGTGGCCGGGTGGAAGTCTGGCAAAAATCGGTGGTTGCTGGACGGAAGTCTGGCGGTAAGAGAACTCTAGTTTCTCTCTTCATTCTCTTCTTTGTTTGAGTCCCCCTTCCATGAGAAATGAAGGGTCTATTTATAGTTTTTTTAGAGTGGCATGACTAGTAAATATGAGGGAGATCAAAGATAAGTTGGGAGAGGTTTGAATGGACATCCGATGTTGAATCCCTTGATCGTGTACATTTTACTCGGCATTTGAATGTCTTAATGATATCAGAATTTGGCGATTTTGTGATCGTTAGATTTGTCTCGTCAAGCCGCTCGATTCGACAATAAACATGTTACATTTATAAACCATTTGGTCATCCAATTTATGCTTTGAACTTTCCAAATGTGCTTCGGGTCTTCAATTTGGACCAATTTGCACTGAGATTGAGTCGATTGGCATTATTGGGTTTGTATTTTTGAGACATTCAATTCAACTGTAAGTTTACTGAAATAGGAGTTCATATAGTTCCAAATTTAATTTCGAAAGTTTCCAACTTGATTTTGCCTCGAGATTCATGCCCGATCATGATAATTTTTTGATGATATATCAGTTGCCCCCTATTTTAGAATGTCAAAGCTTTAGAAGTTTAAAAATATGCACCATAACCTTTGGAGTATTTTTTATACAATTTGAAACTTGCAAAATAATATGATATTGGGTATAAAGGTTATGAATAGTTTTCAAAATACCAAAAGTGAGTCTAGAATGTCGTAAAACAGTTCGGATACCCAAAAAATATCTGATTTGGTTTTTTCGGATAAAAAATCGGGCCTTAATGCATATTGGCAGTTGAACCGGACAGTGGGTAGTCGAACCGAGAGGTGGGCCGGCCAGTCGCCGACTACTACTGCCAAAGGCAGTACGCTGTGCGTGAGCGGGGCGAAATGGCGCACCCCTTGGGGAGCTCGGTTTTGCTAATAGCAGTTTAATTTTTTTTTTCGTAGGCCCCACATCATTTTTTTTAATATTATGGCGGGCAACGGTTATAATGTCGCCCTCCTCTTTAATTTTTTTTTAATAAACAGATAATAGTTTTTTTATATAATAATTCTTACAATTCCATAAGTGCCCCAAAAAATTTCAAAAAACATCTAGAATAATTTTTTAAAAGTAGAAAAAAATTTGGAGGTAATTTTTACTTCATTTTGATCCTATAAATAACCCTTTAAGGCAAGAAAAAAGCTGTTCCTCTCCTTTTCCCTTCACCCTCTAACTTTCTTAAAGTTGAGGTCCTCCATTATCTTGAATAGGTGGCATCCCGTATCACGTACAAGTGCCTCTCTCTTGTACAGAAGTTAAAATTTTTTAGTCTTTCCTTCTCTTTTTCCTATTTTTCATTTTCACTCTAAAGGCCCTCTATTGTTTTTGATAGGTGGCATCACCTATCTAAATTCAGTGCCCTTCTTTAGCATAGAAACTCAAATGGGTGGCCACGCCTCCACCTAAATTTCCCTACAAAAGGAGGTTATCCTATTGCCCAATATGAAGGTCCGAAGAAGGCTCAAAAAGTGGTCAAAGCTAATGATGTTGCCTCCATCATAACCAACAATTTTATCATTTTTAGAAAGAAGTTTCACTTTTCGGTTGATCTAGTGATGAAGGTGCTTGAAATCTCAAATCATGCATATTCTCCTCCTTCAGGATTTTTGACTGTGTATGAGTTCAATTTGCGAGCAGGGCAATGATTTTCATCTCTATTAGAGTTAGTTGATATTTTAGCGACATGTGGATGAGTTTGTTATAGTTTTCTTAGAGTGTCATGTCGATCATAATAAAATTGATTTTATTTTTAATGGTGCGGTGTTGTCTCTAAAGTGCCTTTCTTAGATGGGTTTACTTGTGATATGCAGGGCCGTATCACTTTCAAATCCAAATGGCTTGATATTTGCACTTAAGACCCGACAAAGAGCTAGGTTAGTGGATTCTTCTTCATGCAAAATGATTTGAATATTTTCAAAAAAAAGGGGAAAGCTATAGGAAATACCCACTACCCTTTATGTTGGATCATAAGATATACTAAAGATGCTCAACCTTTTTGATGTTAACACTCTTCACTATGAGGTATGTTATTTGAGCAGATATATAGATGAAGAGTATTTATTCAAGATGGAACTATCTACTCAAGTAGGGAGATCAGCCAAAGTCTTAGAGGCAGTTATCCACACTTCAATGGATCCCCCTAAACGATCAGGAAATGAAGGTGATCCACAGACATCCAAAAACAAAAGGGTAGAGGAGATTTTGACAGTTATTAATAAAGGTCGCTATTCTTCTCCATCAAAGTAATACATTCTAGAAGATATTTTAAAACATCAATGTGTTTGACGTCGATGAGATGATCATTTGGTGAGTTCCCATTTTCTTTTTTGTTTTGTTTTTTTTTTTTTTGTACATTTTTATAAGGATATATCCCTTATAATCCTTCTCTTATTATTTCAGTTGCTATAACATATGAATATTTAAATTGAATTAATCATTACCTTGAATGATAAAAATAATAAGTTTGTGATGTAAAGTATCTTCAAGGAGAATTCAAGAAGAAGTATGATTACAAGATCAGGGAGATGAAGATAGTAGAAGAGTAGGTAGTAGAGTATGGAGCAAAATTAGTTACTATGGCAACTTCAGCTGAAATTACTAGATGGACAAGAGGGGGGGTGAATTGTGAAAACTTTTTGACAATAGTTAAAACCTAAGCAGGAGTTCTAATATTTTTTGATGTTTTTAAATTTTAACATTAAAATTTAAACAATTTTTCTTTCACAAATTTTCCCAAGCAAATATTGCAAAATAAAATGCACACAATAATAAAAGACAATAAGGAAAAAGCACACCGAGATTTTTATAGTGGTTTGGTCAAACCATGACCTACGTCCACTCCCCGGAGTCCTCCACTCCGGGTATTTCACTACAAGAAATAGCTCTCCTTTTGCCCCCCTTGGCAAGGCGGAGAAGCCTTTACAATACTCCCATTCACCAACCCGGCGTGGTGAAGTGTCAAACTCTGTTTTCACCCTCCTGGCGACGGCAGAGAACCTTCTCGTTTTTCTCCCTCCTGGAGAAGGCAGAGTACCTCGAGGTCATGGATATAGAAGAGCCTTTCCCCATGGAGATCCTCCCACAAATTCTTCTAGGGCCATAGGAGGAGCAAGATGCAGCAAGTTCGAAGCAACCGTATGATCTCCCTCACACCTCTTCTCCCTCACAACGCTCACCTTCTCCTTCCTCTCTTAAACCCTAAAGAACTTCTCAAGAGCTCTCTCCCTCGGAATCCCTCTCTAACCACGTTCTCTTCTCTAATTCACCCCTTCAAAATATGACAAGTTTTACACATAAAAATGGGCTCCAAAATCCCTGATATTTCAAAAGTAGCCGTTACTATCGTACAGTACGGTTTCTAATCGTACAGTACGATATGTATAAACAGACTTTGTCCTGGTACGAAGTGGTACGAACAGTTCAAAAATATCCGTACAGTACGATTATAAATCGTATGGTATGATCCATAACAATACTGTTCATACAGGACGATATCCGGGACGATCAAACATCGTCTCTGTTCATCGTATGGTATGATTAACTTCGTATAGAACGATGAGACAAAATGCAAGAGATCATCCGAGATGATCTTCAGGACGATTATAATTCATCTCTGTTCATCGTATTGTACGATTAAATTCATATAGTACGATGTTCAAATTATAATTAAGCCCGGATTTCTTGCACTAATCACGGGTTAAATTAAGTAAATATTTAAAATAAATTGTACCATACGAACGTGCTCGTACAGTACGAACGGTGCAAAATAACTTACTTAAGTTAAAATGATGGCTAGGGTTTTGGATTTGAACATATTGTACAGTACAATTACATTTATACAGTACGATTACATTCGTACGATATGATCTATTCACAGAATCATCTTACAGAGCTCTGATCGTACTGTATGAAATAATATCGTACAGTATGATCTACAGAGAAAGAAAAACTCTAAATTTTTCATTTAAAAATACTCTCCCCCTGTGTGTGTGCATGGTTGCTCAGACTTTTATGCATTTTATGGCCAGACTCAAGAAAATAAAAATAAAATAAATAACAAAATACATTGCAGACTCATACTCCTAATCTACCCATTCTTGAGTCTTCGAGTCGTCCTGAGTAGCTCTTGATCTTCCTGAAATATTAGTACTCACAGACAATAGCAAATAAAATAATATTCAATGAATAGATAATTCAAATGATATTATTTGTCATTATCAAAATCTCAAACTCGGGGTCATGGTTTGCAACATCAGCTTCTTTATAGAATCAATAAGTGGTTTGCATTAATGTTAAGTTAGTGGATGCACAGACGACGATCAATAAGCACGTGAAAAATTAATAGATCCTTGAGGAGAAGATAGCAGCTATTAAAAATGAGAAGTAGTGACTCCATAGTTTGTTGTTTGAGAAAGAAGCCAAGTCCAAATCAGAGTTATTGCCTCCCAGAGTCATTAAAGAATTCAAGAAGTTAGTTTCCTTCAAGATGGTAGTTCAAGGTTGGATTTAAGAAGCTCGTGATCATATATATGATATGGAGGTGAAGGCCTTAAAGCTGGAGTATATAGATGAAGGCTTCATTCGAGGTGAAAGGCATTCATTTAGTGCAGTGCAAGACCAGAGTTAATATTGAGGGGTTGACACCTAACCAGGTATCTGGTGACTTTTCTTCAGATTTAGGTGGTGGTGAGATTGAGAGTTAGTTGTAGAAGGTCTTTTCCCTGAGGATGATAATAATGAGATTATGTAGTATTTCTTTATTGTTAATTGTATCAATTTATATTTTTTAGTGATTATTATATGTATTTGGTGTTGGTGTTAGTGTTTATGTATGTGATATATGAAGTTGTTGTTGTTCTTCCTTTTCTTTTTCATATGTATATAAAATTTACTTAATTTCATTTTAATCTAAATGTTGAGATATATTTTAGTAGGCTCATTTTGGTTTGAGTGAATATGAGAGACATCGTCCTAGGATATTTAACCTATTCGAGGTTATTACTCAAAGAATTTACTTGATGATATTAACATGTATGAAAAAGGTCAGATCAAATCTCCCTATGATTGATCATTCAGTGATTAAGACATAAGACATTCTCATATGATGTTTGACATATTTGAGATTTTTAGTCAAAGTATTTGCTTGATAACATTCACCTATGTGGAAGAGGTCAGATCGAATCCCCCTAGGATTGATCATCTAGTGATTGAGAAATAATAAAGATTATGTATTTCTCAAATTAAGGATTTTACAAATTGATTAACATCATTATATGATATTTTAACCTATTAGAGGTTGCTAGTTAAAGTATTTGCTTGATTACATTAACCTATATGTAAGAGGTCTGATCAAATCCTCCTGAATTGATCATCTAGTGACTGAGAAATGATAAAAATTACATATTTCTTGAATCAAGGTTAAAGAGATTAGATTTTATATTAGTTTTTTATTATCTTTTTTATCATTTTTAAAGAATGAGATAATAGTAGAGTTGTTGGCCTCATTTTTGTGTGAGGTCATTAGTACCAATCCAGTCCCTAAAATAATCTAGACTCTAGAATTTATCCATACTCTAGGATCTATTTAGAACTTAGGAACTATTTAGATCATAGATCTATCCAGACCTTATGTTCTATCTAGACCCTAGACTCTATCCAGTCTTTAGATCTATCCAGACTCTTGGATCTATCTAGACCCTACGGTCAATCCAAACCATAGATCAATCCAGATCATAGATCTACTTAGACCTCACAATAAATTTAGATCTTAAATCAATTTAGATTCAAATCAAACCCATACTTCAAACCAATCTTGATCTTAATTCTAGCTTAAACCTTGATTCATCCTCCAATAAACTAAATAAATATTTAAATTTTAAAAAAATCATGGAAAGGCACTAGTTTCACTTTCAAGAGGCATGCTATCAAGATAGCCCAATTTACAAAGATTTTGATTTGGAGACCCGAATTGGAAAGACTGAAAGAAGAGAAATAATTAAATTTAAATAATTTTAAATTAAGAAAACTCAAAGGCATTCAACTTAAATTAAAATCTAATAATTTACAAAAATATCAAACCTTCAAAAATTATTTAAAATCAAAAAGTCGACAATTTGGTCAACTTTAAGTCAAAATTAAATAAAAACTTTTAAAAATTAATAACTAAATGTAGAAAAATCAAAATCTAGCAAACTTATAATCTAATTAATCATCTTAAGGTCTATTTTAAAAAAAAATTAACTTTCTAGAAATTAACCTTAATCTAAAAGTCAAATTTTGATTAATTTAACTAATGTATTTAAATAATTCAAATAATTTTTAAAATTCAATAATTAATTTTAAAATCTAAAAATCCTTAATCCAACTTCAAAAATAGCAACGAATAAATTATTATTAAAATTCATCAACTTTTTAATCTTAATTAATTCAATACATATAATTATACAGGCTACCACCAGCTCGGACCTATGAGGCTATTAACTTAGCCCCATGGATAATGAAATAAACTTTATGACCCTAATTAGCAATAAAGGTGATAACTATTTAAATTTAAAAAATATATATTAAAATTATTTCTAAATCATTAATATTTAAGCTTTAATTAAAATTTCTTTTAAGCATTTCAACCAATAAGAATATAAAAAATTTTAACTAATTGCTCTACAAAGGACATATCTAAACCACACAACCTACCTCACATTAGATGGTTTTCTAGGACAACCAATTCTAGTCTTAGGTTAGGCAAGTATTTATTTTTCTATTCCGTGCTAGATTTTCCATGGTTTTTATTATATGTTGGTTGCTAGTTTATATTGATTGATTATTTATTTAATTCTTATGTAATCTGTGATTGTATGTGATGAGTCTTTGATTTACCCTTAAT
Organism: Dendrobium nobile; assembly: GCA_022539455.1. NCBI lineage: Eukaryota > Viridiplantae > Streptophyta > Magnoliopsida > Asparagales > Orchidaceae > Dendrobium > Dendrobium nobile. The sequence goes on from CM039723.1 coordinate 21,423,628, forward strand.
TTAGGGATAATTTAAATGCTAACACAATCTTATACAGGCACTTCAAAATTAATAAAATAATTAAAATAAAATGGGGCATAAAATTAAGCTTTAAATTAATGATATTTTCAACATGTGCTTCAAAAATGGTAAGTCCCCCTTTTAAATTGAAAGAGTATGGCCAAGTGTGGGTGATTTGAACATTTAAAATTTTATTATATAATTGCTTGGGATGATTTAATTATAATTATTTAGGATAATCCTACAGGTTGTTCGAGTCTAGATTTTAATTTTCATTTGAATGTAATTTGATCGTATATGAGTTGTAATTGAGTTATAATGTTAAAGTATTTTGAGATGGGATGTTAAGCATCTAACATGAAATCCTAAGAGGAAGAGACATCCCTTAGAGGAGCGTTCCTCTCTATTTGAAGATCCAAATTATGATGACTTTTAAATATCCAAAGATGAAAGATAACACCCCATTCTAGGGAGGGTTTCTTTTCATTTAGATATTTGAACCCGACATATCCAAGGAGGCTGTAAAATGACAAAGAAGTGAAGACTAAGAAAAAATACAACTCTAAGTCACTTGTGTCTTAGGACTAGAAATTTAGGCTTATTATTAGTGGTGCTGACCATATTAATTTCTATAAAATTCTAGAATGTAATATTAAGTGGCACTTGCCACATGGACATTCAATTTGAATATTTAATTTGATTTTGTAGTAGAAATTACATATCTTTTCTAGCTTTTTTTTATTGCATGCCATTTTTATTTTGCATGGAGAGATCGGAGGCTCATGAGGGTACAGATACATTTTTTCTACTCTAACTAATAAAAATCTTTAAGCTCGCATAATAATTCTAATAATTTTAAGAAGTAAGCTCGAGCTTACCAAGAGTTTTTCATGCATTCATATTAATTTTTCTCTATATTATTAGGCACCTCCCTACCTGTGAGTTCTGATAGGCCACCTTACCTATTAGGGTGCAGTCTTATTAAGAGAATGTTATACAATCTCTAGGATAAAACATATTTTTTAATCCTGATTTTAAAATTTCTTCATTCTAATTTATGCATCTTAATAGAGTCAATTTGCATGCATTACCTTTGAAATAAATTTAAATGAGTCTAAATTTTAATTGTATTTTACTTTAAGCTTCATATTACCTAACATAAGTCAGTGAGCCAATTAGGATATGCTATAGATGTCGGCCTTGATTCCACAGACTTAACTAAACAACGACGTCCCTACCACTCTTTCATAAGTGATCAGATTTATGGTTTTAAAGCGCCTAGGTGGTTAGTTGGCTCTCCAATCTAGGCTGAGATAAGTTCAAGTTTGCACTGTATTAGTTAGATTCGAATTAATAATTTTTTAGTACGCAATTTAGACTTAGGTTCAAAGGCAGATCCAAACAATAAGACCTTAATTTTCTATGAATCTAATCTCAGCCTTCTAATAAAATTAGCAATGCAAATTAAATCTCTTTCAATTTAAATTTAAGCTCAACACTTAGGATAGGCTGGGGTGCTTCTAAAATTGTTTAGAATTACAAAGCACCTTCTACCTTTTCTCCATTAACTTACATAAACAAGTGTTTCACTTTGATCATGTAAAACCCCAAAATTTTCTTATAAAAGTTTTTTCTCTAGAATAGTCAATATTTATTTCTAGAATCATCTTAAGTCCAAATCATGAACCATCTTTGACAAAAAATTTATAATATTTTTTAGCTTCCCTATTTTTCATAATTTTTTAACACTATCAAAATCTTTTAAGAAATCGGTACGAGTCAGTACAAGTGGGGTTTTTGAGATCATTAGATGTCCATTTTGCAAATTGATTTTACCAAAAAATTTTAAATAAAATAAGTTAATTTATGAATATTTTTATGTAATTTTTGGAATCCTTAAAATAATTTCTATGAATTTTCTATTAAAAATTTAATTATAATAATATTATTTAATAAAAAATGAAAATATCTAATTCCACTTAGTTTTATATAAGCATGTTATAGTCCTTAATAGAGAATGAAATTGGATTTTGGAAAAAAAAATCTTAAGAGAAAGAGAGGTGAGAGAAAACCAAAATCAAATTTTAAGCGAGTTAGGGCCATTTTCGACTGTCAGTCCAGTTGAAAAACTTGTTCGCCTCAAGGTAAGGCACATACTGTCATTCTTAATTTTCAAAAATGTGTAAGTTTTAGTGAATATTTCAATTAAAACTTTAAATTCATTAGCAAAAGCGGCGAAAACTTTGTACTGGTAAAACTTTCATTACGTAATTTTTTATATGTTATAGAGATTATAATTATACACATTTTGAATATTTTTTAAAAAAATTTTATTAGGGGTTTTGAAATTTGTGGGGTTTTTATTTAATAGAAAATTATCTTGATGTTAAAAAATAGTGTTGTATTATAATAAAAATCTTAAATATTATTTTACATAATTCCTGATCATAATTTGATAATTTTTTGAAAATATACATTTTTGCCTAATTGGATTATCTAATGTCTATTGTTATACAACATTGTGAAATTTTAATATATGTGAAATTTTAATGTCTATAGTTACTCTTTAATTTTTTTAATGTGATGATATATATATATATAAATATTTAATATATATATATATATATATATATATATAATATATATATATATATATATATATATATAAATATATATATTATATATATATGATTAAATTATATCTATTAAGAGTCATAAGGCGTTAGAATCTTTTGAGATTATGTCTGTGTCAGGAAATTATTGAGAGTTATAAGGGGCTGTTATAAGGGGCTATTATCCTTTGAGATTCTATCTGATGCAGGGATATCTGATATGTTATGGTGTTATAAACACAAATAAAAGCCAGGGAGTCATAAGGGGTTAAAATCCTTTTAGATTTTATCTTGGTCCAGGAAATTTGATCTGAACTATTCTATAATATAAATTTTAATTTTTTTATTTAATATGTACTATTATTAAAATCATAAATTAACTACTATACATTTATTATGTTTTCCAATTTTGTGATTCTCAGTTCAGTGATTTATTTAAATTGTATATAAATGCTTTTAAATATTTAGTAAACTATTTAATAAAAGAAGATTTAAAATTTTAAATTAGTTTTTATGGTTTGCTGAGCTATTATAGCTCACTGTGATTTTACTTCTAGTTTTCAAGATATAGGAAGGGTAAAGAGGTTATGGACTAGTAGTTCAGGATCAAATATAAGGTTATAGGTATTTTACTATTTTAATATTTATACAATCATGACTAGTTAAATTTTTAGTTATGTAGCTCTTGCCTATAGCCATGTAATATAATGTAGATATTTATTTTGATGAAATGAATGAAACTTGGTGGATGAGTTTATTTTTAGTATTTTGATATTTTAGTAGTTATGTAGTCTGTAATTTATTTTAAAAAATTTTGGCAAAAAAATTAAAATAATTTCAAAATTAGAACTTAGGATTTAACTGCCATAGCTCAACATGATAGGACCTGTCCTGATTGAGTTGGGTTGTGATAGATCCAATCCTTATTTAATTTCTAACCTTACTTCCTTTGACATCAAGCTTTGAAATCTCAAAATAAATTTTTTACCACTATTTTAATTTAGAATATTCATAGGAAACTCTGATTTCTTATGATATAATTAACTCGAGGGCTTACACTGATAGGAGATTTAGAAATTCATATCAAAATTTTCAAAATCAAACTTTAAATTTTAATTAATTGTCTTTGGAAAAATTAAATTTAATGATCATTATCATCATTTTAAAATGATCAATAATAGACGAGATCATCCTTCCTCGGGAAGATATATCATTCTATTATCATGACATTGATTATAAAATTAATGATTCTTTATCGAGGTTATTATAGTCAAACACTTGATCAAATATCATTTTGATCCTCAAGGATCATATGTTATCATTCCCTAAGTTTGATTATAATAATCAATATAAATTTAAAGTTTTATAATTTGAAGTTATTCGGGAATGATATGTTCACCTCCCGACGTGATATATCGTTCATAATGACGTGTTCAATTTCAAAATTAAAATTCCAAAAATTTAATATTACTAAAGAAAATTAAAATTTTCAGAAAACTCCAACAACTTTTTTAATCAAACAAGAAAATAACGAACAACACATTACTGTATTATGTAGGATAATACAAAAATTCCCTTGTATGACGTATGGATTTTAGAGTTACATCAAACCCAACATAGAAGGGATATATACAGGGACTACACAATAACTTGTTGGGAGAAAATGCATGACATAAGATAAGCAATATTATTATTAACTATTGATAATACTTGCAAATGAAATACTAGGGATACCCAAGTTATATTATACTCAACATATAAGAGATACAAATAAGGATAACATGATATTTAACTTGAAAAGAATGACAAGAGATAAGTAGTATTGTTAATAAAGAGACTCAATTCACATAATCCTTAAACGGTGTCCTTATGATATATATATATATAAAAGTGAGGTCTTCCACTGGAGAAGCCCTCTGAGGGATATGATTTCGAAGATCAAAGTTCTTAATGCTTAAAGTGACTAAAGGGGGCAGTTGTGACTACCTAAGATAGTAGGATTGTGCCACTTTTTATTCTCCTCATATCATACTAATCTCAGTAGGGGTGAAAATTTTCAAATTAAAGTGCAGAATAGAGCCAAAAACTCTAAAGATTGATTGGAGGGATCTTCTAAAGATAATATTATAAGCTGAATCTAATTTAACCATAATAAATTGGATTATATGAGTAGCTTGTCAGAAAAATTCTCTGAGTATAACTTAGAGGCTAATTATTTTTTCTACTCATATGGGTCGATTATCAAACCTATTTAGCGGTCCTACCACGAGTTAAAGTTTTTCTTAGGTGAGACCCATTAAGAAAAGTAAATTAGAATAAGACATCCGATGAGCCCCTTTTGTCGACTAAAATTCTTTTGACATTGTAATATGGGTCACCTACCCCCGCATTAATTATGAGTGGATCTTCATGAGGGGTTTTTGCTCCCACAAAAATTAGAATCATTAAAGTAATAGAATGATCAATACGTGACTTCTTTGGTGTCGGCATCATTGAGTGGCCTTGACATTACATCCTTCCCAAGAAGCTGAGCAACAAACTTAATCACTTGGAAGAGGACATGTCTAAAATAAATAAGAGAAGATGTCTGGTAATATTCATACCAAGATTCAAGACCATTACCATGACATTGCAAGGTCCTAATATATGGAGAAAGGAAGTAACACTACGGGAAAACACGCGAATACCGGCGGCGTTTCTGGCGGAAACTTTTGGACGGTAATAAACGGCGTAGTCACCGACGGATTTGTTCGACGTAAGGTTTGCGTCAAACTTACCGGCGGAACATACGTCGGAAATTCACCGATGCCTTGTCCGCCGGAAAACCCGACGGTATTGGGATGCCTGAACCATTTCCGTCGCATGTTACGGCGGAACTATTCCGGCGTACGGTTCCGGCGGATAGTGCGCCGGCTTATTTAAACTCAACGAAATATATCCGACGGATTAGACGTCGGAAATTATACCGACGGCATTATTAAAATTACCGGCGGAACTTCCGCCGGTAGAAGCCCTATTTCGTGAACCCAAACCCGAACCCCTCTGGCCGTCATTCTTTTCCTTCCATTCTCTCACTTCCATTGCTTCGCTCGTCGCCCTACGTCATCGTTCGTCGCTCGTCGTGGTTAGACGTCGCCGACGGTCACCAAACATCGCCGTCGACGATCACCGGACTTCGCCGAGCCTCCTTCCTAGTCGCGTCCCGCCTCTGTGCTTCCTAGTCGCGCGCCGCCGAGGAACCGAAGGTATATGTTTTCAAATTTTTTTGCGATTTCGGTTGGATTACATATAGATTAGCCTTTAGTCCATATCTTTTTTCTATAGTCATGATTGTTATCACTAGACATTTGCTAGAGGATGTAGTTTGGTGCATGCTTTTTGTTGATGATATTGTTCTTGTTGATAAGACTAGAGAGGGATTTGAAGGTTTTTGTTTTCAAATTTTTTTGCTATTTCGGTTGGATTACATATAGGACTAGCATTAAGTTCATATCTTTTTGAATTATAGAGAAATTAAAAAGATGTCAAATGCGTGAAGGAGTGTGATGTTTACAATTTTCAAGAATTAAGGTGATGTACAACAGTGCATGAATTATAGAAAAATTAAGTTGATGTGTCATACATTTAAATTATTGGAGAGAGTAATTGAGCATAGATTACGGCATGATATTATTGTTTCTCAAAATCAATTTGGATTCATGCTGGGTAGGACTACCTATGGAAGCGACATATATTTTGTGAGGTTTGATGAGAAAACATGTGATAAAGTTCTAGAGAAGTTCTCTTGAGAGTTTTAGGAAAGAGAAGCGTTAATAATACCTATATTTAAGTTTTTAAGGTTATGTATGTAGAAGTTTTTACTTGTGTTCAAATGCAAATGAATCGAGCCGAGCCGAGTTTGTAAGTGTTCATCTTGGATATACTAATTAGATATATATATAAATTCATTAATTTTTTACTCTTATATATAGGTTATGGATATTAGAAATCAAAGAAGTTGGATGTATAACCGATTATCTCAAGGTCGGAAGACATTAACAGATGAATTCATCAATGGGGTGAACTTTTTCATTTAGCAAGCGAAACAGCTGCCCAGCTTTATATCAGAAGGAAAGTTACAATGTCCACGTTCTAAACACAAAAATCTAGTGCACCTAGAACCAAATGATGTAACTGTTGATCTGTATCGCAGAGGATTCATGCCACGGTATTGGTATTGGACTTCTCATGGTGAGTATGAGCCACTATTTGATTATCAATGTGGTCCTTCTACAAGTAGTAATGTTGCTGAGGCTGAAAACATCCGTCCAAATCTTGAGGATTAGTTCATGATGCAACTGGAATTCAAACTGAACAAAATACATAAGAGTTATCGAATACGGAGGCACAAAACTTTTATGATTTATTGCATGTTGTCCAGCAACCAATCTGGAAAGGGTGCACGACTCACTCAGAATTATCTGTTGCTGTGAAGATGTTAAGCATCAAGGCTGAATATAACATTGCTCGTGAATGTTTTAATCAATTCATTGGGCTGCTTAAGGAAACTAATCCGACAGATAATTTAATTCCTACAGATCTATATCCGATATATGAGATGGCATAATGATCACATTCCACAAGAAGGTGTTATTACACATCCATCTGAAGCAGAGGCTTGGAAGCACTTTGATCGTACACATCCCACATTCGCGACAGAATCAAGAAATGTCAGATTAGGTTTATGTGCAGATGGTTTTACTCCATTCAGTCAATCGGCTACACCGTACTCATGTTGGCCTGTGATACTCACTCCTTACAATCTTCCTCCAGAGTTATGTATGACTACTCCTTATATGTTTCTATCACTTATAATTCCAGGGCCACATAATCCAAAATTGAAGATTGACGTATTCTTACAACCTCTGATTGATGAGTTAAGTTTATTATGGGAAGAGGGAGTAAGTACATATGATATCTCCACCAAACAGAATTTTATACTAAGAGCAACATTACTTTGGACAATTGGTGACTTTCCTGCATATGGTATGCTCTCAGGTTGGAACACTTCAGGCAAGTTAGCTTGTCCATATTGTATGGAAAATACAAAATCATTCACTTTAAAGTATGGTAGGAAGAACACTTGGTTCGATTGTCATCAAATGTTTTTGCCTCAAAGTCATCCTTTCAGGCGAAATAAAGAAGTGTTTACTAAAAATAAAATGGTGATGTTTCAACCTCCTCCAAGATTTAGTAGTGAAGAAATTTTTGAAAGAGTAGAGTTCTTGCCCACCATAATGAAATCTCCAACATTAGCTGAGATCAGATTGCCAGAATATGGTGTCAACCATAATTGGACCAAGAAAAGTATTTTTTGGTCGTTGCCATATTGGAGAACAAACTTGATCAGATATAACTTGGATGTTATGCATATAGAGAAAAATATTTTTGATAATATTTTCTATACAGTTATGGACATCAAAGAGAATTCAAAAGATAATATAAAAGCAAGGATGGACTTAAAGGAGATTTGTAGAAGGAAAGCTTTGGAATTGAAGGATGGTAGAGCCGGAAAATTTCTCAAACCCAAAGCTCCATTCACATTAACTTTAGAGCAAAAACGAGCAATTTGTGAATGGGTGAACACTCTACGAGTACCTGATGGATATTCTTCCAATCTAAGTAGGTGTGTTAACATAAGATCAGGAAGATTATTCGGATTGAAAAGTCATGATTGTCATATCTTCATGTAATGTCTACTATCAACTGCTTTTAGTTACCTTCCAGATCAGATTTTAAAGCCCCTGATCGAGCTAAGTGTCTTCTTCAAAGATTTATGCTCTTTTAAATTAAATGTGGAGAATTTGATTCTTATGGAGCAGCAAATTCTATTCATTTTGTGTCAACTTGAGAAAATATTTCCTCCAGGCTTTTTTGACTCTATGGAGCATCTACCTGTTCATTTACCATATGAGGCTTTGGTTGGTGGACCCGTTCAGTATAGGTGGATGTATCCTTTTGAGAGATATTTAAATAAACTTAAGAAGACCGCTAAGAACAAATCACGACCCGAAGGCTCTATCCGTGAAGCATATTTAACATACGAGACAACTCAATTTTGCTCGTATTATTTTGAAATAATATCCCAATCAGGTGAAAGTTCAGCATCTCAAAATGTTGATAAATCCTCTAATATATTTGTATTCAGCGGAATTGGGGAACCTTTAGGTGCTAGCACTGTGCGCTATTTGACCGATAAGGAGATGGCAGTTATCACATTGTACATCTTGCTTAACTGTGATGAAGTGGAGCCATATCTCGAGTAAGTATTAGTTAAGTTGTTTATATTTTTTATTTTCTTTTAGACTTTATTCTAAACTCAAGATAAAAATTTGTAGGAGGTTCATTGATGGTCCTAGTACATCAGAAGAAGGAGAAGTTCAGAATATAGTGGAAAAAGAATTCACTGCTTGGTTTAAAAATACGGTATGTTTTGAATAATTATTCTTACTTAATGAGTTAATTATTTGAATTAATAACATCTTGTACATTTGAAGGTACACACTGAAGATAGTTCGTAGTATTCAAAGTTATCTGAGTTAGCTTGGGGACCAAATAGATTAGTAAAATGTTATCAAATATTTGAGGTCAATGGTTATAAATTCCAGACAAAAAATTAGTGTGAAGGAAGGAAGACAGAAAATTCATGTGTATGTGTAAGAGGGAACACCCATACAGGAGATGATTCTGAATACTACGGGGTATTACAAGAAATATTAGAGGTTGAATATCCCGGTCAGATGAATACTGTGTATCTCTTCAATTGTGAATGATTTGTTCCAGTACCAAATAGAGGCACAAAAGTTCATCCAATTTACGGTATAACAGAAGTAAAGCGGGGTAGGAGATATGCAAAGTTTGATCCTTTCATCATTGCTAGTCAGGCAACTCAAGTCTATTATGCTAATTATCCAAGCGGAATACGAGGCAAACAAGATTGGCTGGTAGTTATGAAGATAAAACCAAGGGGAGTAATTGAGAAAACCACCTCAATACCATCAGCACATCAAGAAGAGTTTATGTCTAATTTAAAAAATCTCCCAATCAATGTAGATGACCAAATCAGAATTAATGAGAGCGAGTTGCAGTTAGAGGAGGTAGATCTAACCATAGAGGAAAATAATGATGAATCTGATAGTAATGGGAGTGTATCATCTTATGCAAGTGAATCAACAAATGATGAGTTAACAACATAAGGTAACTTAAATTTTTTTTACCTATCGCACTGCATTTTATTTTACTTCCCTGCGTTTACTTTACTGCATTTTTTTAGCTACTCCACTGTTTTTTTTTTTTACTCCTCTGCATTTTACTTGACTGTATTTTTTTTAGCTACTGCACTGCTTTTTTTTTTAGCTATAGCTACTGCACTGCATCATATTTCTAATATTTTTTTTATTTATGTGCAGATGGCTTCAGGTGAGGAGCCTAGTAGAGGATTGATAAAAAAATATTTTTAACAGGCGCACGAAGAAGACCACTGCAGCTGGACCACCTAGGCCAGTACGTACTGAGGGGACCACCTCGGCTCAGCCTGCTACAGAGCCTCAGCCTACTACACAGCCTCAGCCTACTACACAGCCTCAGCCTACTACACAGCCTCATCCTGATACACAGCCTTTACCCACTCATGGAAGCGGTAGCCCACAGTTTTACTCACCAGACCCCCGTTTTCCTTCACCAGATCCTGGGTAGAGTACTCCTTTCTACCCATACTACACACCCCCACCGTATGCTGGTGCCCCTCCTACTTATCTATTTCCACCATATGCTCCACCATACTATCCCCCACCACCACATCAGCCCGCTACAGCTAGTCCTTCGACAGCAACTGGACCTTCGACAGCAGCTGGACCTTCGACAGGAGCGGGACCTTCGACAGCAGCTGCAGTAGAGAAGGAGACAGATGGTAGAATGTTGATAGCACCTGAGGGTGACACGTACGTACATTTTCTTTTATTTTTTTAAACTAATAAAAAATTTTATTTTATATTTTATATTTGTTTTATATAACTTTATTTTTGTAGGTTCTACCCATCAAAACAACCGACACATAAAATACGGGACATCATACGGAGCAGGTTTGACGCTCCTTATGTTTCTTGGAAGAAAGTCCCGAAAGAAGTCCGGGAGATGTGGTTCAGAGAGTTTGAGGTATTTTTGGGTTTTAATTTTTTTGTTAAATGATTTATTCTTTTTCACTTTAGCTAATACTCTTATATATTATATATCATATATATTTGATTGCAGAAAGAGTTTTGTTGGCTGCCCCAACACAATGACAGGATTAGAAAGAATTTTGAGAAGCGTGGGTCTACTCGGATGCGCGACATGTTCACTGATATTAGAAAGTCTGGGAAACGACCACTGTGGATTGGAGAGGTAATATGGGCTGAGTTAAATGCAGCTTGGGGCAGCGAAGAGTACAGTAGGAAGAGGGATCAGAATCGACAGAACAGAGCTTCTGATGTTGGTGGGTTGGGAAGTTCACTTCATACAAGTGGCTCTGTTCCACATACTGAGCACAGGCGTCGTTTGGTAATGAATTTTAAATGTTTTTTAAAATTATTCTTTAATCTATATTAATAAAATTTTCTTAATTCAAACAGAAAGCGATGCTTGGTAGAGAACCAACTCCTATTGAATTGCATAGTCGCACTCATAAACGATAAGAGGATCAACAGTGGATTGATGAGAGATCAAGAAAAGCCTATGTAAGTATATTTTTATATATGTTTAATATTTTCTAAGTTTTAGTTTAACTATATATATTTATATTATACTTTTACAGGAGGATTATACACGGCTTCGAGAGACTCATGCCGCATCAGGTGAGGGCTCTTCTGGCGGCTCTGTGGAGTATTCTGAGTATCGCATCTAGTCGCAGGCCGTCGAAGGAATGCAGCATGGTAGAGTATATGGATTATGTGTGCAAGCTCAGGCATACGAGGGGATGACATCCTCTACTGCATCCAGCTTTGCATCCAGTTCGCATGAGTCCTTACAAGCTTAACAAATAAGTGCCCTTCAAGCTGATCTAGAACAAGTAAGGAAATCACAAGCTGATTGGCAGGCTCAGCTGCAAGCACATGTTCAAGCTCAGCTGCAAGCACAGGTTCAAACAAGTATTCAGCAACACAATCAGTTGTTGGATGAAATGCGCAAGATGAGGGAGCAGCTGAGTGGAAAAGAGGTAGCTCCACCTGAGGAGGAGTCAACGGAGTCAGAGTAGTTTAATTTAGTTTATATGAACTTGTTTATTTCTGTGAACATGTTTTATTGAACAGTTTCTTTTAATGTGATGTGTTTAGTTCATTGTTAGTACTGAACTGTTTCTTTTAATGTTATAAATTGTTGTGAAACTGTTGTGAAACTGTGGTGGAATTGTTATTTGTATTTGTTTGCAGGTGTGGAAATTTGATTGTTGGCTGAGAAGGAAATTTTTTTTTGTCAATGCTATAGGTTTCCGGCGGATTTTGCGCCGGAAGTGCGCCGGAAACGACGATACAATGAATCGTATCGTGTGTTCCGGCGCCTTTGTTCGGACGGAAACTACCGGCGTAATTACCGGTGCATAGCCCGCCGGTAATTACCGGCGTATACTTTGCGTCGCAAGAGAGTTCGTGGGTTTCCTACATGCACTTTGCGGCGTCATGTCCGCCGGTAATGGCTGGCGCATAATGCGACGATAATTACTGGCGGAACTGGCGCCGGAATTGAGACGTTTTTCAACGTCGAAAATGATCTGTTTTTTCGCCGGTAATGCGTCGGGTCATGCGCCGGAGAAATTTCCGACGCAAATTTCGCGCCGGAAATAATTTATCGACGCGGCCGAAACCGGCGTATGAAATTCCGCCGAAAAGTCCGACGGAAACTTATGGTTCCGTCGGATTATCTATGTTTTCCGACGGATTTTGTCCGCCGGTATTAACGGGTTTTCCTATAGTGTAAACTTAGAAAAGCAAGTTTTAGAAAGCTAAAACTAATAAAATATAATAAAGTAGTTTATGATAGACACCATTTACTTGAGAGTTCTCTTAAGACAATGTCAAGAACTTAAAAAGCTTCTTGTGATGCCATTACACATTAAGAAAAAGTTACCACTTATTGTTGCTTAGCTTATATAAATATTAGCCAAATAAGTCCTAAATATTGTTATGCAATGCAAATCTAATTTGAAAATTAAAGCAAAACAAATGATCATTTACTAATAAGAAATACACAAGAAAATGTAATAGACTACATATAAATATGTCCATTTCATTATTTTAAATGCATGACATCCAAATCACATTGGAGACCTATTTTATGCAAAACAAAGATCTTGATTTTGATACAAAGGAAGAACTTATCTAGGTCCACTAGTTCCATCATTTTAATCCAGAAGTTTGGTGATGAACTCTTTGCAAGAGAAGGGTAACTCCTCTGATATGTTGAGACGATTGCATGCAACATCATTCCTAGCTCTGACTCCCCATAAAGCTTCACAAGTGCTATAGTAACACTTCTATTGGGATACTTTGATGTTACCTCAGTGTTATCTTTAGTTGTAGTAGGTGTTTAGTGTTAAATATATAGGGAATGGAAGCAAAGAAGCATGCTGGATGCAAGTTAATAGAGCTCCCCATTTTATTCAATAAAAAGAATATTCATAAACACTCTAGTACTTTCATAAACTAATCTAGAAAAACTACTTCTTTTCTTACTATTAGTACTTCTTTTGTAAGATCTACTCTAACTATTTTCATCTCTTAACAAAGAAGTGAAAGTCAATCATGAGCTTAATATCGGAGATTAATCGAAATGTAGTCAGTATAATAATCAAATCCCAATATTAGAACAAGAGGATATTCATTGTCATCATATTGACTCGACTCCCATCAAAGGATGGCTATTATCATGCTTTGTATGTTAGCTAATACCCACAATACCAAATTAACAATATTATTTAGAAACACATATTTGATTTAAAATAAGGTGCCTATTTGGTTCTCAATTTTATGTATTATTGACTATGTTGGATATTATATTATATTATTCATCATTTTGAATATTATATTAATTGATTACACATAGTGCGTTTGTTTGAATATATATGAGCTCAAGGCATACTCTCTCATTGTTTTGTATTATGTATACCGAATTTTTGAGGATTAGTCGAACTCAATTTGTAATCTTATTAAAAAAAAAAACCTCTTTATAGATGGCTCTATCCATCTTTGTGCCTTGATCTATAATATTAACAAAAAGCTAGACCTAGTTTAGTTTAGATAAAATGCTTAAGAACACTTTGAGGCTTTTTTTTTATAGCATTGTCTTTCATATAATTGTCAAAATCTTACTCGACTACAATTTTTTTTCTTGCTTCTTAAAAATCTCTTTGGCGAGAAACCAAATGAATTTGTTCATAAAATCAAATGACACCAATTTATGAATGAAATAAAAAACAACTTGATCAATACTAGTTTGTTTATAATTAATCAATAAACAAGTTAAACTTAACAAGGATCGAAGGTACTTACAATAAGGGGTGATAGTATTCACGTCGACAATGACGAGCAGGGGTACTTCGAACAAGAGCAAGAGAGTTGGGGGATGGTACTCACATCGGGGGCTTCTTGTTGGCATTGGACACATGATTTAAGGAGATTGGATAGTAGCGAGTGAAGTAGCAGTCATGAGCTTAAGGTAAAAATTGGCACGACTGGTCACATCTTGGAGAAGAAATAATGTTAATTAATTTAATGAAGTGGTTACATCGCTACTTTTGCAACGGTTTTAATCGCTACTAAAAGCAACAGTTAAAACCACTACTATAGATGATATATAGCAGCGGTTTGAAAATTGCTAGTAGCTAATGCTGTCTTTTGCCCTCTCTTTTTAGTATTGAATTCCCTATTCCGTGATATATGACATGAAGCTTGTAATCCTACAATAACGGGTGATGCTCTCTCTTTATATACCAACCCATGAAGTCTTGTTTTGGGGTGAAAACTCTCTAGATGCACTAAAAGATGTTTGTCTTTAGATTTAGGCTCAATATAATCTAGAAATCTACTAAGCAAAAATGGTTACAATACATATATAACAGTATGGTCATTCAAAGAAACTTTTGAGTGGGTGAATTTAACTTCTTTTTTCATAGGGCGGAGTGATAAAAAGTTCTAGTTAAACTAGGAGGCCCTTTAAATTACTTAGAGAGTTTATGAGGAATGACATATAGTTTATCAACAAATATATTTCCATTCATAAATAATATTATTTAATAGGCTCTTCATATATTAAAGCAACGATTCTATCATCATAAAATGGGAGTCAATCATTGTGAAAATTTGGATTCATAGCATCGATGGTGAGAAAATGCTAAAAAAAATTGAAAATTTCTATGTAATTACTATAAAACCAACCGTAAATAAATTCATTATCTTTAAATTTTATCAATTATGATAAAATATTCTCATAATTTTTTTTTTCCAAGAAAAAAATGTAAAAAAAAAATCATTTTGAAAAATCTAACAAAGATATTTCTTAGCGAAAATCACGGAACACAGACCTATAAAGAGCTGCTTTGTCTCTGGTCTTGTTGAACTAATCGCATTCTTCATGCAAGTTGGTGATGGATTTTTAAAAAATAATAATAAGGAAATTTCTTCACTATACACAAGGATAATTTAAGCAAATAAAATTAAGGGTCTCCTCATTAAATTTTAATCTTGATAAATCTTTAAAAAAATTCGGTTAATTTTATATAAGAAACTAATTATGCATTATATTCATTAAAAAAATAAATTTGCGAATTTAATATTAATTCTACTTTTTTTTTCAAAATATACTGATTTAATTTTCTTTCATAAATTTCAAATTCTAAGTCAATTAATCATATTTTATAAATTAAATTAGTATATAGTTATAAAAATATAAGAAGCTCTATAGTTCAATTAATAAGCTCAAGATGTTTGAAAATAAATGTAAAAAATATATATTTTTTTTTATCCATAGGTTGCATAAAATTTAAAAAATATTTTTAAGAAATTAATCAAATAGAGTCGAAGATAAAAAAGCTAATTTTGATCAACATATTTTTATCGCAATTGGATTATAATGTATAAGTACCTTAACATTTCTAAATTTATTTTGATAATATAAATTTTAATTATTTATTTATGTGCACTTATCTAAAAGCAAAATTAGCACCTTTAAAATTAATTTTGAAGAAATGTTTATGATATAATTATTAAATTATTGACATAAGCAAATAATATACACAACATGACAGTAAGAAAACGTGCTTTTTCTTCCCTTACCATTGCTTTGTAGTTTACGATTCTTCCAATGGAACTGTCCTTCTATTTTAGTCTTTGTCTTTCTCTTCAATTTTCTAAGTACTCTGAACTCCAAGTACCCCATTTTTCGTCCTCTTTATCTTCTTCTTATTCTTCTTCTTCCACCATTCCTCTTCATCTCCTTCTTGTTAGATTCTTATACTTTTATTCTTCATAGTGGTGCAACTATGGATGAATCTCTCTTTTTGCCTCCTGGCTTCAGATTCCACCCAACAGATGAAGAGATCATAACCCATTATCTGTTTCAGAAGATTGCCGATCGAAACTTCAAATCCATAGCCATTGGTGAAGCAAGCTTCAACGAGAGCGAGCCATGGGATCTTCCAGGTAATTTAAGCTCTTTAACTACCTGTATATTTTTATTAAGAAGTTCAGTAACCTATGAAGTACATATATTGCATCTAAAAATAAATTCTTTGAAAGTTTACAAAGTACCATTTGTTTAAACTTCGATTTTTTTTAATAGATTTTTGAACTAAAATGAAGATCTCCTTCCACTTTCACAATCAAGGGCGGAACCCCTTTGTGCCTACGGGGACAATTACCCCTCCTGAATTTTTTTTTTTTCATTTTACTATTATTTAGCTAATTTTTAGTATTTATTACAAGGGTTTTTAGGTAATTGCCCCCTCCCCCCGAAAAATATTAAAATACTATGATATTTAGGCAATTGCCCCCAATATAATTAAATACATTGTGTATATGTGTTATTGTTAGGGAATGAAGTGAAATAGAAAATCAAAATTTGTTCGGCGCTGCCCCTTGACCCCGCGACCTGACCGGGCAGGTCGAACGCCGCCAAGGGGCGTTACCCCTTAGACCCCCGACATATATGCGAATAGTTATTTATAAGTTTGCCCCCCTTGAAAATTATGGTTGGTTCCGCCCCTGTTCACGATATATCTTAATATTTGAAGAAGTTTGGAAGATGTATTTATATGTTGTTGCATGGAAATTTTATATAGGTAAGGCTAAGATGGGAGAAAAGGAATGGTACTTCTTTTGTCAAAAGGATAGGAAATATCCAACAGGGATGAGAACAAATAGGGCTACAGCAACAGGATACTGGAAAGCTACAGGGAAGGACAAGAAGATCTTTAAGGGGAAGGGAGTGCATGTTGGGATGAAGAAGACTTTAGTTTTCTATAGAGGAAGAGCTCTAAGAGGGCAGAAGACTAATTGGGTCATGCACGAGTATAGACTTGAAGGAGCACAGCACCAATACTCTAATCTCTCTTCTTACATCGTAAGATTATTATCCTCTTATTATATTTGTATTTATCAAATTATTTTATTATTATTAAGTGATTATTTTGTATTATTATCATTGCCCCCTATGTGTTGTGACTTTGTGAATTCTTTTTCTATTTTCATGTTTGTTGAGTGCTATATTGCGAAGTAATTAAACTTTTATTGTGACATCTTTTTCTAAATTATCTTTGGCTTATTATTTCTCTTTCTAATTCTTCAATAGTAATATTAGTGCTTTTTTTTTATTTTTTTGTGTGTTTTTTAAAAATTTAAATGTCCTTAATTTTTATCATTTTGAGTGAATTTTTATAATTTGTTGTGTATTTTCATGAGTTATAACTCTATTTTTTAAAATAATTATTAAATTATTTTGGATTGATGCTATTTCTATTGTCTCTCTAATATAACTATTTCTTAATATATCCTACTTAATTTTATACTAATATTCTCGTTTCAACCACAATAAATAAGGCTTTATTTGGAACAGCTTTCTTACTACTATCTAAAACAGTTTTTTATAGAAAATTTTTACTAAAAATTTACTTTAGAAAATAGTAATTAGAAAACCGTCTCAAACGAAGCCTAAATCTATCAATGATTTTACGACCAACACATTTTCAAATTCATACTAATGCTATATTTACTTAAATCATATGCACTCATTGAAAGTATTACAAATAAATTTTACTATTTCAATCATCTATCATAAACTCTTAAAATAATATCTTGTATATACTAACATTCTTCTCAGCAACAGATCCAAAATTCATATTATGATATCATTAATTAATGCTATAAAATCTTTGTAGGATGAATGGGTTGTATGCAAGGTATACCATAAAAAGAATTCAGAGATAAGCACAACAGTAGAATCAGAAGAAAGAATGAACCCTTCATCTTCCGTGGATGATGATCTTTCTGTTGAGACAAATTATTTTCCTCCTCTGACCAATTCTCTTTGCCTCAACAACTCAAGTAGTAAATTCATGGAGGACACAAATGAAGCAGGAATTGAAATGAACCCTTCCATGCTCTTCGAGTTGATGCGGGCAGAGTCGATGGTGATGAGCCATAATCTTCCAGATACAGGAATATGCTCAGAGAGGAGCATAGAGAAGAATATTGACAGCTTTCAATCACATGATCATGATCCTTGTGCAGCTGTGCAAGCTGTTGACTTTGATGGTTTATGGGATTATGGTTTGTTTTGAGGATATGACTCTTTTTTTTTGTATTTTTATGTGGTTTCATGTCTGTATATATATGTTGTTATGACAGAAGGGAAGGCTTATTCCAAATTATGATTGTTTAAATTATACTTTATTAGTGAAAAAGAAAGAAATATATATGAAATGTTGTGTTCACAGAAAATTTGTTTGGTTAGTGCTATTCTTATGTTGTTCTGAAGAAATATTTGATGCTTTCTTACATCAAAATTTGTTTTTAATAATAGCACATGTGACAGTGCAGCAACATCACTTCATCTGGACCGTCAGCTCATAACAAACTAACTTATCACAGACATACACATGTAAAGGGTAAAACCCACACTGCACACACCGTACAAGCTACAACCATATATACCTTTTGTGTAAAGAATGGATCATCTTTATATACAATGCATATTTCAATGCTTCTTTACTTTTTTCTTCTACTGTATTAGATAAAGCTGCTCTACAGCCTTTACATGGTATCGAAGATTTGATACCTAATGGTATATTGACATGGAGTAGTCTGAAACCTCCCAGGTAGAATCCTTCACCAACCCTCAAATCCCTTCTCTCAAATTGCTGATATCTAATATTGAGGTCATAGTTTCTGCTAATGGATTCTTCGGCTTTCTCTTTGGTACCAATCCCATTCCACCACTGAATCGTACTGATCCAGATTCTACATTTCGTGAAAATCCAGCCTAAAAACAATGGCTTCTCATAGATCAAAACTTGGTGGATGCACTATGCTCCACTCTTACAGCTTCGGTTCTACCATACGTACGTCCACAACCTCCACACTTGTAGCGAGATTTTGACTACCCTAGAGCATCGACCTCTAGCTTCCAATAGATCCCGAGTAATTCAACTCAAGAACGAGTTGCACAATGGTTCCATGAAGAACTCATCCATGAGCCAATACCATACTGAAATCAAGACCTTAGCGGACAATATTTCCTCTGTGGGATCAACTGTTGATCAAGAGCATATTATTCTTTACACTCTCGATCAATGGGCTACCACTTCAATACCAATCCTTTAAGATAGATATCGGAACTCAACCTCTTCCACTAAGTCTTGATAACTTCTATTCTTTACTTATGAGCGAACATATCAATCTGCTTGCTAATTCTACCAAACATCAGTTGAATGAAAACCCCATGTACGCCTTATACAGTAATCGTGGATGTAGCCCAAGAGGACACGGATGTTCTCCATACAATACCTTACCATCAGTCGGCCTGATATCGTTTATGATGTTAACCAACTGTGACAACACATGCATGATCCCTCTCTAGTTCACTCTCAATGGCTCAAGCATTTGCTTCGCTACCTCAAGGGACGATACTATGGCCTACCAATCATGAAGGATTCTTTGCTCCTTAGCTCCTACGTCAATTAATTTCAACTAGGCCAATGACATTCACACTCGGCGATCTACTACATGTTTTTGCTTATTCCTTGTCTCTACTCTTATATCTTGGATCGTAAAGAAGTAGCCTACTGTAGCACGTTCCTTTACGGAAGCAGAGTATCGAGCACTCGCAGCAGTGACAGCTAATATCATGTTATTACTTATTCCATATATATCACTCGCAACAGTATGAGTGATGGGTGTTCTTGTGCTGTTGCCAACTGTGACTTATTCTGGATCGAAGTAGTTAGATGGTTGCTTAATGTTCTCAATGTGGGAAGTTAAGTTAAATGTAGCTTTTGAATTCAATATCCACTCATTGGGAAGTGATGAGGAAGCGACAAAGGCTATTGATGTTGTAGCGGTAGGCAGTGGAGCAACTAATTGAGGAATGTAGTTGGCATTCATGTGATGCCAGCATTTGAAGGCTAAGTGTCCTCATTTGTTACAAATTTGACAGACTATGTGGGAACCATGCCAGCTGATGGATTCGGGAGTTAGGGATGAGGAACGAGAGGTGTTTATGGAGCTTAAGAAGTTGTTAAGAGAGGTATTTGTGGAGTAATGATTGATAGTGTAGGATCTTGTGGGGTTGAGCTAGAAGTGGGAGTGAATAGGAAAGGATTAGATATTGGAGGAGGGGTTTGTGAAGGTGGTGGAGAAGATTGATAGGGAAAAATTGAATCGTCAAAGCGAATATGTCTGGAGATGATTATCTTCCTCGTAGATTGATCAAGACATATATAGCCTTTTTGAGTGTCTGAGTACCCAAGGAATATGCATAACGTGAATTTGGGTTGGAGTTTATTGCGGTAGGATAGGAGAAGCCATGGAAAGAAGGCACATCCGAAGATGTGAAGATGAGTATAGTTAGGTTAAATTGCTGCTTGAATAGAACTGGTATGGGGAGTGATAATTGGTGACTAGGGAGGGCATGCGATTTATGAGGTAGATGACAGTGAGAGCTGCATGAATGATGGAGATCTTTTGTATCTGACAATAATCCAAATCTAGAGAGCGTAAACATTTTGATTTTGAAAAGAGTTTCATGATAACATTTTCTTATAAATAAAAGGTAGAATTCCCCATATATTATTATTGTCTCGTGATTCTCTATGAAAAACAAAATAGCTCAACCTCTTTTTTATGAAATATATGTGAAGAAATAAAATCATACATGGACAGCCAAAGAATATTCAGACTACATACATAAAATACACTTACATTGTATTTTTCTTATATTAGATCATCATAATGCTTGCGGACAAGCTTGTCTCTCTACTTTGCTTTGCTTACTAAGTACTCATTAAAATTTACTGATTTACCATTCTACCTTTGTTCAAAGTAATAAAAACTATTCCTTAACACAAATATCTGACTCGCTATTAAAATTAGTTAATCACAAAAGAATAGTTTAATAAACTCAAGCAAGAAAAGTTGACATTCTTATCTTTAATCTTCCAATATCTTTCTTAATTGGTTATTCAATATGCACTCTAAGCATCTCTTTCTTTTGCTTCAAGTTTCTCGATTACATGATGAACCATTAGTTATAATTATTCATTATATCTGTATTGCATATATATATAGACTATAGTTTCTCATGTGCATTATAATATAATATAGCTAATATATGGCATTCATTGAATTGATTAGAGGTGAAGCAGCTGTTTTGCTTCAAATCATTTGTTTACTTAGCCATGCATGCCAATTTCCTCTAGGATGTGAGGATTTGATGCCAAATATCTATCTTCTCCTTGCAACATGATTAAATATTATGTGCGGACACCAAACGTCGTCCGTAGGCCAACTAGAATACGCCACGTCACCCTGTGCTCGGTACCGCTGACGTGATGCATTCTGGTTGGTTTCCGGACGGTGTTCTGCGTCTGATCTCCGAACATAATAACTTCTCTTACAACAGACCATTAGTTCAATTTCTCTCAAGGATATGTGTCCCTTCTACTATATATATATATATATATATATATATATATATATATATATACATCTCATCGCTCCCCTAATCTCACCTAAATTTATGGCCCTTTGCTATTTATATCTACAAATATTGATCCTTAATAAATAATACTATTTGATTAAATATGATCATGTGATGATAGATAGATCGAGATGAAACCTTACCTAGGTGCAGAACTAATATCTATTTTGAGGGTGAGCACAATATGATTGTGAAATACAAAATTTTATGTAAGAAATAGAAAATGAACATTTTTCATAGAATTTGGCCAATTATATTTATCAAAGGTGAGAAAAATAGTTAAAATGTTGATTCTTCTAAGAAAAAAAAAAGATTTCGGAATGTGCAATTGCCCACTTTGAACTCTTCTTGATTCCACCCTGTATGCCTTTACATATTTATATTATAATATTCTATTTTCTAATATGAAAATTATTTTGTAAGCTTTTTGCCTTAAATAAAACATTAAGAACATTCATTTACAATCTAGCAATAATTAGGTGATCTAATTTCATTAATTTGTAAGCTCATTTTCTTTTATTTGACCGCACTTAAATCATACAACTCATGACTTATTTATCCCATTATCATTATGTTTAAAAATATGATTACAAAATATATAATTAATGCACAATTAAAATGAATAAATATATATTAATTGGAAAAGTCTAAAAGGCATTTTATTTTTTAACATAAAATCTCATGTTGCTTCTCTTGTTAATCTATGTAAAATTAAACTTTGAAAGAAAGGATAATATAAAATAGAAATTAATTCATATTAGTCCAATCAATTTATTTTTTTATGATTTAAACCTAGAATAAGCTTTATTCATGATACGCGCCAAGAATAAGATTTGCTTGATCAACTCGTATTATAATATATCTTTTTATAGGATGCAGGAGGCCAATTAAATTAAATTGTTGAGTAAAAAAAAAAGGTTTAGGCTTTTTTTTTAGGTAATTTATTTTATGAGTGCTTACCTCAGGAGTGATGTCACATTAAATGTTTGTCTTTTAAGAAAAAAATATGTATTAGTTGTTGAATAAAAACACACTTTTATCTTCACAAAATAAGGATCCTATCATAGAGGTGTCAATAAATGACCAATTCAACAATTCAATTCGAATCTGGCCTAAAATATTTTTAGGTTAGGGTTAACCCGTTTAATAAACAAGTCGGGATCAGATCAGGAATTCTGACCCATTAAATTTTCATGTTCTTGTTGTCTCTCAAACCCGATAGTGACACATTTATTTGCTTTTTTCTACAACTTCTTTTGCTTGTTATAAGTATGCACTTCTTATTTTTTATGAATTAATCTAAATTTTCAAGTTGATAAGTTACAATTTTTTTAATCAAAATGGATTATCGAGTAAGGTTTAGATATTTGTGTTGCCAACGGTTCAACTCCTAGTCCATATTTTTGACCCATTTATTAAACAAGGTTGGGTTATAGTCGACTAAGTTCAAATCAAGTCTATTACGAGTTGGATCCGAACTAATCCGTTAACCCGTTTTGACACTCCTACTTGCAATATATTAATAAAAATCTTTATGATACGTACAGAATTTAGTGACCCATGCTTTATTTTACAAGTATTAATGTGCACTAATTACTTAATAAGCTTATGAAAGTGTTATAATCCTTGTACAATTAAGAAATGAGATTGTTTATTTACTTTTTTTTAATGAAAAAGGAGACAAAGGAGGTTAAAATCTTTAAAGTCTAAACGATTAGAGGCTCTGTATGACAGTGATCAAGGGGTGTGCTTGTTAGTTGAATTCCTCATCTAGTCGCTATCTTTTGGAATCCAAAGCAATTTGATGTGAGTCTACAACATCTAATAATATGTTTGTCAATAATTGCATCTAACTTTCACAGTGTTTAAGTTCAAAGAAAATTTTCTAATAAGGGTTGTTAGTAGAAGTTTCTACCTATAAAATTTTATTTTATTTTTTTTTTTTTTCTTTGAGATAACTTATGAACATATTATCAACATTCATAAGAACTTTGATACATTGAATATACAATTAGATTATAAATTCAAGAAGTCCAAAAGACTATGAACAAAATTTTTTTTTTTTAAGACTATGAACAATGCAATTTATATGTTTTCTTATAATCTGAATATTCTATACATCAACTTTGTACTATAATATTGGCTTTAAAATGATTGATTTGGAGCATAATGTCATGTAGAGATCTTCCTTGAGTTTCCCGTGTGGCTTTAGCACTCCTTCCTTATGCTAGGTCAGCCTAAAAACTCTCACAATGCTTGGCTAGAGAGCAAAGAATGTTAGGGAGAAAGAGTGAATGGGGAAAGCTTCACTATTATAACATAACTTGTACAAGAAGGGTTGAAGGGAGTTGGGAGATGTGGGAGATGTGGGAGATGTGAGGATTTATGGGAGATGGTTACAAATGAAGGGGGATAGTCATATATATAGCCATCCTCCCATGCCTAAGAACAATCTAAAACTCCATCCATTATTCATGAGTGTGAAGTTCTCTAGAATACTCCAAATTATTTTCTAAACACTTTAATAAAAATAAATAAATTAATTAATTAAAAAATAAATTAATAAATTAAAAAAATAAATAAAAATAAATAAATAAACAAATATAATAAAAAAATAAATCTATAACATTCTAGAGAGTTCTAGAGTATCCTAAAATACTCTGTAGGTATCCACACTTTCTAGAATATTTTAGAGTACTCTAGAATCTTCTACAAAACTCTAGGCCTTTCTAGAGCCTTGCACGACCTTCCAAAATCTCCTAGAATCTTCCAAAACCTTCTAGAATATTCTAGAGCCTTCTAAAATATTCTAAAACCATATATATCCTTCCAAAACCTTCCAATATCATGTGACCCAATATAGGAATATTTTTGGAGGATTTTTTTGGCCTTCATTTGACATGTCACGCCCAAGGGGTTTGGCCAAACCTAAGTCCAACATTGGGGCGTGACACTCTCCCCCACCTATTCTCATGATGCCTTCAGTGTGAGCCTTCCATAATCTATGTCGAAGGTCCTCAGATTGCCACAGGCCCATCCTGGTCCCTCTGTCCTTTGTCTTTTCTTCCATGTTGGACTCCTCGTCATCTGTTGGAGCATCAAATACTTGGGACCCTAGGTTGATTTCCACATCCTCCAGTGGTGCTTCAAGGACTTGGGATCTCCCTCACAGTCTTGGTGCCGCCTCAAGCTACTCCTTTGGCAAGACATCTGAAGGTACATCAAAAACTTTCACTATCCCTATTGACAAGCCTTCAACTTGATCCTCTAACTTACACCCAAGAGTTAGATAACCACCCCCATCCCTTGGTATGCCATCCACGATGGGCAACTCCTCGTCCTTGGAGTTGACTCCCTCTTGTCCTTGCTCCCAAAGCACCTGCGTATCCTCCACCTGATCACCACTCTTGCCATTCGTCACCCCTTGATGCTTAACTTAGAGCATTGAGGCTATCTTAGGATATTGCCTTG
This sequence comes from Dendrobium nobile, assembly GCA_022539455.1. NCBI lineage: Eukaryota > Viridiplantae > Streptophyta > Magnoliopsida > Asparagales > Orchidaceae > Dendrobium > Dendrobium nobile. Next base: position 21,448,971 of record CM039723.1, read on the forward strand.
CCCAATGAGGTCCTCCACAATCAAAGCAGACATTTTGAATCCTTCTCCGCTCCTATACAACCCTTGGCTTGCTCATCTCATTGTCCATCACCCTTACAATATAATGTCCTGGCAAGCCTCCTCTTTTCCCTTGCCCATTTGCCACTCTCGTTGCTCTAGCCCCGACGCATTGAGTTCTTCCCTAGAGAAACTGTGTCTTGTGGTGGATGTCTCTACCAAGGTATGCCTACAATCCTCATATAAGTCCCCAACTCGAGCTAACATCCCATTAAACTCCCTCGTAAGCTCTTCATGCACCGTCTACCTGTCCATCAAGAATTTCTCCAATGAAGAAACCTTGCTTCGTCTCGTAACCTGGATAGTGAAACCTTTTTTCACTAGGCTACTCCCATCTTCACTTTTATCATCAATCTAGGTCCCCATGCCATTCGTAGCCTCTATTTGTCAAGGTAAATGCAAATTGAAACTAGAGATTCTCTCTTAGGATTTCCCCCCTGGCTTGGATGCTGGATCACGCTGCTCATCCATTTCTTAGCTTCCCCATGATGACTCTACACATGCCATTACCAACCTGTCACCTCTTTGACCTTATTCCTTGTATTGGGATTGAACATGCTCTGTCATAGAGAGATATTCCTTGAGTCTTCTGTGTGACCTTAGCACTCCTTCCTTGTGCCAAGTTAGCCTAAAAACTCTCACAATGCTTGGCTAAGGAGGAAAAAATGCTAGAGAAAGAGTTAATGGGAAAAGCTTTATTATTATAAGAGAACTTGTACAAGAAGGCTTGGAGGGAGCTAGGAGATGTGGGGAGTTGTGGGAGATTGTTACAAATGAAGGGGGGAGGTCCTATTTATAGCCCTCCTCCTATGCCTCAGAATAATTTAGAACATCCTCCATTATTCATGAGTGTGACAGTCTCTAGAAAACTTCACATTATTCCCTTCACTCTTTACATAAATCCATAACATTCTAGAGAGTTATAGAGTATCCTAGAATACTATCTAAGTATCCACACTATTCTAGAATATTCTAGAGTGCTATAAAATCTTCTACAAAATTCTAGACCTTTCTAAAACCTTTCAAAATATTTTGGAATATTTTAGCACCTTCTAGAATATTCTAGAGTCTTCTAGAATCTTCTAGAACCCTCTATATATTTCCGAACCCTCTATATATTTCCAGAATCTTCCAACATTATGTGACCCCATTTAGGATGATTGGTTGTGTTGGGTAAAAAGATTATTTGTCTTTCTAGAAAGATAGTAATCTAATTTAGAGAGAGGGGGGAGAGAGAGAAGGTGTATTATACAACTATGTTTTAGAACATTTGAGCATATTTTTCTTCCATATATTTTACCTGAGTAAAAAAAAAATCTGATAATGAGTTAAAATAGTTATAAATATTATTAATATAAACGATTAGCCTACAAAATATCATTTATCTTCTTTAAATACTAACCATTCAAAATTTGTGGTGAAGCTTGAGTGTTGTTGAAGCTCCTCTCTATGCTGAAGGTGTAGGAGTTGAGTTGTTTTTGTATCCTAAGTTTCTCAGGTAATGGTTCTTGCTAGTGTTGTCCTGTTGGAGAAAATTCTTCCCACAATGAACCAGGAAGAAGACAATGTCATAATGGTATTAAAGCCTATCAAGGTTGCCTCGATGAAGTCATGCAACGACCTCTACATGATGCAATGATTGAAGATTTGTAATGGGAAATTACTCAACTGCAACAAAGACTTGCAAGATTCGAACAAGGGAGGCAAAAGAGATGATAAGAGGAAGTGTAAGATATCATCCCTTCTCATCAAGAAGCATCGAGTGATGAACAATCTGTAGGGCTACTTTAATCCAACATTAAAATTGAACTACTTGATTTTGAAGGCGAAATGGATCATGATGAGTTCATCAATTGGCCACACACTATCGAAAGAATTCTTGAGTTCAAAGAAGTCCAGGTGAACCATATTGTTAAAATTATAGCCATCAAGTTGAAAATGAATGCATCTCTTTGGCAGGAGAACCTAAAATGATCCAGCAACCGGGAAGGTAGAAGCCAGATTGTTACATGGAAAAAAATGAAAAAGGTGTTACAACAAAAATATATACATGATCAATACTGATGGGACATATTCATGGATTTCTCACAATTACAACAATAACATTCCACAAACAAGAAGTACGTAGCTGCATTTGAGTAGCTCTCTTTGAAATGAGATCTTACCAACCCAAAAGAAAATACTATCACATGGTTTTTTGTAGGCCGCAATGTGAGATTCATTGGTCAGACCAATTAGGAAATGTGTTCTACTTGAGGTAAGCTCCCAATGCCATATTTTTTATTTCAATTCTGATATTTTTAGAAGAAGTTATGAGATAAAACTTGTTTTTAATGACTATTATAAATCTTACACCATGTAATTTCTAATATGCCTTACAGTGTTTTATTTTGGTAAGTTTAATTGTAAGAAATAAATATTTTACTTGTTGGTTTCATCTACATGAAATTTTTAATACTTTCTATTGAAAATGATAATTTTGATTGGCTATATAATTCATTAAAAGTCCTAAAATAAGATTTTAAAGATCTCTAGCTTATAAATAATTTTTCAAATGTTAAATGTTGAATGTGTGGGTAAATTATACATGAATCATCCTCTGAAATATGGTACACAAAAGTTTATATTCATGTTCAATATCATGTACATCTTGTAATCTTGTTTATTTCTACATATTCATTCATGTTCATATAGCGTAAATTCTGATGTGGGAGACCATTAAAGTCCACTGCAGGTTCCATTATATGGGTCGAACTTTTTGTTCGATCAATTCGGCTTCTAGTTCTTTACCCAACTACTTTATGTAAATGTGAGAAGTTACCTCATTTACTTTATGCAAGTGAGCGAGGTTCAAAAGAGTTATAAGTGAATGTAGAGTTATAAGGGGAATCGGGTTGGTCTCCTTCACCTACTCGGGGTTGATCATGAACGGCATAAGTAAAAGTGGAGATATAGAGAGACATCAAAACACACATATCATAATTCATGTGGTATACTGTATTAAATGAAATAAGTTTAAAAGCAACGAATGTTTTGGTAATAAGTATACCATGATATTTTTATACAAGTATACTCAAATACTTCTATGAGAGTATAAATGAAAATATATGTTATGTTATTAAGTATACTATGACACCCCTATAAAAATGCAAGTGAAATTAAGTACACATTACTATTTATGATATTCAAGCTCAAATACTAAGCTCTAAAAAGTTGATTATGATTTACATTCAGGTTTAAAATATAATATGTTATCCTTCTGATAATGTTGGCATAATTAATCATTTTTTTAATATTTTCTACTAGTAAATTCTTTTTTTTTTTTGTTAATTTAAAATGAATATTTAAAAACTTCTATTTATATATTTATGATAGGAATTGTAATCGACTATTGAGCATTTGATTGCTCGCGTTATTATTTAAAAAATTTTAGGAAGATGGAATGGTCCAATGGATTAGAGCTTAATAATGGCCAGATGGACTAGAGCTTAGAGACAACCTTCATTTTTAATGGCTCTTCTTCTTCTTCTTTTTTAATCCATATCAAGTTCAGATATATTTTATTTTATTTTATTTTTTTTGGTGATGAGGAACCGTCCACTGTCACTTCGAGGCTTGCCAAGAGCACTTGGCGATACGTAAACCTCAATCAACTTAGATGAGTTACCCACACCCATTAGAACTCATGATCAACGTTTATTGGGCCCCCACGAAGGAGGTGCTGCCGCCCGAGAGAATCGAACACGAGATGAGGGTACCCAGCCGTGCCCGCTCACCAACTTAGCTAATCAAAGGTACTTTGCCCTCTGTTCTTTCTTTGTTTTTGGTTAGAGTATTGTTGTTGTTTTTTTTTTTTTCTTTACAGCTTTAGGTTCTTTAATTGTAAAATTGGATAAGTTGTTTTTTTAGCTCTGACCTTTATAATTATATTTTGTAGAATGAAAATATGGGCTTTGCACTTAATCTTCCCAAGAAAATATTGATCATCAACCTAAAAAAAATTATTTTGATTTAAAGGAATCATTCAGATTCAGACATATTTTTTTAAAGAATAAACTAAGGTGTATTTTTTTTCTTCTAATTTCATGCATTTTAGATCTATATAAATTCAAAATTTCAAATTTAAACCATTTTATCCTATATTAGTCTACCTTTGAGTCTCCCCCTCCATGGAAGCCATCAAACTACTCCACGGCCAACTCATTGCCTCAGGTCTCCATAGGCGCCCGTTGCACATCTCTAAAGTTCTCGCCTTTTACACTAGCTCCCCTTCTCATCTCCCTCATTCCCTCCTCATCTTCAACCAAATAGAAAACCCTAACACCTTCATCTTCAACACAATGTTTAGAGCCTTTGCCCAAAGCAACACCCCAACGGAAGCCCTCCTTCTCTACAACCAATCCAGAGCTCTAGGGCTCAAACATGACAACATGACCTTCCCTTTCGTGCTCAAGGCCTGCGCGAAGATTCCTGCCATGATAGATGGTCAATGGATTCATGCCCATGTTCTGAAACTAGGATTCATCTCTGATGTCTTCATATCAAATGCACTGATTAGTCTGTACTCATCATGCAAGGAATTGGGTTATGCACGACAGCTGTTTGATGAAATGACGGTTAGAGATTTAGTGTCATGGAACTCTTTAATTTGCGGGAGTGCAAAGGTTCAACGATTTAATGACGTTTTGAGGCTTTTTGAAATGATGTGTGCAGTGAAAGTAAAGGCTGATGGGGTGACCATGGTGAATGTCGTCTCCGCTTGCACACAGTTGAGAGAATGGGAATTGGGAGAGACTGTGGTCAAGTATATAGAGGACAATTGCATAGAGGTTGATTTGTATCTTGGAAATACTTTGATAGACTACTATGGCCGACGAGGATTTGTGGAAGATGCTCAGAAGTTGTTTGATGAAATGAGGGAGAAGAATTCGATCACTATGAATGCGATGATCGCGACATTTGCAAAGGCTGGAAACTTGGTTGGTGCAAGAAAGATGTTTGATAGGATGCCTGAGAGGGATTTAGTTTCTTGGAGCTTGATGATTGCCGGGTATTGTCAAACGAAAAATTTCCTAGAAGCACTAGAACTATTCAGACAAATGCAGAAAACTAAGATGAAGCCAGATGAAATTGTGATTGCAAGTGTCCTCTCTGCTTGTGCACATCTTGTTGCACGCAATGTCGGGCGGTCAGTTCATGGATGCATTCGAAGGAATGGCATAACAATGGATATTTTTGTTGGGAACACCTTGATTGACATGTACTCCAAGTGTGGATGCATCAGTGAGGCGTATAAAGTATTTGATGTCATGAGAAAGAAGGATACTCTGACATGGAATTCGTTCATATTGGGGCTGGCAACTAGCGGAAATGGCGACAGTGCCTTGCAGGCTTTTTCTGATATGTTGAGGACGGAGTTTAAGCCTGATGAGGTGACATTCCTGGGTGTCTTGATTGCCTGTGTGCACTCTGGGTTGGTTGATGAAGGGCTTAAATATTTTGAGAGCATGAGAGAAGTTCATGGGGTGGAGCCTCAGATGAAGCATTATGGATGTGTTATTGATCTTCTTAGCCGTTGTGGTCAATTGGACAAGGCTTTTGAGTTCATTGGAGAAATGATAATGAGGCCTGATGCAATAGCATGGAGGGCTTTCCTGGGAGCTTGCAAGGTTCATGGTAATGTCACAATGGCAGAGTATGCCAATAAGAAGCTCAATAAGCTTGATCCTGGTGACAGTGGGAACTATGTTCTCCTTTCACATGCATATGCTGCAGCTGAGAGATGTGTTAGGAAAGTTATTATTTGCATATTTTACATTCTTGCAACTTGTATTATTTTGATGATTCCAAATATTATTGTTTTATGTGTAGTTATCTCCTAACACTTTTTGGAAGATCTGTTTTTGCTCTTGTGTGTACTAATATTTCAGGAAAATCAAACTCCAGACTACGAAGACTTCAAATCAAATTCAGCATGAGATACTTTGTGAAATTGAAGCTTGTACTTTTTATTTGAATTAAATTTGAGAGGGAGTGATTGTTATTGAGTGAATAAATTTACACAAACTTAAAGGAGATCTTGAAAAAGTTTTTATACTGATCGTACGGGACGAACATTGTTCGTACGGGACGATCAGATCAGTTATCTCCTTGTAAGAGCAATGGAACGGACAAGAACTAAACTGGAAATATTTTCTAAGTCCTATTCGTCCAGGACGAAATTTATTATCGTACCAGGCGATGAGTTCTCTGTAAAATTTTCGTCCAGACGAAGTCCAGTTCGTCCAGGACGATGGGAACCGACTATGGCAGTTTCTGGCAGTTTCCAGAACCGACTTTTGATATAACAGTTCGTCCAGACGAAATATTTTCGTCCCGGGACGAACCAATTTCGTCCAGGACGAAATTGGTTCGTACAGATGAACAAAATTTCGTACGGGACGATCCAGTGCGCAGAAAAACTTGTTTTGGGCAGTTTTTTGGACGGTTTTTCTTCTGCTTTCTATATAAGAAGTCCTAGAAACTATTACAAATGCCTTTGGAGTTGTTTTCTCTTGAGAGGGATCATTGAGAGGGAGAAGATCCTTGGAGGGGATTTCAAGGGAGTGTGGAGGGGATATTCACACGGTTGCTCCGGTGAAGGCTCTCAAGTGAAGTTCAACAACATCGGTCCGGTTCTCTGCCGACACTTGGAGAAGTGTAAAAGGACGACAAAGTGTATCTTTGACATTCATTGTGTCTTCGTTCTTGTGGAGAAAACTAGAAGAGAGAACTTGAAAGGGAAAGAGGAAAAGGTGGAGTTCGAGAGGGAGAAGATCTTTGAAGGGGATTTCAAGGGAGTGTGAAGGGGATATTCACACGGTTGCTCCGGCGAACTTGCACTTCAGTACCATCGGATTCAAGGGTCGTCTTGAGGGAAGTTTTGGCAAGAAGAAGATCTCTTTGGTGTTAAAGAACCCGGCTACTCCGCCGCACCGGGGAAGGTGAAAGTGATTTTGTACAGGCTTCTCCGCCTTGCTGTGGGAGCAAAAGGAGAGTCACTTTGTGGTATTAGTGCAATACTCAGAGGGTGCCTCTGGGGAGTGGATGTAGGTCAAGGTTTGACCGAACCACTATAAATCTGGTGTGTTCTTTCTTATTTTTTATTCCGCATTTAATTTCATTGCAAGTTGTTTACTCTGGTTGAAAAGTTTATTTTAAACTTTAATTTTAACTTGCATCAATAATTCAAAAGGTTTTCTAAAATTCCAAGAGTTGAAGTTACATTTTTTAAATTGCCAATTCACCCCCCCTCTTGGTTAGCCTTGGGACATTTAATTAGGCTTAACAACCTAATTACTAGACCCAACAAGTGGTATCAGAGCTTTATTTCAAAATCATAAGTTTAGACTACTTTTTGAAAAACGAATATGGCTAATTTTAGAAACCATAAATTGTTAGATGGATGTTCGATTGTTAGACCACCTTTATTTGAAAGTATTTCTTTTGATTTTTGGAAAATTCGAATGTCTACTTTCTTGTAATCAATATATTATCGTATGTGGCATATGATTCAAAGTGGTTATTCTGTACCGTCACGTATTATAGATGGAATCAAAACTGATATCCCTTTTTCTGAATGGAGTAGAGTAGAACAAATTTATGCACAATTAAATGCTAAATGTATGAATTGTTTGTTCTGTGCTTTAAATTCTGAAGATTATATGAGAGTCTCTACATGTACTACAGGTAAGGAAATTTGGGACAGTTTATGCATTACATATGAAGGTACTAGTGAAGTCAAGCAATCTAAGTTGAATTTTTTGATGAATGACTATGAACTCTTTAGCATGAAACCTTATGAGTCGATCTTAGACATGTATACTAGGTTTATTCAAATTGTAACATCATTGCATGCTTTAAGTAAAGAGTTTTCAAACTTTGAAATAGTCAATAAAATTCTACGTTGTTTACTTGACAAGTTTGATGCCAAAGTTGTTGCTATTTGTGAATCGAAAAATTTGAATGAATATTCTATTGATAATTTGATTGGCTCACTCATTGCCTACGAGGAATGTTTGGGTCAAAGACTTTTGGATGCAGGTGAAACAATAATGCTAAAAGCGGAAGACATGGAGAAAAGTGGCTTAGTTGGTGAGAAAAGCGATGACTTAACAAGCAAATTGAAAAGTCCACTAAAGCACAAGAATAAGCATCAACAAAAGTGGAATAAAGGTAAAAATGGTAAGAATGTTCTGATTTCTTCAAATATTATTTGCTTTGGATGTAGGAAATCTGGACATCTGAAAAGTCAGTGCCCTAATTTGAGAACTCTTCCTGCTAAAGAAAAGGGCAAAGCTAAGCAAATTATAAAATGGGAAAATAATGAAAAGCAAAAAATCTCCTGGGCGGATCTAGCTTCTGAATCATCAGACCAGGAGAAAAATGATGTTTAAAACCCTTTGTTTATTTATTTTTGTTGTATTTTTATTTTTGCTTGTTTTGTGTGTTTTTGTGTTTTGAATGATTTTGAAATGTTTTCTCATTTGATTTCATGTTTTAGATCGATGTTAATGTTCTTAATCTTTATGAAATTCATTTAGTACTTTTAATCTCTATTGTGCCTAAACTAAAATTGTAATTAGAAATTAATTTCATTAGAAAATCTAGTTTATCTAAATTTAATTTTTTGCCTATAACTTGTTTTAGTTAGAATTTTTTTTAATTTCATGTCTTTCATTTTAGACTACAAAATCTTAATTATTATTATTGTATCTTAGATGTCTATCTTATTTTGTATTTCATTTTTCAATTAATATTTATGCACTTAGAAAAATTTGAGATTCTAGATTATTGTCTTTGGAAAGAATTCAATTACTCTTGACAATTGTACAAATGTACAAAATCAAAACGAAAGCGCAACAAAGTTGCAAATGTAAAGAAAGAGGCACAAAATAAGCCCAATAAAGAAAGAGGCACAAAAATGTGCCACCTATATGAAAAAGATGCGCAAAGCGCCACTTGTGGTGATTTTCTTCTTTCCAGATTCTTTTTAGTCTATTAATTCAAGTAGATCTAATGTTCATTTATATTTCAATTGATTTTTGGAATATGCAATTTTTTACTCATCTTTATTACAATGATTTTTCATATCATAAATGTCTAAATTGAATCATGTTTTTCATAAATTCTTACTTATTACAATGTTATATCAATTTTTTAAATTCTATGAAATTCTATGATTTGACTAATGTTCTTAATTCTTAGTTGCATTCTTATGTCAATCACTTTTTTAGATTAAATTTATACATGAATTTTTCATAAGATTTTCTACATTACTAGTCTATTTCTTCTTCACTTTTTGTTGTTGTCAAAAAAGGGGGAGAGATTATTGTTTGTATTATTTAGGGGGAGAATTTTTTTTAAATTTTGTGTGTGTCTTGTAATGTTTTTTGTGTATTGTTTTTGTGTATGTGTGTATGTAAAATTAAAAAAAAAAAAAAAAATTGTTTTTTAAAATGCCTCCTTATTTTAATGCATTCATTAATTCAGGGGGAGTTTAGGAGATTTTAAAATGGTTTGAAATTTTACTAACAATAATTATTTTGCCATCATCAAAAAGGGGGAGATTGTTAGGAAAGTTATTATTTGCATATTTTACATTCTTGCAACTTGTATTATTTTGATGATTCCAAATATTATTGTTTTATGTGTAGTTATCTCCTAACACTTTTTGGAAGATCTGTTTTTGCTCTTGTGTGTACTAATATTTCAGGAAAATCAAACTCCAGACTACGAAGACTTCAAATCAAATTCAGCATGAGATACTTTGTGAAATTGAAGCTTGTACTTTTTATTTGAATTAAATTTGAGAGGGAGTGATTGTTATTGAGTGAATAAATTTACACAAACTTAAAGGAGATCTTGAAAAAGTTTTTATACTGATCGTACGGGACGAACATTGTTCGTACGGGACGATCAGATCAGTTATCTCCTTGTAAGAGCAATGGAACGGACAAGAACTGAACTGGAAATATTTTCTAAGTCCTATTCGTCCAGGACGAAATTTATTATCGTACCAGGCGATGAGTTCTCTGTAAAATTTTCGTCCAGACGAAGTCCAGTTCGTCCAGGACGATGGGAACCGACTATGGCAGTTTCTGGCAGTTTCCAGAACCGACTTTTGATATAACAGTTCGTCCAGACGAAATATTTTCGTCCCGGGACGAACCAATTTCGTCCAGGACGAAATTGGTTCGTACAGATGAACAAAATTTCGTACGGGACGATCCAGTGCGCAGAAAAACTTGTTTTGGGCAGTTTTTTGGACGGTTTTTCTTCTGCTTTCTATATAAGAAGTCCTAGAAACTATTACAAATGCCTTTGGAGTTGTTTTCTCTTGAGAGGGATCATTGAGAGGGAGAAGATCCTTGGAGGGGATTTCAAGGGAGTGTGGAGGGGATATTCACACGGTTGCTCCGGTGAAGGCTCTCAAGTGAAGTTCAACAACATCGGTCCGGTTCTCTGCCGACACTTGGAGAAGTGTAAAAGGACGACAAAGTGTATCTTTGACATTCATTGTGTCTTCGTTCTTGTGGAGAAAACTAGAAGAGAGAACTTGAAAGGGAAAGAGGAAAAGGTGGAGTTCGAGAGGGAGAAGATCTTTGAAGGGGATTTCAAGGGAGTGTGAAGGGGATATTCACACGGTTGCTCCGGCGAACTTGCACTTCAGTACCATCGGATTCAAGGGTCGTCTTGAGGGAAGTTTTGGCAAGAAGAAGATCTCTTTGGTGTTAAAGAACCCGGCTACTCCGCCGCACCGGGGAAGGTGAAAGTGATTTTGTACAGGCTTCTCCGCCTTGCTGTGGGAGCAAAAGGAGAGTCACTTTGTGGTATTAGTGCAATACTCAGAGGGTGCCTCTGGGGAGTGGATGTAGGTCAAGGTTTGACCGAACCACTATAAATCTGGTGTGTTCTTTCTTATTTTTTATTCCGCATTTAATTTCATTGCAAGTTGTTTACTCTGGTTGAAAAGTTTATTTTAAACTTTAATTTTAACTTGCATCAATAATTCAAAAGGTTTTCTAAAATTCCAAGAGTTGAAGTTACATTTTTTAAATTGCCAATTCACCCCCCCTCTTGGTTAGCCTTGGGACATTTAATTAGGCTTAACAACCTAATTACTAGACCCAACAAGATGGAATGATGTGGTGAAATTGAGGGAAAAGGTGGCTGAGGTTGATATACGGAAGAATCCTGGTTGGAGCATAATTGAAATCGGCAACTCTTCAGTAAGCTCGAAGGTGGCAGCTTCATGAATAAGAATGAGAATTTGATGGAATCTATAGGGAATGCAAAAATTAACGCAGCGTCCATGGATTCTAAGACTTCTTTACTGCAATCAGGAGATTTCTATACTAAACTTTGATGGCTCAGATAAGCTGAAGAAAGCATAGAAAATTTTTTAAAAGCTCAGAATTTTATCCAGGTTTGAATTCACTTTTCGAACTCTAAGATTTTTAAGCTAGCTGATCCCATCCAAGCTTAGTTACTCCGATTAAACGTAAAAGACCTCCATTTGAATACTTCTCAAAGAACTATCTTCTCTCATTTAATCTCTCCATTACTCAATAAAAATTTTGCAATAATTCTTAAGCTGGTTTATCTCATCTCTCTCTTCCATCTCCTATTTATATGAGTTTAAGGAGCAGGAATTCAAAACAAAATATAGTCCAAATAATAAAATTTCCAACAACATTTTGAACAAAAAAATAAAGAATAATTTTTATTTCACATTATTGAATCAAGTTAGGGAGCTGTTGGCATATAAGCTCAGTAATAATTATTGAGCCTATATGCCAACAGCTCCATAGCTTGACTCAGTAATGTGAAATTTTATTTTCAATTTCCTTTATGACTCATTTGCTCTAGACTACGCTATCTGAGCTCCCAAATCAACAAAGGCCTGAGCAATACATAAGCACACCTTACTAAGATGATGCTTAAACTTAGCTTTCGTTTGAGACAACTTTTTGATTCGTGTTTATAGGAGGCATCACCTAAAATTTATAATAGTCTTTTCTTGAATATGTAATTTTGTTTTCAATTGAGTTTATTTATTTATTTTCATTTTTTGACTCAGAAATATATAATCTATCTTCATTAAAAATGACATTATCGCTGACTATTATTTTAACATCAGGCAATCTCAAATCCCACTATCAGTATCATTTAATACTTGAAGGATATCCTAGAAACACACATTTAACTGATCTAGGCTCTAACATTTCTTTGTTCTGATGAGTAGAAGCTATACAACCAAAACCCTTAAATGTGTCAAATCTGATTATTTTTTAGTCTATAATTTCTATGGAGTTTTAAAATAAACAACACTAGATGGTGTTTTGTTTAATAAATAACATGCTATAGTAAGTGCTTCACCTCAAAGGAATTTAAACAAACAAGAACTATAAAGCAAACATCTTACTCTATCAAAAAGAGTCCTATTCATTCTTTCTGCAAGGCCATTTTGTGGAGGTGTATAGCTAACTGTCTTATGTCTAATGATACCGGAATTTGAACAAACTCATTAAAATTTTCATTACAGAATTTTAACTCATTATCAGTTCTTAAAACCTTAAGTTTTCTATTCCTTTGATTTTCAACCAATAATTTTCATTCTAGAAATTTAGAAAATGTTTCATCCTTTAATTTTAGCAAGAAAATTTAAACCTTTCTAGAACAATCATCAATGAAAGAAAGAAAATACCAATTGCCACTAGGCATAGAACTGTAGCAGGACCCCATAAATACGAATGAATATAATACAAAACATTATTTGTCCTATATACTGACAATCTTAAACTAAGCCTGTGTGATTTACCAATTATACAAGATTCACAGAAATTAATCTATGCAGCTGAATCACTGTCAAACAAATCATGTTTCTATAACTTTACCAAACCTCTGTCACTCAATTGTCCCAATAGTTGATGCCAACATTTTAAAAGGTGAAATCGGGAATCGAGACGTTTTTGCTAAGCGAGGCGAGGCGAGGCGTAAGCCTCGAGGTGGATCGATGCGTAAGCCTCAAAATGATAAAAATAAAGTAATTTAAAATTATGAATAATGACAAAATATTATGTCAATTGTGAATTTGATGATTTGTTCTAAGATAATATTAGTATATTACTGGAAAAGAAGATTTAAAATAAACTCACTTAAAAATAAAACATCCCTTTAGGATCAAGACCTAATGCAGGCTCATCATCACTTCGATTGCCCTCAGAAAAATTTTCATAATTAATGTCAAAGTCATCCTTAAACTCTTCTTCATCTATAATATTTTTTTTTCTTTATCCCCTATATCAGTTAATATTTTATTAGCTCTATAATGAAATAATAATAGCATAAATAATAATTCATTATATTTAAGATACTTTTGAATTTTTTTGAAACTTCAATCTCACTTTGTTTCTTTCTTTTATATACATGAGTAGTTGCTTTATTTTATTCATTAACATGAGTTTATGCTTCTACTTCAACTTCAGAAACATCAACATTCTTAAGAGTACCCCATTCATCATCAGATTGTAAATCATCAACAAATAAATGATTAATTTCATTATCAATGCTTCCTTACTTTTATAATTTGATATGTCTATTTTTCAATTTTTTGTTTAACATAACATAAACTAGTATATTTATTCGATCTATTGTCAATCGATTTTTTCTCTTAGTATGAATTTGATTGAAGATGCTCCAATTACGCTCGCATGTAGAAGTTGGACATGTTAAGCTAAGAATTTTAACTGCAAAAGCTTTCAATTCAGGAACATTATCTCTAAACTGACTCCACCAACATTCTACATAAAAAATGAATAGTATTTTATAAATATTGATTGAAGTAGAAGACTTGACCATAAATATTAAAATTAAAATTATAAATATACAAATTATAAACATACGAGGAGATCGTGTTTTGTAGCATGCTTATGCTGCTCTAAATCCAAACATTCTCTTCTTCAAATGAAATTCCTCAAGTTGGTCATTCACTTTGAATTAGTCTTCTTCAGAAATTAGTCTATCCATAGATGCATACAAACCGGTTTTCACCTCTTTATCAACATAAAAGTCTTTATTATAATGAAATTGAGGATTTAAATAGTATGCAACAGCATGTAAGTGTTGGTGTAATCAATGTTTAAAATTGCGTAATCGGGTATTGAGGCGTTTTTCGTTCGTGAGGCGAGGCGTAAGCCTCAAAATCAAAAAATTGCGTAAACATAAAATAATAAATTTTGTATATACTAATGATTAAATAATATATAAAATATAAAAATGCACAAGATATGAAGTGAAATCAAAATATTTCAATAATAAGACAACATGAAATATTGTTCAACTCAAACTCCGTCTTTCCCAAATCACAGTATTCTTTTCATTAACATATAATTCCAAAAATAAATAGCAATGACATATCACATAAGAACTCATAAGTCATCAGCACTGTCATCACCATGTTTAAAAATGCACAATTAGGTATTGAGGCGTTTTTTGTTTGTAAGGCGAGGTGTAAGCCTCAAGGCATTTTGATGCGTGAGCCTCATAATAAAAAAATTGTGTTAAGTGTAAATAAATGTTAAAAGTAATTTTTTATATAATACTCAAATAATATGTTAAAAAATGGCGACGGGTTAGAGGTTAAGGAAGTTGAGAGAAAGTTGCAGCGACTAGGGAGTACACGAAGTATGATTTGTTCGCGACTTTACTTCAGGATTTATAGTTTTAATATATATCGGGTGAGGCGTAAGCCTCATGTCAGTGAGGCGAGGCGCGCCTTAAGGCGGGCCTCAACTAAGTTGAGGCGCAAGCCTCATTAAAAAAACTTGATGCGTAAGCCTCAAGGCGCTTTTCACTGGAATTGCGCAAAGGCGGGCCTCAAGGCTAGCCTCATATTGCGCAATTTTAAACCATGAGTGTAATTGACGATCCCACTTTTCATCTATAATATATCATTTTTCTTTGTAGGCACTTTCTTGAACTCCCAAATCTTTTGCAATGTCTTCTTTAGCCCTATTCATTGCTTCATAAATAAATCTCATAGCTGGGGTCCTCTCACTATCAACCATTCTAAGCACCTTAACTAATGGTGTTGTTGTCTTCAAAGAATAATTTGTACTACGTCAAAATGAATCATCTTTCATAATATTTTTTTTACATGTTTTCCTTCTTGTTTTTTTGCCCATGAACTTTTATTCCATTCTTCAGAAGTAAACATAGCTTCCAAATGTTGCCTTAACTCCTTGAATCTCTGTAATGTTAAATATGCAGTAGGAAATCTCATAACATTAGGTCTAATAATTTTCTTGTCAGTGAATTTTCTCATCAAATTAAGTACCCAAGAATGATTGCATATGTACTTACTAACGAATTTGGCCTTCAATAGGGTTGATTTATGCTGAGGCAACTGTCCCAACCTCTCAAGCATTAAATCAATGCAATGTGCAGCACAAGGAATTCAATAAAGGTGAGGCATCTTCTCCATTAACATTCTCCCTGCAGCTTTATATGCACTTGCATTATCAGTAACAATTTGTACTACTAAAGCATCACCCACTTCCTCAACAATTTCATCTAACAGTTCAAACAATAATTGTGCATCCTTTATAAAATTTGAAGCATCCACTGATTTTAGAATAACTGTTCCATATGGATTATTGATCAAGAAATTAATAGTATTTCTAGGTCGAATATCTGACCAACAATATGACATTATTATGACTTCTATCTCAGTTCAAGTCTTCTTAACATCATCCATCATTTTTTAAGTTGTCTTGACCTCCTCATTCAGCATCCAAGTCCTCAGTTCATACATGCTTAAAAATTGTAGTCCTCTTCCATAGCTTCCAACATATTTTAACATATTGATCCATGATGGACTCTTAACAACATTAAATGGAATCCCATTTTCATAAATGAATCTGGCAATATCCAAACAAACTCTGTTCCTGAGTTCTTTTGTAGCAGTAGGAGGCTGAAGATTCTGAGTGTTTATGTTTTCCTCATCATCAATATTTATCATAAATCTATCCATGGGACCCCGAGTGCCTCGGTTAGAAGAAACTAGATGGCTTCCACTACTCGAACCTTCATGCTATGATCCATAGTAAGAAGAGTTTCCTATCATCTCTTCCATATTTCTTTGTGTGACATCTTTTGTGGTGGCAAACTTCTTTAAATAATCTGTACATTCCTTTTTCACCTCATTAGGTACTTTTGCACATGATCCCACATTGATATGAGTGCATGCTAGATGATCCTTTAACCTCTTGATGCCACCAGTTATGCGTTTCTTACAGAAATTATATTTCATGTAAATATATCCCTTCTTTACACCTTCGCCTGACACTTCAACTTGAGTTTCATATTTTCATGCATGATCTTTCCTTTTTGTGCCACTAGTCATGCTAATAATTTATAAAAATAAATAATCAACATCAAATTATTAATATATACAAGATTTTTATTTATTCACAGGCAAAGAAATCACAACATAAAATCAATAATATGACAGATTTTAACAATTATTTGTACTCCCAATAATAAGACAACATGAATACAACAATATGTCTGTTTGCCGAGGGTCCAAGGGGGCGCTGCCCCCTGGCGGGGTTTCCAGGGGCAGCGACCCCGGAACAAAGTTTTATTGTAAGAGTAATTTTGAAATTCTGCTTGTTTTTAAAGTTCATATGTTGTTTGTATGGAAAGATACCGAGCGGTACCGAGCATGTACCTAGTGGTATCGAGCGGTACTGGCTCGGTACCGAGCATGTACCTAGCGGTACCGAGCATGTACCGCTCAGTACCAAGCAGTACTGACTCGGTACCGAGCATGTACCTACTCGGCATCGAGCATGTACTTAGCGATACCTAGTAGTACCGAGCATGTACTGAGCGGACGAATGAAAGAAAGCCGAATCAAGAGTTATTCAAGCTTTCGTTACTACACATCAAAGTCAAGGCCCACAACACCGATCACCTGCTCTTCAGACCTAACCAAGGCCTGAACGTTTCCTGCACTCACAACTTTAACTTAATTTCCTGCTTTCGAAATTGTTATTTTTTTTAGCTTCGTTTCCTGTGTCGTCTCCTTCCGACTTCGTCTCCTGCACTCAGGGCTTCGTCTCCTTCCCTCACGGCTTCGCCTCCAGTTCGCCTTTCAATTCTCACAGGAAGCCCTAATCCTATACGTGAATACGCGAACACGAATCAACTGCGTCGTATTTACATATATACCGAAGCAAAAATTTTGAGGTTGTGCCTCATACTGTCTCACGGCGTTACGCTCTGATGCGTATGCTTTGTGCGAAAAAAATCGTAGGCTTCGCTGGATGGTTCGAGGCGTAAGCCCGATACGCATGACTTCCGCCTCGACTTGAGGCGCGACTCAATGCAGATGCCTCATCCGTTTTTTTAATGGTTGGTTGATGCCATAATTTAGCTGGCACATGGGTTTCACCTACCACTGTAGCACCCAACACATAAAGCTCGTTCTATTTTAAGCCTTTCATAACTACAAATGCCCCTTTCAAAATTCTCAACAAACTTTCTTAGATTTGAAAAACATAACCAAAGTCATTCAAAGTCCCAAGAGAAATTAAAATTCTATTCAAATTAGGAACATGTCTTACATCCTTGATAATTCTCACCTGACCATGATGCATCTAATTGCAATGGAACCAATACCAAAACTTGTTTCCAAGTAAGACCTTTTCTCTATTTAGATTTTAGTAATTAGTGAATTACTCCTTAATTAGACTGGTGATAAGTGCAACCTAAATCGAAAATTTATTCCTTAGAACTCTGATGATTACTAATTGTAAGAATATCAACACTATCATAATTCTCTCCAACAATTGTTGCATCCCCTTGAAATTGAGACTTATCTTTTGAAACCTTTTTAAGACAAATTTTTGATATGATCAATTTTATCATACTGCCGACATTTCAAATTCTTATAATATTTCTTAGAGGCTTATACTTTTAGATCTCTCTTTCTTGAAACCATTCCTCTTTTTTGAGAACTACCATGTACATATATAAATCTTTCCCTTGATAATTTTTTTCGGAGGTTTTCATGTCCAAGATCTTAGAAGAGAGAGCATTTTGGACTTCATTCATTGTTATTGTTCTTCCATATTTTAAATTTCTTTGAACTTCTTTAAAGATGTGGGTAGTGAATTAATAAGAATAATTGCATTATCTTCATCCTTAATTTGAACTTCTTAGATTTTTAAGAGCCAAGATAAGCTTATTAAATTCATCTAAATTGTCATCAATAAATTTTCCCTCATCCATTCTATATCCATAGAACTTCTCTTTCAAATATATCCTATTGGGAAGAGTTTTTTTATCTATTCAATTCTTCTAATTTTTTCAATAATTCAGACAATTTTTACATGAGACAACCTAATTTGTCAAACACAAAATGATCAAACTAAAAACCTTTTTCTGTATATGGACCTTTTGGACCTTTTCCTGATCATAAATAGATGTAGGTAATTCTGATTTAGATAAAAAGCTTTTTGAACTGCTTGTTGTATTAAAATTGTTTCTAATTTCATTTCCAAAAAATTGAAATTGTTCTTCCCATCAAATTTCTCCATGTCAAACTTTGTAACATATATTTTGTAAAGAATCTTGAAAAATAAATATGCTCTGTTACCAAATTGTTGGGTGTACAAGGAGCAATATATAGATCTGGAGTTTTTAAGAAATTTGCAAAACTCTCAATCAAAGTTTAAAAGTAACTTTTAACTAACAATCTTGATTAAATTTTAAAAGCATAGAGATGAAAATTTTCACTTGGATAATTAAAAAAAAAAAACTAGTTACAAGATAGACAAACTTTCTTTCTTCAAATCTTTGCAACAAATCAAAGACAACTGCATTTTACTATAATTGAACAATAATAAAACAAGATTATAATAAGAATGATTTATCCAACATAAGCACTTGGAAAGACCATGAACAAGAACATAAATATTTACATAGTTCAGGTTCCGAAGAACTCTACATCCATTGAGCAACCTTGATCTCAATTCTTTTATTGATATGTGAAGATATTAATCCAATAAAACTATAAGATATATTCAAATCTATGACAAAAACAGTAAATTGAAAAAACCTCAAACTGAAGCAAGCACAAATAGGAATTAGATATTTCTTCTTGCCAACGACCTTCTCCAAATAACATATAAAGAACGTTTACACCTACGATTCAAGCTTACAACCAACGCATGTCAAGAACAATGATCTTATAGAGGAATGGAGCTATAGCATGAACAACCAAGTGACTCAATCATACAAAAACGAAAAACATACTATAGAAAACAAGAGAAAGAAAATTCTTTATTAATGTTCTTATATTATATTTTACATTTCTCTTGCATCAAGCAAATAAGATGATTCCCTAGCCGCAAGGTTCTCCTCCTCCAGCTGAAACCGGCTTTCCTCTCCAAGTAAGAGCTCTCTGTTTCTTGTTCGTGAAAATGAACTAGGTCGAATTTTTGGGAATTTTTATGTGGTCTCCCACTTATCACACACATGGACACTCACAGAATATATATATATATATATATATATATATATATATATATATATATATATATATATATATATATATATATATATATATAAGAAATGATTATTAGAGAACCCTTAACTGTTATTAATTCCATTAATTAATCACAAGATTAATTAAGCTAATGAAGAAAAATGTACTTAGCATTTAATATCAACAGTTAATTAAAAGAAAAGACACTTATTAGTTTTAAATCAATTATATCACCATCCATAATGAATTGATTTACACATTGCCAATTTTCCCACAAATACATAGCCATTAGCATATAGCCTATAAATGGAGATCAATTTCTTATGAGAACACAAGTGGTATATGTTACTCTCAACCATTACCAATAATTTTGGCAGCAGAACAGTTCAAAGATCATATCAATTACATTTTACATTCATTAATTTACACCACAGTTTATGCCCATCAAATCAGAGAAACTAGATTCAAATTACAACTCCACAAGTAATTCACCAAGACATATTAATGGTCAATCATACAGTTTATGTCAAGGGTAACAGATATTTGGATATGACTCAGAAGAGTCTATACCATAGGAATATAATTAAATAGCAACACGACTTTGTGACTGTGGGCTCCGAAAATTCGGCCCCGGCCTCCGCTCGCTCTTCTTATTCGGCGAGGGAGTTTTAACTGAATAAGTTCCGAGGTAAATTTTGGAAGGCAGATGGGTTTGTAGATAAGACACTACCCAGAGATTTCGCCCTCATTTTGTGAGGACTTTATGATCTGAGTTCTGGTTTCCTATAGGCGCAAGCCCCTATAGTTAATTACCCCTCCCGATCACGAGAGAGAACTTTCGATTAAGGCTAGTCGTCAATCAGATACGTAGAGAATACGTGTTATCTGGCATATAGTAGCAGCAATGAGTTTGGATTGGAAAGATTGGGTTTGGATTTGGGTATTTAGAAAGGTTTGAAAAGTTTGATATTCAAAACTTGAAATTTCACCATCTAGCACTTAAAGCGGATGGTGGGGGAATGGATGATGGGCCCGATCAAGATCCCATGGTTCCGTCATCCCGGGCCATCGTGGTCCCTGGTCTACTTAGTCAGAGGAGGTAGTCGACCCAACCTGACAGAAGGATCCTTGTCGGCAGCCATGGGTTGCTTCGTCCAAGGGGACCTTGTAGACCGGGGTTGGATGTTTGTCTAAGGGGACAAATTTGAATCCACCTTAGCTTACAGAGGGCTTTGTGCCCTATCGATCATATCCTATTGATTCATATCTCAAGGATTTAACGCCATTAAGGAGCGTATTGGCTCTGGCCATAACCGCTATCTGTGGTGCCATTTGGCGGCAAAACCACCCGGTTCAGAGGGCCCCGGGTCATAACCGTTTACCTGCAGTGCCATTTGGCGGCGAAACTGCCGGTTAGAGGACACGTACCACGTCCTTACTGGCAAAAGATTGTTTGAGAATGGATCCTAGTGATATTTTCGACTAGGCATTTGGCTCTTTTGTGAGCTGAAGTAGTTTTTGATTTGTCCGCCTCGACAAACAGTTGCGGAGGGCGGATGGATTTTGCTTTAATTGCGTTGATGGATTTATTTCACTTTTAAATATTTTTGGTAATTTGGGATTTTTTGATTTCGACTTTGTGGATTTTTTTTGAGTTTTACGGGATTTTTGGGTGGAGCTTTGGATTTTGTGTGGACTTTGAGAGATATTTAAAAATAATTGGGAACCCCTCCGGTTGAGATCTGCATTCAACACGGCCATCATCGGGGTGTTTGGGGGTCATCTCTCTTTATGCACTGAACCTTGTCACTCTGTCGGGCTGTCGACAGAGGATCGGGTTTCGTAGGCTTTAAGCCTTTATTAGTGAATTCATATGGTTGTAGGCCTTGAAGGCCCAATATGAATGTTTTAAAGCAAATATACCGGTCACCACGACTTTATATTTGCTTAATGGCTCGAACCCTGTCGACTTCTATTGACCCGTATAGAAGGATCGGTTTCGAACCTGAATTCACTTGTCAACCCGCGCAGCATCCCTAGACGTCACGTGTGTACCAATAACACGCTCGCCGGGGCCCATGCGGGTTGAGAATATATTTTCCCCCTTTAGTGTACCTATGTGTATACAATTTATAGTGCACGTGTGGGGGTATTTATTTTAGACTTTGTTGACGCCTTCTGTCTGCTTGTACAATGATTGCAGATCCGGTGGCGTGGCGTAGCAGCTTCTGGATAGAGTTGTTTGCTGCTTCGTACAGGTAGACTGTCGTGCACTATTTGTTGATTTTTGTAGGCGGGTTATAGTGCACTAACTAATCTCCTGCCTTATGTTGTGGAAGCTCGTAGGAACTTGTAGTCTTTATGCATTTTGCTTTGATTTTGGTCTTTATAACACAGCTACTACTGTTGGAGGTAGATGTATTCATCCTTAGACTGAAGTTAACTACAGGATACTGCATTTACTGCAGTCTTTATGCATCTACCCATCAGTGGCATGTGACACATACATTTTGTTTTCGTAGAGAGATCGTATGTGTTGCAGATCTTTCATGCTTGATTGCATGAAAGCCAATCTGTGTGTTTGAATTTCGATGTTGACTACGAGGATGCTAGAATACCCTTGATACAAGAGTTTGCGGATACTTATATCTGTTGCATGTCGGTCGTTGCATCAACTAATGGTCCTCTTCATTAGGGCTTCTACTCTTCAACATACAAATTCATTGGTAGATTGATATGAACACCGCAGATTTCATGTTGGCTATACATAAATCAAGGGTCCTGTAGTATATTTATCGTTCTCGTTTGAAAGTAGACTATTGTGTGCTCATTTATATATTAGTCTATCTTGATAACAAAGAATTCGCTTCTTCTACACTTCCCTTGCTTTGCTTGTGAACAACTTCTTTCACTGTTGTATTCTTCCGTGCTCATCTACTTTGCAATTCTATTACTTGTATATGAATCATCTTAGCATTACAAATATTTCAGCCCCCTTGGGAATAGGTTGTAGTTTGCATGACGAACTTGTACCTTTGATGGTCTCTTGCAATTGATTGTATATCCCTTCCAATTTTGTCACTTGGAAAACTTATCTTGATTGTCTTGTTAGTGAATTATGTTTGCAAGAGTTTGGCGTATCCTCACATTCTCTACAACCATTGTTGATTGATGATTGATTGTAGACGGTCATATGAAATGTTACAAGTCTCCTACCATCTTTTGGGGATGTCTTATGACTTGTATAGCTCTTCTTTTAACTTTACCAATTGATATATGCAAGAAAGTTGTATTGATGTTTCATTCGGACAATAGCATTTGTACCCTTTTCGTTTGATTTAAACAATTATCATTCAAAGTCCGGGTCTTTGTAGTCAAGTTGCAAGTTCTGATTTGAGTAAACCCCTTGCTTATTTGTTGACTTGAGTTCAAGTTCCAAGCTCAAGTGCATGCCCACAAGTTCTCTATTTGAGCTCACTTTCTATGTCCCCTTCACTTGGTTCAGACCAAGTTCTCTTGCAAATGATTTCTATTTGAGTTCTTTGTCAAGTTCAAACTCAAACCCAAGTTTGAATTTCAAGTCAATGTAGCTCATATCTCGTTCAAGTTCAATTTGAGTTTTGTTTGAGCCAAATCAAGTCTACAAGTTCACTTGCCCAAGTCCTTGCTTTGGAGTTCAAATTATGAGTTCAAGTTATGTCCCGATCGAGTTCGAGTCCAAATGAAGTCCTCCATATACTCCAACTTGCTTGAGTTCGAATATTCAAGATCATGTTCAAGTTCTTTGCACCATGTTCTTTATCATTTGAGTTCAAATGGTCCACCTCTTGTTTTGAATTTTGCTTAAACCATTTGCTTATTCAACTTTGAATTTAGTTCAATTGATGTCCAAATGAGATTCAAAATTGTTTAAAGTCCTTGGATTTTCAATCCAAATTTCGGCAGCCTCCCGGCGTCTCCCCCGTTTAGGGGAAAAACCAAGAGGCAACCATTCCCATCGACGCTACGTGAGCGCTTCAGGTAGGTGTCAAAAATGACACCACGGTCGCAAATATATTATTTTTATATCCCGCCTGCTACGTGAGCATTAAAGGGTTTTTATGTTTGTTGATTATAAGAAGAAAAAAAAAGGCGTTAGAGAAAAACACAGATTTCCCCCCTCTGCACCACGTGGGCGTTCGGGGGTACTTATATGAAAATAAAGAACATATTTTTTTTTATCCCCTTCGCCGCAAGCGTCGCACCGGTTTCCCACCCTAAACGCTACTTGAGCGCCTCGGGGGTTTGCCGGCTCGTTGCAAGCTTTGAAGAGGGATCCTTATCTCGTCGCAAGCATCGCACCGGTTTCCCACCCTAAACGCTACGTGAGCGCCTCGGGGGTTTGCCGGTCCGTCGCAAGCATCGAAAAAAGAACCTTTTTTTATTTTTTAGTTTTAGAAATTATTATAATTAAATAGAATCAATGATAATTAATTATAATTTTAAAAAAAAATAATTATAATTATAACAATTAATCATATTTAATTATAATAATTATAATTAATTATCATTAATTATAAATAATAATAATTAATTAAAAAAAATAACATTTATATATTAATGTATATATATATATATATAACAGATATATCATTATATGTATATATATATATTAATATATAACATATACATTAATATATATATAACAGATATACATATATACTAATATATATAATAATTATAATAATATATAAGCAAAGGGGCTCAGTTCTAACAGGAGGGCAACGGCTGGAGCTTATACAGGCGGCTGGATGGAGGCAGCAGTGGATCGGGTAAGGCAGGGAGGCAGTGGAGATCTCGGCTTCAAGCTTAGGTAAGGATCTCTCTCTCTCTCTCTCTCTCTCTCTCTCTCTCTCTCTCTCTCTCTCACGGCTCGGGATCGGTACAGAGGAGCTTGGGGTTGGCTTCGGCTTAGTGGAATGGAGAGGAGATCGGTTGGAGGTTGGGGCTTCCGATTGGAGCAGTGAGCGGGAGAAGAGGGAGCTCGAGCGTGGAAACAGAGAAGGAGATCGGAGAGGCTTCAGACGGGATGAGGAGGAGGGAGTATCGTGGGAGAGGAAGTGTATTTGCGAATGGGAGAGAGCCGAGAGCAGCGAAGGGAGTCGAGCGTGGAGATCGCGTGTGTGGAAGAGAGGAGTTCGTGAGAGTGGGAGAGGTCGGGAGCAGAACTTGTGAGGCTTGTGAAGGGAGAAGTGGTTTCTGCGTGTGTGGAGCTGAAGGGAGAAGCAGGAGGTCGGGATGGGGAGCTCGATCGGAGAGAGAGGAAGTGTGTCGTGTGAGGGATTTGAGTGCGGGAAGCAGTGTGCGAGAGAGCGAAAGGCTTCGTTTGGGTCGGTATTTAACGACGCGAATGGGGCAGCGATCGAGAGCCAATTTCACGCAGGAAGTGCGGAGAAGTGATCGATTCAGCGCTGATGTACAGTACCTCGGCGGAATTTCGGGGATTTGGGCGGCTTCTCGACGGATACGAGGATTCCAACCGGGATTTCTTGCGGTATTTCTGGATCCAACGGCCAAGAGGTTTATACGTTGGCCTCTTCTTTTTGTTCTATCAGTCAATACTTAAGGGTCAACAAATGCCCCCCAACAAATGTGATACGCGTTTAGAGTGAATCATGTTTGTTGTAAGCTGTGTGGTCTTGTGGATCTCCAAAAGTTTGTTTGGATGTCACACTATGACTTTCATTTAGTGGATCTCCAAAAATTTACTTGGATGTCACACTAAACTGATTATTTAGTGGATCTCCAAAATTTTGCTTGGATGTCACACTAAGATTTTCCTTCTCCATAGATCTCTTGGATGTATCAATAGATGGTTGAGATACTGACTTCTTTTTGTCCTATTCTTTGTGCTGCGGACATTGATGGAGAATCACCTGATTTGTCTTTACTGACTTGTCAGGTTATTTTGTTCCTTCGGCCCTATGCTTCTTTCTTTGGCGGGCTTGTTGAAGGAGTAGATGCCGGTGACCTGAACCCTTAGATTTGTATTAGGTCGGTGGCGAAAAGTCATCGGTCCAGAGCTTTGTGCATAACGGACTTGTTGATGACAGAATCCTCTTAGTTCAGCCTTGGGCTTTTCACGAACTTTGGGATAATTTTCTTCGGTCCTTTGCTTTGTGCTTTGACGGACTTGTTGAAGAAAGATTCCTTCGATCCTCGCTTTGTGCTTTACGGATTTGTTGAAGGATTTGCAGGTTTTGGATTCAATTGATAGTACCGAACGTAGGTAGTATCTTGATCCTTAACCACTTGAGAAGACTTTAATCTGAATCACTTGAGTTCGTCAGATTGGGAGAGCTAGATTTGATAGCTCTTTGTCCTCTGGTTGCTGAGATGGGGGTTCCTCTACTGCGGCCTTTCTTATGGCTTGTTGAGTAGATGGAGCTGCCAGCGATCCGGCCATATTTGGGCTTGTTGGATCCGACCTCTTACACCCATTCAGACTTCAGACTTGAGCTATGGGAATTGCGATCCCCAATGCTGATTTTGCTGAAGTTGGTAGATTTGGAGTCATCCTTTGTGGTTTTGGATTTTGGAGCCTACGAACATTCAATAGTTGCTCGAGACTCATCTTCCCTTAGAACTTTGATTCTCCGATCATTTTGGAGAATTTTATAGACTACGATCACTTGAACTGGTCGAGTCAAATTGGCCTTCGTCCTTCCTACAGTCCTTACTGACGGGTTGACGAAGTGGGGGCTCCGCTACTACGGCCGTTCTTATGGCTTGTTGAGTAGACGGAGCTGCCAGCGATCCGGCCATATTTGGGCGTGTTGGATCCGACCTTTTACACCCATTCGAACCTTAAGCTTCAGGCTGTTGAAAGGCTTCGAGCTTTTCTGGCTCAATTTTGTAGGAGTGTGTAGCCACAAAAGTCACTTTCTTGACCTTTGAGTCTTTGTTTGTTGGAGAAGACGGTGTCTCTAACATTTGAAAGATCACCTGCATATACTTTGGAAAACAAATATTTGTATTCTTTAGCACAAAATAACATTTGGATTGATAATTTTAAATATTTATTCGGGGATCTCGGCATGCGGCGCGATGTCGACCCGAATAAATATTTAAAATGCCCCCTGTCTCGCAGGGTCATTTTTAGAATGGAATAAACTTGGGATCTTTGATTTTAAATATTCATTTGGAGATCTCGGCGTGTAGCACGATGTCGACTCAAATGAATATTTAAAATGCCCCCTGCCTTGGAGGGACATTTCAGATAGGCTTTGTATCTTCGAGATTTTAAATATTTATTCGAGGATCTCGGCACGCAGCGCGATGTCGACTCGAATAAATATTTAAAATGCCCCCAGTCTGATGAGGGATTTTGAAATGCATTCTTGTTATACAAGAGAATTCCAAAATATAAGCATGCATTGATAAATATGCATATAAAATTTTGATCATCACAAAATACATCAGATATGAAATTTTCATGCGTGATATTTCTTTAAATGTCGACCGTTGATCGGTGGCATGGGCCTTTGACCGTTCAGATCGATCAACTGATATGCCCCTCCTTGGTACACCTTCTCGATGACGAAGGGGCCTTCCCAATTTGATACGAATTTGCCACCGATTTTCCGGTGTGGGATGATTGGTCTTCTCAGCACCAGGACCAATTCCCCTTCTTGAAATGATCGAGGACGCACCATTCGATCAAAAGACTTTGCCATTCTTCCTCGGTAGATTTCTAGATTTTGTTGAGCTTGTAACCTGAGTTCATCAAGTGCGTCGAGCTCTTCCATTCTGAGGCGGGCATTTTGCTCTCGAGTGAGATCGTTCTGGATTGCTACCCGGAGTGACGGTAGTTCAATCTCCAATGGTAATACAGCTTCGACTCCGAACACTAGAGAGTAAGGAGTGGCTTTGGTCGGCGTCTTATAGGTTGTACGATACGCCCACAGTGCTTCTGTCATTTTCGTATGCCACTCTCTTTTGTTTTTGGTGAGAATCTTCTTCAACAATTTCACCAGCGTCTTGTTGAAGGCTTCCGCCAATCCATTTGCTCTTGGATTGTATATTGACGAGTACCGCCAATCGATTTTGTGCCGATCAACGAACTTATAGATTTTTGTACTTTTGAAAGCTGTACCGTTGTCTGAGATTATGCGGCGTGGCACACCAAATCTGTAGACGACATTGTGGGTAAAGAAATTGATCACATGCTCCGATGTGACCTCTCTGAATGGAGTCGCTTCTGCCCACTTGGAAAAGTAATCTGTTGCTGCCAGAATGAAGCGATGTCCTGATGATGACGGCGGATCTATTGGCCCAATTATGTCAGTGCCCCAACATTCAAATGGCCAAGATGCTATTGTCGGGTGCAGAGGATTTGGAGGCTGATGTATAATATCACCGTGGATTTGACATTCGTGACACCTCTTAGCGTGGTCAATACAATTTCTTACCATTGTCGGCCAATAGTAACCCATCCTCTTGATTTTAGCGGCCATTTTAGGACCTGACTGATGAGCTCCACAAAGTCCTTCATGGACTTCTGCTACCACTTTATCAGCTTCCTTGGTCCCCAAGCACCTTAGCCACATTTGATCAAAAGCTCGTCTGTATAACGTATTATTGACAAATGCGTATCGTAACGCCCTTTTTCGAATTTGTGCGGCCATAGACTTTTCTGTCGGGAATTTGTTTTCCTTGAAGTAGTCAATGAATGGCTGTCTCCAATCATTTTCGACTTCAATATCTAAACAATGCCACCACGATTCTGAAGCTTGACTAGCTTTATGTCTCTTGGCTGTATGATATCCTTCCGGATAATTTTCCATAATGATTTGATGGAGAAGTTTAGGGTCAACTGGAGTTTCATCCTGCTGACTTGAATTTGATACTTCTTCTACCATCGGGAATTGTAATAAAGCGGGTTCCAAGACCCTACGGTTGTAAACTCCGATGAATATAGGCTTCTCCTCATTGGAATTTGCCATTTCCTTGGCCAATTTGGCCAAACAGTCTGCTTTGGCATTCTGTCCTCGAGGAATTTGAACTATTTTAACATTCGGCACCTGCTTCAGGAGCTCAATGGTTCGCCGGTGGTAATGAGCCAACTCAACCTTGGAAATCTTGTAGATGCCCAAGACTTGATTTATCACAAGTTGAGAGTCGCCGAAAATTTGAAGATTTTGAATTTTGACGTCAATTGCAATCTCCAGCCCTACTATTAGAGCTTCGTACTCAGCTTCGTTGTTGGTCCGAGGTTCAGTCAGACTGAATGAGAACCTCATTATGCCTCCTTCAGGTGGTATGAGAACAAGACCGATACCGGCTCGGGCTCTTGCAATATTTGGAGGTCGGACAGGTCTAATGGACGATGCCCCGTCGAAGTACATTTCCCAGAATGGTAGCCTTTCATTCTCCTCAACCTGCATTATCTGCTCATCAGGCAAATCATCGTTGAGTGGAGAATCGGCCGGGATCGGATGTGCGGCAAGGAAATCTGCCAAGGCCTGTCCTTTCACCGCCTTTTGTGGCATGTACGTAATTTCAAACTGTAATAACAATACTGCCCACCTGGCCAGACGACCTGTCAACGCTGGTCTTGTCATCAAGAACTTCAGCGGATCGATCTTTGATATCAGTGTGATTTTGTGGGATAACATATAGTGGCGGAGTTTCTGAACTGCAAAAATCAGCGCCAGGCAATGCTTTTCAATAGGAGAATAACGGCTTTCTGCTCCAATCAATCTCCGACTGATATAGTAGAGTGCATTTTCTTTTCCTTCTTCATTATTCTGGGCCAATAGTGCTCCGAGGGACTCTTCTAGTGCAGCTGTATACAGTATAAGAGGCTTCCCCGGAATTGGCGCTGCTAGAATGGGAGGATTTAACAAGTATTTCTTGATGCTATCAAACACCTCCTGACATTCTGCATCCCATTTGAAACGAACATCTTTCTTCATTAATTTTGAAAATGGATGGCACCTACCCGATAGATTTGATATGAATCTCCGAATGAAAGCCAGTTGTCCTTGCAGTGAGCGAAGCTGTCGAAGGTTCCTTGGTGGTGGCATCTCCGTGATTGCCTTAATTTTGTTGGGGTCGATCTCTATGCCTCGATGACGAACAACATAACCCAGGAATTTACCGGAGGAGACCCCGAATGCACACTTGAGAGGATTCATCTTCAGATCAAATTTTTTGATTCTCTCAAATACGATTCTAAGATCTTTTAAATGATCATTTCGGCCAAGACTTTTGACGACAAGGTCATCTACATAACACTCGACCTTCTGATGTATCAAATCATCAAATATGTGAGTCATCGCCCGCTGGTAGGTGGCACCAGCGTTCTTCAAGCCAAAGGGCATGACTGTGTAGCAGAAAATGCCGATGGGCGTTCTGAACGATGTATGTTTTTCATCTTCGGGCGCCATCTTGATTTGATTGTATCCTGACGATCCATCCATGAAGGAGAACATGTCATAGTTGGAAGTGTTGTCCACCAGGAGTTCGGATACAGGGAGTGGAAAATCGTCTTTTGGGCACGCCTTGTTGAGGTCCCTGAAGTCAATGCAGATACGAATTTGCCCGTTCTTCTTCTTCACTGGGACGATATTTGCGATCCAATCGGCGTACTTTTCTTCACGAATAAGGCCCGCATCTATTAATTTCTTTGTTTCAGCAATCACCTGCTCTTCAATCTCCAATCTCATTCTCCTTGGAGCTTGCTTGACGGGCGCTATCTCCGGTTTGATTGCTAATCTGTGAACTGCTACATCAGGGGATAAGCCAGGCATCTCAGTATATGTCCAGGCAAAGCAGTCCCTGAATTCACAGAGGAGCTCTTTTATTTCTTTTATTTGTTCTTCGGGTAGGAGAGAACTAATGAAGGTTGGGCGAGGATCTTCTTCGGTCCCCAAGTTAACTTCTTTTAGTTCATCCATGGTAGCTGTCTGTCCGCCATCTTCAAGCTCTTCTGGTGCAGGCTCGGCTTCCAAGGGCTGTTCATCATAATCATCAGCTTCGTATGTTTCTTCAGCACCATCTTCCTCGGATTCGATTTCCGTGCATGTGATTGCCCGACAAGTCTCTTTCCGGAGACACTTTCGTTTGATGAACCCGATACCTTTATATGCATCTATATCCTTTCGTCGTAACGGACGTGGATTTCTTCCATACCAGAGGCCCAGGCTTGTACGAAGCTGTCGTTTGGTGGTCGGAATATTGACTTGCTTTCGTAGCATTCTTTGAATATTTTTGGTATTGAACCTGGGTAGTCTCGTAGGAAATAATTCATCGGAGTCGATGAATATGCAATCCCAGTCATGATTCTCTTCTTCATGGATTCCCGTAGAATATAATACATTCCCTGGCACAGTCCCGTTTTTAAGAGGAGGAAGATATAGGGTAGCTAGTTCTTCAACTTTATGCATCTCGCGCGGAATGATTTCCTTGAAGTGTTGCAAAGGAACACGTGTGACTATAAGTACACTATCAGAAATTGACAGGCTGTCAATTCTTCTAGAGAACACATTCTGCACCGTGTTCATGTAGATGGAGTCGTAGTCATAATCATCACTTGAATATTCGACTTGCCTACTCCATTCGTCCGTGGATTGACATACTTTTCGAGATTTGGCAGGAATAACATCGTCTTCATCTGTGTCACTCCCAAGATGAGGTACATGTTTCTTTTCTTTTGGAATGGTCGGTGCTTTGGGAAGAGTCGGCATTGCCTTCTTTCTCCCCACCTGCTTCTTCTCACTTTCTCGTTCAGGTCGCTTTGCAGTCTTTGAGTTTGATGCTCTAGCTTCGAGGGAGCTCAAAGATTTTTGCTTCTTTGGCATGAAATATCGTGCATCTTCATAAACTGTTGCTTCATGAACTGTAAAAGGCTGAATATCACCAGAGATCCTGAATTCTTCTCCATCTTTGAGATATTTCATACACTGGTGTAATGTTGACGGGACAATGCCATACTCATGCAACCAGGGACGACCTAGCAGCGCCTTGAACGAAGTATCCGCATCAATCACATGAAATTTAGCTTCTGTATGAAGCTCTCCAAATACAAGAGGAAGCATGAATGACCCGAGGGTTTTCTGCCCTTTTTCATTGAAACCATGCACCATCAACTTATCTGGCCCGAGGTGCTCCACATCAAGGCAGAGAGATCTCAGTGCTTTCAAGCTTATCAGATTTACGGAGGACCCAGGATCAATTAGGATTCGACTGATAATCAGTTTATCGCTCTCTGCAGTAACATACAGAGGACGATTATGGTCTGCAGTTCCGAGCATCATGTCCTCTTCGGATAAAGTAATGAATGGCTCATTTCGAGCTTGCAGAACCTCAGTCAAATTGCGTTCAGCAAAATACGCCTCATATCTTTCGGGATCTTTTAGAGCCTGAATCAGAGTCTCCCGAAGGTCTTTAGACATCACTAAGGCATCGTATATGCTGAGCTGTGCTGGAATTTTTCTTAGATGGGATAAGATATTATAATCTATCCCATTGGCTGAAGTGTTCTTCTTCTTGGTATCTTCAGGGATAATATCGTCATTGATGATTATCTCTTTCTCCTTATCTTTATTGGAGACCCCTTTCTTCGGTGGAGGCGGCAGTATTTTGCCGCTTCTTAACTGCACTTGAGCAATCTCCTCCGGTTCAGAGTCATTTGACTGTACATTTTCTTCAGAGTCAACCATCGTTGCATCTAGGGACTCATTTGTTGATCCAGAATCACTACCCAGGTTTACATGTCCCATCCGAGATGCTATGCTAGGATCTGATTCGTCTCCCTCTGGAAAATACAAATCCTCCTCCGAACTGTAATCCATTGGCAAAACCATCATACAGGATTCAGAAGGTACTTCTTCTATGCATTCTCATTTTGTCAATGTACTCGGTGCCACTGAGATGACCCGACAAACTTCTGTTGGAAGAGAACCCTCATCATCTCCTTCGGCTTCCTCAATTTTAAGCTCCGTCATGAAGTCAACGAGCTTGATAGGTCGCCTCACAGTCTTCTTGGAGACCGCAGTCTGATAGTACTCATCCAAACTGTCGATAACTCTCTGAGTTGCAGTCATTCTCCCCTTGGGCTTCTTCAGCTTGGTTTTCTTTTTGGATGATTTCTTCTTTTCAGTCTTTGAAGAACCAACTTGGTTGGAAAACTGTTTTGAAGTAGAAGGTCGTACCACCGGCAGTGCCTTCAAACTTATCATAGGCTCAACAGGAGACTTCCACTTTACACCTGGAACTCCTTCAAGCTGTTTTAACATTTTCACAGTCTTCTTGGAGACCGCAGTCTCCCACTGTTCTTCTTGAACTGGCTTCTTCTCTTTTCTTCCTTCTTCAACCAGAGGTACGGAAGAGGACGTGACCACCCAAGCTGATTCCTTCTTAGGATGAGACAACACATTATCGGATAATGTTATCTCCCCTCTTTGATATTTTCTTTCAAGCCAATCCTTGAAGATGTAGCAATCTTCAATAGGATGGCTGAGTACCCGATGGTATGGGCAATAATTTGGATCACCAGTGTGCTTCGACTCTTCGGGCCTCTTGCATTCAGGCAGTTCTAAACCCGATCTCGACACTTGTCGAAATAATTTGGCAACACTCTCCCTTTTGAATGAATACTCTTTATTCATTTTATCTTTAAGGGATTGGAACGTTCTATCACCAGTTCCTGTTGTTTGTCTCGGGCGTTCTACACCACCTTGATAAGTTCGTGGCTTATCATTTCCCCCTAATATCAGCTTCGGTTGGGGGTTGGGGTTGTAGACTTGCTTAGGCCTTTCTTGATATTGCATCGGCTGTTTGTCTTTGTCTACGTTGTAAATTAGCTGCTTTTCTCTATCAGCTCTAGAGAAGAACGTAGAGTCGGCCTCACCCCTTCTAGCACCCGGGGCTTTAGCCTTTTTGAGCTTATCAGAGTGATTTTCTGATATGGACAAATTCAGTTTTTCAAATTTGGTCACTCTGTCGAGCAAGTCTTGAAATGTGTTTATCGTAGCCATGCACAGGAAGGGTTGCATCTTGTCATCAATGTTTCCCATTAACAACTGTACGGCATGCTCTTCTTCTAACTGCTGCTCACATTTCATGCTCAAATTTCGCCAACGAGTGATATATTTAGTCACTGATTCTTCTCTTTTTCTCTTATCCAGAGCGAGGTCAGCGATCGTGATCTTCTCAGTTGCACTAGCGAATCTCTTCACAAACATAGATTCTAACTCTGCAAATGTCTTCACGGAGTCGTTTGGCAGTTCAGCGTACCATTCGAAAGCAGTTGCTGTTAAACTACTAACGAATTGTCGGAAGAGTAGGGCGTCATTTCCTCCTGTATTTCCACAGGTGGCTTTAAACTGTGCCAGGTGTTGTCGAGGATTGTTAGTACCGTTGAAAGTATTGAACTTTGGTACAGAATACCCTTTTGGGTACGGTACTTGGTCGTATTCAGCAGGATACGGACGACCTTTGCCCACCAACTTTTCTGCTTGGTCAACAGCTATAATAGCCCTGATTCTTTCTGTTATTATTCCTTCCAACTGTGCAGCAGTCACGGGCTCGGAAGTACTTGCAATATTCTGCGGAGTGGGCTGACGGGTGACATTATGAGTTTCGCGACCACCTTCAGGATTATCTCGTACTCCCGAGGCTTGAGGCATTTGAAAATTTGGAGGATCCGGAGGAGGATTGGGCATGGCGCCAACAGCGGCAGTTCTCTGCATCATCTGCATCATTGCCCCCATTTGAGTCATCATCTCAGTCATCTTCTCATTCAACTGAGAGATTTCTCTGTCTTTGGCTCTCATTTGTCGTCTCATATGTCTTTGCATTTCTGCAAGTGTGACATTCTCGTCAGCGAAGGGATTCTCCTCGGCTTCTTCTCTTTCTTCTTCAGCTTGTGAATGACCACCTCTACCAGTGGTGGACCCAGCTTCACGACGACGTTGATAAACTCGCCTAATTGGCGGTTGTTGCTCGTCTTCATCTTCACCATCATCATAATAAGCTTCCTCATTAGCATTGGTGTGTCTCACCATATAGACAACTTCCATGTCCAGAGTGTCATTTGTTTCTTGAATTTCTTCTTCTAGATTTCCATCCATAAATTCTTCAATATTTTCGTCCCCTTCGAGGTATTCTTCTCCCTCTATATTTTCTTCTTCTCCTATATTTTCTTCTAGTACCTGAATTTCTGAGCGGCGACGCCACTGGATCTCTGGTTCTTGATTAGGCACAGGGACTTCTTCGATCAGTGGGCTGCGATCGAAGTTAGTTTCTTTCTTTGGAGGGGATGGAGGACGACGGGATCCCCTGGAGGATTCTCCAAAGTGTCTACCGTCTGGAGGAATATCATTATGGGTCCTTTTTGGGGCCCACTTCTGACGTTGTTCGTAGATGGGGCGGATCTCCGGGAAGCCTCACCGGATGTCACGCCCAGATCAGTCCTCCTTTCTCTTCTTTCTTTCTCATTTCTCCGAGGCTTTGGCCTCCAGACTTGTTTTCCTTTCCACCGGGACCTTTTAGCGGTGGATCCCTGAACGTATGGTTCAGGTGTCACACCCCGATGTTCACCACGTGGGGTATATCTTCTTTCTCTTCCTTCTGCAGCAAAGGATAGACGCTCCCTTGGCGGGGTTCTTCTGGCCTCTATCACTAAGGGCCGTTGGAACTTTTTCTTTTTCAGACCCTTCTCCTTTACAGTCTTCAGGACCCGATAGACCCGGGCTGAGAGAGTTTCAGGTTCTTTTCTCTTTGGAGGAGCTGGGACTTCAGGTCGTCGATCCCAGAAAGATTTCTTTAGCTCACCAGTGGAGCTGTTCCTTTTGACCCATTTTAGATCAGAAAATTTGTTCCTGGTTGGAACATTGACTTCAGGCACCAGGGCTGGCAGATTGGAAGGGTGAACAGGGAGTTGTTGCTGCTGAGCTCGTAGTTCAGCGTTCATCTTCCTTTTTTGCCTCCTTGTGGGCCTTCCTCCAGATGAGGGGGCTTCAGCATTATACTCTCCAGGCGCAGATAACCTGGTCGAAAGAGTGGTGTTGTTTGCAGTCACCACGGAGATTCTTCCGCCAGCCACGATCCTCTTGGTGGCTAGGATGTCAGGCTGTGATAGCCTCTCGAATACGGAAAGCCTCTTGGGAGGATCTTCAGCAGTAGGTCGTGGTGCTGGCAAATGCACACGACGGGTAGGAGCTCCGGAATCTCTTGCAACAACGGCTGGAAAATCAATACTACCAAATTGGATGGTAGCTCCAGTGTTTCCGGTATCTATAACAGCATTAGCCAGTTGGATTCTGGCTCCTCGTCCCAGTTGGACGGTCATCGGGGTGTTCTGTAGATCCATCTGCATAAATGAAAGGCAAGGGTTAGTAATCAGAATCTGATACATCACCCCGCACTTTCAAAATGCAGAGACTTGCACAGAACACAAAAACACAAATAGACAAAAATCATTAGCATAAACAAGCAATAAAAATAATTTTAGAATTATGCCGAATGCCGAACGAATTTGTTGAATGATCATTTTTAGGAAATTCAAAGTTTTGAATCATTAAAAGATCATTTTGAAAAACTCAAGATCTTGAGTACGGTTTGATATAGCTACTACTATAGCACTGAGACGACTAGCCAAAGATGGAAAGAGAAACCAATCCCCAGCGGAGTCGCCAGAAATCTGTGGGCTCCGAAAATTCGGCCCCGGCCTCCGCTCGCTCTTCTTATTCGGCGAGGGAGTTTTAACTGAATAAGTTCCGAGGTAAATTTTGGAAGGCAGATGGGTTTGTAGATAAGACACTACCCAGAGATTTCGCCCTCATTTTGTGAGGACTTTATGATCTGAGTTCTGGTTTCCTATAGGCGCAAGCCCCTATAGTTAATTACCCCTCCCGATCACGAGAGAGAACTTTCGATTAAGGCTAGTCGTCAATCAGATACGTAGAGAATACGTGTTATCTGGCATATAGTAGCAGCAATGAGTTTGGATTGGAAAGATTGGGTTTGGATTTGGGTATTTAGAAAGGTTTGAAAAGTTTGATATTCAAAACTTGAAATTTCACCATCTAGCACTTAAAGCGGATGGTGGGGGAATGAATGATGGGCCCGATCAAGATCCCATGGTTCCGTCATCCCGGGCCATCGTGGTCCCTGGTCTACTTAGTCAGAGGAGGTAGTCGACCCAACCTGACAGAAGGATCCTTGTCGGCAGCCATGGGTTGCTTCGTCCAAGGGGACCTTGTAGACCGGGGTTGGATGTTTGTCTAAGGGGACAAATTTGAATCCACCTTAGCTTACAGAGGGCTTTGTGCCCTATCGATCATATCCTATTGATTCATATCTCAAGGATTTAACGCCATTAAGGAGCGTATTGGCTCTGGCCATAACCGCTATCTATGGTGCCATTTGGCGGCAAAACCACCCGGTTCAGAGGGCCCCGGGTCATAACCGTTTACCTGCAGTGCCATTTGGCGGCGAAACTGCCGGTTAGAGGACACGTACCACGTCCTTACTGGCAAAAGATTGTTTGAGAATGGATCCTAGTGATATTTTCGACTAGGCATTTGGCTCTTTTGTGAGCTGAAGTAGTTTTTGATTTGTCCGCCTCGACAAACAGTTGCGGAGGGCGGATGGATTTTGCTTTAATTGCGTTGATGGATTTATTTCACTTTTAAATATTTTTGGTAATTTGGGATTTTTTGATTTCGACTTTGTGGATTTTTTTTGAGTTTTACGGGATTTTTGGGTGGAGCTTTGGATTTTGTGTGGACTTTTGAGAGATATTTAAAAATAATTGGGAACCCCTCCGGTTGAGATCTGCATTCAACACGGCCATCATCGGGGTGTTTGGGGGTCATCTCTCTTTATGCACTGAACCTTGTCACTCTGTCGGGCTGTCGACAGAGGATCGGGTTTCGTAGGCTTTAAGCTTTTATTAGTGAATTCATATGGTTGTAGGCCTTGAAGGCCCAATATGAATGTTTTAAAGCAAATATACCGGTCACCACGACTTTATATTTGCTTAATGGCTCGAACCCTGTCGACTTCTATTGACCCGTATAGAAGGATCGGTTTCGAACCTGAATTCACTTGTCAACCCGCGCAGCATCCCTAGACGTCACGTGTGTACCAATAACACGCTCGCCGGGGCCCATGCGGGTTGAGAATATATTTTCCCCCTTTAGTGTACCTATGT
This sequence comes from Dendrobium nobile, assembly GCA_022539455.1. NCBI lineage: Eukaryota > Viridiplantae > Streptophyta > Magnoliopsida > Asparagales > Orchidaceae > Dendrobium > Dendrobium nobile. The sequence goes on from CM039723.1 coordinate 21,486,827, forward strand.
GTATACAATTTATAGTGCACGTGTGGGGGTATTTATTTTAGACTTTGTTGACGCCTTCTGTCTGCTTGTACAATGATTGCAGATCCGGTGGCGTGGCGTAGCAGCTTCTGGATAGAGTTGTTTGCTGCTTCGTACAGGTAGACTGTCGTGCACTATTTGTTGATTTTTGTAGGCGGGTTATAGTGCACTAACTAATCTCCTGCCTTATGTTGTGGAAGCTCGTAGGAACTTGTAGTCTTTATGCATTTTGCTTTGATTTTGGTCTTTATAACACAGCTACTACTGTTGGAGGTAGATGTATTCATCCTTAGACTGAAGTTAACTACAGGATACTGCATTTACTGCAGTCTTTATGCATCTACCCATCAGTGGCATGTGACACATACATTTTGTTTTCGTAGAGAGATCGTATGTGTTGCAGATCTTTCATGCTTGATTGCATGAAAGCCAATCTGTGTGTTTGAATTTCGATGTTGACTACGAGGATGCTAGAATACCCTTGATACAAGAGTTTGCGGATACTTATATCTGTTGCATGTTGGTCGTTGCATCAACTAATGGTCCTCTTCATTAGGGCTTCTACTCTTCAACATACAAATTCATTGGTAGATTGATATGAACACCGCAGATTTCATGTTGGCTATACATAAATCAAGGGTCCTGTAGTATATTTATCGTTCTCGTTTGAAAGTAGACTATTGTGTGCTCATTTATATATTAGTCTATCTTGATAACAAAGAATTCGCTTCTTCTACACTTCCCTTGCTTTGCTTGTGAACAACTTCTTTCACTGTTGTATTCTTCCGTGCTCATCTACTTTGCAATTCTATTACTTGTATATGAATCATCTTAGCATTACAAATATTTCAGCCCCCTTGGGAATAGGTTGTAGTTTGCATGACGAACTTGTACCTTTGATGGTCTCTTGCAATTGATTGTATATCCCTTCCAATTTTGTCACTTGGAAAACTTATCTTGATTGTCTTGTTAGTGAATTATGTTTGCAAGAGTTTGGCGTATCCTCACATTCTCTACAACCATTGTTGATTGATGATTGATTGTAGACGGTCATATGAAATGTTACAAGTCTCCTACCATCTTTTGGGGATGTCTTATGACTTGTATAGCTCTTCTTTTAACTTTACCAATTGATATATGCAAGAAAGTTGTATTGATGTTTCATTCGGACAATAGCATTTGTACCCTTTTCGTTTGATTTAAACAATTATCATTCAACGTCCGGGTCTTTGTAGTCAAGTTGCAAGTTCTGATTTGAGTAAACCCCTTGCTTATTTGTTGACTTGAGTTCAAGTTCCAAGCTCAAGTGCATGCCCACAAGTTCTCTATTTGAGCTCACTTTCTATGTCCCCTTCACTTGGTTCAGACCAAGTTCTCTTGCAAATGATTTCTATTTGAGTTCTTTGTCAAGTTCAAACTCAAACCCAAGTTTGAATTTCAAGTCAATGTAGCTCATATCTCGTTCAAGTTCAATTTGAGTTTTGTTTGAGCCAAATCAAGTCTACAAGTTCACTTGCCCAAGTCCTTGCTTTGGAGTTCAAATTATGAGTTCAAGTTATGTCCCGATCGAGTTCGAGTCCAAATGAAGTCCTCCATATACTCCAACTTGCTTGAGTTCGAATATTCAAGATCATGTTCAAGTTCTTTGCACCATGTTCTTTATCATTTGAGTTCAAATGGTCCACCTCTTGTTTTGAATTTTGCTTAAACCATTTGCTTATTCAACTTTGAATTTAGTTCAATTGATGTCCAAATGAGATTCAAAATTGTTTAAAGTCCTTGGATTTTCAATCCAAATTTCGGCAGCCTCCCGGCGTCTCCCCCGTTTAGGGGAAAAACCAAGAGGCAACCATTCCCATCGACGCTACGTGAGCGCTTCAGGTAGGTGTCAAAAATGACACCACGGTCGCAAATATATTATTTTTATATCCCCGCCTGCTACGTGAGCATTAAAGGGTTTTTATGTTTGTTGATTATAAGAAGAAAACAGGCGTTAGGAAAAAACACAGATTTCCCCCCTCTGCACCACGTGGGCGTTCGGGGGTACTTATATGAAAATAAAGAACACATTTTTTTTTTATCCCCTTCGCCGCAAGCGTCGCACCGGTTTCCCACCCTAAACGCTACTTGAGCGCCTCGGGGGTTTGCCGGCTCGTTGCAAGCTTTGAAGAGGGATCCTTATCTCGTCGCAAGCATCGCACCGGTTTCCCACCCTAAACGCTACGTGAGCACCTCGGGGGTTTGCCGGTCCGTCGCAAGCATCGAAAAAAGAACCTTTTTTTATTTTTTTAGTTTTAGAAATTAATTATAATTAAATAGAATCAATGATAATTAATTATAATTTTAAAAAAAATGATTATAATTATAACAATTAATCATATTTAATTATAATAATTATAATTAATTATCATTAATTATAAATAATAATAATTAATTAAAAAAAATAACATTTATATATTAATGTATATATATATATATATATATATAACAGATATATCATTATATGTATATATATATATTAATATATAACATATACATTAATATATATATAACAGATATACATATATACTAATATATATAATAATTATAATAATATATAAGCAAAGGGGCTCAGTTCTAACAGGAGGGCAACGGCTAGAGCTTATACAGGCGGCTGGATGGAGGCAGCAGTGGATCGGGTAAGGCAGGGAGGCAGTGGAGATCTCGGCTTCAAGCTTAGGTAAGGATCTCTCTCTCTCTCTCTCTCTCTCTCTCTCTCTCTCTCTCACGGCTCGGGATCGGCACAGAGGAGCTTGGGGTTGGCTTCGGCTTAGTGGAATGGAGAGGAGATCGGTTGGAGGTTGGGGCTTCCGATTGGAGCAGTGAGCGGGAGAAGAGGGAGCTCGAGCGTGGAAACAGAGAAGGAGATCGGAGAGGCTTCGGACGGGATGAGGAGGAGGGAGTATCGTGGGAGAGGAAGTGTATTTGCGAATGGGAGAGAGCCGAGAGCAGCGAAGGGAGTCGAGCGTGGAGATCGCGTGTGTGGAAGAGAGGAGTTCGTGAGAGTGGGAGAGGTCGGGAGCAGAACTTGTGAGGCTTGTGAAGGGAGAAGTGGTTTCTGCGTGTGTGGAGCTGAAGGGAGAAGCAGGAGGTCGGGATGGGGAGCTCGATCGGAGAGAGAGGAAGTGTGTCGTGTGAGGGATTTGAGTGCGGGAAGCAGTGTGCGAGAGAGCGAAAGGCTTCGTTTGGGTCGGTATTTAACGACGCGAATGGGGCAGCGATCGAGAGCCAATTTCACGCAGGAAGTGCGGAGAAGTGATCGATTCGGCGCTGATGTACAGTACCTCGGCGGAATTTCGGGGATTTGGGCGGCTTCTCGACGGATACGAGGATTCCAACCGGGATTTCTTGCGGTATTTCTGGATCCAACGGCCAAGAGGTTTATACGTTGGCCTCTTCTTTTTGTTCTATCAGTCAATACTTAAGGGTCAACAGTGACAACAACATCATATGCCCAACTATGATTTAAAATTGTACAATAAAAAGTGTGCCTCATGGATTCACATATGAGGTGGTTCTGGAACCCTTAGAGCTGACAGGGGTTTGCCAAAAAGAAGATGAAACTAAAAAAGTTTTGATCAAATTGAAGAACTTTCCTGACTATGAGGCCACGTGTGAATCATTCGAGAGGGTGAAACATCAGTTTTCTGATTTTCACCTTGAGTACAAGGTGATTCTTTGGGAGGACGGTATTGTGAGGCCGGTTCACCCTGAACCGTCCTAGTTGGCTCAGTTTGTTTACAAGAGGCGGAAACAATCCGCCTCCCTTGGGTTTTCCCGCCCATGCTGAGGGCCCAACTTGTCCAATTGAATTCAAATTGAAAAGGAGGGGGAGGCTAAGGCTTGGGAGGGAAATTAGATTAGGAAAGCTTTTGTATTAAAGAGCATGAGAGGATTAGGGAGGGATTATATTTGGATTTATTCTCACTTAGGGTTTCTTGGCGGCTTGGGCTTTAGACTCTCTTGTCTAGAGATTTGGGAGAGACGACCCTCCTCTCGAATTGAGGATCTCTTGTATCTTTGCTTTGTTCTTGTTTCGCTTTGCTTTCTATAAGATTATCTATCATTTGATTGTTCTTCCACCATATTTTCTTTGTTTTTCTCGTTGTTTTACCGATTGTTGTTAGGTTTGCTTGCGAACTCAAGTATTTCCCATTAGGGCTACTTGCGAACTCAAGTATTTCCTATCAATGTTCCATACGTAGGCATCCTATTATGAGCTCAAGGTCCACATGGTTTGGCTAATTTAAAGGTTAAAAAAGGTTTGATCTACTTAACCTATAAAGGTTGGCTTCAGGTTAAACCTTATATAGACAAAACGATTGGCCAACCCATGGGACCACTCAGGATCTAAGGACTTCTACTCCCTTAATGCAATCTTTTGAAGGCCAAGGATTTAATGAATTTGAAAAATTAAGTTTCTTAAGCCTATGTTGGTTCATGTGCACCCATAAGGGTTATTTAGCTTTTTATGGTCAACCGTGGTTGACCATAGCCTAATCAAAAGTCCCTAAGGATGTAATTGTATATGAATTTCTCAAGGAAATCATTATGAAGGTTCAATTTGAATCAGTTGGTCTAATTTTTCTGAATTGGACCATCATAGTTCAAATGGATGGATCTTTCTTTGGATGAGCCATCCGTTCAACAACCATCAACAATAACATCGTGTTATATTATCCACCACAGACAAGGGGCATTCTTTCTAGTCTTAAATCTTTAGATTATACAAACACCTCCACTTTATAGAAATATATACTTGTACCACTAGATTTTAGTGCATTTTTTTCTGACTTGCATGACCTCATGTTTTTCCCTCATTAGATTTTGCACATTAAAAATATAATATTCTCCTATCTTTTAGCATTTTTTCAATGTGTGAATACTCATTAGAATCTAAGATGAATGATCTCCTTTCTCTACTGATGCAGATTATCTTGCACACAACAATGTTATTGAAAAAATCTTGAAGACTTATTATTAAACTTCTCAAGCAAGTGAGAAATCACATTGGATGCAGAAGTCGTGGAAAAGTTGTTAGTTACAAGACCCAAAAGGCTATGGTTAATCTTAGAAACTCTACATAAACTCATACAAAATCTGCTCTGCATGCTCTACTTGATATAAAAAGGGAAATTTACATGTCACCTACCGATACAGCATTAATGGAACTTCTGCTAATGAGATGAAGCTAGCCAAGATTTTGCAGAGAAAACACGGCCAGGTACTATTTATTAACACTTTGAACTGCAAATTGAGCATTAAAATATCAATTACTTCCAGCTGAATTCATTAAAAAAAATTTTCCCTTTCCATTTAGTTGATATTACTGTTCGTGTTTTTGAAGATTGAAGTGCAAGTGCTTGACAGAAAAGATTATGAAACAACTGCAAACTCTCAGAATCGATAAGAACAAGCTGAAATTGTAAGTAATAAGCGTATATGAACTGTAACGATGTCAAGTATTCATATTTTCTATGGAATTAATCTATCCTAATCATACATCAAGACAAAAAATGAAAACAAGTTTCTGTCAGATAAAAGAGTTGGATCCATTTAAATAATCGAACTCCTACACTTTGTTTCCATAGCAAACCTTCATGAATTTCGCTAAGACAAATTAAGAAAACAGACAATCAGCAATATATATAGAATAGAAACTGTTCATATACAACTCAACTTCTTATTAAGCAACATACTTGTCCTAACTAGCAAGGACAATCAATCTGCAAGTGAAAAAATAGCTCCTTGGGATACTGAGCCGAGACGCAAGATAAATTTTATTAAGCTGCTACAATTCAATTCTTAGAGTTCGGAAGAAGAATAAAATCTCATCTCCCGAATAAATTTTCAATCAGAATATCTTGACAGTATCTTCTTTTGCATGTACGAGAAACTCAACGAAGTCATTGAGATTAACGGTGGAAGACCCACCCTCTTCAACTGCACTCCTACAAGCCTCTCTAAGCATCACAACCCTCTTCCTCATCTCCCTACTCTCATCCCCTTCCAAATCCATCACCCTCTTCACCAATTCAGCAACCTTCTTCCTCCCAACCACCTCAACACTCTTCGCATCCTCTCTCAACCACACCCCCGCCTCCCACTCATCAACAACAAGCCGCCCATTCGGTGGTTGATCAACTACTATCGGAAAAATAAGCATTGGCACGCCAGCAAAAACCCCTTCCATCGTCGAATTCCACCCACAGTGCGTCAGAAACCCGCCAACAGAAGGGTGGCAAAGCACCTTCAATTGATCACACCATGTCACCACCATTCCGTTGCTATCACCACCTCCACCGACGATCATCTCCCGCAACCTCGACGATTCATCCCGTGCAACCCACAAGAACTTGACATTGCTTTCTTGCAAACCAAAAGCAATTTCATCCATCTGAGATCTTGAAACCGGCAAGAAGCTACCTAATGAGACATAAAGCACTGAGCTTTGAGGTTGCGAGTTGAGAAAGGTAAGGCAGTCATCATCATCATCATCATGAGAGGGGGATTTGAGATTGGTTTGTTGGAGGGTTAAGTAAGGGATGATTGGGCCTATGGGGAGGACTGGGGAAGAGAGCTGAGAACGTAGAGAGTTGATGATGTGAGGCTCGAGCTCATAGGCACTGGTGAAGAGGAGGCATTGTGCTTCTGTTGATTTTGAGACGGCTTGTAAGGCGAGTTCAAGCGGCTTGTGAAGGCATTGAAATGAACTGAGATCGGAGAGGCGAATACAGCCATGGCCAGGAATGTATTTTGATAGGAGTTCGCCTTCTGCTTTTGCAAGTTCTGAAAAATATGTAGCTGTGTCAGGCTGCAAGCAAGAGTTCTTAAAAAAAGAGAGTTTAATCAGGACTTCTTCCATGGAACATTTAAATATTGTATGTTTATAAAAATGATATCAAAATGCTTTATTTATTAATTACAATAACAACATTCAAATTTTGATTAACACAACAAAACTATCAATTTTAATTCTCTAAAATTTGTTGAAAAAATAATTAATGAATTGATTGTATCGCATTTAAATATATTAATTTACAAATTCATTTTAAATTATTGGATATTAGTTTTATAAATAAGATAAAATTTCGTGGAAAGTATTTAAATATCCTAATTAAATTTTCTAGACACTCAAAGTATAACTAGTTATATCAAGCGTTAGGGTTACAAATGTACCAAGCATTTGATAAGTTATTCGTGGCTCGGCTTAATTACAAGTCCTTTATGATTGTTTGTTTAAGTAATCATTAAATAGCTTCAGTGTGATTTTAACCTAATCTGCCACAATCAAATTATTGAAAATTGAATGAAAGTGAAAATATGAACTAGAATTATGCTTTTATAATTATGATTTAAAAATAGAACATAATAAATAAAGAATAAAAATTTAATAAAATATATAGATACAAAGCAAAAGGATTTCTAAAATTAGTTTTTTATATAAAATCAAATGCGGTGATTTTGATTTTAAATCATTATGTTATGATCTGAAATTGTCAGAATCAACTAAATATTTTATTAAAATAACTTGAAAAAAAACACACATTTGAAAATTTACTATCTCTAATACTTACAACTTATCAAAACTTAATATTTGTAAAAAGAAAGTATTCCTAATTAAAAAATCAAATTAAATAGTTTTTTTAGTTAAAGTTTGAGTGTTGAAGAATAAATATATTGAAGAGATTCAGGCTTCATTTGGGACGGCTTTTTTACTGTTTCTTAAATCAGTTTTCTACTGTAAAAATAAAAATTTGTGCAATAGAAAGATGCTTTAAGAAGTAGGAAGAATGCCGCCCCAAATCAAGCCTCAATCTCAAGACGACTGGATTCTAATTTATCCAAGGGCGATACCAGGACCTTACTATTGATCACAAGAAGAGAGAGAAAGAGATGTCTAGAGAGAAAAGTTCTAAGAATCTACTTAGATTTTAGTATTAGAAAGAATAGAGCTAATGTAATATGAGCATGCATCAAGCTCATCATCTAACACCTTATTTATTGATTCAAATCCATAGCCAATGTTACAATAATGTTTGCAATTACGAATTACAAATAAGTTTATACATAAAAGCTTAATTGACCTAACCCAAAGCCCTAAGTCTCTTGAAAACATTAACAATGAAAGCTTGCAACTAACTAAATCCATTTTAGGCTTATATAATAACTTGATTGATCTAACCCAAAGGAGATCTAATAGTGTAAATTAGTTTCTCAATTTGACAATAAATCTTTCGGAATTTATATCGGCCTAGATTAGTTGGCACATTGAATGAGATTTATCACATTGATTTAGTATTTGTTTGAAACAGCTTTTTTACTGCTTTTTAGTACAAAAATTTCTATTTCAAAAATTTTTTGTACTAAAAAGTTATTTTAAAAATAGTAAAGTTGCGTCCAGGAGTATTCGCGTCGGTAGAGAAATATAAAGTTTTACGTCTTAGCATTGTACGAAAATCTGGCACGCAATCAGATAAGAGAGAGTGTGTGTAACATTTATAAGACACAAAGATTTTTACGTGGAAAACCTCCTGAAAAAGGGGGAAAAACCACGGGGCTGGCCCAATCTGAATGAATCCACTAGTATCGTAGTTGATTACAAAGGAGGTCCTTCCTCAGGGGAAGGCCTTAACTTGATGTACATCTTATAGAGTACATTACATGATGAGAATACAAAGCATCATTGTTTATGTGTTTGTTTGGTCTGAAGGACTGTAGTCGGTGGGCAACGTAAGTCGGAAGGGCCGAAGTCGGCGGGCGACGCAGGTCGGAAGGGCTGTAGTCGGCAGATGATGTAAGTCTGAAGGACCGTAGTCGGCGGGCGGCGTAAGTCTGAAGGACCGTAGTCGGCGGGCGGCGTAAGTCTGAAGGACCGTTGTCGGCTGGCAGTGGAGGTCGGACGGAATTCCGGTGTCACTTGGAGTTTGGGTGAAACTCCAGCATTACTTGGAGGTCGGGCGGAATTTCGGCGTCACTTGGAGGGCGGACGGAATTCCGGCGTCACCTGGACAGAATTTCGGCGGCGGTGGTCGAGGACGAGTTCTTCTCTCCTATTCTTCTTCTCTTCTCCTTCTTCTCTTGCTTGGGGCCCCCCTCTTATGAGAAATGAGGGGTCTATGTATAGATTTTATGGAGTGGCATGACCCGTAAATAGATGAGATATCAGGGGCAAATATGGAGTGGTTCAGATGAACGGCCGATATTGAATCCTTCGATCATGGATCATTTATCAGTTATTTGAAGGTCTTAATGACTTCGGAATTCGGCGATCTTGGGCTCGTTTGATTCTTCTCGTCGAGCCGCTCAATTCGACCATAAGCTCGTCAAGTTTGGAGACCGTTTGGTAGCTCAAATTGTGGTACGAACTTTTCAACAGTGCTTCGGGTCCTTGATTTGGACTCATTTGTGCTCGGATTAAATTGAATTTGGTGTCGTTGGGTTCGTATTTCCGAGACGCTCAGTTTGACTATAAGCTCGCTGAAATCAAAGTTCAGGTGCTTCCGGATTTAATTTTTAAAATTTTCGGCTCGATTTTGCCTCGAGATTCGTGCTTGATCAAGATAATTTTTTGAGAATATATCAAGTAAGAAAGCTATCCCGAATGAAACCTTAATTATTCATGTCAAACACACCAATCCTCAACGGAATTCGTATACATATTTTCTCTTATGTTTCATTTCAAATTCTTTCTCTTCAGTTCATCTCCCCTTAGTTATCATAGTTCTCTACTAATAAGATGAAGAAGCTCGATAACATTTCTAGTATGAAAAGAACCGTTGTACCCTTGCAAAGACACAAGAAAAAGGCCCACAAGCTTCAAGTATATAAAGATGATCTATTGTTACCAAAACTATCTTTGAAAAAAAATAATAATAAATAAAATAATAATAATAATAATAAAAGTTAATGATCAATGTGCTTCGGCTGGATACTAGTAATCTCTCCAGGCTTAAGGAGACTAGCATTAAGAATGTTATTAGGAAAGAAGTTGTCAATAACATAGCTGGGGATTTATCCAAAAAAAAAAAGTTTCTTCTAATGACATTGCTGGGGATTTAATCAAAAATCATGATTTGACAGTCAATCACTGATGGAGAGATGAAGCTAGTTGAAGCTTGATATATCATCCAAAAATTATCTTGATCGGTCACGAATCTCAAGGCAGAATCAAGTTGGAAACTTCAAAAATTAAATATGGGATCATCTGAACTCTGATTTCAGCAAACTTATAGTAGAATTGAGCGTTTCAGAAATACGAACCCAACGATACCAAATTCAACTCGATCCGAGCCCAAATGGGTCCAAATCGAAAACCCAAAGTACATTCGGAAGATTCAATCCATAATTTGGATTAACAAACAGTTTCCAAATATGAAATGCTCATACTAAATAAAGCTTTAAGGAAGGGTTGGAATCAAGAAGAGCTCAAGATGAACAATTACAATATGGGCAACAATACCCCAGTTATCCAAAGGAAAAGAGGCAGAAACAATGATTATGGATAGGAGATTTAAAGAATTGCTTGTTAAAATCATCACGTTGAAGCATATCATATCTTCTCTTTAAAATCATGCTTCGGCCAAGAATGCTAATTTTATTTAAGTGGGCTCAAAACTTTTATAAAAAAGTGAACTTCTTGAGAATTTCTTCTCCTTATACTCTATTCTCATTTCCTGTCTAGAAAATAGCCGGTGCTATGACCAAAAGCCCTAACGCCTTTGTAAGCTAGATAAGAGTGACCCGATCCTAATGTTGTAGCCTTAATTGCAGAAGTTGCTGTACTTGGACATTTAATTGAAACCGGCATGGTGGGGATCTGGAGGCTTGAGATGGCCTGATTGGCCAAGAATGCCAAGAAATCACCAATGTTGATGATGGAAAGAGGTGATTGCGACTTATAACGATCGGCCTAGGTCAGAAGAAGATGTCGCGGTCGATTCTGGATGATCGACGACGATAGATGATTTAATTGCAGAGAGAAATGGATAACTGTCGGCTCGGGAGCTCGGTGAATTGGGCTGGATGGAGATAAGGGATCGTAGATATCAGATTATTGTAGATGGGGAATGGAGATCGGCATTTGTTTCGCTTGTAGATGATAGCGAGGATTGGAGATCTAGCAAGACTTCGGCAGAGGGCTGAGTGATATCTAGATCTGAAGTCGAAAATCGTCGGAATTAACGATGAGTTCTAGTAGAGTTAAACGCTGGTGAGAAGCCGGACAGATCAGAAGCTGAGAAGGATGTGAAGCTTGAAGATTAGGATACAGTTTCCGATCAACTGGCTGGGGTTGCATTGAAACCAGAAAACGGAGATGGAGCTCCGGTTATCCGTGCAATCTAGCTGATCGCGTGGAAGGAGCCGATCTAGGCTGATCGGGCGACGGGGATCTATAGCTACATCTTAGATCTAGCGACGGGGAGATTCGGCACAGCTTGGATCTGTCGTCGGAGGATCTGGATGGGAGAATGCTCGGTTGGTCGTGCCAGGGGCAAATTATTGGGTCAGGTGACCGGAGGCGGAAAATAAGTTCGGACATCCAATAAAAATTTGCCGCGTCACCTTGCGCTTTAGTTGCGCTTTTTGACTTGCGCTTTAGTTGCGCTTTGGTTGCGCTTTAGTTGCGCTTTGGTTGCGCTTTAGTTGCGCTTTTTGACTTGCGCTTTAGTTGCGCTTTAGTTGCGCTTTGGTTGCGCTTTAGTTGCGCTTTGGTTGCGCTTTAGTTGCGCTTTAGTTGCGCTTTAGTTGCGCTTTAGTTGCGCTAATTTTAAAATAATATTTTATTAATATCCGGACCCATCTCTGCGTTCGGTCACCTGACCCAATAATTTGCCGTGCCAGGAGGCTCGAATCGGCGAAGGCCGGATACTAGTCGGAAGTAGAGTCGGGGTAATCTCAAGATCGATGTAAAAGCCGATTATAGTTTCGTGAAATATAGGATTGAGAAAAGGGAGGAGCAAAATGTCCGGATTCGTCCGGATATCAATCCAGCATCACGTCGTCCAAATATATTCAGGACGTATTGTATCCAGGTAATGTGATGCGTCTGAATTAATATACGGACAATCAAATCACCGGACATAATAATTCGCCAAAGACAACGGCGTTGCTAATTGCAATGACTAATTATATAAATAACACATTAACTTTGTTATAAATTATATTATTATAATTTTATTTGAAACAATTTTTCTATTATTTCTTAAAATAATTTTTTAGCATAAAATTTTTTTCTTCAAAAATTCCTGCATTAAAAAATTGTTTTAAGTCTATATATATATATATATTTAAACAGAAAAATCATCTACTATTATTTTGAAAGAGTGTTTGGCGGTATGACTAACCCTCAGCTAGTCTAGAAGAAGCATTTACTTCAAAAATCTTCTGACCCGTACTTAATTTGACCGCCCCCCCTAACTCAGGTTTGGTTAAAATAAAAAAAGGGCTAAAGTCTTCCCTAAATTTCTGCACTTAAAAAGCTATTAGATCTATATTAAATTTTATGTAATATTAATAATTTATTTATTATACTAACTTATAAAATATATTTAAACAATAATATCTTCTAATGAAAAAAAGAAAAAAAAAATTCCATGGCAAGAAGAGAGAGTACGGACCTGTCTCTCCCGGCAGCCGGTCATAGTTTAGAAGCGCGGAGAAGAAGCTCGCCGACATAGTATACAAGGAGCAGACCGGAACTCCCCTCCTCTTCCCAACATCCACCACCCACGGTAAGTACGTGTCCGCAACGATCGCCGTCGCCGGCGTGTCCAACTCATCTAGCAGCTTCTCAAAGGGCTCTTCCAGCTTCGTGTAAACGGCCTCCAAAAACTTGACGAAGTCGGCGGCGCGGCCGTTCTCGGAGGGGATGACGTTCGGAAGCGTGTGAAAACGAACGCCCGGCGGTGCGGCGGCGGGGCCGCCGATGAGGGAGAGCCATTCCTCGGTGAGGATGACGGTGAGGACGGCAGTAGGGGGGAGGCGGGCGGCGAGGAGACGCGAGAGTATGAGCATGGGGTTGACGTGGCCGCGGCCGGGGTAGGGGACGGCGATGACGTGGAGGGTGGTGGTGGCTTTGGGTGTCGCCATCGGTGGGGATTGGATGAGGAGGGAAGGGAGAAGAGGAGTGGAAGAAAAAAGCGGTGATAGTGAGACGAATAAAAAATTTCGATGGCCTCTTTATGGAAATCAGAATTCCTCTCGACAATGTTGTATGCTTTCTTTTTAGGCACATTTAAATTATTGGGAAAATTATTGGCACCTGAAATCATAATTCATAAATATTTTATAAATATTAGCATCAATCAAAGAAAAATAATTTATTAAATCTGTACATTTGTATAATATTTTTAGAGGAGATATAATAAAAATTAAAAATACAAATATGGCCAAGCTGTCCGACCTGATAGTTGGTCAGTTGGCTCCATCGGTCGAGTCAATCTTCTTTATTTTAAAAAATAATATATTTATTTAATAATTATATAAAGAGAAATATTTATAATATTTTTTATTTTGAGAAAATTTAGAATTTTAAGCTAATAAAATTATTTGTAATTTTTATGAATTTTCATAAGAAAGAAACTTTATAAAAATTAACCAAAAATATCTTGTAATTGAAAAATTTATGAAAATTTTTTAAAAAAATGTTAGTTGTTGATATAACGATTGTGAGAATATCAGCGTAATTATATATGAGAAATGTGTACCAATTTTATAAAAAAAAAAAAGGTGGTTTCATGATCATCATGCGGACTTAATCTCCGTTTCAAAATGAGCTGTTATTTTTCTTCTAAGTTGCTATAAGATTACATATGAGTTTAGTGTGCATGAATCTGATCAGCTTCTTGATAATTTCTAATGTCTATGATGAACTTTCTAATTATGACTTTCTTCTTCAAGGTAATATTCATTATCTACTCTTGCTTTTGGCTAAGGAGTATTGTTGAGCAAAATGATAGTCCATATAAGAAGAAGATATTGTGAAGAGAGAAGGTACACCTATTGTAGACTATTGCATTGGATTGGAAGTTATTGTGCACATGTAGAAAGACAATGGACATGTTGTTACCTCCAGCTGTATATGAAAATTGCAATGCAACAAACCTTACAATTAAGGGTTTAGGACATGTTGTTACCCCTGATAGCATTTCAACTCACCATTGACATCAACATTAGAGGATGAAATGGATTAATAATGATGGAAATGAAGGTATTTAATGATATCTAGGGATCTAAGTTCAATGTCAATGTTAATTAATATGAGTTTAAAGATATGAAATCATGTTATTAAGACTTTAGGTGATATCAAATTCCTTTCCATGTAAAATATTAAAGGATGGTGGAGGGATTCACAAGTTGTATCACCTAATAACATCTCATCTCATCTCATCCATAACTTTTTGGGATGGAGGAAGAGTGAGACACTCACCCATTGTATCATATGATAGCATTGCATATCATTAAATGAAAAATTTTTAAATACACAGCTTACTTAGGGGACAAAAAAAAAGAAAGAGAAAAATGCATGTGATAGATAAGTGCAACTCATTCACTAGTCACATTCACACCATCATTCTCTTCACTCTAAAAAAAATCCTTGAAGAAGATTGAGGAGTCTTGGAATTGCAAGCTAGCCTTGCCCTTCAAAGCAAGTTTCCTCATGCAATACTCAATTAATTCTCTAAAATTTTTGTCCTATGACTTGATCGTATTCATTGGAGTTTAAAAATGAGGCATATTTGTCCTCAATCACCTTGATGTTCATAGTTTCCTTGGTGTCCTTTACCTCATTGAGCTCCTCGACCTTCTGTTTCAATTTCTCCAGTGATCTTTCCTTCAACAACTCGTCATGAAGAGTTTCCCTCATTTTGGTAAGGATTCTTTGAAGTTCATCCACCTTCTCTTACATGGGAGCAATTATTACATCCAGTGTCCGAATGCGTTCAGAGACCAATAACCACGTGCCACGTCACCTAAACCTCGGTATTTTGGACTCAGTATTGCTCGGTATACATTCAGACCGTTCGGTTTTTAACTGGATGTAATAATTTCTCCTTACATGATGAGCTTCATTGATCACTCTTCTTCCAAGTACTTCTGGATCAAGCCATAGGCCCTCTCTAAGTTGCTCACCTTCAACAAAGCTAATTGATGATGAGGAGCTAAGAAGTTGATCAACTATTCATCATAGAAAAGCTAATTTCATCAGTTTAGAGAGCCATTAGATAGTACTCGATCATCTTAGAGTGGATTACTTGACCTTGTTCATAACACCATCGTGAAGCATGTCACCCTTGTAACACACAAGAATCAAATTTGGAAGATTTATCTATTTTATATTTTTAATTAATCAATTAGGGCTTCTATAAATCATCAAATTAACAATTTTATATATCCAGTAAAGCAACTAATAATTTTATACCTCAAGATATTTTACTATATTCATTCTCACAAAATCAATATACAATAGCCAAAAGATCAGTTCAACTATCACAAACTCTTGACTATAAAAGAATAAAAAAATACAAAATAAAATCTAAAAGAGAACCTAGCGATCTTTATCAGTATCACTACTCATGATCCTGACCCTTTGCTGACTTAAAATCAATAATATCCACATAATGAGTTAAAAATTCCATTAGATAACCAAAACTCTATTACTGCTATATATATATTCTAGTCAAAATTAATCATTGCTTAATATGAGCAATAATAAATCTCAAAATTCAATATTAAAATTAATATGATCAATGAAGTTAAAAGAGATATATTAAACTATAAAAAAAATTTAATAAAGAGTATTATCACTCGATGAGTCATGTTAGTATGTTATACTATATTATATCAATATGAATGCAAGTGCAATTTTAGTTTTATCTATCTATCAGTTCAATGCACTATCATGTAAATGCAATCATGAATACAACATCTTTAATGTGATAATTTTGACATTCCACTCCAATTATTACTTAGTTCAATATCAATCTTAATCTAGGCCCAACTATTAATTAATTAGTATTAGTCAACCTCACTTATTGTCCAGTTAGGTATCAATATTAATTAGGCACAACTTTTAACTGATTGGTATTGATCAACCATAATTATTTCCTAGTTGGATATCAGTCTTAATTAGGCCAAGCAGTCAATTAATTGGTATAAGTCTTTATGTTTGTTAACAATCATTCTTCCATATATCTAGCCTCTTTTACATTCAAATGCTATAATTTTATCAATGTCACATATGAAATGTAGTAATACATAAAATGTAGTGAAATCTATCAAATTTATCTGATATATATTTATTTCAAAAAAATCATATCTTTCAATTTAACCAATGAAAATAAAATTTAATTCTATCAAAATGATCAAATTAATGAGATCTATCGCAAATCAAAAGTACTTATGGGGTGAAAATTTTATCAATATAAAATTATCTTTATTTTTTGGTAGAATAAAAGTATAAATTTAATTAAAAAATATTAAAAATATCAAAATATTAAAATCTAAAATAGGGTCATAGTTCCTTACAGCGAGACGAGAAAATATCCCAACAAGACTGACAAACAAAAATCAATGTACAGCCTCCAAGCCCAAGCTTCTCTTTTATATATTCTCACATTCTCTCTTATTTTCCCTAACTACTATGTTTTAGCCTAATGAATTAGGGAAATGAGATTTAATGCTTTTTAGTTAATGAATTTTATATTTAGGACAAAAATAATAATATAATATTATTTAATTATATAATTTAATCAATTATCAATATAAAATTTATATAAATTCTTTTGGAGTTTTAAAAATTATAAAAAATATTCATTAAGTAGCTCAATTTATATAAAAAATTTTGATAAATTTTATTTCCAAATGGACACCTTACGGTTTCAAAGTCCCTACTTGTTTTGATTTGTGTAAATATTTTAAGGATTTACATCATTGCTAAAAAATTATGAAAAAAAATTAATATAATTAAAATTCAATAATATTATCATGATAACAAAGATAATTTTTAAATTTGACTTATAATGACTCTTAAGAAAAATTATTTAACTAGATAAATTTTGGATTATTATAATCTCACCACCTTAGAAAAATATAGCTCTTGACATTTCCATGCTTAAAATAATTAAACAAATTAATAAAACAATATAAATTCATTAATACAATTCAAAACCAAGCAATCAATTTAAATTCATTTAAAATTAGTACATATCACTACATAATTCAATCATGAATTTACTCAAGCAATAACACACACATATATCATTCAATCACTCAATATATTATGAAATAATTTTCAATCAATTATTTCAAATGTAATTATAATTATATAAGTTAAAATTTTACCTGTGGATCCTCTAGATGCATCTCTATCACTTGACTTGGTCAGATTATAAACTCTAGGTCATGTGGGTGGCAGTGCTGGTGTAGCAAACTATTGACTTTCAACCCCTTTTCTTTCATATGTCTTGCTCACAAACCTTGATTGAACATTCGAGATCCTACATGCCTATAGTCGTATGCCTGTCTAGATTGATCTCTCTTGGATAGAAGTCTCTCCCCCAATCCTCTCTATGGGTAATCTTTCATCCTGTGTCCATATTGACCACATCTAAAGCATTGTCCTGTAATCTAATAACAATGTCATGTGTATCACCACCCACATCTTGGACACTCTTATATATTACCCACACTATACTCAAATGTAGATCCTCTCATATTTTCTGAAAATTTACCCCTCTTTTCACTACTCTCTATCTCTTAGTTATTCATATGTTGATCTCACCTTACTCATATCTTATATGAATAGTGGAATAACCAAGTCATTTTTTGCCAGTCTTGCTTTCTCAACCAGTTCCAAAAACTTCTGAATCCTTAAGGGTACAAGTGAATGTCTCACATCATCCTTCAATCCTATCAGAACCAGTATAATTTTTGTCAGTGGTATTGACCAATTGAGGTGCATACCTAGCCGGTGCAATAAACTCTGCCTCATGCTGCATCATTATTTTATTCCCCAGCTTTAATCTCATGAAAGCCTCTTATATATATTGTTATGCTACATTCATCTTTCCTTGAAATTTCTCCTGCTATCCTATCCATCATCTATCTACTTCTCCTTCAAATAGGAAAATTGTAAGTGACACTTTTTTATTCTCTAGGCACTGCATTTTGTTAAATATCTTCTCTATCCTCAATAGCTAGTCCTCTACTTCTTGTGGCTCTACAACTCCCTTGAACAATAGGAACTTCAACTTATGAAACATCTATAGATGTTTATACACTTCTAACTCCTTATGTTCCATCTGTCTACTCTGAGTATCATGCATAACTTGTGCAAGCATGCTAGCTAGATGCATCGTGTGTTGAACTCATTGGAGCTACTGCAGCACTCCGTCTATTATATACATCTTGATCAGTAGGGTCCATTTATTCACTGGTAGAATCCTCTTTCCTAATCAATAACACACACAAACTTAACATTCATAGAAATCTAGATCAATCAATCAAATGTAGAGATGAAAATCAATACTACCCAAATTCTTTCCCGCACATAATCAATTCTTATAGCACTGGTTACAATCCAATTTTTCTAATAACTGTTGTGATACCAAGTTTATCACCTTCCACCATTGTTGGAGTCGTCTATATCTTCTTATAGTGAGTTATCGGGTGATAAGCACTCCCATCATTTCTAACCTCCTCCACCACTTCTTCAATAACCAATTTCTCTTATGCAACATCACTTCCAGCATTAAGGGGTTGCTTGTCTCCTCATCCCATCTCCTTGCCCCCTCATCATTTATGATGAATCCTTATGTATGAAAAGGCACCCTTGGAACCTTGACAATCAAGAAACTTCAATTATCTTATGAGGCAATTTATATTCTTTTAGTGCCACCAGCTTCTTTGCAGTTGGCACTTCGGCATGAGTACAAGCCCCCACATCAATCCTTATCTTTTTGTGGGGTTTCCCCTTCTCCTCCCTTTTGACCTCAATAGGCCCTATGGTGGGAGCTGCCCCTACTTGGTCTCCTTCCTCCTCCTCACCTTATAAGGATGACATATCCAAGAACCTCAATAGTAAGAGCTCCATAGGGTCATTACACCTCGTTACATACTTTGCACGTGAGAAAAAAATGTTAAGGTGAGTTGAACACTTAGAAAATTTTGTAACGAAATTAACTAAGTAAAGAACTAATTATTAATATTGTTATAATTATTATGATAACCAAGGTGGTATAGTGTTATCAGTGACTTCCTGCTGACCTACTTCAAAACCAACTCCTCATCCTCAGTGAGCATGAGGACATTTTTCTTTCTTTGGGGTAAGAAAATCAGCACATCAGCCTTATGACTTTGATTGAGCTCTGAACAGATACAAACTTGGCTTTCTAGTCCCTTACTTTATTTGCTAGCCCATTCATCTTCATCATGATCAACAAAAATTTAACGCACCCATCCTTAAATGTCTACATTGTAGAGACATGGTGAAAAAGGTTCCAATAACAAACTAGAATACTTTCTACAATGATTAGAAGATAATAACATTCACTTCATACATACTACTTACGACATTATGAGAAGTAAAAAAGCATAAAATCAAGCAAAATAAAGTATCCCAAAAAGAAAAAAATTATTAGTGATAATATTTTTTACATAAGGATTGACAAGCGCACACACATTACATTATAATAATGAATCAAAAGTGGAGCAACGCCACTCATCATTGTGAAAAGTCATGCACACTAGATCACTTGATATCTTAGACAATACTGACCTTAAACCTTCTAAGTAGCCTAAGAGGAACATCCCTCCTCTAGTGAAGCCAATCGTGTTCACTTGACTAAAGGTCCCTCTCATCTCCTACTTAAAGGAGGTAACCTCCTTCCTCAGCATGACTTCCTCCGAGCTCACACCACCACTTGAATTGTTAGCCTCACCTTCCACACTCTGGAGATTCATCATCTTCTCAAGAGTCATCCTACTACTTCCTCTAACATGATTAACCCTTGGGGAGGATATTAGCATAGTGACCAAAAGATAGCTAGCCCTAAGACATTTCATTCAGGTATTTTTAGAAGTGCTCCTCTTCCTTCTCAGTTGTGGTCTCATCTAGCTCGACTATAACATCTCATGGCTACTTTCTAGCCCTTGCAAATTTTTTTACTCCCAAAGGCTTGACATCCTAGACTTCTTATGTGGGTGGTGCTCTTGTGTTCAACAATGAAACATCATCAATGTAAAATTTTCTATTTAAAACTTCTAAAGGAACTGTGAGAAGTTGGTTACAAAAAAATAATCACCTCGTATACTAGTTGAGTGCCCCCCAACTCCAATGTCATCATCTCTAGCTTGCTCGATGGTCACCACGACAACTTAATTAGGGAAAAATAGATTAAAGTGTCTCTCAAAGAGGAAACCTTAAATTTATCCATTTCTCTCTTACCTGTCCCAATTAGAGACACTTAGGAATTCACCTTAACTTCAATAGAGGCAACCTCTTCTTTTTTAGTCACCACAATTGCACTCCATAGAAACACTTACCTCATCATCCGCAAATTAAAAGGTTCGTCAACTTTTTAGAAAATAGGTCAAACCTCTCTAGAGATCAAACACCAGCACTAGTAATGGAGGGCTCAGTAGTGCAACCATTATATCTACAAGTTAGTGATTTTTAGCACCTTCTCAAGTTCAATCTTAATTATCTTAGTAGGGAGCATGAAGTGTTAAGGGATCTTCAATATGACATGGGCCCCACCATCAACCCCCTTACTTAGTGAAGGCTCACTTTCCTTCTTTTTGAACCTATTAGCCCTTCTTTTATCAAAGGCAACCTTCATAGACTCTTTCGCCCATGCTCTAGCTAAGATTGTAGATTTCATGTCTCAATACTTGCAGTTTCTAAGTCACCAAGGGAAAATAGTAACTTTTATATAGCACAAAGGCCTTATTTCAAGGAGCTTAAAAAATGGTGGCATCACATCATCGTCATTGATATATCATCAAAAAATTATCTTGATCGACATGAATCTCTAGGCAAATTCAAGTTGGAAACTTCAAAAATTAAATTGGAGACCATATAAACTCCAATTTCAGTAAACATACAATCAAACTTAATGTCTCAAAAATATGAACCCAATGACACCAAATTTGGCTCAATTCGAGCCCAAATGGGTCCAAATTGAAAACCCAAAACACATTCAAAATGTTCAAATAATAATTTAGATTACCAAATAGTTTCTAAAAATGACATGCTTATAATCGAATCGAGCGGCTCAACGAGACAAATCCAACAAGCCTAAGATCGCAAGATTTTAATATCATTAAGACATTCAAATGCCTAATAAGCAGTCCATAATCAAGGGATTCAACATTGGCCGTCCAATCAAACCACTCACAACTTACCCTTGATCTTCCTCTTATTTATAGGTCATGCCACTCTCAAAAAAATTATAAATAGACCCCTCATTTCTCATGGTAATAGGGAGGAAGGAGGCCCAAGCAAGAAGCAAACAAGCGAGAGAGGAAGAGAAATTAGATATTTCTCTTGCGACCAAGCTTCTCCGAGACCACCAACCAATGACGGACTTTTGCTCGTCGCCAGATTTTT
The DNA here is from genome assembly GCA_022539455.1 of Dendrobium nobile. Lineage (NCBI taxonomy): Eukaryota > Viridiplantae > Streptophyta > Magnoliopsida > Asparagales > Orchidaceae > Dendrobium > Dendrobium nobile. The sequence continues at coordinate 21,508,497 of CM039723.1, forward strand.
ACCTAAAGTCATACTTCCACATGTCGCCAGACATCTGTCCATCACCAAACTTTCGTCAGACTCCTACCCGATGTCGAATTTCTGCCTGGCCCAGACTTCCGTCAGTCGCCAGATTTATACTCAACACAGGACTTTCTCCTATCGCCGGACTTCTTCCCGACACTGGACTTCCTCCCATCACCGAACTTTTATTTGTTGCCAAACTTTTGTCGAACTTCTACCCGAAGCTGAACTTACGCTCGTTACTGAACTTCTGTTCATCGACGGACTTCTTCCCAATGTCGAACTTCTACCCGTCCCTAGACTTATGTCCGTCACCAGACTTTCATTGGACTTCAACCCGTCTCCGGACTTCTGCCCGTCATCGGACTTTCGTTGGACTTCTACCCGACGCTGAACTTCCGCCCATCGACGGACTTTCATCAGACTTCTATCCAACACCGAACTTTTGCCCATCGTCGAACTTTCTACGGACTTCTACCTGATGCCAGACTTTCACCCGTCACAAGATTCTACATGAAGCTGGACTTTCGCCCGTCAACGATCCTTCCGACCTTCGCCGTCAACCAATTACGGTCCTTTTGACCTCTATCGCCAGACGACAGTCCTTCCGACCTCCGACACCCGTCGACTACGGTCCTTCCGACCTCCATCGCCCGCCGACAACAGTCCTTCCGACCTCTGTCTCCAAACAATGTTCTTTCCAACCTCCATCGCTCGTCGACCATGGCTCCGCTGGCCAAACAAACATATCAATAGTGGTTTTTCAAGTCCCATCATGTAATGAATATTATATGATGTATATTTATTACATCAAGCCGAAGCCTTCCCCCAAAGAAGGGCCTCATTTATAATCGACTAAAAATAATAGTGGATTTATTCAAACTTTGCCCTGTGGTTTTTCCCCTTTTCAGGATTTTCGAGGTAAACATCTTGATGTTTTTATGAATGTTGCACCCTTTTTTTATTTGTATGCGAGTTGGATCTTTGTACAAACCTAAGACGTTAAAATTTATATTTCTCTACAACCACGAATATTTCAGGACGCAACAGTCATCAATGCAAAATCAACACAATAATCGAGCCTACAATAAAAATAAACTAGCAACTCTACGTTTATTTTTTTATTTCATTTTTATCTTAATAATTAATATTCAATTTTTCAGTCATCCTTTTTGTCATTTGCATGTCAATGGGCCCTTCAATCAAGGAACTAAATATATAATCACATATTCCTTCACAAGTATCTAGTAGATAGCCGGTGGATTATAAAAATACACAAATCCAGTGGGCCTCACAAGGGAACTAACCCAAGGAACTTTTTCAATCCCGAAGGTCGGCTCTCCTTCTATCGCAGTGCCTAGCCCTCGAGCTTTTATTCTATACGGAGACCGGACGGGAGAACCGTCCGGTTAAGCACTGGGTATCCAGCAATACAGAGTGCGGGTACCGAGCTGGGTACCCACCAATGAGGCGACGTGACGCATTTTTATTGATCTTCAGATGCCCTCCACACTCCGCACAGAATAATTCTTCCTAGCCCTCACTCAGGTCAAGTGTCTTCATCCCCCAACACCCAAGTCCACTACAAGAAACGCAATAAAATTATTTTATATAGAAGTATGTGTTATTGTTCTGAATTTAATTGACATTTTTGCTACCTAATCCATTCAATAGCCGCCACATACGACTGTTGTGAAGTGAGCCGTGACATTATTTTTTTCGTTTACTTATCGGAAAGCGGGAGAAAATTCAATGAGGATAAAATATTTCGTCATTAGTTTCCAGGCGAGTCTAACGGCGCCATGGATTTGTTTGGGCGGCTTTCTATTCAATTTCGGGCACGTGGGAAAAAGAATTTTTTTTTTTAATAATTGTCGATTGCCTTGTTTGGAATTTCAATAGTAAAATAAAATTTTAACTATCTAAGTCTCAAAAAAGCAAAAATTAAGAAAATATAATCAGTTCTTTTTTTTTTTTTTGAAAAATATGTTTAAAATTTTATTTTGCTTGTTAACAATTAAATGTTGGAATCCTCGAATAATTATATAATCTTTCAATTATGGGAGCTCATTGGCCCCAGGGGCGGAACCAGCTTCAATTTTGAGGGAGGGCAAATACAACAAAAATAATAATTAAATATTAAAAAAATAATATTATATATCTATATATTACAAAAAGTTCTTTAAAAAAAATTAAGCAAGAAAAATAATGAAAAAAATGTGTAATTAAACTGTCATGAAAAACATAAAAGAGAATATTAAAATTAAATGTGAAGAAATATATAGATATTTTAGGGCAAGTTAGGACGAGTTTTTTTAGGGGGGGGGGGGGCAAAAAGAGTTTTTTAGGGGGGGCAAAAAAATTTTTTTACACTCCTATAAAATTTTTATTTTTTTTTTACTCTTACAAAAAAAAAATTTTTTTTTGAGGGGGGGGGCAATTGCCCCCCTAAGCAAAAGGTGGTTCCGCCAGTGATTGGCCCTTCTTCTCAATGCTCTCTCTTTTTTTTTTTAATGATTATGGAGTGTGCGACATATTTTCATGATATCAGACACTCTATGTGAATATTTCTATTTAATTATTTAATGTTAAATATGATATTCATACTCTAAATCCTATACTCAAAATGTCAATAATCATCATATTAGTTGATGTAAATTTGTTAGAATCATATTTGAACCATCTTCATATTCAAATCGTGATTAAATCATAATCAAACAATCTTTAAATCATGATTGAATGATCTTTGAATCATGTTCAAAAAACCTTCAAGCTATGATTGCTCCATGATTGTACCATCTCCCAACCTTCTTTGATCATAATTTGAATAATTATCAAACCATGGTCTAATCATGAGAAAACCATGATTAATTATGTTTGAGATGAATGATCGCGGTTCGAAGTGACATGATCATAGTTTTATCGTGATTCGATCTTGGTACAATTGTGGTGCATTCATGATTTGAAGTTGATTGAATGATCATCAATTATTGTTTGAATGATGAATACAATTGTTTAAATGATGATCAAAGATTATTTGATCATGGTATGATCATCATTTGAAGATTATTTGAATGATGACTGAAGAATATTCGATCATGGTTTGATCATAACTTTGGGATGTTTGAAGATGATAGAAGATTATTCGAATGATGATAAGAAATTGTCTAACCATGGTTTGAGCATTGTTCAAAGAATAGTGGTTAAAGATTATTTGATCATGGTTTGAGAATAGTTCGATCATGATTTTAAGATGACGAAACATTGTTTGAATGAGGATCTGGGACTAGTTGATCATGGTTAGACAGTGATTTGATCATGGTTTTAAGACGATTCAATCACGGCATTTTGTTTCGCTCATTTGAGTTATTTTGCTATATATTTTTGCGTATGCTCTAATCATACTAGAAGAGAGGAATTATATTGTCGGGCCACATATAGAATAAGGGGTGTGACTTTAAAATTAGTGAAACAATTTGAGGCTAATAATCTCATTGACAAAGTTGAGCTACTTGGATGGGGACGAGAATTTAAAAATGTATATTTTAAAAAATTTCATGGAGTGCATTATGATACCCATGTGGCAAGCTGACAAGAGAGACCATATTAGGAAGGTTGAAAAGGGATATAAGTCCTTAATAGTTTTAACTTGATACTTTTTTCTATTTGTTTATTATTTTATCTTTGTTTAAGATTTGGAGTAATTGAGGTAAGCTCGTAGGTTAAATTTTTTTACTATAAATTTTAATAACTTCATAATTAACTTAAAAATTAATTTAGGTTTTATTTAAAAAAATTTAAGGCTCTCTCTAGCCACTTTTGATTTGAAAAAAATATCATTTTTGAATCTGATGGACGAGATTTAGGCTTCGTTTGGAATGGCTTTCTTCATACTTTTTAAAACAACTTCTTAGTATAAAAATTACAAATTTTGTATTAGAAAGCAGTTTTAAGAAGCAGTAAGAAAGTCGTCCCAAACGAAACCTTAAGTAGAGATTGCCAGTGATTAATTTTTTTAAGTATTGAAGCACATTCATTAAGAAGTCCATGTTAGTAAACATATCAAAGCCTTTCTCCGCTTAAGGAAGAAATAACTTTTTTGCATATTATTGAGGAAAAAAGGAATGATAATATGTTGATATTCTTCTAATTTAAGAATTTCATAAGAAGCGATACGAAAAGAGGTCTAGTGCGGATGTATAGCTCATGTAAAATACTTATGAGAAGTCATATCATCAAATTTAAATAAAATAAAGGAAGAATATGGGATGATCAATCTCCTAAAAAGATTAGGCTCCCTAAGAAAAATTGAACTTAGTGATACTTTCAAGAGACACCCACGATAAATGAAATTGTAGTTGCTTTGGTTTAACTAGGTTAACATCTAGAAAGACTATAATTCAATGAATGTTATTCTAATATAACAACCAATACTTTAAAATGGGGAGGGTGAATTATTAAAATAAAATTAGATAACTATCTCTCCACAAATAAAACCTACATAATAATAATGATCAATGAATCTCCAAAAACTAAAAAAAGAGTACAAAGGGTATAAAAGGGTAAAAGGTAGGGTGTCACAACCAAACCCAATATGACCTGATATCATATTGTCATATCATGTCAGATTATGGCAAGACTGGACCAAAGATCTGGTTGGAGAAGTACTGAAATAAAACTTTCAATTTATATAATGCATAGAGCCAATATTGAATGCAATATAAAGCGGAAGATAACTAAATCTCAACATGATTTTCTATATATATCATCCAAAAACATATAACTTGAAGGCTATTTATAACAGCGCTTGGCAAGAGAGAGAATAACAAAATAAAAGTTAAGCCTACAAAAATTAAAAATAACCAGAACAAACCTACAACACAGATTGGAGCCTGCTATCCAAACTGCTTAGCTTGCTCCTTACTCTTCCCTGAAGTGGAAAACAAAATCGAAAGAAGGGATGACCTAACATAGCTCAGTAAGCTATCGTAGCATAAAACTAAAAGACCTGAAAGTTGAACTGAATCATGTACTAAAACTGTATATAATTAAATAAATACTGAAATTAATTGAGTTAATTAAATAAATCTTAAGATTAAATTTTTATATATCTTCGTTACTAAAATCCCACATCAGTATCCACTGGCACTAGCATAACAGAATCCTAACTCAGTCGCCCACTAATGGCGGCATCATAACACTTCGATTACAAAATCCCACCTCGGTCGCCCACTAGCATAGACATCATAATATTTTTGTAACAGAATCTCACCTCGGTAGCTAGCCCGCAAACGCCGTTATCACAATACTTCGATAACAGAATTCTACCTCGGTTGCTCACTAGCGCCGTCATCATGTCACATCACATCAATTTTTTTCATATGTTTTAATGCATTTCATTAATTAAAGCATAATTGGACTAAATTCAAAAATTAATAAAATGTATTAACTGTAAAAAACAAAATTACTACTGACCAAAAATTCACAATTTAAAAACATAACCAAATTATAAGAGATTGTATGAAACATAATTTTGAAGATTTAATTGAATTAAAGAATAATTTTTAGATGTTAAAATAAAATTTTAAGTTGGCAAAAATTACTGCTTTTTCAAAATCACCCAGCAAAACATTTTTAGAATATTATCAAATTATTTATAATCTTAATCTTTATAACATATAAAAAATTAATCGGTAAAAGTTTTGCCAAATAAAGTATCCTCATTTTTCAGTAATACAATTACAAATTTGATAATCTAGTCAGATGAATCTTTGTTATAGTGTCATCTACAAAAGAATATCTTATTACCTGTCCATCACCCACCTCTATTAAATTCAAAGGGGTCCTACACTTTCTACATTGCATGACTTCGTAAGGAGCCATAATTATGTTGGACTGATAACTATTATTATATACAAACTCTATCAGCATGATATATTTTTAAAAATTAGTTAGTTATAGCATAATGTAACACTTCAAGATTCAGTATGCAGTTTAACCAATTCTCACTTGATCAAATTTTAGATACTTCATTAATTTCTTTATTTAAAACCTTCCATATGAATTTAGGAATATTTTGTGTGCATGTGAGAGTCTATATATATTTTAATGCAGATTCTAGAGGGAGTTTGCATATTTGAAAAATCTATTTTTTTTTTTTTACTTAGGGTGCTGCAACGTTGTGGTTACAAGCGCCCTAGCAGAAGTACTCTCAAAATTTTGGCAAGTTTATTTGGTGCTCCGGGGAAGCAACATCATGCATCTTGTAGTTGGCACCATGGCACTACAATAAATTTTAATTTTCAAATATCCAAATGTACCATTCCATTTCACGTAATTTATTTTGTGTAGTCGACTTAGAGAGAGAAGTAGAAGGATTGTAGTGAAATAAAGTCCAATTTGAGCGACTTCAATTCATTTTCTACTTCTGATCCAATTTTGAAAGTTATTCGGATCGAGGTAAGTATTATTTTGCCTATCTCAGTTTTCAAAAATATAAAAATTTCTCTAATCTTCTGATTTTATTTATAATTCCATTAGCAAAAATGGGAATATTTTTTCGTAGAGATAATGATTCTTAATATTTAGGTATTTTTTGGGAAATTTTATACTAGGGGTTTTTAAATATACACCTTAATTGTATGAGAAATAATGTGGAACCAAAAAAAATAATATTATAGTATAATTAAATCCTTGAAGCAATATTCGACATAATCTCTCTTAATTTGGTTATATTTTGGAATAATGAATTTTTATACAATAGTGTATTATATTTCCTACTGTTATATCACTATGTGAAATTCTAAAATGAGCTTATTTTTGCTTTAATTTTTGCAATGCAGTGAATAATGCAATTATGGGATTGCATTTTATGATTTTGAGGAAGTTTTGATGTGTGGTGGAAGTTTTAGTGTTGAATGCTTAGGGAGTTATAAGGGATTAAAATTTTCAATATATTATATGTATTGAGCATTCAGAGACATAAGAGTTTTTTTTTCTATTATGCTAGCATAAAGAATCATAAGGGTATGAATTCTAATATATATTATGATGGAAGGTATTAGAGCCTTAGAAAAATCTATTACTTTATGTTCTAATATATGAAGTATTGTTTATTATCTTTTTAGAAGTACTATTTAAGTTTTTAATAACTTCAAGCATGATTCAATTTAGTGCAATAATTATTATGATTTTTTTTAAAAACTCAGATGTGCATTTAATAAATGAGATAATTTAGAAATGTTGATTGGTAAATATGTTCTATTGAGTTATGATAGCTCATCGTTGTTTTGTTTTCTAGTTTTAGGATCTGATAAGGAGAAAGGGATAGCTGAGTAGCAGTATGAAGATCTAAATCTGTAGAGATGTTTTTCTTTTGATTTTTGTATAGTCATGGCTAGTTTTTATTTCTCTGTTCAATAGCTTAATTTATGGCCATGCACATTATTTGTTACTCATTTTAATGATAAATGAAAAGATAATTTTTATGGATGAGTTTATTTTCACTACACTGGATGATGTTGGTATATCTATGGTTTGTAGTTTATTTTAATGTTTAACTGGAAGAAATTTCTGAATAATTTTCAAAACTTTTATCTAGGGGTATACTTGTCACTAGCCAACATAATAGAATATGTCTAGTCTGTGAGACTTAATGAGTTGGGTTGTGACAGGTAGAGAGTAAAGAGTTTTAAAAAATATAGAACTAACCCTGATCATGACTTTATGGGTTCAACATTCAAGGCTGTCAAGTTGGAAAGTAGTTAGCTATATATGTACTCGACCCAACCCAATCGTCATAAAATGCTCTATCAACCACCACATATTTATAACATCTAGAATTAGCCTCATAATTTCAATTTTTTTTTAAAAATGAGAGCTCAAAATTCCTAGATAAATGTGTTTTTAATAAGTAAATTAGAGAGATGCAAGACTTATAATCACCAAAGGTATAAATAAAAGAATAGCCATGAAGACGAGAGGAATGAAGCACATTAATTATATGCAACCATATCTAATCAATTAATCTTATAATTATTTTTGGGTCAAGATATCAACTCCCTATGTACTAAAATAATATCTATGTATATTAAAATCCATGCCAACATAAGAAGTTTTATCTTAAGGGATAAGATAAACATGCAAGTTGTATATCCTTAAGTGTGAGAAACCTTTATATGCATGATGATTTGTTATTTTATGATTATACAACACCTCTAAAGGATTCTCACCATTGGATAGCTCTATTCTATACCTCATCCATAAGATATAGAAAGATTTTTTTTCAATAAAAATGTGGCTAAAGATAACTTTAATTTTAATAAATATATATATTTATATTATTTATAAATTAATCATCAATTTATTATAATTTATAAGAAAATTTATCCCAATAATCTACCATAATTTGTATGAATACTAGGCAAACATAAAACAATAAAGAAATAGGAGAAGTATCACATGAAATGCAATATAAAAAAACTACATAAGTAAATAAAATAGGATGCTATGATGGCTAAAAAAGATTAATAAATTGGTTGGTGCTAATATATTACTTCATATGCATTCCCTCAAATAAAAATAGATAAAGAAACCATGATTTTAAATACAAGTTTAGGCTCCTAAATCTATACAAAAATGAAACTAGCAATAATATATAAGCATTAGAGACTCCCTCTACCCTTAGTCCATGTTATAACAACTCAAAAATATAAAAAAGTGTTTAAGAATAAAAACTTAAATTGCTCTTTGAACAGGAGTGCTTTGGCACTGTGCTTGGTAACGCTGACGCACTTGGCTTGAGAGCATAGCGGTGCCAAAAATCACTACCACGACATTAAAGACTATGTTCTATAGTAATTCTTGATTCAACATGCAGCATTGTGGTGCTAATTAAGCAACTAACAATATTTTTATATATAATAAATTCAAAAACCTAAGCACTAAAGTACCCAACCACTCCTCCCCCATTTTGAGTGGCTTTTCCATGGAAGAAAGAAGACAAGGAAAGAGAGAAGATGAGGAAGAGGAGAAGAGAGAGGAAAGAGAAAGGCGACCTTTAAGGCTTTTATGTCCATCTTTTATGTTAGGAAAGTTATTCTACTAGTAGTTAAAAACCTTTACTTTGCATTTATTTTCAATGATTTTGAGCTTGGTATATTTTCACTCTCCTAAAAGTTATAAAAAACTTATATCTCTCATTTAAGTGAACTTTCATAGCATAAATTTTGATATATAATAGACATCATTAATATAAGTATTTTGACTATAATATTATTAAATTTTACTAGTTAAAATAAAGTTATGACTTTTTGAAGCTATAGATTAATATAAAAATTTCCCTGATGTTATAAATTTAAGCATTTCATGTATGAAAGATTGATTCATACAACAAATATAAGATAAAAATATCATTTGCATGTAAATAAGAAAGGCTAATTGTTAACACTATAACTAATATGAGTTAGTTGTTAAAATATAATACCTTGAGCAGGATGGTGGGCCAATGAATTTTCCTTTAAAAATAGTTTGCGGTATTATCCTAGGTGTAGCCTATAATTGATGAAAAAATTATATTGATGGATAGATGCATGATGAAAACTCTTAAATGATTAATAAAATCCACCTATAAAAATAAATGATAAATAAAAATAAATAAATATAAGAGTAGGTTGAGATATGTGTATATATAACCAATAACAAATGAAAGAATGAAAATATTACATTAAAGTTGGATATCCTACCTTGTTGAATCTTACATTGATATATACATACATTGATAGCATTGATAGATGGATCATATAACATTGATGTGTTCTTATATATCATATGATATGGATACATAAATAAAAAGTATATTATAGATATTAGAGATAAAACTAACGATAGTTGATTGACATTATAATAAATAAGACTGACAATTTATTGATGACCACTAATTTTGAATGCTAAATAAATATTTAATAAATTGATGTGAAACTAAAATGTCATTACGTTATTTAATGTGTTACTAATATGACTAAGTATATGATATGCATTAATTTGAGTTGTAGATATTAGTAACTTATTGGGCTATAATGCTTATTATGTGATTTTTGCATATTTTCATGGAAAGGCATGGAAGTTTGAGAATGAGCTATGTTCTAGCCTCTAATAGTTTTCTATTTTATAGTCGCGTGTTCATCGAGATGAGCTAGTTTATTCTATGACATGACTAATATATATGTATCATTTGGGCTTGTATTAGTTGTACATATTAGATTAACATAAATGAAATGTTGTTCCTTTCTATACTATTATATGAAATTTGTAAGTTCTAGTCAAATAGTTAAATTATTGAATGTATAAATAAAAGATTAAAGTTCCAATTCTTCCAATTTAGACCTTAGGGCGTGACAAAAATGGCACTAGAACAATGGTTGTTGGAAGAATTGAAATGTAACCAAAGCTTATGAATGGAAAAGAAATGGGGTTGTGTTATGAAATCATAAATACATATTGATACACATTCCATACATAATTAAATGTACATTATGTGTTAAAACTCTGTTGAACTGAACAAAAAAATATTGATGAAACCAAAAGGAAAGAAACTCTTGACCGAATGAGATATAAGACCCTTGTGGGTGTATTAAAATTTGATGATATGATAGCTCAGATAATCAGTGATAGATTGGCTAAATGGTTTGAACAAGAATTTTTAGTATGAAAAACTCTTCCATTTAGCAAGTTGAGTAGCATAATTATGAAACCACCTACTTGAAGCACTCAGTAATGTGTTTGGTGTGGAAGAAATCATGTAGGCCAATGTTATCAAATTACATGGTAATGCTTCAGGTGTGCTAGTTATAACCATAAGGTGTTGCAATGTCCATTACCTAGATATGGACGTGGAGTCATTCAGATTAGTGAAGAAATTGTGAGTAGTACTGACCAAACTTGATAGTAGTGCTTGATATTTCTACTAGTATGATTTTCTTTTTCTTTTAATAATTAATTATGCACTTTATTATTTTTATTGAATTGCATAACCTTACATACTGCATGATTAATTAATGTGATTGATTCATGTACATATGTTAGAGAAAATTCACTTAAAACGTTATTGATGTAACAAGTGATGTATTATGTTAAGAAATATCGAGGATGATATTTTCTAAGGTAGATATATTATAACAACACAAAAATATGAAAAAAATAATTTAAAATTTTTGTTTGAATTGGAGTGCTAATCATCGTTGTGGTAATAGGCTCTCTTCTATAGAGAAGGGAGAAGAGGAGGAAGAGGAGAAGAGGAGAAGAGAGAAGAAAGAGAAAGGGAACATTTGAGGTTTTTTTGTCAATCATTTTTGTTAGGGAAGTTATTTTACTCATACTAAATAACCTTTACTCTGCATCTATTTTTAATGATTATGGGCTTGGTATATTTTTGCTCTCTTAAAATTGAAAAAAAAAAGCTTATATCTCCTATTTAAGCAAACTTTCACTACATAACTTTTGGTATATGATAAACGTCGACAATATGAGTATTTTGACTATAATATTATTGAATTTCACTATTTAAAATGAATTTTAAGATTTTTTTAAAGTTATATATTAATATGCATATTATCTTGTATGTTATAGATTTAAACATTTCATGTTACTTTTCATACATGAAAGAGAAATTGATACAACTGATATAAGATAAATGTGGTGCATACTTGTAAGTAAGGAATGTTGGCTATTAATATTATAATTAATATGAGTTGGTTATTAAAACATAATACCATACATAGGAGGGTGGGTAGACTTTCCTTTAAAGATGGTTTGGTGTTATCCTGGTTGTAGCCTATATTTGATAATTTAATTATGCGGACGGGTAGAGGTTGATGAATTTTAAATGATTATTGAAAGTTATCTGTAAAAAAATAATAAATAGAAATAAATGAAAGATAAGATTAGGTTGACATATCGATAGATATGATAAATAACAAATGAGATAATGAAAACATCACATTAAAATTGGATGTCTTGCCTTGCTGAATCCTGTATTGATACATGCATACATTGGTAGCATTAATATATGGACCATATAATATTGATGTGTGTGCATATATAGCATATAAGAGAAAACAAAATCATCATGTTAGAGATATTACTTGGCATCAAATCCTAAGCTAGAATTTTAATATTTTTGAAGAACCAACCCTTTATAGGTGGTTTTAAATATAACATACTTTATTTTGTTGTTGTTGAAATAAATCATATAATAATATATTATAGATATGAGAGATACAACTAACGATTATTGATTGATATGAAATGATAAATATGACTGAGTAATTACTAATGACTACTACTTTTGAATGCTAAATTAATATTTGATAGACTGATGTGAAATTCAAATGTTACTGATATGATTGAATATATGGTAGGGATTAATTTTAGTTGTAGATATTGGTAATTAGCTAGACTATAAATGTGATTTTTACATGTTTTTAGGGAAAGGTAAAGAAGCTTGAGGATGAGTTGTGTTCTAGCCTCTAGTAGTCTTTCTATTTTATTGTTGTGTTCATCGAGATGAGCTAGTTTATTTTATGTCATGACTAATGTATATGTATTATTTGGGCTTGTACTAGTTGTACACATTAGATCAATATAATTGAAATACAAAATTTTTAATTTTTGTACTAGAAAGCTGCTTTAAGAATCAATAAGAAAGTCATCCCAAGCGAAACCTTAGACACTCATAGATAGGAGAATCAGATACCTCAATATATTGCATTCCATAAATCACCCTTATGTCCTTTACTATCCTATTGTTTATACATAAACCATCTTTAACCATTGATAAAAACATTCTAAAGCCAGACATGCGATTGTTGAACTAAAAAAATGAGAATATTCTACTTTTATTTGACTTTTTGTCTTAAACTAATCTTTAATCGGTGTTTTTTTAGTTTTAGAGGCTAGGAATTCATTTTGGATAGCTTTCTTTTTGTTTTCTACAATAACTTTTTAGTACAAAATTTCTCTAAAAGCAACAAAAAAGTAGTGGTCACAAGCTGTCCCAAGCGAAGCCTAAAATGTAAGTATCACAATATAAAAAAAAGATATATTTGTCCTAATAAAATGAATATTTCTTAGATTAGTGCTATGTGATCTCTTATATAATCTAAGAAAATTAATACCATAACAGTGAGAATCTTTTTATTGCATGAATGGAGAAACAACTATGACTAAGATCCATTTATCTTAGGCTTCCTTTGAAAGAGCTTTCTTACTTCTTTATAAAGCAGTTTTTTAGTACAAAAATTTCAAATTCAAATTTTTTTTTACTACAAAATTGCTTCATAAAACAGTAAGAAAGCTATCTTAAATTAAACCTTATTTTTTAGAGTAAAGTCATAATTTTTATTTGGTCATTACTTTTTCATTATCTTTAATAAATTTTTTTTACTAACTAGCAGCTTTTTAAAAAGCTGCTTTCTCTACAGCCAGGGGCGGATCCAGCTTCTTTTTTTAGGGTGGGCAAAAAAAAAATTTTTTGTGAGGGATGGGCAAATATACTTAAGATTGATAAAAGTATGGCAAAAAATTTTTTTGAGGGGGGCAAAATGCCCAAAATACTCAAAATATTTCAAAATCTCCCCTCTAAATATTTTAAAAAAAAATTTTGAGGGTGGGCATTTGCCCACCCTAAGCCATGGGTGGATCCGCCCATGTCTACAGCAACTTACAACCACTTTTATAAAAAGCTGCAACGATCACAAACGGGACCTAAGGCTTCATTTAGGATAATTTTCTTATTGCTTTTTGAAATAACTTTCAAGTACAAAAATTTATTGGAAACAGTAAAAAAATAGTGATCAAAAGCTATTTCAAATGAAACCTAAATTTGAACGAATCAAAGAATATGATAGTTAGAAAATGTGATAAAAAAATAAAGAACAACTAACATAATATTAAACCATTTTATTTTGAGCTGGCTTAGAAACTTTAAGTAAAATAATAAGGCTCAGATTTACATAAATAGGCACTCAATAAAACTTCTAAAATATTTGCTGTAGATAGCTGGAAAGCTCTTATTATCTTGTTCTCAAATTTGCTTCTCTCTCGCTCTCTCATCTTTCTCAATTAATAACATCCACATGATTGTTTTTTTTTTTTTTACTATGATGTAAAAATCAATCTACATTCATTGCATTTTTTAGCTTTTTTTTTGGACAATTAGGAGATTTGAACATGAGCCACGTGGGAGGAAAAGCTTCGCTCAACCAATAAGCTGCACGCACGATCTCGCACTTTTTAGCTTAGAAATAAAGAAAAAAAAAGCCTTTTGTTTGATGTCTCTCTATCCAAAGAGTGTTTTACCAATCACATACCTCTTCTCATTAAGGGTCATTTTTCTGGATGAAAATATAATGAAGAGGAAAATGGAATTCATTAATGATTTTTTTTTTTTGAAGTAAAATAAATATTATTATAGCGTAAAGCCGTAACATGATAGTAGCTAGTGGCCGGTGGTAGGCCGTGAGCAACTGGCAGGATAGGTTGTGAGTGGCAGGGAGCCAAGGCAGTGGGTGGAGGTAGCCAGCTATAGCTGATAGTAGTGGATGGCAACCGATGGCGATTTGGGGCCGCTTTAGCGGAAAATTTATAATGTATTTGGATATCAGTCAAATTTAACGATTTACAAATACATCAAAATTGAACTAAAAAGATTGGTTGTGCTTGGATCCAAATTCTCTCCAATTATCATTATATTTGGAGGAAGAGATTAAGAAAGTCAAGATATCCCATTAATGCCCTTTAAGTGCCTGAAATAGACTAGTTATTTCTTTGTTTTTTAATTGTTGCGCAAAATATATATGTGTGATACGCAATATTATTAGTAGGCAAGCTAAGAAGGACAGGACCCCAGAACCCATGGGCGGATCCACCTTATGTCCGGGTGGTTGGGGGGTTCATTCCATCGATTTTTTATTCTTTATTACATGGATTTTTAGGTAATTTCCCCCCTAAAAGTTTTAAAATATTATGGCCTTTAGGCAATTGCCCCCAGCATAATCAAATGATGAACCAAATACAAAGAGAAATAGTAAAGAAAATTCAAAATTGCCCCTGGCAGGTCGAACCCCGCCAGGGGGCGTGTGCTGCCCCCTGGATCCCCGATATATCCGCGAAGCGTACAATGATCAAAGATATGAACAAATAGGGGTCGAGCCGACTTCAAGGCAAAAAAAAAATTCTATACTTTTTACTCCCCTTGAAAATTAAGGTTGGATCCGCCCCTGCCAGAACCTATAATGCGTATCAAAAGAGAAGAAGAAATCTCTTTAGAAAATGGTAAAAGATAAAAAATGAACATCTTCGTCTTTTATTTACTGGGATCTGAGATCTATAGAAAAAACTACATTAAAAAAAGTACAATAATTGAGACATCACTAAAAATCACATGTTATCAACCAGTTAATGTATCCATAAGGCTTAAGCCTGTTAAGAAATCGGTGAAGGTAAGAAGATAACGGTTAATTAGTACCTAAAAATTTTAGTTTAATTTTAAATAGAAATATAAAAGCTCTAATAAACCAAACAATCAGAATAACTATTTTTTTAGGCTACTTTAATAACATTCCAGTGAAGAAACTTCTGCACTTAAACCAACCTTGAAAGAATCCTATAAATAAACTATCATATTCTTTGAATAACATCCACATAATAATTTTTTTATTATCATATAACAATCAAAGCTTAATATAAATCATCATTCATTGCAGTTTTCAGCTTGAAAAGAAAGAAAAAAGCTGCCTTTTGTGTGTTAACTATTTCTCTATCCAAGCAGTATTTACATCAATTACCTCTTCCCACTAAGGTTTTGTCGTCTGGGACAACTTTCTTACTGCTTTCTAAAGGAACTTTTTAGTACAAAATTTTTTATACGAAAAAATTATTTTAGAAGGCAGTAAAAAAGTTATCCCAAACAAAACCTACAAAAAAAATGTATGATGGAGATCTCAACGTTGATTCAAACATAAAACATGAGAAAAAAAAATTTTTTAGTAGAGATTACTTAGGCTTCATCTAGAAAAATTTTCTTATTACTTTTTAAAACAGCTTTCTAATACAAAAATTTCTTGAGCTAAAAATTTTTGTGCTAAAAAACTGTTTTAGAAAACAATAAGAAAGTTATCCCAAATAAAACTGGCAGCTTTCTTATCACACTATAAAAATTACTTTAAAAAAAAAAAAAAAAAAAACTATCCCAAACAAAATCTTACCGACCAATTGTAAATTTCAATTGCCGAAGAGCCATAAATTTGGGTATTGTACCATATATTCACACACAAGCTTGGGAAAAAAGATTTTAAGGAGCATATCCCTCCATCCCTCCCCACTAAAAGTTAGCCTCCCCAACTAACGCTACAAATTACTTGTACTATTTGTGAGCTGGTTCTTATCACGCCATAAGGGTTGCATTCATGCATGTGGGCAAAGCATACGTACATTTGCTTGCATGGCTTATCTATAGGTAAAGTTCAAAAGAGTAGAAGCAATAAGTACTTTGTTTTACCATCATGTAGAATTAATGAAGCTTTAGCTTCAAAGAGAAAAATGTAAATTTCTTTATTTTAATATTATCTATTTAAAAAAAAACATTATGGTAATATAAGTTTAATAAATATGAAAATTAGAGAAAAAAATAGGGATCCACCAAGTTAAATAGCTTTACTATTTGCTGGGAGCAATTACCTAAAGATCATAGCATTTTAAGACTTTTAAGGGACAATTGCCTAAAAACTCTTGAAATAAAGATTAAAAAATAGATTGAGGGGAAATAAATTATCTAAAGAATCATATATTGCACCCCCTTAGCTAAAGGGGGTTCTGCCTCTGATTTACATGATTCAAGTAGATAGAATTAATATGGAAAGAGTATAACTATAATAATTATCTCTAATAGTCATAGTTGATGGTAACATTAATATTCAAAAATAGATGCTAGTCAATGGGCAATGGGGAACATAGAAATTAGAAGAATGTTGGTGACATTCATCGATGTCCATTGGATGGCAAGAAGAGGCATGCATCAAGCATCAATGTTGGTGAAATGTATGAAATGACAAATATTACGTGCCAGTCAATGATGGGCATTAGACATTAAGTGCTGGCAGAGATCAAAATTGGTCAAAGATGGTGATCCAAAGATGATTGATGATGGTCATACCTTATTAGGCATGGGAAGGAAATTTTGGTAGCCTTCTATTATCAAGAGAGAAGACTATACGACAAACAAAATAATTATAAATTTTAAACTACAAGAATGTCATAAACAATCAATTAGATTTCTTAAATGGGATCTAAAGCTCTAAAATTTAGCTATGTAACCAAAATTTCTCTATATTGAAAATATGCCTATAATATGTATAAATAATGCTTATCTATAGATTTTGAAAGGTACGTTTTTGCACTTCATAATTCAATCTACTAAATTGGTGCCCTAAATTTGATAATCCAAATCATTCCATACTAATTTCTAAAAACAACTAAACAATCACACCTTAAGTCAACCCTATACTAGGGCTAGTTCAAGTGACTGCCAATGATGGTCTAGCAATGGTGAGGTCTCTAATTATAAGAGAGGGTACTATTTTGAAGCATTTGATGGCACAAGTCTAATAGAATTGACATATCAAAAATTTGATGGTCAAATTAACCATAATTATTTTGAGAAGTTGTAGTATATCATTTTATCATTATTTAAAAATATATCTGATAGGCAACTATTTTAGTATGATTTTATTTAGATGTAGACTGAAACAGACCTTGTCCTTTTAAAAAAGAATAATTCTTAAATTTTAATGATATTTCATATTAATCAACCTCTTATAAATGAGATTCCTCTTAGACATATCTTCCTATTCATACTTATTCAACTTAACATATAATTTAAAAAATTTAGCTTTAGAAAGAATATATCCAAAAGCATACAAAGACTTTTTATTTTTGATATATTTCTTAAATGAGGAAGTATTGAGCTTCATCTAGGAAGGCTTATGATTAGAACTATTGATTGGTTGAGTATGTGAAGATTGAGGCTCCGTTTGGGACGACTTTTAATAAAAAAGCCGTCCCAAACGAAGCCTGAATTGCAATAGCTTCTTCTTTCGAGGCACTAGTTGAGTATCATCTACTAAATAATACAAGGGATCAACATCATTCTCAATTGGTAGAAGCTTCTTGACCATTGGATGCTTCTTGGACTATCCAAAAATTATATGGGTTGGTTTTATAAAATTGAGAACTCTTCATTTGATGTACTTGAAAAGCCATATGGTGGTGAGGATATGTGTTCAAATAACAATTTTGAAGAAGATCATCCATGCCTAACCTGAGATCTTTTCTTTGATTTTATCATTAATGAGGATGAATTATATGGCCACATCCAACAAGGGATGAATGAGTCTGTGTTATTTCTAAAATTCCTTTTTCTTGAAGTTTAATTTTAAATACTATTTTTTTTAATGGGAAAACCAAACATAAATTTTATGAGTAGTAAAAATTCCAGATCAATTTAGCACAGATCAAGCTTACACTCTCTTCTTATATTCCAAGCAATAAGCCCACATCTCTAGCACATTGACTATTGAACAATTTCATCTAATATGGAGCTTAAAATCTCTCCAAACTCTTAGAAAATTAGATGAAGCAACAACTCTCCACAAACAATAATATATATTTGTCTAGAGAACCTAAAAATAAAACCTAAAACAACCTTAACTAGAAAAAACAAGCATATCGTACAACACAATTCATTAATCATATGATACAGTTAGTTAAAATAGCAAATCATTATGAATAATAAACCATGTTTAATCATCCAACATGATTGGCATCATGCTATATGATTAGTTTTACTAGATTCATATTAATTATGTGCTTAATTTTTTCAGTTTAATTAAATTAATTTAGGGAGGTAATTATACAATATAATTAATTCAAAATTTAAATTGATCTAATCTAGGAAGTAATCTTATAATAATGATTTATTTAAAATTATTAATGATCATAAGAATCATTAGTTTGTGATAATAAATTTATAATTTTTTCAACTAATATAGTTGATCTCATATAATCTTATGTATTACATATATATCGTACAGTACAATTTAACACAGATCAAGCATACTTTGTTACAGTTTTAAAGAAAAATTTATAATTATTTTCATTACACACTCTCGGGTGTGTTTTGGTTGTTTCATGAAAATTTTATTTGAATTATCAATAAATAAAATAAATAAAAATATATTTTATGACTCGATCTCAATGCATTATAGTTGGATCACACTTGATCAGATTTTATATTTATTTACAAGCTCTATTCTAATTTAGTCCTCATGACACCTGCATTTATTAGTTCTAGTTCTAGTAGCAAGTTTATTAGTTTAAAAAATAACATATCAAAGATTAAATTAAATTATATTTGTAATCATTAAAATTTATGCTATAAGTCTCCTAGGGGTCAATAGATTAAACTTCCCTTCTTCATGATTTCAATGATTTCATAGGTGAAAAGAGAAAACTTGAGCTTGCTCGAACTATCTCAAAATAGATATAAAAAATACTTAATCCAAAAATTATGTTGGTGATGAGATGGAATGAAGGGATATATGGTTCAAAGTTTTGAAAAGGTTCAAAGTTTTCAAAGATAATTGAGGATTTTTGCATATAAAATATATGTTAAGAAAGCCTATAAGAATTTTCATAATATAATTAGATTAAATTTTATGACATAATAGGATTTTCATTTAGGCATCTTCATTTTGACTATGATATGATTATTTTCTAATTCAAAAGCTTAAAATATTGACATTTTATTCTAAAATTACAACCTTTAGATGAAATTGATAATGAATTGGAGCAAACATCTTTCTTCACTTAGGTTTCGTTTGGGATGACTTTTTTACTGCTTCTTGAAGTAGATTTTTAGTACAAATATTTTAAATTTTATATTAAAAAGCTGCTTTAAGAAGCATTAAGAAAGTCATTTCAAACGAAGTCTTGGGCAAGCTTTAGACCACTATTTTCTTTTTCTATTTTTAAGATATTATTATACTAAAAAGCATCTTTACAAAGTAGTAATAAAGTCATCCCAAATGAAGCATAAGTTAGATGGATGTTCTTTGAGTTAAAAATAATTTTTGTTTGACTCTAATGTGATTCCCAAAAAGAATGAAATTAGAAAGAGAAGAAAGAAAATGGGCAGAATAAAGAAAAGGGGCTTTCATTGAAAACAAAAACTTCCTAAATTAATGTTTACAGCTATCCATTAGCAATTTTGATATGTCATCAAAAAATTATGTTGCCCAATGTTGATCGGGCAAGAATCTTGAGGGAAAATCAAGTTGAAATTTCAAAAATTAAATCGGAGACCATCTGAATTCCGATTTCAGCAAACTTATAGTTGAATTGAACATCCCAAAAATACAAACCCAACGACACCAAATTTGACTTAATCCGAGCTCGAATGAGTCCAAATTAAGGACACGAAGCACATTTGGAAGGTTCAATCCATAACTTGGATTACATAACAATTTCCAAACATGACATGTTTATAGTTAAATCGAACGGCTCGACGAGACAAATCCAACAAGCCCAAGATTGACAAATTCTAATATCATTAAGACATTCAAATGTCTAGTAAATGGTCCATGATTAAGAGATTCAACATCGGTCATCCGTTCAAACCACACCCAATTTACCCTTTATCGTCCTCCTATTTACTGCCCATGCCGCTTTCAGAAAACTATAAATAGACCCCTCATTTCTCAAGGGGGGGGAGCTCAAGCTAGCAAGAAGAGCAAGAAGAGTTCTGTTGCCACCAGATTACTCCTCGACCGATGCTGGACTTTTGCCCATCGCAGGACTTTCGCCTATTGCCAGACTCTTACCCAAAGCTGGATTTCAATCCAACACTGGACTTCTATCCTTCGTCGGACTTCTACTCGATGCCGCACTTCCACCCATTGCCAGACTTCTGCCCGTCATCGAACTTCTACCCGATGTTAAACTTATGTCCGTCGCCAAACTTTCATCAAACTTCTACCCGATACTAAACTTTCGCTCGTCACCAGCCTTCTTTCCATCGCCGAACTTTTGTTGGACTTCTAACCGACGTCAAACTTCCGCTCGTCACCAATCTTCTGCCCTTCGCTAGACTTTCGTCGGGTTCCTACCTGATGCCTAACTTCTTCCCATTGTCGGCTTCTACCTATTGCAAGACTTTCATTGGACTTCTACACAACGCCAAACTTGCACCCGTCATCGGATTTTTATCCGACACCGAACTTCTGCCCTTCAACAGTCCTTTCGACCTCCTTCACAAGACAACAGTTGTTTTGACCACTGTCACTCACCAACTACAGTCCTTCCAACCTCCATCGCCCACCGACTATTGTCCCTCCTACCTCTATTGTTAGACAACGGTCCTTTCGACCTCTATTGCTAGACAACAATCCTTCCGACCTCCGTCACCAGCCGACTACCATCCTTCAAAACTCTGTCGCAATACAACAGTCTTTATGACCTTCGTCGCCTGCCAACTATGGTCCTTCTAACCTTCGTCGCTCACCGACTATGATCCTTCCGACCTCCATTATCAAAAAACAGTCCTTATGACCTCTGTCGTTCGCCGACTATGGTCCTTCCAACCTTCGTCTCCAAACAATATTTTTTCTAACCCCCGTCGCCTACCGACTATGGTCCTTCTGACCAAACAAACAATGCAACAGTGATTATTACTATTTCCACCATGTAACATATTATGTATGATGTATATTTGTTACATCAAGCCTAGGCCTTCTCCCCAATGAAGGGCCTTATTTGTAATCAACTATAAATACTAGTGGATTCCTTCAAAATAGGCTAGGCCCCATGGTTTTCCCCCTTTTTAGGATTTTTCATGTAAAATCTTTGTGTCTCTTATGAACACTACACCCTCTCTCTTATCTGATTGCATGCTGGATATTTATACAATGTTAAGATGTTAAACTTTATACTTCTCTACCACCGTAAATATTCCAAGACGTTACAAATCTAAAGCTTATGCATCGAAGATCAACCATGTGAAAACTGCTACCATAAGGACAATGTGAAAGTTACAAAAAGATCAAATGAAATAAGTGTTAGTATATGGTAATTTAAAGTAAAATGTTATAAGAAATTATTTTTAAGTATTGGGCTTTGTTTTATATCAAAATCCTTCAACATGTTGTAGCAAATTTTGAATTAAGTTATTTGTTGAGAGCATAATTTTTTTTAGCAGGGTATATTTTGAATAATCTTTGTGTCTTTTGAGCTAAAAGACTATATTCATGAGTTATATATTATATCTTAACAAGAATATCTTCAAACTATATTTTTGTACAAAAAATATTCTAACACAATATTCTTATCTTCAATCAGTTCTCACATGCCTAGAGTGTTAAGCATGATTTTTTAAAATTTTTATAGAACTTGTATTATCATAATAATAACCAAAATATCATATAAAATATTGTAGTCCTCAAATGTTTTCCTTAACTATAGAAATTGAGGGCAAGAACAATCAATTGTTATGTATTCAGCCTCAGTACTTTATAAGAAGATTTAGTTTTATTTCTTATTACACTATGACATGAGATTATTTTTAATAATCACCTCTTCTGATATTTTCTATCATCTATAATACTTGAATTAGTTTCATTAGAATAAAAAACACCAAATCAAAAATTACATTAACATAAATTAAGATTCTCCTAATAGTTCATAGATGTTACTTCCTAAAATTAAGACACCAACACTGAAACAACTGTTGGGTTTAATAAATTTTTAAGTGAAAAAGAATGCCATGCAAGCTTCTATGAAGTTTAGGATAAATGAATCCCCCATTTTCATTATTTGTTATAGATTAATGTTATATCTCATGGGTGTCTTCATGTGCTTAGGGCTCTCTAAACATAATTTCTTCATAAAGTTTTTGGGGTATTTATTTTATGAGATAAAAATCTTGTTCTTAGGAAGTTTAACAAGTAAACCTAATAAGTAATTTAACTCATCAAATGTATTGACCTCAACCTCCTTTTCATCTAATCAGCAAATTCATCAATCCTTCCTTCAGAACTCGAGTAAAAAATATTATCATCTACATAGACTTTAATAATGACAATTCCACATTTGAAAGTCCTAATAAAAAATTTTATTTTGGCTCCATCTTTGTTTGTCATTTTCTAATAATAATAATTTTGTTAAGCTTTCATGCCAAGCCCAAAGAGTTTGTTGTGATATATATACAAAGGCCTTTTTAACTTTTACATATGATTAGGGTGTTGTGTTTCCTTAGAGCATTTAGGTACCTCTGTATATACTTTATTATTCCATATTCCATAAAAAATTAAGGTTCACTTAACAACCATCTAATATAATTGAAAATATAATAAAAGTTATGTATAGAAGTAATCTAATTGATTCAAACCTAACTATGGAAACCAAGGTCTTATCAAATTCAATATCTTCAACTTGTTTTATCCTTAAGTAATTAGCATTGCCTTACTTTTAGTAGTGTTTCCAATTCATCACTTTTATTCCTAAACATCTATTGGGTTAGAATTACATTAGAATATTTAGAACTAGGAACTAAGGTCCACACATCATATCTCTCAAATTGAAGTAATTTAATATTCATTTATATATGCTTCTTTAACATTATTTGAGTAAACATTGGAGGTAAAGCATACAAACTTGAATATTTCAAGACAATTTACCATTTGTTTGCCTCTTTTGAATCAACCATCAATGAGAGCCCCACATTGGAGTAATTTTAATGCACTCTACATGATTTCCCTTGGAGAATAGATTAGCTTGTTCACTTGTATGAATTATAGGTGTCCCTTGTAATGTTATAATAAGTAGTTCAACAAGGGTTGATATCATAGATGTGGAAATATCATTGGCAATAGAGTAGCCCTAGGGTGGAGCTTCATTACTTGAACTTGCCTTTACGAGTACCTATATTTCAATATAATTAGTAAAGTTGACAATCAGTAAATTGTTTCATAAATGATGTTGCAAAATCTTTGAAATCATTAAAAGTGAAGTTAGTGTATTTCATAATATTATCTCAAGTTATAAACATAACTCCCTCAACTATGTTTAGTATATCTAAGAAACACAACCAAGATGATCTCAAGAATTTAGAGTATAACAAATAACCAACCACATGCGAGTAATTGAGATTAGGCTTCTTGCCTCCTAAATTTTTTATGGAGTTTTAGACTTTTAGTGGTAAAAAGCCTTAAGTAAATACTATTGATTGTGCAACAAGATGTGATTGTGACCTTACAACAAAATCTAATTATAAGTTTCTTGGAATTTAATAGGATACCTGCCATCTAGCTTGTGCATAGTCATAGTCTTCCTTTCCATAAAACCATTTTATGTTGGTGTAATTGGCAGAAACAATTTATGAGTTATTTCAAGATCTTTATAAAGAAATATCAAGATTAGCATTCTCTAATTCTTACCCATGAGCTATCACACCCTAGAATCTAAATTGGAAGAATTGCATCATTTTATCACTTCTAATCAACAACAAGAGCTACAAATTTCAATAGAACCAACTGCAAGAAAAATTACATTTCAATAGTCAATATTTACACCTTAACCAAGAGACCAAAATGACATATACAAAAGTCATGATATTCATCCAACAACAGTCCATCACTACAAATAATACATCATGATTACAAAAGAACAAAAGAGAAAGACCAACAAATGTGAAAAGAAACTCCAACTTACAAACAAGAACAACCTCAATCTATAGCATTCTTAACCTTGCCAAAAAATATATAAAAACTATATAATGAACACATAGCCCCACAAGTAACTATTATCTACCATTGAAGTCAATGAATCAACAAAAATAGTAAACATATAAATGTATGAACATGTATCAGTCAATAGGAACAATACCTTATATATCATATAATTCATATACAATCTTATCTAATACTTATCAGTTATATCATTTTCATATATCATATGTACATATAAGTACCCTTCAATTCTAGTTACATTTTAATCATGTCAACCAATCAATCATCATAATTCATTTTTCATGTATAATTAGTCTTATAAATCATCACTCTTCGATAACATTTATCATCAATTTATTTATCTTATATGTCATCTATCATACATATCCTCTATCTAATCTATCATATGTCATATCTATAATTTTTAAATTTATCACATCATGTACGCAATTTTGTATCTTATCATATATGCATGTTAATGTTGAATTCAGCAATGTAGGACATCAACTTTAAAGTAGTGTTTTTATCCTTCCATCTGCCTTATCAATTTATCATCATCAATCAATCGTATCTTTTAATTATTTCTATTAATTATTAATTTAAATATGTAGCTTTCAATAAATCAATGAAAAATAGTTACTCTCTATCCGTCAATGTAGTTGGTCAATCGGTTACAATCTAACATCTAGGATTACACCACAAATCTTTTATTTGAAAGAAAGTCCATCAACCCACCTTTTTGTATAGGATATTACATTTTAATAGTAATCATGTATTAATTATAGTGTTGATAGATAATCTTCATTGTTTATATGCAAATGTATTATATATTAGTCTTATCATTATCTCTATAAAATTCAACATCATGTACGAAATATAATAATATATAAAATTTAAAAAAAAAATCTATAAACTATTCATTAACTTCAAAAAAGCATAACTATCTATTTATTCAATGAAATTTCTATATACACAAGCAAAGCATTAAAGATAATGTTATCTATCACATGCCAAAAATTATATAGTGATAATTCACTAGAATGGAAGATATCACCTTTTATCACTTTATGGGAGAAATATATCAAACTCAAAATCATTGAAAATATATGTAGAGTAAATATTACTTATAATGATCAGAATAATTTTCATAAATGGAGCGACGAGAATGAAAAAGAAACCCTTGGAAGACTTTCTCTCTCCTCTCCTCTCTCCATTCTCTTCTACACCTTTCTTTCCTCATCGGCAAGCATATGGAATGAGGGGGATGGGCGTGGTGGTGAGGGATATTTATCTAGCATGGTGGTGGCAGCTCCCAACTTCCCAGCATCGTTATGCTGCATGTTGAACCAAGAGTTGTTGTATAATAGAGGTTTTGATACTGCGGTGGCAATTTTTGGGGATGCATTGCTGCCTGCTAGATCCAAATTTTCATTTTTCAAATAAATTTATTTTAAGAATTTTATTTATTGCATGAACATTTCTAATTATTTCAATTTTATCAATATTATAACATTTACTATTTTAATTTTATACACAACTTCTTGATAACTCAGATTAGTTGATTTTTCACTATAAAAATAAAACTTATGAAATATGGAGAAGTCGTCCACACACACAAATTGATAAAAACATCAAAATGATCCCTAGACTATTTATGCAAAAATATTTTATTAACAAACCATAAATGTGTTCATTAGTCTATTTTGACTTCTTAGATATAATAAAAAATAATCCCTTTATTAGATTATTTTATATTAGATTTGAATGGCAAAAAGTCTAGTTTAATTAAGATGTGTAGTTCCAATGGATTAAATTGGACACATAAAATTATCTAGGACTAAAACTTTCAATGTTAAGTTGTTCAGAGACCATTTTGACCCTTTTCCCCACACAAAAAAAAAACACTTCATACTTACTCTGATTTCAACCTACATGTGCCTTGTGATGTCCAACAAAGTAGCCCCATTTGGGACATTTTTCATACAACTTTATTTTTTAGAACTCAATCATAATACACTAGTTTTCATTATTTTTAGTTTTAAGGGGGTTGATCACTTAATGAATTAGGATTTGATTTTTATAAGTCCTTTATTTTGGCTTTTTTTTAGATTTGTTGTATTTTATAACACTTGAAGTTAAGTTTGTTTTTTAAATGAATTTTATCTAATTAAGGAGCAATTTATGTATTAATTAGGTTTAATTTCAATCTATGTTCAAATTTTATATTTTAATGATTAAGTACCTTAGTTATGATTTAATTAATAAAAGTTAAAGATTTAGATGCATTTTATTTGGATTACTCATGGATTTATTAGGAGCTTTCAGTTATTATTTGGTTATAACTTATAATTAAATAAGCTTAGATAATAATACACTAATCCTATGGTAAAATATCACTAAGTTTTCAATATTTAGTGTTTCTATCATAAGGGTGCATGCATCCTAAGTCTAAAATTTTTAAAACTCAATCATTAATTTTTGTCCTTAAATGTCACTAGTTTTATATGGGATAAAAAAGAGTTTGTTTCTAACCCTTTGGACATACGTATGTGTGTAAACATGTTTAGGGATCTAAAATAAATAAAAGCATCCTAATAAAAAAAACAAGTTACTACAAGGACCTAAGGGGAGGGGGTCATACACAATAGAAATGCTTCCTTAAGGTTTTCTAAGTTATAAGAAAACTTACAACACCAAGGGCTATAACTCGGTAGTTCCGCCCGTAGCATCCATATCAAAATTAATGAGGGTGACTAATGTTCGTATCCATTTGTCTAATCTCCTTCATCTAGACATCTCCAATCGCTCCTTGCTTTTTGAAAAGCCCCTCGCAAAACACAAAAGAGAAGGAAGATTGTATTAGAGTATGGTATTTACATAATATGCGAATAATCAAATTAAATGCAATTAAATAGCAACGTGTCTTTTTTCAGTCTTGGACACTTGCTTGGTTGTTTGCTCTTTGGGATCTTCATTTTGGAAGAATTCCACATGTAGAGAAATGTAGTAGAGAAAGAAGGAAGAAAAGGTTGATGACTATTGCTTACTTTCCAAAACTCATACTTCCAATAATCACCCAAAAAATTCTACTTTCTAACAATCACCACTCTACCAAAATTCATGAAAAGTACTTCTAATGACTACTCTTTCAACTCATGCAAAGAGGCAAATCGACACCCTCTTTTCCCAAAACATAACACAAGATAGAGCAAAACACTCTCTCCAAAAACTCACAAAGTTTTCCAACATAAAGCAAGTCATAGAATTTTCCAACATAAAGCACTTACCAACACAATGCTCACCATATTTCTTCTTTTTAGACCCAAAGAGAGCCACTCAACATAAAGCATGTGACCTTTCCAACATTTCTTCAAAAACATTTTATAAGGGATTAACGAATGCTTGTTATTGAAGAAAGATACATGAATGCTTCCAACATGTATCCAAAGTACTTTATATGAAGAAAATAAATAATCATATCACTTTACTTACTTTGAATACAAATGTCCATATGATGCATGACTTTAATCCAAATGCCTATACAAAATTAAATGAAATGAGACAATTTCAAAAAAATCACCTTCCAAAACTCATGAAGCTTCCTCACATAATCCAAAAACCTTGCATTTGAAATACAAACTCTCAAGAATAAATCATGAAGCATGCACAAACTTTCCAATGAACTCATAAACCTCAAATAACTTCAAATGTGCACAACCACCATTTATCAAGAATTCAAAACCAACCTCATGTTATTGAAAAGAAGAAAGACAAAAAGAAAAGGCATGTTCTATTAAATTGAACAAAACCCTTATCCAACTTCTTAAGCATAGTTATGTAAAACAATCTTCACCAATCATAACCTATCAAATACCTAAAGTTCTCATCTCCATGCCAAATGTGCACATGTCCAACATCATGCTATAACACTAGTAGACAAGACTTCATGAAAATTTATGAGAGAAAACAAAAGAGCAACCATAGATCCTTGAAACCAACAAAATTTACAAATAAATGATGACTAAACAAAGGTTTTAAAGAAGAAAAGCCCACCACTCTTTGCATTCCCTAAAAAAAACTTGCATTTCTCAAATCTTTGTGAAAAGAATAAAATGAAGAAAAGGGCGAGAAAGTTCCACAAACTCATGAAGATCTCAATACATAAGGATATTTCTTAAAACTCAAATGAATGAGATCAAGAAGACAATCCTCTTCATTGCAATAGAAACATTGGTTTTGCCCAAATAAAGTCACATTCATGCATATAATATCAATCAAACTTCTCCAAAACACACATGAACTTCTTACTCCTTGACAAGAAAAGAAATGAGATATTGCCAATTTCAAACTCTAATGAAGACAAATTAATTTGAGAAACCTCTTGAATCCGAGATCAATACACAGCAATACTTGCGTCCTCAAGAAAAGGAAGAAACCCTTGCATTTATTAATCAAAAATACATTTTTAGTTCCTTGAT
This sequence comes from Dendrobium nobile, assembly GCA_022539455.1. NCBI lineage: Eukaryota > Viridiplantae > Streptophyta > Magnoliopsida > Asparagales > Orchidaceae > Dendrobium > Dendrobium nobile. Next base: position 21,537,811 of record CM039723.1, read on the forward strand.
TTTGTAAAAAGAAGAGGAATATTTCATGACTACTAAAGTAGATCAAATAGAATAATGTAACCAAAGATTCATCAAGATGAATCACACATGCTTGTTATCATTTGAGAGGCATTTGAGATAGTACATGAAAGCAAAATATAGGCATGTAGGGTTTCGCTAAGACAAACATCAACCCTTCTACTGTATCTTTGGCGAAACTATGTAATCTTATATTAAACATGTGATTTTGCAATATAGACATGCGCATATGAAATCAAACCCACCACATTTCCTCTCAAGAATATGTTACCTTGACATTTAAACCATACACGAGATCAATGTGTGATAATAAGGTTAACTTTCTTAAGTGAGATGGCTTTTGCCCACTTAGAAAAGTAATCAATGGCAGCCAGAATAAACTTACGATCCCTAGAGAAAGAAGGGTCAATAAGACCCACTACATCCGTGCCCTAACTTTCAAAAGGCCAAGAAGAAATAGTGGGGTGCAACATATTAGGAGGTTGATGAATAGCCATACTATGAATCTAGAACTGATGGTATTTTGTAGCGTGCTCTATATAATTACGGGTCATAGTCGGCCAATAATAATCAAGAAATTTAATTCTGACCTTCAACTTAGGTCCGAATTGATGAGCACCACAAAGCTCTTCATATATCTCACCCATGACCTTCTGAGCCTCCTCATTACTGAGGTGATACAATCACATTTGGTCAAAAGAGCGTTGATGTAAGGTTTCATTCACATAGGTAAATGATAAAGCTCTCTTTTTAATCTGAGTGGCAAGAGAGTGATCATCTGGAAGCCTGTCATACTTCAAATATTCAATAAATGAGACTTTCCAATCTAAATATTCCTCAATAGTAAGCACTTTGAGGGTATGATCAAAATGAGACAAGTTGATGAGGCATAAGTCTTGATGATATTGGACAAAAATAGACACTGGGTTTATAGTTGGGTCAGCCAACTCATCAGTAAGTTTAGTTAGTGCATCTGCTCTACGATTCTCAGATTAAGTGATTCTAGCTAAAGTTATTTTAGGAATAAGACATAAGAGTTCCATTTCCCTATTCTAATAAGGTAAGAGCTCAAGTTTGAAAACTGTGAAGATTTCGGCTACTTGATTAATGATTAGGTAGAAATATTCAAAATTATTACCCACATAATATTGATTTGAATGACCAATTTTAGCCATAAAATCAGAGCTTCATACTCAGCTTCATTATTAGTATAAGGTTCTATAAAACTGTAAGAGTAACAAATGGTGTGGCATTTATGAGACACAAAAATGAGGCCCAAACTAACCCTAACCATGAGAGTTTCATGAGGGCATAGTGATTTGATGGAGGATGCACTATCAAGTAAAACTCTCAATTAGGGGACTCCTATTCTTCTACACTCATAACTAGTTCATTAGGTAGATCATCATTAAGTAGAGAATTTACAGTGATCAGGTAAGCAGCAAGAAAATCAGCTAGAGTTTATCCTTTTATAGTCCGTTGAGGGATAAAGATAATGTCAAATTATAATAAAATTATAAACCAATGTGCTAGGTGACCTAGCAAAGTCAGATGGGTCATCAAATACTATAAAGAGTTAACTTGAGAAAATAGTCTAATCTTGTGTGAGAATATATAGTGACTAAACTTCTGTATAGTAAAGATCAAAGCAAGACATTGCTTTTTCATTACCCGATATTTTAGCTTTGCAAGAATCAAACATAAGCTCAAGTAATATAAGACATTTTCTTTGCCTTCCTCATTCTCTTGAGTTAAAATAACAACAAGTGACTCATTAAAACCATAGTGTATAGAATTAATAGTCTACCTGAGATGGGTGTCGCTAACACAAGAGAACTCATCAAGTAGCACTTTATGCTCTCAAAGGTCCCCTGATAATTCTTATCCTAATGAAAGCGGGCATCCTTCTTTGCTAAAACAGCAAAGGGATAACATCCACCAGTAAGGTTGGAGATCAATCTTCGTAAGAAAGCAAGCTTATCATAAAAACCCCTCAATTTGGTAAAATCCCTAAGGGGTTTCAAGTCCACTATGTCCTTAATCATGGAGGAATCAATCTCAATGCCATGATAGCGAATAATGAAACCAAGAAATTTTCCTGTAGTAACACCAAATGCGTATTTTAAGAGATTCATTTTAAATTATGCTTTTTCAAGTGCTCAAAAATGATTTGCAGATCTCGAATTGATATATACGGACCTTACTTTTGACCACGAGGTCATCCATATAGCATTCAACCTGCTCTTGAATCAGCTCATCAAAAATGACAGACATAGCACGCTAATAGGTGACTCTGGCGTTCTTGAGGCGGAATGACATCACCTTATAACAAAACACACAAATAGGGGTGTGAAATACAGTGAATTTCTCATCTTCATTGGCCATCTTTATCTTATTGTAACCAGGTGAATCATTTATAAAGGAGAAAATGCACTATTGGATGAAGCAATATCAACCATGAGCTTAGGGATGTGAAGAGTAAAATCATCCTTGAGGCATGCCTTAGTCAAATCACAGAAGTTAATACAGACACAAATCTAACTGTTCTTCTTCCAGACTGGAACAATGTTGGCAAGCCAAGTGGAATACTTCTCTTCACGAATAAAACCAACTTCTATGAGCTTCTTAGTCTCATCAATCACCTATTGCTCAATCTTTAATCTCATCCAACGAGGTGACTGTTTGGAGTTTGCAGGTTGAGAACCAGGAAGGTGTTGTTAATTTTGATGACATCCTCAAGAATACTGATGCTTTTATGGCAGCACGAGGCGATATTGGTATGGAGATTCCCATCAAGAAGATTTTCTAGGCACAAAAGGTAATGATATTCAAATGCAATATTTTGGGAAAGCTAGTTGTTACGACCACACAAATGTTAGAGTCCATGGTCAAGTCTCCTTGACCTACTCGAGCTAAAGCTACTGATGTAGCCATTGCAGATCTTGATGGCAGTGATTGTGTGATGCTCAGTGGAGAGACAGTAGCTGGGGCTTATCCAGAACTAGCTATTCAAACAATGGCTAAAATTTGTTTAGAAGTTGAGTCTTACCTAGACTTTGGATTGTTTTCACAGTGATAATGGCTGGAGCTCCAGTTCCCATGAGCCCAATAGAGATTCTTACTTCATCAGCAGTTTAAATTGCAAATTCAGAGAAAGCTTCCCTCATTCTGGTACTTACCCGTGGTGGAAGCACCATGAAGTTGGTAGCCAAGTATCTGCCGGCAATGCCAATCCTATTAGTGGTGGTTCCTGAATTGAAAGCGACTTTTTTTATTGGTCCTGCAGTGATGATTCCATTGTTAGGTATAGTCTTATATATAGAGGATTGATACTGAGAAGGTGTCTAGAGGAGAAGAAGAGGAATCGGGAGGAAAATAGTAAATCTATATTATATTAAAGCTGGTTACATGTTGTCTTAAATAGACAAAGTAAAGGTAAAGAAGTAAATACATTTGGTACAGGATAAGGTTTAATGTTTATTGGCTAACAGCCTCCCTCAAATTAAGCATTCGAGGGTTGAATGGTTAATTTGGATCGTAGATTATTATAGCGAGTGATAGAGAATGGTTTGGTTAAGATGTCTGCTATTTGATTTTCTGAAGAAATGTGCTGAAGTTTGATGTCGCCGGAGGAGAGATGTTTCCGGATGAAGTGATAGTCAATTTCGATGTGTTTTGTCCTTGCGTGAAAGACGGGGTTTTTGGCGAGAGCAATAGCTGAGACATTGTCACAGTGATTGACTGTTGGTGAGTCTTGCGGTAAAAGGAGTTCGGCGGTGAGGCGTCGCAGCCATAGTACGTCTGAGGTGGTGGCGGATAGTGCCTGGTATTCAGCTTCGGTTGATGATTTTGTGACGGTGACCTGCTTCTTGACCGTCCAGGAGATTAGATTAGGACCCAAGAAGGTACAGAATCCGGAGACGGATTTCCTGCCTATGTGGTCTGGAGCCCAGTCAGCATCGATGAATGTCCGTAGAGTGAGATCACTATTGACAAGCGGTAGGCCGAAGGAGATTATGCCTTTGATGTAGCTAAGGAGGCGTTTGAGGTCGTGGTAGTCATGATCCGTGGGCTGGTGCATTTGTTGGCAAATACGGTTTGTAGCGAATGCAATGTCTAGTCTTGTAATTGAAAGGTATTGTAGAGATCGGGCTAGGCGACGGTAGAGAGATGGATCAGCGAATGGCTTGTTGGATTCGGTTTTGTGACTGGTGGTCGGAGCGAAAGGAGCACAGGAGGCTTTGCAGTCTGCGAACCCGGCGTCCTTGAGCAACTTTGTTGCCTAGTGTTGTTGAGTTAGGAAGAATCCCTTTTGAGGTTTGTAGAACTTGTATGCCTAGAAAGAGGGAGATGTTGCCGAGCTGTTTGAGAGCGAAGTTTGATTGAAGGTCGTTGAGAAGAGACCGAATTGAGGCTGAGTCGTTTCCTGTCAACAGAATATCATCTACATAAATTAGTAGGAAAATGTAAACATGATTTTGATTGAAAATGAGTAAGGATGGGTCGGAATGACTGAACTGAAAACCATGTGTTTGTAGAAATGCGGTCAGTTTTTGGAACCACTGTCGTGGAGCTTTCTTGAGTCCATACAGTGATTTGTTGAGCTTGCATACGTGATTGGGCGAATGTGGGTCGACGAAGCCAGGTGGTTGACGCATGTAAATGTCATCCGGAAGATCGCCATGTATGAAGGCGTTGGAGATGTCCAGTTGTTGTATTTGCCAATTTCGATGAAGGGCAAGGGTGAGTAGAAGACAGATAGTGGGCATCTTGGCCACCGGACTAAATGTCTCAGTGTAATTTTCACCGTAGATTTGATTGTAGCCCAGTGCGATGAGGCGTGCTTTGTAACGATCAACTTGGCCAGAAGGAAGCATCTTAGTTTTGAATGTCCATTTGCAACCTCTTATTTTCTTGTTTGGCGGAGTAGGTACCAGGGATCATGTCCCTTGAGTTTGCACTGCGTTAAATTTTGTAATCATTGCACGATGCCAGTGATCGTGTTTGAGCGCCTGTGTATAGGTTGTCGGGGTCGGGGAGGTACTCGAGCTGCATAGTAGAGAAAGAATGTGTTTCGATTTGGATATGCCAGACTCGGATCTGGTTGTCATGTGGTGAATGGGGTTAGTAGGGATAGCGGGAGTGGGAGTTGGGTCAGCCGAGGTGTCTTGGTTGGTATCAGGCATAGTGGGCTGAGGCTGGTTGGGAGTAGGATGTGGTGCCGGAATAGTCTGAGGTCGAGTGACAGCGGGTTTGGTGAACCGTAAGGTAGTAGAGGTCGGGACAAGGAGAAGAGGGGATGTGCTATGGTTAGGAGATTGATGCGGTGGTGTGATATCGGTGGTGTAGGATTGGTAGGGAAATATGTGTTCTTTGAAGAGTATATGACGTGATATATAAATTTTCTTGGTAAGGAGGTTGTAGCATTTGTAGCCTTTGTGGCTAGACGAGTATCCGATGAACAGGCAGTCGGTGGAGCGAGGGGCAAATTTGTTGGCGGTGTAAGGTTGAAGCCAGGGATAACAGAGGCACCCGAAGGTGCGAAGGTGGGTGTAGTTGAGGAGTATGTTGTAGAGCATTTGGTAAGGAGATCTGAGTATGAGGGATGTGGAGGGAGACGGTTTATTAAATAATTTGCGGTAGAGGTCGCTTCTGCCCAGAATTGGTTTGGAAGATCGGCAGCATGAAGAAGAGTCCGAGTGAGTTCGAGCAGGTGGCGGTGCTTCCGCTCTGCTAGGCCGTTCTGTTCAGGTGTATGAGGGCAACTTAGTTGATGTATAATGCCATTGTTTTGGAGAAAGGTTTGGAATGCATAGCTAACAAATTCCCCTCCTCCATCTCAGCGAAAAGATTTAGGAGTAGTGGAGAATTGAGTGCGAACTACGCTGCAAAATAATTGAAATTTCAAGAACGTTTCCTGTTTAGAATGCATAAAATAAATCCATGAAAAGCAAGTACAGTCGTTAATGAAAATCATATAGTATCGGAATCCATCTAGTGAAAGTTGCTGCCCCGGTCCCTACACGTCCGAATGTATTAGTTCGAACGGTGCTAGGGACTCAGTGATTCTTTTATTAAATGGAAGCTTGTGGCTTTTAGCCACATTACATGATTTGCAAAGAAAAGAAACTGAGATGTTCTTGCATTCCGGGAGTTGGCGGGCAAGAATAGGTAGTAGTTTGTTGTTCGGATGTCCCAAGCAGTCATGCCAAATCTGAGACGGGGCGGTGCTGACTTGAAGAGCTGTGGGCGGTCCCTCCGATGCCGGATGAATATGGTAGAGGCCTTTATGAAGGTGTCCACGAAGAAGTAGACGATTGTCCAGAGAATCCTTAATTTCAAAGCCGTTGGTATTGAAAGTAATTGAGATCGAATTATCAGAAATTAATTTGGAGACATAAAGGAGATTATGCATGAGAGATGGAACGTGTAAGATATTACGTAACCAGAGCTTACGGGGTTGTATCCAGTAATAGTAGCAAACTTTGTCCTGTGTTCTGGATTTGTAATGTGGAGCCATTTGCGACCGAAACTGAATCTTGGCCGGAGTATGGAAACGAATGTTGAAGCTGATTACTGTTTGGCGTCAGGTGCGTTGTGGCCCCAATGTCAAGAACCCAGTCTTGAGTCCCGTAGGGAGAGGGTTGCACGAGCATTGCTCTGGCTGCGGTGGAGGTGGTAGGAGCATATTTGGAGGTGTACCTATGCCAGCAGTTTATCGTGCTATGCCCCATTTTGCCACAGATTTGGCATACGGGGCGCTAAGATTGTGGTGAGGCCGGAGTAGGAGGTTGATTGGTCGGAACGGCGTGGTGAACGGTGTGTTTTTGTTCCGGTTTGGGCGCCGTTGAGTTCAACCTTTGGATTGGTTGGAGGATGTGGCGTAGAGAGCGGACGCGGAGGAGGAGGAGGACTGGTCTTTTTGAATGTCTTGATTGACATGTATCTCCTTGCTGCAAAGTAGCGAGTAGAGTTTATCAAGATCGGCGGGAAGCGGTGATGTACGAACGGCTGTCTTGAAGGAATTGTAGTTCGACGGAAGCCCGTTTAAGATATATAGCACGATGTCCTCTGGATCAATCTTGGAGCCTGCGGCGGTAATATTGTCACCGATATTCTTGATTTGGGATAGGTAATGTTGCATTGTGAGGTTGTTCATTTGGAGATGATGAAGTTCGTTCTTGAGTTGAAGAACACGCGAACGGCTTGAAGGTTGCAGTCGTCGTTCAAGAACGTGCCAGATTTCATGCGACGTGGTGGCGGTAATGACATATGGAAGAATCGATGGCGATATTGTGGAGAAGAGGGCAGAGATCAGGTTGCTGTCGATGAGGCGCCAGCGGACCGATTCTTGTGAGCTTTCGTCGGACGGCTGAGAGTGGGCACCCGTGAGGTGACCAGCGTAGCCATTTGCTGAAAATTGCTGAAGGATCTGGATACGCCAGATTGCGTAGTTGTTTGTATTGAGCGGATGGTTTATGAAGTTCGTGATGTTAGAGACCAAGAACTTGAGTGGCGCCGGGATGCAGACGTCGACGTGGTTGTCGGCAGGGTTGGAGGAGGAAGAGGGAGGGAGGGAGGAAGTTGAGCTCTGGTCCCCCATTAATGGCTCTGTGATACCATGAGAAGGTGTCTAGAGGAGAAGAAGAGGAATCGGGAGAGAGAGAGAGAGAGAGAGAGAGAAAGACGAACTAGTTGAGGAAAACAGTAAATCTATATTGTATTAAAGCTAGTTACATGTTGTCTTAAATAGACAAAGTAAAGGTAAAGAAGTAAATACATTTGGTACAGGATAAGGTATAATGTTTATTCGCTAACAGATACCAATGCAAAGCACAGCAACAGCAAAAGCATCAACATCTGAGGCCACTGATGAAGCTGTTGGACTCGCCCTTGATTATGCAAAATCTATAGGACTCTGCTCACCTGGAGATTCTGTTGTCGCATTGCATCGACTTGGAGCCACTTCTATTATTAAGCTTCTTCCTGTGAAGTGATCAAAGAAAAGCATTTTGGTTTACATATATTTTGCTAGATCTATTTTTTAATTCACCCTTTCATTTTCATGTTTGTTTATTTTGTTATGCTTGCAAAACCATCGTACCATTGTTGAAACTTGAGAGGAAGCAGTGGGTTGCTCAAGCATAAGTAGTTCTGAGGATTCTGTTGAGAGAATATATAAGCAGGGGTGTCAATTTCGGGTTACGGGTCGGGTTCGGGTCGATCCGGAACTGATCCGGCACTATTCGGGTCAACCCGAATCCGACTAATTTTTACAAATGGGTCATTTTTTCGGACCTGAACCCGACTTGCTTTTGGGTGAACCCAACACGAAAAGGAGGGAATTGGTCCGCTTGAAGAAGAAGCACGAATGGCAGGCCGAAGCGGGCGTGCGAGGGTAGGCCGATGGATGGTCACGACAGGCCGGTGGAGAAACTGGAAGAAGAAGAAGAACGGCAAGCCGGCGTAGGGCAGCGACGTTTCTTTGACAGTTTGTTTGACAAAAATAAAATAAAAAAAATCAACGCGGTGATCCCCTGACGACAGGTCGGTGGAGGGAAGTGACAGCCGTAGCGGGCGTGCGAGGGTAGTGCCGGGATGATGGACGCGACGACGATGCGACATTGCAACTGGTGGACACGATGACGCCCTGACAAGCTTACTTTGAGAGCTAATCTTTTGCAATAGCTTTGTCGGATTTATTTAGTAAATGTGAAATCCATGGCAGCATTGCTGAAAACCAAGCAGATGTTGGTTTTGAAGTATGTGAGATTTGTTTGCTTGAAGAATCTTGAGCATGAGAAAGAAATAGAAAAAGTGCTTGTTAAAAAAACAAAAATAATGGGGAAGATATGGAGCTTGCATTATCCCTATATAGATTAGCCCTAGCTTTTCAATTACCTGATTCAGTGTGTGATGATTGATTTACAGACTAAATTAGTCATTCAATAGATGCAAAATTGAATTTAGTTTGCTTGAGTATTTCTTGAATTAGATTCGCTAGCAATTTTATCATTAAGGATCTGTTTGGAATAACATTCTAGTTGTTTTGCTTTCAAATAGTTATTATAATTTCATTTGACTATTAATTCTTGATTTCTTACTACTTTTCAAAAATTTCGTGATGAATTTTTTTTTATCGGTGGAAAAATATTCTTTGCAACTTCAGTAGTTAGTTATTTGTCGTAGTAACTTCATAATCAATCTTATAAAATATTATAGTCGTATCACACAGATTCTAAGGATTTGTTTGGGATAGTTTTTTTGCTACTTTTTGAAGTAAAAAACTTTTTGAGCTAGAAACTTTTGTACTAAAAATTTATTTTAAAAAGTAGTAAAAAAGTTATCCACAATGAAGTCTAAATCTTTAAAATTTAAGGAATATGATAGAGAAGAACTGATGTGTAAAAAAGTCAGTGAGGACCTACCTCTTATATTTTGCTTGAAAAATCATTTCTTCATCAAATAAATAAGGGAGAAATTTTGAGAAGGAGCATAGTTTAAAATTGTATTAGGAATAGGAGCATGATATTAAGTTAATTTGAAAAGGAGCAGAAACGCACTCATCCTTTGCGTTTTGCGTTTTCTGAAGAAAACGCATAGCAGGACTGCGTTTTCTTCAGAAAACGCAAAGCTACTTTGCATTTTCTTTGAAAATGCGATAGTAGGTGCATGGCGTTTTCTTCATCCAAATCAAATCTAGGGGCATTTTAATATTATTTGAACTTAAATATGTTAGTAAAGTATTTTAATATTATTTAAAAATTTATAATTTGATAAAATATATTAAATATATAACAATTAAAGTATATTAAATTTAAATAATATAACTATGATTAATAAATTAAATTTAAATTATATTTATATTATTTAACTTAATGAAAATTAATTAATTATTTAAAAATTAAATTTCATTTAAAAAATAAATTTAAGTGAAGTAATGAGGCCGATAATAAAAAAATAAATTTATTTTTAAATTTTTTATTCATAAAATATTATAAATTTATTTATTTAACTAAAATAAATATTAAAAAATTTTTGGAGATAAAAACTGAATTTAAATAATTTATAACTATTAGCTATTAACTTTTAGTTATAATAATTTTTTTCATTAATTCTGTTTTTCTTTTTAATAAATTTTTTCACTTTTGTTATGATAAAATTATATATGATGTTCTATAGTAAGAGAACACATAGTTTAAGAGCATAAAAATATTATTAAAAAAACTCTATTCCTCAGCTTGAAATATTTTTCCATTAATTCTCTTAAAAGTCTATTTATCATAAAAAAATGAGACAATTGTGAAATAAAAAGAATTACGAGCAATTTGAAAAATAATAAAATCATAAATTTTAAAATAATAACTTTGCTTTATATAATATATTCTAATAACATGAGATTACTAATTAGGATTTAAAATAGGAAATGTTCTAAGTAGACATTGGATTTATCTGTAAAAAAAAATAATAGATGCACATGCTGCTTGAATTACTTAATGAGAACATTGGATTCCTCTGTTATGAGATGTCATTGAAAGCATTGGATTCTTATAGCTGGCTATATCTAGTTGTACGTGATTGGACATATCATATAGCTGGCTATATCTAGTCCCATCAGATAGACTATAAAGTTGAAAGGTTCATTAATATGTTAATGTATATTTTGGCTGCACATGTTTACACTCTCCTATTTAAAGAGTACATACATAGCATATGAAGCATTTTTGTTAAGTCACTCAAAATGAGTTGGACATATATGGAGATGATAAAAGGAGTCCCCAACAAAGAAAGATTTGATGAAGAAAGTCGTAGGATTCATGCTTCTATAGCACGAGCCGGTGATACTCCATTAGAGCGAAAGGCGAATGCAAATGAGATTTTTCGGTGTTGTCTCCACAAATGGTCAGAAGAAGAGGATGATAGGCTATGGGCTATACATGCTGAGTTGATCGTGGTAAAACTTTTCAGGACACAAAATTTTTTAAATGTTGCAGGTTGGAAATCACTTGAAATTAGGTTCAGAGAGGTTAACGGTCATTTTGTTAGCCCTCACTTCTTACAGATGCGATACCACGAGCTGAAACGCCATCGAGACGAGGGTTATTCACCACCAGATCTCGACTGTAGTCACCTTGATCATGAGCATGTCATTTTTTATCGTAGTTGGTGTTCGAGATATGACAAATTTATTAAAAATTTTTATAAAGATCGGATGAAGGAGATAACACTTGATGGTCAGCTGAGAGAGTTCTTCAAACTTGAGGATTGGCAGGACCTACAGTATGAGTTTGAGTGCAAGATGAAGTGTTGTCCAACACAGTCACAGCTCCAATCACGTATGCATATGCTGCTTAGGAATTAGTACACCTGTAGCATCGCTTATTCGAGGCCATCTTTTATATTTTCATGCCCGTCGTCCTTTTTATTTAGCAGCAAGAGTGTCTTTTATTTTAATATGTTATGTTATCTTGTTTATGTGGTTATCCCGTACTAAAAATAGAAGGATCAGTAATGGAGATTGCTTAATTTATTTGATATTTATTGACAACGCATTCTGAATTGATAACACAAGCTAAGTTGATAAAAGTAGATGAGTTAAAAATTTTGCGAAATTAAAGTACACACATTTAATCTAAAGACTGATTTCAATATAAAGATGAGAGTACATATTATGAAAAATGAACATAATAAAGTCCAGACATAGTACATCAATAAATACTCCTGAATTTCAACTATCTCTTCTTCTTGTGCCTAAGAGCATCTGTGCCTGGGGTGTATCTTAATGGTTCCCTCCTACTCCTCCTCTGGAGTTGTGGTTCTTCTTCTTCTTCATGATGCACCTTCTCTTCTGCAGTGTTCATGTCAGGTTGGACGTCTTCAGCAACTATGCCATGCTGTGATGGAGTTCCTGTCCAACCAAATAGTGTCGTCCACATGGGATTGTTCAAGTCATATGGAGCATCTCGCCCATACGAAGATGCTGTACCAGGCCATTGTGATTCTGGAATTGTCCAATAGCTTCCTCTTCTGCCCTGAGATGAACTCCCTTCACCACGTATTATAGAAGGCCCTGCTCCCGTCATCCCTAAAGGTCGGCCAGAATCAGCTGATCCTACGTACATAGAGTGTCTTGGCGGATCTGTAGGATTTGAACGTAATCCTGAACTATGAGATGTAGATCTCCTTGCTGGCTGCTCCATTACTGAAGTTCGTCCTCCTCGTCGAGGTTGTCGGCCAGTAGTATCAATATATACAGATTGCTCCACTTGTCTTGCAAGTTCTACAATATCAGCATATCCTTGATTTATAGACCCCCCACTCTCCATCTGACCCGTAGCATATGATTCAGCAATTTCTTTACTACGCAAGAAGTAATCAACCTATAAATGCAAATTTATTAATAATTATAATATAATCAACTTGTATATGACGGAACATTTAAATATGTACGAAATCACTTACCACTATCCTCTCCTCCGGTGACCTAGGATAAATTGTTTCTGGTGGATTTGTCGCCGCTTTAAGTAGGTAGATGGAAGCCCAAGATCTGTACCATTGTAAATAATCTGATAACTCCTTCTGACCATCTCCCAATGGATGCGTGATGGTTGTAATTAGTGCTAATCTGTTATTCCATAACTCAATATATCCTCTATGATAATGAAGCCAATCTACCTCAGCTCGGCCTCTCCCATCAACCCGTAGAAATTCACGCTCCATGGGCTCAATCGTTCGAGGTTGAATGCCTCCAAATTGTCGCATCACCCTATCAGGCAAATGCCACTCTACCCGTTTCCAGCTAATCAATGGGACACGAGCCATCCATAGGTTGTTCGCTTCATGGCATATTGCATGCATCATGCCAATTATAGCATCCGAGTAAGGCATAAATATTGCCTGCGTTGAGAGATAAAATTACAAATTAATATTTACTAGGATGATATGGTAGATTTAAATTAGAGCTACCTGGCTAAGTTGAAGTCCATCCAGCTCATCTCTGTATGTCATCATGTTCCCAAGTGGAACTTCTCGCACTCTTCCTTCAGCCCACCTATAATAATTTTATGTTGTCAAATTAATCATTTTAACAAAAATACATCATAAGAGTTTTAGTGAATGCCAAATTACCTCAAAGCTAGGGGCTTTCCAATGATATCCCGTGGGTATGGAACTTGAAGTGTTGGCCTGCCAACATGTATCCGCTCCCAAGCCCATACCTGCAACAGAGGTAGGCATCCAGCTATGTACATTCTCGAAGGTCGTGTCGCTAGATTCAACTCTCTATACAGATGTGCCAATACCGCCGAACCTAGAGAGTAATGGGCAAAATTCTCTATGTGCTCAAGTAATGGGAGATATTGCATATGCACGTGGGATCCGGATGTATCAGGCAATAAATAGCAACCAAGCATATACATAATGTATGCCCTAACATGTTGAAGGAACACATGTCGGGGTAAATCTTCATATGACTCCCGGTAAAAGGTCAATCGTAACCATCGAAGCGGTATAATTGAGTACGCTTGTGAATGCCCCATTCTGAAGATAACCTCTACATCGTTATCGTCAGGATCATGGTACGTAACATTTGGGTCTGCGTGGGACCCCAAAAGCTCATTACAGCACTCTATCCATGTATCCCAACGTAACCCGTCTCCGACTACTGAACTACCAATAATTGGCGCACCATCTATCCTGATGCCCAAGAGCAACTGAACATCCTGTAATGTTATTGTCATCTCCCCCACCGGTAAGTGAAAGGTGTTTGTTAGTGGACACCACCTTTCAACCAATGCACCTATTAAAGCGTGGTCTAATTATATGAACTGTTGGTGCCGAATTGAGTCCAAGCCTGTGATTTGAAGTGTATGAAGCATTCGTCTGCAACGAATTGGCCACTCATGTGCCATATGTAGGTGGGTTGAACCCACAAGATGCACAGCCTGTGGAATAATAAATTATGAGTTGATGAAAAATTTGCATTATAATTGATATATTGGGAGAAAAATTACCTCATTAATGTGTGAAGCTCTATGAGCATCCCCCAATAATCTTATGCTAGGAAGCTCTTCTACCTCTTGCACATCTACTTGTGCACGACTACCTTGTCTAGATCGTCGTGCCCGACCTCTTTCTCCTCTACCTTCCATATCGTCTGATTGGAAATATAAAGAAGGGCAAATTTTTAGAAGGAACACATTTAATGTTAGATTTAGGATAAGGATCATTATATAAATTAAATTTAAGACGGATCAAAAACGCAAAATGGGGGGACGTTTTTGCATAAAACGTGAAGTAAGGCAGCATTTTGGCAAAAAACGCAAAGAACCTTTGCATTTTCTTCAAAAAACTTGATGGAGGTTCACGTTTTCCTCTTAAAAAGATTTTTTTTTCTCAAAACAATGAATGCAGAGAGAGAAAGAGGCGTGGAGGGTGAGCCTTGAATGCAGAGAGAGGGAGAAAAATGGATTGGGAGATAATAAAGAGTTTAATAGTTTTCAAATTTAAATATAATTGTTTTTAACTTGTTTTAACAAATTTTCATATTTTTAACTTATTTTAAAATAATAATTTTTTTTAAATATTAAATGATTTTATTTAAATATAATAAAAATAATTTTACTTTTTAATTGTTTATTCAAATATTATTTAAATACTTTTTAATTATTTATTATTATAACAAATTTTTTAAATTTTAGCTTATAAATTTTAATTAACTTATTAAAAAAAATTTTAATTACTACCTTTAATTATTTAACTTATAAATTTTAGCTTATTAATCTTAAAAAATTTAACAATTAAAACTAATAAAATTTTTTAATTTAACAATTGATAAATTTAATAATATTATATATATATATATATATATATATATATATATTCAAAATTTATTGATTAATGATACATAATATTAAATTAATTTTAAATTATATTTTTATTAAGTTAATAAAAATTATATGGTGTAAAATAAGTTTTCAAATTTAAAATATTATTTAAAGTGTTACTAAAAATTCTAAAGTTAATTAAAATTTAATTAAATATTATAAATATAAAATAAATTTTTTTAAATTCTAATTGATTTCTCCCTCTCTCTTTCTATTCATTTCTGTTAGTCTCTCTCTTTCTCTTTATGCATAAAAAATGTTAAATTTAAAGTCTCACTCTCTCTCTCTCTTTAATTTTTGCTTGACATGACTATTCAACTCTCTCTCTATTTCCAAGCTGAAAACGCAAAGTTGCTTTGCATGTATGATCCTTTTTAATTTTTTTTAATTATGCTCCTTCTATTAAAATAATCATTAATAATGATCCTTTTTAAAATTTCTCCTATAAAGAATCTTATTGGGACGAGTAGAAGCAAGATTAAAGTCTTTACAGTATTTACTAATATGCAAAAAAAAAAAAAGTGAAGCCCATTTAACAACATTACATTAATTAAATATTCAAGTACAAGCAAAATGACATTTGAAATAACAAATCCATTACAATTTCTCAATAACCTTAATCTCTCCTCGTTGTTGTCCTTGGATTAGTAGGGCAGGTAGCAATGTTGTGACCCTTGTTATGACAGAAGGAGCATGTTCTACTTGAGGATGCACGGGTTTCATCCATACTGTTACGATAACGGTTAGTTCTAGGTCTCCCTGAACGACGCCGGATTGTAGGAGCTAATAATGGTATAATGCCAAGATCTTCATTATATGGTGGCCATAGTGTCCTCTTCGGGATTACATGAAAAATTCCTGAATAACTTTCTTTGTAACACACTAAGTTATAGTAGATCGATACAAAAGCATTGTGATCCCAACGTCGTGAACTCAAAGCAATTACTGCATGTTTGCATGGCATGTGATAAATTTGTGGGTGACCACACGAACAAGTGCATGTTTGTGGAGATGTAATAATAAAGCGAAATGACCTACATGACATGCCAAACACCTCGAACTCATGGTTATTAATTTGGGTTGGTTGTGGACTTCTATGTGCCTGTCGTTTAGCCAATTCTAGAACTGCCTTTGTGCGTAGTACAAATGCTGAGCTATCAGAAGCAATCCATTGTTCAACCTTGGCTGCTCGCTTTATGAATAATGAGACAAGATTGTAATATATACTCATGATTAGGCCTTGTATAGGTAATCCGCGGGCTCTTCGTAGGACGCCATTAAAGCATTCAGAGGCATTTGTTGTCATTACTCCATACCGAAATCCACCATCGTAAGTTAGGGCCCACTTCGTGCGATCCCTCTCCATCAACCAATCGTAAGCCTCTTTCTTTATGTTTTGTATGTCTTTCATGTGTCTTTCGTGGATTTTAATATCATCTGTATTTCCTGCCCAATACATTTTATCACAAACAGCATCACAATCAGCGATGGCTAGACGTCGCAAAACTTTCTTAAAATTTTCTCGCAGGTGATGCAGACAGTGTCGATGTGCAGCCCATGGGAAAACCTCAGAACAACCGCGTATCAAGCCGGCATGTTTGTCGGATATAATACATAAATCAGGCCGGGAATACGTACTCAGAATCAGATCATGCAGCATCTGCAAGAACCATATCCATGATTCTATGGATTCGAATTCAACCACTGCAAATGCAAGAGGGTATAAACCACCATTTCCATCGACACCAACAGCAGCAAGCAATGTTCCTCGATATTTTCCTAATAAGAAAGTACCATCTAGACAAAGAATTGGACGACAATGTTGCCATCCCAAAATGCTTGGCCCAAAGGACCAGAAAATGCTCTTGAATCGCATACCTTGTGTGACTTGAATATTATAAACAGATACAGGCACTGCTAAACGTATTGCTTCCATGATCCGGTATAATGAACTGTATGATTCTTCGTAACTACCAAATACTGTTCTTATTGCTTTTCTTCGTGCATCCCAAGCTTTCATATACGATACTTGAACATCAAATTTTGAGCTGATTCGGGTAATGATTTCTTTTGGTTTTAGATCTAGTTGTTGCCTTAAGGTTCCTGTTATAAATTGGCAGATGAACTTCGAAGTACAATTCCGGTGACTTGCAGACAATATCGGGTTGGTGCAAGTATGTCGCCCGGTTAAGGTTGAAATCTTCCATACCCCTCCGAGGCGTTTACTCTTTGCTGCATGCAGACGCCAAGGACAAGGACGAGTTCGGTTATCGTGTTGGACACATTCTACTATTAGACGTGTCTTATTTGAGGTTGATTTCTTGTATTCTACATTTTTTATTATGGACCACCCAGCTAGAGCACATTGAAGTGTTTCCTTGCTTCCAAATGTCATACCCTCATACAGATGATCTGGAATGTCGGCATCAAAATTTTCTTGATGATTATTAACAGGAACATCAATATCATCACTCGCGTCCCACTCTTGTGCAGTGCATAACTTTGCTTGGAACTCATTACTTACCATCATATCATCTAGATTTTGTACATTTTGTACCGTATGTTGCTGAATAATAACTATTATTATATATAATAATAATAACTATTATTATATATAATAATAATAATTAGATTACTTTTATTATTATTTTTAAGTTTTAGTTTTAGTTTTATTTAATTATTAATAATTATTATTATTAGTTAAGTTTTATTAGTTTATTATTATAAGTTTAGTTATTATAATTTATTATTAATTTTTATTAGTTTTATTATCATTTAGTTAATTATTATTATTATTTAAATTATTATTTATTATTATTTTTTTATTATTAGTTTTAGCTTATTTATTTATTATTATTATTATTAGTTAATTATTTATTGTTTTTAAAAGTTTATTATTTATTAATAGTTTTAGTTTTATTTATTCATTATTATTTCTATTAGTTATTTATTTATTAGATTTAACTAATTCAACTTCTCGGTTTTATTCTCTCTCTCTCTCTCTCTCTCTCTCTCTCTCTCACTTCTGCAAAGTTCAATATTATTATAGTTATAATTTTTCTTAAACAAAATAGCTAAGACATAGCATACAAGTTTTTTCAACTAATAATAATAATAAACTAAAGAAAGAAATGATAATAAATAAAGTGATAATTAAACTAAATAATAATAACTAAAAACTAATATTAATAATAAACCTATTATTAATAATAAGTTATAAATAAATAAATAAAATAAAACTAGTAATAATAATAATAATAAAATAAAGATCTAATAAACCTAATAATAATAATAATAAAACTAATAATATTAATAATAAATAAATGCTAATAAAGCTAATAATAACAAAGCTAATGATAATAATAATAATAATAACTAATAATAATATCTAATAATAACTAAAACTAATAATTAAAAAATTAAAATAATAACTAATGATATATAATAATAATAATTAGATTACTTTTATTATTATTTTTTAACTAATGATATTTATAAAATAATAACTAATGATATTTATAAAATAATAACTAATGATATAATACAAAAAATTACTACAAATTAAAATATACATAATAACGACACAGTTAGCACATATATAAGTTTTTCTATTCTAACAATATTACTTGATCCAACAATATTACCAAAATTTCATGTCAAAATTTCATCGTAATATGCTCTCAACATCACCTTTTCTACAATATTGGTAAAAAAAGTTCAACACCCTACAAATATGAGGTAGAATAATTCAAGAAAATTTCAGCAACATTTATAATAACAAATTGCAAAAAAATTTTTACTAGCAAAAAAACCACTACTTGCACATTATAAGCTCTTAAAAATAAATGAACAGACATACCTTAACTGATGCAAGTGTTGCCTTAACAGCTTCGAATAGCAAAAAAATTTCGTCCGAATCCACTGCTATTTATAGGCAAATTAATACATTAAAAAAAAAATTTAAAGCAAAGTGGCTCACGGATGAACAGGGCTGAAGTCACGGGTTTGCCATCCCGTGACTTTTTTCCGGCTGAAATCTCGCACGGTTTGCCACCTTCGCATGAATTACGCCAAGTGTGGGGGCTGCTTGTGAAGAAAACGCCACCTACTATCGCATTTTCAAAGAAAATGCAAAGTAGCTTTGCGTTTTCTGAAGAAAACGCAGTCCTGCTTTGCGTTTCTTCAGAAAACGCAAAGGATGAGTGCGTTTCTGCTCCTTTTTAAATTAACTTAATATCATGCTCCTATTCCTAATACAATTTTAAACTATGCTCCTTCTTAAAATTTCGCCATAAATAAGCTCAACCCACCTACTCTATGTAGCTCCCAACATCAAAATCCAATGGATATTCATCTTTATAGTGATGATCTAAGGATGCTTTTCCACTGAAAATGGCAATTCTTTAGTACTTGTTTGATTGTAAGGAATGCTTTTATTCACAATTACGTTACATCACCAAAAAATCGCATTGATCAAGCACGAATCTTGTGACATATTTAAGTTGGGATCTTCCAAAATTAAAACTAGGACCATGCTAACTCCAATTTCAACAAACTTATAATCAAATTGAATGTCTAAATAAGATGATTCCATGGAAACTAAAATCGATCCAATTTGAGCCCGACCATATTCACAATTACGATAATTTCTCCTTAGATATCATTTTCTCGTGAATGTTAGGGAGTTGGAGGCGTGAATATGAACCGGCCACTTGAACCAACCATTCCGCTAACATAAAACATAAGATAAATTCTCAAAACAACTAATTGATGCCCTTGATCAAATGGCTGATATTAATGCAATCTTTTGCGGTATTTTGAACCATTGGATTGAGGCATGCTTGATTTGGAGAGGTATGAAAAGAGTTAGGTAAAATTCATTTTGTATTCATGTTAACATTTTAAAAATTATTAAATAGATGGCATTTTCATTTTAATTTATCATATAATGTATTTATTAATTTTATATATTTTATATTTTGACTTGATTTATTACATTTTATTAATTATTCATTCATATATTATTATGCTAGTTTTAAAGCATATATTTTGATGTATATTCATTATATTTGTTGTATTAATTATTTTAAATATATTACTTCAATCAAAGGAATAGAAACATACTACTTGCTATATATATTATGCCCTCTCATCCCATTTTAGTTTTTGATTTTCTCCTTTCCACCCATAGCCGAGCTATTATAGCAAGGGCAATGTGTTCACTACGTGTTAATCCATTGTTTAGACACCACCCCATACTCAATGGAGAGATTATTCTTCACGGACGTCCGGACGTAGCTCTTACGTCTAGAGATGAATCAGATGAAACCATGTCAGCGATACAGAGCCGCAGTAGTACCAAGCGATACTCACCAGTACCTAGCCACGGTAACAAGTGAAGGGGATGACATGTCACATTCAGGTTAGTCCCCGAACAACATTCAACATCCGTTCATAATAAATTTTTCGTCGATGCTAGTTTCCAGACCTGTAGAAATACTTAAACTTTGCATAGTCTGTGTGTTGTCATTTCCAAGAATCCAAGATTGGAATTACCAGAGCTTTCATTGCCAATAGGAACAATACCTTATATTATCAATAATTCATATAACAATCTTATCTAATACTTATCAGCTATATCATTTTCATATATCATAGGTACATATAAGTACCCTTCAATTCTAGTTTACATTTTAATCATGTCAACCAATCAATCATCATAATTCATTTTTCATGTATAATAGTCTTATAAATCATCACTCTTCGATAACATTTATCATCAATTTATTTATCTTATATGTCATCTATCATACATATCCTCTATCTAATCTATCATATGTCATATCTATAATTTTTAAATTTATCACATCATGTACGCAATTTTGTATCTTATCATATATGCATGTTATGTTGAATTCAGCAATGTAGGACATCAACTTTAAAGTAGTGTTTTTTCCTTCCATCTGCCTAATCAATTTATCATCATCAACAATCGTATCTTTTAATTATTTCTATTAATTATTAATTTAAATATGTAGCTTTCAATTAAATCAATGAAAAATAGTTACTCTCTATCCGTCATGTAGTTGGTCAATCGGTTACAATCTAAACATCTAGGATTACACCACAAATCTTTTATTTGAAAGAAAGTCCATCAACCCACCTTTTTGTATAGGATATACATTTTAATAGTATCATGTATTAATTATAGTGTTGATATGATAATCTTCATTGTTTATATGCAAATGTATTATATATTAGTCTTATCATTATCTCTATAAAATTCAACATCATGTACGAAATATAATAATATATAAAATTTAAAAACAAAAATCTATAAACTATTCATTAACTCAAAAATAAAGCATAACTATCTATTTATTCAATAAATATTCTATATACACAAGCAAAGCATTAAAGATAATGTTATCTATCACATGCCAAAAATTATATAGTGATAAATTCACTAGAATGGAAGATATCACCTTTTATCACTTATGGGAGAAATATATCAAACTCAAAATCATTGAAAATATATGTAGAGTAAATATTACTATATAATGATCAGAATAATTTTCATAAATGGAGCGACGAGAATGAAAAAGAAACCCTTGGAAGACTTTCTCTTCCCTCCCTCTCTCCATTCTCTTCTACACCTTTCTTTCCTCATCGGCAAGCATATGGAATGAGGGGGATGGGCGTGGTGGTGAGGGGATATTTACCTAGCATGGTGGTGGCAGCTCCCAACTTCCCAGCATCGTTATGCTGCATGTTGAACCAAGAGTTGTTGTATAATAGAGGTTTTGATACTGCGGTGGCAATTTTTGGGGAGGCATTGCGCCTGCTAGATCCAAATTTTCATTTTTCAAATAAATTTATTTTAAGGAATTTTATTTATTGCATGAACATTTCTAATTATTTCAATTTTATCAATATTAAACATTTACTATTTTAATTTTATACACAATTCTTGATAACTCATATTAGTTGATTTTTCACTATAAAAATAAAACTTATGAAATATGGAGAAGTCGTCCACACACCAAATTGATAAAAACATCAAAATGATCCCTAGACTATTTATGCAAAAATATTTTATTAACAAACCATAAATGTGTTTTCATTAGTCTATTTTGACTTGCTTAGATTATAATAAAAAATAATCCCTTTATTAGATTATTTTATATTAGATTTGAATGGCAAAAGTCTAGTTTAATTAAGATGTAGTTCCAATGGATTAAATGGACACATAAAATTATCTAGGACTAAAACTTTCAATGTTAAGTTGTTCAGAGACATTTTGACCCTTTTCCCACACAAAAAAAAAAACACTTCATACTTACTCTGATTTCAACCTACATGTGCCTTGTGATGTCCAACAAAGTAGCCCCATTTGGACTTTTTCATACAACTTTATTTTTATAGACTCAATCATAATACACACTAGTTTTTCATTTTTAGTTTTAAGGGTGTTGATCACTTAATGAATTAGGATTTGATTTTTATAAGTCCTTTATTTTGGCTTTTTTTTTAGATTTGTTTGTTTTATAACACTTGAAGTTAAGTTTGTTTTTTAAATGAATTTTTATCTAATTAAGGAGCAATTTATGTTATTAATTAGGTTTAATTCAATCTATGTTCAAATTTTATATTTTAATGATTAAGTACCTTGTATGATTTAATTAATAAAAGTTAAAGATTTAGAGCATTTTATTTGGATTACTCATGGATTTATTAGTGAGCTTTCAGTTATTATTTGGTTATAACTTATAATTAAATAAGCTTAGATAATAATACACTAACCTATGGTAAAATATCACTAAGTTTTCAATATTTAGTGTTTCTATCATAAGGGTGCATGCATCCTAAGTCTAAAATTTTTAAAACTCAATCATTAATTTTTGTCCTTAAATGTCACTAGTTTTATATGGGATAAAAAAGAGTTTGTTTCTAACCCTTTGGACATACGTATGTGTGTAAACATTTTAGGGACTAAAATAAATAAAAGCATCCTAATAAAAAAAACAAGTTACTACAGACCTAAGGGGAGGGGTGTCATACACAATAGAAAGCTTCCTTAAGGTTTCTAAGTTATAAGAAAACTTACAACACCAAGGGCTCATAACTCGGTAGTTCCGCCCGTAGCATCCATATCAAAATTAATGAGGTGACTAATGTTCGTATCCATTTGTCTAATCTCCTTCATCTAGACATCTCCAATCGCTCCTTGCTTTTTGAAAAGCCCCTCGCAAAACACAAAGAGAAGGAAGATTGTATTAGAGTATGGTATTTACATAATGCGAATAATCAATTAAATGCAATTAAATAGCAACGTGTCTTTTTTTCAGTCTTGGACACTTGCTTGGTTGTTTGCTCTTTGGGATCTCTTCATTTTGGAAGAATTCCACATGTAGAGAAATGTAGTAGAGAAAGAAGGAAGAAAAGGTTGATGACTATTGCTTACTTTCCAAACTCATACTTCCAATAATCACCCAAAAAATTCTACTTTCTAACAATCACCACTCTACCAAAATTCATGAAAAGTACTTCTAATGACTACTCTTTCAACTCATTGCAAAGAGCAAAATCGACACCCTCTTTCCCAAAACATAACACAAGATAGAGCAAAACACTCTCTCCAAAAACTCACAAAGTTTTCCAAATAAAGCAGTCATAGAATTTTCCAACATAAAGCACTTACCAACACAATGCCTCACCATATTTCTTCTTTTTAGACCCAAAGAGAGCACTCAACATAAAGCATGGTGACCTTTCCAACATTTCTTCAAAAACATTTTATAAGGGATTAACGAATGCTTGTTATTGAAGAAAGATACATGAATGCTTCCAACATGTATCCAAAAGTACTTTATATGAAGAAAATAAATAATCATATCACTTTACTTACTTTGAATACAAATGTCCATATGATGCATGACTTTAATCCAAACTGCCTATACAAAATTAAATGAAATGAGACAATTTCAAAAAAATCACCTTACCAAAACTCATGAAGCTTCCTCACAAAATCCAAAAACCCTTGCATTTGAAATACAAACCTTCAAGAATAAATCATGAAGCATGCACAAACTTTCACAATGAACTCATAAACCTCAAATAACTTCAAAATGTGCACAACCACCATTTATTCAAGAATTCAAAACCAACCTCATGTTATTGAAAAGAAAAGACAAAAAGAAAAGGCATGTTCTATATTAAATTGAACAAAACCCTTATCCAACTTCTTAAGCTATAGTTATGTAAAACAATCTTCACCAATCATAACCTATCAAATACCTAAATTCTCATCTCCATGCCAAATGTGCACATGTCCAACATCATCTATAACACTAGTAGACAAGACTTCATGAAAATTTATGAGAGAAAAACAAAAGAGCAACCATAGATCCTTGAAACCAACAAAATTTACAAATAAATGATGACTAAACAAGGTTTTAAAGAAGAAAAGCCCACCACTCTTTGCATTCCCTAAAAAAAACTTGCATTTCACAAATCTTTGTGAAAAGATAAAAATGAAGAAAAGGGCGAGAAAGTTCCACAAACTCATGAAGATCTCAATACATAAGGAAATTTTCTAAAACTCAAATGAATGAGATCAAGAAGACAATCCTCTTCATTGCAATAAAACATTGGTTTTGCCCAAATAAAGTCACATTCATGCATATAATATCAATCAAACTTCTCCAAAACACACATGAACTTCTTACTCCTTGACAAGAAAAGAAATGAGATATTGCCAATTTCAAACTCTAATGAAGACAATTAATTTGAGAAACCTCTTGAATCCGAGACAATACACAGCAATACTGCGTCCCTCAAGAAAAGGAAGAAACCCTTGCATTTATTAATCAAAAATACATTTTTAGTTCCTTGATTTTGTAAAAAGAAGGAATATTTCATGACTACTAAAGTAGATCAAATAGAATATGTAACCAAAGTATTCATCAAGAAGAATCACACATGCTTGTTATCATTTGAGAGGCATTGAGATAGTACATGAAAGCAAAAATATAGGCATGTAGGGTTTCGCTAAGACAAACATCAACCCTTCTACTGTATCTTTGGCGAAACTATGTAATCTATATTAAACATGTGATTTTGCAATATAGACATGCGCATATGAAATCAAACCCACCACATTTCCGTCTCAAGAATATGTTACCTTGACATTTAAACCATACACGAGATCAATGTGTGATAATAAGGTTAACTTTCTTAAGTGAGATGGCTTTGCCCACTTATAAAAGTAATCAATGCAGCCAGAATAAACTTACGATCCCTAGAGAAAGAAGGGTCAATAAGACCCACTACATCCGTTGCCCTAACTTTCAAAGGCCAAGAATAAATAGTGGGGTGCAACAATTAGGACGGTTGTTATGAATAGCCATACATGAATACTAGAACTGATGGTATTTTGTAGCGTGCTCTATAAATTAACGGTCATAGTCGGCCAATAATAATCAAGAAATTTAATTCTGACCTTCAACTTAGGTCCGAATTGATGAGCACCACAAAGCTCTTCATATATCTCACCCATGACCTTCTGAGCCTCCTCATTACTGAGGTACAATCACATTTGGTCAAAAGAGCGTTGAATGTAAGGTTTCATTCACAATAGGTAAATGATAAAGCTCTCTTTTAATCTGAGTGGCAAGAGAGTGATCATCTGGAAGCCTGTCATACTTCAAATATTCAATAAATGAGACTTTCCAATCTAAATATTCCTCAATAGTAAGCACTTGAGGGTATGATCAAAATGAGACAAGTTGATGAGGCATAAGTCTTGATGATTATTGGACAAAAATAGACACTGGGTTTATAGTTGGTCAGCCACTCATCAGTAAGTTTAGTTAGTGATCTGCTCTATCGATTCTCAGATTAAGTGATTCTAGCTAAAGTTATTTTAGGAATAAGACATAAGAGTTCCATTTCCCTATTCTAATAAGTAAGAGCTCAAGTTTGAAAACTGTGAAGATTTCGGCTACTTGATTAATGATAGTAGGTAGAAATATTCAAAATTATTACCCACATAATCTTGATTTGAATGACCAATTTTAGCCATAAAATCAGAGCTTCATACTCAGCTTCATTATTAGTATAAGTTCTATATAAACTGTAAGAGTAACAAATTGGTGTGGCATTTATGAGACACAAAAATGAGGCCCAAACTAACCCTAACCATGAGAGTTTCATGAGGGCAAGTGATTTGATGGAGGATGCACTATCAAGTAAAACTCACAATTAGGGGACTCCTATTCTTCTAACACTCATAACTAGTTCATTAGGTAGTATCATCTTAAGTAGAGAATTTACAGTGACAGGTAAGCACAAGAAAATCAGCTAGAGTTTATCCTTTTATAGTCCGTTGAGGGATAAAGATAATGTCAAATTATAATAAAATTATAAACCAATGTGCTAGGTGACCTAGCAAAGTCAGATGGGTCATTCAAATACTATAAAGAGTTAACTTGAGAAAATAGTCTAATCCTTGTGTGAGAATATATAGTGACTAAACTTCTGTATAGTAAAGATCAAAGCAAGACATTGCTTTTCATTACCCGTATATTTTAGCTTTGCAAGAACAAACATAACTCAAGAGTAATATAAGACATTTTCTTTGCCTTCCTCATTCCCTTGAGTTAAAATAACAACAAGTGACTCATTAAAACCATAGTGTATAGAATTAATAGTCTACCTGAGATGGGTTGTCGCTAACACAAGAGAACTCATCAAGTAGCACTTTATGCTCTCAAAGGTCCCCTAGTTCTTATCCTAATGAAAGCGGGCATCCTTCTTTGCTAAAACAGCAAATAACATCCACCAGTAAGTTTGAGATCAATCTTCGTAAGAAAGCAAGCTTATCATAAAAACCCCTCAATTTGGTAAAATCCCTAAGGGTTTCAAGTCCACTATGTCCTTAATCATGGAGGAATCAATCTCAATGCCATGATACGCATAATGAAACCAAGAAATTTTCCTGTAGTAACACCAAATGCGTATTTAAGAGATTCATTTTAAATTATGCTTTTTCAAGTGCTCAAAAATGATTTGCAGATCTCGAATTGATATAACGGACCTTACTTTGACCACCGAGGTCATCCATATAGCATTCAACCTGCTCTTGAATCAGCTCATCAAAATGACAGACATAGCACGCTATAGGTGACTCTGGCGTTCTTGAGGCGGAATGACATCACTTATAACAAAACACACAAATAGGGGTGTGAAATACAGTGAATTTTCTCATCTTCATTGGCCATCTTTATCTTATTGTAACCAGGTGAATCATTTATAAAGGAGAAAATGCCACTATTGGATGAAGGCAATATCAACCATGAGCTTAGGGATGAGAATGTAAAATCATCCTGAGGCATGCTTGTCAAATCACAGAAGTTAAACAGACACAAATCTAACTGTTTCTTCTTCCAGACTGGAACAATGTTGGCAAGCCAAGTGGAATACTTCTCTTCACGAATAAAACAACTTCATGAGCTTCTTAGTCTCATCAATCACCTATTGCTCAATCTTTAATCTCATCAACGAGGTGACTGTTTGGAGTTTGCAGGTTGAGAACCAGGAAGGTGTTGTTAATTGATGACATCCTCAGAATACTGATGTCTTTATGGCAGCACGAGGCGATATTGGTATGGAGATTCCCATCAAGAAGATTTCTAGCACAAAAGGTAATGATATTCAAATGCAATATTTTGGGAAAGCTAGTTGTTACGACCACACAAATGTTAGAGTCCATGGTCAAGTCTCCTTGACCTACTCGAGCTAAAGCTACTGATGTAGCCATTGCAGATCTTGATGGCAGTGATTGTGTGATGCTCAGTGGAGAGACAGTAGCATGGGGCTTATCCAGAACTAGCTATTCAAACAATGGCTAAAATTTGTTTAGAGAGTTGAGTCTTACCTAGACTTTGGATTGTTTTCACAGTGATAATGGCTGGAGCTCCAGTTCCCATGAGCCCAATAGAGATTCTTACTTCATCAGCAGTTTAAATTGCAATTCAGAGAAGCTTCCCTCATTCTGGTACTTACCCGTGGTGGAAGACACCATGAAGTTGGTAGCCAAGTATCTGCGGCAATGCACAATCCTATTAGTGGTGGTTCCTGAATTGAAAAGCGACTTTTTTTATTGGTCCTGCAGTGATGATTCCATTTTAGGTATAGTCTTATATATAGAGAGTATTGATACTGAGAAGGTGTTCTAGAGGAGAATAAGAGAATCGGGAGGAAAATAGTAAATCTAATTATTAAAGCTGGTTACATGTTGTCTTAAAGACAAAGTAAAGGTAAAGAAGTAAATACATTTGGTACAGGATAAGATTAAGTTTATTGGCTAACAGCCTCCCTCAAATTAAGCATTCGAGGGTTGAATGGTTAATTTGGATCGTAGATTATTATAGCGAGTGATAGAGAATGGTTTGGTTAAGATGTCGCTGCTATTTGATTTTCTGAAGAAATGTGCTGAATTTTGATGTCGCCGGAGGAGAGATGTTTCCGGATGAAGTGATAGTCAATTTCGAGATTTTGTTGTTTGTCCTTGCGTGAAAGACGGGGTTTTTGGCGAGAGCAATAGCTGAGACATTGTCACAGTGATTGACTGTTGGTGAGTCTTGCGGTAAAAGGAGTTCGGCGGTGAGGCGTCGCAGCCATAGTACGTCTGAGGTGTGGCGGATAGTGCCTGGTATTCAGCTTCGGTTGATGATTTTGTGACGGTGACCTGCTTCTTGACCGTCCAGGAGATTAGATTAGGACCCAATAAGGACAGAATCCGGAGACGGATTTCCTGCCTATGTGGTCGGAGCCCAGTCAGCATCGATGATGTCCGTAGTGTGAGATCACTAGTGACAAGCGGTTATGCCGAAGGAGATTATGCCTTATGTGTAGCTAGGAGGCGTTTGAGGATCGTGGTAGTCATGATCCGTGGGGCTGGTGCATTTGTTGGCAAATACGGTTTGTAGCGAATGCTAATGTCTAGTCTTGTAATTGAAAAGGTATTGTAGTAGATCGGGCTAAGGCGTACGGTAGAGAGATGGATCAGCGAATGGCTTGTTGGATTCGGTTTTGTGACTGGTGGTCGTGACGACGAAAGGAGCACAGAGGCTTTGCAGTCTGCGAACCCGGCGTCCTTGAGCAACTTTGTTGCGCTAGTGTTGTTGAGTTAGGAAGAATCCCTTTTGAGGTTTGTAGAACTTGTATGCCTAGAAAGAGGGAGATGTTAGCCTGAGCTGTTTGAGAGCGAAGTTTGATTGAAGGTCGTTGAGAAGAGACCGAATTGAGGCTGAGTCGTTTCCTGTCAACAGAATATAACTACATAAATTAGTAGGAAAATGTAAACATGATTTTGATTGAAAATGAGTAAGATGGGTCGGAATGACTGAACTGAAAACCATGTGTTTTGTAGAAATGCGGTCAGTTTTTGGGAACCATTTCGTGGAGCTTTCTTGAGTCCATACAGTGATTGTTGAGCTTGCATACGTGATTTGGGCGAAGTGGGTCGACGAAGCCAGGTGGTTGACGCATGTAATGTCATCCGGAAGATCGCCATGTATGAAGGCGTTGAGATGTCCAGTTGTTGTATTGCCAATTTCGATGAAGGGCAAGGGTGAGTAGAAGACAGATAGTGGGCATCTTGGCCACACGGACTAAATGTCTCAGTGTAATTTTCACGAGAGATTTGATTGTAGCCCAGTGCGATGAGGCGTGCTTGTGTAACGATCAACTTGGCCAGAAGGAAGCATCTTAGTTTTTGAATGTCCATTTGCAACCTCTTATTTTCTTGTTTGGCGGAGTAGGTACCAGGGATCATGTCCCTTGAGTTTGCACTGGCTTAAATTTTGTAATCATTGCACGATGCCAGTGATCGTGTTTGAGCGCCTGTGTATAGGTTGTCGGGGTCGGGGAGGTACTCGAGCTGCATAGTAAGAAAGAATGTGTTTTCGATTTGGATATGCCAGACTCGGATCTGGTTGTCATGTGTGAATGGGGTTAGTAGGGATAGCGGGAGTGGGAGTTGGGTCAGCCCGAGGGTTCTTGGTTGGTATCAGGCATAGTGGGCTGAGGCTGGTTGGGAGTAGGATGTGGTGCCGGAATAGTCTGAGGTTCGAGTGACAGCGGGTTTGGTGAACCGTTAAGGTAGTAGAGGTCGGGACAAGGAGAAGAGAGGGATGTGCTATGGTTAGGAGATTGATGCGGTGGTGTGATATCGGTGGTGTAGGATTGGTAGGGAAATTGTGTTCTTTGAAGAGTATATGACGTGATATATAAATTTTCTTGGTAAGGAGGTTGTAGCATTTGTAGCCTTTGTGGCTAGACGAGTATCCGATGAACAGGCAATCGGTGGAGCGGGGGCAAATTTGTTGGCGGTGTAAGGTTGAAGCCAGGGATAACAGAGGCACCCGAAGGTGCGAAGGTGGGTGTAGTTGAGGAGTATGTTGTAGAGCATTTGGTAAGGAGATCTGAGTATGAGGGATGTGGAGGGAGACGGTTTATTAAAATTTGCGGTAGAGAGTCGCTTCTGCCCGAATTGTTTTGGAAGATCGGCAGCATGAAGAAGACCGAGTGAGTTCGAGCAGGGGCGGTGCTTCCGCTCTGCCAGGCCGTTTCTGTTCAGGTGTATGAGGGCAACTTAGTGATGTATAATGCCATTGTTTTGGAGAAAGGTTGGAAGCAAAGCAAACAAATTCCCCTCCCCATCTCAGCGAAAAAAATTTAGGAGTAGTGGAGAATTGAGTGCGAAACTACGCTGGCAAAAATAAATGAAATTTCAAGAACGTTTCCTGTTTAGAATGCATAAAATAAATCCATGAAAAGCAAGTACAGTCGTTAATGAAAATCATATTAGTATCTCGGAATCCATCTAGTGAAAGTTGCTGCCCCGGTCCCTACACGTCCGAATGTATTAGTTCGAACGGTGCTAGGGACTATGATTCTTTATTAAATGGAAGCTTGTGGCTTTTAGCCACATTACTATGATTTGCAAAGAAAAGAAACTGAGATGTTCTCTGCATTCCGGGAGTTGGCGGGCAAGAATAGGTAGTAGTTTGTTGTTCGGATGTCCCAAGCAGTCATGCCAAATCTGAGACGGGGCGTGCTGACTTGAAAGCTTGTGGCGGTCCCTCCGATGCGGTGAATATGGTAGAGGCCTTTATGAAGGTGTCCACGAAAGAAGTAGACGATGTCCAGAGAATCCTTAATTTAAAGCCGTTGTATTGAAATAATTGAGATCGAAATTATCAGAAATTAATTTGGAGACATAAGGAGAGTTATGCATGAGAGATGGAACGTGTAAGATATTACGTAACCAAGAGCTTACGGGGTTGTATCCATAATAGTAGCAAACTTTGTCCTGTGTTCTGGATTTGTAATGTGGGAGCCATTTGCGACCGAAACTGAATCTTGGCTGGAGTAATGGGAAACGAATGTTGTTAAGCCTGATTACTGTTGGCGTCAGGTGCGTTGTGGCCCCCATGTCAAGAACCCAGTCTTGAGTCCCGTGAGGGGAGAGGGTTGCACGAGCATTGCTCTGGCTGCGGTGGAGGTGGTAGGAGCATATTTGGAAGGTGTACTAGCCAGCAGTTTATCGTGCTAGCCCCATTATGCCACAGATTTGGCATACGGGGCGCTAGATGTGGGTGAGGCCGGAGTAGGAGGTTGATAGTGTCGGGGAACGCGTGTGTGAACGGTGTGTTTTTGTTCCGGTTTGGGCGCCGTTGAGTTCAACCTTTGGTTGGTTGGAGGATGTGGCGTAGAGAGCGGACGCGGAGGAGGAGGGAGGACTGGTCTTTTTGAATGTCTTGATTGCCATGTATCTCTTGCTGCAAAGTAGCGAGTAGAGTTTATTCAAGATCGGCGGGAAGCGGTGATGTACAACGGCTGTCTTGAAGGAATTGTAGTTCGACGGAAGCCCGTTTAAGAAATATAGCACGATGTCCTCTGGATCAATCTTGGAGCCTGCGGCGGTAATATTGTCACCGATATTCTTGATTTGGGATAGGTAATGTTGCATTGTGAGGTTGTTCATTTGGAGATGATTGAAGTTCGTTCTTGAGTTGAAGAACACGCGAACGGCTTGAAGGTTGCAGTCGTCGTTCAAGAACGTGCCGATTTCATGCGACGTGGTGGCGGTAATGACATATGGAAGAATCACGATGGCGATATTGTGGAGAAGAGGGCAGAGATCAGGTTGCTGTCGATGAGGCGCCAGCGGACGCGATTCTTGTGAGCTTTCGTCGGACGGCTTGAGATTGGGCCACCGTGAGGTGACCAGGCGTAGCCATTTGCTGATAATTGCTGAAGGATCTGGATACGCCAGATTGCGTAGTTGTTTGTATGTGAGCGGATGGTTTATGAAGTTCGTGATGTAGAGACCAGAGAATTGATGGCGCCGGAGCAGACTCGACGTGGTTGTCGGCAGTGGTTGGAGGAGGAAGAGGGAGGGAGGGAGGAAGTTGAGCTCTGGTCCCCCATTAATGGCTCTGTGATACCTGAGAAGTTCTAGATGGAGAAAAGAGGAATCGGGAGAGAGAGAGAGAGAGAGAGAGAAAAGACGAACTAGTATGAGGAAAACAGTAAATCTATATTGTATTAAAGCTAGTTACATGTTGTCTTAAAATAGACAAGTAAAGGTAAGAATTAAATACATTTGGTACAGGAATAAGGTAAGTTTATTTCGCTAACAATACCAATGCAAAGCACAGCAACACAAACATCACATCTGATGCCTACTGATGAAGCTGTTGGACTCGGCCCTTGATTATGGCAAAATCTATAGGACTCTGCTCACCTGGAGATTCTGTTGTCGCATTGCATCGACTTGGAGCCACTTCTATTATTAAGCTTCTTCCTGTGAAGTGATCAAAAAAAGCATTTTGGTTTACATATATTTGCTAGATCTATTTTTAATTCACCTTTCATTTTCATGTTTGTTTATTTTTTTTTTATGCTGCAAAACCATCGTACCATTGTTGAACATGAGAGGAAGCAGTGGGTTGCTCAAGGATAAGTAGTTCTGAGGATTCGTTGAGAGAAATATATAAGCAGGGGTGTCAATTTCGGGTTACGGGTCGGGTTCGGGTCGATCCGGAACTGATCGGGCACTATTCGGGTCAAACCCGAATCCGACTAATTTTTACAAATGGGTCATTTTATTCGGACCTGAACCCGACTTGCTTTGGGTGAACCCAACACGAAAAGGAGGGAATTGGTCCCTTGAAGAAGAAGCACGACTGGCAGGCCGAAGCGGAGCGTGCGAGGGTAGGCGATGGATGGTCACGACAGGCCGTGGAGAAACTGGAAGAAGAAGAAGAACGGCAAGAGCCGGCGTAGGGCAGCGACGTTTCTTTGACATTTGTTTTGACAAAAATAAAATAAAAAAAATCAACGCGGTGATACCCCTGACGACAGGTCGGTGGAGGAGTGAACAGTGACACCGAGCGGCGTGCGAGGGTAGTGCCGGGATGATGGACGCGATGACGATGCGACATTGCAACTGGTGGACACGATGACGCCCTGACAAGCTTACTTTGAGAGCCAATAGCTTTGTCGATTTATTTAGTAAATGTGAAATCCATGGCAGCATTGCTTGAAAACCAAGCAATGTTGTTTTTTGAAGTATGTGAGATTTTGTTTGCTTGAAGAATCTTGAGCATGGAAAGAAATAGAAAAAGTGCTTGTTAAAAAAACAAAAATAATGGGGAAGATATGGAGCTTGCATTATCCCTATATAGATTAGCCCTAGCTTTTCAATTACCTGATTCAGTGTGGATGATTGATTTACAGACTAAAATTAGTCATTCAATAGATGCAAAATTGAATTTAGTTTGCTTGAGTATTTCTTGAATTAGATTTCGCTAGCATTTATCATTAAGGATCTTGTTGGAATAACATTCAGTTGTTTTTTCTACAATAGTTATTATAATTCATTTGACTATTAATTCTTGATTTCTTACTACTTTTCAAAAATTTCGTGATGAATTTTTTTTTATCGGTGGAAAAATATTCTTTGCAACTTCAGTAGTTATTTATTTCGTATTAACTTCATAACAATCTATATAAAATATTATAGTCGTATCACACAGATTCTAAGGATTTGTTTGGGATAGTTTTTTTTTTTTGGCTACTTTTGAAGTAAAAAAACTTTTTGAGCTAGAAACTTTTGTACTAAAAATTTATTTTAAAAAGTAGTAAAAAAAGTTATACCACAATGAAGTCTACAATCTTTAAAATTTAAGGAAATATGATAGAGAAGAACTGATGTGTAAAAAAAGTCAGTGAGGACCTACCTCTTATATTTTGCTTGAAAAATCTTTCTTCATCAAATAAATAAGGGAGAAATTTTGAGAAGGGCATAGTTTAAAATTGTATTAGGAAATAGGAGCATGATATTAAGTTAATTTGAAAAGGAGCAGAAACGCACTCATCCTTTGCGTTTTGCGTTTTCTGAAGAAAACGCATAGCAGACTGCGTTTTCTTCAGAAAACGCAAAGCTACTTTGCATTTTCTTTGAAAATGCGATATAGGTGCATGGCGTTTTCTTCATCCAAATCAAATCTAGGGGCATTTTTTATATTATTTGAACTTAAATATGTTAGTAATAGTATTTTAATATTATTTAAAAATTTATAATTTGATAAAATATATTAAATATATAACAATTAAAGTAAATTAATATTTAAATAATATAACTAATGATTAATAAATTAAATTTAAATTTATATTTATATTATTTAACTTAAAAATGATAATTAATTAATTATTTAAAAATTAAATTTCATTTAAAAAATAAATTAATGAAGTAATGAGGACCGATAATAAAAAAAATAAATTTATTTTTAAATTTTTATTCATAAAAATATTATAAATTATTTATTTAACTAAAATAAATATTAAAAATTTTGGAGATAAAAACCTGATTTAAATAATTTTAAACTATTAGCTATTTACTTTTAGTTATAATAATTTTTTTCATTAATTCTGTTTTTTCTTTTAATAAATTTTTATCACTTTTGTTATGAATAAAATTATTATGATGTTCTATAGTAAGGAACACATAGTTTTTAAGAGCAAAAAAATATTATTAAAAAACTCTATCCTCAGCTGAAATAATTTTTCCATAATTCTCTTATAAAGCTATTTATCATAAAAAATGAGACAATTGTGAAATAAAAAGAATTACGAGCAATTTGAAAATAATAAAATCATAAAATTAAAATATATACTTTGCTTTATATAATATATTTCTAATAACATGGATTACTAATTAGGATTTAAAATAGGAAATGTTCTAAGTAGACATTGGATTTATCTGTAAAAAAAAATAATAGATGCACATGCTTGCTTAAACTTAATGAGAACATTGGATTCCTCGTTATGAGATGTCATTGTAGCATTGGATTCTTATAGCTGGGCTATATCTAGTTTGTACGTGATTGGACATATCATATCTGGCTATATCTATCCCATCAGATAGACTATAATTGAAAGGTTCATTATATGTTAAGTATATTTGGCTGCACATGTTTACACTCTCCTATTTAAAAGTACATACATAGACATTGAAGCATTTGTTAAGTCACTCAAATGAGTTGGACATAATGGAGATGATAAAAGAGTCCCCAACAAAGAAAGATTGATGATGAAATGTCGTAGGATTCATGCTTCTATAACACGTAGCCGGGTTATACTCTCATTAGAGCGAAAGGCGAATGCACATGAGATTTTCGGTGTGTCTCCACAAAGGTCAGAAGAATAGGATGATAGGCTATGGGCTATACATGCTGAGTTGAATCGTGGTAAAACTTTTCAGGACATAAAATTTTTTTAAATGTTGGCAGGTTGGAATCACTTACAATTAGGTTCAGAGAAGGTTTAACGGTTCATTTGTTAGCCGCACATCTTACAGATGCGATACCACGAGCTGAAACGCCATCGAGACGGAGGGTTATTCACCACCATATCTCGACGTAGTCACCTTTCGTATCATGAGCATGTCATTTTTTATCGTAGTTGGGTTCGAGATATGACAAATTTATTAAAAATTTTATAAATATCGGATGAAGGAGATAACACTTGATGGTCAGCTGAGAGAGTTCTTCAACTTGAGGATGGCAGAGCCTACAGTATGAGTTTTGAGTGCAAATGAAGTGTTGTCCAACACAGTCACAACAGCTCCAATCACTTATGCAGAGCTGCATGGAATTATAACCCCTGTTAGCATCGCTTTCGAGGCCAGACTTTATATTTTCATGCCCTCGTCCTTTTATTTAGCAGCAAGAGTGCTTTTGTTTTAATGTTATGTTATCTATGTTTATGTGGTTATTCCCGTACTAAAAATAGAAGGATCAGTAATGGAGTTGCTTAATTTATTTGATATTTATTGACAACGCATTCTGAATTGATAACGACAATGCTAGTTGATAAAGTAAGATGAGTTAAAAATTTTGCGAAATTAAAGTAACACTAACATTAATCTAAAGACTGATTTCAATATAAAGATGAGAGTACATATTATGAAAATGACACATAAAAGTCCTAGACATAGTACATCAATAAATACCCTGAATTTCATCTATCTCTTCTTCTTGTGCCTAAAGAGCATCTTGGCCTGGGGTGTATCTTAATGGGTTTCCCTCCTACTCCTCCTCGTGGAGTTGTGGTTCTTCTTCTCTTCATGATGCACCTTCTCTGACTGCAGTGTTCATGTCAGGTTGGACTCTTCAGCAACTATGCCATGCAGTGATGGAGTTCCCTGTCCAACCAAATAGTGTCGTCACTGGGATTGTTCAAGTCATATGGAGCATCTCGCGCTATATGTTCAATTTTTTTAATATGACGAAAGATGCTGTATACCAGGCCATTGTGATTCTGGAATTGTCTAATAGCTTCCTCTTCCGCCCTGAGATGAACTCCCTTCACCACGTATTATAGAAGGGCCCTGCTCCCGTAATCCCTAAAGGTCGTGCCAGAATCAGCTGATCCTACGTACATATGAGTGTCTTGCGGGATCTGTAGGATTTGAACTTAATCCTGAACTATGAGATGTAGATCTCTGCTCTTGCAGTCTGCTCCGATTACTGAGTTTCGTCCTCCTCGTCGAGTTGTCGGCCAGTAGTATCAAATACAGATGCTCCACTTTCTTTGCAAGTTCTACATATCAGCATATCCTTGATTTATAGACCCCTCACTCTCCATCTGACCCGTAGCATATGATCAGCAATTTTCTTTACTACGCAAGAATTAATCAACCTATAATGCAAATTTATTAATAATTATAATATAATCAACTTGTATATGACGGAACATTTAAATATTACGAAATCACTACAATATCTCTCCTCAGTGACTAGGATAAATTGTTTCTGGTGGATTTGTCGCCGCTTTAAAGTAGGTAATGGAAGCCCAAGATCTGTACCATTGTAAATAATCTGATAACTCCTTCTGACCATCTCCCAATGATGCGTTATGGTTGTAATTAGTGCTAATTCTGTTATTCCATAATCGTCAATAAATCCTCTAAGAATAATGAAGGCCAATCTACCTCAGCTCGGCCGTCGCACCATCACATCCCGTAGAAATTCACGTGTCCATGGGCTCAATCGTTCGAGGTTGAATGCCTCAAATTGGTCCGCAACAACGCCTATCAGAGCAAATGCCATCTAACCGTTTCCAAGCTAATCAATGGACACGAGCCATCCATAGGTTGTTCGCCTTCATGCATATTGCATGCATCATGCCAAATTATAGCATCCGATTAAGGCATAAATATCTGCCTCTGCTTTGAGAGATAAAATTACAATTAATATTTACTAGATGAGATGGAAGATTTAAATTAGAGTACCTTGCTAAGTTGAAGTCCATCAGCTCATCTTGTATGTCATCATGTCCTAAGTGGACTTCTCGCCTCTTCCTCAGCGCACCTATAATAATTTTATGTTTCAAATTAATCATTTACAAAAATACGTCAGAAGAGTTTTAGTGAAAGCCAAATTACCTCAACTAGGGGTTTCCAATGATATCCCGTGGGTATGGAACTGAAGTGTTGGCCTGCCAACATGTATCCGCTCCAAGCCAATACCTGCAACGAAAGGATCCAGTCTATGTACATTCGCGAAGGTCGGTCGCTAGATTCAACTCTCTATACAGATGTGCCAATACCTGCCGAACCTAGAGAGTAATGGGCAAATTCTCTATGTGTCAAGTAAGGGGATATTGCAATGCACGGGATCCGATGTATCTACATAAATAGCAACCAAGCATATACATAATAGTATGCCCTAACATGTTAGAAACACATGTCGGGGTAAATCTTCATTATGACTCCCGGTAAAAGGTCAATCGTAACCATCGAAGGGCGTATAATTGAGTACCTTGTGAAGCCCCATTCTGAAGATACCTCTACATCGTTATCGTCAGGATCATGGTACGTAACATTTGGGTCTGCGTGGGACCCCAAAAGCTCATTACAGCACTCATCCATGTATTCCCAACGTAACCCTTCCTCCTAACTGGAACTACCAATAATGGCGCACATCTATCCTGATGCCCAAGAGCAATGAACATCCTGTAAATGTTTTTTTCACTCCCCCACGCGGTAAGTGAAAGGTGTTTTGTATGGACACGTACCACCTTTCAAACCAAATGCACCTATTAAGCGTTGGGTCTAATTATATGAACTGTTGGTGCCGAATTGAGTTCCAAGCCTGTGATTTTAAGTGTATGAAGACATTCGTCTGCAACGAATTGGCCATCATGTGCCTATGTAGGTGGGTTGAACACCCACAAGATGCACAGTTCCGTGAATAATAAATTATGATTGATGAAAAATTTGCATTATAATTGATATATTGGGAGAAAAAATTCTCATTAATGTGTGAAGCTCTATGAGCATCCCCCAATAATATCTTATGCTAGGAAGTCTTCTACCTCTTGCACATCTACTTGTGAACACAACCTTGTCTAGATCATCGTTCCCGACCTCTTTTCCTCTTACCTTCCATAGCGTCTTGATTGGAATATAAAAAAGGGCAAATTTTTAGAAAGGAACACATTTAATAGTTAGATTTAGGATAAGGATCATTATATAAATTAAAATTTAAGACGGATCAAAAACGCAAAATGGGGAACGTTTTTGCATAAAACGTGAAGTAAGGCAGTCATTTTGGCAAAAAAAACGCAAAGAACCTTTGCATTTTCTTCAAAAAACTTGATGGAGTTCACGTTTTTCCTCTTAAAAAAGATTTTTTTTTTTCTCAAAACAATGAATGCAGAGAGAGAAAGAGGCGTGGAGGGTGAGCCTTGAATGCAAGAAGGGAGAAAAATGGATTTGGTAGATAATAAAGAGTTTAATAGTTTTCAAATTTAAAATATAATTGTTTTTAACTTGTTTTAACAAATTTTCATATTTTTAACTTATTTAAAATAATAATTTTTTTTTAAATATTAAATGATTTTATTTAAATATAATATAAAAATAATTTTTACTTTTTAATTGTTTATTCAAATATTATTTAAATACTTTTTAATTATTTATTATTATAACAAATTTTTTTAAATTTTAGCTTATAAATTTTAATTAACTTATTAAAAAAAATTTTAATTACTACCTTTAATATTTAACTTATAAATTTTAGCTTATTAATCTAAAAAATTTAACAATTAAAACTAATAAAATTTTTTATTTTAACAATTGATAAAATTTAATAATATTTATATATATATTATATAATATATATATATAATTCAAAATTTATTGATTAATGATACATAATATTAAATTAATTTATAAATTAATTTTTTATTAAGTTAATAAAAATTATATGGTGTAAAATAAGTTTTCAAATTTAAAATATTATTTAAAGTGTTACTAAAAAATTCTAAAGTTAATTAAAATTTAATAAATATTTATAAATATAAAATAAATTTTTTTTAAATTCTAATTTGATTTCTCCTCTCATCTTTCTATTCATTTCTGTTAGTCTCTCTCTTCTCTTTATGCATAAAAAATGTTAATTTAAATGTCTCACTCTCTCTCTCTCTTTAATTTTTGCTTGACATGGACTATTCAACTCTCTCTTATTTCCAAGCTGAAAACGCAAAGTTGCTTTGCATGTATGATCCTTTTAATTTTTTTTTAATTATGCTCCTTCTATTAAAATACACATTAATAATAGATCCTTTTTAAAATTTCTCCTATAAGAATCTTATTGGGACGAGTAGAAGCAAGATTAAAGTCTTTACAGTATTTACTAATATGCAAAAAAAAAAAAATGTGAAGCCCATTTAACAACATTACATAATTAATAATTTCAAGTACTAGCAAAATGACATTTGAAATAACAAATCCATTACAATTTCTCAAAAACCTTAATCTCTCCTCGTTGTTGTCTTGATTAGTAGGGCAGGTAGCAATGTTGTGACCCTTGTTATGACAGAAGAAGAGCATGTTCTACTTGAGGATGCACGGGTTTCATCCATACTGTTACCGATAACGGTTAGTTCTAGGTCTCCCTGAACGACGCCGGATTGTAGGAGTCTAATAATGGTATAATGCCCAAGATCTTCATTATATGGTGGCCATAGTGTCCTCTCGGGATACATGAAAAATTCCTGAATAACTTTCTTTGTAACACACTAAGTTATAGTAGATCGATAACAAAAGCATGTGATCCAACGTCGTGAAACTCAAAGCAATTACTGCATGTTTGCATGGCATGTGATAAATTTGTGGGTGACCACAAAGAACAAGTGCATGTTTGTGGAGATGTAATAATAAAGGAAATGACCTACATGACATTCCAAACACCAACCTCGAACTCATGGTTATTAATTTGGGGTGGTTGTGGACTTTCTTTGGCCTGTCGTTTAGCCAATTCTAGAACTGCCTTTGTGCGTAGTACAAATGCTGAGCTATCAGAAGCAATCCATTGTTTCAACCTTGGCTGCTCGCTTTATGAATAATGAGACAAGATTGTAATATATACTCATGATTAGGCCTTGTATAGGTAATCCGCGGGCTCTTCGTAGGACGCCATTAAATCTTCAAGGCATTTGTTGTCATTACTCATACCGAAATCACCATCGTAAGTTAGGCCCACTTCGTGCGATCCCTCTCCAACACCATTCGTAAGCCTCTTTCTTTATGTTTTGTATGTCTTTCATGTGTCTTTCGTGGATTTTTATATCATCTGTATTTCCTGCCCAATACATTTTATCACAAAAAGCATCACAATCAGCGATGGCTAGACGTCGCAAACTTTCTTAAAATTTTCTTTCGCAGGTGATGCAGACAGTGTCGAGTGCAGCCCATGGGAAAACCTCAGAACAACCGCGTATTCAAGCAGGCATGTTTGTCGGGATTATAATACATAAATCAAGGCCGGAGAATACGTACTCAGAATCAGATCTGCAGCATCTGCAAGTAACATATCCATTATCTATGGATTCGAATTCAACCCACTGCAAAATGCAAGAGGGTATAAACCACCAATTTTCCATCGACAGCTCACAGCTGAGCAAGCAATGTCCCGATTATTTTCCTAATTAGAAAGTACCATCTAGACAAAGAATTGGCACAATGTTGCCATACCCCAAAATGCTTGGCCCAAAGGACCAGAAAATGCTCTTGAATCGCATGACACTTGTGTGATATTGAATATTATAAACAGATACAGGCACTGCTAAAAGACGTATGTGCTTCCATGATCCGGTATAATGAACCTGTATGATTCTTCGTAACTACCAAATACTGTTCTTATTGCTTTTCTTCGTAGCATACCCAAAGCTTTCATATACGATACTTGAACATCAAATTTTGAGCTGATTCGGGTAATGATTTCTTTTGGTTTAGTATCTAGTTGTTGCCTTAAGGTTCTTGTTATAAATTGGCATATAACTTCGAAGTACAATTCCGGTGACTTGCAGAAATATCCGAGGTTTGTGCAAGTATGTCGCCCGGTTAAGGTTTGAAATCTTCATACCCACTCCGAGGCGTTACTCTTTGCTGCATGCAGACGCCAAGGACAAGGACGAGTTCGGTTATCGTGTTGGACACAACTATTAGACTGTCTTATTTGAGGTTGTTCTTGTATTCTACATTTTTTTTATGGACCACCCAGCTAAGCTAATGAAGTGTTTCCTTTGCTTCCAAATGTCATACACTCATACAGATTGATCTGGAATGTCGCATCAAATTTCTCTTGATGATTATTAACAGGAACATCAATATCATCACTCCGCGTCCCACTCTTGTGCAGTGCATAACTTTGCTTGGACACTCATTAGCTTACCATCTATATAGGAGTCTAGATTTGTTGTAC
The DNA here is from genome assembly GCA_022539455.1 of Dendrobium nobile. NCBI lineage: Eukaryota > Viridiplantae > Streptophyta > Magnoliopsida > Asparagales > Orchidaceae > Dendrobium > Dendrobium nobile. The sequence continues at coordinate 21,580,058 of CM039723.1, forward strand.
ATTTTGTACCGTATGTTGCTGAATAATAACTAGTATTATATATAATAATAATAACTAATTATTATATATAATAATAATAATTTAGATTACTTTATTATATTTTTAAGTTTAGTTTTAGGTTTTATTTTTAATTATAATAATTATTATTATTAGTTAAGTTTTATTAGTTTATTATTATAAGTTTAGTTATTATAATTTATATTAATTTTTATTAGTTTTATTATCATTTAGTTAATTATTATTATTATTTAAAATTATATTTATTATTATTTTTTTATTATTAGTTTTAGCTTATTTATTTATTATTATTAATTAGTTAATTATTTATTGTTTTTTTTTTATTAAAAGTTTATTATTTATTAATAGTTTTAGTTTTATTTATTCATTATTATTTCTATTAGTTATTTATTTATTAGATTTAACTAATTCAACTTCTCGGTTTTATTCTCACTCTCTCTCTTCTCTCTCTCTCTCTCTCTCACTTCTGCAAAGTTACAATATTATTATAGTTATAATTTTTCTTAAACAAATATAAGACAATAGCGTACAAGTTTTTTTGCTTTTTTAAAATTTTTATAGAACTTGTATTATCATAAATAATAACCAAAATATCATATAAAAAAAATTGTAGTCCTCAAATGTTTTCCTTAACTATAGAAATTGAGGGCAAGAACAATCAATTGTTATGTATTCAGCCTCAGTACTTTATAAGAAGATTTAGTTTTATTTCTTATTACACTATGACATGAGATTATTTTTAATAATCACCTCTTCTGATATTTTCTATCATCTATAATACTTGAATTAGTTTCATTAGAATAAAAAACACCAAATCAAAAATTACATTAACATAAATTAAGATTCTCCTAATAGTTCATAGATGTTACTTCCTAAAATTAACACACCAACACTGAAACAACTGTTGGGTTTAATAAATTTTTAAGTAAAAAAGAATGCCATGCAAGCTTCTATGAAGTTTAGGATAAATGAATCCCCCATTTTCATTATTTGTTATAGATTAATGTTATATATCATGGGTGTCTTCATGTGCTTAGGGCTCTCTAAACATAATTTCTTCATAAAGTTTTTGGGGTATTTATTTTATGAGATAAAAATCTTGTTCTTAGGAAGTTTAACAAGTAAACCTAATAAGTAATTTAACTCATCAAATGTATTGACCTCAACCTCCTTTTCATCTAATCAGCAAATTCATCAATCCTTCCTTCAGAACTCGAGTAAAAAATATTATCATCTACATAGACTTTAATAATGACAATTCCACATTTGAAAGTCCTAATAAAAAATTTTATTTTGGCTCCATCTTTGTTTGTCATTTTCTAATAATAATAATTTTGTTAAGCTTTCATGCCAAGCCCAAAGAGTTTGTTGTGATATATATACAAAGGCCTTTTTAACTTTTACATATGATTAGGGTGTTGTGTTTCCTTAGAGCATTTAGGTACCTCTGTATATACTTTATTATTCCATATTCCATAAAAAATTAAGGTTCACTTAACAACCATCTAATATAATTGAAAATATAATAAAAGTTATGTATAGAAGTAATCTAATTGATTCAAACCTAACTATGGAAACCAAGGTCTTATCAAATTCAATATCTTCAACTTGTTTTATCCTTAAGTAATTAGCATTGCCTTACTTTTAGTAGTGTTTCCAATTCATCACTTTTATTCCTAAACATCTATTGGGTTAGAATTACATTAGAATATTTAGAACTAGGAACTAAGGTCCACACATCATATCTCTCAAATTGAAGTAATTTAATATTCATTTATATATGCTTCTTTAACATTATTTGAGTAAACATTGGAGGTAAAGCATACAAACTTGAATATTTCAAGACAATTTACCATTTGTTTGCCTCTTTTGAATCAACCATCAATGAGAGCCCCACATTGGAGTAATTTTAATGCACTCTACACATGATTTCCCTTGGAGAATAGATTAGCTTGTTCACTTGTATGAATTATAGGTGTCCCTTGTAATGTTATAATAAGTAGTTCAACAAGGGTTGATATCATAGATGTGGAAATATCATTGGCAATAGAGTAGCCCTAGGGTGGAGCTTCATTACTTGAACTTGCCTTTACGAGTACCTATATTTCAATATAATTAGTAAAGTTGACAATCAGTAAATTGTTTCATAAATGATGTTGCAAAATCTTTGAAATCATTAAAAGTGAAGTTAGTGTATTTCATAATATTATCTCAAGTTATAAACATAACTCCCTCAACTATGTTTAGTATATCTAAGAAACACAACCAAGATGATCTCAAGAATTTAGAGTATAACAAATAACCAACCACATGCGAGTAATTGAGATTAGGCTTCTTGCCTCCTAAATTTTTTATGGAGTTTTAGACTTTTAGTGGTAAAAAGCCTTAAGTAAATACTATTGATTGTGCAACAAGATGTGATTGTGACCTTACAACAAAATCTAATTATAAGTTTCTTGGAATTTAATAGGATACCTGCCATCTAGCTTGTGCATAGTCATAGTCTTCCTTTCCATAAAACCATTTTATGTTGGTGTAATTGGCAGAAACAATTTATGAGTTATTTCAAGATCTTTATAAAGAAATATCAAGATTAGCATTCTCTAATTCTTACCCATGAGCTATCACACCCTAGAATCTAAATTGGAAGAATTGCATCATTTTATCACTTCTAATCAACAACAAGAGCTACAAATTTCAATAGAACCAACTGCAAGAAAAATTACATTTCAATAGTCAATATTTACACCTTAACCAAGAGACCAAAATGACATATACAAAAGTCATGATATTCATCCAACAACAGTCCATCACTACAAATAATACATCATGATTACAAAAGAACAAAAGAGAAAAGACCAACAAATGTGAAAAGAAACTCCAACTTACAAACAAGAACAACCTCAATCTATAGCATTCTTAACCTTGCCAAAAAATATATAAAAACTATATAATGAACACATAGCCCCACAAGTAACTATTATCTACCATTGAAGTCAATGAATCAACAAAATAGTAAACATATAAATGTATGAACATGTATCAGTCAATAGGAACAATACCTTATATATCATATAATTCATATACAATCTTATCTAATACTTATCAGTTATATCATTTTCATATATCATATGTACATATAAGTACCCTTCAATTCTAGTTACATTTTAATCATGTCAACCAATCAATCATCATAATTCATTTTTCATGTATAATTAGTCTTATAAATCATCACTCTTCGATAACATTTATCATCAATTTATTTATCTTATATGTCATCTATCATACATATCCTCTATCTAATCTATCATATGTCATATCTATAATTTTTAAATTTATCACATCATGTACGCAATTTTGTATCTTATCATATATGCATGTTAATGTTGAATTCAGCAATGTAGGACATCAACTTTAAAGTAGTGTTTTTATCCTTCCATCTGCCTTATCAATTTATCATCATCAATCAATCGTATCTTTTAATTATTTCTATTAATTATTAATTTAAATATGTAGCTTTCAATAAATCAATGAAAAATAGTTACTCTCTATCCGTCAATGTAGTTGGTCAATCGGTTACAATCTAACATCTAGGATTACACCACAAATCTTTTATTTGAAAGAAAGTCCATCAACCCACCTTTTTGTATAGGATATTACATTTTAATAGTAATCATGTATTAATTATAGTGTTGATAGATAATCTTCATTGTTTATATGCAAATGTATTATATATTAGTCTTATCATTATCTCTATAAAATTCAACATCATGTACGAAATATAATAATATATAAAATTTAAAAAAAAAATCTATAAACTATTCATTAACTTCAAAAAAGCATAACTATCTATTTATTCAATGAAATTTCTATATACACAAGCAAAGCATTAAAGATAATGTTATCTATCACATGCCAAAAATTATATAGTGATAATTCACTAGAATGGAAGATATCACCTTTTATCACTTTATGGGAGAAATATATCAAACTCAAAATCATTGAAAATATATGTAGAGTAAATATTACTTATAATGATCAGAATAATTTTCATAAATGGAGCGACGAGAATGAAAAAGAAACCCTTGGAAGACTTTCTCTCTCCTCTCCTCTCTCCATTCTCTTCTACACCTTTCTTTCCTCATCGGCAAGCATATGGAATGAGGGGGATGGGCGTGGTGGTGAGGGATATTTATCTAGCATGGTGGTGGCAGCTCCCAACTTCCCAGCATCGTTATGCTGCATGTTGAACCAAGAGTTGTTGTATAATAGAGGTTTTGATACTGCGGTGGCAATTTTTGGGGATGCATTGCTGCCTGCTAGATCCAAATTTTCATTTTTCAAATAAATTTATTTTAAGAATTTTATTTATTGCATGAACATTTCTAATTATTTCAATTTTATCAATATTATAACATTTACTATTTTAATTTTATACACAACTTCTTGATAACTCAGATTAGTTGATTTTTCACTTTAAAAATAAAACTTATGAAATATGGAGAAGTCGTCCACACACACAAATTGATAAAAACATCAAAATGATCCCTAGACTATTTATGCAAAAATATTTTATTAACAAACCATAAATGTGTTCATTAGTCTATTTTGACTTCTTAGATATAATAAAAAATAATCCCTTTATTAGATTATTTTATATTAGATTTGAATGGCAAAAAGTCTAGTTTAATTAAGATGTGTAGTTCCAATGGATTAAATTGGACACATAAAATTATCTAGGACTAAAACTTTCAATGTTAAGTTGTCCAGAGACCATTTTGACCCTTTTCCCCACACAAAAAAAACACTTCATACTTACTCTGATTTCAACCTACATGTGCCTTGTGATGTCCAACAAAGTAGCCCCATTTGGGACATTTTTCATACAACTTTATTTTTAGAACTCAATCATAATACACTAGTTTTCATTATTTTTAGTTTTAAGGGGTTGATCACTTAATGAATTAGGATTTGATTTTTATAAGTCCTTTATTTTGGCTTTTTTTTAGATTTGTTGTATTTTATAACACTTGAAGTTAAGTTTGTTTTTTAAATGAATTTTATCTAATTAAGGAGCAATTTATGTATTAATTAGGTTTAATTTCAATCTATGTTCAAATTTTATATTTTAATGATTAAGTACCTTAGTTATGATTTAATTAATAAAAGTTAAAGATTTAGATGCATTTTATTTGGATTACTCATGGATTTATTAGGAGCTTTCAGTTATTATTTGGTTATAACTTATAATTAAATAAGCTTAGATAATAATACACTAATCCTATGGTAAAATATCACTAAGTTTTCAATATTTAGTGTTTCTATCATAAGGGTGCATGCATCCTAAGTCTAAAATTTTTAAAACTCAATCATTAATTTTTGTCCTTAAATGTCACTAGTTTTATATGGGATAAAAAAGAGTTTGTTTCTAACCCTTTGGACATACGTATGTGTGTAAACATGTTTAGGGATCTAAAATAAATAAAAGCATCCTAATAAAAAAAACAAGTTACTACAAGGACCTAAGGGGAGGGGGTCATACACAATAGAAATGCTTCCTTAAGGTTTTCTAAGTTATAAGAAAACTTACAACACCAAGGGCTATAACTCGGTAGTTCCGCCCGTAGCATCCATATCAAAATTAATGAGGGTGACTAATGTTCGTATCCATTTGTCTAATCTCCTTCATCTAGACATCTCCAATCGCTCCTTGCTTTTTGAAAAGCCCCTCGCAAAACACAAAAGAGAAGGAAGATTGTATTAGAGTATGGTATTTACATAATATGCGAATAATCAAATTAAATGCAATTAAATAGCAACGTGTCTTTTTTCAGTCTTGGACACTTGCTTGGTTGTTTGCTCTTTGGGATCTTCATTTTGGAAGAATTCCACATGTAGAGAAATGTAGTAGAGAAAGAAGGAAGAAAAGGTTGATGACTATTGCTTACTTTCCAAAACTCATACTTCCAATAATCACCCAAAAAATTCTACTTTCTAACAATCACCACTCTACCAAAATTCATGAAAAGTACTTCTAATGACTACTCTTTCAACTCATGCAAAGAGGCAAATCGACACCCTCTTTTCCCAAAACATAACACAAGATAGAGCAAAACACTCTCTCCAAAAACTCACAAAGTTTTCCAACATAAAGCAAGTCATAGAATTTTCCAACATAAAGCACTTACCAACACAATGCTCACCATATTTCTTCTTTTTAGACCCAAAGAGAGCCACTCAACATAAAGCATGTGACCTTTCCAACATTTCTTCAAAAACATTTTATAAGGGATTAACGAATGCTTGTTATTGAAGAAAGATACATGAATGCTTCCAACATGTATCCAAAGTACTTTATATGAAGAAAATAAATAATCATATCACTTTACTTACTTTGAATACAAATGTCCATATGATGCATGACTTTAATCCAAATGCCTATACAAAATTAAATGAAATGAGACAATTTCAAAAAAATCACCTTCCAAAACTCATGAAGCTTCCTCACATAATCCAAAAACCTTGCATTTGAAATACAAACTCTCAAGAATAAATCATGAAGCATGCACAAACTTTCCAATGAACTCATAAACCTCAAATAACTTCAAATGTGCACAACCACCATTTATCAAGAATTCAAAACCAACCTCATGTTATTGAAAAGAAGAAAGACAAAAAGAAAAGGCATGTTCTATTAAATTGAACAAAACCCTTATCCAACTTCTTAAGCATAGTTATGTAAAACAATCTTCACCAATCATAACCTATCAAATACCTAAAGTTCTCATCTCCATGCCAAATGTGCACATGTCCAACATCATGCTATAACACTAGTAGACAAGACTTCATGAAAATTTATGAGAGAAAACAAAAGAGCAACCATAGATCCTTGAAACCAACAAAATTTACAAATAAATGATGACTAAACAAAGGTTTTAAAGAAGAAAAGCCCACCACTCTTTGCATTCCCTAAAAAAAACTTGCATTTCTCAAATCTTTGTGAAAAGAATAAAATGAAGAAAAGGGCGAGAAAGTTCCACAAACTCATGAAGATCTCAATACATAAGGATATTTCTTAAAACTCAAATGAATGAGATCAAGAAGACAATCCTCTTCATTGCAATAGAAACATTGGTTTTGCCCAAATAAAGTCACATTCATGCATATAATATCAATCAAACTTCTCCAAAACACACATGAACTTCTTACTCCTTGACAAGAAAAGAAATGAGATATTGCCAATTTCAAACTCTAATGAAGACAAATTAATTTGAGAAACCTCTTGAATCCGAGATCAATACACAGCAATACTTGCGTCCTCAAGAAAAGGAAGAAACCCTTGCATTTATTAATCAAAAATACATTTTTAGTTCCTTGATTTTGTAAAAAGAAGAGGAATATTTCATGACTACTAAAGTAGATCAAATAGAATAATGTAACCAAAGATTCATCAAGATGAATCACACATGCTTGTTATCATTTGAGAGGCATTTGAGATAGTACATGAAAGCAAAATATAGGCATGTAGGGTTTCGCTAAGACAAACATCAACCCTTCTACTGTATCTTTGGCGAAACTATGTAATCTTATATTAAACATGTGATTTTGCAATATAGACATGCGCATATGAAATCAAACCCACCACATTTCCTCTCAAGAATATGTTACCTTGACATTTAAACCATACACGAGATCAATGTGTGATAATAAGGTTAACTTTCTTAAGTGAGATGGCTTTTGCCCACTTAGAAAAGTAATCAATGGCAGCCAGAATAAACTTACGATCCCTAGAGAAAGAAGGGTCAATAAGACCCACTACATCCGTGCCCTAACTTTCAAAAGGCCAAGAAGAAATAGTGGGGTGCAACATATTAGGAGGTTGATGAATAGCCATACTATGAATCTAGAACTGATGGTATTTTGTAGCGTGCTCTATATAATTACGGGTCATAGTCGGCCAATAATAATCAAGAAATTTAATTCTGACCTTCAACTTAGGTCCGAATTGATGAGCACCACAAAGCTCTTCATATATCTCACCCATGACCTTCTGAGCCTCCTCATTACTGAGGTGATACAATCACATTTGGTCAAAAGAGCGTTGATGTAAGGTTTCATTCACATAGGTAAATGATAAAGCTCTCTTTTTAATCTGAGTGGCAAGAGAGTGATCATCTGGAAGCCTGTCATACTTCAAATATTCAATAAATGAGACTTTCCAATCTAAATATTCCTCAATAGTAAGCACTTTGAGGGTATGATCAAAATGAGACAAGTTGATGAGGCATAAGTCTTGATGATATTGGACAAAAATAGACACTGGGTTTATAGTTGGGTCAGCCAACTCATCAGTAAGTTTAGTTAGTGCATCTGCTCTACGATTCTCAGATTAAGTGATTCTAGCTAAAGTTATTTTAGGAATAAGACATAAGAGTTCCATTTCCCTATTCTAATAAGGTAAGAGCTCAAGTTTGAAAACTGTGAAGATTTCGGCTACTTGATTAATGATTAGGTAGAAATATTCAAAATTATTACCCACATAATATTGATTTGAATGACCAATTTTAGCCATAAAATCAGAGCTTCATACTCAGCTTCATTATTAGTATAAGGTTCTATAAAACTGTAAGAGTAACAAATGGTGTGGCATTTATGAGACACAAAAATGAGGCCCAAACTAACCCTAACCATGAGAGTTTCATGAGGGCATAGTGATTTGATGGAGGATGCACTATCAAGTAAAACTCCCAATTAGGGGACTCCTATTCTTCTACACTCATAACTAGTTCATTAGGTAGATCATCATTAAGTAGAGAATTTACAGTGATCAGGTAAGCAGCAAGAAAATCAGCTAGAGTTTATCCTTTTATAGTCCGTTGAGGGATAAAGATAATGTCAAATTATAATAAAATTATAAACCAATGTGCTAGGTGACCTAGCAAAGTCAGATGGGTCATCAAATACTATAAAGAGTTAACTTGAGAAAATAGTCTAATCTTGTGTGAGAATATATAGTGACTAAACTTCTGTATAGTAAAGATCAAAGCAAGACATTGCTTTTTCATTACCCGATATTTTAGCTTTGCAAGAATCAAACATAAGCTCAAGTAATATAAGACATTTTCTTTGCCTTCCTCATTCTCTTGAGTTAAAATAACAACAAGTGACTCATTAAAACCATAGTGTATAGAATTAATAGTCTACCTGAGATGGGTGTCGCTAACACAAGAGAACTCATCAAGTAGCACTTTATGCTCTCAAAGGTCCCCTGATAATTCTTATCCTAATGAAAGCGGGCATCCTTCTTTGCTAAAACAGCAAAGGGATAACATCCACCAGTAAGGTTGGAGATCAATCTTCGTAAGAAAGCAAGCTTATCATAAAAACCCTCAATTTGGTAAAATCCCTAAGGGGTTTCAAGTCCACTATGTCCTTAATCATGGAGGAATCAATCTCAATGCCATGATAGCGAATAATGAAACCAAGAAATTTTCCTGTAGTAACACCAAATGCGTATTTTAAGAGATTCATTTTAAATTATGCTTTTTCAAGTGCTCAAAAATGATTTGCAGATCTCGAATTGATATATACGGACCTTACTTTTGACCACGAGGTCATCCATATAGCATTCAACCTGCTCTTGAATCAGCTCATCAAAAATGACAGACATAGCACGCTAATAGGTGACTCTGGCGTTCTTGAGGCGGAATGACATCACCTTATAACAAAACACACAAATAGGGGTGTGAAATACAGTGAATTTCTCATCTTCATTGGCCATCTTTATCTTATTGTAACCAGGTGAATCATTTATAAAGGAGAAAATGCACTATTGGATGAAGCAATATCAACCATGAGCTTAGGGATGTGAAGAGTAAAATCATCCTTGAGGCATGCCTTAGTCAAATCACAGAAGTTAATACAGACACAAATCTAACTGTTCTTCTTCCAGACTGGAACAATGTTGGCAAGCCAAGTGGAATACTTCTCTTCACGAATAAAACCAACTTCTATGAGCTTCTTAGTCTCATCAATCACCTATTGCTCAATCTTTAATCTCATCCAACGAGGTGACTGTTTGGAGTTTGCAGGTTGAGAACCAGGAAGGTGTTGTTAATTTTGATGACATCCTCAAGAATACTGATGCTTTTATGGCAGCACGAGGCGATATTGGTATGGAGATTCCCATCAAGAAGATTTTCTAGGCACAAAAGGTAATGATATTCAAATGCAATATTTTGGGAAAGCTAGTTGTTACGACCACACAAATGTTAGAGTCCATGGTCAAGTCTCCTTGACCTACTCGAGCTAAAGCTACTGATGTAGCCATTGCAGATCTTGATGGCAGTGATTGTGTGATGCTCAGTGGAGAGACAGTAGCTGGGGCTTATCCAGAACTAGCTATTCAAACAATGGCTAAAATTTGTTTAGAAGTTGAGTCTTACCTAGACTTTGGATTGTTTTCACAGTGATAATGGCTGGAGCTCCAGTTCCCATGAGCCCAATAGAGATTCTTACTTCATCAGCAGTTTAAATTGCAAATTCAGAGAAAGCTTCCCTCATTCTGGTACTTACCCGTGGTGGAAGCACCATGAAGTTGGTAGCCAAGTATCTGCCGGCAATGCCAATCCTATTAGTGGTGGTTCCTGAATTGAAAGCGACTTTTTTTATTGGTCCTGCAGTGATGATTCCATTGTTAGGTATAGTCTTATATATAGAGGATTGATACTGAGAAGGTGTCTAGAGGAGAAGAAGAGGAATCGGGAGGAAAATAGTAAATCTATATTATATTAAAGCTGGTTACATGTTGTCTTAAATAGACAAAGTAAAGGTAAAGAAGTAAATACATTTGGTACAGGATAAGGTTTAATGTTTATTGGCTAACAGCCTCCCTCAAATTAAGCATTCGAGGGTTGAATGGTTAATTTGGATCGTAGATTATTATAGCGAGTGATAGAGAATGGTTTGGTTAAGATGTCTGCTATTTGATTTTCTGAAGAAATGTGCTGAAGTTTGATGTCGCCGGAGGAGAGATGTTTCCGGATGAAGTGATAGTCAATTTCGATGTGTTTTGTCCTTGCGTGAAAGACGGGGTTTTTGGCGAGAGCAATAGCTGAGACATTGTCACAGTGATTGACTGTTGGTGAGTCTTGCGGTAAAAGGAGTTCGGCGGTGAGGCGTCGCAGCCATAGTACGTCTGAGGTGGTGGCGGATAGTGCCTGGTATTCAGCTTCGGTTGATGATTTTGTGACGGTGACCTGCTTCTTGACCGTCCAGGAGATTAGATTAGGACCCAAGAAGGTACAGAATCCGGAGACGGATTTCCTGCCTATGTGGTCTGGAGCCCAGTCAGCATCGATGAATGTCCGTAGAGTGAGATCACTATTGACAAGCGGTAGGCCGAAGGAGATTATGCCTTTGATGTAGCTAAGGAGGCGTTTGAGGTCGTGGTAGTCATGATCCGTGGGCTGGTGCATTTGTTGGCAAATACGGTTTGTAGCGAATGCAATGTCTAGTCTTGTAATTGAAAGGTATTGTAGAGATCGGGCTAGGCGACGGTAGAGAGATGGATCAGCGAATGGCTTGTTGGATTCGGTTTTGTGACTGGTGGTCGGAGCGAAAGGAGCACAGGAGGCTTTGCAGTCTGCGAACCCGGCGTCCTTGAGCAACTTTGTTGCCTAGTGTTGTTGAGTTAGGAAGAATCCCTTTTGAGGTTTGTAGAACTTGTATGCCTAGAAAGAGGGAGATGTTGCCGAGCTGTTTGAGAGCGAAGTTTGATTGAAGGTCGTTGAGAAGAGACCGAATTGAGGCTGAGTCGTTTCCTGTCAACAGAATATCATCTACATAAATTAGTAGGAAAATGTAAACATGATTTTGATTGAAAATGAGTAAGGATGGGTCGGAATGACTGAACTGAAAACCATGTGTTTGTAGAAATGCGGTCAGTTTTTGGAACCACTGTCGTGGAGCTTTCTTGAGTCCATACAGTGATTTGTTGAGCTTGCATACGTGATTGGGCGAATGTGGGTCGACGAAGCCAGGTGGTTGACGCATGTAAATGTCATCCGGAAGATCGCCATGTATGAAGGCGTTGGAGATGTCCAGTTGTTGTATTTGCCAATTTCGATGAAGGGCAAGGGTGAGTAGAAGACAGATAGTGGGCATCTTGGCCACCGGACTAAATGTCTCAGTGTAATTTTCACCGTAGATTTGATTGTAGCCCAGTGCGATGAGGCGTGCTTTGTAACGATCAACTTGGCCAGAAGGAAGCATCTTAGTTTTGAATGTCCATTTGCAACCTCTTATTTTCTTGTTTGGCGGAGTAGGTACCAGGGATCATGTCCCTTGAGTTTGCACTGCGTTAAATTTTGTAATCATTGCACGATGCCAGTGATCGTGTTTGAGCGCCTGTGTATAGGTTGTCGGGGTCGGGGAGGTACTCGAGCTGCATAGTAGAGAAAGAATGTGTTTCGATTTGGATATGCCAGACTCGGATCTGGTTGTCATGTGGTGAATGGGGTTAGTAGGGATAGCGGGAGTGGGAGTTGGGTCAGCCGAGGTGTCTTGGTTGGTATCAGGCATAGTGGGCTGAGGCTGGTTGGGAGTAGGATGTGGTGCCGGAATAGTCTGAGGTCGAGTGACAGCGGGTTTGGTGAACCGTAAGGTAGTAGAGGTCGGGACAAGGAGAAGAGGGGATGTGCTATGGTTAGGAGATTGATGCGGTGGTGTGATATCGGTGGTGTAGGATTGGTAGGGAAATATGTGTTCTTTGAAGAGTATATGACGTGATATATAAATTTTCTTGGTAAGGAGGTTGTAGCATTTGTAGCCTTTGTGGCTAGACGAGTATCCGATGAACAGGCAATCGGTGGAGCGAGGGGCAAATTTGTTGGCGGTGTAAGGTTGAAGCCAGGGATAACAGAGGCACCCGAAGGTGCGAAGGTGGGTGTAGTTGAGGAGTATGTTGTAGAGCATTTGGTAAGGAGATCTGAGTATGAGGGATGTGGAGGGAGACGGTTTATTAAATAATTTGCGGTAGAGGTCGCTTCTGCCCAGAATTGGTTTGGAAGATCGGCAGCATGAAGAAGAGTCCGAGTGAGTTCGAGCAGGTGGCGGTGCTTCCGCTCTGCCAGGCCGTTCTGTTCAGGTGTATGAGGGCAACTTAGTTGATGTATAATGCCATTGTTTTGGAGAAAGGTTTGGAATGCATAGCTAACAAATTCCCCTCCTCCATCTCAGCGAAAAGATTTAGGAGTAGTGGAGAATTGAGTGCGAACTACGCTGCAAAATAATTGAAATTTCAAGAACGTTTCCTGTTTAGAATGCATAAAATAAATCCATGAAAAGCAAGTACAGTCGTTAATGAAAATCATATAGTATCGGAATCCATCTAGTGAAAGTTGCTGCCCCGGTCCCTACACGTCCGAATGTATTAGTTCGAACGGTGCTAGGGACTCAGTGATTCTTTTATTAAATGGAAGCTTGTGGCTTTTAGCCACATTACATGATTTGCAAAGAAAAGAAACTGAGATGTTCTTGCATTCCGGGAGTTGGCGGGCAAGAATAGGTAGTAGTTTGTTGTTCGGATGTCCCAAGCAGTCATGCCAAATCTGAGACGGGGCGGTGCTGACTTGAAGAGCTGTGGGCGGTCCCTCCGATGCCGGATGAATATGGTAGAGGCCTTTATGAAGGTGTCCACGAAGAAGTAGACGATTGTCCAGAGAATCCTTAATTTCAAAGCCGTTGGTATTGAAAGTAATTGAGATCGAATTATCAGAAATTAATTTGGAGACATAAAGGAGATTATGCATGAGAGATGGAACGTGTAAGATATTACGTAACCAGAGCTTACGGGGTTGTATCCAGTAATAGTAGCAAACTTTGTCCTGTGTTCTGGATTTGTAATGTGGAGCCATTTGCGACCGAAACTGAATCTTGGCCGGAGTATGGAAACGAATGTTGAAGCTGATTACTGTTTGGCGTCAGGTGCGTTGTGGCCCCAATGTCAAGAACCCAGTCTTGAGTCCCGTAGGGAGAGGGTTGCACGAGCATTGCTCTGGCTGCGGTGGAGGTGGTAGGAGCATATTTGGAGGTGTACCTATGCCAGCAGTTTATCGTGCTATGCCCCATTTTGCCACAGATTTGGCATACGGGGCGCTAAGATTGTGGTGAGGCCGGAGTAGGAGGTTGATTGGTCGGGAACGGCGTGGTGAACGGTGTGTTTTTGTTCCGGTTTGGGCGCCGTTGAGTTCAACCTTTGGATTGGTTGGAGGATGTGGCGTAGAGAGCGGACGCGGAGGAGGAGGAGGACTGGTCTTTTTGAATGTCTTGATTGACATGTATCTCCTTGCTGCAAAGTAGCGAGTAGAGTTTATCAAGATCGGCGGGAAGCGGTGATGTACGAACGGCTGTCTTGAAGGAATTGTAGTTCGACGGAAGCCCGTTTAAGATATATAGCACGATGTCCTCTGGATCAATCTTGGAGCCAGCGGCGGTAATATTGTCACCGATATTCTTGATTTGGGATAGGTAATGTTGCATTGTGAGGTTGTTCATTTGGAGATGATGAAGTTCGTTCTTGAGTTGAAGAACACGCGAACGGCTTGAAGGTTGCAGTCGTCGTTCAAGAACGTGCCAGATTTCATGCGACGTGGTGGCGGTAATGACATATGGAAGAATCGATGGCGATATTGTGGAGAAGAGGGCAGAGATCAGGTTGCTGTCGATGAGGCGCCAGCGGACCGATTCTTGTGAGCTTTCGTCGGACGGCTGAGAGTGGGCACCCGTGAGGTGACCAGCGTAGCCATTTGCTGAAAATTGCTGAAGGATCTGGATACGCCAGATTGCGTAGTTGTTTGTATTGAGCGGATGGTTTATGAAGTTCGTGATGTTAGAGACCAAGAACTTGAGTGGCGCCGGGATGCAGACGTCGACGTGGTTGTCGGCAGGGTTGGAGGAGGAAGAGGGAGGGAGGGAGGAAGTTGAGCTCTGGTCCCCCATTAATGGCTCTGTGATACCATGAGAAGGTGTCTAGAGGAGAAGAAGAGGAATCGGGAGAGAGAGAGAGAGAGAGAGAGAGAAAGACGAACTAGTTGAGGAAAACAGTAAATCTATATTGTATTAAAGCTAGTTACATGTTGTCTTAAATAGACAAAGTAAAGGTAAAGAAGTAAATACATTTGGTACAGGATAAGGTATAATGTTTATTCGCTAACAGATACCAATGCAAAGCACAGCAACAGCAAAAGCATCAACATCTGAGGCCACTGATGAAGCTGTTGGACTCGCCCTTGATTATGCAAAATCTATAGGACTCTGCTCACCTGGAGATTCTGTTGTCGCATTGCATCGACTTGGAGCCACTTCTATTATTAAGCTTCTTCCTGTGAAGTGATCAAAGAAAAGCATTTTGGTTTACATATATTTTGCTAGATCTATTTTTTAATTCACCCTTTCATTTTCATGTTTGTTTATTTTGTTATGCTTGCAAAACCATCGTACCATTGTTGAAACTTGAGAGGAAGCAGTGGGTTGCTCAAGCATAAGTAGTTCTGAGGATTCTGTTGAGAGAATATATAAGCAGGGGTGTCAATTTCGGGTTACGGGTCGGGTTCGGGTCGATCCGGAACTGATCCGGCACTATTCGGGTCAACCCGAATCCGACTAATTTTTACAAATGGGTCATTTTTTCGGACCTGAACCCGACTTGCTTTTGGGTGAACCCAACACGAAAAGGAGGGAATTGGTCCGCTTGAAGAAGAAGCACGAATGGCAGGCCGAAGCGGGCGTGCGAGGGTAGGCCGATGGATGGTCACGACAGGCCGGTGGAGAAACTGGAAGAAGAAGAAGAACGGCAAGCCGGCGTAGGGCAGCGACGTTTCTTTGACAGTTTGTTTGACAAAAATAAAATAAAAAAAATCAACGCGGTGATCCCCTGACGACAGGTCGGTGGAGGGAAGTGACAACCGTAGCGGGCGTGCGAGGGTAGTGCCGGGATGATGGACGCGATGACGATGCGACATTGCAACTGGTGGACACGATGACGCCCTGACAAGCTTACTTTGAGAGCCAATAGCTTTGTCGGATTTATTTAGTAAATGTGAAATCCATGGCAGCATTGCTGAAAACCAAGCAGATGTTGGTTTTGAAGTATGTGAGATTTGTTTGCTTGAAGAATCTTGAGCATGAGAAAGAAATAGAAAAAGTGCTTGTTAAAAAAACAAAAATAATGGGGAAGATATGGAGCTTGCATTATCCCTATATAGATTAGCCCTAGCTTTTCAATTACCTGATTCAGTGTGTGATGATTGATTTACAGACTAAATTAGTCATTCAATAGATGCAAAATTGAATTTAGTTTGCTTGAGTATTTCTTGAATTAGATTCGCTAGCAATTTTATCATTAAGGATCTGTTTGGAATAACATTCTAGTTGTTTTGCTTTCAAATAGTTATTATAATTTCATTTGACTATTAATTCTTGATTTCTTACTACTTTTCAAAAATTTCGTGATGAATTTTTTTTTATCGGTGGAAAAATATTCTTTGCAACTTCAGTAGTTAGTTATTTGTCGTAGTAACTTCATAATCAATCTTATAAAATATTATAGTCGTATCACACAGATTCTAAGGATTTGTTTGGGATAGTTTTTTTGCTACTTTTTGAAGTAAAAAACTTTTTGAGCTAGAAACTTTTGTACTAAAAATTTATTTTAAAAAGTAGTAAAAAAGTTATCCACAATGAAGTCTAAATCTTTAAAATTTAAGGAATATGATAGAGAAGAACTGATGTGTAAAAAAGTCAGTGAGGACCTACCTCTTATATTTTGCTTGAAAAATCATTTCTTCATCAAATAAATAAGGGAGAAATTTTGAGAAGGAGCATAGTTTAAAATTGTATTAGGAATAGGAGCATGATATTAAGTTAATTTGAAAAGGAGCAGAAACGCACTCATCCTTTGCGTTTTGCGTTTTCTGAAGAAAACGCATAGCAGGACTGCGTTTTCTTCAGAAAACGCAAAGCTACTTTGCATTTTCTTTGAAAATGCGATAGTAGGTGCATGGCGTTTTCTTCATCCAAATCAAATCTAGGGGCATTTTAATATTATTTGAACTTAAATATGTTAGTAAAGTATTTTAATATTATTTAAAAATTTATAATTTGATAAAATATATTAAATATATAACAATTAAAGTATATTAAATTTAAATAATATAACTATGATTAATAAATTAAATTTAAATTATATTTATATTATTTAACTTAATGAAAATTAATTAATTATTTAAAAATTAAATTTCATTTAAAAAATAAATTTAAGTGAAGTAATGAGGCCGATAATAAAAAAATAAATTTATTTTTAAATTTTTTATTCATAAAATATTATAAATTTATTTATTTAACTAAAATAAATATTAAAAAATTTTTGGAGATAAAAACTGAATTTAAATAATTTATAACTATTAGCTATTAACTTTTAGTTATAATAATTTTTTTCATTAATTCTGTTTTTCTTTTTAATAAATTTTTTCACTTTTGTTATGATAAAATTATATATGATGTTCTATAGTAAGAGAACACATAGTTTAAGAGCATAAAAATATTATTAAAAAAACTCTATTCCTCAGCTTGAAATATTTTTCCATTAATTCTCTTAAAAGTCTATTTATCATAAAAAAATGAGACAATTGTGAAATAAAAAGAATTACGAGCAATTTGAAAAATAATAAAATCATAAATTTTAAAATAATAACTTTGCTTTATATAATATATTCTAATAACATGAGATTACTAATTAGGATTTAAAATAGGAAATGTTCTAAGTAGACATTGGATTTATCTGTAAAAAAAAATAATAGATGCACATGCTGCTTGAATTACTTAATGAGAACATTGGATTCCTCTGTTATGAGATGTCATTGAAAGCATTGGATTCTTATAGCTGGCTATATCTAGTTGTACGTGATTGGACATATCATATAGCTGGCTATATCTAGTCCCATCAGATAGACTATAAAGTTGAAAGGTTCATTAATATGTTAATGTATATTTTGGCTGCACATGTTTACACTCTCCTATTTAAAGAGTACATACATAGCATATGAAGCATTTTTGTTAAGTCACTCAAAATGAGTTGGACATATATGGAGATGATAA
The DNA here is from genome assembly GCA_022539455.1 of Dendrobium nobile. Taxonomy (NCBI): domain Eukaryota; kingdom Viridiplantae; phylum Streptophyta; class Magnoliopsida; order Asparagales; family Orchidaceae; genus Dendrobium; species Dendrobium nobile. The sequence continues at coordinate 21,598,232 of CM039723.1, forward strand.
AAGGAGTCCCCAACAAAGAAAGATTTGATGAAGAAAGTCGTAGGATTCATGCTTCTATAGCACGAGCCGGTGATACTCCATTAGAGCGAAAGGCGAATGCAAATGAGATTTTTCGGTGTTGTCTCCACAAATGGTCAGAAGAAGAGGATGATAGGCTATGGGCTATACATGCTGAGTTGATCGTGGTAAAACTTTTCAGGACACAAAATTTTTTAAATGTTGCAGGTTGGAAATCACTTGAAATTAGGTTCAGAGAGGTTAACGGTCATTTTGTTAGCCCTCACTTCTTACAGATGCGATACCACGAGCTGAAACGCCATCGAGACGAGGGTTATTCACCACCAGATCTCGACTGTAGTCACCTTGATCATGAGCATGTCATTTTTTATCGTAGTTGGTGTTCGAGATATGACAAATTTATTAAAAATTTTTATAAAGATCGGATGAAGGAGATAACACTTGATGGTCAGCTGAGAGAGTTCTTCAAACTTGAGGATTGGCAGGACCTACAGTATGAGTTTGAGTGCAAGATGAAGTGTTGTCCAACACAGTCACAGCTCCAATCACGTATGCATATGCTGCTTAGGAATTAGTACACCTGTAGCATCGCTTATTCGAGGCCATCTTTTATATTTTCATGCCCGTCGTCCTTTTTATTTAGCAGCAAGAGTGTCTTTTATTTTAATATGTTATGTTATCTTGTTTATGTGGTTATCCCGTACTAAAAATAGAAGGATCAGTAATGGAGATTGCTTAATTTATTTGATATTTATTGACAACGCATTCTGAATTGATAACACAAGCTAAGTTGATAAAAGTAGATGAGTTAAAAATTTTGCGAAATTAAAGTACACACATTTAATCTAAAGACTGATTTCAATATAAAGATGAGAGTACATATTATGAAAAATGAACATAATAAAGTCCAGACATAGTACATCAATAAATACTCCTGAATTTCAACTATCTCTTCTTCTTGTGCCTAAGAGCATCTGTGCCTGGGGTGTATCTTAATGGTTCCCTCCTACTCCTCCTCTGGAGTTGTGGTTCTTCTTCTTCTTCATGATGCACCTTCTCTTCTGCAGTGTTCATGTCAGGTTGGACGTCTTCAGCAACTATGCCATGCTGTGATGGAGTTCCTGTCCAACCAAATAGTGTCGTCCACATGGGATTGTTCAAGTCATATGGAGCATCTCGCCCATACGAAGATGCTGTACCAGGCCATTGTGATTCTGGAATTGTCTAATAGCTTCCTCTTCTGCCCTGAGATGAACTCCCTTCACCACGTATTATAGAAGGCCCTGCTCCCGTAATCCCTAAAGGTCGGCCAGAATCAGCTGATCCTACGTACATAGAGTGTCTTGGCGGATCTGTAGGATTTGAACGTAATCCTGAACTATGAGATGTAGATCTCCTTGCTGGCTGCTCCATTACTGATGTTCGTCCTCCTCGTCGAGGTTGTCGGCCAGTAGTATCAATATATACAGATTGCTCCACTTGTCTTGCAAGTTCTACAATATCAGCATATCCTTGATTTATAGACCCCCCACTCTCCATCTGACCCGTAGCATATGATTCAGCAATTTCTTTACTACGCAAGAAGTAATCAACCTATAAATGCAAATTTATTAATAATTATAATATAATCAACTTGTATATGACGGAACATTTAAATATGTACGAAATCACTTACCACTATCCTCTCCTCCAGTGACCTAGGATAAATTGTTTCTGGTGGATTTGTCGCCGCTTTAAGTAGGTAGATGGAAGCCCAAGATCTGTACCATTGTAAATAATCTGATAACTCCTTCTGACCATCTCCCAATGGATGCGTGATGGTTGTAATTAGTGCTAATCTGTTATTCCATAACTCAATATATCCTCTATGATAATGAAGCCAATCTACCTCAGCTCGGCCTCTCCCATCAACCCGTAGAAATTCACGCTCCATGGGCTCAATCGTTCGAGGTTGAATGCCTCCAAATTGTCGCATCACCCTATCAGGCAAATGCCACTCTACCCGTTTCCAGCTAATCAATGGGACACGAGCCATCCATAGGTTGTTCGCTTCATGGCATATTGCATGCATCATGCCAATTATAGCATCCGAGTAAGGCATAAATATTGCCTGCGTTGAGAGATAAAATTACAAATTAATATTTACTAGGATGATATGGTAGATTTAAATTAGAGCTACCTGGCTAAGTTGAAGTCCATCCAGCTCATCTCTGTATGTCATCATGTTCCCAAGTGGAACTTCTCGCACTCTTCCTTCAGCCCACCTATAATAATTTTATGTTGTCAAATTAATCATTTTAACAAAAATACATCATAAGAGTTTTAGTGAATGCCAAATTACCTCAAAGCTAGGGGCTTTCCAATGATATCCCGTGGGTATGGAACTTGAAGTGTTGGCCTGCCAACATGTATCCGCTCCCAAGCCCATACCTGCAACAGAGGTAGGCATCCAGCTATGTACATTCTCGAAGGTCGTGTCGCTAGATTCAACTCTCTATACAGATGTGCCAATACCGCCGAACCTAGAGAGTAATGGGCAAAATTCTCTATGTGCTCAAGTAATGGGAGATATTGCATATGCACGTGGGATCCGGATGTATCAGGCAATAAATAGCAACCAAGCATATACATAATGTATGCCCTAACATGTTGAAGGAACACATGTCGGGGTAAATCTTCATATGACTCCCGGTAAAAGGTCAATCGTAACCATCGAAGCGGTATAATTGAGTACGCTTGTGAATGCCCCATTCTGAAGATAACCTCTACATCGTTATCGTCAGGATCATGGTACGTAACATTTGGGTCTGCGTGGGACCCCAAAAGCTCATTACAGCACTCTATCCATGTATCCCAACGTAACCCGTCTCCGACTACTGAACTACCAATAATTGGCGCACCATCTATCCTGATGCCCAAGAGCAACTGAACATCCTGTAATGTTATTGTCATCTCCCCCACCGGTAAGTGAAAGGTGTTTGTTAGTGGACACCACCTTTCAACCAATGCACCTATTAAAGCGTGGTCTAATTATATGAACTGTTGGTGCCGAATTGAGTCCAAGCCTGTGATTTGAAGTGTATGAAGCATTCGTCTGCAACGAATTGGCCACTCATGTGCCATATGTAGGTGGGTTGAACCCACAAGATGCACAGCCTGTGGAATAATAAATTATGAGTTGATGAAAAATTTGCATTATAATTGATATATTGGGAGAAAAATTACCTCATTAATGTGTGAAGCTCTATGAGCATCCCCCAATAATCTTATGCTAGGAAGCTCTTCTACCTCTTGCACATCTACTTGTGCACGACTACCTTGTCTAGATCGTCGTGCCCGACCTCTTTCTCCTCTACCTTCCATATCGTCTGATTGGAAATATAAAGAAGGGCAAATTTTTAGAAGGAACACATTTAATGTTAGATTTAGGATAAGGATCATTATATAAATTAAATTTAAGACGGATCAAAAACGCAAAATGGGGGGACGTTTTTGCATAAAACGTGAAGTAAGGCAGCATTTTGGCAAAAAACGCAAAGAACCTTTGCATTTTCTTCAAAAAACTTGATGGAGGTTCACGTTTTCCTCTTAAAAAGATTTTTTTTTTCTCAAAACAATGAATGCAGAGAGAGAAAGAGGCGTGGAGGGTGAGCCTTGAATGCAGAGAGAGGGAGAAAAATGGATTGGGAGATAATAAAGAGTTTAATAGTTTTCAAATTTAAATATAATTGTTTTTAACTTGTTTTAACAAATTTTCATATTTTTAACTTATTTTAAAATAATAATTTTTTTTAAATATTAAATGATTTTATTTAAATATAATAAAAATAATTTTACTTTTTAATTGTTTATTCAAATATTATTTAAATACTTTTTAATTATTTATTATTATAACAAATTTTTTAAATTTTAGCTTATAAATTTTAATTAACTTATTAAAAAAAATTTTAATTACTACCTTTAATTATTTAACTTATAAATTTTAGCTTATTAATCTTAAAAAATTTAACAATTAAAACTAATAAAATTTTTTAATTTAACAATTGATAAATTTAATAATATTATATATATATATATATATATATATATATAATTCAAAATTTATTGATTAATGATACATAATATTAAATTAATTTTAAATTATATTTTTATTTAAGTTAATAAAAATTATATGGTGTAAAATAAGTTTTCAAATTTAAAATATTATTTAAAGTGTTACTAAAAATTCTAAAGTTAATTAAAATTTAATTAAATATTATAAATATAAAATAAATTTTTTTAAATTCTAATTGATTTCTCCCTCTCTCTTTCTATTCGTTTCTGTCAGTCTCTCTCTTTCTCTTTATGCATAAAAAATGTTAAATTTAAAGTCTCACTCTCTCTCTCTCTTTAATTTTTGCTTGACATGACTATTCAACTCTCTCTCTCTATTTCCAAGCTGAAAACGCAAAGTTGCTTTGCATGTATGATCCTTTTTAATTTTTTTTAATTATGCTCCTTCTATTAAAATAATCATTAATAATGATCCTTTTTAAAATTTCTCCTATAAAGAATCTTATTGAGACGAGTAGAAGCAAGATTAAAGTCTTTACAGTATTTACTAATATGCAAAAAAAAAAAATGTGAAGCCCATTTAACAACATTACATTAATTAAATATTCAAGTACAAGCAAAATGACATTTGAAATAACAAATCCATTACAATTTCTCAATAACCTTAATCTCTCCTCGTTGTTGTCCTTGGATTAGTAGGGCAGGTAGCAATGTTGTGACCCTTGTTATGACAGAAGGAGCATGTTCTACTTGAGGATGCACGGGTTTCATCCATACTGTTACGATAACGGTTAGTTCTAGGTCTCCCTGAACGACGCCGGATTGTAGGAGCTAATAATGGTATAATGCCAAGATCTTCATTATATGGTGGCCATAGTGTCCTCTTCGGGATTACATGAAAAATTCCTGAATAACTTTCTTTGTAACACACTAAGTTATAGTAGATCGATACAAAAGCATTGTGATCCCAACGTCGTGAACTCAAAGCAATTACTGCATGTTTGCATGGCATGTGATAAATTTGTGGGTGACCACACGAACAAGTGCATGTTTGTGGAGATGTAATAATAAAGCGAAATGACCTACATGACATGCCAAACACCTCGAACTCATGGTTATTAATTTGGGTTGGTTGTGGACTTCTATGTGCCTGTCGTTTAGCCAATTCTAGAACTGCCTTTGTGCGTAGTACAAATGCTGAGCTATCAGAAGCAATCCATTGTTCAACCTTGGCTGCTCGCTTTATGAATAATGAGACAAGATTGTAATATATACTCATGATTAGGCCTTGTATAGGTAATCCGCGGGCTCTTCGTAGGACGCCATTAAAGCATTCAGAGGCATTTGTTGTCATTACTCCATACCGAAATCCACCATCGTAAGTTAGGGCCCACTTCGTGCGATCCCTCTCCATCAACCAATCGTAAGCCTCTTTCTTTATGTTTTGTATGTCTTTCATGTGTCTTTCGTGGATTTTAATATCATCTGTATTTCCTGCCCAATACATTTTATCACAAACAGCATCACAATCAGCGATGGCTAGACGTCGCAAAACTTTCTTAAAATTTTCTCGCAGGTGATGCAGACAGTGTCGATGTGCAGCCCATGGGAAAACCTCAGAACAACCGCGTATCAAGCCGGCATGTTTGTCGGATATAATACATAAATCAGGCCGGGAATACGTACTCAGAATCAGATCATGCAGCATCTGCAAGAACCATATCCATGATTCTATGGATTCGAATTCAACCACTGCAAATGCAAGAGGGTATAAACCACCATTTCCATCGACACCAACAGCAGCAAGCAATGTTCCTCGATATTTTCCTAATAAGAAAGTACCATCTAGACAAAGAATTGGACGACAATGTTGCCATCCCAAAATGCTTGGCCCAAAGGACCAGAAAATGCTCTTGAATCGCATACCTTGTGTGACTTGAATATTATAAACAGATACAGGCACTGCTAAACGTATTGCTTCCATGATCCGGTATAATGAACTGTATGATTCTTCGTAACTACCAAATACTGTTCTTATTGCTTTTCTTCGTGCATCCCAAGCTTTCATATACGATACTTGAACATCAAATTTTGAGCTGATTCGGGTAATGATTTCTTTTGGTTTTAGATCTAGTTGTTGCCTTAAGGTTCCTGTTATAAATTGGCAGATGAACTTCGAAGTACAATTCCGGTGACTTGCAGACAATATCGGGTTGGTGCAAGTATGTCGCCCGGTTAAGGTTGAAATCTTCCATACCCCTCCGAGGCGTTTACTCTTTGCTGCATGCAGACGCCAAGGACAAGGACGAGTTCGGTTATCGTGTTGGACACATTCTACTATTAGACGTGTCTTATTTGAGGTTGATTTCTTGTATTCTACATTTTTTATTATGGACCACCCAGCTAGAGCACATTGAAGTGTTTCCTTGCTTCCAAATGTCATACCCTCATACAGATGATCTGGAATGTCGGCATCAAAATTTTCTTGATGATTATTAACAGGAACATCAATATCATCACTCGCGTCCCACTCTTGTGCAGTGCATAACTTTGCTTGGAACTCATTACTTACCATCATATCATCTAGATTTTGTACATTTTGTACCGTATGTTGCTGAATAATAACTATTATTATATATAATAATAATAACTATTATTATATATAATAATAATAATTAGATTACTTTTATTATTATTTTTAAGTTTTAGTTTTAGTTTTATTTAATTATTAATAATTATTATTATTAGTTAAGTTTTATTAGTTTATTATTATAAGTTTAGTTATTATAATTTATTATTAATTTTTATTAGTTTTATTATCATTTAGTTAATTATTATTATTATTTAAATTATTATTTATTATTATTTTTTTATTATTAGTTTTAGCTTATTTATTTATTATTATTATTATTAGTTAATTATTTATTGTTTTTAAAAGTTTATTATTTATTAATAGTTTTAGTTTTATTTATTCATTATTATTTCTATTAGTTATTTATTTATTAGATTTAACTAATTCAACTTCTCGGTTTTATTCTCTCTCTCTCTCTCTCTCTCTCTCTCTCTCACTTCTGCAAAGTTCAATATTATTATAGTTATAATTTTTCTTAAACAAAATAGCTAAGACATAGCATACAAGTTTTTTCAACTAATAATAATAATAAACTAAAGAAAGAAATGATAATAAATAAAGTGATAATTAAACTAAATAATAATAACTAAAAACTAATATTAATAATAAACCTATTATTAATAATAAGTTATAAATAAATAAATAAAATAAAACTAGTAATAATAATAATAATAAAATAAAGATCTAATAAACCTAATAATAATAATAATAAAACTAATAATATTAATAATAAATAAATGCTAATAAAGCTAATAATAACTAAGCTAATTATAATAATAATAATAATAACTAATAATAATAACTAATAATAACTAAAACTAATAATTAAAAAATTAAAATAATAACTAATGATATATAATAATAATAATTAGATTACTTTTATTATTATTTTTTAACTAATGATATTTATAAAATAATAACTAATGATATTTATAAAATAATAACTAATGATATAATACAAAAAATTACTACAAATTAAAATATACATAATAACGACACAGTTAGCACATATATAAGTTTTTTCTATTCTAACAATATTACTTGATCCAACAATATTACCAAAATTTCATGTCAAAATTTCATCGTAATATGCTCTCAACATCACCTTTTCTACAATATTGGTAAAAAAAGTTCAACACCCTACAAATATGAGGTAGAATAATTCAAGAAAATTTCAGCAACATTTATAATAACAAATTGCAAAAAAATTTTTACTAGCAAAAAAACCACTACTTGCACATTATAAGCTCTTAAAAATAAATGAACAGACATACCTTAACTGATGCAAGTGTTGCCTTAGACGTAGCTTCGAATAGCAAAAAAATTTCGTCCGAATCCACTGCTATTTATAGGCAAATTAATACATTAAAAAAAAAATTTAAAGCAAAGTGGCTCACGGATGAACAGGGCTGAAGTCACGGGTTTGCCATCCCGTGACTTTTTTCCGGCTGAAATCTCGCACGGTTTGCCACCTTCGCATGAATTACGCCAAGTGTGGGGGCTACTTGTGAAGAAAACGCCACCTACTATCGCATTTTCAAAGAAAATGCAAAGTAGCTTTGCGTTTTCTAAAGAAAACGCAGTCCTGCTTTGCGTTTCTTCAGAAAACGCAAAGGATGAGTGCGTTTCTGCTCCTTTTTAAATTAACTTAATATCATGCTCCTATTCCTAATACAATTTTAAACTATGCTCCTTCTTAAAATTTCGCCATAAATAAGCTCAACCCACCTACTCTATGTAGCTCCCAACATCAAAATCCAATGGATATTCATCTTTATAGTGATGATCTAAGGATGCTTTTCCACTGAAAATGGCAATTCTTTAGTACTTGTTTGATTGTAAGGAATGCTTTTATTCACAATTACGTTACATCACCAAAAAATCGCATTGATCAAGCACGAATCTTGTGACATATTTAAGTTGGGATCTTCCAAAATTAAAACTAGGACCATGCTAACTCCAATTTCAACAAACTTATAATCAAATTGAATGTCTAAATAAGATGATTCCATGGAAACTAAAATCGATCCAATTTGAGCCCGACCATATTCACAATTACGATAATTTCTCCTTAGATATCATTTTCTCGTGAATGTTAGGGAGTTGGAGGCGTGAATATGAACCGGCCACTTGAACCAACCATTCCGCTAACATAAAACATAAGATAAATTCTCAAAACAACTAATTGATGCCCTTGATCAAATGGCTGATATTAAATGCAATCTTTTGCGGTATTTTGAACCATTGGATTGAGGCATGCTTGATTTGGAGAGGTATGAAAAGAGTTAGGTAAAATTCATTTTGTATTCATGTTAACATTTAAAAATTATTAAATAGATGGCATTTTCATTTTATTTATCATATATATGTATTTATTAATTTTATATATTTTATATTTTGACTTGATTTATTACATTTTATTAATTATTCATTCATATATTATTAATGCTAGTTTTAAAGCATATATTTTGATGTATATTCATTATATTTGTTGTATTAATTATTTTAAATATATTACTTCAATCAAAGGAATAGAAACATACTACTCTGCTATATATATTTATGCCCTCTCATCCCATTTTAGTTTTTGATTTTCTCCTTTCCACCCATAGCCGAGCTATTATAGCAAGGGCAATGTGTTCACTACCGTGTTAATCCATTGTTTAGACACCACCCATACTCAATGGAGAGATTATTCTTCACGGACGTCCGGACGTAGCTCTACGTCTAGAGATGAATCAGATGCAACCATGTCAGCGATACAGAGCCGCAGTACCAAGCGATACTCACCAGTACCTAGCCACGGTAACAAGTGAAGGGATGACATGTCACATTCAGGTTAGTCCCCGAACAACATTCAACATCCGTTCATAATAAATTTTTCGTCGATGCTAGTTTCCAGACCTGTAGAAATACTTAAACTTTGCATAGTCTGTGTGTTGTCATTTCCCAAGAATCCAAGATTGGAATTACCAGAGCTTATCAATGGTAATCGAGAATTGGGAGAAAAGATAGGGTTTTGCGAACATAGAAATCCATTTGGTGAAAATCCCATCATCTGGTTCATATTCTGACCCATAGGTGATCGGCCTTAAAGTCCTATTTATTATAAAGACATGAAGTTTGGGCTTTGGAGAGCACCAAGAATATTAAGTTGCTGCCCATGCAATTACTAAGAACACGGGCTCATAAAATTATTTTGCAGCTCCCTGTATCAGATAATGCTGAGCAAGGTAAGTGCCCAAAGGCGTGTTATGGTTGTTAAAGCCTCATCAAAATTTGAGGATTATTGAATACCAGACAGCTCTGATTTCTCTATGTGAATAACACAACTCTTTTACTATTCACTAAACAAAATCGGACGGTTCTCTGGTCCGGTGTTTACATAGAATAATGATAAAAGGAAAATAGAAATCACAGATTGGAGATACCTGATTGGGAGATGGATTGTTGCCTCCTTGCACCTGATTTTGATTTGGAAAGGGAGGAAAGAAGGGAAGCATCATTCTTTTTGATTTTTCAATTGTGAAAAAGGAAAACAATTTTAAGTTAGCAAAGTACATGATGTGAAGGAAGCAAAGGAGGCAGAGAGGGAGCAAGGAGATTAAGGGACTATTTTGAAATAGGATTTAGGCCGGATTTGGAGCAGATTTGAGCTAAATCCAGCCAAACGATAAAAAATGCAAAACCAAATCTCATGTTAAATCAAAGTCATTACCTCTTTTCTTGTTAAATCATGTATTTACTAAAACCTTTGGTTATGTGATTTTATGAGATTTGGCCAAAGAAGCGCGCGAAAAGCGAGAAAGTTACCTTCATAGCAAGCGAGCTCTCTTGTTGCTTCTGATAAAAAAATGTTGTTAACTTCCAATCCAACTGAAAGGGAACACCGTTGAAGGGCCAAGTTGAACAACCACGAAGAAGAACACATGAAAAACTGTTCACTCATGTGAAGGGATGAAGCCGAACGAAATAGCGAGGGGAAAAGCAAAACCTAAGCTCCTCTTAAGTTATTGTTGGATAACTTAGTTAATATAATTTAAAATATTAATAATTAAGTTAAAATAATTCAATATTTTATTAAATTATTAATAAAATTATTGATTAAATACTTAATTATTTCAAAATAATTAATAGGATTAAATATGATTTTAAATAAAAATAATTATAAAATATTGTTTATGATTAAGCTTACATTTTATGATACTTATTTTTATAAATTATTTTTAATAATCATTTTATAATAATTATTTTTAATAATCATTTTATAATAATTATTTTTATTTAATCCTATTAACTATTTTGAAATAACTAAGTATTTAACTAATAATTTTATTATGACTAAATTAATTATTTAAATATTTTTAATTAATTTCATTTTTTTATTAATATTTTAAATTATATTAATTAAGTTATAGGAGTCTAGGTTTTGCTTTTTCCTTCTCTATTTCGTTGGGTCTTCCTTCCTTCGCATGAGTGTAGAGTTTTGCACGAGTTCTTCTTCGTTGCTGTTCCGCTTTGCTCCTTCGACGCCTGTTGTATCCGAAGAAACAACGGGAGCTCGCTTGCTGTGAAGGTAACTTTCTCCCTTTCGCGCGCTTCTTCGGCCAAATACCGTAAATCTGGCGAACCAAAGGATTTTGTAAATCCGGGATTTACCATGAAAAGAGGGAATTTCCCGCCAACCGCGGCTCCCTGTGATTTGGTTTTGCAGTTTTGGCCGTTTGGATGGATTTAGTTCGCTTCAAATCCGGCCTAAATTCTGCATCCAAACAGCCCTTTAATCTCCTTCCTCCCGCTCTGCCTCCTTTGCTTACTGCACCTGCACTTTGCTAACCTAAAATGTTTTTCCTTTTTCAGAATTGAAAAATAAAAAGAACGATGCTTCCCTTCCTTCCTCCCTTTCCAAACCAAAATCAGGTGCAAGGAGGAAACGATCCATCTCCCAATCAGGTACTCCATTCTGTGTTTTTTAATTTCCTTCTGCCTCTCCAACTGTAGGGTTTTACTTGGATGACTCTTTTGAATTGTTCACAGTTCCAGATATCCTCAAGCGCTGCCCTGCCCAACCAATTCGGCTTCAATAATCCTCAGATTTTGATGCCAGCTATGAGAGGCTTTAACAACCAGAACGCTGTTTTGGGCACTTTGCTTGCTCAGCATCAGCTGATGCAGGGGCTGCAAAATAATTTTATGGGCGCGCTTTTACAACAGGGCATTATGCCCCAATTCAATGGGCAGCAACTTAATCTTCTTGGTGCTCTCCAAAGTCCAAACTTCATGTCTTTACAACAAGCAGGACTTTTAGGCAGGCCGCCTATGGGTCAGAATATGAACCAGATGATGGGATTTTCACCAAATGGATTGCTATGTTCGCAAAACCCTATCTTTCCTCCAAATTCTCGGTTACCACTGATAAACTCTGGTAATTCCAATCCTGGATTCTTGGGAAATGACAACACACATGTTGGGCAGAGTTTAAGTAGTTCGACAGGTCTGGAAACTCAGATAGCCAACCAGACATTACAAGATCCAATCTTGCCAAGTCCACTTCAGGATAATAAATCCAACGAACGGCAGTGGCCTCAGGTAATAACTAGAGAAACATCATTTTTTAGTTCATAGTATCTTCACTGTTATCTAGTAATCCCCCCAAAAATGCACATTTCTGAAGAAAAAAAAACATCCTTTTTATTGCTTTTCAAATCCATATGTGCAATATTTTTACGCTCTTGGCTGTTTCCTGCGAGTGACAATTGAAATTTCTCCTCTGGGGGAGTGAGGTGGAAAGAGTGGGGAGTCAAAATCAGCTATTAAAGTTCTAATCACGCCTTCTTAAACCCTTACTGAAGTGATACTTCTTATTCATGCTTTGATGTTTTATCATTAGACTGATGTTAAGTAAAACTGAAAGTTAAGTATTTTAAATGAGAAAGGTCATCCTAGACCCAATCTTTCAACCCCAAAAAGGTATATATTTTCCTTTTATTGATTGTTGCTGCATGAATTCTGTTTCATATTCCAATTCTTAATTTCGTAATCATTTCCATACTCCGCAAATTTGAGGACAGCTGTTGATTCAAATGTGTAGCAATACAACTTTATTATTAGATAATGTTAACTGAGAAATGTTACTTATAACTGAGAGGAGTTGTTTGGGAAGAACATGCTTGCTCCCATTTTCTCTGATGAACACATGGATGGAACACTAGGGCCTGAGATATGCCCAATACATAGATGGGAGACTATTAGCCCAAATGCTTAAGAGTCAATTGGCAAGGGTTACTACTAGTAAATTAAGAACTAAACTCTTCATTTTCAATTTGAGATCATTTTTTACTTATGCATCTCATTAGATTTAAACCTTTATTACAAAATTTTTTGTTATGCCTTAGTTCATTTATTTAGATTCCCTTATTACTATTTATATATTTGGTCTTTGAAAGTTATGTTTAGTCATTTCATTAAATATGATCAAATACTTTAAGATTGAACATGTATTAAATTTGCATTTTCCATTTACTATGATCTCCTTAACTCCTTTGTTTTTTTTTTTTAAATAAATTTATGTTTTTAGCACTGTTTTTTAATTATTAGAACTATAAGATAAGATTTTCTACTTGTCGTCATCATCATCATCATTGTAATGAGACTTATCTCAATGTTCGGAGTTCATTTTGTTAAGAATCCTTCATTCTTTTTTGTTTTTTGAAACATGGGGTGTTAGTGCAAAATTTTTTTGTGACTTCTAGAAATATTGCCTTGAATCTAACCCTTGTCTTTCCTTATCCTTTTACATTAATTTTACTAGTGGTGCCTCTTCTAATTTTTATTGTTTAGGCACAAATCATCAAAAAGTTTATCTTTACCTTTCATAGATACTCCATTCACATCTCTCTCACATATTGCTCATATTTTCAATAGTTTCCATCAAGTAATTGGACCTAATCTATTTAAAGTTCAAATTTTTTTTTTTATGATTGATTCTATGATATCTTGACTGTCAAGTTGATTTCTTTTTTTTTTTTGATCAAAATGCACATTGCATTAGAAACTAAAAAAGAACAATTTACAAACTACGAATGTGATAGTATCCTATCACAATCCACCTTTAACAAATCAAAAAACAAAGGAGGAACCAAATTGTTGTCTAACACCTCCCAAAGAAAATCACCTCCTAACGCATGGTTAGCACAAAAATTAGTCAACTCATTGCAATTCCTATTCACACAATGAAAGAGACTCTTACCAAAACCTTCCAAGAAAGAAAAATTCTCCAAGTCTTCCAGGTGAATCTTCCGGAATTGTCCATCCACCTCCTTCTTCAAGTAGTTGATAATATTGAGATTATCACTTTCAATAATGATACCTTTTGCATCTAGCATCCACTCCATAATAACCATCTTCAATGACCGGAAGGCTAATAACTCCAAAAAACCACAATCCCAATGAGTACAAGAGTAACCAAAAGCAAGTAAGAATCTCCCATTGGAATCTCTAAAAATTCCACCAACCCCTCCTTTGTTATTTTTGGAAAGAGCAGCATCAATGTTCACTTTAATCCAACCTGGGGGAGGGGGGAACCAAAAAGAAAGCAGCTGTTCAGGCCGATTAGTTCCCCAGTGATCCAAGATTAGATTAAAATCCATATTCGAAGCATAGCTGATAGCATTAGATGCTAAGAAGTTTAAACTGAGCTCTGAATTTCCATGCTTAACTAAATTTCGGCTTTTCCAAGACCAATAGATCATAGAACAATATACCTTAACAATGAAAGCATTCTTCACCGCCAAACGTCCCAGACCTGCTCTACAATCCGCTGTAGAACTGAAATAAGGAACCGGAAATCCCCAATTATTCAACAGCTCAGAAATTTGCTGAACTTTCACACAACTAGCCATTATATGATCTACATTTTCTTCACTTGCACATCCCCTAGGACAAGCATTATGCCCCTACAATCTTCGGTACATCAAAAAAGAATTAGTAGGTAATGCATTATTGAACAGTCTCCACCAGAAGCATTCTACTTTCGAATTCAGCTTCAACTTTTTTAACCACTTTCCATAGTCCACCTCTAAAAGCTCCTCTTTATTAAAAGCAAGGTTTAAAATTGCGTATTCGGGTATTGAGGCGTTTTTCGTTCGTGAGGCGAGGCGTAAGCCTCAAGGCGATTTGAGGCGTAAGCCTCAAAATCAAAAAATTGCGTAAACATAAAATAATAAATTTTGTATATACTAATGAGTAAATAATATATAAAACATAAAAATGCACAAGATAAATAGCAATGACATTAACATATCACATAAGAAGTTAGGAACTCACTAGTCATTAGCATTATCATCACTCATCAGTCATCACTAAGGGGGTCTTCATTTGAATCATCATTATGATGAGCTGCTCTCTCCTCTTCCCCCTCTCCTATAGAGTCCAAAATCTCCCAATCAGCTTCTTCTTCCTCATTATTAGTTATCTTCCTCTTCCCTAAATAGTAAATATTTTTGAACAATATCATAATGAATAATAGTGTAATACATTAATAAAAGTTTAAGAAAAGAAAACTATATTATTTATATACCTTTTTTGATTTGTTCTTGAGTTGTGGTGGATGTGGATGCTTTAAGACCATCAAAGAAATCAACATTTAAATCTTCATCTAGTAATTCAGACGGCATCACTTCAACTTCATCATCTACAAACCACTCATCATCAGATGCCACATCATCGCAAAGCAAAGGATCTTCATCATCCATTAATCCTTTTTTCTTCAAATTTCTATCTCTGAGTCTCCTATTATACATAATGTACACCAGTGAGTTCATCCTCAATGTCGACAAGCGATTTCTCCTCTTTGTATGCACTTGGTTGTAGGTACTCCAATTCCTTTCACAGCCAGATGAAGAGCATGTCAAGCCCAAAACTTTCACAGCAAAACGTTGTAACTCTGGAGTCCCATCACCAAATTGAATCCACCACTCAACTGGAGATCGTTTGGCAATTGTATCTTTTGCTTGTTGTAATCCAAAAAAACCTTCTTTGTTCCTAAAAGGTACCAATTGCAAGTCAGCATTTGATCTTTCAGTTGCATCACTTATTAGACGATCCATGCAATGATATAATCCCAACTTTATTTCAGGGTTTGTAGACTTGTTCTCTGCATATTGATACTGAGGGTTTAGGTAATAGCCAGCGGCATGCAAGTGTCGGTGAAGCTGTAGTTCCCACCTATCATCAATAATATTCCAAATTTCCCTAAAGCTTCCCTCACTGCCTCCTAAGTTGGAGGCAATCATCTCTTTGGCTTCATCCATAGCATTGTAGATGAAACCCATTGCAGGCTTCTTCTCAGCATCCACCATCCTTAAAACATGAACCAAAGGTCTAGTGGTTGTAATGGCATATAAGACACTTTGCCAAAATCTGTCATTTAAAACAATCTTTCTAATCTCTTTTCCCTCAGCCTTCTTCGCCCAAGCACAACTCAACCACTGTGTAGATGTGAACATAGCCTCTAAAGGTTGTCTGGCATCCAGCATGCTCTCTAAGGTCAAGTATGCGGTGGCAAATCTTGTTGCGGCTGGCCTTAGAATTTCTTTCTTCGAAAACTTTCTCATAAGAGCTAGAATCCAAGAGTGGTTGTAAATAAACTTGGTTATTTTTTTGGCTTTAGTGAGTGCATTTTTATGTTGAGGTAGATCCCCAAGCTTCTCAAGAATCAGATCTATGCAATGTGCAGCACATGGAGTCCAATACAAATGTTTCCTCTTCTCCATAAGTTTATTACCTGCAGCCTTATAAGAACTTGCATTATCTGTCACAATTTGTACAACCAAATGTTCTCCAACCTCATCAACAATGCTATCTAATAATCTAAATATGAACTCAGCATCTTTGACCTGGTCAGATGCTTCAATTGACCTTAAAAACACAGTACCATAAGGATTATTAATGAGGATGTTGATCAGACTTCTATGTTTGATATCAGACCACCCATCTGACATAATTGTTACTCCTGTTTGGGCCCAAGTCTTCTTAATTTCTTCAATGCTTTTATCAGTGCTTTCCAACTCCTCCTTCAAAATCCATGTTCTTAAATCATACATAGT
This sequence comes from Dendrobium nobile, assembly GCA_022539455.1. NCBI lineage: Eukaryota > Viridiplantae > Streptophyta > Magnoliopsida > Asparagales > Orchidaceae > Dendrobium > Dendrobium nobile. The sequence continues at coordinate 21,615,041 of CM039723.1, forward strand.
TGGAGGTTTAAACCCTCTCCCAAATGCTCCAACTGAACGAATCATGTTGTAATAAGCAGGTGATGTTGCAACATTAAATGGAATTGCATTTTCGTAGAAGAATCTGCCTATATCCTTACACACTCTTCTCCGCGCCTCTCTTGCATTTTCTGGGGCCATCTTCTGTGTAGTAGAAGGCCTATCCTCTGATGTGTCAACCATATAATGATCCATAGGCCCTCTAGCACCCCTAGATGAAATGGGCTTCATAGAAGAAGATGAATCTCTGACGCTGCGCTCACTCCCGTAGTAAGATCCAGCATCAACTCTATCCTCAAATTGCTTCTGTGCAAGATGTTTTGATGTGGTAGACTTATTCATGTATGACTTTATCTCTTCCCTTACAGCATCAGGAACTTTGGAGCATGGAGCAACATTCTTGTGAGAGCCTGAAAGGTGTTCCTTCATCCTAGTCACACCACCTTTCACAACTTTATCACAGTAATTGCATTTCAGATAGACATATGTTTTATCACCTCCTACATCTACCTGAGTGCTATATTTCCATGCTGGATCTTTTCTATGACCTGATGCAACCTTATCCTTATTTTTGACCATCCTGAATGAGAGAAATTTTAGGAAGCAAACGAGTTCTTACTAATCTTTTATATGACCTGATGCAGGTCGGAGGAGACAGCAGCCTCGGAGGCTCGGACAGAAGCGTACGCTGGTCAGACGGAGAAGACAGCAACCCAACTCGCAGTCTCGCAGTAGAAGAAACCTCCAAGCCAAATAAGTTTAGGGTTTAATATGCGTGCTGGATGTGTTCAGTATTATATAATGTCGAGCCGTCGATAAAGCAGAACACTGCGTACTCTATGCATTTTTATTCGTATTTTGTGCGTACACTCTACGTGCACATTGCGTGTTTTGGAGCAGATGTAATTTAATGTATAATTTTGTATTAATAGTTAATAAAACATGATTTTCTAGGTATTGTTTGAGTACTGGGAGTGTTAATTATTTTATTGTGCGTACATTATGCGTATCTTATGCGTTATATATTGGTAAACTATGCGTTCACCATACGTTTTTTGTGCGTGGTCTCTGCGTCAACATTGCGTATTTTTAATGAAAGATAAAGTCAAAGAGAAAAAAAAAACATTTAATGTACATCTTTAAATAAAAAAAAAAGAACATTTAATGACTATGTACAATATAAAAAATATCAGAACAAATTAAAAAAACATTTATAACAAATACAATTTTACAAGAGACCCTAATGTACATCTTCAACAAGACAACAACATCAACTTTCCTACAGGAATTATGATTGATGTCTTGTCCAATATAAATCACCTTGACAACCAAGCCCTCCATCACTGCGATACTTATCCTCCTCCCATGTTCCTGATGCCAATAACTTGTTAACAGAAACCTGGTCAGGTTAGAGAGGTTTAAGTTTACAAGTTATTGGTATCAATTTCATGGGAGGAAGATAAATATCGCAGTAATGAATGGAAGGCTTGGTTGTCAAAGATTATTTATATTGGACAACAGAAGGTAAGATTTTTTACAAGAGAAGCTTGCTTTGACACTTTGCCATAAGGCAAACGTTCCCGCATTATATAGTGAAAAATTTAATGTTGAGCAATAGTAAGTAATAAATTGTAAATAAAGGCTCAACCTACCCTATTATCCTCCCAACCATATCTGCCACCCGTCAGTCCACAGCTAACGAAAATTATTATTCATGTCACGGCCCCTCAGTCCATACTCCATACTAAATGTAAGTAATCAAAAATATATTAATAGAATGTGTGCGTGTTTTATGCGTGCTAAATGCGTAATTTATGCGTTTGTTGTGCGTGTTTTAAGCGTATGTTATGCGTAGTGTATGCGTTCGTTGTGCGTACTATGTAAAAACATTTCAAAATCATTTATAAAATTATTTTTTTTTGCTTTAAAACAAATAAGAAATTCAAACACTAATCTTTGAACGAAATTGCCAAACACAAACTTCCATTCCAAACATAATATTCCTTATTCCTCTTCCCTAAATACAATCCAACAAGAGCCATAAACCATTTGTACTTGTTCAAGTATCATGTTCAAGATTAGAAAATGAAATCATACAAATCTAACAAGAGCCATAAACATCATATATTCCTTATTTCTTCATCATTTTAATGTAAGTAATTTACAAACAAAGATATATATTAATTAAAATATTTAATAGAATTTTATAAATAAAATTTACTGCTTATGTGTGCGTGTATCATGCGTGCGTTATGCGTACTATATGCGTTCGTAATGCGTATTTTGCGAGTTCATTATGCGTATGTTATGCGTTCGTTGTGCGTTCTATGTTTAATATGTAATTTTTTACTCAAACCAATGTAAATAACATTTATACACAGAATTGAAAGATATATTCAAGTGGTCCTGCATTATATAGAAGAACAATGAATGTTGAGCAAAATAAAATTTACTGTTTATCTCTGCGTGTATCATGCGTGCGTTATGCGTACTCTAATGCGTTCGTAATGCGTATGTTGCGAGTTCATTATGCTTATTATATGCGTTCGTTGTGCGTATTATGTTTAAATAAGCATTTATACACAGAATCAGAATGAAAAACATTTATACACAGAATCAGAATGAAAAACATTTATACACACAAGCATTTATACACAGAATCAGAATGAAAAACATTTATACACAAGCATTTATACACAGAATCAAAATGAAAAACATTTATACACAGAAGCATTTATACACAGAATGAAAAACTGTTATTTTGACAACGTTTTACAAAATACTTCATATGCAAACTCTGCCCTATACTTTGGCATGTCTTGTTGCCAATCTGTACTATCAGTCCAATCAGTGTTGCCTTCAAGAATTATTCTTTCCATATATTTACAGACATACATTCCACAATCAAAAGAGTTCTGCTGTTTTGGTATTCCTTTAATGGTAGAAAGCTTCCATTTTCTGATATCACTATCAAAAGCTCCTTTCGTGTCAGAATATAGGCCTTTAACCTGAAATATACGTAGAGCAAGGATTAGTTCTATAAATTTTTTAAAAATTGAAGAGTTTATGTTCATCTAATGACCTAAGTATCTGACAGACTAACACTTACGAGTTTTGGAACAACAAGCCTATGCTCTTTGACGCGGTGGACCAATGAGTCATAAAATTTCCACTTATGTTCTTTCAGCAAACCAACCAGAAGGGTAATGTGATTCTGATCAATGATTGGTTGTAATAAAATGTTGTTTGAAGAAACAGAAAGCTCGGTTATGTGGTCGATTTGCAATTTGGACAATTTGTCCCTTCCTTTGTTATCCTGCAAGTGCAAGTGAGTAAATGTAAGAACTAAGAATGGATACAAAGTTACTAATCCAATAGTTAAACTGATAAATTGAATATTAAGTTACTAACCCAATAGATTGGAGAGATGTATAGAAATTTATGGTACTTGTCTGGCATAAGGTTACACTTCTCATTTAAGAGATATGCAAAAATATCTACATGTTCATTGCCTAAACAACTGTCGCTTAATAAGTCATCAATCTCAGATCTGGAAATAAGATTGTTAATAACAAACAAGATACTATCGTCCCTGCAAAAAAAAAAAAAATATATAAATACGCATTTCATAAGCATAACCCACGCATATCATACTCATAACACACGCATATCATACGCATACCACACGCATATAATAAGCACAACCCACGCATATCATACGCATACAACACGCATATCATACGCATATAGATCTTCAAACAAAAATAAATTTTGCAATTTTTTACCTTTTAGAGTACTTTTTCAAACATTCTAACACAAAATTTCTCTTCTCAGAAGTCAAACACATAAGTCCTCTGTAATTTTCTATTTCAGTTGCATGAACATAAGTTACAGTTTTTATTTGAATGTTATCTACTGGTATTGGTTCATTTGGTTTTGTATATGGAACAAGTTGCATTTCTGCTGGGACTGGCTCATTTGTTGGGATTGGATCTTTTGGTGGGATTGGATCTTTTGCTGGGATTGGCTCATTTGGTTCATTGGGGCTGTGGGGTTGGATATCTGATCTCTGTCTCTTATTGGAAGATGAAGAGTAGCTAATAGATCTTTTCTGAGGAACTACTTTGCTCTGATCAATGTAATTATTGAGCTTGACCTCAATAACTCCAACTCTCTCAGTAAGATCTTCAAACTTTGTGCTCAGCCTGTCTTCAAATTCTCTAAAAAGTTTTGTGCATGTTTCTTGGCAGGATTTCATGATTGTTTCTTGTATAGACTGAAGTGCTTCAGCAGAAAAACTTAAATGTGGTTGCTGAGAAGATTGGTGGGGGTCTTGCTGAGGAGGTGGGGTATGATGGGGAGATTGAGGGGTATGATGGGGAGATTGGGGAGATTGGTGGGGGTCTTGCTGAGGGGATGTAGGGCAGTCTGGTGGATATTTATCGACATTAACCATATCCATTTCTTCCTGGTTGACTGCCTGTAGGACATTACAAATCTGACTTTTTCTTATATTAGCAAATAAATTAGTGATCACCTCTGTAGTATATACAATATCATCAGCCCATCGAAGAAAACGGGGCCTTCTGTCAGAATGCATAGGAGCATGAATAGTAGTATGCTCCAGGAACCAAATCTGCATAAGATGAAAGAAAATTTTAGCGCTCATATTGAGCCATTAAAATTTTGAATGAATTTAGCAGTTAGCACTTAGCACTCACAATTAGCAGAGGTACAAAACCGTTGATGTAACCTGCTGGCTTCTTATTTGAAATCTTGGAGGCTGCCTTATTAAACTCTCCAACTAAAAACTCCCTAATTGAACTAGCCCAGTTTATTGACAAAAAAACATCTGGACTATTTGCTATTCTTTGGATCAACCGAGGGGTTTTGAAGTTGTTAAGTTGAAAAAGTAAATTTGAAAATAAATACATGATAAACGTTCTTAACATAGTCTCCGGGGGGGTTTGCTTGTTCAACTCCATCATGTCATTCCTTATTTCCGTTGATGTAACTGAAGTATGTGCTAAGGAATGCCAGGATATTTCTTCTCCTTTATTTGGCAGACCAGTGAGAAGGGCCACTTCATCAGCAGTGAAAGGAATGGGTTGACCTTTTATAACAAAGCATTGTTTTGAAATGTCCCACCTTGAGATCAGCTCATAAATAAGAGGGACATTTTGCTCAAACCCAGGAAATTCCAAAAACTGTATCATCTTTAAATGTTTCAATCTGTCCTTGACTTCAGGAGTAATTTGCCGAGCAAAGTTATCACAGACTGTTCGAAACGAAGAAACATAGCATCTATAGGTAATTGGACGAACATATGTCTGAAAATTGTAAAAAATGACAGATTAAAAATAAGTAAATGAGATACGCACAAAACAAGCACAACATACGCATAATATAAGCAACGGTCACGCACAGTGTACGCATATAATACGCATATATTACGCACATCACACGCACATTGCACGAAACATACAGCAAATTATACGCACGCATAAAGTACGCATAGTGTAAGCACTAAGTAAGCAACGTGTACGCATTGTGTATGCACAAACGACGCATTGAGTACGCACAGCCTACGCATATTTACTCGATGGTTAAAATTTGGTTAGGTTTTATGTTTCAAATCTCAACATAAATTTATCATATAAACCTGAATACAGAGATAACACGATGGCATCACAGTATCAAACATTTAAAAAGTTTCGAGAAGCCATGCATACGCATAGAATAAGCATAAAATCGAAAGATCTTCAGACCCTTCAACGCGAACGCATAGCATAACCACAAAATACGCAATACGAAACAGAAAACATAGCATTAAGTTACCTTTTTCTTTGTGGGTGACGCCATCTTAGAAGAAACTGAGTGAAGAATGCTTGAAATTCCTCCGGGTGAATGCTTGAAAGTTCGAAAGTTTACTGTAACTTGAAAATCGAAACGTCGACTCCGCCATTCGACCTTTACAAGGGTTTAAATGTTGATGCCACGTCGACATTTCACTAGGCGCGCCACGTCGGCAACTGGGGGTCCGAACTGAAAAAAAATAAATTAGGTTAAATTTTAAAAAGGCGACGCCTTAAATATATGAGGCGAGGCGCGCCTTATGGCGCGCCTCAGTAAACTTGAGGCGTAAGCCTCATAAACGAAACTTATTGCGTAGGCTTTGAGGCTTAATTGGTCGAAAATGCGCTGAGGCGCGCCTCAAGGCGCGCCTTTTATTGCGCAATTTTAAACGTTGATTAAAAGATAAAGCCATTGCAGAAATACTCTTCCCCGAAAACTTGTAAGCCAGCTCCAATTCATCCTCATCCAACTCAGGATAAATTGGAATTTGGGAAATGAGTTCCACTAGAGATTTCCCAAAGAAATCCAAGAGTATGCCTTTATTCCAAACACCATTAGAAATAAAAAATTCAATAGGAGGAATGTCAGAATTGCCTACCACAATGAAAGTAGGCCATTTACTTAATCTCCTATCAAGAATCCAAGCATCATCCATGATATTAATTGTTTTCCCAGAAGCTATCTTCCACCTTGTAATATTATGCAAAAACCGAGCTCCACTTGACAGAATTTTAAAAGCTGCCGAATAATTATACTTACCAGTATCATCCCAAATCTTCAAACCGTATTTGGTTCTAAGGGACTTAATCAGCAAAGACTCTTTATTATTCATTAGTTTCCAAGTTAATCTGGACCTGAGAGGATCGGTAATATTAACCAGAGAGCTGATACCTTGGCCTCCCTCCTTCTAGCTTTTACAAATTTTGTCCCAAGCTACATATTGAAGACCATGTAGACCACCTTGTTTATCCCAGATAAAGTTTCTACAAGCTATTTCCAATTTCTTCAAGATGCTTAAAGGAACCAAAGAATGAGTAGCACAGAACACCGGAAGAGCAGCCAATACCGATTTGACCAAACAAGCCTCCCAGCCAGAGAAATTGACTGCTTACCCCAAACGTTAAGCTTGTTAGCAGATTTTTCCAGAATAAAATTGAAGTCTGAAGCCACAGCTCTCCTAAGAGCCATTTTAATCCCAAGATAGTTAAATTCTTTAACAACCCTGTAATTCCAGATCTTAGAAATCACCTTTCTGCTGCTCCTCTTCACTGATTTACCATATAAAATTACAGATTTCTGCTCATTAACCTTCTGGCCCGTGCGGATACCAAAATCTGAAACAATCTTCTTAAAATTTTTCATATTACTAACAGAAGCATCAGAAAATAAAAGAATATCATCGGCATATAAAAGGTGGGAAATCCTTGGTGAAACCTTTGAGATTTTAATTCCCAGATTGTTACCTCTAAAAGACAGATCATCAGTCAAAACTTGAGAACAAAGGATGAAAAGATAAGGCGAGAGAGGGCACCCTTGTCTGAATCCGCTCTTGGCCTTGATGCAATCAGTGATCTCCCCATTAACTAAAACGAAAAATTCTGGATTTTCTACACATTCCATGAGGAGGTTCCTAAAATTCCTTGGAAACCCATACCGATCCAAAACCATCTTCAAATAATCCCAAGCCATACTATCATATGCTTGCTCCATATCAATTTTGAGAGCCACCATCCCTTTCTTAGCCTTAGAGAACCCGAGCTTATTACAAATCTCATGAGCTAATAAAATGTGAGAAGATAAAGATCTTCCTTTAATAAAGGCAGCTTGAACATCAGAAACAATCCCTGTGATAACTTTCAAAAGTCTATTCATCAACATTTTGGCTATTAATTTGTAAAGTGTACAGCACAGGCTAATGGGTCGAAAACAGGAAGGATGAACTGGATTAGAAATTTTCGGAATAAGAATTACCAGTGCCTTTTCCAATTCGGACAAAACTTCCCTGTTTGAAAAAATTGATTGATAGCCATCCATACTTCCTCACCAACCACATTCCAATAATTTTTGAAGGAGTATGTAGTTCCGTCCAAACCAGGTGATATATTTTTACTACAATTCTGAACAACCATTTCCAGTTCAGCCTTGCAGAAATCACTTTGCAGCAACAAAACATCTGTATCAGATAACATCTTCAAAGTCGGAGGCCACCCTTCCAACTTACAATACCGTCTTCTCCACTTTTTTTTAAAGAATTCCAGCAAAATATCCTTGACCTCATCCTGATCTTCAACAAGCATTCCATCATCATTCATTAACTGACGAATATTGTTGATTGACTTTCTACCATTTGCCACCGAATGGAAGAAGTTAGAATTCAAGTCCATCTCCTTAATCCATTTGACTTTAGCTCTTTGTCTCCACCAAGTGTTAATTCTCGCCAATGTTACATTGAAAAGGCGGACTTTAGATCTTAACAACATCAGTTTATCTGCGGATATTCCCATCTCAGATGATTCCTCAAGCTGAAGTAATTCAATATCCTTCTTTAAAGATTCTTTAAGTTCCATGAAGTTCTTCAGTTTCGCCTTACTCCAATGAAACAGGGCCTTCAACACTCTTTTACATTTTACATTAACCACTTCCATAGCGTCACCTTTAGCCATTCTACTCCATGTCTTCTTAACAACAGCTTGGGAAGCCGGAAAAGAGGCCCACACTTCCTCATACCTGATCAGCCTGCTATGTTTCACCGGATCATTAAGAATTTTGAGAATAATCGGGCAATGGTCTGAAGCGATCCTCTCCAAATGTCTCACAGTAGCTTCCTGAATGACTTCCAATGCTCTAGTGTTGAGAAGGCACCTGTCCAGCCTCTCAAGTATCCGGCCATTCCCAGTTTTATTGTTGCACCACGTGAACTTAGGTCCAACCAAGCCCACGTCATGAAGATCCATCTTTGACATGAAATTAGACATCTCTTGGGGTCCATGAGAAAAGGAGAATTTCTTCCCACCCTTCTTCTCACTTTGAGCTAGAATGCAATTAAAATCACCCCCAACTACCAAAGGTGTATTAATATCTCCAAAATCTTCTAACTGATTCCACAACCGCCTCCTCTCCTGGTAATTTTTGTTGCCATATACAGCCGCAACCAACTAATCACATCTATTAAATATTTGAAGCCTACCAATCACACATTGGGAGGAAGACCGAGCTAATGAGAATTTAGCTAATTTAGTCTTCCACAAAACCATAATTCCCCCCGAAGCACCGTCAGAGGGATGAAGGAAAAACTCCCACTCATCTCCTAGAAACTTGTTGACCTCAACCTTATCTAAAGACGAGATTTTAGTTTCTACAATTCCAACAAAAAACACATCCCACTTTTTAACAAATTCCTTCAAATAAAGAGAAGCCTCTCTCTTATTGGCTCCTCTACAATTCCAAAAAGCTAGAGAAGTCATTTTGGACAAGACGTGGGAGGGAACCCACTCTTCCCTTTAAATGAACCTTCAGATTTTTTCCTTGAAGAATTGTTCAGCGGCCCTAAATGCTTCAACTCTTTTGACAGCTTGGGCTTGTGATTACCAGAACTCATTTTTTCCAAACCAATCTTCTTCACATCTTGAGGTATATCCTCAATTAATAGTTCAATGTTCGGAAGAACTTCATTGCAAGCAACAATTTCTGAACCAATCTCTCCTTCTTCTAAGACTTCATCCTCTACCACCACATCTGTTTCATTCCCAGTCAGCATATCAAATCTATTTTGAAGAATAACACAATCTTCATGTACAGGTTTAACCAACTCAGCATGAACAGCATTATCACAGTCAATGGAGACCACATCTTTATTAATGATTTCCTGAACCTCCTTTAACAAATTAATGCCATACCCAGCAGCCTCCGAATTCCCCACCACACTGTTATCAACAGTACCAGTTATCACTCCAGACTTCTCTACCTTTGCCACCCAATTGCCTTTTTGTTCTTTACTGGCTTCCGCCTTGTTATTCATAGGGACAAAATTCATTTTTCGCCTTCTATTTTGCTTAACATGAATCCAAGGCCCATATTTAGAACTCTCCTGTTGTTTATCAAATTCTGGCAAACGAGAGCTTCCATCTTCAACCGTTTGAACAACAATCTTCTCAGAGGAATGTTCCATTTTTTTACAGCCACTTACCAAGTGCCCAATTCTACCACAATTGAAACAAAAATTCGAGATTTTTTCATACTCCACAGCTTGAAAGAATCTTCCATCCGGTCCATCTACCCAAACACCCGTGGCAAGCTGGTTATCTAAGTCCAGCCGAACACAAACTCTAGCGAATTCATGTTTTCCCCACTGAAACATATCTCCATCTATAAGTAAAGGCAGACCAACCAACGAAGCAATTCTAGCAACATTAATCTCATCCCAACAGAACAGAGGAAGATGCGGCAATCTAATCCAGACTGGGGAAGTTAACCCCCTCAAAGAATTAGTAGAGAATTTAGCACTCCATTTGTCCATCCCAATGATGTGTCCATTGACGAACCATGGACCTCCAGAAATCACCTTTTCCATAACTTCAACCGCAAAGAAAGAACAAAGAATCCAGCCCGATCCAAGAATCGTTAGTTGAAACTTCCCAAATTGAGACCACTGACGTCTAAGTTCCATGGCTATAATATGAATAGGAATTTCCTTTCCAAATACCTTAACCACAATGGACTTCTGTAGTTTCTCAGAATTCTCATTAATCTTTGGCTCAAACAACTTGATTGCTTTTCCATCCTCAGACATAATCGATTCACCCAATGGCATATCTATCTTGATATAAGGACGTTTAATCCACGGATTCTTCACAGGATTAATCTTACCTGGAATAGGATTAATAGAAGATTTTTGGACATTTTCACAAACATCCAATGAGCATTGCACATTATCTTGGACTGAAGGGCCTTCCCTTTTGACCTTTCCAAATCTATTGACGAATATCTTCAACCCAGAAGACGAAGATCCCAATTCTTTCCTCTCGAAATCCTGAGTAGACGACGGAGAAGTCATAGTCGATTCATAAACAACCTGTTTGCCTTTCCCAGGTGCCGGAGTCAAAACCTTCCTCAATTCTTCTGAAGATTCCTTTATAACCAAAGCTCCATTATTATGGTTCTTAGGAAAACCATCCAGAGATCCAAGAGTCGATCCAAGCGGAGGCGAAGGGGGCCTCCCCCTAAGATCAACCATTCTCCGGTGATCAAGGAAAAAGCCCGAAAGACCGATCAAAACCTCTCCGGCGAAGCCGCCCGGCAAACCGAAATTCAAACTTCTTGGCAACAGAAATTTCTCTCTCTAGAATCTTGGAGATTCTCTCTCTAGAATCACGAAGTTGTATTTCTGTCAAGTTGATTTCTGTTGCATCATATTTCCTTTGATAAGGACTGTATAAATAGCAAGGAAGATCTCTATGGTCCGCCTTTATAACCTTAAGCTGCTAACCTTGCCCAAATCCTATTACATTGTAAGCTCTTTACCCCAAAAGAAAGAATATATATATATATATATATATATATATATATATATATATATATATATATATATATATATATATTCTATCCGTCTAAAAAAAAAAAAATGGTTGTGTAGGACTTGGGCCTTGAAGGTGGTATCTCCTGATAACTTGAGATGCAATGAAGGAGTTGATCTCAACTTTTGAGACAAACCTCAAAAGTCAAGATTGATAGAAAACGTTTTGTGCTTACCAGAGGGAATTTTCATATACAAATAATGATTATCATAACATGTAAAAGTAAGTAGAAAAACTTAAATATTTTTTATTGCACAAATGGAATCTTAACAATAATTCAGCAAGGAAGCAAAAACAACTAATAGAAATAAAATTGGAAGAACAGCTATACAAATAATAACCATCTAATACCAACATAGGTACAAATATAAACTATAATTAATATAAACCATGTTGGCAGCGGCAGAGCCAAAAAAATGAATTTAGCGGGGGCCTAATTTTTTTTTTTTCCCTTAACTTTTTACATCCAGGCTTGGGACCGGTATAGACAGTTTTAGTTTTTTTCCAAATTATTAATTAAGAATGTATAATATTAAATATAAAATAATAAACAACTTACGATCAAAAAAACTTTGTTAGCATAGAAAATTTAATTTAGCTACTTTGGAAGTAAAAAAACTTCCTCTATAAAAAAATATTTGAAAAACTGCTAGAAAATAGTAGCTAAAAAAATTGATTATTGTCTTAATAGTAAAGCAGTTAGAAAATTGTCCCAAATAAACCTTAATTATATAATATTTATAAAAGTTATTTAACATAAAATTATATGATATTTTTATCGAATTAAAAAAATTAACGTGTGAATTTTTATTATATTTAAATTGCATGAAATTACATATGTAAAGAAATTAAAAAATATATATATTAGCTTTAAAATATATGATAAAAAAATAAATTATAAGAGAAAAAAAGCCTCATATTAGAAGTGAAAAAAGTCACATGAATAATAATTGAACTATTGATGTTGAAGAAAAAGTATACAACAATAATAGAGAGAGAGAGAGAGATGGTGGACTTCATAGGCGATTTTTTTTAGGGGGCGCACATCCCCCGCCAATCCATGTTGGAATTTCTTTTGAGCCAAGGTCAAAATAGTGATGGATTGACTGAGGCCAAGTAGTTTCATAGAGTTCTATAGATTTTTTTGGCTTAGTTTGCTATTAGAGAAGATTTGTTAAAGTATGTATGGTATGTTGCCTGTGAGCAAAGATTTGCTGAAGTTTAATAATTAAAGTTAATTCCTAATGTCAGGGCTAAGATTGGATCGAACTAGTCTCTCGGCTCAGCTTCTGCTGCAACATCTGATTTAGCCAAGGTTGAACTTGTTGTTGTTTTGCCTGTTGCATTGTTCGTTTAAGCCTTCTGCGGGTCCAACTATCCTGATTATTAGTGTCTTTTATTTTTATTGTTCTATTTTTTTGTGCTTTCAAGAAGTTTGAATAAATAGTGACTATAGGCCACAATTTTGGGGTGGTGAATAGAAGACAAGGTGTATTTTAGCCTCGACCCTGGTAAATAGGGACTGTACGTCTCGACCCTATCTCGACCTTTCAGATTTTACCTCAGTTTTTGAAGTTGATGGTGACGCCTCTAATATGGGCATTGGGGCAGTGCTAGGCAAGGGAGGTCACTCAATTGCATATTTCAATTAGAAATTAAACGAGTCTTGTCAAAGGTATTCTACTAAAGAGTTTTATGCTCTCTTCCAAGCTTTACAACATTGTAGTCTTTATTTTCTAGCACAAGAATTCACCCTATTTTCGGATCATGAAGCCTTTAAACATCTTCATAATCAAAGTAAATTAAAGGGAAAACATGCCAAATGGATGAAATATTTTTCTTTCTTCCATTATACCCTACGATATAAGTTGGGTAGATACAATCGAGTGGCGGATGCCCTAAGCCGCTGCCTCAACCTACTCAATTCCCTTCAAATAAAAACTATGGGGGTTCAAAGCAATTCAAGATTGTATGCCCAGGATATGGATTTCCATAGGATATGGGAATTGTGACAACATTAAACATAAAAACTTTTTCACATTAAGCATGGCTACCCCTTATTAGGCAACCGACTATACATTCCTCATTGCTCTTTTCACGTGGTTATCTTATATGAAAGCCATATGGAGGGTTTGCAGGACACTTCGGTCATGATAAAACCTTAATAATTATTCAAGAAATTTTTAATAGAGATATGGAGAGATTCACTAAAAGATGTTGAACTTGCCAAATAGTAAAGAATAGACAGATTCACCTTGGGTTGTGTTAGTTTCGGCTTCGCAGTGGATCTACTACCCACACAAAAGGTAAAAAGATTTTGTCATGGTTGTAGTTGACCATTTTTCGAAGATGGTCAAATTTGTATCTTATAAGAAGACTTTGAATGCATCTCATATTGCCAATATTTACTTCTATGGGATAGTTCAACTTCATGGTATTCCAAAAATAATCAAGCTTGGCATTAAGCTCCAATTTAGCTCCGCCGTTTTTCTACAAACTGATGGTCAAAAAAATCATCAACAAAGAATTTTATTGAGGTATTTTATTGGGAAAAGTATCTGCCAATGGGATTAAATTTTAGCCCAAGTCGAGTTTGTTTACAACAAATTTCGAAACTAGTCCACCAGCCGAAGCCTCTTTGAGGTAGTTTATGTATGAAATCCTGTAGATCCAGTAGAGTTGGTTCCTCTGATTGGAATGATTGCATATAGTCCTGATGCTAAAACCCAAATTCAAGACATTCACAAGCTCCATCAACAAGTGCATGATCAAATTTAGAAACAAAATGCTGAATAATCAAAACAGGCCAACAAATCTAAGAGACAACTCACTTTCAAATTAGGGAATCTAGTTTGGATAAGGTTACGCAAGGAAAGGTTTCCTCCAAGCACTCATGGCAAGCTAAAACTCAAGGCAGGTTGACATTTTCACATTATTAAATGTATCAATGATAATGTGTATCAACTAGAATTATGGATGATATTCATATGTTTGCTACTTTCAACATTTTAGATTTATCTCCCTATTATGAGGATTCATTGACTTATATTGATGCTGAAGCCTGCAATGTTTTATGGTGCCGAATGTTGGCCATTAAAAGAGAAGCATAATACTAAGTTCAGTGTGGCAGAGATGAGGATGCTTAGGTGGATGAGTAGCTTGACCTTTAGAGATAGGATACGAAATGAGCATATACGCCAAAAGGTTGGAGTAGCTCCAGTGGAAGATAATATTAGAGAGAGTCGCCTTTGATGATTTGGTCACGTTAAACGGAGGCCTTCCGATGACCCGGTTAGGAAAGTTGAGGTATTAGATTTGACTTATGTTAAGAAAGGTAGAGGTAGACCTAAAAAGACTTGGTTAGAAAATATTAGAAATGATCTTTCTTTATTAGATTTAAGTGAGAATTTGACTTTTAACCGGATACAATAGCGAAAAAGGATTCATGTAGCCGACCCCGCGTAGTGGGACAAAGGCTTGATGATGTTGTTGTTGTTGTATTGATGCTAAAGCCTCCCCTAGCCCAAGAGAATGACACCAGGGCGAAGATTGGACCGAACCAGTCTCTCAACTCAATACTTGTTGCGGCATCCAATTTAGCCAAGGCCTGAACCTATTACAGTTCTGCCTGCGGCATGGTTCGGTTTAGCCTTCTACGGTTTCAGCTTCTATGATTATTTGTTCCCTTTTTTTTTCATATTCCTTATATCCTTTCAAGTAATTTGTATAAATAGGGACCGCATGCCTCAATTTTGATTTGGTAAATAGAATTAAGATAAGGTGTTTTTTAGCTCAAGGCTTGTTTCTACATTTTGGAGAAAATATTTGGGTGGTGGTTGTCCTTGTTTTCTTGTTAATTTTCTATTTATTTCTAGATTTCAGAGGATGAATCCTCCTCCTCTATTCAGTTTTAGTTCCTGTTTTCACCATTCTTTCAAGAACGGATGGGTTTTAGATTTATAATGATGTCTCACATCAAGATTTGGGTTATATCATACTCAAGACAATATAGTGCTATCTTATGCCACTGAGCGCATGCAAAGAATTATCCTTCTAATGACATTGAATATCAGAAAACATTATCTCAATGGTGTTCACTATGAGTTTTTCACTTATCATAAGACATTGAAGTATATTTTCACTTAGAAATTAACCACCATACATAAGCGATGGCTATAATAGTTGAATGATTATGATTTACAGATTTAGTACTATACATGTAAACCTAATGTGATTATACATGCTTTGAGCAAGAAATTTTCGACTTACATTGCTTTGATGATAACTTAAGAGCAACAACTAGTACTTGAAATAAATTAATTTTAGCTTGAGATAGTATTTCTTGGAGAAAATTCTATCATGTCACCTGACTATTAAACCAACAGTAGTGGATCAAATTTTTGCAACATAGATGAAACATGTTGAATTGATGTAGCTTAGAGAACATTTTGATTGCATTGAAATCATTTAGTTTCAGCCAAGCGAAGTAGTGTTAGCCTAAATGTTAGATTAATTCTTAAAAACATAGCTCCCTAAATTCAACAAGATGATTGAACCAATTGAATTTTATGCATAACTTCATGACATTGAGAATTGACTTTGAGGTATTAAGCACCTTTAAATGCATAAAGTGGACATGATAACATTTCAACTTTAAGAAGGCACTACTGATTGGTAGAAGATTCATCGAGCAACAATTTTAAACTTGATGCAGTAGATTTTGGGCATAATTTGAGAGGTTTCTTATTATAGTAGTATTTTCTAATAGCCTACGTTGCTAAGTTGATGTGTTGCTTAAAGAAGTTGGAGCAAGGATCACATGCTATTCAAGAGTATGAAACCCAATTCAGTCGAATTATCAAATTTATTCATTCTAGTGGTCAACATAGTTGGATAAAGGCTTGTTGTTGTTATATTGGTTAGGGGTGTAAACGAGATGAGTCGGGTCGAGTTTAGGCCCTTATCGAGCTTGGCTGTTAGTTGAAAAACAAGCTCGAACTCGAGCTCATCTCACTGTAAACCAGCTCGCGCCAGCTCGCGCCATAGGTGGGAATTTTTAAATTTAGGCGAGACTTTTAAAAATCAGGCGGGATTTTTAAAACTTAAGCGAGATTTTTAAAACTTAGTCAAATTTTAGAAAAAAATATGAAATGTTTAATATTTAAATAAAACTTGTGGTTATTATTATTATTTTTTAATTTTTTTATATTTAAATTTAATAAATAAAATAAAATTATTTTAAAATATTAATATTTATTCAAGCTGGCGCGAGCTCATGAGCCGAGCCGGCTCAATCTCGTACTCGAGCTCGAGCTCGATAAGCTCAGCTCGCGAGCCCATAAACGAGTTGAGCTCGAGCCGACTCGGCTCACTTACATCCCTAGTATTGGTCAACATAAGATCAAATGATTATACCTTTTTTTTGGCTTTAGAAAGGATTTTAAAAGTATTTATTTGCTATAAAATGTACTAATTATAGATACCTTGTTGATCTAGATACATGTGATGGAAATTGATGCTTATGAAGTGAAAAATGTTGGGAAGTGTATAATACGGACGTGCAAGAAAATGGAGGTTTTTAGAAAAAAGCATTTAAAAATAATTAGGCATAAAAATTGAAGAATAAGGCTTCATTTGTGATAGCTTTCTTACTGTTTTTTAAAGTAACTTTTTAGTACAAAAATTTTTTAGCTATAAGTTATTTTACTAAACAACTGCTTTAGGAAGTAGTTTGAAAGCTGCACCAAACAAAACCTAAATCTCATTACCTTCAATGCATTGAATGGCATTCTGGACAATGCAATTTGATTATTGGCAAATGCTTCAATTGTTATGGTACCATTCATAAAATTAAGAATTGCCTTCAAGATTCAAGAATAGTTCGCTTTGATAACTGCATTAAAAAATAATTCCGAACATCAACATAAAAATAAGTGGTAGAAATCTAATGGTGGCTGACATCAGAAATATGATAACAAAGGACAAACAAGGTAATATTATCTTCATCCTCATTAGCAAACTTAATAATTTTTGTCACCTTAGTCATATTAGCAGCGCCAGCCTACCTTGCAGTACCAGTAGCAACATTCAATACCATATGCACAACTACAAATGGTGCAGTATCAGTAGTTGCAATCTTAGGTTTAGGAGCAAAACAAACAAACAATTTCACCTCTTATATTCTAATATACGAAGCAAGAGACTCACAAAGCTACCGATGTGGTGATATGCATAATTTCTATTTTTAGATAATGGACTAGGGGTTTATTTGACTCCAGAGCATCGCATTCATTCATATCAAATATATTCATATCAATTGCATCATAACGATGCATCGATACTTCATAATAATAAAGTGCATCATATCAAACACATGCTCTTGCCTGACATGCCATCTATGTGCCTGATTAAAAAGGTAAGAAAAGGATGTGTATGTTTGACAGATGTGTTATGAAAATAATTTTTAATTTTAAAACTATATTACATAAATAACTTAAGTTAAGCTATCTATTATTTTTTTATTTTAAAATATATTACTTAAATAATTTAATATTTACTTAGTACTAGTTTTATTTTTATTATTCTGCTCTATTTATTTATAAATTTTATTATTTTTTTTAACCAAAAAAAAAAAACAATTTTCTCACTCAAGTCATCAATTTATATTATCATGTGATTATTTCTTCTTCAATTAAGTTTAAGATATTTGGTAAATTTAAGTATATTTCTTTTTTTATTAGTCATCAAAATAAATTTATTATTATATAAAGTTATTTCATATTTACTTAAAATTTTGTAATTATAATATATTCTTTAAATTTAAGATATAATATAATAATGTAGTGTCCAATACCTCTCCTTCTTATATTCATTAGCAGTTATGTTCCATATTCATGTCCTGTCGTGTATGTGAACCCTATCCGTATTGGTGGACTAATTTATCAATTGTAGCCACATTTTTTTATTGATATTTCTTTGTCATCTTGTTCACGTATGATAGTTATTCAATGTTTGTGACTATGACGTTATCATCAATGATATGCATATGCCTGGTACACTTATTTTCACCAGCTGAATTTGATCTGATATTGAATATGAACTAGCAATCTATCCACCACAATATTATAGATTCAAAAGAACACTGAACTTTTATATGCCTTCTTTAATACCTTTTAGTTTTAATGGTATCAGAACAATAAATCAGCCGAAAGATAAGAACTTTGTGTCATACCGGACAAAGTATTACATCATAGGAGTCGCCACCTACAATCATTTAGAACAAAGTGCTAAATGTTAGCAGCCACCTCTTACTTTCAGTATTTGCAAAATGCAAGTTTGTTATTCAGTTGGCTTAGCAGGATGAACCTTTTCATGCAAACTTTTTCTTTTCTTAGGTTTATATTAGTTCTGTATATAATTACAGGCAATTCAACTGTCGCAAATATTTTAAGGCTCTTGTTGAATGTGCGCTCTTTCTAAGCTACATCTTCCTTGCACTCTCATGTGCATTTTGGTTCTACTTTCCTTTTTAAGCATTTAAATTTCCCCGTGTTCTACATCCCCAGAGTATGATTTCTTTCGGCATAGGATTAGTACCAACTTCTTTTACTTATATTGAATGTTTACAATTTTCTTCCAATTCCCTGCATCTGGTAGCCACTAAAGTTGACTTAAAATTTATCTCAGTTGAAGCACGGTCAAGCTTGTGGAAAGTATTTTTCAAGTAACTCCTCTGAGAATGTTTCTAGCAATAATTTCAAGCCAAAATTTAATGACCAATGGAAGAGGAAGTCATCACATTTGAGGCATGTCTTTTTACTAAAATATTTTAATGCATTCAGAATATGTCTAATATTCAATTTAAATTTACAGACTCCAAAAATCTCAGTCATACAATTCAAGAAATACTTGGCAAAAGGAGAGACCATTTACCAGAAATAATCAAAGAGGTTAAATACTTTGCTTTCTTGAAAGTTTCATGTTTTTATGCTATTAAATGCAAGAAAATACACTTCTATTTTTTTAATAGCACACGCATTCATAATTAACTAATAAGATTTCTGAGTAGGGTTAGTAATAGCAGCATTTGAATTGTGGAGTACAGCCTTTTACTTTTAAATTAAAATTGTAAATTTCTCTTTAGAGAGTAAAAAATCCACAAGTCCAGATGATTTTTTATGAAAATTTTGAAGAGTTTTGGGCTTCTTTAGAATTCTTCGACAGCTTTGGGGAGTAAAGATTCTATCTATAATTTCTTCTGCGCTGATTTTTTTTGGAGTTCCTAAGATTTATGACACTAAGGATTTTAGGCCTATTAGTCTTCTCATGTATAAAAAAATTTCACAAAGATTTTGGCTAATAAGCTTATTCCTAATCTTCAATCATTAGTAATATCTCTCATGATGTTTTCATCAAAATCAAAATTATTGATTGGGTTATTGCTGCTGATGAGCTTCTTCATAGTTCCATTAAGAAAAGGAAATAAATAATTATTTATAAGGTGAATTTTTACAAGGCTTTTGATTTTCGTCATTTGGCTCCCATTCTCTAGTGAGATCCAAAAATTTCATGTCTTGGTCTGTCTGTGCCTTATGAGAGTTTTAATAGAGTTTGTTTTGGGTCAAATTTTTGGAAGGCATATTCACTTAGAGATAGGATACTTCCTAGAGATTTTACTGTTATTTGCGTGAACTTTAAGACCCGAGTTCCGATTTTCCATAAGCGCAAGCTCTTATGATTAATTACCCCTCCGGATGTCTAAAGAATAAATTCGATTAATGCTATTCATTAGCTAGGTACTTAGTACCCATTATATAGCAGTAGTTTATTTAGATGTGCAGGATTTGAAATTTATCGTTGCACATTTAAATCGGATGGTGAGCGAATGATAATAAATTCAATTTAAATTTCATGGTTCCATCATCCGAAGTTGTCATAGTTCCTAGTCTATTTAGGCAGAGGAGATAGTCGACTTATTTTAATTGAATGATCTTTGTCAACAGTAATAGGTTGCTCAGTCCAATTGTACTTTGTAGACCTGAGGTGTATATTTATCTAAGGAATAAATTCAAGTCAACCGATCGTAATTGTTTTCTTGTAGAATCATTTGCGGCCCAAAGCACCGATTAGAGGACACTTTCCATATTCTTACTGGTGGAAGATTATTTGACAATAATTCTTGGTGATATTTTTTACTATCATTCAATTTTTGTGAGCTCATTGAATTTTACTTTTTATAGGAGATAGATTTCACTTGAATATTTTAAGTATTGTTAAATATTAAATTTTGAAATTTTATTGGAATTTGAGTCTTATTGGTTAACTTTGAAGTTTGAGGGTATTTATTTTCATATTTTTATGACCAGGTGGTCCCCTTGGTTGGGATTTTTTTGTAATGCGGCCATCATCGAAGTGACATTGAAGTCACTTTATGTATATATATATATATATTATTAGGGTTTGGAGGCATTTAAAAAGATAGTCGCCTTCAATTGAGATTCACTTTCAATATGGACATCATTGAGAATTTGAAAATTTTTAGTTTTCTATTTGAATCTTGCCAACTTTGTATGCCCGCCAATAGAGGATTGAGTTTGATATCAGCTTTGTGAATTATTTCATTATGGTTGAATTTGCAAGTTTGTATTTTTCTTATGAATTTATCTCGAAGAGAGCTTTGAAGGTCTAATGTGAAGGTAAAATAAAAATCTCTTCGTGGATTTCATTGTCGTATATTCACATATTAATTTATGTTTTTTTAAGAAAGAGGATTGGACTTGAAATTTAAATTCATATTTAACCCGTGCAATATTCTTGAACCTTGGATTTAGGAATTCGATATGATGGTTGTGCACATGTGGGTGATTTAATTTGAAAGATAATTTTAATTAGCTCACTTTTAACCCTATGCAACATTCTCAAACTTTTGCATTCAAATGTTAATTATGTTTGTTGGAGCACATGTGAGAAATTTAATTTGAAAAGTTAATTTTAATTAGCTCACTTTTAACCCCACGTGGCATTATCAAACTTTGGAGTTAGGATTTCTATGCGATGGTCGGAGCACATGTGGGTGATCAATTTAAAATGATAATTTTGATTAGCTCGCTTTTAATCCGGCACAGCATTATTAGACTTTTGTGTTTAAGCGTTACGCACATTTGTCATAGCGCATGCAGAATTTTAAATTTCTTTTTAGCTAATGTGCACATCTTTCAATGTGTTTGATGCACTTATATGCTTTTTCAATGCACTTGCACTATGTGATTGATACTTTCAATGTCTTGGCATACTTTTTGGTGCACTTGCATGTCTTTTAGTGTATTTGCATGGTGTACCCACACACTTTCAACTTAGGGGCTTTTGGATGCACTCACACGATGCACTTACATGCATATCAATACATTTGCATAGCATATCCACACACTTCAATATACATTAATTTTTCTTATTTTAAAATATTTGCAGACTTTTCAATCCAGTTTCACAATTTTTTGAGACTATTATGGGCTTTTAGTGTTGTGGCATGTTTTTCAAGTCAACGACTCACTTCTCTAGGTGCTAGCATGCTACATAGGGTTGTTGCATGCTTCTTTAGACTAGTGCATGCTTTTTCAAGCGATGACACTTTTCTTGTGGTGGTAGGGCACTAGATGAGGCTATTGTGCACTTCTCGAGTGGCGGCACATTTTATGAGATGATGACTCACTTTTCGGGGCGGGAGCTTGCTTCACGGCAGCTTAAGTTTAAAAACTGTATTTAAATACTTGCAAGAATTTAAAATATTCATATTTTATTTTTCACAAATGTTTATCATTAAACTTAAAATTTTATTTTTTAACTTAGAAATTATCCCCTTTTTGGAATGTTTATGTTGTCGATTCAATGTGGGTGAATATGAGTTGGATTCCATTTTCAGATTCCTTTAACTTAAAATAGGATGAAATTTTTCCTTATATGAGTTAAATTAAAACGAGTGGGACTCATGCAGCTTCTTTTTATTTCTATAATTTGACAAGGCATTCAATTAATTTTCATTCCAAGTTTAGTATATCGAGTGGGTTCTTGAGGTTTGCAACTATTCTTAGTGCTAAGCTTGCCCTCCACAGCAAACAAAGTGTGCTTGGCCGGTGTCGTGAGATAGCGTTATTGGGGTCTTTTATTTCACCATATCAAGAAAGACATACATTGATCTTCATGGACATGTTTAAAAGGAATAGCAACAACCGCCAATTGGAATTTTAAAATTTTGTAGAGTGCTAGCGGGCCTTTGCTCCTTCTCTAACATCGGAAAAATTGGGGCAAGGGATCCACTTATTATTGGGTATCCGTTGTTAAGCCGCTTCAATGGGGTCTTTCATTCTCGTCAGAGGAGAAATTACTAAACGTCATTCAAAACTCGGTCAGGTCTTCGCTTCGGTCGAGCTCGGTCCTTTGAACAACTTGTACAAGAAACCAACAAGAGAGCACCAAATAAGCGTATCATGGAGAGGACAGAAAAGGGATGCTGAAAGAAGTTAGATCGCGATCAACCAGTAAAGAATTCAGAGTTCCACAGGCGACAAATTCTCTTCTGCTTCTCCCATCATTCAAAACTAATGAATGTCAGGAGTTTTTGTATTTTCATGGCAATTTCTCGTAGTACTAATGTGCCATTAACGCGTTGTCTAGGAGGCCCTTTTTATAGAGCAAACACAAAAAAGACCGCAACTGATTAGTTTGAAAGGACAATGTCCAACAACTCCTTAGGCATATCAAGAAAGAAAAATACGAAGCCACAAATCATCTAGAACCACAGGTAGTGCAAATTGCACTTAAGTTTTTTTATTGAATAATTTCACTCTGCCACAGAATACTAATGCCAAAGACCACTACATTAGATTTTTTTCAGCAATTTGCGAAATTTTGTTATATTTTTTATTCTCATTTGTTAGCATTCTCTGTAATTTTTTTTTTTAGAATAATTAATGATCTCAACTTCATATTGTCATTCTTAGTGACTGATACAGCTTACTTTCACCCCGCTGTGCTAGGCCTCCGCTTAGTTGATTTCATTGCATTTTTCAAGGCTTCATTACCAGATTGATCCAATATTCTTATCTTGTTAATCTAATTAGCAGGACATCGCAAGAGGAAAGAGAAAAATACTAATTTCTCAGCGAGCAGCGATAGTACTTCTACAATGCGTAAGAGGTACAACCTTTACCTGCTAATTGGAATCAATCACAAGTTTTATGAACCACGCTTTTATCCATCAGAATTTCATAGTTCTGTTCCATGAACTCATGAAAGCTAATTTTCGGAGAAACAAATAGATTCTCAGGTTTAGTCTTTTTTTCTCGCTGAAATCAACTTAAACTTTACTGATGCATATCTAGTGTTCAGGGGAAAATATATGATATCAATTTTAAAATTGAAAACATTTTGGAGACCTTGTTGTTCACACTATCTATTTGGCTCATGCAACCATTAAGCCATCATTCAAAGTCCGATTAAGAAATTTTAGCAGAAAGGGACCATCTAAAAATGCAAAATCAGTTGGCCTCAAAATTTAATATGATCCATTTAACAAATGAAAATAAAACATGTTTAGCGTTTTGTAAATTTCTTCATCATAATAATCATTAACCTTATCACATTTATTTATAGTTAGTCTTATAAATACTATTTTTCTATTCAAGTTAATGATCAAAATGGCCTATAGATTTTTTAGGTTTGTCTATTTTAGTTCTAATTTTTTCTCAGTGCTCAATTTAGTCTCTCAACTAAGTAAATTTAAATTAATTTGATCATATCATCAACTTTATTATATCTTTAGATAGAATCGGCATAGAAAAACTTTTCATGAGATCATTTTAGACTTGCGAGAGTTAATTTCGCTGTTTAATGCCAACTCAAATTAATGTGATTGACCTTAAAAGGCTGTATCACGCCCATGGAAAACTTCCCTCCAATTTTCATCCACAAAAATGACAATATTGAAGGTTGGACTGGACTAGTTTAGATTTTGTGAATAGAGGAACTAAATCGAGCGCATTAAAGAAATACGGGACTAAAATGGACATACCTAAAAAATCCAAGGGTCAATTCTTGATCATTTACTCTTTTCAAATTATTCTTGTTGAGTGTTGCAAGAGATCTTAAATGTATTCTCCATAAATTATTTTTTAGGAACATTTCACAATTCTTGCATGAATTATATCTTTGGATGTACCTCATATTAACGTTAACCTCTCTTATGATCTTATCCAACAATAACGGTTTTAGCCTTTCGTAAGTTTGAATATAAAATTCCTTCTGAGATGCGTAAATGGAAAAGAGGCGATTCATTCACTGTCAAAAACCATTATTCCAGCTTTCAGATTTTGGAAGCCGCATATCCTCAGAGGTTCCTTCACCTTCACGAGGTAGAAAAACCTGGAGGTGTAAAGAACGGTGAAAATATTTTATATCTTCGTTATTTTTTGCTCTTGAAAATATTTTATATCTTCGTTATTTTTTGCTCTTGCATCTGCTCACCGAATTTATATCACTCATAAATGAATAGTTGATCAATTTGCATGTTTTTCCTTGGGAAACCTTTTTCTGTTGCTGTAGCTTGGATTTCATCTGTTGTTTTAGAGATTTATCTTACCTACAATTCTAACATTCATGAAATTGCCCATCAACAGTAAATCTTGATCCCATCACTTTTTTTCAGTGTTATTCTGACCCATATTCTGTTGAAGGCCCCTTTCTGTAGTATACAGTGAAAGTGAAATCCAGCAGTGGCGTGAGGCACGCAAGAAGAATTTCCCTACCAGAACTAACATTGAGAAGGTATGTCTTAATGTCTTAATATCCCCCCCCCCCCCTCTCTCTCTCTCTCTCTCTCTCTCCAAGGAAAAAGAAGTTTTAAATAAATATTGTGTTCCAGAAGCTGAGCCCAAGCAAGGAAGAGATAGATTCACGTGCTAAAGTACGCCGGCAGGTATTCATCTTTATTCTCGTTGACACAAACCCCCACCCATCATCCTTCTCAACTGACAAAGTCATTTTTTCTGGTCAATCATCTCACAGTTAGTCTTAGGCTTCGTTTGAGACGACTTTCTTCTTGTTTCTTAAAGCAGCTTTCAAGTACAAAAATTAAAACTTTTGTACTAAAATGCTGCTTTAAGAAGCAGTAAGAAAGCCGTCCCAAACGAAACCTTATTCCAACTATTTGTAATCGGCTACATCAATCCACATTTTTTATCTCCATCTTATTAGTTCCATTTGAGTTATTTTCTCTATTTTCACATAGAATCAGAAAAAACTTTATCAACCCATTTTATCGGTGCACTTCTTATTAGCCATGATATTCATAAGCAATAACACCGTCTTTTATGCAGCAACTAAAGGAAGTTCTAGCAAAACAGGCAGAACTCGGAATTGAAGTTGCTGAAATACCTTCAATCTACCTTACTGAACCAGAAGATCAAACATCCAAAAATGTGAATGTTAGTGAAGCATTAAATACAAATATTGAAACTAAAAGCAAACTTTCAACTAGCAAAAAGAGAGGTAGGTTCCGAAGCAATAAGAGAAATGCCAAAAGGCTGAAGTTTAGGAATGAGGCAGCCCCTGCTCATGAACCAGTTGTCAAGAGGAGGGAACCAATCCTTCTGCGGAAGCTTCTGAATGGCGATATAAGGCACGATAAGTGTCAATTACTGCAAGCTTTCAGATTCATGGTTCTTAATACTTTCTTCAATGGAGTGCCTGATAAGCCTTTGTTATTCCCAATAGTCACAACAAAAGATGGTGTGCCTGAGCCAGAGGTGTTTGTGGAGAAGAAACCATTTCAAGATAGGATAGATTCTGAAGCTAATTTCCTAGCCAAGAATGGAAGTGATGAAGAGGTTGAGACAGCAAAATATTCAACTGTAGTTGGAGCTGTAAAGGGGGAGTGTGATGAGGATAATGACTTTGATGATGCTAGTGATGTAGTATGTGAAACTATTGGCGAGGATTTCATCTTGCATGATGGTGATAAATCTGAGGAAGGAGAGATCACTAATTAGCAGGGAGAATTTAATTAGCAAACTTAATAAGCTTTACTTTATGAAAGGTTCAGTCAAAATGGGCAAGGAGGCTAATGGAGAGGAAGCTGTTGTGTATTGCTTTTGTAATTTCTGTTTTTGTATTATAATTTTGAATTTATTTTTGTTCTCTCTCTCTCTCTCTCTCTCTTTTATGCATTGAAGATGCACTTGGTGATGATGAACATATAACTTTCTGATGATTTTATCATCATCATGATCTTTTGTGCATTTTTTTTTTCACCTTGCTGTTAATTATAGAAACTCAAAGAAGAGAGTTGTTAGAGTGCTCCAAATTTGTGTTGAAGCTCCAGCATTTTATGAAATTAACAATAGGCTCCCAGCTGTTACAATTTCTCATTCCACACAGAGAGGGCTGTTTAGTGCAGAAGCTTTTCTATGAATTCTGACCAAAAGAAATTCCTATACTCAGTGAGTTTATTATAGTGAGAAGTTTAGGACTTGGAAAATTTTTTACATCTTCACAAGCAAAAAAGTTTGTTGGTGCATTCGTTGATATTAAGCTTCCATTTGGGATGATTTTTTTATTATTTAAAGTAACTTTTTAGTATAAAAATTAAAAATTGTATGCTATAAAATTGTTTTAAGAAATGCTAAGCTATCCCAAATTTTGCCTATATTTTGGGGTTGATTTTATTTGTTTGTCACTGTTGATAAATTTGTCTATAAATTATGTAGAAAAATACAGTCGAATGATATTTCTTACCTACATGCCATTTTATTTTATATATATATATAATCCAAAATATTAATATTATATGCCTATCACTCATATTAGCAATGCCACGATGCTTGAGGCCGATATTTGTTCTAAATCTAAATAATTTTGGCTGAATTTGTGAGGGGCTAGCCATTTTTTTATTTGCAAACAATCTATGAAATTTCTAAAGAGAGTGAAGGGGTAGGAGCGAAGAGAGTTAATTCTAATGGTAAGAAGAGTAAGAGAGTTAATTCTAATGGTAAGAAGAGTCAATATCAATTTGAAAAGAATTTCTTGGTGATATTTATTCTTGAATTCTCTATTGTACTTTGTTTTGCAATTAAATGAACTTTGTTTTGGCTATTTCTAATTTCTTGACTAGCTTTTTTTTTTTTTGGCATATGATGTGTGAGAAATCATGTATGCTTAAGTTTGGAACTTAATTTCATGAATCATTTGAATGAGATTTTTAATTCCCTTGTACTAAATTTAGTTTCTGCATATGCCTTGCATGAGCTTAAAAATAAGTGTGATATATTACCACAACGAAGGAATAGAGGAACAATTAGGGGAGTTAAGACTAAATTCTATCATACATAGACATATGGTGGTTTGAGTTCTAGAATCTTAGTAGACATAATCACTGAAGTTGAGTAAAAATTTAGCTAGACACTCTTACATGCTCCACATAGATTAAGAGTAAAACTACTCTTATTCATAGCAACATTAGTAAACTCCAACTTTTGCATTAATGATTTTCTAACCATCATAGGTTCAAAACACATTTTAATATAGAATTTCTCTTTTTGAGGCATTATATGCTTGTTCTTAATTGTTACCTTATTCAATTCCTTCTAATCAATGCACATCCTTATTGACCCATCAATTTTCCTTAAAAATAATATTGGTGCACCCCATAGAGATACACTAGGCAAAATAAATCCTCTATCCAATAGCTCTTGCAACTGAATGTTCAATTCTTATAATTCTTTGGGTGCCATTCTATAAGAAGCTTTCAAAATAAGGGATGTATCAGGCACCATCTTAATATAGAACTCTACCTTTCTCTAAGAAGGTAAATTTACCTACTCTTCATGAGATATATCAAGGAACTCTAATATTATAGGGACATCATTAATCACTCTGACATATTTACTTCCACCTTTCACATATGCTAGGAACTTAGAGTTTCCCTTCTTCCATAATTTATCAACTTGCACAACTAATATTAAAGATGATAATACTCCTTTAGAACCTTGGAAATAAAACATCTCTCCATCAACACACAATACTACCCTCTTCGAATTGCAATCAATATAAGCTCCACACTTACTTAATCAGTCCATAACTAAGATAATATAAAATTCAATCCAGGGTAACATAATTAATTCAAATTTCAACTTCCTATATGAGATTATAATCTCACAAATATAGATTTTGCTAGAAATTAAATAATCCCCTATAGTCAAAATAACAAATAATCAAGAAAATAAAGATATATGAGATAGACTTGAGGAATCTAGAAATCTCTCAGGGAGAAAAGTGTGGCTAGCTACAAAATCAAATAAAGCTCGATAACAGTGAGAAGAAATGGAAACCGTAGATATCATCATGTCTAGAGTATCCTTAGCCTCTAATTGAGTCAAACTATAAACTCTAGGCTGAGCTGGAGTGAAATTGACTTTGGCATTAGTCTCTCTTTAAACTCAACTTAATTTCCTCCTAATAAATTTTCCATAACTCCTACTCGATCTCTCACTAAGAATTCTTGATAGAACTACCTATGTTGTTTATCAAACTTATAGCCTCCTCTGACTATGGATCTCCCTTTCCCTCCTCTATGGGGATACTGTGCTATTATGTAGCCAAACTAGCCACACCTAAAACAGTGGCTGGTGAATAGAAAATAATGGCCCTAAGGCCTCCTACCACAAGAACCACATACTGTAGTGCTACTCATAGACACGGAAGAACTTGCATCCCATAAGCTATTGGACCTCTCCTCCATAACTCACTAGCCCTAAATCATATCTTCTTCCCATTAACTCCACTCCTGGATGGCTCCCCACCAAGCTTCTTCTTACTGGCATCCTAACACTACTAGGTCACTATCAGGTCATTCTCTATCAATTTAGCTCTCTCAGTGAGCTCAATGAAATTTTTGAAGGAGCCAATGAGTTCCTAAGACTACCTCTCAAATCTCTCAACAATTGGTTACACTTAACTTCAGGTGTGCTAACCAATTGTTGGGAATACCTAGCTAGTGCAATTAACTTAGTTTCATATTGCATTACATACTTACTTCCTTACACAAACCTAAAAAATGACTCTTACATATACTGCTTAGCAAATGGTGACACAAACCAATTTCTAAACATTTTAGAAAACTCATCTAAGAAATTCTTCACATTCATATTCCCTTAATATTTCTACTGGCCTAACCAACATTGCTCAGCTTCTCCATCTAATAGAAATAAGGCTAATGTCTCCTTCTGACTCTCAGGGCACTACATATTATCAAATAATTTTCTATCCTTGATAGCCAATCCTTAGCCACCCTAGGCTCTATATCACCCTAAAAAGGGTGAGGCTTTAGCCTAAAAAATATATGCAAATGCTTATTTAGTTCATTTACCCTTGGTATGGTTATTCTTCTTTGTGCTACACTCACTTGTTGGGCCATTAAGCTAGGAATCTGTATCATTGAATTATATATCAGTGCCCTTGCAACACTCTACATAATCATGGATTGATTGAAACTCTATTTATTAGCTAACTCCAGATCCTGGCGATTCATACTTTTCAATGCTTTCACCTACCACATATGCATAGAGTTCAACTTATTGCATATAAGGACAGACATACATAAAATAATTTTAAACTACCCCAACTTCATAACACTTATCTACCAATCATTCATATGGCCTTAATTACAATTTAATTGTTACAAACCATTTCTCTAACACCGCTAAAGGTATTGTCACAAACCAACCTAATACAACCCATTACACCCAAATATGTCAAATTATGTTAAGGTCATAACAACATACTTATTACTTCCCAAGACCAAATTAGAGGAATTATCTTACTTTGTATTTTCCTCAATATACAATACAGATACATTTTAATTCATCTAATATACGTGAAAATGAAACATCTTTTTCATTTCATCAAACTTTACTTTCAAAAGGATAATGTACAACAATCATGATTTAACTTTCTTTTCATCAAAAAATATATTCATGACTAACAAAAGAATGTATATATTGAACGTACCAAGATTTGAAACTCAACCTGGTCAACAATCTCTATTAACCCAATTTACTCAATTGGGGCTTTACCTTTCTTGAAAGTATTTATAAATATATAGGGTGTAAAATCACAGACTTAGTAGGTCATCGAAAACCTAGTACTTTAGAATTCAATATAATTATATAAGAAAGAGATTTTATATAAATCTACAATATATGAATAATAAATCATATTTAAAAGTTGACTATCCTAATACTTGTATTGAAATGTATTTAGCAGCTTTGTATATTATGAGATAAATGTTAAGAGTATGCACATATAACTATAACAACATATACATCCCTTGTACATAACTTTAGAACATGAGTAACATTTCACAGTGTCACATAAACATGATTTCATAACTTAAGCATTTCATTGAATATAATAGCATAATATAAGCAACATGTCATGCCATAGAATCAAATGGATGAATTAAGCCTTAATCCCACCTATCTCTTCACCCAATACATACAAAAACTACTAATAACATTCAGAAATAATCACATAATATACAAAATTTACATTTATATAAAAAAAAAAACTTTCATTCCAAAAAACAATTATCTAAAATAAAAGCTTCTCACCACATATTGGGATTTTTTATATCCAAAATAAAAAGAAACTAAATCTTCACAAAAGTACCTTGACAAAAATACCCCTTCATGAACTGGTCCTTATCAACACTACTCAACTAGATCATTTCCTTTTCCTAAAATTTCATAAAGACCACTGAATCAGCATTCATGTGCTTAGTAGGCTATTCCAATTTTTATTTTAGATATCAATCCATGTTTTCACATTTATGCATGTGTAATATTCAGCTATCAGTTACAAATTTATATTAAATGAGTTAAGCATGTTTATATAAATATTAACACAATTATATACTCAATGCTTTAGAAATAATGTGTATTTTTATAACTTTCTTATTTCAAACTTATATTAGTATAAAAACATGAATATACATAGAAGGAAGAATACCACTTGAACATGTTTGTCACCATGTAAGGAACAAAACCATTTAATAGTGTCAGAACTTGATTCATTTAATAGAATGATTAATGTGTGAATATGATTTATTTACTTATACATGTTTATACAATATGTAATATGTGATGCACGTGTCTCAATGCATGCTTATATCTTCACTTCCACTTATACCTCTCTTTTTATCTCCCATATCCATACTTGATAGATGGAGCTAGAAATGGAATCAACCTCTCGCATTTGCACTAGATTAATGGGGCAAGTACCTGCCCACATCCACACATTAGGGCCAGTAACAGAATAAAAACAAAACAAAAAGTCAAGCCATATAATAAAACTAATAGTGCATTTTACATTTCATCACATCATAACTCCTCCAATCACATGATATGTAATGACAAAATTAATATATTTGCATAACATTGAATATGTGCATTAATTGCAAGAGTTGTCTTATATACAAAAAAGTAGGACTTCGCACATGTATGATTTACTTTCCCC
The DNA here is from genome assembly GCA_022539455.1 of Dendrobium nobile. Taxonomy (NCBI): domain Eukaryota; kingdom Viridiplantae; phylum Streptophyta; class Magnoliopsida; order Asparagales; family Orchidaceae; genus Dendrobium; species Dendrobium nobile. Next base: position 21,647,050 of record CM039723.1, read on the forward strand.
CTTGAAATTTTCCATTTAACAAACCATTCATAGAGTTACTTGAAAATCTCATTTTAAGACTATTATTGAACTATAAAAATTATCAAAAAAATACCATATTTAATATAGTTTACCCATAAATTCATGTATGTTGAACCGACCAATGAAAATTTATCTTCTTATTGTCAAAATGACCATAATAAAATATTCTACAATATATTAGAAGTTACATGATGGAAAGTTGGTAAAACTCATATTAATCACATTTTATCTCAAAAAATTTTATGAAAAGCTTAAAATAAAATAAAAAAATAGAATATTCTAAGCCCACCTTGAGTAGAACAACTTTCTGAACACACTGATAGATGAATCCCACACCTCAGCCCTTGAATCCTCTATTTATCTTTCTTCTTTCTTCTTTCTCTTCCTTTCTTTCTCCTTCTTCCTTTTCTTTCTCTTTTCCTTTTCTTTCTCTCTTTCTCCTTCTTCCTTCTCTAGCAAGCTTAAGGGTGAGGGGTTTGCGCAATTAATGGATATATATATATATATATATATATATATATATATATATTAGTGGACAACGTTGTGATGCTTTGAGATGCCACACCACAACACCATGCTAAAATATTATGGATTTTCACATATTCCTCCAAATCGAGAACTCAGTATTACAGTGGTGACCAACAGCAGCACAACGATCCCTTAAATATTTTCCTCAAACAAAGAGCTTGGCCCCACAACACTCCCTTCATCATTACTACGATGTCATTGCCTACATGATTCTTAACATTTCATGCCACAGTGCTCTCATCCCAACATTGCAGTGCTCCTAGAAAACATTTCTAGCCATCAATTCTCCCACTTAGATCAACAAATAGAAATTCAAAAATACTTCAATAAACTTTTAACTCTTACCAGGTCTAAATGAAGTCATTACAAATGAATTGAACACTTTAGCAATGGGTATTAACAAGTTCAGAAAGTCGTGGTTTTGAGTCCTCTTAAAGTGTTGGCTTTGAATGAAATCCTCATATTGCTTTGACATGGTAGCCAATTTAGTTCAAATCGTGGGGTATTGGACTCCATGGTCGATTGAGTGTGATGAGGCGAGCTACAGCCCTCTTAAGAAGGTCATTCCCTATACCTTGGATGATTGATTTTATTGATGGCATTTTTCCCTAGGTGGAGGTGAGTAGTTTTGATGGTTGCTTATCATTGAAAAGTGAGTCTCAATCTAAGTGGTCCTTACGAACCTTTAGCTTTCATGCGAGAGGTAACCCCCCTTTAACTATTTTGTAGAGTTGAGATTAATGAACCTCAGGCAAGTCTTCATTCCTAAGCCCACGAGATATAAGTTCACTTTACATGACCTACTTACTTCCTATTAAATACCTTAAAAGTATATGCAAGTATACAATATTATCAAATCAAAGTTTAATAATAAATACTTACATAAAAAGTTTACAAGCACAAATCTTAGTACTAACAAAATTTTAAACTTTTCTCATAATAGAATAGGCTTATATATATTCTAAATTATTATTTTTTTATAAATTATTAAAGTTATTATTATTATTATTATTATTATTTATAAATTATTAAAATTACTATCATTGTTTCACCAAAAACTTCTTTAATTAGTTCTTTACAAATAAGAGGACCTTTATAAATCAATAATCAAAATGACAAATGTTGGCTTTCCGCTTTTTATAACTTATAACTTAGAACTTGTCATTTTGATTTTTGATTTATAAAGGTACTTGTTTAGTTGGGCTTAATCAACATTTGTCATTTTGATTGAAAAGCAAAAAAGCCAATAAATATGAGGCCTGGTTTGGTTAGGCTTAATTACACCATTTTTTGGTTCTAAATGACAAAATCAGTTAACTTAACTTGTTTGGAAGCACCATTTTTATAAAATACTTTTTTCAAAAACTAAGTTTCTTTATCAGCCTGAAAAGTATTTTTGTATGTGCTTATCCCGTTAAACCCCTCCATTTTGAAACCAAATAGTCAAAATTACCCTTATTACGTACACTTGTCCACCAACAAAGATTAATTTCTCCGTAGAAGCCTCCCTATGTTGGTAGAAATTATTTGGTGCGGACTCCGGACATACCTCTTCCTTCAGACTCCAATTAAATCTTGACAATTGGATTAGAGGCGTAGATATTCAATTGAATTTTATTTTGCCAGCTCAACCGACTCGACCAAGAGTTTTTTACTTTTTGGAAAAGGGTTTTAGAGTTGGAGCTTTAGAAAAAAAGCGTGAAAACTCCCAAATTCAAATATTTAGGACTTTTACAAAACTTTTGATTCCTGCTAAGAAAGAAAAAATGAGTAATAGCTGATGAAGATTGAGAATAATGTTGCATTCTCCACGAAGATGGCATGCTCATAGGATGCGGAGGCTAAAAGAAGGCATGTAGACGTCCAAGAAGTGAAAGTTAATTTGGTTGGAACTGCTGTAGGTTTCAAATTTTCAGTAAATTTCTATTTCATCTTCCATGTTGTTGTAATGGTTTCCCAATATTTTATATTTTTTACATGGGTAACACTGTGTAAATAAAATGCCCATGCTAAAAAAAAAGCTTAGTATAGGATTGGGCTTTAGCTCAGCAAAAAAAGCACATCAAATCTTAGTACAAGTGCAGAAAATACGCAGTGATACACAGTAAATATTGTGTATTTATTGTTCTTTTAACCGCTGTTTAGATAAAATTGGGTGCATTTATTATGTTTTTGCTGCTGCACTTATCTACACTTTCACTGTGATTTTACCGCGCTTTTACATGTTTTATTGCTCTTTCACTTTGCTTTTACTCCATATTTGTTGCGCTTTTACTTTGTATTGATAGGGTGTGTATAAGGAGAATATATATTTTGTTGAGATTAATATTTCAATAGAGAAAACTAATGTGAAGGAAAGTACAACAAAAATCTCTTCATCATCAAGCCATATCAAGTTCTCTAATATGCCTGAATGCTTCATTGAAGAATTCATAATAGGGGTAGCAACCATTCAGCCGGGGCTTGAGTACATGAGGATGATGATGAATATCATTGCTTTAGAGTTGCAATTATATTAATTTTTATTTGTAATGATTGTTTGTTAAATTAAAAATAACTTTGTATTAAACTCAATATTTATATTAAATTCATTCTAATAAAATGAATTATTTTAGTTTAGATCATGTTACTAAACGTGTTTTCACTATGTATTAAATGTATTTTGTGTATTCATTATGCTTTTACTACGTAATCACTATGCTTTCAATGCACTTTTACTATATTTTCACTGCTTTTTTACTCCACATTTAATGCTTAATTTTAAAATTTCTGAGTTATTTTCATTATTTTTTTTACTAGGGGTGTCAATTTTTTACCCGACCCGAAACCTGACCCAGAAAAATCCGGGTTCGGTCGACCCGTTTATGAAACGGGTAGGGTTCGGGTTCAATAAACTGACCCGTTTCAAAAAACGGGTCGGGTTCGGGTTGACCCGGCAACCCGAAATTGACCCGGAAATCCTCTGCCCGGTCTGCTGCCCGCCCCGCCCGAAGCGTCACCCGTCCCGAAGCGGCGACTGGCGAACCCGTCCCGTGCACTTCCCGCGCGGGTCCAGCAAATGGCGAACCCGAAGATACGAACTGCGAACCCGAAGCAAACCCTTCCCGCGCGCGTCCCGAACGGCTAACCCGAAGCGGCGAACCTGTCCCACGCACGTGCGTACCGACTCGTGCCGCTGCTCCTCCTGTGAGGCCACGACGCGTGCTGCCGCTGCTCCCGCTGCTCCGGCGCTGCCGCTGTAGCTGCGTCGGAAGTCCGGGTCGGGTCGTGTCAACCCGGCAACCCGAGCGGGTCGGGTCCGGGTTGAAAAAGTCGATCCATTTAGTAAAACGGGTCGAGTTTGGGTTGACCCGTTTAAAGCCGGGTCAATTTGGGTTCGACCCGAACCCGACCCGCTGACCCGAATTGTTGTGTATTTACTATGTATCGAATGTGCCTTTATAATTGCGTATTAGTTGTGTATTTACTATGTATCGAATGTGCCTTTATAATTGAACTTTTAATGAACTTTTTTTTTTTTTGATAAACGGTCAAGAAACTTCACTTCATATTTACTACATATTAGTTGCATATTTAGTGTGTATCGAATGTGCATTCAGAATTGAACTTGTAAGTTTTTTTTTTTTTTGATAATTTGGAAAGATAACTTTACTATTTATTTATTGCGTATTAGCTATTGTTTACTACATATCGGATGTACATTTAGAATTGATCTTGTAAATTTTTTTTTTTTTTTTTTGATAAACTGTTAATAGTAAGTAATTTTTTCATTTAATGCTTTATTAATTGTATATTGGCTATGTCAAAATAAAAACCATTAAAAAAGGAAAATCAAATACAAGGAGAAAAAATAAATCATGATAGGCAAAATACAAATGAATGCAAGAGATTTACATGGCACAATTAAGGTACCAAAAAAATAAGCGAATCTCCAAAATTTTCCTTACAAACAAATTTTTTTCCAAGGGCGCTGCCCACGAAAACCCCGGCAGGGGATCTGACCCTTAACCCTGAGACTTGACCGGGTAGGTCGAACCCCTACCAAGGGGCATTTCCCCCTTGGACCCTTGACATATTCCCTAAGTACACATAAAAAAACTATCATTCCTTTGGCTTGCAATTCTTTCAACTTCAAGCATTCCTCTTCTTGGAAGTTTGTGTAACACCTTTCAGACCCCGCGTCTTGTGGGCATATCATCTGCTCAAAGAATGAACTTCCTCCTCCAAACAATCTTCATCTTCATAAGTTTTTTCTCCTTTCTTCTCTCAGCATGTATCAAAAGTTTATGGTGCTGATATCCTAAATATTAGGGAGCTTTCACATTATTTTTATTTAAAAAAAAAAGAGCTCCAACCCTAAATCCTAAGTTTGAACCGGAAATCTCTGAGCCGGGTTGATCAGGCTAGTAAGAAAAAAATAAAATTCAAAATATCTACGTATCACAAATTCATTGGAGTCCAGATGCAGAGCAACATTCAGACTCCACACATAATAATTTCTCCTATGCTGGAACTTGATTCTTATCAGTAATCACTGTGTTGTGATCGCCATATGTTGTTTTCTGTTTTGTGTTACTGGAGGATATAAGATCTTCAAGGCCATCCCATATTATTGTTCTCCTTGAACTGGCTAAACTAACTTCTTTACTCATTTACTTGGATGCAAAGGTTATATTATCAGTATTTCCATCACAATCAAGATCAAGTAATCTACAGTTACTTAATGTTCTCAATAACTTGTCTGCTAGAACATTGGGGATATTTCTTAGACGATCTTCGAAATACTCCAACAAAACAAAAGCAAGAGCAGGGTGCGCCTATATACTTTGCTCGTGTAGTAGGCAGATCTTTCAGGCTAATCAGAAAATCTGGTTTATGTTCTAAGAGAGAGGCAAGCCACTCTATCTCTTCAGCATGAGTAGGTTCAGAGGAAAATGTTTATTCTTAATATCATATTAATTTTTTATAACTAAAAAATTAAAATTATAATAGAATCAAATAATTTGTTTTTTATTTTAAAATTTACATAAACATACAAAAAATCAAACAGAATAACTACTGATTTATTTAAATAATATTTTTTATAACTTTATTTTCTAAACAACTGCTTATAAACCACCTTAGGCCTTCTCTCAAATGCTTGTAACGCATCGCTAGATTGCTCCAATGGAACGCAAAAAAGTTTGCTAATTGGTTGCGAGTGAATAGTGCGACACCAATATTAGCATCACACTGCTCACCCACTATATAAATTTATTTTTTTAATGCAAAAAGTTGGTTATTAATTTTAAATTTTTAAGTATAGAATTTTATTATTAATAATTAAGAAATAATAATTTAGAAGCATATTATTTTTTAGAAATTTAAATATTTTTTACATAATTTATTTATTTAAGATACAATATTAATATATAAATTAAGATAAAATTTTCATACATATTTAAAGGATATCGAGTAATACAATACCTCAACAAAAAAAAAATACAAAAAAAGTTCGGATAACAAAAAATTTAAAATAAACAGTAATGACATCTAATAATCTAGTAGAGTAGTATCGACTCCTCCAAGATCATTGAGATATTATCTATATGAGTTTGAAAAAGGAGGTTGCTAATTTTGTTGTTGTCCGAGTGTCTTTTCTAAAATTCGTGCTTGTTCAACTTCGGCAAATGCATGAACAATAGGATTTTGTATAGAACTTAAGTCTTGAAATAAAATTTTATTTTCTTCATTGAGTTCTTTTAAGACATGGTTCTTATTTTGAAGTTCCAAATGTTGTTGTCTCTAATCACTTATTTTTTTAAATTGCTCAATAAGTTGTTTGTTTCCATCATCTAGAGTTTTAATAAATATTGACAGTTTCATCAAATTTTCTTTTTAGCTAGGCTTTCTTCACCCCAATCGATCGTTCAGATTAAGAGCCACAAACATTATATTCTTCATCATCTAAATTTAGAGAAAACACATAGAGTCCAGGAGAGTGTGTTTTACCAGATTCATGGGTTAGATTTTCTGACTCCAATGAGGCATACCCAAAGCTTGACATACGTGATGCTTGCCTAGCACTAGATTGACCATCTTGAAATTTTTCAAAATTTTTAATAATGTTTCACACATAATCAAACTTCCAACCTATTTTGAACTTCTTATCTTATGCAAACAACAATTTGGGTTGATCTAACTATAAATTGATATACACAATTATAATTAAATAAGCTGTGAAATGAAAAAGACATTGTAATAATAAACATGAATACTTATGATATCTTCATTTGAAGTGCCACTAACATGTCTATTTTTAACTTGCCGATTGCATGCGTGCATCTTCCTTGTTGCTTTCTCGATAATATGAATAAGAGATTGAACATATCTTTTTGAATGCATTTCCCAACTTTGACTTTTGGAATTATTATATGCTTCTTCTATATGTGACTAAAAGTTATATGATGACTGATATATACATGTGATCAGGTCTTGAGAAATTTTCATATAAATTATGAATAAGATCTTATCTCGCTCATGAAAATATGAAGTTGATCGAATAGACATATTTTTCGAATGCTTAATGGATGCAAAATACCAGTTACATGACATGCTGCTCAACCATATTTATATAACAATTCTATTTATATTCTTGACATCATTCTTACTTTATAATTTAATATTACTCAAGATGTGGCCACTAACTAGAATTTGTCCTTTGTATTCTCAAACTTTTTAAATAGTATTGTTTGGATGTCACTAGTCATTGCAATTTGTCCGATAAGATTCTCACACTTCTCATATAGTATTGATCCGATGTAACCACTCACTGCAATTTATCCTTTGGGGTTCTCACACATCTCAAGCATTATTGATCGTATGTGACTAGTCATTGCACTTCTTCTACGAATAACATATTTCCAAGTGATCTTAACATTACAATATCAATATGCATGATAGTTTTTCATCTTTTTCTTCCTTGAATGAAGAAGATATGCTCCAACAGATAAATAGTTTACATGAAGAGGAAACGATGATTTACTGTGCCATAACAAATAATAATATGATGATCCAATACCTGCTTATACGAGCTATTAACCACGTCTCTGCAGGAGGCTTAGTTATAGGGCATGCTTTTATCAACCGTGATCGAGAGGATGCATATCGTCAACTCTATCAAGATTACTTCTAATGTGATCCAATATATAATGTTCCAATTGATATATAAAATGTCTTGAACATTGTTCCTACGCGTACTTGATGCAGTAAAAATACATGATAAATACTTCCACCAACAAATGGATCACATCGAAAGGCTTGGTTTATCACCCCTCCATAAAAGTAACATTCATCATTTATATGTTAGCATATGGATTACCCGCAAATGCCAAAGATTAACACATTATAATAGGCGAATAAAAAAATAATCGAAAGTGTAAAGAGATTTTGTAGAGCAGTAGTCCAAATATATTTAAAGCAATATTTAAGATCACCAATAATCAATGATGCAGCTAGACTCCTTCACATTAATAAAAAATATGTTTTTCCAAGAATGTTGGGCATTTTAGATTGTATGCACTAAAAGTGAATAAAAATTATCCTACCGGATGGGCTGGGCAATACGCGGGACATACAGGATCACCTACAATTATTTTGGAAGCCATGACAAATTATGATCTTTGGATATGATATACTTACTTCGATTTGCCAAGCACTAATAATGATATAAACGTGTTGGAGTCTTCTTACCTATTCTCCAATCTCACTCAAGGTATAGCTCCTCACTGTCATTACCTCATTCAATGAAAAGAATATAACATATGTTATTATTTGACTGATAATATATATTTGAAATGGTCCATAATTGTGCAAACTATTCAAGAATCATATACTTCAAAGAAATATATTTTGCAATGAAACATAAAGCATGTATAAAAGATGTAGAACATGCTTTTGGATCTCTCTAATGTTGTTTTACAATTTTAGTTGGACACGTACATTTTTGAAGCAAAAATGTGTTGCATGATATAATGATTACATGCATAATTTTTCATAACCAGATAGTTAAAGATGAACGTAATCTTATCGGACCAGTTCAAGTTATGAGAGAAGCTAGTGAATATGGAGTAAAAGCGAAATGGTAGTTGTTGAAAATACTCTGTTTCAAGAATTTATCGCTAGCCATAAATAAATCAAGAATAAAGATGTCCACATTGCACTGCGAAATATATTGATTGATCATTTGTGAGATTAACATAATAATTCTACTGTTTAGTTGCCCTTACATTTTTTTCATTCATATTTATGTGTTCTAATGTAAATTTTATTTTATTAAATAAATATTTATTTATTTAGGACATATTAAAATTTCAAATTATTTTATCAAGCAATATATATATTACAACAGATTTAATTCAAAAAATTGATAAATGGAAATATATAACTAAAAAAATATAAAATAAAGTATGAGAAAAAATATACTATGCATATTTTTTTTTTATGTTAGAAAATGAAATTTCATTAGAGATAATCTATTTTGATGTATTATTATATTTTGGAGTGAAAATTGAAATTTTTGGTTGGAGATGCTTAATAAAGCAACCAACGAGCCCTGAGCAGAGTGGCAGAGTGATCGGAAATGAAGAGCATTCCCGTTCTTCTCTTAGGATGCGGCGGCGTCGGCCGGCAGCTCTTAGATCACATCGTTGCCTGCCGTTCTCTCCACTCGAAGCAGGCACTGTCATCCTCTTTTGATCTTTAATTTCTTTATTTTTTTTTTGTCAAATTTCATTTCCATTCTTATTTCTTAAGAAACGATCGCTTCGTTTTCATTTATATCTCTTTCCTTGACTGAAAAGGGCATAGCGCTTCGAGTAGTAGGAATTTGTGACAGTCGCTCATTGCTTGCTGTCAATGATATTGTCAATTTGGAGCTGAAAGACGACTTATTGAAAGAAATATGCAAGATTAAATCATCGGGGTCTTCACTGTCTTCTCTGATGGATTTAGGTATCCTTTATAGTGTGGATTTTTCTCATGTTATTCGCTGGATATAATTTGATTATTAGCTCAGTGACTACAAAAAAGAAATAATTGTTCGTCTTTGTAAAAATGCTCCTTTTATCGTTTGAAAGAACCGTTCCTGAAGTGCTTTTTAAATTATATTAGTTCACGGCTTTTTTTAGTAAGGAAGATCTTTGAAGTAAAATTTTCCTGAAAGTTGGGGTTTTCTTGGAGTTATTAGGGCTCAAGCCTTAAAAGGAGTTCCTCAATATAAATTCTTATAAGTTCGTTCTTATTTGTACTCATTTATGCATTGAGATTTCTGCTCATTAGTATCTAGGGGTGCAATCTAGTCAAGCCGGCTCGCGAGCCGGCTGGGGCTCGATGAGTCGAGTTTATCGAGCTCGCGAGTCAAGCTCGAACACAATTTCGAGCTCGACAGCTTAACGAGCCCAAGTTCAACACTCCGCTGCTCGACTCACGAGCTCGTCGAGCAGCTCGTGTAACAATGACGGAAAAAATAAAAACGATGGGTGGGAAGACGAAAAACGATGCAGGCGGTAAGAAGCGGATGCAGGGAAAATTATACCGTGGGAAAATGAAAGCCTCGGCTCGTTCGGACGACGCAGGCGAAGACGTGAATGATGAAAGACCCAGCTGGCAAGAGGAAAAATAGAAAAAGAGGGAAAGAGAAATGATTTAATCTATGTTATGTAAACAGTATTGCAGGCGGTATATATAGAACGAATTAAAACAAGAAAGGGAAACAGCTAGTAAAGAAATACACGTGTCCAAGAGTAATAGGTCCTAACAGCCCCCTCTCAAATTAATCATTCATAGGTTGAATGGTTAATTTGCTTCGAAGCTCGGAGAATCTTGATGGTGAGAACGACTTTATTAGGATGTCTGCTATTTGGTCTGTTGAGCTGATATGAGAAATGGTAATGGCGCCACAGTCGATGTGATGCCGAATGAAGTGAAAGTCGATCTCGATGTGTTTCGTTATGGCGCGAAAGACTGGATTATTCGCCAGAGCGATGGCGGAGGTATTATCACAGTGAATGCGTGTAGGAGATCGTTGAGGAATTCGAAACTCTTCAAGTAGACGCCGGAGCCAAAGTACTTCAGATGTAGTGGATGCCAGGGAACGATATTCTGCTTTAGTTGAGGACTTGGCTACCGTGGGCTGTTTCTTGACGGACCAGGATATATGATTTTGGCCAAGGAACGTGCAGAATCCAGAGACCGATTTCGGATCAGTTTGATCTGCGGCCCAGCCAGCGTCCGTGTAGGATTGTAGAGTCAGGTTGCATTATTGAAGAGGGAGACCATAGTGTAGCGTGCCTTTGATATATCTGAGTAGGTGTGGGCTCCGAAAATTTGGCCCCGGCCTCCCCACCGCACTTTTTTTTTTTATTCGACGAGGGAGTTTTAATTGAATTAGTTCCGAGGTAAATTTTGGAAGGCAGATGTGTTTGTAGATAAGACACTACCCAGAGATTTCGCCCTCATTTTGCGAGGATTTTATGATCTGAGTTCTGGTTTCCTATAGGCGCAAGTCCCTATACTTAATTACCCCTCCCGATCACAAGAGAGAACTTTCGATTAAGGCTAGTCATCGATCAGATACGTAGAGATAAGTGTTATCTGGCATATAGTAGCAGCACTGGGTATAGGGATTGGAGAATTTGGAGATTTCGATATTTAAAAATAGAAATTTCTACAATCTTTCACTTAAAGCGGATGGTGGGGGAGTGGATGATAGACCCGATCAAGATCCCATGGTTCCATCGTCCCGGGCCATCGTGGTCCCTGGTCTACTTAGTCAGAGGAGGTAGTCGACCCAACCTGATAGAAGGATCCTTGTTGGCAGCCATGGGTTGCTTCGTCCAAGGGGACCTTGTAGACCTGGGTTGAATGTTTGTTTAAGGGGACAATTTTAAATCCACCTTAGCTAGCAGAGAGCTTTGTACCCTATCAATCATATCCTATTGATTCATATCTCAAGGATTTGATGCCAACAAGGAGCGTATTGGCTCTGGCCTTAACTGATATTTCGTGGTGCCATTTGGCGGCAAAACCACTCAGTTCAGAGGGCTCCGAGTCGTGATAACCGTTTATCATGCGGTGCCATTTGGCGGCAAACCGCCTGTTAGAGGACACGTACCACGTCCTTACTAGCAGGAGATTATTTGAGAATGGATCCTAGTGATATTTTCGACTAGGCATTTGGCTCTAAGTGAGCTAAAGTTATATTTGAATTTGTTCACCTCGGCAAACTGTTGAGGAGGGTGGATGGAGTTTACTTTAAGCATTGATGGATAGATTTTAATTTTAAATATTTGGGAATTTGGGATTTGTAGAGTTTAGATTTTGTGTGGACTTTGGATATTTTGGAGACATTTGAAATATTTATGAAATGGACCCCTCTGGTTGAGATCTGCATTCAACACGGCCATCATCGGGGTGTTTGCGGTCATTTCCTTTTGTTGATTGAACCTTGTCGACTCTGTCTGACTGTCGACAGAGGATCGGGTTTGTCATCGGCTTCGTGCCTTTAATTGTGAATTTTCTTGATTGTAGGCCTTGAAGGCCGAATATGAATGTACAAAATAAATATTCCGGTCAACTTTGTGACTGCATATTTATCCGATATCTCGAACCCTGTCTACTCCTATTTATCTACTTAGGAGGATCGGGTTTCGTAGACTTCATGCCTTTTGTTTAGTGAATTCTTTTAATTGTAGGCCTTGAAGGCCTAATATGAATGTATTGAAACAAATACATCGATCCCAACAATCATGTATTTGTTTGATGGTTCGAACCCTATCGACTCCTATTGATCCGTATAGAAAGATCAGGTTCCAACTAGAATTCACTTATCGACCCGCGTATCATCCCTAGGCGTCGCGTGTGTACCAATAACATGCTTGCCGGGGCCCATGCGGGTGATTTTTATTTTGATTTAAACGTACCTCAATGTGTACCTATGTGTATACAAACTATAGTGCAGGTGCAGGGGTACTTTGAAGTATTTGCAGTTGTGTACATAACTATCGTTTGGATGCACACAACTTTTCATCTGAGAGCTTATACACGCATTATGTCCGCTAATACGAGTGTTGCGGATCTGGTGGCATGCGTTGTAGATTGTAGACGCCTTCTGTCTGCTTTCATAAGTGTTGCAGATCCGGTGGCGTTGATGTCTTGATGTTGACTCTCCCTTTTTCATTCACCGGGAAAGGGGTTTATTCTGGACTTTGAAGTCTACTTCTTTGAAAAGATCTCCTTTTGAGACCACCAGTGTAGTAGACTTATTATTTCTGATATTTGTGGAAGCAAGCATTATTTACTTCCTGAGTACATGATCAAGAAGGAATTTTGGAACACCAGGAAGTTTAGTTCGAATTTGCTCAAACATTTCTTCCATTCTGCTAAGGGGGTGTCCTTTTTCGTACATCGGGTTGCCCTTGTACCCGACGTACTTGAAGTTCTTGATCACCAATGTCATAGGTGACATCAATACTTGTGCCCACAATGGTTCGTTGTACCTACGATATACCCACTGTTATTATCCACAAGTGACTTGTATATATTTGCGGGGACCCATTATATCCACTACGAGCTCCTGAAGGTATTTGTAGAAGACCCATTGACATCAGCATCATATTCACCTTTCACCAATCTCAAGTGGGTTGATGATTGTATTTGTTTGTAGAGGACAGGTCTTTGATTGATGGTCTCCAATATTGCCATCTCAATCAACAGGCATTGATATTTATGTTGGAGATTCAATTGATGCATATGGGAGGGACGTCTATGTATTTCATTCTTGCAGGTAGGATGCACCCGATCTCATAGAGATTGTTGTAAGAATCCACTACATTCTTTACTTGCATATATTGAGATCTTTTAGTTTGAATTTTCTTATGTGTGATCAAATTTTGATCTTTGCATATGTTTGAGTCCAGGCTTAGTTTAACATCATTTGATTGGATTTGACTTAGTGTTGATGTTGTATTCGTACCGTAGTCCCTTGTCATTCAAGTTGGAGTTCTTATCCAGTCCACAAGCTCAATATGTGAGCTCAAGTTCTATGTCCCCTGTGGTCCTTACAAGTTCATTTGAATATTCAAATTATTCAAATTTGGTCCCATTTTGATTTCATCATTTTTTTTATTTAGATTTGACCTTTATAAATCACTTGAGTTTTGTTCAGGTCCTCTGCTCGTGTTCAATCAAGTTCAAAAAGTTCACGAGTCCACAAGTCCCCTGTTCTTGTTCATTTGAGTGCAGGTTCTTGTTCTTTTGAGTTCAAACAAGTCCGAGTAGAGTAATATTTCACCCAAAATTTCGGTAGCCTCTCGGCGTCTCCCCCCTTTAGGGAAAAATAACGGAAGAACTGGGCCTCCCGCCACGCTAAAGAAAAGCGTGCACGGTAGGTGTCCTCTTTCGAGGACACCGCGGCCGCAAAATCTTTGTTCCCCCACCACACCAGAGAAAGGCGTGCATGGGACTTCGGGCACCGGTTCGAAAATGAGCAGTTTTATATTTGACCCCTTCTCGCCGTAGGCATCGCACCGGGTTCCCTTCCCACCACGCTAGAGAAAAGCGTGCATGAGTTGGTTTTCCGGTGCATTGCTAACGCCGAAAATGGGGTTTTGTGATTACCCGCCCAGTCGCAAGCATCGCAACGAATTCCCTCCTACAACGCTAGAGAAAAGCATGCATATGTGGTTGTTCGCCGCGTTACAAGCACCGAGAATGGAAATCTGAGTTTAGAAATTATACCTTCGGGGTCGGCAGCTCGTGGATTGAGGCGGGAGAGGAAGGCACATGAACACCTTATTATTTTAATTAGATTAATATTAATTAAGTATAATTAATAATAATTAAATTTAATTAACTATAATTAATTACATTAATAATAATTAATAATAAAATGAAATAATTAATCATGATCAAACTTAATTAATTATAATTAATTAAACATCTTTTTTTATTAATTATAATTAAAATAATTAGATTATAATTAAATAAATTAATTAAAAGTAATCGCAATTAATTAAAATTAATCGCAATTAATTAAAATTAATATAATTAATTTTAAAAATATAATTTTATATATAATATTTTTATTTTTTTATTTTTCTTCCCATCGTGTTCGGCTGATTTACAGGATTTGGCCGAATGAAGCACACGAAAGGGAGAAAGTTACTTACACAGCCAGCGATCTCCCTTGTTGTTTCCGATCGAACAAGGAAGGAGAGGCGGCGAAGGAGCAAAGTTGGACGGCATAGAGGGATCGGAGAAGCAACGCCGAAGGGGAGAAAGTCATCTTCAGAGTCAGCGAGCACCCGTGTGCTCTCGATCAAAATGTTGTACTTCCGATCCGATAGCGAGGGAAAGTCGTCGAGAGGATGAAGTCGACCAGCCACGGAGGAGTCGAAGAAGGGGTGATCGATAGGAAGCTTCCTTCGCAGTGGGTGAGCTCGCGTTGTTGCTGCCGATAAAAGTGTCGTAACTTCCTATTAGATTGGAAAGGAGAGAGTCGAGAGCGAGAGAGGGTGGGGAGCTCGTAGTCGTTGAACCGAAGAGCAGGGGCTTTAGCCTCTTTTTAACGTCGAGGGAGATCGTGCGAAGAAGCGACGTCGACGTGCGAGCGACGTGCGAACTAGCTACGACGTGCTTCAGCAGAGCAGGTAGAATTTTGTTTTTTGATTTGGATTTTTTTTTTTGTTTTGCCTTACTCAGTACAGGTCAACAAATGCCCCCCAACAAATATGGTACGTGCCTGGAGCGAGCCACGTTTGTTTTATGCTGATTGACCCTGTGGATCTCTAAATGTTTATTCTAGATGTCACCCTAGGGTTTTCATCTAGTGGATCTCCAAGGATTTATTTGGATGTCACACTAAGATGTCTAGTGGATCTCCAAAGATTTGTTTGGATGTCACACTAGGATTTTCTTTCTCCACTGCTCTTTTAGATATTTCCATAGATGGTCGATATCTTGTCTAAAATACCCCAGTCTTCAGGGACATTGATAGATGTCATTCAGGGTGCTCATTCTGCCGCTTTTGTTTGAGCTCTGAGATTTTGATTCTTTCTGTTCTGTGCTTTGTGATGCGGACTTAGTGAAGGGTTATCTGATTTGTCTTTACTGACTTGTCAAATGATTTGTACCTTCGGCCCTATGTTTCTAGCTTTGTCGGGCTTGTTGAAGGGGTAGATGCCGGTGACCTAAACCCTTAGGTTTATCTTAGGTCGATGTCGAAAAATCATCGGTCCAGAGTTTTGTGCATAACAGACTTGTTGATGACGAAATCCTTTTAGTTCAGTCATAGGCTTTTCATGAACTTTGGGATAATTTTCTTCGGTCCTTTGCTTTGTGCTTTGACGGACTTGTTGAAGAATTTGCAGGTTCTGGATTCAGTTAATAGTACCGAACGTGGGTAGTATCTTGATCCTTAACCATTTTAGGAGACTTTAATCTGAGTCACTTGAGTTCATCAGATTGGGAGAGCTAGGATTTGACAGCTCTTTGTCTTTTGGTTGCTGAGATGGGAGTTCCTCTACTATGGCCTTTCTTATGGCTTGTTGAGTAGGAGCTGTCAGCGATCTGACCACATTTGGGCTTGTTGGATCTGACATCTTACACCCATTCAGGCTTCAGACTTGAGCTATGAGAATTGCGCTTCCCAATATTGATTTTACTGAAGTTGGCAGATTTGGAAGTCGTCCTTTGTGGTTGCAGATTTTGGAGCTTACAAACATCCGGTAGTTGCTCGAGACTCATCTTCCCACTGGAACTTTAATTCTCCAGTCATTTAGGAGAATTTTGTAGACTACGATCACTTGAACTGGTCGAGTCAAATTGACCTTCGTTCTTCCTACAGTCCCTACTGACGGGTTAACGAAGTGGGGGTTCCGATACTACGGCCTTTCTTATGGCTTGTTGAGTAGACAGAGCTGCCAGCGATCCGGCCATATTTGGGCTTGTTGGATTCGACCTCTTACACCCATTCAAACCTTAAGCTTCAGGCTGTCGAAAGACTTCAAGCTTCTTCGGCTCACTTTGTAGGAGTGTGTAGTTATAAAAGTCTCTTTCTTGACTTTGAGTCTTGGTTTATTGGAGAAGGTGTTGTCTCGATCTTTGAGAGATCACCTGCATAGGCTTTAAAAGAGAAACATCTGTGTTCTTTAACACAAAGTAACATTTGAATTGATAATTTTAAATATTTATTCAGGGATCTCGGCATGCAGCGCGATGTCGACCCGAATAAATATTTAAAATACCCCTATCTTGCAGGGACATTTTGGAGTATAATAGAATTGAAATCTTGAGATTTTAAATATTTGTTTGGGGATCTCGGCACGTAGCGCGATGTCGACCCTAACAAATATTTAAAATGCCTCCAATCTGATGGGGAATTTTGAAATGTATTCTCATGACATAAGAGAATTTCAAAATATGAAATGCATATGCTAACAATAATGTATGAAAACATAACACATTAAGCACAGCATTTCATGCGTAGTATTTCTTCTGGTATCGGCCATTGATCGGCGGCATGGGCCTCTGACCATTCAGATCGATGAGTTGATAAGCTCCTCCCTGGTATACATTCTCGATGACGAAAGGTCCTTCCCAGTTGGAAACAAATTTGCCACCAATTTTTCTGTGTGGGATGATTGGCCTTCTCTGCACCAGGACCAATTCCCCTTCTTGAAATGATCGAAGACGCACCATTCGATCAAAGGACTTTGTCATTCTTGCTCGATAGATCTCCAGGTTCTACTGGGCTTGCAACCTAATTTCATCGAGTGCATCGAGCTCTTCCATTCTTAATCGAGCATTCTGTTCCTAAGTCATCTCATTCTGGATAGCAACTCGAAGGGATGGAAGTTCAACTTCTAGGGGTAGTACAGCTTCAACTTCGAACACCAAAGAGTAAGGAGTGGCTTTAGTTGGCGTTTTGTAGGTTGTACGATACGCCCGTAATGCTTCTGCCATTTTCGTATACCATTCTCTATTATTCTTGGTGAGAATTTTCTTTAGTAATTCTACTATTGTCTTGTTGAAGGCTTCTGCTAATCCATTTGCTCTTGAATAGTATATAGACGAGTATCGCCAATTAATTTTGTGCCGATCAACGAACTTGTAGATTTTTGTACTTTTGAATGCAGTACCATTGTCTGAGATTATGCGGCGTGGCACACCGAATCTGTAAACAATGTTGTGGGTGAAGAAGTTGATCACATGATCAAATGTGACTTCTTTGAATGGATCTGCTTCTGCCCACTTGGAAAAGTAGTCAGTTGCTGCCAATATGAAGCGGTGTCCTGCTGATGACGGCGGATCTATTGGCCCAATTATGTTAGTACCCCAACATTCAAATGGCCATGACGCTATTGTAGGGTGCAGCGGATCTGGCGGTTGATGTATAACATCACCGTGGATCTGACACTCATGACACCTCTTAGCGTGGTCAATGCAATCCTTCACCATTCTTGGCCAATAATAGCCCATTCTTTTGATTTTGACTGCCATCTTGAGACCTAATTGGTGCGCTCCACAAAGTCCTTCATGAACTTCTGCCACCACCTTATCAGCCTCTCGAGGCTAAGCACCTTAGCCACATTTGATCGAAAGCACGCCGATACAATGTGTTGTTGACAAATGTATATCGTAGCGCTCTCTTTCTGATTTGAGCAGCTAATGATTTGTCTGTTGGTAGTCCACCATGATTCTAAAGCTTGACTGGCATTGCGTCTTTTTTTAGGAACTTGCTGTTCTTCAGACTGACCTTCGAGATTAACTGGTTGGGGAGGTTGAGGATCAACCGAAGTTGTATCCTGCTGGCTTGAATCTGGTATTCCCTCTGCCTGCGGGAATTATAGTAATGCTGACTCTAGGATCCGTCGATTGTGCATCATAATTATTATAGGCCATTCGTCGTCCATATTCGTCATTTCTTTAGCCAATTTGGCAAGAGAATCGGCTTTGACATTTTGATCTCAGGGAACTTGAGTTAGTTTGACAACTGGAATTTGCTTCATAAGCTCGAGAACTCGCCGATGATAACAGGCCAACTCGAACTTGGTGATTGTGTAAACTCCAAGTAATTGATTTACAACAAGTTGAGAATCACCGAAGATTTGGAGATTTTGAATTCGAACATCGATTGCAATCTCCAGCCCTGCTATTAGGGCTTCATATTCAGCTTCATTGTTGGTCCGAGGTTCAGTCAAGTTGAATGAGAATCTCATTATGCCTCCCTCGGGTGCTACGAAAATGATTCCAATTCTGGCTTGAGCTTTTTCCAGATTTGGAGGCCGAGCACGCTTAATTGATGATGCTCCATCGAAGTACATTTCCCATATTCGTAGTATCTCATTCTCTTCAACATTCATGATCTGCTCGTCGGGTAGATCATCATTGAGTGGTGAATCCGCAGAAATAGGATGTGCTGCGAGAAAGTCTGCTAACACCTGCCCTTTCACTACTTTTTGCGGGACATATGTAATATCAAATTGCAGGAGTATCACTGCCCACCTTGCCAAACGACCTGTCAACGCTGGTCTTGTTATCAAGAACTTCAGCGGATCGATCTTTGATATCAAGGTGATTTTGTGAGACAGCATATAATGACGGAGCTTCTGAACTGCGAAGATCAGGGCCAAGCAATGCTTCTTGATTGGAGAGTAGCGGATTTCTGCTCCTATCAACCTTTGGCTGATGTAGTAGAGCGCATTCTCTTTTCCTTCTTCATTATGCTGGGCCAATAATGCTCCGAGGGACTCTTCTAGGGCTGCCGTGTATAGTATAAGAGGCTTCCCCGGGATTGGCGCCGTGAGAATAGGAAAATTCAACAGATATCTTTTAATGCTGTCAAATACTTCTTGGCATTCTTCGTCCCATTTAAAACGGACATCTTTCTTCATTAGCTTTGAAAATGGCTGGCACCTACTCGATAGATTTGATATAAATCTCCAAATGAAAGCCAGTTGTCCTTGCAGCGAGCGAAGCTGTCGAAGGTTCCTTGGTAGTGGAATTTCCGTGATCGCCTTAATTTTGTTGGGGTTGATCTCTATACCTCGATGTCGAACAACATATCCCAAGAATTTGTCAGAGGAGACCCTGAATGCACACTTGAGAGGGTTCATCTTCAGATCATATTTTCTGATCCTTTCGAACACTGTCCTCAAGTCATCAAGGTGATCTTTTCGGTCCATGCTTTTAATGACCAAGTCATCTACATAGCATTCGACCTTCTGATGAATCAAATCATCAAATATACGAGTCATCGCCCGTTGATAAGTGGCACCAGCATTCTTCAGGCCAAATAGCATAACTGTGTAGTAGAATACGCCTATAGGAGTTCTGAATGATGTATGTCTTTCATCTTCATGCGCCATTTTAATCTGATTGTAGCCCGACGATCCGTCCATGAAGGAGAACATGTCGTAGTTGGACGTATTGTCCACCAGGAGTTCGGATACAGGGAGTGGAAAGTCATCTTTTGGGCACGCCTTGTTGAGATCCCTAAAATCGATGCAGATACGAATCTGACCATTCTTCTTCTTTACAGGAACAATATTGACAATCCAGTCGTCATATTTTTCTTCACGAATGAAGCCTGCTTCTATGAGCTTCTTTGTTTCTGCAATCACCTGCTCTTCAATATCCAATCTTATTCTCCTTATAGCTTGTTTGACGGGTGCTGTATCAGGCTTGATTGCTAATCTGTGAACTTCCACTTCAGGGGATAAGCTAGGCATCTCAGCATATGTCCAAGCAAAACAGTCCCTGAATTCACAGAGAAGCTCTTTTATTTCTTCTATTTGTTCTTCAGGTAGGAGAGAACTAATGAAGGTTGGGCGAGGATCCTCCTCAGTCCCCAAGTTGACTTCTTTTAGTTCATCTATAATGGCTGCCTGTCCACCATCTTCAAGCTCTTCTGGTGCAGGCTTGGCTTCCACAGGTTGATCATCATAAGCATCAGCTTCATAAATCTCATCAATGCCACCATCATTAGATTCAATTTCTATGCATGTGATTGTCTGACAAATCTCTTTCTGGAGGAATTTTCGTTTGATGAATCCGATGACCTTATATGCGTCTATATCTTTTTGTCATAATGGACGTGGATTTCTCTCATATTAGAGGCCCAAGCTTGTACGGAGCTGTCGTTTGATAGTAGGAATATTGATTTGCTTTTGTAGTATTCTTTGAATATTCTTGGTATTGAACTTAGGTAGCCTCGTAGGAAATAATTCCTCGGAGTCGAGGAGCATACAACACCAATCATTATTCTCCTCTTCGCGTATTCTCGTGGAATACTATACATTTCCAGGTGCAGTTCCCTTCTTCAGAGGAGGCAGAGAAAGAGTGGAGAGTCCTTTAACCTTATGCACCTCGCGTGAAATGATTTCTTTGAAGTGTTATAGGGGGATACGCGTGACTACGAGTACACTATCGGAGATTGACAGGCTATCTATTCTCCTAGAGAACACTTTCTGCACCGTATTCATGTAGATTAAGTCATAGTCATAATCATCATTTGAAAATTCAACCTCCCTACCCCATTCGTCCATGGACTGGTATACTTTTCGAGATTTTGTAGGGACAATATCATCTTCATCTGTATCACCCCTAGGTGAGGCACATGTTTCCTTTCTTTGGGAATAATTGGTGATTTGGGAAGAGCCGGTGTCGCCTTCTTTCTTCCTACACGCTTCTTCTCACCTTCTTATTTAGGTTTCTTTGCAGTCTTTGAATTTGATGCCCTAGCCTCAAGAGAACTCGAAGGCTTTTGCTTCTTTGGCATGAAGTACCTGGCATCTTCATATATTGTTACTTCATGTACTGCAAAGGGTTGAATATCACCAGAAATTCTGAATTCTTTTCCTTCTCTGAGATACTTCATACACTGGTGTAATGTTGAAGGGACAACGCCATATTCGTGCAACCTGGGGCGACCCAATAACGCCTTGAAAGAAGTGTCCACATCAATGACATGGAACTTAGCTTCTGTATGGAGTTCCCCAAATACAAGAGGGAGCATAAATGATCCAAGGGTTTTCTGCCCTTTCTCATTGAAGCCGTGCACCATCAGTTTATCTTGGCCAAGATGCTCCACATCGAGAGAGGGATCTCAGTACTTTCAAGCTCATGAGATTTACGGAAGATCCAGGATCGATCAAAATTCGACTTATCATCATACCGTCGCTCTCTGCCGTAACATACAGAGGGCAGTTGTGATCTGCCGTTCTAAGCATTATATCATCCTCAGTAAAGGTGATGAGGGGCTCATTTTGAGCTTGCAAGACTTCTGTCAAGTTGCGCTCAGCAAAATATGCCTCATATCTTTCGGGGTCCTTGAGAGCTTGAATCAAAGTCTCTCGAAGGTCTTTAGACATCAAGAGGGCGTCATATATGCTGAGTTGCGCTGGGATCTTTCTCAAATGGGACAAGATATTATAATCTATCCCCTTGGATGAAGTATCCTTCTTCTTGGAGTCTTCAGGAATAATATCTTCATTGATAACTATCTCTTTTCCTTTATCTTTGTTAGGAGCTCCTTTCTTTAGTGGAGGTGACAGTACCTTGCCACTTCTCAACTGCACCTGGGCCACCTTATCTGATTCAGACTTGTTTGATGAAGCATTCTTTTTAGAGTCAGCCATTATCACCTCTGGAGATTCATCTGTGGATTCAGAGTCGTCCCCCAGTTTCACTTGCTTCATTTGCGATGCTACGCTTGGGTTTGAATCCTCATCCTTTGGAAAACATGGATCTTTTTCTGAACTGTATTCCATTGATGACACCATCAGATAGAATTCAGGGGCCGCTTCTTCAGCGTATTTCTCCCTTTTTGTCATTTTTGATGTCGTAAAGACGACTCGGCATGTCTCTGTAGAAAGGGATTCAACCACAGCTTCTTCTTCCTTTTCATCTATTTTAAGCTCTTTCATGAAATCACCGAGCTTAATAGGCCTCCTGATAGTCTGGTAATATTCACCCATACTATCAATAGCCTTTTGAGTTGCAGTCTTCTTCGCCATAGGCTTCTTTAACTTGGCTTTCTTCTTAGAAGACTTTGGCTTTGCTTTGCCAGACTTTGACGAGTTAGCTTGGCCAGGTTGCTATTTAGAGGTGGATGTCTGTGATGCAGGCAACCACTTAAAATTCAGTACTGGTTCAGTAGAAGACTTCCATTTGATACCCGGAACTCCTTCCAATTGTTTCAACATCTTGGTTGTGTTCTTGGAGACCACAGTCTCCCATTGCTTGTCTTGAACATGTTCTCTTATTGTTGTTTCTTTAGACGGGAGTACGGAAAAGGACGTGACTACCCGGGTGGATTCTTTTTTGGGACGAACTAACACATTATCTGATAACGTCAATTCTCCCCTTTTATACATCTTTTCCAATTAATCTTTGAAGACATAACAATCTTCAATTGGATGGCTAACTACCCGATGATATGGGCAGTAGTTTGAATTGCCACTGTGTTTGGACTCTTCAGGTCTTTTACATTCTGGCAATTCTAGACCGTTCTTGAGTGTTTGTCGAAATAGTTTAGCGACACTCTCCCTTTTAAATGAATATTCTTTATTCATTTTCTCCTTGAGAGAGGGGAACGTTCTTATCACTAGTTCCGATTATTTGCCTCTAGCGCTCTCCTCCACCAGGAAAGGCTCGAGGTTTATCATTTCCTCCAAGAATCAATTTTGGTTGAGGGATTGGATCGTAAGCCTGTTTTGATTTTTCCTCATACTGCGTATGCTGCTTTCCTTTATCCACATTATACATCGCCCGTTTACCTTTATCAGGCCTAGGAGGGAATGCGGAGTAGACCTCATTCTTTTTGGCATCAGGAGCTTTAGTCTTTTTGGGTTTATCAGGGAGGCTTTCTAACTTTTGACAAGTTCAACTTTTCAAATTTTGCCACCCTGTCCAATAGATCTTGGAAGGTAATGATTGAAGCCATGTACAGGAAGGGTTGCATTTTGTCATCAATGTTCCCCATCAACAATTGGACTGCATGCTCTTCTTCCAGTTGCTGCTCGCACTTCATGCTGAGATTGCGCCAGCGTGTTATATATTTCGTCACTGACTCCTTTCTCCTTTTCTGTAGAGCAAGATCAGTAATGGTAGTCATCTCAGTTGCACTGGCGAATCTTTTCATGAACAAGGCCTCCAGCTCCGCAAAGGTCTTCAGTGAATCATTCGGTAGTTCGGCATACCATTCGAAAGCAGTTCCACTCAAGCTGCTCACGAATTGCCTGAATAACAGAGCATCATTGCTTCCTGTATTTCCACAGGTTGCTTTGAACTGCGCCAGGTGTTGTCTGGGATTTTTATTGCCATTGAAGATATTGAACTTTGGCACAGAATATCCCTTTGGATATGGCACCTGATCGTACTCTGCTGGGTACGGGCGACCTTTTCCTACCAACTTCTCTGCCTGTCCAGCAGCTATAATGGCCTTAAACTTTTCACTGATTAAGTGTTCAAACTGCGATGCAGTTACAGGTTCAGAGGCGTTCGCCACATTTTGGGGAGTGCGCTGGCGGGTTGGATCATCATTCCTATCGCCACCTTCAGGTACACCTTTCACTCCTGAGGCTCGGGCGACCTTTTTCCACAGAAGTGGTCTTCTGCATCATCTCCATCATAGCCGTCATCTGAGTCATCATTTCAGTCATTTTATCATTTATCTGAGAGATTTCTCTATCTTTCTTTCGCATCTGTCGTCTCATTTGTCGCCGCATATCTGCGAGTGTGATGTTTTCACCAGCGAAAGGATTTTCTCCAACTTCTTCCTCTTTTTCTTCTTCTGAGGAGCGAGCACTTCGGCTGGCAATAGATCGAGCCCTATGGCGACGACGATAAGTACGTGTACGGGGCTGTGATTCTTAGTTGTCTTCATCACCATCATCATCTTCCACATCATTGTTGCTGACCATACGAACCACCTCGATCTCCATAGTGTCTTCATTGCCATATTCTTCTTCATCTTCTTGTACCTGAATTTCTGAGCGGCGTCGCTACTGAATTTTAGATTCTTGGCTTGGAATGATTACTTCTTCGATCCGCGGGCTACGATCTAATTGAACTTCTTCCTTGGCTGGAGGAGGTAAATGACGGGATCTCCTGGAAGACTCTTCATGATGTCGATCGTCACTATAATTATCATTATGGGCCTTCTTTTGGACCCATTTCTGACGAGTTGTGTTAGTAGGGGCGGATCTCCGGAAGACAACTCCAGATGTCACACCCAAACTAATTCTTTCTTCAATCACCTCTTTTTTTCGAGGCTTTGGCATCCATATTTGTTTGCCTTTCCACCGGGACCTTTTGGCGGCGTATCCCCGAACATATGGTTTAGGTGTCACGCCCCGATGGTCACCGCGTGGAGCTTGTTGTCGGTAATCCCTTCTTTCAACTATCACGGCAGATGATAATCTATCTCTTGGAGGAGTTATTCGGGCCTCAACAATCAGTGGCCTCTGGAACTTCTTTTTCATTAAGCCCTTCTCCTTAACTGTCTTCAAAACTCGGTGCACCCGGGTAGACAGACGTTCAAGCTCTCTTATCTTCTGAGGGGCTGGAACTTCAGGTTGACGCTCCCAGAAAGATTTCTTGAGCTCACCAGAAGAGCTGTTTCTTTTTATTCACTTCAGGTTAAAAAACCTGTTCTGAGTGGGAATATTGATTTCTGGTTCTTGTGCCGGCAGGTTGGAGGGATGCATTGGCACTGACAGCTGTTGAGCGCGTAACTCTGCATTTCTCTTCCTCCTCTGCCTTCTATTGAGCTTTCCTCCATATGAGGAAGTTTTAGTGTCATACCTCCCAGATGCAAGTCTCTCTAGGCAGGATAGTGGTGTTTGCAGTCACCACAGAAATTTTTCTTCCATTAACAACCCTTTTTGCAGTAAGGGTCTCAGGTTGGGATAGTCTTTCAAACACAGAAGTTCTTCCTTAGACAGCGCCTCTGACGGTAGTCCTTGCAGAATAGGACCCTCCAGAAAATTCTTCAGAGTTTACGCAGTACACAGGGACGGCTGCAGCCTTTGCAGTAGCTGCTGAAAATTCGAGTCCACCAAAGTGGATGGTGGCTCCAGTGTTTCTAGTTTTAATTACAGCATTCACCAGCTGAATCCTGGCTTCTCGTCCCAGTTGGACTGTCATTGGGGTGTACTGCATTTCCATTCTGCACAAATGAAAGGCAGGGGTTAGTGATCAGAATTGATACATCACCCCACACTTTCATAAAACACAAATAACGCAGAACAAATAACAGAAACAGGAAAATTAGCATAGAATTAAAAACCTTGCGGATTGAACTTCCATTGATCTTATTTAAAAGATTCATTTTTAGGAAATTTAAAATTTGATTTGCTTGCTATCATAGCTTTTTAGTGACTAGCCAGAGATGGAAAGAGAAATCATTCCCCAGCGAAGTCGCCAGAAATCTGTGGGCTCCAAAAATTCGGCCCCAGCCTCCCAGCCACGTTTTTTTTTATTCGGCGAGGGAGTTTTAACTGAATAAGTTCCGAGGTAAATTTTGGAAGGCAGATGTGTTTGTAGATAAGACACTACCGAGAGATTTCGCCCTCATTTTGCGAGGACTTTATGATCTGAGTTCTGGTTTCCTATAGGCGCAAGCCCCTATAGTTAATTACCCCTCCCGATCACGAGAGAGAACTTTCGATTAAGGCTAGTCATCGATCAGATACTTAGAGATACGTGTTATCTGGCATATAATAGCAGCACTGGGTATAGGGATTGGAGAATTTAGAGATTTTGATATTTAAAAATAGAAATTTCCACCATCTTTCACTTAAAGCGGATGGTGGGGGAGTGGATGATAGACCCGATCAAGATCCCATGGTTCCGTCGTCCCGGGCCATCGTGGTCCCTGTTCTACTTAGTCAGAGGAGGTAGTCGACCCAACCTGACAGAAGGATCCTTGTCGGCAGCCATGGGTTGCTTCGTCCTGAGTTTGATATTTGTCTAAGGGGATAATTTTAAATCCACCTTAGCTAGCAGAGAGCTTTGTGCCATATCAATCATATCCTATTGATTCATATCTCAAGGATTTGATGCCAATAAGGAGCGTATTGGCTCTGGCCATAACCGGTATTTCGTGGTGCCATTTGGCGGCAAAACCACTCGGTTCAGAGGGCCCCGGGTCGTCATAACCGTTTATCCTGCGGTGCCATTTGGCGGCAAACCGTCGGTTAAAGGACACATACCACGTTCTTACTAGCAGGAGATTGTTTGAGAATGGATCATAGTGATATTTTCGAATAGGCATTTGGCTCTAAGTGAGCTAAAGTTATATTTGAATTTGTCCACCTCGGCAAACTATTGCGGAGGGTAGATGGAGTTTGCTTTAAGCATTGATGGATATATTTTAATTTTAAATATTTGGGAATTTGGGATTTGTAGAGTTTGGATTTTGTGTGAACTTTGGATATTTGGGAAACATTTGAAATATTTATGAAATGAACCCCTCCGGTTGAGATCTGCATTCAACACGGCCATCATCGGGGTGTTTGGGGTCATTTCCATTTGTTGATTGAACCTTGTTGACTCTGTCTGACTGTCGACAGAGGATCCGGTTTGTCATCGGCTTTGTGCCTTTAATTGTGAATTTTTTTGATTGTAGGCCTTGAAGACCGAATATGAATGTACAAAATAAATATTCCGGTTAACTTCGTGACCGCATATTTCTCCGATATCTCGAACCCTGTCTACTCCTATTTATTTACTTAGGAGAATCGGGTTTCGTAGACTTCATGCCTTTTGTTTAGTGAATTCTTTTGATTGTAGGCTTTGAAGACTTAATATGAATGTATTAAAACAAATACTTTGATCCCCACAACCATGTATTTGTTTGATGGTTCGAACCCTGTCGACTCCTGTTGATCCGTATAGAAGGATCTGGTTCGAACTAGAATTCACTTATCGACCCGCGCATCATCCCTAGGCGTCACGTGTGTACCAATAACATGCTTGTCGGGGCCCATGCGGGTGATTTTTATATTGATTTAGACGTACCCCATTGTGTACCTATGTATATACAAACTATAGTGCAGATGCAGAGGTAATTTGAAGTATTTGAAGTTGTGTAGATAACTATCGTTTGGATGCACACAACCTTTCATCTGAGAGCTTATACACGCCTTCTGTCCGCTAATACGAGTGTTGCGGATCCGGTGGCATTTGTTGTAGATTGTAGACGCCTTCTGTCTACTTTCATAAGTGTTGCAGATCCGGTGGCGTTGAGGTCTTGATGTTGACTCCCCCTTTCTCATTCATCGGGAAAGGGGTTTATTTTGGACTTTGAAGTCTACTGCTTTGAAAAGATCTCCTTTTGAGATCACCAGTGTAGTAGACTTGTTATTTCTGATATTTGTGGAAGCAAGCATTATTTACTTCCTGAGTACATGATCAAGAAGGAATTTTGGAACACCAGAAAGTTTAGTTCGAATTTGCTCAAACATTTCTTCCATTCTGCTAAGGGGGTGTCCTTTTTCATACATCGGGTTGTCCTTGTACCCGACGTACTTGAAGATCTTGATCACCAATGTCGTAGGTGATATCAATACTTGTGCCCACAGTGGTTCGTTGTACCTACGATATACCCACTGTTGTTATCCACAAGCGACTTGTATATATTTGCGGGGACCCATTGTATCCACTACGAGCTCCTGAAGGTATTTGTAGAAGACCCATTGACATCAGCATCATATCTACCTTTCACCAATCTCAGGTGGGTTGATGATTATATTTGTTTGTAGAGGATAGGTCTTTGATTGCTGGTCTCCAGTATTGCCATCTCAATCAACAGGCATTGATATTTATGTTAGAGATTCAATTGGTGCATATGGGAGGGACGTCTATGTATTTCATTCTTATAGGTAGGATGCACCCGATCTCGTAGAGATTGTTGTAAGAATCCACTACATTCTTTACTTGCATATATTGAGGTCTTTTAGTTTGAATTTCCTTGTGTGTGATCAAATATTGATCTTTGCATATGTTTGAGTCCAGGCTTAGTTTAACATCATTTGATTGGATTTGACTTAGTGTTGATGTTGTATTCGTACCGTAGTCCCTTGTACTCATTCAAGTTGGAGTTCTTATCCACTCCACAAGCTCAATATGTGAGCTCGAGTTCTATGTCCCCTGTGATTCTTACAAGTTCATTTGAATGTTCAAATTATTCAAATTTGGTCCCATTTTGATTTCATCATTTTTTTTAGATTTGACCTTTATAAATCACTTGAGTTTTATTCAGGTCCTCTGCTTGTGTTCAATCAAGTTCAAAAAGTTCACGAGTCCACAAGTCCTCTGTTCTTGTTCATTTGAGTGCAGGTTCTTGTTCTTTTGAGTTCAAACAGGTCCGAGTAGAGTAATATTTCACCTGAAATTTCGGCATCCTCCCGGCCTCTCCCCCGTTTAGGGGAAAACAACGGAAGAACTGGGCCTCCCGCCACGCTAGAGAAAAGCGTGCACGGTAGGTGTCCTCTTTCGAGGACACCGCGACCGCAAAATCTTTGTTCCCCCACCACGCCAAAGAAAGGCGTGCATGGGTCTTCGGGCACCGGTTCGAAAATGAGCAGTTTTATATTTGACCCCTTCTCGCCGTAGGCATCGCACCGAGTTCCCTTCCCATCACGCTAGAGAAAAGCGTGCATGAGTTGGTTTTTCGGTGCGTTGCTAACGCCGAAAATGGGGTTTCGTGATTACCCGCTCCATCGCAAGCATCGCAACGAATTCCCTCTTACCACGCTAGAGAAAAGCGTGTATAGGTGGTTGTTCGCCGCGTTACAAGCACCGGGAATGGAAATCTGAGTTTAGAAATTATACCTTCGGGGTCGGCATCTCGTGGATTGAGGCGGGAGAGGAAGGCACATGAACACCATATCATTTTAATTAGATTAATATTAATTAAGTATAATTAATAATAATTAAATTTAATTAACTATAATTAATTACATTAATAATAATTAATAATAAAATGAAATAATTAATCATGATCAAACTTAATTAATCATAATTAATTAAACATCATTTTTTTATTAATTATAAATAAAATAATTAGATTATAATTAAATAAATTAATTAAAATTAATCGCAATTAATTAAAATGAATATAATTAATTATAAAAATACAATTTTATATATAATATTTTTATTTTTTTATTTTTCTTCCCCTCCTTGTGCTTGGCCGATTTACGGGATTTGGCCGAATGAAGCACACGAAAGGGAGAAAGTTACTTACACAGCCAGCAATCTTCCTTGTTGTTTCCGATCAAACAGGGAAGGAGAGGCGGCGAAGGAGCAAAGTCGGACGGCCTAGAGGGACCGGAGAAGCAACGCCGAAGGGGAGAAAGTCATCTTCAGAGTCAGCGAGCACCCGTGTGCTCTCGATCAAAATGTTGTACTTCCGACCCGACAGCGAGGGAAAGTCGTCGAGAGGATGAAGTCGACCAGCCACGGAGGAGTCGAAGAAGGGGTGATCGGGAGGAAGCTTCCTTCGCAGTGGGTGAGCTCGCGTTGTTGCTGCCGATCAAAGTGTCGTAACTTCCTATTCGATCGGAAAGGAGAGAGTCGAGAGCGAGAGAGGGTGGGGAGCTTGTAGTCGTCGAACCGAAGAGCAGGGGCTTCGGCCTCTTTTTAACGTCGAGGGAGATCGTGCGAAGAAGCGACGTCGACGTGCGAGCGACGTGCGAACTAGCTGCGACGTGGGGAGCGACGTGCTTTTGCAGAGCAGGTAGGATTTTGATTTTTGATTTGGATTTTTTTTTGTTTTGCCTTACTCAGCACAGGTCAACAGTAGGCGCTTGAGAGTGAAAGTTGCGGATAGTGGGAGAATGCATGCGTTGACAGATTGAGTTCGTAGCGAACGCTATATCAGGACCTGTAATTGAGAGGTATTGAAGAGAGCCAGCGAGTTTGCGGTAGAGCTGTGGGTCGGTGAAAGGTTGATCGGAGTGATGTCTAGAGGTGGAGGACGAAGTAATCGGCGTTGGAGCTTCTTTGCAGTCAGTAAAATCTGCGGTCTGAAGGATGTTGGAGGCATAATGGTGTTGGGATAAAAATAGGCCTGTTTTGGTGTGAATGACCTTGATATCGAGAAACAGAGAGATGTCCCCAAGCTGTTTGAGCTGAAAATTAGATTGTAGTTGATGTAGAAGAGTGCTGATGGTATTCTGATCATTGCATGTAAGTAAGATATCATCGACATAGATTAAAATATATAGTTGTATATGGTGCTGATGATAAATCAAGAGAGAAGGATCTAAACGAATGAACCCGAAACCGAAGCGTTGAAGAAATGAGGTGAGTTTTTGAAACCATAAGCGTGGAGCTTGTTTGAGGCTGTAAATGGATTTGTGAAGCTTGCAAACATAATCGGGGTGTTGTTGATCGGAGAAGCCCGGTGGTTGTTTCATGTACACGTCGTCTGGAAGATCTTCGTAAAGGAAGGCATTTGAGATGTCGAACTGAGAGATTGGCCAGTTACGAGTTAGAGCAATGACGAGTAGTATACGAATGGTGGGCATCTTGGCGATGGGGCTAAAGGTTTCAGTATAATTGATGCCGTATTGCTGCGTGAATCCTTGGGCGACGAGGCGAGCTTTGTAGCGGTCGACCTTGCCGTTTGGTAGTCGTTTGATCTTGTATGTTCATTTGCAGTTCAAAACATGTTTGTTCGAAGGAGATGGAACGAGGGACAAAGTTTCTTGATGTTGGAGGGCCAGGAATTCATCAGACATTGCAGTTTGCCAGTGTTGATGAAGTTTGGCTTGATGGTAGGAGAGCGGAGTATCAGCTGGTGTGAGAATAGCAGCTAAGTCGAAAATTGGTTTTGGTTTAGTGATACCAGGTTTTAATCTGGTTTGCATTAGATGTGTGGGGATAATTGTGAGAGTTTTTGATTGGGAGACGAGATGATCAGATGACTGGATAGGAGAGATATTGGATGGGATAATATTGGACGAAGGTGTGTAAGATTTAGTGGGTTGAGGTTGGTTGGACTGGGTAGAAGGAAGAGAGGCGGAAGCCGGAGTGAGTAAAAGAGGTGAGTATGGGAGAGTACTGACATTTTTAGCTGGTAAATGTTTGGGAGACTTATACAGAAAAATGTGCTCATATAATACCACATGGAGAGATATGTTGAGTTGATTTGTGTGAAGGTTGAAACATTGATATCCCTTATGGAGAGATGAGTATCCAAGAAATATACATTCCTTAGAGCGAGGAGCGAGTTTGTTCGGAGCATACAGCCTGAGCCAGGGAAAGCAGAGACACCCAAAGGTGCGAAGAAAGTTATAGTTGGGATGTTGGTATGAAGCTTATGATAAGGGCTGGAGAGGTGAATGGATTTGGAGGGCAATCTGTTAATGAGATAGTTTACCATAGCTATGGCTTCACCCCAAAATGATTAAGGCAGATGGGCAACATGTAATAAAGTTCTGGTGAGGTCGAGTAAATGTCTACGCTTTCGTTCGACTAGATCATTGTGTTCGGGGGTGTGAGGGCAGCTGACTTGGTGAATTATGCCGTGATCAGAAAGATAAGTTTCAAATGTAAGGCTTGTAAATTCACCGCCGTCGTCTGATCTAAATGTTCTAAGTTTCGTATTGAATTTGGTTTGAATTAGAGAGTGAAGATGTTTGAATTTGTTGAATGTTTTCTCTTTGGAGTGCATCAAGTATATCCATGAAAATATGGTGAAATCGTCTACAAAGATTACATAGTATTTAAATCCATTTAGAGAAGGCGACGGGGAGGGATCCCAAACCTCTCAGTGCAGAAGAGAGAAAGGAGTGCTTGAAACAGATAGAATTTTATTGAAAGGTTGTTTGTGGGCTTTTGTCGCATTACAAGAATGATAAACATAAGCATAATTGAGAGTACATAAATCTGGAATAGTATTGACTAAGGTGGACAGAATTCGATGATGAGGGTGTCCGAGATGGGCGTGCCAGAGTTGAGTATAGGAGATGTTGGCTTGAAGAGCAGTCGGCTGCCGCATGGGAGGAGTTTGAATATGGTACAGACCGTTATGGAGACGATTATGAAGAAGAGGTCGTTGGTCCTGATGATCCTTAATGACGAAGCCGATAGCGTCAAAACAAATGGAGACGTTGTTGTCAGCGGTGAGTTGAGAAATTGAAAGTAAGTTGTGAGAAAGAAGAGGAACGTAGAGTAGGTTTTGTAGATGTAATTTACGTGCAGAGTCTGGTAGAGGTAGGATGCCTTGACCGGAGTTGTGAATCGAAAGGGAAGTGCCGTTGGCGATTGAAACAGAGTCAGAGCCTGGATAGAAGGACGGTTGGTGGATGTTGTTAATGTTAGGTGTGAGATGCGAAGATGCATGTGAATCAAAAACCCAATTGGATGTGTTCATGGCGTTGTTGTGAGACAGCATGGCACAAGGGGGCCATGTAATGGTTGGAGCATATTTAAAGTTGCAACGGTGCCAACAGTTCAATGCAAGATGTCCGGGTTTGCCACAAATCTGGCATGTAGGGCGCTCCGAAGGGACGGGAGGACGGGGTGAGTTGTGAGTCAGGTTTGGTCGAGTTTGTTGATTTCGATTTGAACGATTTTGGTTTCGGCTGAGATTGGATGACGTTCGATTGGTTGAAAGAACCGTTGTGTCAGGATTGGAAGAAAAAGATTTTTGCTGCTCATTGAGGAGATTAATCTACTCACTACAGAGTAGGGAGTAAAGGGTGTCGAGGTCGAAGGGGCTGAGAGACGTGCGGATGGCAAATTTAAAAGGATTGTAAGACGCAAGAAGACCATTCAATATGTACAAGATAATGTCTTCAGAGTCGATCTTGGAGCCGGATGCCGCGATGTTATCAACAAGATTCTTGACTTGAGCAAGATATTGCTGCATAGAAAAATCTTTCATTTGAACATTATGTAATTCGTGTTTAAGTTGAATTACCCAAGATCGATTTGAAGGTTGAAGACGACGTTCGAGGATGGTTCAGATTTCTTGAGCAGTATAGGAGGAGAGAACATAGGGTAAAATGGATGGAGAGATAGTAGAAAAGAGAGAAGAAATAAGATTTTTATCGGCAAGATTCCAGAGGCTGTAGGCGGAGCTTCTTTGATCTATGGGGCACGGACAGCACGGTGTGTCTCCGGTTAGATGACCGGAGAAGCCATTCGCAGCAAAGTGTTGAAGAAGTTGTAATCGCCAAATGGGGTAAGTGTCGGAAGAAAGTTGTATGGGGACAAGATTTTTGAGGTTTGAGATGAGAAACTTGAGATTGGCGGGAATGGGAAGATCTGTGGTTGTTTCCGAGAGGTTGGAGGTGGGAGGGATGGAAGCTGCCGATTCTTCTTGATCTGTCATGACTTGAGCTGCTCTGATACCATGAAAGACCCAGCCGACAAGTGGAAAACAGAGAAAGAGGGAAAAAGAAATGATTTAATCTATGTTATATAAACAATATTACAGGCGGTATATATAGAACGAATTAGAACAAGAAAGGGTAACGTTTGGTAAAGAAATACACGTGTCCAAGAGCAATAGGTCCTAATAAATGACGCTCAGGCAGGTGACACAGGCGCTCAAACGGATGATGCAGGAACTCAGGCGGACGATGCATGAGCTCAGGCGGACGACGCAGGCACTCAGGCGAACGATGCAAGAGCTCAGGCGGATGTCGCAGGTGGATGACGCGGGGCTTTTGCCGGCGGGAAGACGCTGACGACGTAGGTGGAAGACGCAGAAGCTGACCCGGGGCTCATTAATAGGCTTGAAGTGTGGCTCAACGAGCTCTTTTTCCCTTGCCGAGTTGAGCTCGACTTTTGAACTCGAGCTCGAGCTCAACTTTTGAGCTCGAGCTTGGTATTTGACAATTGAGCTCGGCTCGAACACATCCTGACTCGAGTTCGACTCGACTCTTTTGCACCCTTAGTAGTATCTATCCCTCATTTACACAGAGACATATATATATATATATATAATTTTAATATTAAATGCATGTATAAATGAAATTCCTTTTAAAATTTTCCCTTATGAATTTCTAGAAATTAAAAAAGAACGGATATCCTATGAACAATTTCTCGTGGAGGAATTATTCATCACTATTTTTTTCATACATTGAGATATTTATTCATAATTCTTTATCATCGACGAAGATTTATGTCCAGAAGAAAACAACTCTCAATGCAAAATGAGTGGTGGTGTGGAATTCCTTCCTCATTTTTATTTGCGTCCTCCAAAATAAATCCATCCCTGTCTGACCTAAAGCTGAGAACACTAACTCATGACCCTAACTTGCTCAAGCAGGGAGCCCATTTTGTTATAGTTAACGACTTGTGGATTATTCTGTTGGACAGGGGAAGCTTTTTAGAGACATTGAACTTAGTATTTTGAAATTCTAAAGGCTTATTTTAAGTTTTTTTCTTGATTTCAGGCCAATGTCAAATTTTCAAGGACTCAGAAGCAAGAAAAAAGGTTATTGATATTGCTAGTCTTCTTGGCAGATCCACTGGTTTGTACAGCTTCTGAGGTCAACTGTTATTTTGTATATTTAGGATGCCTAAGTTCATTAATTATTATGTATAAATTCATGGTGTTGATGATTGGTTTATTTTGCTGCTCTGTTTTCATTTCATACGTAGTATTTTTGGCGACCACAGGAGATGAGTATCTCTTTTGCAAGATAAATGTTAACTGATTATACGTAGTATTTGACTTTATAGATAATGAATAGTGTCCTTTTTACCTTAGCAGGTCTAGTTCTTGCTGATTGTTCTGCCAGCTCGGAGACTGTAGAATTATTAAAGCAAGGAATTGACCTAGGCTGCTGCATTGTGCTAGCAAACAAAAAACCACTTACCAGCAAAATTGTAATATTCCGTTTGCACATTTATATCATAGAGCATTAACTAAGGCTTCGTTTGGGACGACTTTCTTATTGCTTCTTAAAACTGCTTTCTAGTACAAAAATTAAAAATTTTGTACTAAAAAACTGTTTTAAGAAGCAGTTAGAAAGCTGTCCCAAATGAAGCCTAAATCTCTCTCTCTCTCTCTCTCTCTCTATATATATATATATCAAACTCTTTCACTTTTACATGATATTATTTTTCTTAATTTCTTTAGCCACCTTATGACGACGTGGATTTACTTCACTGCAGGAAGAGTTTGACAAGTTGACATCTGATTTCCGCCATATCCGTTTTGAATCAACGGTAGGTGTTTCTAGATTATTTATATGTACATGTACACTCATATAAGGTTGGTGTATATGTTACAACGTATGTTTCCAATTTGTCAACTTTTTAGTGCTGCATTGAATCCTTAGTTTGCTGATATCTTTTAATAGTTGTAGTGACTTAGGGATTATTGGTAAGCTGTTTTTGTCATTATAGTTGATTGTGAAGTTATTGTAGGAAAGCAATTGAAAGTTGTTGTGAGGATAATAATTGGAGCTGTTTGAATGCACTTATGGTGAAGAAGTTATATGGAAAGCGAATGACATTTCTTTAGTGTGTTAAAAGTTGGTGTGAAGCTGCTTTAGCATCCAAAAGACAAAAACACTGTCATTCATTCTTTTTTTTTAAACATTATAATAAATGTATGATATTTTCTAAAAGAATAGTATTAGTTAAAATGCGTTAACATTAAAAAACTCGATCCAATGATTATAATTTTAAAAATAGAATAAAATTTAAGGGAAAAAAAAGTTTTTGTTTTTAAATTACCATAGTAATAGCTTACGGAAGACCTATATATAGTAGCATTAAGATATGATGATATTCAACAGAAGCAATTTCAAAGATGAAGAAGTTCAAACTTGTTTATTTAAAATTTTTGATAGTTTATCATCAAGCTTATCATTGATAAATGTACCATATTAAATGAAGCCTAAGCGTATGGATTTAGGGGCATTTTGGAATTTTATCAACTTTTAGAAAGTATTTTTAGACAACTATTTCAAATTAGTTTCTCATGACTATTTTAGATGGATAACCTCTCATATAGCAGGTGAAAAAAAAAACCATACAAAGACACGTTTATTTTTGAAAAGTAGCTTTTCATATAGAAAAGTAAAATGAAAGTCAAACCAAGTGACCCCATAATGGTTATCATCAAATTTAAAGGATTTCTTTATTGAATTTTGAGGGAAATTCATGTAAATGATTTGGAAAACACACTCTTTTACTCTAATTCTTTTAGAGATTTGTGTATCATGCATTTTACCAATTAAATTGGAAGAAGCTTTCTCCCTTATTTTTCCTCTTTAACATTGATGATTCCTTGTTTATAAAATGTTTGTGCTATCAAAAGTCATGTACTAATTTAGGGCTTCTCCAACCGAACGTCATTCATCCATTTAACAGCTCTCGTGAGTGTCCAACTGAATGGAAAATGAAAACGCATTTCTACATTTTTATCATGCATGTGAACTGTGGGTTGCACTATTCATCAAAACACCTTTTGTGTTGAAAATAAATATAAAACAGAGACGATAAATAATATACATAGAATATTCTTTTTTGTTATTAGAAATAAAGTTTTGTTGGAGGTGAATTATTGTTTGATATGAC
The DNA here is from genome assembly GCA_022539455.1 of Dendrobium nobile. NCBI lineage: Eukaryota > Viridiplantae > Streptophyta > Magnoliopsida > Asparagales > Orchidaceae > Dendrobium > Dendrobium nobile. The sequence continues at coordinate 21,684,196 of CM039723.1, forward strand.
TATTACTGTATTTTGAAATGGAAAATAGGTTTTTTCGGTTGGAGATGCCCTTATATAGCAAGATGTCTTTTCAAAATGACGCTTTATATTTGGCAATCTGAAATAGAATCAAGTTCCTTTGGTTTTGTTGATGTGCTAAATTAAATTCAACTTCACCTTAAAGGACAAGTAATGTTTTATTTATATGTCTTTTGATTTATCTGGTTGCACTATGCCTATATTGCAATCTATCTCCCATATTACTCTTGGGCCACACTGCCAAAGTATGTTAACCTCTGTATTTTATTCATGGATGGTACATAATTATCTAAACTTTTTACTGACAAAGGTTTTTAAGTGGATGGAAGGTGGGCAACCCCTCATAACATAAAGATGACAATGGAAGTGATATTTTTATTGAAAGAAGAGCAATAATATAAATGAGATGCAAATAAAATTTTAAGGAACTCACAAAAGAACCCTAATAGGAGAAAGCTACCAAGCTTCACCTTCTATTGCATAAAAGCAATACCTTACATTGTTTCAATCTAACGTGATATTTTTTTTAGTTCACTCTTTATTTATAAGTATTAACATATGCATGATAGCATCATTAATTTCCACCTTGCATAATTGAAGAAATTACTGATTATAAAGTATCCAAATCTTCTTTTCTTTGTATTGGAGCCTTCATTTTTGGTGCCGAATGTTGGCCATTAAAAGAGAAGCATAATACTAAGTTAAGTGTGGCAGAGATGAGGATGCTCAGGTGGATGAGTGGCTTTTTACCCTTAGAGATAGGATACGAAATGAGCATATACGTGAAAAGGTTGGAGTAGCTCCAGTAGAAGATAAGATTAGAGAGAGTCGCCTTAGATGGTTTGGTCACATAAAACGGCGGCCTTCCGATGACCCGGTTAGGAGAGTAGAGGTATTAGATTTGACTTATGTTAAGAAAGGTAGGGGTAGACCTAAAAAGACTTGGTTAGAAAATATTAAGAATGACCTTTCTTTATTAGATTTAAACGAGAATTTGACTTTTAATAGGACACAATGGAGAAAAAGGATTCATGTAGCCGACCCCACGTAGTGGGATAAAGGCTTGATGTTGTTGTTGTTGTTGTTTGTTGTTGGAGCCTTCATGGAAGTTGGAGAGAAAGAGGAGGACATCCCATATTTGTTTCCTTGCTTAAAAATTTTGGACACCTCATTGAAAAGAGAAAAGATCTCAATAATTACTTTTATGATAATCAATAACTTCTTTGACTCTCTTTTCTCAATTGATGTTCTTATTGCACAAACTTTCCATAAAAAGTAATATATATATATTTCTTTTAATATGTGTATAATAGTCAAAGTTGAATTCTTTTCAAATCAAATAACAGTCATGATGGTATTCAACTTCTTCCATAATGATGGTGGCATGATAACAATTTTTAAAATATGCAATTTTTCATAATTTAATGATGATTATATTCTTTGTTTAAATAGATGATGAGAATGATCATTTTTCTTATATTTGCATCTTGTTGTTCAACTCCTTGCATGATTATGACTCTACTTGCAAGGTATCGCAAAATATTACCAACAACAACAACAACATCAAGCCTTTGTACCACTACGTGGGGTCGGCTACATAAATCCTTTTTCGCCATTGTGTCATGTTAAAGTCAAATTCTCATTTAAATCTAATAAAGAAAGATCATTTCTAATATTTTCTAACCAAATCTTTTTAGGTCTACCTCTACCTTTCTTGACAAAAGTCAAATCTAATACCTCAACTTTCCTAACTGGTTCATCGGAAGGCCTCCGTTTAATGTGACCAAACCATCTAAGGCGACTCTCTCTAATCTTATCTTCCACTGGAGTTACTCCAACCTTTTCACGTAAATGCTCATTTTGTATTCTATCTCTAAGGCTAAAGCCAGTCATCCACCTAAGCATCCTCATCTCTGCAACAGTTAACTTAGTATTATGCTTCTCTTTTAATGGCCAAAATTCGATACCATAAAGTATTGCATTTCTCATCACTATCTTATAAAATTTTCCCTTAAGTTTGAGGGGGATTTTTCTATCGCAAAATATTACCTGATGAGGACATCGACAGACGCTACCGACATGTTTATCGTCGGCGAAACCGCAGATCGACGACCACGATTCAGCGCCTCTACTTCTGATTTAGATGTCATGATGTATTTTATTATTATTGTCTTTTTATTTACTGTTTTCCCATTTTACCCCTGTGGGTAGTTATGTCTTATTGTAGTCCAAGGGGCATTTGAGTACTTTTATTTCTTTATGTTTGAAGACCTATTTATAGGGGTCTCATGCTTTGTAATAGACTAATGAATGTTTGAATGAAATTATGTTATTTGTCTTCTTCTTCTTGCATGAGGGCTAGGGAAGGGAGATAGATCAGGAGGAGTAAACCGCAATACCCACCAATCGTTGGAAGAGTCCTCGATTCGTGGTCACTTCTTCTATCATCTCGATCTTATTTGCATCCATATTGTTTTCTCCCCGCTACCACCCGCTGAAATTCTCCTAAGCCTTGTGCCGCCGCCTCCATAAGAGCCCACCGCCGGCCAAATCCACAACCACGGTCGGCCACTTGCCGGCGAGGTCTCTTGGCCGGCCGATCCTTCTCTCCGTATGCTTCAATTTTGATTTTCGAAATTCAATTTTCAAATACTTTCCTAATTTGAAAATTCCAATTTAGGAAAGTTTTGAAAGAGTTTCAATTTCAAATTAAAATTAGATCGGAGTCTTTAATATTTTGTTTCCACGTCAGCATTCTATTTGGAAACCCGTCCACATGGATTTCCCTCTCTCCTCCCTATGCATGCCGCCGGCCTCCCATAAGGGAATCTCCATTAATTGCATAGTTAATACTTGGACCGTTTGAAATCCTAATTTGAATCCTGAAATTTTTCCCTCCCTAATTACTTAAAACTGAAATTAATTTTCAGTTTTAAGTTTTTCAAATCTCCTCCTTCACCTCAAGGATGCCGCCGGCCACCCCCATTGATGACCCCTTAATGTCTCTTTAATTCCCCTTAATTAGATTTGAAATTTGAAAAGAATTTCAAATAACTCCCTCCTAAATTACTAAAACCTGAAATCAATTTCAGGTTTGAGAAGTCTCTTGCCGACCCACACTTCACCGAGTTTCCCCCTCCTCTTGCACCCGCCGACTTCCTCCTCTCTCTTTGAGAGACCCGCCGGCCCCATCCCCTCTCCCACCTTACCAAGCGCAAGAGCTCTCCTTCTCCACACCGGTTCTTCATTTCTTCCCAAGAAAGATCCTCCTACACCAAGTATGCATGGCGGATTCCGAGCTTGAGTGGGGTCTTGTATTCAACGCCGACGGGAGCATCAACATCCTACGATCACCTTGTTTTGACGTAGGATTTGAAGACGAGACCACCGTGGAAGAGTACTTGGAGAGAGTCGTCCCGATCCTTGCAAGCATCTACGACCGTCAATTTTCAAAGCACACGTGGAGCCTTGACGGTCACCTACGACATCCATCCCCACCGGCTACTCTTCCTCCGACGAAGTTCTTCGGCGCCCTTTCTCTAGTGGTAACTTCCTTTATCGCTTGGATTTTCTATCTCCGCCAAAAGTCCACCAATCTTTGAGTGATACGGCCCCAAGGTGAATTTCTCGTTTTTAAACGTTGGGTTTTGTTATTGTACTTTGCATACGAAATTCGATTATGTTGCTAATTTTCATCCAAATAGACATTTTTACTTTTTTGTGTGATCATGAATAAATATGATCAAATTAGATTAAAGATATGGATATTGTATGTTTAACTAATATGATTAATTTATTTTAGATAATAGCATGCATCATTTTAAGCTTCACTTTATCCATGTTGTCTATTTTCATGCTTTCTTTCTTTACAAGTGAGCGGCCAAAGTCATCCCTTTCCAAAGAACAATTAGAGTTGTAAACCTGGCGGTGCAAAAGCAGGCCCCAGTAAGAGTCACTCCATGATTGGTGCTATTGGAAAAATTTACATGGATAGCCATTTTTGTTTGGAAAAGTCTATGTTGAAAAGCTAAGATCGCTTGAGAACTACTAGCTATGCATGCAAAAAGCAATGCAACTTGAGAGTCTAAGGTTTTGTTTGGGAAAAAAAGTTTTTATTGCTTTCTAAAACAATTTTTTTAGTATAAAAATTTCTAATTCAAGAATTTTTTGTACTTAAAAGTTATTTTAGAAAGCAATAAAAAAATTGTCCAAATGAAACCTAAGAATACCAATATGGAAGTAAATTCTCTGTGAAAAAGGCTGTCCTAATAATATTACTAGTTGTGCAATTCCAATCTCAATTGAAATGCGTATCTTCTCTTCTTTATCTTATTCCTTGAACTAGTCAGGCTCTTCCATCTCTTACTTGAATCTATTACATTGCTACCAACCGAATAAGATGAAGATCTTCTCGAATGTCTCGTTGTGAGTATGGTGGTATTGAAGAAAAGAGGAGTCGGCGATCAAGTTGAAGGAAGAGCCTGTAACCCAACAAGATGAATATCCTCTAATAGTTATAATAAATGAAACTTCAACTATTATCAAGTATCTATATAAGCTTAGTTCAATAAGTTGCTCTCATGGATTGACATAATGATGAGGTTCATAATGGCAGCCCAACAAGCTAAATGCATGGTGGAAATTCACTAAGAAAATATGATAGCTATAATTGCCCTTGTTAGCAGGTGCCAATGTAGTGGAGTTGACAAGATAACACTATTGCTACTGGTCCCTTAGATCAAATTGCCAATAAGCCATTATTGTTTATTTGTTTATATATCCTTCCCGCTCTACATAAAGGCTCTTGCTCTTACGACTTGCGCAATCACATCATTCCAATTAACATTGTTTTTCACACTTTAAATTCTTGAGGAATCTCTTCCTCAAAAGCTAAAGATCCCTCAGTTAGGTTTCTATGAGGGTTTGACTGATACGCTAGAACATCTAGTGTTATTCAAGTTCATGATGACTCTACATGTAGTTTTGGATGCACTCAAGTGCAAATTTACCCTAATAACTTTGAAGGATGTTGCACTTTAGTGGTTTTTGAAGTTACATCATCAAGTATCACCTTATATGAAAATTTAGGAAATAGCTCCTACACCGAGTCTTGAGCACATAAAACTCAAGAAAGGACAGGCAAACCCTCCTATGCTTAAGAAAGAACATGAGGAAACCCACTGATGTATAAATGACATGATTCAACCTAGAAATACTCGAGGTATTGAATCTCAACCCTCAATCCTCAAAGTTGTTATGGTTGCAGGGACTCGATGATTGTTATTTCAAGTTCACAATTATAAGAGTATATTAGAGCCCGTTATTGAGCTCCTAAATAAGGCCAACAAGTATATCAACACCGAGGAAGGAAGGATTGATCCCGATTGGATAGAAGGCTTAAATTGGATGATGCTTCATTACTAGAGAAGAGGTCGGTGCAGGGATTATTGTCTCTAGACGTGTGAAGTGACAAATCTATTATGAATATAGAATGCTATTACTCATGACACAAGTCAAGGGGAATAATGACCTAACTCGTTCCCTTCTCTAAACATACCAAACATGTAATTTTCATGTAGGATCTTCATCAATATCTTGTCAAGTAAGGTGGGCCAAAGAGGATCCACATGACTCTTTGGCCTACCTTACTTGAAGATCACGACTGGCTTGTCCATTTCATTACTCAAATGATTACAACTCATCTTGGTTCCCTGAGACTAACTACACATGGACTAACTAGCCCTACAATATTAGGTATTGAGCTAAAAAGTTAAGAAAGCTCAAGTCAAAAGTAGGACTAACCTCCCAGCAATCAAAGTTTGGGTTAATGCATCCTCCATGAAGAGTTTATAAATCCTTGATTTTGCCAAAATATTTGCATGATTAAATTGATCAAATGTGGCAGAGCATGAGATGTTCAAATGTAAAAATGGGATTGAGTTAAAAGTGGACGAAAGATGCTTTGCATGGCTCCAAGTACTTGTATAAACTCGCTTAGACCATTTTATAGCTAGGCTAAAATTGAATGATCATCTAAAAATAGTTTGATTTATTATGTCTCCCATGAAAAGTTGATACATCATCAACCTAAGTTGAATCCTCCTTGAAGAATCAATATATCTCTGGTTTACCCAAAGTTCAAGTCAATGTATCACCTTGAAGAGTTTACACATTCTTTGTTTATCCAGGTTCTTGAATATACGTTTGTCCATGAAGGAGTTTATAAATCCTTAATCATAAAGTTGCCAAACATACCTACAAGGCCTCAAAAACTTGGTACAACCTTATAATGATATGGTATAGTTTCCTAGTCACAAAATTTCAAAGTCAAATTCAAATCTTTAGGAGGTCTAGTATAACCTTCACGGCAAAAAAAAAAAAAAAAAAAAAAAAAAGTTAATGACCAAGCAGAGCCTTTAGGATAGAAAAGCTCCCTAAATAAATAAGAAAATCATATGGGCCTCGAAACTAATTTCGGTAAAAAATCTTCAAGTCATCCTAAGGAAATCAAGCATTCCATAAGGGCCTTAAAAGAACAGTAGAACCCTCTAATAATAGAGCAAAGCCTTTGCACCAAGAATGCTCTGATTGGATTTAACCTAGTAAGCCGTGATAATTTGATCCATTAAAAAATGCAGGAATATCATAGAAGAAATTGCAAGATCTTAGATGAAGGAAATATTGTTATTCGTAAAGATGACCTTTGCATTATATATCTTCATATTTTACATATCATGGAAAGAAAAGAGAAAGTATTAAGTTAGCCAAATGGCGATTAAATCCTAGTTACAGGAGAATTGACTACTGACAGAGAAAATAAAACCTCTATAAACTTGTTTAATTAATGATATGTTGGAGGAGATTGCATGTTTATTAACTATTCAGTCACACATCATCTGTTGCAAATCTATTTTTCATGACTTATGTTTTGATGATTGACAAACATTATTGATTCTCTTGGACTGCTTGTTACTTCTAACTTTTCAGGAATCGAAGATCGGACGAACAAACGAAGCCAGTTCAAGATTGCGTAGGTCTAGGGTTGAGTCAGTCTGTACTTTATTTTTTCTCTTCTTGAGTCTATTTGTAATTGTCAAAGAGACTGATGCTAAGTAACCCTACACACACACACACTTGAGAGACTTAGAAATTCTGTTTTTACTCATATCGGCCAGGATGATATTTACATCGTCCTGGACGATCAGGCTTAAAACAGAAAGTCTAATTAAGGATTCTTAATTAAGGCAGCCGTCATTAACAGATCGGCCTGGACGATACGTGTATCGGCCAGGACGATAAGCTCAAAACAGAAAGAAGTTGCCGCCATAGACAATTAAGGTATACTGTATTTTTAAATAATCCGCCAGGACGATCATTGATCGGCCTGGACGATATTAACAAATTATGCCTTAATTGATCAGAAAATCAATGGAGTAATTAAGGATGATTGATACGATCATATCGTCCTGGACGATCGCAGGATCGGCCAGGACGATCTATTCAAAAACCTTAGTTACTTCAGGACGATAAATATCGGCCAGCTCGTATTCAGGGCGATGCTCTGGACTATTTTCCTCTGATTTGAACTGATCGGCCGGGACAATCGTGAGATCAGCCTGGACGATCAAGCCAATTTTAAATCGTCCAGTTTGCATTCAGGGCGATGCTCTGGCCGATCTTCTGAGATTTATACTGATCGGCCAGACCGATGTTCATATCGGCCTGGACGATATTGTCGGCAACTTGCAATTAATGAGCTCCTTTGAAGCTCTTCTATTTAAGAGCTCTTGTTCAACGTTTTGAACAACCTTTGTGCTGCTGCCTTGACCTGAGAAGGCCTTGAGGAGAGAAAGATAGAGAGAGAGAGAGAGAGGATCTTGTGAGGGGGAGCTTGTGAGGGGATTCACAAGGGTTGCTTCAAGGATCGCTCTGCTTCTTCTTCGTCTAGAGTTTCTCGTCCGTGGAAGGGTCGGTAGAGGTAAGGAGTCAGCATCTGGTTGTGGTTCTTTGCCAGCTTCAGGAGGAAGCAAAAGGAGATAGGTTCTCTGCCTTGCCGAGGTGACAAAAAGGAGGTTCGTTGTAAAGGCTTCTCAGCCTGGCTGTGGGGGCTAAAGGAGAGTCACGTTTATAGTGCAATACTCGGAGGGCGCCTCCGGGGAGTGGACGTAGGTCGAGTTGACCGAACCACTATAAATTTCTGTGTTCTTGTTTCTTGCTTCCGTACTTTTTATTTCCGCATTTATTTTTCTCGTGGTGTGATTTTGGTTTATGTGATTTTTGTTCTTTGTGAAAAGAAATTTTTAAAATACCAATTCACCCCCCCTCTTGGTTAGCTTGAGCCAGTTCTATAGGACTTAACATTCCTAACGAACTTTCATCATCTACTAATCCAAGCAGTAGGAAGGAAATTCTCATGGCTTACCATGATTTTTGGCACATAATAGCTTCATTTACCACTTAGGAAAAAGGAGGGCAAGTGAGAAATGATGGGAATTTTTTATGATGACAGAAGTTTCTCCTTTTCATAGAACAATCAAAACTATACACTTGGTAGCATGATTGACAGTATAGGAAAAAAGCTACACAAAGAACCACTATTATCTGGTATGAGTGTGTCCTACTGTGTCACCTAACCTGACAATTTCCAGGCGACAAATACATCCTATTGAGCACTCCTATCGAGTCATATTAGCAACTACTAGTCTATCAACAGTGTTAGAGTACCATTGGTCAAACATAATAGTTAACTACTATTGAACGGATGATAGTAGGTAATTGATAAAAATTGACAACCCTATCAATTCCTCAGACGTCTCAGAACAGATGCTGGTAGGTAATTGATAAAAATTGACAACCCTATCAATTCCTCAGACGTCTCAACCACAATTTGTAGTTGACAAAGTGCTTTTTAATGATTCTTAGCGGACTTATTCTTACAAGCTAGGGCAACCCAGGAGAAATTATTTTGTCCAAAGACTGGACGGCAATAACCATCCGAATTTGCTGCCTTTTAGTTGCCATTTTGCTGCGATTTTGCAAATATTCAATAAAAGGACAACAAATATGCAATGATGAATGTAATTTTGCTGCCCTTTTGCTGAGTATTTGCAAAAGCGCAGCAAAAGGACGACAAATTTTCAATTAGTAGGATATTTGCTGCGATTTAGCTTGCCTTTTGTTGTGCTTTTGCAAATACTCACCAAAAGGGTTATGAATGCATATTTGATGTCATTTTGCTGAGTATTTGCAAAAGCGTAACAAAAAAAAAACAGATAAAACGCAGCAAATTCGGACGGTTCTTGCCGTCCGGTCTCCGCACAGAATAATTTCGGAACCAGGTAGTTAGGTTCAACTCAACAACGACTTATCCCATTTCATTAAATTAAGCAAGTTTAGGTTGATGCCCTGAAAAATTCTTTGTATAATAAGAAAAACCAAATCTAATTAGACAGGAGTTCTTGAATAAAGTACAAGTGAGACTAGTTTTGAAGAAGACCAAATAGGTTCTATATGACATCAAGTATCTATCCATACTCACCTACACTATTGCTTAGTCAAAATAAATTGGAACCACTATTTCGAGAGTAATTCGTACACTGGACCATTCCATCAAGCAGCTATATGACTTTCAAGCAAATCATCCCAAGAATGACCAAAGTGGATGCTCTGAAACCATTTCTAATGAGTCAACTAAGTGGACCAATGCTGACCAGACATACACGCACCAACTGGTTCAGCTCCATGGCCCGACCAACTACCTTGCTAAAAATTAGGGATGATAAGGGTTGATAGAGGGCACGTGCCACCCAACATAAATTCAATGAAGCTTCCACGTCACACAAACAGGACACACATCCTACATATAACCTTGAATGTTGCAGATAACATCAGCCCATACATAAGATGTGATCCCTAATTGGGGCAAGTTTTCTAAAAGATCAAAGATCCAGTCTGTGAACCCTTATTTGTGTTGACAAGTATCTCGTGGAAGGTACCTTTCATACATGCCAAAAAGTAATGCGACTTGAAAGTTTAAAAAGGGCAAAATTAGATTGAACTCTTCTTTGCAAAGGAGTCTAGCTTAGGTGGAATATAAGTAAGAAATGTAGCACTTAGAGGTGACCTATGATGGAGTTTGATACTTGACTTGGGTATGTAGCAAGCAACGAAGCTAAGCAGCTTAAAGAAATACACAATCTTCCCCATCCTTTTCCTTCCTCTGCTTTCCTATTCTTGAATAAGTCGGTTTCACTAGTTTCCTCCTCTAATCTATTCCATATGTAGCTTTAAATCTGGATGTCAACAATAAGAGTCAAGAATTTTTTATGATTCATCAGTTTTCTTTTACCATTTATCTTATTTTTGAAATAAACTATTACTTGGTGTAGATTCCTAACCTTCATGCTTCTCTCTTTCTAGGTTGGAGCCGGTCTTCCTGTAATTGCTTCTATTTCACGTGTGCTTTCATCAGGAGATCCAATTTATCGTATTATTGGGAGCTTGAGTGGTACTTATATATTATTGTTGCAATTTTTTCAGCTAAAATGCTTTTATGGCATATTCAAAGCATTACAACTTTTTCTTGCATGCGAAATTTAGGTACTCTGGGTTATGTGATGAGTGAATTGGAGGATGGAAAATTGTTTAGCTTTGTTGTTAAAGAAGCTAAACGTCTGGGATATACTGAACCAGGTTTGATTCCATTATCCTTCTAACATATTGCGGGTACGTGAGTTATAAGCTGTCATAATTCTGTATGTGAAGTTTAATGTTCTTTGACTAATAGCTTTGAGTTTAATTCTAAGATCTCAAAGGTAAGTGTGGATTTAGTTAATCATATAATTTATACTCTTCATTTCCATGAACTCTTGTAGGGGATTGATTATATTTCGAATGAGTAAATAATCAAATTGGTTTCAAAACTATGATGTCTTCCTTTTGACTTTAGACTTCTCTTTCCCAATTTGACCCACCCCTTAACTTATCAAAAGACTCAATTTGAAGGATCAAAAGAGTAAAATTTTGATAAGGGATCATATTGAAGAATAAGAAACTGCTGGAAGTAAATTTGAGAACCAATTGATTTTTTTTTCCTTTTTTTTAAATTTGAAGATCTGACTTGTTTTGTAGTTCAAGAACGACAAGGTCATGTCCTAGCGTAAAACTCAAGTATGATTTGGCAGCAATTCTTCAATTTTAGTCAGTATAAAACATGGGCATGGGACATAGACCAGATAGTGCATACATTGATTTGAGCAATCTTTGGAAATATGGGAGAGCATGTCTATGAAGCATACATATATGCTATTTATCTTTTCATATAGATCCACTTAAATGTCACACCTTTGGTAGATTAGACATTACTCAGAGATTTCACCCTCATTTTGTGCAAACTTTATGATCTGAGTTCTAGTTTCTCATGGGTGCAAGTCCCTATGGTTAATTACATCTTCTAATAACGAGAGAGAACTTTTGATTAAGGCTAATCATTAAATAGGTCGCAATAGTTACTTAACATAAAATAACAATAATTTTAGGATTTGAATTTCTTTCGAATTTTGGAATTTATGACTTGAAATTTATCACCATATACTCAAAGTAGGTGACGGGGGAATGATGATGGGCCCGATCAAGATGCCATGGTTCTGTCATCCCGTGCTGTCATGGTCCCTAGTTTACTTAGTCAGAGGAGATAGTCGACCCAACCTAACAGAAATTACCTTGTCAGCAATCATGGGTTGCATCATCCAAGGGCACCTTATAGACCTGGGTTGGATGTTTGTCTAAGAGGTTGAATTTAAGTCAACCTTAGCTAATAGAAAGTTTTATATCATATAATGTGCTGCACCTTATAAGTCATTACTCAAGGGGCTTTTAACCATTAGGGAACATGCGGGCTTTGGCCATGACCGTAATATAGTGGTGCAATTTTTGCAGCAAAATCATCCGTTCAGAGGGCACATGCCACGTCCCTGCTGGTGAGAAATCAATTGAGAAAGAATTCTAGTAATATATTTTATAAGAAGAGCTGAAGTTATTTTTCAATTCATCTTCCTCGCCAAAATATTACAAAGTGTGAATGAATTTTAATTTTAAGTTTTTTGGTAACAAATTTCATTTTAAAGATTTAGACTTTTAGTAGGATTTAAGTTTAGGTATTGAATGAATGATTTTAAAGTTTTGAGTTGAATTAATGATTGTAAAGTTTTGATGGCTTTTTTTAAATAGCTCTTTTTGGTTAAAATTCCCAATCAACACGGCTATCATCGAAGAATTTAAGCATTTTTAGCAAATCCGCGAATCATTCTTAGATCTCGTATTTAGGAGCTTGATATAAAGATCGGAGCACATGCAGAATATATTTTAGCATATAGATAGATTGGAGGACATGCGGAACATACTCTAAAATTGTTGCGATTATACGTTAGGTAATTATTGCAACCTATTTAATGACTAGTCTTAATCAAAAGTTCTCTCTCATTATTAGGAGGGGTAATTAACTATAGGGGCTTACATATATGGGAAACCAAAACTCAGATCATAAAGTCCTTACAAAATGAGGGTGAAATCTCTGGGCATTGTCTTATCTAAAATCTGATATGCTTTCTGAAAATTTGCCCTGGAAACTATACTTGTTAAAACTCTTCCCGTCAACACTGGGTTCAGAAGGTGATATACAACATGGGACATAATGAAGGGATTAATCTCGATTATTGAGATGAACTAGATTTATTGTATTCGACTGAGATAATGCACATAAAAATAAAACTTCCTTTCATATGAATCATTTCAAAATTTAGAAATTCATGCAATAATTAATAAAGGCAAAGCTATATGCATGTATGGTATTTTGGAAACTAAATAATAATAAAATAATTAGTCTACCATAAATTTTCTTATAAACTAAATATGAAGTTGTAAGGAAAGAAAATTATAGAAATAATTTGAGAAAAACCTGTCTTGTGGGAGAAAGATGATCTGGATAGCATAATGCTGAGCAAAAGAAGAGAGGAGATGGTGGAAGGGCTCAAAATTGTTGAAGGAATGAACGAAAAGGGTGAAGGTACATTCTGTGACTTTTGTTTGAAGAAGGGAGAAGGCAGGGGGAAGCTTTTGTATTAGCGGGTATGAAGGAGAGAATCAAAGAGGCAAGTAGCAAGATTTGATGCCTTAACCAATTGTGGTCTTCTTAAATTGCTACTCGAGGCAGTGAGATTCACGAAAATTCTGTGTTAATTGATGGTTGGAGACATGAGATCAAGTGATCCACATGAACGAGAGGGATAAATGTGATCGGATTTGATGATGGGACGGTCTAGTTTAATTTATTACAATAATATCTAAAATAGTATCATATATCCAAAAAAGAAAATATATGTAATATCCTAAGTAGAAAAATAGATTCATGATTGTAAGTTTTCCACGCACTCTCTCAATATCAGTATTTGCTTAATATTCCTAGTTTTAAAACAAGGTTACCAAATGATAATTGATTATGAGCTCTAGTAAGAACATCTTCAATTTGAAGCTTTGTTGGAGTATAATTAACTTGGATGATTTCTTTTTCAAAATTCTCCTTGATAAATTGTCTATTAGTTTCAACATCTTTAATCCTATCATGTGCATTTGATTCTTAGCAGTGTTAATAGAGGATTGATTGTCACACCTCATTATTATAAGCTCGAATGCTCGATAGTAGAAATATGTAAATCTTCGTGAAGGAGTTTAAGACACATTCCTTTACTAATATCAAGAGTCGTGGCTCTGATTTCTGCCTTAGCACTACTACATGCAAGTGCAGACTATTTTTGGCTCCTCCACTAACTAAAGTTTTCCATATAAATGAGCATAATTCAATGTGGAATTACACTTTATGACAGATCTAGCCCAATCAACATTAGTGAAGATTTTTGAGTTAGTCCCCTTTGTAAAGGAAGTGCCTTTGTTAGGTGTGCTTTTAAGATGCCTTGGTATCATGTATACAAGATCTAGCCATCTAGGTGCTCCTTTATGAGGTCATTCATAAGTTGACTAATAACACTAACAAGAAAGTAAATATCACATATAATTTGTGGCATGTAAATAAGTTTTCCTACTAGTCGTCGATATCTTCCTTTGTCTACTAAGATAGAATCTTTCGTAGCCCCGCATTGTTTAATAGATCCATTAGGATGTTTAAAGGTTTTCTCCTAGGCATAATATTTTTTTAGTAAGTCCAAGGTGTATTTTTGTGAGATGGACATCCTATTGCTTAATCTTGTTATTTTTATGCCCATGAAATATTTTAATAAATCATACTTTTTGATTTCAAATTCTTTTGCTAAGCCACCCTTTATCCTATTCATTTATTTTTCATGATTTCTTGTTAAGATAATATCATGAACATATATAATCACGGTATAAAATTTAATTTTAAATTATTTTTTGATAAATTAGAACACAATGGAAAAAAAAGATTCATGTACCTGATTCCACATAGTGGGATAAATGCTTTTTGTTATTGTTGTTTTTATAATTAAAGTGTGTTTATATTATCCTTGAGAATGTCCATGCATTTTAATCACCATGATGAATTTGTTTAATGAAGCTTTTGGTGATTATTTAAAGTCATGTGGGGATTTCTTTGTTATATTAACTTTTTATATTACCCTAGCTCTCAAATCCACAATGAATTGTTATAGACTTCATGTTCTAAATCCCCATTCACAAAGATTCTTACATCTTGTTGATGGAGTGGCTAATCTAAATTAAAAGTAAGATAGAAATGTGGGATTAAAAAATTTGAGTTTTTGGAGCTCCAGCCTCTCCACGTATATTTGGAAAGAGTTTTAACATATTAAGTTTCAAAAAAAAAAATTTAGATAGCAGATTAGATAGAGATAAGACACTACTAAGAGATTTTGCCCTTTTATATGAGGACTCTAAGAGATAAGTTTTGGTTTTCTATAAGCGCAAGTCCCCTATAGTTAATTGCTACTCCCATTAAGAGAGATAACTTTCAATTTAGATTAGTCATTAGATATGCATTTAGTACCTTATGCATAGTAGTAGCATTTTTAGAATTTAAAATTAAAAATTTAACTCATTTTCATTTAAAAGTGTATGGTGGGGGGGAATGATGACAAAACGAATCAATGTCTTATAGTTCTATCATCTGGGATTATCATGATCCCTAGTCTACTTAGTCAGAGGAGGTAATCGGCCCAACTTGATTGAATAATCCTTGTCATTAGCAGTCGTGGATTGCTTCGTATAATGGTATCTTATAGACTTGAGGTGAGTGTTTGTCTAAGGGATAAATTTTAATTCAACTTTAGCTAATTGAGGGCTTTGTGCTCTATGGACTATATTGTATGATTAATTACTCAATTGTATTAACTATTGCGGTATATATGGGCTTTAGATGTGACATAATATAATGAAGCCGGTGAGCCAAACCACCATATAGAGGACCATGGTCATAATCATTTACCACGTGGAGCCATTCGGCCAAGCCACGGGTTCTTTGTGGAGCCGTTGGGCCAAGACATCGGTTTGAAGATACGCCACATCTTTACTGGTAGGAAATTATTTAAGAATAAATCTTAGCGATGATTTTCGATTGGACAATTAGTCTTTGTGAGCTGAAGTTATTCTTGAATTCATCACTCTCAACAAACAATTACGGAGGTGGATGAATTTTGCTTTAAGGTAGAAGTGATTAATTTCATTTTAAACATTTAAATTTTGATAGATATTCAATTTTGAAAATTTTAATAGATTTTAATGACCGACCTCTCCGTTAAGATATGCATTCAACGCGGTCATCATCAGGATGACATAGATGACACTTAGCAAGTTTGTAGTTTGCCGAGGTTTAGAGGTATTTAAAAGGTAGAGTCCCCTTCAATTAAGATTAGTTTTCAACAATACCATTATCAGATTACATTTAAATCACTTTTAAAGTGTTTGTATTTTTGCTTTGGTTCAAAGATATTTAGAATGGTATCGTACTACCTTTTTTTATTAAAAGTCCCCTACTTATTCATTTGTGTTTGTTTAAAGTTGCAAAAGTTCTTTTTTAGTGTTCTCAATTTTGTTCTGGATGCATTTTAATTCTTATTTATTGTATTTTTAATTGTGCGGGTTATTTTAGTTATTTTAAAATCTAAGTCCAATTATTGTTCAAACAAAATTTTAGTAATCTCCTGCATCTCTCTTATAGGAGAAATTTTGGAGAGCTAGGGTCTTCCCGCCATGCTTATGAGAAGTTGTGACAATCAGTGTTTGGACATTGCGACCTAATGTCTTCTTCCCCATCACGCTTATCAAAAGCGTGTGAGGCCTTCATCACCTGCACAATTGAATTTCCCCGCCACACTTATCAAAGCGGACATGTACTTAAAATTACATATTTTTCCCGCCACATTAGAAAAATGCAATTGGGTACTTAGGTTTGCATGTTTTCCCAGCCATACTGGAACAACGTGCACAAGTACTATTTAAAACCTAGTAAGCCGTGATAATTTGATCCATTAAAAAATGCAGGAATATCATAGAAGAAATTGCAAGATCTAGATGAAGGAAATATTGTTATTCGTAAAGATGACCTTTGCATATATTATCTTCATATTTTACATATCATGGAAAGAAAAGAGAAAGTATTAAGTTAGCCAAATGGAGATTAAATCCTAGTTACAGAGAATTGACTACGACAGAGAAAATAAAACCTCTATAAACTTGTTTAATTAATGATATGTTGAGGAGATTGCTTGTTTATTAACTAGTCAGTCACCACATCATCTGTTGCAAATCTATTTTTCATGACTTATGTTTTGATGATTGACAAACATTATTGATTCTCTTGGACTGCTGTTACTTCTAACTTTTCAGGAATCGAAGATCGGACGAACAAACGAAGCCAGTTCAAGATTGCGTAGGTCTAGGGTTGAGTCAGTCTGTACTTTATTTTTTCTCTCTTTGAGTCTATTTGTAATGGTCAAAAGCTGATGCTAAGTAACCCTACACACACACACTTGAGAGACTTAGAATTCTGTTTTTACTCATATCGGCCAGGATGATATTTACATCGTCCTGGACGATCAGGCTTAAAACAGAAAGTCTAATTAAGGATTCTTAATTAAGGCAGCCGTCATTAACAGATCGGCCTGGACGATACGTGTATCGGCCAGGGATAAGCTCAAAACAGAAAGAAGTTGCCGCCATAGACAATTAAGGTATACTGTATTAAATAATCCGTCAGGACGATCATTGATCGGCCTGGACGATATTCACAAATTATGCCTTAATTGATCAGGAAATCAATAGAGTAATTAAGGATGATTGATACGATCATATCGTCATGGACGATCGCAGGATCGGTCAGGACGATCTATTCAAAAACCTTAATTACTTCAGGACGATAAATATCGGCCAGCTCGTATTCAGGGCGATGCTCTGGACTATTTTCCTCTAATTTGAACTGATCGGCCGGGACGATCGTGAGATCAGCCTGGACGATCAAGCCAATTTTAAATCGTCCAGTTTGCATTCAGGGCGATGCTCTGGCCGATCTTCTGAGATTTGTACTGATCGGCCAGGCCGATGTCCATATCGGCCTGGACGATATTGTCGGCAACTTGCAATTAATGAGCTCCTTTGAAGCTCTTCTATTTAAGAGCCTTGTTCAACTTTTTGAACAACCTTTGTGCTGCTGCCTTGACCTGAGAAGGCCTTGAGGAGAGAAAGATAGAGAGGAGAGAGAGAGAGATCTGTGAGGGGGAGCTTGTGAGGGGATTCACAAGGGTTGCTTCAAGATCGCTCTGCTTCTTCTCGTCTAGAGTTTCCGTCCGTGGAAGGGTCGGTAGAGGTAAGGAGTCAGCATCTGGTTGTGGTTCTCTGCCAGCTTCAGGAGAAAGCAAAAGGAGATAGGTTTCCTGCCTTGCCGGGTGACAAAAAAGAGTTCGTTGTAAAGGCTTCTCAGCCTAGCTGTGGGGCAAAAGGAGAGTCACGTTTGTAGTGCAATACTCGGAGGGCGCCTCCGGGGAGTGACGTAGGTCGAGTTGACCGAACCACATAAATTCTGTGTTCTTGTTTTCTTCTTGCTTCCGAACTTTTTATTTCCGCATTTATTTTCTCGTGGTGTGATTTTGGTTTATGTGATTTTTGTTCTTTGTGAAAAGAAATTTTTAAAATACCAATTCACCCCCCTCTTGGTTAGCTTGGGCCAGTTCTATAGGCTTAACATTCCTAACGAACTTTCATCATCTACTAATCCAAGCAGTAGAAGGAAATTCTCATGGCTTACCATGATTTTTGCACTAATAGCTTCATTTACCACTTAGGAAAAAAGAGGGCAAGTGAAAAATGATGGGAATTTTTATGATGACAAAGTTTCTCCTTTTCATAGAACAAATCAAACTATACACTTGGTAGCATGATTGACAGTATAGGAAAAAAGCTACACAAAGAACCACTATTATCTGGTATGAGTGTGTCCTACTGTGTCACCTAACCTGACAATTTCCAGGCGACAAATACATCCATTGAGCACTCCTATCAGTCATATTAGCAACTACTAGTCTATCAACAGTGTTAGAGTACCATGGTCAAACATAATAGTTAACTACTATTGAACGGATGATAGTAGGTAATTGATAAAAATGACAACCCAATCAATTCCTCAGACGTCTCAGAACGGATGCTGGTAGGTAATTGATAAAAATTGACACCCTATCAATTCCTCAGACGTCCAACCACAATTTGTAGTTGACAAAGTGCTTTTAATGATTCTTAGCGGACTTATTCTTACAAGCTAGGGCAACCCAGGAGAAATTATTTTGTCCAAAGACTGGACGGCAATAACCATCCGGATTTGCTACCTTTTAGTTGCCATTTTGCTGCGATTTTGCAAATATTCAATAAAAGGACAACAAATATGCAATGATGAATGTAATTTTGCTGCCCTTTTGCTGAGTATTTGCAAAAGCGCAGCAAAAGGACAACAAATTTTCAATTAGTAGGATATTTGCTGCGATTTAGCTTGCCTTTTGTTTTGCTTTTGCAAATACTCACCAAAGGGGTTTAGAATGCATATTTGATGTCATTTTGCTGAGTATTTGCAAAGCGTAACAAAAAAAACAGATAAAACGCAGCAAATTCGGACGGTTCTTGCCGTCCGGTCTCCGCACAGAATAATTTCGGAACCAGGTAGTTAGGTTCAACTCAACAACGACTTATCCCATTTCATTAAATTAAGCAAGTTTAGGTCGATGCCCTGAAAAATTCTTTGTATAATAAGAAAAACCAATCTAATTAGACAGGAGTTCTTGAATAAAGTACAAGTTAGACTAGTTTTGAAGAGACCAAATAGGTTCTATATGACATCAAGTATCTATCCAATACTCACCTACACTATTGCTTAGTCAAAATAAATTGGAACCCACTTTTTTCGAGAGTAATTCGTACACTGACCATTCCATCAAGCAGCTATATGACTTTCAAGCAAATCATCCCAAGAATGACCAAAGTGGAGCTCTGAAACCATTTCTAATGAGTCAACTAAGTGGACCAATGCTGACCAGACATACACGCACCAACTGGTTCAGCTCCATGGCCCGACCAACTACCTTGCTAAAAATTAGGGATGATAAGGGTTGATAGAGGGCACGTGCCACCCAACATAAATTCAATGAAGCTTCCACGTCACACAAACAGGACACACATCCTCCATATAACCTTGAATGTTGCAGATAACATCAGCCCATACATAAGATGTGATCCCTAATTGGGGCAAGTTTTCTAAAAGATCAAAGATCCGTCTGTGAACCCTTATTTGTGTTGACAAGTATCTCGTGAAGGTACCTTTCATACATCCAAAAAGTAATGCGACTTGAAAGTTTAAAAAGGGCAAAATTAGATTGACTCTTCTTTGCAAAGGAGTCTAGCTTAGGTGGAATATAAGTAAGAAATGTAGCACTTAGAGGTGACCTATGATGGAGTTTGATACTTGACTTGGGTATGTAGCAAGCAACGAAGCTAAGCAGCTTAAAGAAATACACAATCTCCCCATCCTTTTCCTTCCTCTGCTTTCCTATTCTTGAATAAGTCGGTTTCACTAGTTTCCTCCTCTAATCTATTCCATTGTAGCTTTAATCTGGATGTCAACAATAAGAGTCAAGAATTTTTTATGATCATCAGTTTTCTTTTACCATTTATCTTATTTTTGAAATAAACTATTACTTGGTGTAGATCCTAACCTTCATGCTTCTCTCTTTCTAGGTTGGAGCCGGTCTTCCTGAATTGCTTCTATTTCACGTGTGCTTTCATCAGGAGATCCAATTTATCGTATTATTGGGAGCTTGAGTGGTACTTATATATTATGTTGCAATTTTTTCAGCTAAAATGCTTTTATGGCATATTCAAAGCATTACAACTTTTTCTTGCATGCGAAATTTAGGTACTCTGGGTTATGTGATGAGTGAATTGGAGGATGGAAAATTGTTTAGCTTGTTGTTAAAGAAGCTAAACGTCTGGGATATACTGAACCAGGTTTGATTCCATTACCTTCTAACATATTGCGGGTACGTGAGTTATAAGCTGTCATAATTCTGTATGTGAAGTTTAATGTTCTTTGACTAATAGCTTTGATTAATTCTAAGATTCAAAGGTAGTGTGGATTTAGTTAATCATATAATTATATTCTTCATTTCCATGAACTCTGTAGGGGATTGATTATATTTCGAATGAGTAAATAATCAAATTGTTTTCAAAACTATGATGTCTTCCTTTTGACTTATAGACTTCTCTCCCCAATTTGACCCACCCCTTAACTTATCAAAAGACTCAATTTGAAGGATCAAAAGAGTAAAATTTTGATAAGGGATCATATTGAAGAATAAGAAACAGCTGGAAGTAAATTTGAGAACCAATTGATTTTTTTTTTCTTTTTTTTAAATTTGAAGATCTGACTTGTTTTGTAGTTCAAGAACGACAAGGTCATGTCCTAGCGTAAAACTCAAGTATGATTTGGCAGCGATTCTTCAATTTATCAGTATAAAACATGGGCATGGGACATAGACCAGATAGTGCATACATTGATTTGAGCAATCTTTGGAAATATGGGAGAGCATGCCTATGAAGGATACATATATGCTATTTATCTTTTCATATAGATCCACTTAAATGTCACACCTTTGGTAGATTAGACATTACTCAGAGATTTCACCCTCATTTTGTGCAAACTTATGATCTGAGTTCTAGTTTCCCATGGGTGCAAGTCCCTATGTTAATTACATCTTCTAATAACGAGAGAGAACTTTTGATTAAGGCTAATCATTAATAGGTCGCAATAGTTACTTAACATAAAATAACAATAATTTTAGGATTTGAATTTCTTTTGAATTTTGGAATTTATGACTTGAAATTATCACCAATACTCAAAGTAGGTGACGGGGGAATGATGATGGGCCCGATCAAGATGCCATGGTTCTGTCATCCCGTGCTGTCATGGTCCCTAGTTTACTTAGTCAGAGGAGATAGTCGACCCAACCTAACAGAAATTACCTTGTCAGCAATCATGGGTTGCGTCATCCAAGGGCACCTTATAGACCTGGGTTGGATGTTTGTCTAAGAGGTTGAATTTAAGTCAACTTAGCTAATAGAAAGTTTTATAGCATATAATGTCTGCACCTATAAGTCATTACTCAAGGGCTTTTAACCATTAGGGAACATGCGGGCTTTGGTCTTGACCGTAATATAGTGGTGCAATTTTTGCAGCAAAATCATCCGTTCAAGGGCACATGCCATGTCCCTGCTGGTGAGAAATCAATTGAGAAAGAATTCTAGTAATATATTTATAAGAAGAGCTGAAGTTATTTTTCAATTCATCTTCCTCGCCAAAATATTACAAAGTGTGAATGAATTTTAATTTTAAGTTTTTTGGTAACAAATTTCATTTTAAAGATTTAGACTTTAGTAGATTTAAGTTTAGGTATTGAATGAATGATTTTAAAGTTTTGAGTTAATTAATGATTGTAAAGTTTTGATGGCTTTTTTTAAATAGCTCTTTCTGGTAAAATTCCCAATCAACACGGCTATCATCGAAGAATTTAATCTTTTTAGCAAATCCGCGAATCATTCTTAGATCTCATATTTAGGAGCTTGATATAAAGATCGGAGCACATGCAGAATATATTTTAGCATATAGATAGATTGGAGGACTTGCGAACATACTCTAAAATTGTTGCGATTAACGTTAGGTAATTATTGCAACCTATTTAATGACTAGTCTTAATCAAAAGTTTCTCTCTCATTATTAGGAGGGGTAATTAACTAAAGGGCTTACATATATGGGAAACCAAAACTCAGATCATAAAGTCCTTACAAAATGAGGGTGAAATCTCTGGGCATTGTTATCTAAAATCTGATATGCTTTCGAAAATTTGCCCTGGAAACTATACTTGTTAAAACTCTTCCCGTCAACACTGGGTTTCAGAAGGTGATATACAACATGGGACATAATGAAGGGATTAATCTCGATTATTGAGATAACTAGATTTATTGTATTCGACTGAGATAATGCACATAAAAATAAAACTTCCTTTCATATGAATCATTTCAAAATTATAAATTCATGCAATAATTAATAAAGGCAAAGCTATATGCATGTATGGTATTTTGGAAACTAAATAAAATAAAATAATTAGTCTACCATAAATTTTCTTATAAACTAAATATGAAGTTGTAAGGAAAGAAAATTATAGAAATAATTTGAGAAAACCTGTCTTGTGGGAGAAAGATGATCTGGATAGCATAATGCTGAGCAAAAGAAGAGAGGAGATGGTGGAAGGGCTCAAAATTGTTGAAGGAATGAACGAAAAGGGTGAAGTACATTCTGTGACTTTTGTTTGAAGAAGGGGAAGGCAGGGGAAGCTTTTCTATTAGCGGGTATGAAGGGAGAAATCAAAGAGGCAAGTAGCAAGATTTGATGCCTAACCAATTGTGGTCTTCTTAAATTGCTACTCGAGGCAGTGAGATTCACGAAAATTCTGTGTTAATTGAGTGGAGACATGAGATCAAGTGATCCACATGAACGAGAGGGATAAATGTGATCGGATTTGATGATGGGACGGTCTAGTTTAATTTATTACAATAATATCTAAAATATGTATCATATATCCAAAAAAGAAAATATATGCATGTAATATCCTAAGTAGAAAAATAGATTCTGATTGTAAGTTTTCCACGCACTCTCTCAATATCAGTATTTGCTTAATATCCCTAGTTTTAAACAAGTTTACCAAATGATAATTGATTATGAGCTCTAGTAAGAACATCTTCAATTTGAAGCTTTTTTGAGTATAATTAACTTGGATGATTTCTTTTTCAAAATTCTCCTTGATAAATTGTCTATTAGTTTCAACATCTTTAATCCTATCATGTGCATTGATTCTTAGCAGTGTTAATAGAGGATTGATTGTCACACCTCATTATTATAAGCTCGAAGCTCGATAGTAGAAATATGTAAATCTTCGTGAAGGAGTTTAAGACACATTCCTTTACTAAATCCAGAGTCGTGGCTCTGATTTCTGCCTTAGCACTACTACATGCAAGTGCAGACTATTTTTTGCTCCTCCACTAACTAAAGTTTTCCATATAAATGAGCATAATTCAATGTGGAATTACACTTTATGACAGATCTAGCCCAATCAACATTAGTGAAGATTTTTGAGTTATCCCCTTTGTAAAGGAAGTGCCTTTGTTAGGTGTGCTTTTAAGATGCCTGGTATCATGTATACAAGTGCTTTCTAAAACAATTTTTTTAGTATAAAAATTTCTAATTCAAGAATTTTTTGTACTTAAAAGTTATTTTAGAAAGCAATAAAAAAAATGTCCAAATGAAACCTAAGAATACCAATATGGAAGTAAATTCTCTGTGAAAAAGGCTGTCCTAATAATATTACTAGTTGTGCAATTCCAATCTCAATTGAAATGCGTATCTTCTCTCGTTATCTTATTCCTTGAACTAGTCAGGCTCTTCCATCTCTTACTTGAATCTATTACATTGCCTACCGTCACAACCGAATAAGATGAAGATCTTCTCGAATGTCTCGTTGTGAGTATGGTGGTATTGAAGAAAAGAGGAGTCGGCGATCAAGTTGAAGGAAGAGCCTGTAACCCAACAAGATGAATATCCTCTAATAGTTATAATAAATGAAACTTCAACTATTATCAAGTATCTATATAAGCTTAGTTCAATAAGTTGCTCTCATGGATTGACATAATGATGAGGTTCATAAGGCAGCCCAACAAGCTAAATGCATGGTGGAAATTCACTAAGAAAATATGATAGCTATAATTGCCCTTGTTAGCAGGTGCCAATGTAGTGGATTTGACTGCAATGACAAGATAACACTATTGCTACTGGTCCCTTAGATCAAATTGCTAATAATCCATTATTGTTTATTTGTTTATATATCCTTCTCGCTCTACATAAAGGCTCTTGCTCTTACGACTTGCGCAATCACATCATTCCAATTAACATGTGTTTTCACAATTTAAATTCTTGAGGAATCTCTTCCTCAAAAGCTAAAGATCCCTCAGTTAGGTTTCTATGAGGGTTTGACTGATACGCTAGAACATCTAGTGTTATTCAAGTTCATGATGACTCTACATGTAGTTTTGGATGCACTCAAGTGCAAATTTACCCTAATAACTTTGAAGGATGTTGCACTTTAGTTTGGTTTTTGAAGTTACATCATCAAGTATCACCTTATATGAAAATTTAGGAAAAGCTCCTACAACCTACACCGATTCTTGAGCACATAAAACTCAAGAAAGGACAGGCAAACCCTCCTATGCTTAAGAAAGAACATAGAGGAAACCCACTGATGTATAAATGACATGATTCAACTAAAATACTCGAGGTATTGAACCTCAACCCTCAATCCTCAAGTTGTTATGGTTGCAGGGACTCGATGATTGTTATTTCAAGTTCACATTATAAGAGTATATTAGAGCCCGTTATTGAGCTCCTAAATAAGGCCAACAAGTATATCAACACCGAGGAAGGAAGAATGATTGATCCCGATTGGATAGAAGGCTTAAATTGGATGATGCTTCATTACTAGAGAAGAGGTCGTGCAGGGATTATTGTCTCTAGACGTGTGAAGTGACAAATCTATTATGAATATAGAATGCTATTACTCATGACACAAGTCAAGGAATAATGACCTAACTCGTTCCCTTCTCTAAACATACCAAACATGTAATTTTCATGTAGGATCTTCATCAATATCTTGTCAAGTAAGGTGGGCCAAAGAGGATCCACATGACTCTTGGCCTACCTTACTTGAAGATCACGACTGGCTTGTCCATTTCATTACTCAAATGATTACAACTCATCTTGGTTCCCTGAGACTAACTACACATGGACTAACTAGCCCTACAATATTAGGTATTGAGCTAAAAAGTTAAGAACTCAAGTCAAAAGTAGGACTAACCTCCCAGCAATCAAAGTTTGGGTTAATGCATCCTCCATGAAGAGTTTATAAATCCTTGATTTTGCCAAAATATTTGCATGATTAAATTGATCAAATGTGCAGAGCATGAGATGTTCAAATGTAAAAATGGGATTGAGTTAAAAGTGGACGAAAGATGCTTTGCATGGCTCCAAGTACTTGTATAAACTCGCTTAGACCATTTTATAGCTAGGCTAAAATTGAATGATCATCTAAAAATAGTTTGATTTATTTATGTCTCCCATGAAAAGTTGATACATCATCACCTAAGTTATGAATCCTCCTTGAAGAATCAATATATCATCTGGTTTACCCAAAGTTCAAGTCAATGTATCACCTTGAAGAGTTTACACATTCTTTGTTTATCCAGGTTCTTGAATATACGTTTGTCCATGAAGGAGTTTATAAATCCTTAATCATAAAGTTGCCAAACATACCTACAAGTCCTCAAAAACTGGGTACAACCTTATATAATAGGTGGTATAGTTTCCTAGTCACAAAATTTCAAAGTCAAATTCAAATCTTTAGGAGGTCTAGTATAACCTTCACGGCAAAAAAAAAAAAAAAAAAAAAAAAAAAAAAAAGTTTAATGACCAAAAGCAGCCTCTAGGATAGAAAAGCTCCCTAAATAAATAAGAAATCATATGGGCCTCGAAACTATTTCGGTAAAAAATCTTCAAGTCATCCTAAGGAAATCAAGCATTCCATAAGGGCCTTAAAAGAACAGAGAAACCCTCTAATAATATAGCAAAAGCCTTTGCACCAAGAATGCTCTGACTGGATTTAACCTAGTAAGCCGTGATAATTTGATCCATTAAAAAATGCAGGAATATCATAGAAGAAATTGCAAGATCTTAGATGAAGGAAATATTGTTATTCGTAAAGATGACCTTGCATTTATATATATCTTCATATTTTACATATCATGAAAAAAAAGAAAGTATTAAGTTAGCCAAATGGAGATTAAATCCTAGTTACAGGAGAATTGACTACTGACAGAGAAAATAAAACCTCTATAAACTTGTTTAATTAATGATATGTTGGAGGAGGATTGCATGTTTATTAACTAGTCAGTCACACATCATCTGTTGCAAATCTATTTTTCATGACTTATGTTTTGATGATTGACAAACATTATTGATTCTCTTGGACTGCTTGTTACTTCTAACTTTTCAGGAATCGAAGATCGACGAACAACGAACAAACGAGCCAGTTCAAGATTGCGTAGGTCTCTAGGGTTGAGTCAGTCTGTACTTTATTTTTTCTCTTCTTGAGTCTATTTGTAATGGTCAAAGAGACTGATGCTAAGTAACCCTACACACACACACTTGAGAGACTTAGAATTTCTGTTTTTACTCATATCGGCCAGATGATATTTACATCTCGTCCTGGACGATCAGGCTTAAAACAGAAAGTCTAATTAAGGATTCTTAATTAAGGCAGCCGTCATTAACAGATCGGCCTGGACGATACGTGTATCGGCCAGGACGATAAGCTCAAAACAGAAAGAAGTTGCCGCCAATACAAAGAACAATTAATAGACTGTATTTTTAAATAATCCGTCAGGTAGATCATTGATCGCGCCTGGACGATATTCACAAATTATGCCTTAATTGATCAGGAAATCAATAGAGTAATTAAGGATGATTGATACGAATCATATCGTCCATGGACGATCGCAAGGATCGGTCAGGACGATCTATTCAAAAACCTTAATTACTTCAGGACGATAAATATCGGCCAGCTCGTATTCAGGGCGATGCTCTGGACTATTTTCCTCTAATTGAACTGATCGGCCGGGGACATCGTGAGATCAGCCTGGACGATCAAGCCAATTTTAAATCGTCCAGTTTGCATTCAGGGCGATGCTCTGGCCGATCTTCTGAGATTTGTACTGATCGGCCAGGCCGATGTCCATATCGGCCTGGACGATATTGTCGGCAACTTGCAATTAATGAGCTCCTTTGAAGCTCTTCTATTTAAGAGCTCTTGTTCAACTTTTTGAACAACCTTTGTGCTGCTGCCTTGACCTGAGAAGGCCTTGAGGAGAGAAAGATAGAGAGGGAGAGAGAGAGAGATCTTGTGAGGGGGAGCTTGTGAGGGGATTCACAAGGGTTGCTTCAAGGATCGCTCTGCTTCTTCTTCGTCTAGAGTTTCTCGTCCGTGGAAGGGTCGGTAGAGGTAAGGAGTCAGCATCTGGTTGTGGTTCTCTGCCAGCTTCAGGAGAAAGCAAAAGGAGATAGGTTCTCTGCCTTGCCGGGGTGACAAAAAAGAGGTTCGTTGTAAAGGCTTCTCAGCCTAGCTGTGGGGGCTAAAGGAGAGTCACGTTTGTAGTGCAATACTCGGAGGGCGCCTCCGGGGAGTGGACGTAGGTCGAGTTGACCGAACCACTATAAATTTCTGTGTTCTTGTTTCTTGCTTCCGCACTTTTTATTTCCGCATTTATTTTTCTCGTGGTGTGATTTTGGTTTATGTGATTTTTGTTCTTTGTGAAAAGAAATTTTTAAAATACCAATTCACCCCCCCTCTTGGTTAGCTTGGGCCAGTTCTATAGGGCTTAACATTCCTAACGAACTTTCATCATCTACTAATCCAAGCAGTAGGAAGGAAATTCTCATGGCTTACCATGATTTTTGGCACATAATAGCTTCATTTACCACTTAGGAAAAAAGAGGGCAAGTGAGAAATGATGGGAATTTTTTATGATGACAGAAGTTTCTCCTTTTCATAGAACAATCAAAACTATACACTTGGTAGCATGATTGACAGTATAGGAAAAAAGCTACACAAAGAACCACTATTATCTGGTATGAGTGTGTCCTACTGTGTCACCTAACCTGACAATTTCCAGGCGACAAATACATCCTATTGAGCACTCCTATCGAGTCATATTAGCAACTACTAGTCTATCAACAGTGTTAGAGTACCATTGGTCAAACATAATAGTTAACTACTATTGAACGGATGATAGTAGGTAATTGATAAAAATTGACAACCCTATCAATTCCTCAGACGTCTCAGAACGGATGCTGGTAGGTAATTGATAAAAATTGACAACCCTATCAATTCCTCAGACGTCTCAACCACAATTTGTAGTTGACAAAGTGCTTTTTAATGATTCTTAGCGGACTTATTCTTACAAGCTAGGGCAACCCAGGAGAAATTATTTTGTCCAAAGACTGGACGGCAATAACCATCCGGATTTGCTACCTTTTAGTTGCCATTTTGCTGCGATTTTGCAAATATTCAATAAAAGGACAACAAATATGCAATGATGAATGTAATTTTGCTGCCCTTTTGCTGAGTATTTGCAAAAGCGCAGCAAAAGGACAACAAATTTTCAATTAGTAGGATATTTGCTGCGATTTAGCTTGCCTTTTGTTGTGCTTTTGCAAATACTCACCAAAGGGGTTATGAATGCATATTTGATGTCATTTTGCTGAGTATTTGCAAAAGCGTAACAAAAAAAACAGATAAAACGCAGCAAATTCGGACGGTTCTTGCCGTCCGGTCTCCGCACAGAATAATTTCGGAACCAGGTAGTTAGGTTCAACTCAACAACGACTTATCCCATTTCATTAAATTAAGCAAGTTTAGGTCGATGCCCTGAAAAATTCTTTGTATAATAAGAAAAACCAAATCTAATTAGACAGGAGTTCTTGAATAAAGTACAAGTTAGACTAGTTTTGAAGAAGACCAAATAGGTTCTATATGACATCAAGTATCTATCCATACTCACCTACACTATTGCTTAGTCAAAATAAATTGGAACCACTATTTCGAGAGTAATTCGTACACTGGACCATTCCATCAAGCAGCTATATGACTTTCAAGCAAATCATCCCAAGAATGACCAAAGTGGATGCTCTGAAACCATTTCTAATGAGTCAACTAAGTGGACCAATGCTGACCAGACATACACGCACCAACTGGTTCAGCTCCATGGCCCGACCAACTACCTTGCTAAAAATTAGGGATGATAAGGGTTGATAGAGGGCACGTGCCACCCAACATAAATTCAATGAAGCTTCCACGTCACACAAACAGGACACACATCCTACATATAACCTTGAATGTTGCAGATAACATCAGCCCATACATAAGATGTGATCCCTAAT
Source organism: Dendrobium nobile (assembly GCA_022539455.1). Classification (NCBI taxonomy): domain Eukaryota; kingdom Viridiplantae; phylum Streptophyta; class Magnoliopsida; order Asparagales; family Orchidaceae; genus Dendrobium; species Dendrobium nobile. The sequence goes on from CM039723.1 coordinate 21,713,831, forward strand.
TGGGGCAAGTTTTCTAAAAGATCAAAGATCCAGTCTGTGAACCCTTATTTGTGTTGACAAGTATCTCGTGGAAGGTACCTTTCATACATGCCAAAAAGTAATGCGACTTGAAAGTTTAAAAAGGGCAAAATTAGATTGAACTCTTCTTTGCAAAGGAGTCTAGCTTAGGTGGAATATAAGTAAGAAATGTAGCACTTAGAGGTGACCTATGATGGAGTTTGATACTTGACTTGGGTATGTAGCAAGCAACGAAGCTAAGCAGCTTAAAGAAATACACAATCTTCCCCATCCTTTTCCTTCCTCTGCTTTCCTATTCTTGAATAAGTCGGTTTCACTAGTTTCCTCCTCTAATCTATTCCATATGTAGCTTTAAATCTGGATGTCAACAATAAGAGTCAAGAATTTTTTATGATTCATCAGTTTTCTTTTACCATTTATCTTATTTTTGAAATAAACTATTACTTGGTGTAGATTCCTAACCTTCATGCTTCTCTCTTTCTAGGTTGGAGCCGGTCTTCCTGTAATTGCTTCTATTTCACGTGTGCTTTCATCAGGAGATCCAATTTATCGTATTATTGGGAGCTTGAGTGGTACTTATATATTATTGTTGCAATTTTTTCAGCTAAAATGCTTTTATGGCATATTCAAAGCATTACAACTTTTTCTTGCATGCGAAATTTAGGTACTCTGGGTTATGTGATGAGTGAATTGGAGGATGGAAAATTGTTTAGCTTTGTTGTTAAAGAAGCTAAACGTCTGGGATATACTGAACCAGGTTTGATTCCATTATCCTTCTAACATATTGCGGGTACGTGAGTTATAAGCTGTCATAATTCTGTATGTGAAGTTTAATGTTCTTTGACTAATAGCTTTGAGTTTAATTCTAAGATCTCAAAGGTAGGTGTGGATTTAGTTAATCATATAATTTATACTCTTCATTTCCATGAACTCTTGTAGGGGATTGATTATATTTCGAATGAGTAAATAATCAAATTGGTTTCAAAACTATGATGTCTTCCTTTTGACTTTAGACTTCTCTTTCCCAATTTGACCCACCCCTTAACTTATCAAAAGACTCAATTTGAAGGATCAAAAGAGTAAAATTTTGATAAGGGATCATATTGAAGAATAAGAAACAGCTGGAAGTAAATTTGAGAACCAATTGATTTTTTTTTCCTTTTTTTTAAATTTGAAGATCTGACTTGTTTTGTAGTTCAAGAACGACAAGGTCATGTCCTAGCGTAAAACTCAAGTATGATTTGGCAGCGATTCTTCAATTTTAGTCAGTATAAAACATGGGCATGGGACATAGACCAGATAGTGCATACATTGATTTGAGCAATCTTTGGAAATATGGGAGAGCATGCCTATGAAGGATACATATATGCTATTTATCTTTTCATATAGATCCACTTAAATGTCACACCTTTGGTAGATTAGACATTACTCAGAGATTTCACCCTCATTTTGTGCAAACTTTATGATCTGAGTTCTAGTTTCCCATGGGTGCAAGTCCCTATGGTTAATTACATCTTCTAATAACGAGAGAGAACTTTTGATTAAGGCTAATCATTAAATAGGTCGCAATAGTTACTTAACATAAAATAACAATAATTTTAGGATTTGAATTTCTTTTGAATTTTGGAATTTATGACTTGAAATTTATCACCATATACTCAAAGTAGGTGACGGGGGAATGATGATGGGCCCGATCAAGATGCCATGGTTCTGTCATCCCGTGCTGTCATGGTCCCTAGTTTACTTAGTCAGAGGAGATAGTCGACCCAACCTAACAGAAATTACCTTGTCAGCAATCATGGGTTGCGTCATCCAAGGGCACCTTATAGACCTGGGTTGGATGTTTGTCTAAGAGGTTGAATTTAAGTCAACCTTAGCTAATAGAAAGTTTTATAGCATATAATGTGCTGCACCTTATAAGTCATTACTCAAGGGGCTTTTAACCATTAGGGAACATGCGGGCTTTGGTCATGACCGTAATATAGTGGTGCAATTTTTGCAGCAAAATCATCCGTTCAGAGGGCACATGCCATGTCCCTGCTGGTGAGAAATCAATTGAGAAAGAATTCTAGTAATATATTTTATAAGAAGAGCTGAAGTTATTTTTCAATTCATCTTCCTCGCCAAAATATTACAAAGTGTGAATGAATTTTAATTTTAAGTTTTTTGGTAACAAATTTCATTTTAAAGATTTAGACTTTTAGTAGGATTTAAGTTTAGGTATTGAATGAATGATTTTAAAGTTTTGAGTTGAATTAATGATTGTAAAGTTTTGATGGCTTTTTTTAAATAGCTCTTTCTGGTTAAATTTCCCAATCAACACGGCTATCATCGAAGAATTTAAGCTTTTTTAGCAAATCCGCGAATCATTCTTAGATCTCATATTTAGGAGCTTGATATAAAGATCGGAGCACATGCAGAATATATTTTAGCATATAGATAGATTGGAGGACATGCGGAACATACTCTAAAATTGTTGCGATTATACGTTAGGTAATTATTGCAACCTATTTAATGACTAGTCTTAATCAAAAGTTCTCTCTCATTATTAGGAGGGGTAATTAACTATAGGGGCTTACATATATGGGAAACCAAAACTCAGATCATAAAGTCCTTACAAAATGAGGGTGAAATCTCTGGGCATTGTCTTATCTAAAATCTGATATGCTTTCTGAAAATTTGCCCTGGAAACTATACTTGTTAAAACTCTTCCCGTCAACACTGGGTTCAGAAGGTGATATACAACATGGGACATAATGAAGGGATTAATCTCGATTATTGAGATGAACTAGATTTATTGTATTCGACTGAGATAATGCACATAAAAATAAAACTTCCTTTCATATGAATCATTTCAAAATTTAGAAATTCATGCAATAATTAATAAAGGCAAAGCTATATGCATGTATGGTATTTTGGAAACTAAATAATAATAAAATAATTAGTCTACCATAAATTTTCTTATAAACTAAATATGAAGTTGTAAGGAAAGAAAATTATAGAAATAATTTGAGAAAAACCTGTCTTGTGGGAGAAAGATGATCTGGATAGCATAATGCTGAGCAAAAGAAGAGAGGAGATGGTGGAAGGGCTCAAAATTGTTGAAGGAATGAACGAAAAGGGTGAAGGTACATTCTGTGACTTTTGTTTGAAGAAGGGAGAAGGCAGGGGAAGCTTTTCTATTAGCGGGTATGAAGGAGAGAATCAAAGAGGCAAGTAGCAAGATTTGATGCCTTAACCAATTGTGGTCTTCTTAATTGCTACTCGAGGCAGTGAGATTCACGAAAATTCTGTGTTAATTGATGGTTGGAGACATGAGATCAAGTGATCCACATGAACGAGAGGGATAAATGTGATCGGATTTGATGATGGGACGGTCTAGTTTAATTTATTACAATAATATCTAAAATAGTATCATATATCCAAAAAAGAAAATATATGCATGTAATATCCTAAGTAGAAAAATAGATTCATGATTGTAAGTTTTCCACGCACTCTCTCAATATCAGTATTTGCTTAATATTCCTAGTTTTAAAACAAGGTTACCAAATGATAATTGATTATGAGCTCTAGTAAGAACATCTTCAATTTGAAGCTTTGTTGGAGTATAATTAACTTGGATGATTTCTTTTTCAAAATTCTCCTTGATAAATTGTCTATTAGTTTCAACATCTTTAATCCTATCATGTGCATTTGATTCTTAGCAGTGTTAATAGAGGATTGATTGTCACACCTCATTATTATAAGCTCGAATGCTCGATAGTAGAAATATGTAAATCTTCGTGAAGGAGTTTAAAGACACATTCCTTTACTAATATCAAGAGTCGTGGCTCTGATTTCTGCCTTAGCACTACTACATGCAAGTGCAGACTATTTTTTGCTCCTCCACTAACTAAAGTTTTCCATATAAATGAGCATAATTCAATGTGGAATTACACTTTATGACAGATCTAGCCCAATCAACATTAGTGAAGATTTTTGAGTTAGTCCCCTTGTAAAGGAAGTGCCTTTGTTAGGTGTGCTTTTAAGATGCCTTGGTATCATGTATACAAGATCTAGCCATCTAGGTGCTCCTTTATGAGGTCATTCATAAGTTGACTAATAACACTAACAAGAAAGTAAATATCACATATAATTTGTGGCATGTAAATAAGTTTTCCTACTAGTCGTCGATATCTTCCTTTGTCTACTAAGATAGAATCTTTCGTAGCCCCGCATTGTTTAATAGATCCATTAGGATGTTTAAAGGTTTTCTCCTAGGCATAATATTTTTTTAGTAAGTCCAAGGTGTATTTTTGTTGTGAGATGGACATCCTATTGCTTAATCTTGTTATTTTTATGCCCATGAAATATTTTAATAAATCATACTTTTTTATTTCAAATTCTTTTGCTAAGCCACCCTTTATCCTATTCATTTATTTTTCATGATTTCTTGTTAAGATAATATCATGAACATATATAATCACGGTATAAAATTTAATTTTAAATTATTTTTTGATAAATTAGAACACAATGGAAAAAAAGATTCATGTACCTGACTCCACATAGTGGGATAAATGCTTTTTGTTATTGTTGTTTTTATAAATAAAGTGTGTTTATATTATCCTTGAGAATGTCCATGCATTTTAATCACCATGATGAATTTGTTTAATGAAGCTTTTGGTGATTATTTAAAGTCATGTGGGGATTTCTTTGTTATATTAACTTTTTATATTACCCTAGGTCTCAAATCCACAATGAATTGTTATAGACTTCATGTTCTAAATCCCCATTCACAAAGATTCTTACATCTTGTTGATGGAGTGGCTAATCTAAATTAAAAGTAAGATAGAAATGTGGGATTAAAAAATTTGAGTTTTTGGAGCTCCAGCCTCTCCACGTATATTTGGAAAGAGTTTTAACATATTAAGTTTCAGAAAAAAAATTTGGACAGCAGATTAGATAGAGATAAGACACTACTAAGAGATTTTGCCCTTTTATATGAGGACTCTAAGAGATAAGTTTTGGTTTTCTATAAGCGCAAGTCCCCTATAGTTAATTGCTCCTCCCATTAAGAGAGATAACTTTCAATTTAGATTAGTCATTAGATATGCATTTAGTACCTTATGCATAGTAGTAGCATTTTTAGAATTTAAAATTAAAAATTTAACTCATTTTCATTTAAAAGTGTATGGTGGGGGGAATGATGACAAAACGAATCAATGTCTTATAGTTCTATCATCTGGGATTATCATGATCTCTAGTCTACTTAGTCAGAGGAGGTAATCGGCCCAACTTGATTGAATAATCCTTGTCATTAGCAGTCGTGGATTGCTTCGTATAATGGTATCTTATAGACTTGAGGTGAGTGTTTGTCTAAGGGATAAATTTTAATTCAACTTTAGCTAATTGAGAGCTTTGTGCTCTATGGACTATATTGTATGATTAATTACTCAATTGTATTAACTATTGCGGTATATATGGGCTTTAGATGTGACCATAATATAATGAAGCCGGTGAGCCAAACCACCATATAGAGGACCATGGTCATAATCATTTATCACGTGGAGCCATTCGGCCAAGCCACGGGTTCTTTGTGGAGCCGTTGGGCCAAGACATCGGTTTGAAGATACGCCACATCTTTACTGGTAGGAAATTATTTAAGAATAAATCTTAGCGATAATTTTCGATTGGACAATTAGTCTTTGTGAGCTGAAGTTGTTCTTGAATTCATCACTCTCAGCAAACAATTACGGAGGTGGATGAATTTTGCTTTAAGGTAGAAGTGATTAATTTCATTTTAAACATTTAAAATTTGATAGATATTCAATTTTGAAAATTTTAATAGATTTTAATGACCGACCTCTCCGGTTAAGATATGCATTCAACGCGGTCATCATCAGGATGACATAGAGGACACTTTAGCAAGTTTGTAGTTTGCCGAGGTTTAGAGGTATTTAAAAGGTAGAGTCCCCTTCAATTAAGATTAGTTTTCAACAATACCATTATCGGGATTACATTTAAATCACTTTTAAAGTGTTTGTATTTTTGCTTTGGTTCAAAGATATTTAGAATGGTATCATACTACCTTTTTTTATTAAAAGTCCCCTACTTATTCATTTGTGTTTGTTTAAAGTTGCAAAAGTTCTTTTTTAGTGTTCTCAATTTTGTTCTGGATGCATTTTAATTCTTATTTATTGTATTTTTAATTGTGCGGGTTATTTTAGTTATTTTAAAATCTAAGTCCAATTATTGTTCAAACAAAATTTTAGTAATCTCCTGGCATCTCTCTTATAGGAGAAATTTTGGAGAGCTAGGGTCTTCCCGCCATGCTTATGAGAAGTGTGACGATCAGTGTTTGGGACATTGCGACCTAATGTCTTCTTCCCCATCACGCTTATCAAAAGCGTGTGAGGCCTTCATCACCTGCACAATTGAATTTCCCCGCCACACTTATCAGAAGCGGACATGTACTTAAAATTACATATTTTTCCCGCCACATTAGAAAAATGCAATTGGGTACTTAGGTTTGCATGTTTTCCCAGCCATACTGGAACAACGTGCACAAGTACTTAGATTAAAAGTTTCCCCGCCATGCTGGAATAACATGAACAGGTACTTATTTTGGGGATTTTTTAAATTGTACATGCATGAGCGACGACAATGATGAGATGATGGAATAGTGAGGGTTAAATGTAATTTTTTTTTTAAATTTCCCCTTTTTGTTTTTATTTTTTTGCTTCCCTTTCTTCATTTTTTTACTAATAATAATAATAATAATAATAATAATAGAGAGGAATTGATTAGAGAGAGAGAACTCAAGGTAGAGTGAAGAGTGGGAAGGATGTAGATATGTAGGAGCAGCTGGGGTAGTCGGAGGTGGCTGCAATGGTTGAGATCGAGTGAGGTCGGGACAGATCTAGGCTTGGTTTGGTGGCTGGGAATGGAAGAGAGGATGCTGACTATAATAACCGATTTAGCTGGGCCGATTCAACCGAACCGGCCAGCCTTTGCCACTCGAATAGAATAACCGCGAAAAGGGGGAGGCGGACGGAGCATAACCGCTCGTGTGCAAATAATCTCCAGACGAAGGCGTTTTTCATTTTTAAGCAAAGGAATACATTCGTGAAGGAAGAAGAACAACTCCTTATGCAAAAAAATTTAGTTTCATCCATTCCTATAAAAGAAAACGCAGAAGAAAAGTTTCTTTTGAGAGAGGCGACAGCGAAGAGGAAAATGAACTAATGGCAAAAGAAGAGATTGAAAACAAAAAGAAAGAGATTTAGAAAGAAAGATGAAAGAATTCGAGAATTTTTCTTCCGAAAGTGGAATAAAGAGATTCAATAAATGTAAGCATCGGTTCAATGGTTCAATAGAGATGGAAGGAAATTGCAAGGAAGAAAGAGAAAACTGTGGTGAGTTCTCAATACAAGATGAAGATTGAAAGAGGAAATAAAGTGGGTATTATAGAATTTTCTCTTTATATTATTTTTTGTTTTTATTTTGCAAGAAGCATGTTATATAATTGTTTTAAGACCAATAAATTATGTTGGAAATTATTATATATGAAACAAACAAATGTATATGCAAGTGTATGAAATGTAAAAGAAAATGCACATTGAATGTCTACCTATAAATTAAAAGAGAGTAAAATTAGAAAGCAATTATATATATATATATATATATATATATATATATATATATATATATATATATATATATATATATATATATATATATGATACTTATATGTATTTAGAAGGTAATAAATAAAAATAAATGGGAAAAGGGAAAAGGATAAGCATGCAAAATTTACAGGAGATCACACCCTTATGGTACTGGTTGGGAAGCAACGTATCCGTGCACGTAAAAAGGAAAAAAAATTTGAAAAGGAAAAAGGAATTGGAAATGTGATGTAAAACAATATCCATGCGAAAGTGATTTGCTTAATGACGTTTGCACGTTTAGTTTTAGAGAACAATAATAAGCAAGATCTCATGTTGATTTGAACGATAAAATAAAATATTAAAGTGGTAAATAGCATTGGTTAAATTACATGCATAGAAGTTAAGAGCATAAAAATCAATCAATTTAATCCACTTTTGCATTCGTGAATGGTCTCAACAATAAATCCCTTCGTTAACATTAAGACTAGCTACTACAAGGAACCCTTCACTCAACTCTTCCTATTACTAGGCTTTAGCGGAGGGACCAACAACATCTTTGTGAATCAAAATATAACCACGTGGGAGAAATAAACTAAGAGGCTAAAAGAGTCGGAGGTCGAGTTTACCCGAAGTATGAAGCATACGAGGCTTCGGCGGTCTCAGGAAGGATTGGAAGGAGGTAGGTGGCATCCACGAACCTTCTTGAAGGTGTGATCAGCAATCTGACGCGTCCTGACAGCGTTTGAAGACCTACTCGGCTGGACAGCAAGAAACAGGTGCAGGTTTTCTCAGGACAGCACACTCTCATGCCCAGAAAAGTCTCAGGCAGTGAACGGGGACTTATCTGATCAGTTGGACAGCAAGGTAGAGCTGTCCTGAAGATGCTGCAGTAATAGGGACTGGCGGGAAACGAGGGGCAGCTACCTGTCTTTCCTGGACAGCAGTTTGTGAGCCCTTGAGTTGCCGGAATACTAGGGACTGGTGCTGGAAAAACTCTGGCAGCAGCTTGGGATCCTTTTAAGAGGTTGGAAAGCAAGTTGTATGGTTCAGAAAACTTGAACTGCAGACGTTGGCAGCAATGGGAAAATTCTAGCATAACCACGGTGAAATTTCCTTTGCTGGAATTACATGGCAGCAAGGGGAAGTCCAGGAATTAATGCAGGAGGAATGACCTTGGGATTCACATTAATTCTAAAGGCTAGAAGAGGGGGATTAAATTCAAAACTGAAATTGATTTCAGATTTTGAATAATTTGGAGGGAATTAATTTGAAATTGATATTAAATTAATTAGATTTTGGAAGAGATTAATGAGCATTGAATGGGGGCCCATTAAAGGGGTGGCCGGCAATTTCAAGAGAGAGGGAGGAGTGATTAATGCTGATCCTGAAATTAATTTCAGGATTTGGGGAGTTTTGGGGGGAAATTAATTTGAATTTGAAAATCAAATTAATTAGAGAGAGGGGGGGAGTTAATGTGGCATTAATGGGGGAAGCCTAGGTGGCCGGCGGGTTCAAGAGGGAGAGGGAGGAGGTGGGAGCGAGTTATGATCCTTCCAAATTAGCTTGTTTGCTTTAGGAGGATTGATCATGAAATCCACTTCAATTTGAATTTCAAATTGACGAGAATTCGAAAACTTTCCTAATTAAGAGAATTCCAAAATAGGAAAGTTTTGAAATTCAGATTTTGAATTTCAGAATTTGACCAAGTGGGAATGGGGAAGGGAGGCCGGTGATGGGCTTGGCTTGGACGGGTGGTGGAGGTGGGGTAGCCGGCGGCTGAGAGGAAGCTAAGGCCGGCGGGTTGGGGGAAAGGAAGGGGGATCGGATGTCGGGGATAGACCACGAGCCACGGACTTTTCCAATGACTGGTGGGTATTGCTTTTCGCCCTCACCTTGGGCTCTCGTTCTCCTCTCTAACTCTCCACAAGAAGAAGAAGAAGAAGACAAGATAATCAAAACAAATTTTCATTCATAATCTTCATTAGCCCTTCTCCAAGAAGAGGGATTTAAATAGACAAATACAAGAAGGGAAAAATAAAAGACAACAATGCCCTCGGGGCTTAAAAAGAAATAATTCCTTAAGCAAGGGCATAAATGGAAAAAGATAGTAAATAAATAAATACATCACATATAATTGAAATAAAAAGGCGTCATCATAGCCGTCGATCATCGGCCACGTCCCTGATGGAACATTAAGGGTCTGATGTCCGCATCATTCTCCCCGGCTGGGAGAAAACTCGACTCCGTCGAGTGGATGTCTCAAAGGCTCATGTAGAGCCGCAAATGAATCTGGATCCAACTCTGTAACTCCTCTCGATCAATCCACGTATCTTCTATCTTTGGTTTACCTCGCCACCTTATCAAATAGCTTCTTCGTCCACCCTCTTTCGTGGAAATAATGTCATCACTTAAAATCGTGTTAATCACTTCCGCTATAGGTATTTTAGGAATATTTGGGAGTGGAGGTAGGCTTGGGTTCTCACAGAGTGGGGTCACACAAGGCTTAATTTGAAGTGGATTTGGGGCTTAAACTCAAGGCCCTCATAGGCTACTAAATCTTTATATTAAAAGAGGAATGAACGTTGAATTATGCAGACAGATCCAATCATGTAACCAGTGTCATAGATTATAGTGACAATTTTAAATGATCCCGCACTTCTAACATGTAAATTTTCGGACGAATCCACACCATCGCCGAGTTACCAACCTTAATAGTTTTAAAATGTCGTTTTAGAATCAGCATGAAGTTTATACTTATTATTACTCTCTTTAGGTTGGGCGTGCAATTTCCTTATGTAAGCCATGCAGATGTAATGCAGATGTGGATGCAAGAGACTTGGTGCAATGAAGATGGGCATGAATTGTGGGATCACACAAAGTTGTAAATAGAGGAAACTTTGGAAGAAAACAGACTACAAAAACACACACAAACATACTGACTCACAAGCACACATAGATAGGAATAAAGACAGGTCAGTCACAAAATGAGAGGACAAAAAGTTTCCATGTCTAAGGGAACAGGAGTCGGAGGAGCAATAAAGACATCCTTAGCTACCAGGGTACTTCTATGGGAAGTCTCAGTTAACAACGTAGGTAGTCTCCTAGGGTTGACAGTGTCATCCAGTAAATTCATCCAATTAGGAGAGAGATTGTCCTTAATAGGGAAGGTCAAAAACATAGTGGGCAAAACAAATGAATCAGGAACAAGGTAAGATGATGGGTCCTGACTCACAGCCCTAATGGGATAGCCAAACGAGTCACCAGTAGGTATGGGACTTAAGAAATGGGGTATGGTATCCATAACATTAGTGGGCACAACAGTTAGATTGGTGATATGAAAGTGTGGGTTAAGACTCTCTCTAACATAAAAGTCGGTACGAGAGTGGTGAGATAAGTCCAATCAAGAAAAACAAACTCTGTCAAATACAAATCTAAAGGGGCAACTCCTAACATAGACTCCCATAAAACAAGAGGATGCTCAATTTTCAAAATAGACTCAGAATTGTTCAGATTCAACTGACTGTCATCCAAATTCATGTTAATAATCTTAGTAGGATCAGGTTCGGGGTCAATTAAATTAGAATCTTCCAAATTTAATTCCACAGGGTTCAAGGTCAGATCAGTGTCGTTCGAGATCAAATTAATATCCGCCAGGCATACTTTGTCCAAAGACTTATCCTCGAAGAGACTAGGGTCGGGGTGGGTTAAGGTGTTGACGTTTACAGGTTCTAACTTTCCTAGCTCAGGATTTAAGTCATTCTGGGAGTTTGATTCAATCACTTCTGTTACATCCTCAAAGAATTCTTCGTCACTAGTGATATCACTAGCATCCACGAAATGGATGCACTCAGTCTCAGGTTCAGGGAACCTCATCGTCTTAATGTCTTCCTTTATTATAATCATACTTGCAGGGTCAAGGACTAAGGAGGCTAAAGGTTGACTGGGATGGCTAGAAGTAGGTCTAAGTGGGGAGTCATAAGAGATTGGTCCAATAGAAGACCCAGTAGAGGATCAGCCATCAAGGTTAGGTGAAGACCTATAGGGTGGGGCAGCGACCCGGATGTTACTAATGGGTGGGTGGTCTCGACCACAATAAGGTCCACGGTTTGTTCTGCAAGGGTGGTACTCTAAATGCCGGTCACTAGGGGTAGGGGTATTGAGAGTGTAATACCCAATGGTTTGATGGGCAGGGGGTGACCTAAACTTAGAACCAGCAGGGTGTCCACAGGTAGAGGGTCTATATTTTAAGTTGAGTTCTCTCCTCATGTCTTTCCAAGTAAGGTACTCACCGCTAGACTCTCTATGATCTTTCAATCTTACCCAAAATCTTCAGCCTGACCTTTGAGGTGAGATTTAGCGATGCTAACCTGGTGGGACTCGGGGATATGTCGTGTTTCAAAATAGTCCTCTAATTGTCTAACCCATTCCCTAAAGTAGTAAGGGTCCGAGGAACCATCAAAGGTGGGTAGACGGCAAGGTGACTCTAAGTGAGGTCGTGGAGGCCTAGGCTCCGGTCTTGGGTGATAAGCTGAGTGGGGCATGTAATTAGAGTGGGGATAGTCAACGGGTTTCTCCGTCATAATTCTAGTCATATTGCCTGTCACGACCCGGCCCGGTTAGCTCGCTAGTGCGAGGCGGGAACAGAGATCGGACATAAAGAAGATAAAAGAAAACTTTACAAGACAATAAATATAATTCCAAAATATTCATCAACATAAAGAAGAGCCACTACAATACCCAACATAAACTTTTTCTTTCCTTTCATTTAAAAATCACCAATCAAAGGATTTAGCATTAAGTTTACAAAAAGATACAAAAGGGGATCCACAAGTATAACCCTTTTCCTCTTACAATCCAATTCTAATCTATCTATACAAAACATCAAAATACAAAAGAACCTGCCGCCCGTCGTCTCCCTACGACGGTAAGTGCGCGGAGGTTGGTCAGCCATCTAACCCTTCCTAGTTCCTCCTGAAAAGTATTCCCATAACAAGGGTGAGTCTTAAACTCAATAGGCAAATGCTTTACCAAATAAAATTTAGAGAAAACAATATGAATGAGATGAACATAAATGAAAATACTATAGGTAAAAAGAACATTGAACCAATCATAAATTTAAATAGTATGCCTCAATGTGACCCATTAAACCTTTTCCTTAAATGAGCTTATGATCCATCACTTATCATAACGCATGAAATGCTTTTCTTGAACCATGAAGTTTTGCATATGCATAAAGTAACATATATCTATAATCACCCGTCTCAGAGGTATCCTTTTTGTACTGATCAGGTACAACATAATTGGCCATTCCTTTTCCATTTGGTTCATAAGAACCACCTTTACCAATGCTCATAGGAGCATCCCTTTACCAATGCTCGGAAGAGCATCCCTTTACCAAAGATACCTCCGCATCAACAAGCACATTCATTCATTCTTTAATTACTCATAAGGAGATTCTTATTCATGCATATGGTCAACTATCTCCTAATGTACTATATGGTTTCATGATAGCAAGAGGAAAGAAAAGAGTCAAATGCAACCATGATTCATCACTTTAGAAAGAACGAATGCATTAAATACTATTACATAAAAGATGAACTTGCAATGTGAGTTAGCGCATGAGTAAAGGCTTATGTAGGGTAACAAGTATAAGCTCAAATGTCTCTAAACCATTTCCAAAGGAGTTCTTAACAATTAAGCAATCATAGAAACATAAACATGATACTTAAAGCATAAAAGAATATATAAGCAATGTGATTGGAGAACGCTAGAGCTTGCATAATAATGTAAAACATGCTTTGGAGGAAAATAAATGCATTTTCTTCTAATTTTTAAAGGCATTACATTTACCTACCTCAAAGGAACGTGATCCGCCAAGAATCCTTACAAACTTCTCTTCTCCAATTGTCCAACACCTAAAAGAAACATACACATCAACCCCTACACGCATTACACATTCCAAATAAACCTTAGGCAAAGCATGTAGTTAAATTAACACATCAAGCATTGGTTTTTCTATAAAGCCCCTCACATTCTCTCTCAATTAAAGTTTAGTCAACATTCCTAAGATCTTTAAGCATGCAACACCTTTCCTACTCTCACATTGTAAATAAAATATATCTAATTTTCGGAATTTAATAAATCCAAAATTAGAAAATCTTGTATTTCAAACAAAATCCATAAGGTGGCCTCTAAAATCCTCCCAAACCCTAATAAAAACCATAAGGATCAAAAATTCCTTCATTAGAGAGAAACCCTAAACTCCTAAACTCAAAATTTTTGCTTAAACCCTATAATATCTTCACATAAAAACTTCCCCATACCCTTAAAAAGATCTTTTGTGAAGGCATTTTCCAAGAAGATAAATTTTAAGCAAAACCCTAATTTTCAAAATCCATATTTTCAAGAAATCAACTAGCATTAAGGTTTAGAAACATCCTCTCAACCTTCCCTAAACTTTTCTCAAAAGAATCTCAAAGAAAATTCAAGTTTTCTCTAAACCCTAGTTTCCATTCCTTAGAGAAAACTCAAGGGAAGAAGAAGAAAACTCAAGCAAAACACATACCTTAGTCTTCCCTTAATCTCCCCTACGATTTTCCCCAAGGTTGGCCGCCGGAATCCACCGCCGAAGCCGCCCGATTCCTCTCCCGTCGCCTCCACCCGTGCGCTCCCCTTTCTCCTTGTCCGCTCGGTTTGGGCAAAAAGACCGAATGGGGGAGAATAGGAGGGGTTCGGTTTGCCTAATAGGGAGAAATGGGGCATGGCAAAAGTCTCAAATGCCCTTACTTAAGTAAATTCTGCTTAAGAAATACCTAGGGGTAGAATTGGCATTTCTATCCTTCCAAAATTCATAATCTTCAAAATACTCATAATTAAATACAGGTTCTATATATGAAAACGATCAGAATTTTGCGCTCTATTTTCTAAAATTATTCCCGTTGAAATCCGACATCCTCGAATTTTCCACTTAAAACTCGTCGCGACGCTTTGAAAAGCGTGTGAGGTCTAAAACGACGTTTTCGGGTTTTACATTGCCCACTAGGTTAACGATGTCATCTAAACTCTTTTGGAGTCTTATTGGGTCCATTGGGAAGCGTCAAGTGATGCCTAATGAAGAATGAGTGTAAGGGGCAATACTCTACAAGGAGGAAACATAATTATGACTTGCTATAAGGTGCAGGAAAATAATGGGCAGCAAGCTACAAAGGTGGTTTAAGAAATCTAGGCAGTTAGGAAGGTTGTAAAGTTAAGGACAGCACCTAAACTCGAAGAAAACAAGCTTCTAACGCCCCTAAACGGTGCAGTTTTTGAGTGGACAGCAAATTACAGCAAGGGGTGGAGTCACACGGGTGATTAGGGTAGGATCTGAGGTGGAAACAGCACTTAAAAGCTATGTGGACAAGCTCTAAATGCCTCTAGATGGTGCAGTTTTTGAGTGGACAGCAATCTAACACCACTAGGAATAATAACCTAAGTGTGTACACCAATTAGGACTTCAATCAGAGACTCCCAACGACCTCTAAACACTGCAGGAATTAAAAGGCAGCAGCCAAACAAGTGTTTAGATTCCCTAAACAACGTCTAACAGTTGCAGGAACAGTGAGGACAGCAGTGTTAAATCAAAGTGTAGTTGCTCTAAACACTTAGGAACCTTACAAACAAAAGGCCAACACAAATACGCTAGCTAAAATGAACTAACTCAGCTAGATGCTTGCAGGAAATGCAAAAACAGTAATGAAAACAGTGAAAAAAATTCTATCTACACAATGATATGCATACAAGTTTAGAACTACAACGAGAAGCTAGACCCTAGGATGTTTTCTAACATGTCAAGCATGGTGACCATGCTCTGATACCAAGATGATGTAAAACAATATCCATGCGAAAGTGATTTGCTTAATGACGTTTGCACGTTTAGTTTTAGAGAACAATAATAAGCAAGATCTCATGTTGATTTGAACGATAAAATAAAATATTAAAGTGGTAAATAGCATTGGTTAAATTACATGCATAGAAGTAAAGAGCATAAAAATCAATCAATTTAATCCACTTTTGTATTCGTGAATGGTCTCAACAATAAATCCCTTCGTTAATATTAAGACTAGCTACTACAAGGAACCCTTCACTCAACTCTTCCTATTACTAGGCTTTAGCGGAGGGACCAACAACATCTTTGTGAATCAAAATATAACCATGTGGGAGAAATAAACTAAGAGGCTAAAAGAGTCGGAGGTCGAGTTTACCCGAAGTATGAAGCATACGAGGCTCCGGCGGTCACAGGAAGGATTGGAAGGAAGTAGGTGGCATCCACGAACCTTCTTGAAGGTGTGATCAGCAATCTGACGCGTCCTGACAGCGTTTGAAGACCTTCTACTCGGCTGGACAGCAAGAAACAGGTGCAGGTTTTCTCAGGACAGCACACACTCATGCCCAGAAAAGTCTCAGGCAGTGAACGGGGACTTATCTGATCAGTTGGACAGCAAGGTAGAGCTGTCCTGAAGGTGCTGCAGTAATAGGGGCTGGCGGGAAACGAGGGGCAGCTACCTGTCTTTCCTGGACAGCAGTTTGTGAGCCCTTGAGTTGCCGGAATACTAGGGACTGGTGCAGGAAAAACTCTGGCAGCAACTTGGGATCCTTTTAAGAGGTTGGAAAGCAAGTTGTATGGTTCAGAAAACTTGAACTGCAGACGTTGGCAGCAACGGGAAAATTCTGGCATAACCACGGTGAAATTTCCTTTGCTGGAATTACATGGCAGCAAGGGGAAGTTCAGGAATTAATGCAGGAGGAATGACCTTGGGATTCACATTAATTCTAAAGGCTAGAAGAGGGGGATTAAATTCAAAACTGAAATTGATTTCAGATTTTGAATAATTTGGAGGGAATTAATTTGAAATTGATATCAAATTAATTAGATTTTGGGAGAGATTAATGAGAATTGAATGGGGGCCCATTAAAGGGGTGGTCGGCGGTTTCAAGAGAGAGGGAGGAGTGATTAATGCTGATCCTGAAATTAATTTCAGGATTTGGGGAGTTTTGGGGGGAAATTAATTTGAATTTGAAAATCAAATTAATTAGAGAGAGGGGGGAGTTAATGTGGCATTAATGGGGGAAGCTTAGGTGGCCGGCGGGTTCAAGAGGGAGAGGGAGGAGGTGGTAGCGAGTTATGATCCTTCCAAATTAGCTTGTTTGCTTTAGGAGGATTGATCATGAAATCCACTTCAATTTGAATTTCAAATTGACGAGAATTCGAAAACTTTCCTAATTAAGAGAATTCCAAAATAGGAAAGTTTTGAAATTTAGATTTTGAATTTCAGAATTTGACCAAGTGGGAATGGGGAAGGGAGGCCGGTGATGGGCTTGGCTTGGACGGGTGAAGGAGGTGGGGTAGCCGGCGGCTGAGAGGAAGCTAAGGCCGGCGGGTGTGGGGAGAGGAAGGGGGATCGGATGTCGGGGATAGATCACGAGCCACGGACTCTTCCAATGACTGGTGGGTATTGCTTTTCGCCCTCATCTTGGGCTCTCGTTCTCCTCTCTAACTCTCCACAAGAAGAAGAAGACAAGATAATCAAAACAAATTTTCATTCATAATCTTCATTAGCCCTTCTCCAAGAAGAGGGATTTAAATAGACAAATACAAGAAGGGAAAAATAAAAGACAACAATGCCCTCGGGGCTTACAAAGAAATAATTCCTTAAGCAAGGGCATAAATGGAAAAAGACAGTAAATAAATAAATACATCACATATAATTGAAATAAAAAGGCGTCATCATAGCCGTCGATCATCGGCCACGTCCCTGATGGAACATTAAGGGTCTGATGTCCGCATCAAAATGGATGTACATTTGGTACATTTAGACGATGCTCATGTACTAATTAAATGAAAAAAGAATGCATATTAAAGTATTATAAATGTTTTAAAGGAATATGATATGATATGTATAAATAAATGAAATGAAGTGAAGAAAACAAATTTATATCAAATGTTACATGAATAGACATATATTAAAGGTTATATGTTTTGTACTTTATACATGTTAATTATTATAGAGTTGCCCAATGAGTTTATATAATAAACTCAATCTATTAAATTAATGTTTCAGGAAAATCTTTAGAATTAGAAATGATTGGAAGGGAAGAGTTTGTTTATAGAAGACGACACCATAATGAAAACAGGTAAATCGTCTTATGTAAATTTTAGTTTTTTTTTTTCAAAGTAAAATGAATAGATTTTTGGACTATTTGTATAATAGTAGCTCACCAGTTGAAATGCGAAAGTTGTATGTTGTAATGCTTATGTACTGATTAAATTATATCGTCCGAATTTTAGTTCCCACCTTGTTAAGTCAAGCATCCGGGCCAGGTCGTGATGCTGACGAGCAAGAAAGGCTTTGGGAGGAGATGATGGGAGGATATGTTGGTTGCGGGATATGCGAGCTGTAAGCTAACGACTAGGGGAGAATGGACTTGTTAGTTAAAAGGAAAGTTGTGTTAAGTTTAGTGAATAGGGAGAGGGAATAGGCAGTTGTGAGACAACAGTAATCTAAAGGGGAAGAACATGTGGTCGACCTTGGATAGGGCTTGTTGGTCAGTTGTGAGGTTGAGGAGTTGAGGCTAGTTGAGGAGTGTGAGACGGGGTGTGAGGAGTTTAAACTAAAGTGCAATCACAATCAATGAGGGAGTGAGGAATTAGGAGTGGTAAATCGGGGTTGTATCACATGAGGTTGAGGGAGATGCAGGTGATTGTTGGAGGAAGAAGGAGATGGCGGCAGCCTGTTGCAGGCTTGTATGGGGTTCGAATGAGGAGAGGGAGGAGTTGGGCTACTTAGTGGTTTGGAGGTTTTCGGCCTTGGGAGATTCAAACAAGGCAGCTAGGACGGGCGTAGGAGGAGATGGGTAGCTGGGTTCATTTAGGTGAGAGGAGAGCAGGACATGAGATCGAAAATCAGAGAGCAAGGAATAGGGATTCAGAGGCTTGGAAGAAGTGGTGTTCATTGAGTGAGAGTTGGGTAGGTGGGAGAAAGCAAAAGAGCTTAGAGAAATGAGCGGGGAAAATTAGAATATATATACTTTTTAATTATCTTCCCTTGATGGCACTCGATGAGATAGATAGAAGGGCATGGACTATGACATTGAATTTTGTAGGATTGGGAAGCAAATTTGATCACAAGATAAGAAATAGGATATGAATTTTAATAAAAATGATTTTATATTATATTTGTATATATAAAGAAATTTAATAGAGAGGGAATAAGGTGGATCTACCTATGATATTTATTAATTTAGAGAAAGCATATGATAAAATTCCAAGAGAAGTGCTATGGAGAGTTCTAGAAAAAAAAAAGGAGTTAATAATGCTTATATTCAAGTTATTAAGGATATTTATGCAGGAGTTGTTACTCGTGTTCAAACACAAGGTGGTTTGACCAAGTATTTTTCTAGTTTCAGTTGGATTACATCAAGGATCATCCTTAAGGCCATATCTTTTTGCTTTAGTCATGGATGTTCTCACTAGACATATGCAAGAGGTTGTACCCTAGTGTATGCTTTTTGCTTATGATATTCTTTTTGTTGATAAGACTAGAGAGGGAATTGAATGTAAACTTGAATTATGGAGGTCAACCCTAGAGTCTAAAGGTTTTCATTTGAGTAGATCTAAAACTGAATATATGAAGTGTAATTTTAGTAATAATAGATCTAGTGAGGGGATTGTGACTATGGGTGATCAAGTCATTAATAAGAGTACAAGTTTTTGATATCTTAGGTCTATTATTCATAGTGATGGTGAAATAGATGGGGATATATTAGTAGAATTCAAATTGGATGGTTGAAGTGGGGGAATTTATCAGGCTTGTTGTGTGATAAAAAAAAGTCCCCCTCAAACTTAAGGGAAAATTCTATAAGATGGTGGTTAGACCTGCAATGCTTTATGGTGCATAATGTTGGCCATTAAAAGAGAAGCATAATATTAAGTGTTGTAGAGATGAGGATGCTCAGGTGGATGAGTGACTTTACTCTTAGAGACATGATACAAAATGAGCGTAGACGTGAAAAGGTTGGAGTAGCTCCAGTGGAAGATAAGATTAGAGATAGTTGTCTTAGATGGTTTGGCCACCTAAAACGGTGGCCTTCCGATGACTCGGTTAGGAAAGTAGATGTATTAGATTTGACTTATGTTAAAAAAGGTAGAGGTTGATCAAAAAAGACTTGGTTAGGAAATATTAGAAATGACATTTCTTTATTAGATTTATATGATAATTTAACTCTTAATATGACAAAATGAAGAAAAAAGATTCATATAGTCGACGCCACAGTGGGATAAAGGCTTGATGTTGTTGTTGTCAAGGTTGTGAAAATCGGATAAGACAACGAACCAGAAATAAGAGAGGTTCACAATTCGGCCAGTCGAACTGGATGATGTAATAAATAATAATATTATTAAAAATTAATAAAATTAACATTATAATGATGACAATCTACTCTTAAAAATATTATAATTCTAAGAATTTTGAGACTAAAAAATAAATAAAATTCATATATATATATATATTTTAAATTTAAATATAACTAGAGTGAGATATGAATATATTAGAATGATGGTGTGAATAGCACATCTAGAAAGTGAAGCATTGAAAAAAAAAATAGATGATTTAAGCATGCACTTGTAGAAGTGCACCAATAACACTGATAATAAAATAACTAAAGGATTATGAAGGAAGTAGATAGGTTAGAAGTAGCATGCTTGAAGTTATCCCAAAAAAAATTTACAGAAGTACTTAACAAGAAATGTGCCCAATAAGAATAAATCCTATTTCAAACTATTGAGATAAGGCTAATGAGATGATGGTGGTGACATAATCTTCACAAATTTCCTAAAAGAGGGGAATTCCTGTTAGTGATGTAAGATCTGAAGTACCAAAATGTGTTGGATACTATCTCAGTGTCTGGGAATCCATGTATTTGGCATGAAGCTTCAGGTGATATGACAGTCCTATAGAAGTGTTCATGTTTCATAGCTTAGGCAGAAGAAACCATTCTTCATTGTGTTGTATCCAAAAGTTTTTCCTCAGGTTCAGAGTTTTAGTATTATTTTAGCAAATGATTGAATGAGGGATCCAGTCAATCTTAAAACTAGACTGAAAAGTACAGCAAAAGAACAATAGAATGGAAGGAGGGTGTTGCGTATCTGACACATTAATGAGTGGAATTTTTTTTGAAGCTTCACCCTGTTTGGTTAATGAATTGAGAACTAATAATGCTCTTTGTTTCCTGTGCCACTTTCGTTCTGTGTATCAAAAATAGTGCTGTTAGTTCTAAGATTTGCAGTATTTGTCATCATTTTGACTGTTAACTCCTACAAAAACCTACCCGCCCCCACTAGAAAGAGGAATTAAGTTATGCATTTAATATTTTCTTGTGCTTTCTCCATGCATTTGCTGTCTAATGAATGTTATTGAGTCACCAAAGCTTTACTAATGAGGTGAAAGTTTGAAGATTTACATTCTTCAGGCTAATATAATAATATATAAACCTGAACATATTTTTCTTCATTTTTGTTCCTCGAGGTAATGCAAGCAACATGTCCCCTTAATTCACATCATTTCTTGCATGAAGCACTCAAAAGTTTCGTGTTAATTTTTGTTTTTTTGTTACAGATCCACGAGATGATCTTGGTGGGATGGATGTTGCCAGAAAGGTCTGTTATGTAGTTAATGTTTAATTTTCAACCTATATAAGATGCGTAGACTGGATGTGCTTATGCACTCATGTGTAATGCATTAGTCATGTTGTGGATTGATGAGTTATTTTGGTGTTATCTAACTTAAAAGTTCATTGAAGCATTAATCATGACCTTAAACATATTGGTTTGACTTGCAATGCATATGCTTAAATTGATTGTTCATTCACTATAATTTGTCCCACTATATATATATATATATTATAATTGGTTCTCACGGTTAATGTGAAAAGCAGGCATTGATCCTTGCCCGACTTCTTGGACAACGAATAAACTTGGAAGATATTAAGGTCACTGCCTGCTCTCTCTCTCTCTCTCTCTCTCTCAACCTCTCAAAGTAAAAGCGACGACTTGTTCCAAAACCTAACCATTTTTGCTAACATATGAAATCCAGTAAAAAATGTCTCTTTTCTTTGCAATATCGTATTCTGTTGACAAGGGTAAGAACGAAAAACCCTTGAGTGGTACAAATAGGAAATAAATGTAAAGTGTTTTTGTATTTTATTTTAGGTGGATTCATTGTACCCTGATAATATGGGACCTAAATCAATTTCTGTAGATGACTTCATCAACCATGGTCTTCCATTGCTTGATAGTGAAGTTGGAGAGAAAGTTGCAGTAGCTGCTTCTAAAGGAAATGTCCTACGATATGTGTGTATGATTGAAGGCTCAAGGTACTTTTCAGTGTATTATTATGGTGATGACCTTAGTTAAACATGCCTTACTGATGCAAATTTAATACTACTTATTCTTTTGAAGTGCGTATCATGTGCATTGTTGTTGTTTTAATTATTTTATTTCTTAGTTTTCTATTTCTCTGTTCATTTTAGTATGAAAATGTCTATGATGTTGGCTATTATGAAAATATGTTGTGTTCTCTATTGTTTTATTTACCACCTTAGTAGTGACACAAAATGTGGAAGAAGAATTGTTCCTCAATCAACCTAAAAGAAAGAAGTTAAATAAAATCTCAATCTCATTGATGAGACTATCTGACTCTCAAGTATCTTCAAATACTATAAAAATGATACCCATGGCAGTTGCACATGTTAAGACTTTAACTTCCTCATCAAATACAAGTATAGAAAGGTTGAAAACCTTCTATGTCCCCCCAAGGTGGGGTTGCAATGAACGTGGGATTCTCTTTTACAAATCACTTAGAATGGGAAAATGATAATTGGGAAGACAAAGATATGTCGCCAATTATCCCTCAATATTTCCAGCGCTCTCTAAGAAAGCTTATTGAAAGAAACGTTGTTTTAGAGCAAACAAATAAACAAGCTCGCTATTTCAAAAACCTTTGGAATAGGAAACATGCCCAGATGCCTATTGGAAATGGAAGATTTATAACTAGGGGTCTTGGGCATGTTCAATCTTCACACCCTACACGGGTCATTGGCTATATATTTCAGACAAAGATAAGGGTACACTTGAGTCTTAAAATTAGAATGAAGATTTAATTATTGACCTAAAAGAACTTGCAAAAGAGTTTGAAGAGGGCGATCATACTATTGTGGATGAGCTCAAAGAAGTAAATTTGTGTAAAAAAAAATCCCAAACTCATGTTTCTCAGTGCTAACATTCTGCACAATAGAGTGAAAGAGCTTAAAATGTTAGTAAATGAAAGTAAAGATTTTTGCTTGTATCGACGTATCAATAAAAATCAAAGTTAGAGAGGTTTTGAAGAAAATAAAATATGAAAAAGCTGTTGGATCTGATGATATTCCAATAGAGATGTGGAAATGCTTAGGAGATAAATGAATTTCTTAACTTATAAAAATTTTCAATATTATTTTGAAGACTAAAGGAGTGTGTTGATTCTTATTTTTAAGAATAAAGGTGATGCACAAGATTGTGCGAATTATAGAGAAATTAAGTCAATGTGTCATTCTTTAAAACTATGGGAGAGAGTTATTGAACATTGGTTATAACGTGATACTAATGTTTCTCAAAATAAATTTGGATTCATGTCGGGCAGATCTACTATGGAAGCTATACATTTATTGAGAGGTTCGATGGAGTAGTATAAAGAGAATAAGGAGGATCTACGTATGATATTTATTGATTTAGAGAAAGCATATGATAAATTTCCAAGAGAAGTGTTATGGAGAGTTATAAAAATGAAAGGGTTTAATTATGTTTATATTCAAGTCATTAAGGATATGTATGCAGAATATGTTACTTGTATGCAAACACAAGGTGGTTGGACCAAATATTTTTCTATTGCAGTTGGATTATATCAAGGATCAGCCTTGAGTTCATATCTTTTTGCTTTAGTCATGAATATTCTTACTAAACATTTGCTAGAGGATGTACCCTGGTGTATGCTTTTTGCTGATGATATTCTTCTTATTGATAAGATTAGAGATGGAGTTGAAGGTAAACTTGAATTATAGAGGTCAACCTTAGAGTCTAAAAGGTTTTCGTATGAGTAAATCTAAAACTGAATACATAGAGTATAATTTTAGCAGTAATAGATCTAGTGTGGGGATTGTAATTTTGGGCAATCAAGTCATTAATAATAGTATTACTAAGAGTACATGTTTTAGATATTTGGAGTCTATTGTTCAAAGTGATGGTGAAGTACATGGGAATATTATTAGTAGAATTCAAATTGGATGGTTGAAGTGAAGCAATGCATTGGGCCTTTTGTGTGATAGAAAAGTACCACTCAAACTTGAGGAAAAATTTTATGAGATGGTGGTGAGACCTATAATGTTTTATGGTGCAGAATTTTGGCCATTAAAAGATAAGCATAAAATTAGGTTGTGTTGCAGAGATGAGGGTGCTTAGGTGGATGAGTGATTTTACTCTTAGAGACAGAATACAAAACGATCATATACATGAAAAGGTTGGAGTAGCTCCAATGGCAGATAAGATTAAAGAGCCGCCTTAGATTATTTGGTCCGATGACCCAATTAGGAGTGTAGATGTATAAAATTTGACTTATGTTAAGAAATGTAAAGGTATACCTAAAAAGATTTGGTTAGAAAATATTAGAAATTATTTTTATTTATTAGATTTAAATGATAATTTGATTCTTAACATATCACAATGGAGAAAAAAGATTCATGTATCCGACCTCACATATGTTGTTGTTGATGATGATGATGACCACCTTGGCCTAGGAATTAAAAGAAAAAAAAAATGGTGGACCTTAAAGTTCCCACCAATACAAGGTTAGGGAAAGAGTTGATATATGCAACTTTACCTCCACTTTGCAGAGAGGCTATTTTCAGGATTCTAGATTATGAACTCAGAGTTATACAGCAGAGGCAACAAACCACTCCTTCAAGCTCGCCTTAATTTGTTTTCAACCGTAAATTTGGTTAATAATTCACCCCCTTTGACTTCGAGCTAGCAGTAACTTTCTGTGTTTTTACTCTCCAGTTTCATTGAAACCGCTCTATAGATTTCAACCTGATGAATTTCGTTTAAACACCATTTTTCCATGCCAAACACATGGGTTTTTATGCTCAAAAACATATTTAGTAGGAAGCCTACAAAGTATTATTTTGATGGCCATTTTCAGCATTTTTCTTATTGTTCATCTTCTTTCTGATGCTTTTGGAGGCATCAGAAAGACCATAACTTATTTTCTCCTCGAATGCCATTTCAGTACTTTAATTTTTGTCTGCTTCTTTTTGTTCACCTGGCGCTGAACTGTACCGAAGATCAATAAACTATAAAATAGACCATAGTGGAGTTTCTAAATAACTGCTTGAACCATTATTTGGATTACTACTATTCAATTATTTCGTAATCTAAGATGCTTATCATTTTGTTAATGGTCACTTCTCCCTTGTTTCACATCCATGCAGATGCCAAGTTGGGCTACAAGAGCTTCCAAAGGATTGTCCGTTGGGCAGATTAAGAGGAAGTGACAACGTGGTATAATGCGTTTTACTTTACTGAGTTTTAAATCTTTTATCGTTCATCATTGTGATTTTCTAATTTTACCTTAGCGTTTAGATGGACATTTCGGTTTTCATTTCTTTGTTATTAAGATTCATATAAATATGCGCTACTTGGATATTTTAGTTCTAGTTGCATAAATTTATGGTCTTTGTGTGCCCCCAATATCATAATATTGGATAGATGTTGGAAGGAGCTTGCCAACGTCTCCTGCAAGCCAAACTCAAGGTATGGAAACCAAGTAAGGATTGGCAACACGTTATGATCTATGTGATTCAGTGTCTTTCCTGTGCGGGATGTTGTTGGAATTGAGGTCACGCGAAGACTTCGATGTTGGGGCTGTTTGGTCCAATGTTATTTAGGCCTCGTTTGTTTGGCCATAATTTTTCCGTCTCCATTTTGAATTGGCAAAAAAATTATTGTTTTGTTGTTTGTTAAGACGGCTTTTTCTAAATACCTTCTCTTGAACCTCTGTATTTCCGCCGATCAGAGAAGAAAAAAATTTATCCATTTCCCGTTCCGATACTTCGGTTTAAAAACGAAAAAAAAGGAGCCGGGGAACCAAAACGAGGCCTTAGTTATTAGTGTTATATATCAAACACTGCATGTTTGATTCTGTGTTTTTATATTTAAAAATATCTTGTTTGTGAACCAAACAGCACGTAGGCCAAAGTGATGAACCACAAAATTTAGATGTTGATCTAGGTGAAAGTTTAGGTCTTATTTGGTCTCAGTAAGACATGTCTTTTTATAATCATTCGTGATCAACATCCTCGTCTCAATCATCCTTATAGTATGTTCAGCTTTTTGAATCCTCCTCCATTCATTCAAAAATCTCCTTTTAAGTGAACATTGATCTGAGTAGCTTCTTCTTTCAGATTGTCCCACACTCACTGCATGAGTTGATACTGGGCTGATCCGAGCAGTAGCAATAATGTTTTCGTCCCTCTACACCTCCCAAGTGGGAGCTTTTATTCTGTACGGACACCGGACGGGAGAACCGTCCGGTTAAGCACTGGGTACCCAGCGGTACCGAGTGCGGGTACCGAGCTGGGTACCAGCACTGGGGTGACGTGGCGCATTTTTATTGGTCTTCAGAAGCCCTCCGCACTCCACAAAGAATAATAAATCCCCAAGTGGAGGTGTAGATATTACAGGTTTTACAGTTGTTTTCAGCTCACTTTTTCTATGATGTTACTCATTTCAGCCATTGCAGGTGGAAATATACAGCAGATGTTACAAGAACTCTCCTCTGGTGATTCAGGGGGCAGGAGCAGGAAATGATATAACAGCTGCAGGAGTCCTTGCTGATATTGTAGATCTACAAGATCTATTCAACTAAAAGTTACTGCTTTTCAAGGTGAGTAACTTCTTTGCGGGTTTTGCCTAAGATTTTAGTTGGTTCAAGCGTTGAAAACTTTAATGGAAGGCAGGATTTATGAATTTGTTCAGCATCAAGCAGACTAGCTCTGAATAGGG
Source organism: Dendrobium nobile (assembly GCA_022539455.1). Classification (NCBI taxonomy): domain Eukaryota; kingdom Viridiplantae; phylum Streptophyta; class Magnoliopsida; order Asparagales; family Orchidaceae; genus Dendrobium; species Dendrobium nobile. The sequence goes on from CM039723.1 coordinate 21,740,624, forward strand.
CTGCAAGCGAACCAAACGTTCGACGAGCTACTCGTTGTTCGGTTCGATTAAAGCTCGTTTGCGATCGTTTAATTAACTAACCAAACAAACTTGAACAATATTTTAAATACTCGATTCTTAAATAAACAAACTTGAACACTAATGCGTTCGGCTCATTTATGTTCGCGAACAATATCATTTGAAGTTCGTGAACAAGCTCGACATTAAGCTCGGTTCGTGTTCGATTTTGAACTGTTGAATAAGCTTGATAAAAATAATTAATATTTGACTATAGAATTAATAAATATAAATAATCATTACCTTTGTTACATATACAATTGCTTTTATTATAAATGTGTTTGTTCATAGACATGTTCATGAAAGTGTTTGTTTGATAGTTAAAAAAATTTGTTAAATATGTTCGCGAACAAGCTCGATAAACACTAAACGAACGAACATGAACTAAACATGAACCGAACATGAACACTCCTTAATTTAAATGAACCAAACATGAACACAAATGCTAAAGCTCGAACAAACATGAACCAAACATGAACATGCTGATATTAAATGAACACAAACATGAACACTCAAATACTCGGCTCGGCTCGGTTCGTTTGCAGCCCTAGCTCTGAATGGCCTCTTGGGAATCCGATCTCTTAATATTTTTGTATTTCCCGTTCATCACCAATCAAATACTCAGTACTTAACGAAATTTGCAAGATCAATAGTTCCTCCTATCAAAAGTGTATTCATGAGCTCATGATAAGATTTCTGAAGCTTCTTTTGACTCTCGTTTTCACAACAGTAAGGTAGATTCTTCAAAAGAAAAGGGAGAGGCTCAATACAATGATCAGATTTTTGTTCAAGTAACCACATGGGAAGAGGTCAAATTAAGACTTTGTTTATGATGACTTTCTTATTGCTTTTTAAAATAATTTTTTAGTAAAAAAAATTTAATTTGTATACTAAAAAGTTACTTTAAGAAGCAGTAAAATAGTCATCGCAAACAAAGCCTAAACTGGTCATGCATCAATCACATCATCTTTTAATCCATGCCTAAACTAAAGAGACATACTTGAGATATTATAACTTTCAATCGACTCGTCATACTCGCAAATGCCCTTTATTTAATTATTCAGCCCTAAGCTTTCCATCAATAACCTACTAATACAATTGGATATCATCTATGAATAAATTTAAATCTAACATAGGTTTCGTTTAGAATAACTTTCGTCATACTTTATAAAATAGTTTTTTAATACAAAACTTTATTGAAAAAAAAAAATCTGTATTTAAAAGCTGCTTTAAAAAAGCACTAAAAAAACTGTCCCATGTGAAGCCATAGTCTTTGACAGTTCTCATAATCATAGCACGCCTTTATTTTTTTAAAAGACAAGAGAGGTCCTGAATTGCTAACATTTCAAATGTGGTAATATTTAAAATAACATATTAGATATTGGGAATGTATGGCTTTTTAACATGGCATTTATTTTATTTTATTTTGTGAAATTGATCGCATGGATTTTTAAAGCTTTCATTCATGGCTTCGCTTCATGCATTATATATGATGTATGTTGATGAATTTTCAGTAAGTTATGATATTGTTATAAATCTTAATTGTTTAACAAAAGCCTTAAGACTATCAATATTCATCTAAAATTTGCTCTAAATAGCTCATATTTATTATATTGTATCAATACCTTACTCAATTACAAGGTTATTATTTATAATGGATAACAAATAATAGTCGAATCATTTCAATCAGGCGAAGCCGCATAATATTTTTTTCTTTTTTCAGGTCAAAATCTTCCAAAAAAAAATGTTAATATTTGGGGTGGTACTCCAATCTAACAACCTAAGGAAGATAAATTTTTTAAATTAACTCTCAGCCTTATTAGGAGGTTGATTCAAATTATAACATCAACAAAACTTATCGCTATTATGTTAAAATGTAAATTATGCTTAGAGAGATAAACATCAATATGTTTTGTTTAGGAAGATTTTTTTTTTCTGCTTCTTAAAGTAGCTTTCTAGTATAAAAATTTTAAATTTTATACTAAAAAGCTGATTTATGAAGCATTAACAAAGTCATCCCAAATGAAGCCTTAATCTTCCATGGAAGTAATATCCTTAGAAATTTGAAATACTCTTATAATAAGATTGAGAGTTCATCAATTAATAACATAGCTTTTAATAACTTGATTGTAAAAACCATTCAAGCTTGTATATTAATGAAGAGTCATATATTCAAAGACTAGACAAAGAAGAAATTTTATTTTAAAGTTATATTTAGAACTACTGAATCTATATGATATTACCGCACTTGTTATTAACATCATTAGATATTTTCATAAGTCTTAGGCTTTGTTTGGGACAGCTTTTTTATTGTTTTTTAAAGCAGCTTTTTAATTCTATATATATTATAAATTTTTGTACTAGAAAACTATTTTGAAAAGTAGTAAGAAAGTCGTCCCAAATGAAGTCTTGTATAGCCTTCAAACTACCATCTCAGCTTCTAACAAGCTATCTTTTTTTCCTTGAAGTTTGGTGTAGTTTATAAGAAAGTAACTTCTTGATGTGGCTATAACTCATCTCAAATTATTTCAATGGCATAAATGCCAACATCGATGCTTCACGTTATCAATATTGATATGAGGATCAAGTTCCTCCTTTGATGCTACCTAAAATATACATGCATATTAGTGTCAGATTAAAGTCAAAAAATTACATGAGATTGAAAAAAATGAATTTTTCTACAATCATAATACAGTGTAGGAATTACTTACCAATAGACACTTAAGAATTTTTTAAGAAAAAGATTAAAATAATAATAATAGTAATCATCTTTTTTGGTGAAATACCAACACATCAATGGGAGCTTCCATATAAATTTTAATTCATTTTCACAAGCATAAAAATTGCAAGACATTTTTTACGTTTGCAATCATCAATATGGTAGATTTTTTAAGGTTGTTTTTTTATGAATTATTACCCAATCAAACGAATATATTTTGACTTGAACAAATTTATGAAGATAGCGCCAAAATTACCTACATCAAAGAAAAATTCAAATGTTTTTGGTGAAAGCACATATCATTAAAAATTATTGAAGTCCTCTTTTAACAAGGTGATAAATCTTTATGAGCTAGCCTCAAAACTTTATCAATGTGGGCTCCGAAATTTGAGCTTTTGGGCTCCAGTATTATTGCATATGTTTCAGGGAAAGTTTTAATGAATGAAGTTTTGGGAAAAATTTTCGGAAGGCAAATTTGATAAAGATAAGACAGTACCTAGAGATTTTTCTATTTTAGTGAAAACTTTAAGATCTGAGTTATGGTTTCTTATAAATGCAAGCTCCTATTATTAATTACCCCTCTCGATAACGAGAAAGAACTTTCGATTAAGGCTAGTCATTAAACAAGTACTTAGTATCCAACATATAGTAAGAACATATTTAGATGTTTAAAATTTAATATTTAAAATTGAAAATTCACCACCTTGCACTTAAAGCAGTTGATGGGGAAATGATGATGAATCCGATCAAGATTCCATTGTTTTGTTATTTTGGGTCATCATGGTCTCTAGTCTACTTAGTAAGAGCGGTAGTTAACACATCTTGACCGAAGGATCCTTATTGGCAGCCATGGGTTGCTTTGCATAAGGATATCTTGTAGACTTAGGTTGAGTGTTTGCCTAAGGGATGAATTTAAATCAACCTTAACTAATAAAGAGTTTTGTGCTCTATCGATCATAGTCTATAATTCATTAATCAATTATAATTAGCCATTGGAAAACTTATGGGCTTTTAGATAATTTTAAAATAATAGGGTCATTCGACCATGCAACTAGGTTAGAGAGCCACGATCATAATCCTATACCATGTGGAGCCATCCTGACCAAGCCACAGACTATTTGTGGAGCAATCTGACTAAACTATCGATTAGATGACCAGTTATAATTGTTTACTACATAAAGTCATCTGACCAAGTTAAAGGTCTTATAGAGCTATGTGGCCAACCCACTGATTTGATGACATATGATACATCCATACTAGTTAAAAATTATTTGAGAATGAAACTGATTTATCTTCTCGATTGGATATTTGCTCTTTGTGAGCTAGAGTTATTCTTGAGTTCATCACCCTTGCAAAATGGTTACGAAGTGTGGATGAGTTTTGATTTAAGTTTAGATGATTAATTTCAGTTTTTAATATAAAAAATTTTAATAAATAAAGAACTTAAGTATTTTAATGAAATTTGGAAATCAACCCGACCAGTTGGATTTATATTCAACGCGACGATCATCGGGATGAGATTAAACTCATTTTAAAATATTTGTATTTTGTTGAAGTTTAGAGGCATTTGAAAGGATAAAATCCCCTCCATTTGAGATTAGCTTTCAACATGACCATCATTGGGGAGTTAAATAATTAATTTTTTTTAACCATGTCAACTTTATTCACCCACTAACAGAGGATTAGGTTTGATTACTAACTTTGTGAGTTATTATAAGCGATAATAACCAAGAGCTTACATTTTTATAACGAGTTTCATTTAAAGAGCCTTGAAAGGCCTAATGTGAACTTTAAAATAAAATATCCCGATAGATTATGTGATTAGGCACGACTTTAAACCTTTCAAGGAGAATGATAAAACTTGAATATTTGACCTGCATAGCATTCCAAGACCTTTATATATATGAATCAGATTTGACGATCAGAGCACATGCAAGTATTTAGTTTGAAAATGGAAGCTTGTATTGGCGAGTATTTAACCCCCACACAACATTCTCAGACATTAGTGTTTGCATATTTAGCATGTTTGTCGAAGTACATGCAAGGAATTAAAATTCTTTTTAAATCAGTGTGTACACTTTACAATGCATTCATGTGATGTATTTGCATAATGTGTTTGTGTTTGTGTTTCTGTGTGTGTGTGAGAGAGAGAGAAATGAGATGGATAAGTTCTACCCGCCACACTTTTCAGAAATGAGATGCTCAATATTTTGAGTGACACAACGGCCAGAAATCTTCTTCCCCAACACGCTTATAAGAAGCATGTAGGGCCTTTGTTACCTACACGAAAAAAAACTAGCACAATTTTTCTCTACCAAGCTTATCATAAGCAGACAGTCACTAAGGTTTAAAATTTTTCCCCGCTACACTTATCAGAAGTAGATAGGCACTTATTTTAGTTTTGATGTTATACCTATCTACTCGAGGCGACGGTGACAACGAAATGGATAAGGATCAAAACACTTTCTCTTTTTTTCTTTTTCTTTTTGAAGACTCTTTTCCTTTTTTTCTTAACTAATAATGTGAGATAGGGAGATTTTAAGAGAAAACTATCTCTATTTGGAGAAAGGGAATGAAGTAGGGCTAGTAGTTTGGTGAGCTGAAGGAGGAAGATGGTAGGGAAGAGGAAATTTGATTGTGTAGAGAATGCTTGCTTACGTATAAGAAGTCTAAGGGCTGTAGGTGTTGATTGTTGCAAGCTGACTGAGAGGGAACATAAGGTTAAGGAGGTGAAGTGTGGTTGTTGAAGTGCAGGCCGTGAATTGAAACAAGTGAAGTATGGTTGTTTTGTGATAATGAAGTTAATTATATTGAAAAGTGTCACAATTAAATTTAAGTCTTTAATGTTATTTTGAATATCTCTCGTGAATATTTATTTGAAATGTCACTATTGGACAGTATGTCTTAGTTTTGCCTCTATGTTGCCAACTAAGATACATGTGCTACTTCAATATGCTCAAGTACATGTTATAAGTTAATTCTACATTTTTCAATGCCCGTGTTCATGCTTATGTCCCATGTGAAATTGCATTACATATGCGGGATGTTATGTGGAGAGATGTTCAAGTTCAAGTAAAAGTTATGTTTTATAGGCCTATATATATTCACGTTTATGTATTCCTTCTTCTATATTATACAGGAGCAAGATGACCTAGTGGAGTTATAAGTGAAAGTGAAATTATAAGAGGAATCGTGAATGCCTCCATCTATCTTATATAGATGTGAGATTTGATAAACTGTAGGTAGGTATAAGTAAAAGTGATGTTATAAGCATGAGTTGGGACATGCGCATAACCTTATGTTTGGATAAGTGCATGTAACTAAATGAAGTGCTATGTTTCTAAGTTAAGTTTAAATGATAAGTGTTATATTCAAGTCAAATACAAATGAACAAGTTATGTTATTAACGAGTACAAGTAAAGACAAATTAGACTAGTATTATCTGCAAGTTCAAGTACATGCATTTCTATGTAAATGTTATGTTTTAATTCACTTATTACTACTACAAATTGAATGCTTTAAATAATTAATGAAAATCCAAGAACATTGTATAAGTAGTGACATTTTATAACCCAATAGTTTAACTAATAAATGAAAACCTTTCTATTTTAATGCTTTTCTTTGTTTATTTATTTTATTGAATAATGGATATGGAAAACAAGGAAGCATATAGAGCAACCGAGTCGCTCGTTCCAAATTTATGTTTATGTTTTCATGAAAAAGAATGAATCTCACCATGCAAAAAAAGATGGTTGATTGGGTTGAGTTTGGTCATATCAGAGTAATAGAAAGGTGTTCTTTTGTAGACGTGTTTTGAAAAGAAATGAACCACATGATTTTGTGTATCATTTATTTATCATATTGAATATTAGATGATTATTTGGCACGAGTAGAACTAAAGTTTGAATTTGAACTAGATATCGTTAGGATCAATTCTTCTCTGGATCTTGGGGCATGATAGGATCAACGTTGTCCAATCACAACCATTAGAGTATTACCCTTCAACTACCACCAATCAGCTATCATTACGTTAATACGATTCTCTTACTCTTATCAGTTGATTACAATCCTTTGACCACTACCACATAACTACGATTACCTAACCACCATCATCCAACTATGATAATTCGACTAATATTGCCTAATCATGGTCCTCTAACCTTTTACATGGCTCTTATCATTTGATAACTATCACCAGATTACAATCTCCAGATCGTCATCGCTAGTCCTCCGATAACCATTGCCAGTCTTCTAACCGCCATCGCATAACTACTTCATTTTATCACTATTGCAAAACAATCATTTAACCATTACCACCTAACTATGATCTCCCAATCATTGTCCCTCAACCATTATCACCCAACTAAAGTCTCATAACCACCATCACTTGATTATTAACTTCTATTATCTGCTGTCAAATAAAATCTTCCAACCACAGTTGTTGTCTATTCTAACACGCGTTAACTTAGTCACCCACATCACCACTAATATTGAAGCTCGTCATCACCCATAAAACTAATGGGCAATATTGACATGAAGAATGACGCCCAAAAATAGCACTAAAAGTTATACTACTTGATTTTTTATCCCCTCTCCTCAAAAGGTAAATGAATGAACATAACAAACTATCTATTAAAGATAACCCCAATGCATCAAGACTCTACTAACTTCAAACATAAAATTCATTCAACATAATTTAAACATAATATATATCAACACCATATCCAATTATAAGGAAGACCATTATTTATAATCACCGACAAACATTAATACAATCATTTCAATTCATTAAAACCTCATGATATTTCCTTTTTTTTTATTTTCTTATAAAAATATATAATATCTTAAAACTACTATTTATATGTCTATGTTCATACAATACAAGTATCTTGAAATTTCTTTCTATTCCTACAGCAAAGTGATAAAATTATATAGTTTAAATAAATTCAGGAGTGGCAATGGAAAAAGGTTGAAAATAATTTTCTTTTTATTATATTAGTTTAAGTGTTTATTGAATTTCATCAAATTTTATAATAATTTAATTATTCATATATAAAAAGAAACAAATACATTCAAAATTATATGGACCTTGAAAATCAAATTGTACTAACGCATTTTACTTATCAAATGCTAGATAAAATCATATATTAATATATTATTTTTAAATTATTTAAAAACCTCCAAAATTTAAAATCTTAACCATCAATAATCAGATATTATAAGTTCAATAACTTTAATTTCAAAGAATATATATATAAGATGTGATACTAAATATGAGGCATTACAAATCACCAATTTTTATATTAAAATTTTATTTGGAACAATTTTTAACTATTTTTAAGAAATTTTTAATTAAAAAATTACTTTATAAAATAATAAGAAAATCAACACAAACAAAATCTAAGGCTTCGTTTGGGACAACTTTAGACTTCTATTTCTTTCCTATTTTCAATAGATTTTTGTACTTATAAACAATATTACAAAGTAATAAGAAAGTCATTCCAAATAAAGGCTAATGCTACATTTGGTACAGCTTTTTTACTACTTTCTAAAGCAGGTTTCAAATAAAAAAAAAAATTAAACTAAAATTATTTGTACTAGATAATTATTTTAGGCTTCGTTTGGAACGGCTTTCTTATTGCTTCTTAAAACAAATTTTTAGTACAAAAATTAAAATATTTGTAATAAAATACTTTAAGAAGCAGTAAGAAAAATGTTCCAAACAAGGCGTTAGAGAACGATAAGAAAGCCACCCCAAACAAAGTCTAAATTTGATCAATAAGCAAATTTTCATAAAGCCGATGAGATGAAATCGCCGAGTTATTCTCAAGTTTTATAGGTTTAAACAGGTCGGATGAAAACTTCGAGAACTTTGAGAAGCCTACTGCTTATAAACATGCGCCTCCTCACAGAGCTTAGAATTACATATAAGAAGAAAACAAGGCTGCTAACTGGCTAGCTACTGACAGTTAGATGATGATAATAAGCAATCATTTATGTAAATGCCTCCATAAAAATGGCTAATTACCGTAAATCTTCAAGACAAGACATCCAATATCTTCTGTAGAGTAGAAAATCACCTGCATAAAAGCCCTTGTAAGTTTAGCAGATTAGAGCGTCAAATTACTGCAACTAAGGCTTCATTTGGAAAGGCTTTCTTCCTGCTTAAAGCGGCATTTTAGTACAAAAATCCGCTTTAAGAAGCAGGAAGAAAGCCATCCCAAACAAAGCCTAAAATTGATTCCAGAAAAGTACCCCATCACCTAGCGGGAGCTGCTAAGCAAGCTCCATCTGCGCGTCCAAGTTCAGTCCACTGCAAGGAAAAATATCTTGTTTATGAGTGCTATATTGGGCATCACTACATTTGTGAAATAGCTAGAAATGTAATAGTTCGTACAGATCAACAGATTCTCTTTTTAGCTCGTCTATATGATTTTGGATGTTAGCACATGCTGCCTGGATGTCTATATTTTTCTGACATAGCTCTCTCCATTGCGTGTTCAAGGCATCAAGTTCCACAGCTGTGATTTGCTGAACAGTATATCAAGTAATAAGAGTTCTTGGATAGAGAGACTTTGATTTCAGGAAAGAAAATCCCAACTGCAACTTATAAGTATGAAAAAGCTCCTAAACTTTTTACCTGATGATATTTTCTTTCCTGATTCACAGCTTCATTCTTTTCATTATATTCCAAGGCAACAGCTTGTGTTCTGAAATTTTTAAAAGGGAAAAGAAAAAGATAATTTTTTAGGACCAACTTGTTCATCACAAAATCAACAATCATACTGTTGCAAATATTGCATACTAAGCTCTCTCTCTCTCTCTCTCTCTCTCTCTCTCTCTCTCTCTCTATATATATATATATATATATATATATATATATATATACATCAAACAAATTATTTACTGCCAAAAGAGCCGCAAAAAAAAAAATGCAAGGAAGAGATTATACCTGGACAAAAAGGTCTCCATTACCTTGTTGTGTAGTTTGGAGAGATCAGTGCCGTGCTTTAACATTAGCTCCAGGTTTTCAATTCTAGCATTCGAACAAGCGTGGTTAAAATAATATAACTTGTGAAATATGGTAAATGAATTTATTTACATATAAATATTAAAGCATGAATAGTTGATTTCTCCACTTTGGTTCTCACTAGTGTAATAGGAGACTAGCAACCCGCCAAGTCATCAAAAGGCACTATATTTTTAGGTAAGGATGAAACTAAACAGAGAAAAATTGGGAAGCTAATGTGTTAATAGAAAGCACAAGGAGTCTAATTTAATAGGTGTTACTTTAGCAGTAGTAATGAGACGACAAAAGAACAATCAAAAGATGACATGATGAGATCATTTGCTTAAGATCCAGAATAAATATAGCAGCAATCTAATATAATTACCACTAGTCGAGTAGGCTATCAGACGCAGGGAATAAAGTTACATTTGAAGCTGAACCTGGAAGTCAATGTAAAAAAACATTATCATAGATACAAAATTGCCTTAAGTGTACCCTGCACACCTCAATATCTTCATTTTTAATGAGAAAATTTTGATTTCATATAGCATTGTATCACAAGTTTCGTAGGTAATATTTTAAAAAAATGGAAAATGAATTGGTATACAGGAAAACAAGGGAGGGTTTAAAGGCTTTAGCTGATGATTAAATTGCAGGTAAAACGAACCTATCACCTGATATCTCAAATTCCTTCAATCATCATCATTGTCATCAGCATCACCATCATTAGCTTTACAGCAATTAATTGATGTCAACTTTATCATTCCTCATTCTCTATCCATTTTTATTAAATGTTGCATGAGACATATGAACTCTATTTAATGCAAATCCTTTTGAACACTTCTAGCCATGTTACCTTTGTTCCATGGTTTAAAATTGCGCAATAAAATGCGCGCCTTACCGCAATGTGGTCCCTTTAAGCCTCAAAACATACGCAATAAGTTAAGGTTTTGAGGCTTACGCCTCAAGTTTAATGAGGTGCGCCTCGCCTAGTCTCCCAGTTCACATTCTTTAAATCGTCTCTTGAGGTCCGCATTGTGTTTATAGTTAGCATTACTTTGTTCAATCTTTTTATTAATTTCTTTGTATAATTCTTGAATATGAGATGCAAATGTGCATGCAAGAGACCTGGTGTGCTTGATGAATGACAAGAATCGTAAGCTCACACAAAAGTTTTAAATAGAGACAATTTTGGAAGACAACAGACTACAAAAACATACACACAACATACTAACTCACAAGAACACATGGCTAGAATAAAGGTGGAAGAGTCACAAAATGAGGGGATCTAAAGTGTTTAGGTACAATGGAACTGGTGTAGGGGGAGCAATGAAAACATCCTTAGCTACCAGGGCATACTAGTAATTTTACCAAGCAATCATCCAATCTACTTGAAAGTACAGTATAATATATCACATCATAGCACCAGACGCATTTATGTACCTTTTTTCTTTCTACTCGCCTCTCACCATCACCCTACAAGCCAATCATCTCTTTGCTACTGTCTCCATTTTTTATTTAGTGTAAAACCTTCACAAAATAAGCCTACAAATATCGTAGAAGCTCTCTAGGCTGGAATTTTGCTGGAGAAAGAATAAAGTGTAAAAGCAGTTCAGGCTCAATTTCTAAGCGAGGTCCATCCAAGAATATTAGAAAAGGTGGTAGTAGACCAATTTGATCATGGCTATCATCATACTCATAAGTAAAACAGATGTGAAACATACAAGCGACAAGAGTTGTTTTTTTTTTTTTGGAAATTAACAATATATTGAACATTGACTTTGCTAGTTAAAAACTTATGTTTCACCAAGTCAAATTCTTAGAATTTTCCATTAACAGATTAAGTAATAGCAAGCGATTACAAAGAGATTAGCAATACAATTGCAAATAACAATGAAAACAATATAATAAGACTAATAGCAACAAAATAAAAAACCAAGGCGTAACATCAAGAAGTGTTCAGCAAGAGTTCTTTCTCACTCACTCTTGAAGTTGGGTTTAGCAAAGGAACAGTAGAAGCAACCCTAATGATGCCACCACAAGACAAGTGGCACGTAAGGTCTTGTTCGTCGGAGAAGTAGCCGAAGGAGGAGAGGTTGTTGATCGGCTGACGAGTTGCCAAAGTTCCTTAGGTCGTTGATCTTCAGTCGTCTCGGCGAGGCAATAAAGAATGTGGTTGACGTAGCTTTCTACAGAGTCTTCGTAATCCCAATCCGGATCGTAAAAAGGAGAGAGCAAGATATCGATTGCTCCTTGAGCGTTGTGAGCAAAACCGTGGTCGACCTCAGGGTCAGCCATACACCAATAGTATAAGGGAGGAAGGAGCTTGTCTTTTTCTCTTGACTTCAAAAGACATGAGAGGTTTAGGTTTCCAAGGGAGAAAAGGCAAGTGGAAGGGGCGGCCAAGGAGAGAAAGGGGGACGGCTTGGTTAAGTGGGATCTAAGTTAGGTTAGGGTTGGGAGAGAGGGTTTTATTAAATCTGAAATTAGTTTTAGATTTAAATAAATTTGGAGAGAATTGAATTTGAAAATTGAATTCAAATTCAATTAAGGTTTAGGGCCTCAATAGGAAAACAATGGGGAAGCCCATTAATGGGGGGCCGACGGCATTCTGATAGGAGGGAGAGGATTGGGAAGGTTTTAAAAACTTCCAAACAAGCCTTTGCAAACTAGGAAGGAGAATAATAAATCCTCTCTAAATTAAATTTAGATTGGATTTAAATTTGAAAAGTTTCCTTATTTAGAATTTGTAAATATGGAAAGTTTTTTAAAATTCAAATTTGAATTTCAAATAATTTTAACACCTTCCTTTCTTGTTAAGCCAATTTAAGGAGTTATTAAGATGATTGGAATAACCATAATGCCGTGGAGCAAGGGTGTGGCCAGCGGCAAGGGAAAGAGGGAAGGGGTTGGCGTCGGGTTGGGGCTGGGGAAAGGGGTTGAGCCGGCGGGTGGGGTTTTGGGAGTTGGAATTAAATTGGGTCTAGGGGAGGGAGTTTGAAGGTAGGTCGGCGGTGGAAGGGAAAGGAAAAACCGGCAGATGATGACGAAGAAAAGAGAAAGGAAGATAAACCACGAGCCACGGACTCTTTCAATAACTGGTGGGTATTGCGCTTGCCCTCACGTCGGGCTCTCTTCTCTCTAGTGCACACACAAGAAGAAGAAGACAAAATCAAAATTTCATTTAATTATTCATTCTCCTTTTACAAAGCATAAAACCACTATATATAGGTTTCAAACATAAAGAAAAAAAAGTACTCAAATGCCTTCTGGGCTACAATAAGAAAACACTCCCCATATGGGTAAACTAAGAAAACTGAAATGCAAACTAAATAAAACATAAAATGCATCAAAAGTAAAGACTCTAAATCGTAGCCATTGATCTACGATTCCATCGTCGGTACACATGTCTGAATCTCTAAACGATGTCCTCATAAAAAATAACAAAGACTTAAGTAGACAAAATCTAATCAAACAATGGTCATCCAAGAAACAAAGCTACGTTCAAAAGAGTGTGCAATCCTTTCAACAAGTACATAACTTACTTGCGTCACAAAATTCACAGAAATGACAACCATGAGGAGAGCATTATAAGAATCAATAATCATTTAAAAGCTCTATAGAAAAAGCTCAGTAGCTCACCGTATGATTTGATGTTGCACTAGACTTTCACCATTTCGTACAGCTTGCCTCCAAGCAGTCACATCATTACGTTTATTCAATGGAGGTGGCTCTAAACCATAACGTGACATCTCCAAAGTTGCAGGAGGCTTGCCAGCTCTTACACGGTCATACTCTCTAGCAAGCATGGGGTGATTCTGGAAAGCCATTAATAATATTATAATGTTTGAACTGAAATATATTAGTGCAAAGCTCAATCTAAACTTATATTTACAAGTATTAAAACAAGCAAGGTTGTAATCATTTAAATGAAACGCCTAATAATTTTAATTAAGACAATGCATCAATCTAGAAAGAATGGAGAATTCTAGAAGTAATGTGTCCAGGTCGTACGCTAATATGCCTCATATACACTCAACAAATGACGAGCATAATAAAAAAGGTGTCTGGCATTTACCTTTGAAAGAAATAATTAAAACACAAGTAAGAAATGTGGTGACTCAACCCACCCCCTCTACTTTATCTTCGGTTTTACCATAGGAAAAAAATCTCCTTTTAAGCATATTCACTCTATTAAATTTTTATAGAGTAATAATATTTCATGTAACTTGAATGTTACTTTCTGCACAGTTTAATCATATATTGCCGTAGGATTGTAAAGTTTTGCATATACGAATGATATTAAAGAATATGTTCATGATTTTTTTAATGAAAACACATCTATTACTTGCTTATAATGTTACAGTGTTTTCTCTAACTCTCTTATGGTCTTTGTCACTCAATCAAATCCTAGAAGGTACTTGATACATCCTTAAAAAATTATCTTGATCGGGCACGAATCTCGAGGCAAAATCAAGTTGGAAACTTCCTAAATAAAATTGGGACCATCCGAACTCGGATTTCAGCAAACTTATAGTCGAACTGAATGTCTCGGAAATACAAACCCAACGACACCAAATTCGACTCAATCTGAGCCAAATGGGTCCAAGTCAAAGGTCTGAAGCGCTGTTAGAGGGTTTGAACCACAATTTGGATTACCAAACGGTTTCCAAACATGACGTGCTTATAGTCGAATCGAGCGGCTCGACGAGAGGAATCCAACGAGCTCAAGATCACTGAATTCTGACATCACTAAGACATTCAAATGTCCATCAAATGGTCAACAATCAAGGGATTCAACATCGGCCGTCCATCCAAGCCACTCCCAATATGCCCTTTATATCTCACCTATTTACGAGCCATGCCACTCTAGGAAATCTATAAATAGACCCACTCCTCCTTCTTGAAAAGGGGATTCCAAGCAAGAGAGCAAGAGAGAGATCGGAGATCGCTCTTGCCTCATCGCTCCTCCTCGACCACAGCCTAGAGTTCCGCCGGACCACCACCTGAGGCCCGGACTTTTGCCAGACAACCACCTGAGGCCCGAGCTTCTGCCGGACCACCACCTGAGGCCCCGACTTCTGCCTGACCATCACCTGACGCCCGGACTTCTGTCAGACCATCACCTGAGGCCCGGACTTCTGTCGGACCACCACTTGAGGCCCGGACTTCTGTCGAGCCACCACCTGATGCCCAGAGTTCTATCGGAGTACCGCCCTACTACAACGGTCTTTCTGACCCCGATCTCCGGCCAACTATGGTCTTTTAGAACCCTGTCTCCTGCCGAATATGATCCTTCCGACCTCCATCACCTACTATTGTCCTTTCGACCTACATCGTCAGACAACGCTACAATCATTCCGACTTCGGTCTCCTGCATACTACGGTCCTTCCGACCTACATTGCCAGAAAATGGTCTTTCTAACCCTGGTCTTGCCTACTATGGTCTTTTGGACCTCTATCCTATCAACTATGGTCCTGCCGACCAAATAAGCATATCTATGTTGATTATTATTAACTCCCACCATGTAATGCACTCTATATGATGTACATTTGTGACATCAAGCCAATGCCTTCTCCCTAAGAAGGGCCTCATTTGTAATCGACTGCAAATACTAGTGGATTCATTCAATCTGGGCCAGGCCCCGTGATTTCTCCCCCTTTTCAGGGGTTTCAGCGTAAAAACTCTAGTGTCTCTTATGAACGCTACACCCTCTCTCTTATATACTTGTGTGCTAGATCTTCGTACGCTAAGACGCTAGACTTTATATTTCTCTACTGCCGTGAATACTCCAGGACGCAACAGTACTTCAATACAAATGTGTAGTATAAGATATGAACCAAATGCATGATATGCATATGATGCTAAATCGATGTATGTGCTATTTCTTTTTACAAGTGAAGCAGCATGCGAAGAATGTCATTATAAGACAACACAACGTAGGGATAACCTTCACATATAATTGTAATACACTAACATCATGAGGATAGACATTCCGACATATGGGCACAAAAAAAAATTTGTTGATGCATCCTATGTTCATTTACTGGACTTGTTTCATCTAATAATAATAATTTTTTTTTTCCTTTAGCTTCTTGTGCAAGAACAGAATTCAGCTATCACAAATCCCTGACTGAGTTAATTTTTCAAGCAGCAGAAGCAATTATGCCCTGAAATCTCCAGTGCAATAAAGAAGACCTGGAATCCAAAGCCTTGATTCTCTTTTCTTCAAACTTATAGCTGGAAGTCTAAGGCTCAGTTTGCTTTGAAGGAATTGAAAGAGAGGAAATGAAAAGGAATTTGATTGAAACTAGCTTTAATCCACTTGTTCGATTTAGAGATAAATTGAGCGGAAAAGAAATTTCTCTTTTTGCTTTGGTTTTAAGAACAAAACATTTAAGAATGAACACAATCAAATGTTGATCACACTTTCAATTTTACTTGAGCCTTTCACTGGGATAAGCTAAATATCAAGAAAAAAATAAACATATGATCTAATTTCCTTGGTATAATCAATTTATTGTGAATTGCAACAAAACCAAACAGTCAAAATGTAATTGCGTGAAACATAATATTTCCTTTCCACTTCAAATCAAGCATAGTTTAAGTTTCTTAAGCTTTCCGCAACCTATTTGACGCCAGAGCTAGACTAAGAAATTAGCTCGTGAGGTACCAAAGAAATACAATTGAATTAAGCTCAAAGAAAAACTAATTAACATCCACAAAGAACTTTCAACATGAAACCCCTAACAATTATAACCCTGCGCAGCCTTAATTTGTTTAACGAAAGACAAATAGGTAATTGTCCTACCTCGAAGTCGAAGTTGAGAAGAGGAGGGAGATCCTTGAGGAAATCGGCGGGCTTCTTGACGCTCTTGCGCATTTCGGCCTCGACGAGCTTGTCGACTTCCGCCTTCACACTGGGATCTCCATAGTCGTCGTCTATGTAGGGCAATGCATCGATAAACTCCTTCTGGTTGATCACGGACCAACCCTCGCGCGATGGGTCCAGCGGCGCCTCAAGCATCAGGACCTCTCGACCCGCCATGGCTTGTGGAGGCCGAGGTTGAGCCGGAGAAACAGAAGAACTCCCCGTCGGCCTAAGCAACCGTAAACACCCGACTGAGCACCGTTCTTACTTCTATTCTTTTCTCCCAAAAAAAAAAAATTTATAAGACAACTAATTTTTTATAATCAATTTTATTAAAATACAATAAAAGTTATATATATAATTATTTTATTAACAACAAAGAATTTATTTTACTCATAACTATTCCACAACACATATAAAAATTATCCCATACGAATATATAGTTTGGGAGCAATGTATGCTTTTTCTATTTTTTTTATTAAAAGCTATTTTTTCTTAATAATTTTAAATATGATTTCCCAAAGAAGACAATTTTGAAATTTTTCTTAAGAAATATTTTTTATTTTTTTATTTTTTATATCTTAAGAAAATTGTTATTCAAGCGGATACTATTTTAATTGGTTCTTTCTTTACTAGTCAAAAAATTGCCCCAAATTAAGTCTTAATTAAAGTGTCTATTCAAACCTCACTCAATTTGATAATAAGGCTTCGTTTGGAACAACTTTCTTGCTGCTTTCTAAGGCTTCGTTTGGGACGGCTTTTTTACTGCTTCTTAAAGCAGCTTTCTAGTACAATAAATAAATTTTTTATACTAGAAAGCTGCTTTAAGAAGCAGTAGAAAAGCCGCCCCAAACGAAGCCTAAATTAACTATACTAAAAAACTGATTTAAAAAATAGTAAAAAAAAATTGTTCTAAACGAAGCCTAAGCCAAATCGATTGGCTATATTAAATTAGCATGATATGGGTTCCTCCCTGAATTACAATGCCATGATTAGTTCCACAATCAAGGCAATCACTCCAGTTAATCATAATCATCTAAGATTATTAGTATATTAGTTCAACAATGAAGGTCAACTAATAATGAAATTTTCAAATCCTTGTATACATGAATTTGATATATCAATCTTGACTGGCTGATTCAATATTTTGGGTGGATCTACCCCATATTTAGAAAATATTAATACACATCTAATGCAATCAATATATATAATTAGCGGGTTTACCCCATATGTATATTTAGCGGGTTTGCCCCATATGTATAATTGATTGCATTAGGGTGGATCTACCCCATATTTAAAAAAATATTAATACACATCTAATGCAATCAATATGATTGAATATTTAGAAAATAATAATACACATTTAATGCAATCAATAACCCTTAAACCCTAAATTGTAATATATATTTATGAGTTGGAACTTGGTTTAGTGGTTAATGCCCTAAGTCCCAATCATGAGGTCATATGTTTGATTTCTACACTTTACATTATTGTTCATTTCTTGACAAAAATATTAGACTTTTTTTTTTCATTTGTCTCTTCATAAAATATTGTAAATTGGTTTCTACCCCTTTATATTTTTTTTAAAAAAAGCTCCTACTTCCAAGCAATTAAGAAATCATGGAGCTTTCTCTATGTGTGAAATTTTCTTAATAGGCACTGCAAATAAGATCCAAATGATGCTCACAAATAAATTTGGATTTAAAAATAATAATAAATTTTATTTGATTCATATTTCTAAATTTTTTTCCTCAGACTTCATATAAATGATTTTGAGTAAAGAAACATAGGATTGGTCGTTTAAATAGTTAAACATATGTCAATATCACATTTTGAATAATTGAAAAAAATAATTAAGAATACTTGATAGTAAATCGCATGTTGAAATCTTTATTAAAATAATTTTTAGTTTATTTATTACATGTATTTTTATGAGTATGATTAAATTAACTAATTATGTATGTATGTATGTATACACACACAAGACATTTGCATTACTAGTAGAAATTAAGAAAATAATGAGAATTTGATAATGATTTTTCTATCATTAATTTTTGGAAATTACTAACAAATATTTGTTTCGATAATATATATGTATGTATGTATGTACATATGTATACACACACAAGACATGTACATCACTACTAGAAATTAAAGAAATAACGGCAAACCGTTAATGAATTTTAGATCATGAATTGTTGAAACTTAATGACGGATATTTGTTTCGATAATTAGATATTTGATTGTACCATGTTCAAGGGAGGTTTAGATATATAATTTATAAGGAGATGAAGTTAGATGTTTCTATTTCATCATTATAGATATCTAGATTGAGAAGTCATTTTTCATCTCTATTACAATCATTAACCAATATAGATTCATCACCATATAAGGAAGAGATTGTTGGTCTCATAAATCCATGGTATGTATAAAGCTTATTTTAATGATGATATGCATATGATTAGAAGGACTACTGATATATTAAGACTGTTTGGAACAGTCTTACCGTTTTCTAAAATGACTTTTTAGTGCACAAATTTTTTAGTACTAGAAAATTGTTTTAGAACACAGCAGGCACCAAACTAGGCCTAAATGTTCTAAAGATGAAGTTTGCACAACCTTTAATTATTGCAAGAGTGAAGATAATTTAGTAGTTAATCACATCACCTAATGAGGTTAAGGAAATATAGGACAAGCTTAAGAGGGCATCAAAAAGATCAATGTGCATATATATTGCATGTCATTATAGTCATCAGGTTATTAATATTGTAAATAGGTAATAATTGCTCCATTCAATCAAGCTTTCATGTGGAAATCTTTTAAGAAAAAAATAAAATTATTTAAAAATTAATTTAATAATCTAAATGTTTTTAAAATCAGCTAAATAA
The DNA here is from genome assembly GCA_022539455.1 of Dendrobium nobile. Lineage (NCBI taxonomy): Eukaryota > Viridiplantae > Streptophyta > Magnoliopsida > Asparagales > Orchidaceae > Dendrobium > Dendrobium nobile. The sequence continues at coordinate 21,760,169 of CM039723.1, forward strand.
ATATTAGAAAATTTCTCAAGCCATTTTTCTATTTATTATTTAATTATAGTTAATTTGCAATTCTTTTTTAAATGCACAATTAACATTTAATTTTAATTCTATTAATATCTTTCCTTTTTCATACAAATTTATATATAATATATAATAGGTAGTGTTCATATTTATTTATTTTTAAATAAAACAAAAACTTCAACAAATTACAAAACTATCATTCTCATTGAACAACCTAGAGTCCTAGACACATGCATTCCTATGAGTATAGGAGAAGCTTCGGAGTGGACCCCACAAGATATGTAGTCAAAGATCTCAACCAACATACCAAAGTGAGATGCATGTCTTGAGGTGTTTCAACTAACATAATAATGACTAGCTAAGCGACTTATTGGGTTCTTTTGAGATGGATTTTGATTAAAACTTTTCTAATACTATTTTGAGAGGTCATTCCTCTCTCTCTCTCTCTCTCTCTAAGTATTTAAAAACTGATGAAACCATTACCAAAATCCTCCTAAGGCTTCGTTTGGGACGGCTTTTTTATTGCTTTCTAAAACGGGGATTTAGTATAAAAATAAAAAATTTTGTACTAAAACTCCGTTTTAGAAAGCAGTAAAAAAGCCGTCCCAAACGAAGCCTAAGCCTTAGTTTCTAAAGCCCTCTCTCCTATAAAACTCTATGACTTCCTTTCTAAGGATGGTTAACCTACATTTTCAAACTTTTGAGAATAATAAAGCCAAATCATTGCAAGACTTCTCTAGAGTTTGCACAAGTGATCAAGAAGTTTGTATAAACCATCTTATTTTTTATTTTTTATTTTTTTATTTACAATAATATTTTATTAGATCAAAGTGCACAATTTTTGAAGTTTTTTTTTTATTTTATCTTGCTTAAACATGGAAATAGTTAGCAACCTTATATTTGTTGTAATATTGATTAGAGTTCCACTCACTCGTTAATCGAGTATACTAAATTGAAAAATATTTTTTCTCTAAATACTCCGATGCAATCAAGAGAGAGGTGAAATGGTTTATTTAATTAACTATAGTATAAAACAAAGTTTTCTTTCTCGATTTATAGATTGCAACAATAATTTTCCTTTTCTAAAGTAAAGTGACAAATTCATGATCAGAATTGATTCAAGGTTTAGGTGCTAAATAATAAATATAATTTTTGTAGTTATATCCCCCATGAAATCAATCATTTGAGGCATGATAAGTTGTTCTAATAGAAGATTGAGTAATTAAAATATTGAAAAGCAAAATGCAAAAATTAAAAGAAAAGAGAATGCTAACTGATTTATAGTGATTTGGCTACAAGTACAACAAGCCTATGTCCACTCCCCAATTTATTCTCTTGAGATTTGTTCAACCATCCTCTCCTTAGATGCCATAAGGTGAAGAAGCTTCTTTCATTTATAGATAATGGAGAAACTCTACACTACCTCTACTCAAAGTAAATAAATGAACTATTCTTTTTACAACCCGCTAGGTAATCAAGCTCTTATAATATTGCTTCTGAGATCAAAGATCTCTCTCAAGATTAACAAAATAAAGCCCTCAAAATCAAATTCACAAATGTGAGGAACATAAGGTGTTGAAGGAAGAAGATGAGATTTGTGTACGTGGAGTTATCTCTCTCTCTCTCTCTCTCTCTCTCTCTCTCTCTCTCTCTCTCTATGGTTTTCAAATAGTATAAAGTCATTCTCAGCTATTAGTTCAAGATTTCATATATCTATTTATAACAAAAGCCTGTTGCTATATAATTTCAACCCTAAGGCATAATAAATAATTTCTTATTGGTTAACTATAAAATAGACTCAAATAATATAGTACTCAATCCTAACCATGCTAAATGTAGAGATAATTATAAAATTGATCTATTTTAAAATAAAAACTTAATTGTATGATACGATATGTATTATATAACATGATTAGTTTAATTTTTTTAATAAACTTAATTAATCTAGATTGGTTATATGCACTTGATTGAAATAATAAAGCATTTTGAATAATACGATGGCCATCATAAATTTTGATTACTTCAAAATTTGAATAATCTTAATTAATGAAATTGATAATGTAAATTTTTTTTATTAAGATATATTGTATAATACTACATAAATCTAAAGTACAACCTTATCTTATAATTTTAATAAATCAACTTATATATGTAATTAAAATTTGAGCATAACCATACAACGCAATCAATTAATGACCATATAGCAAGATCAATTCTAGAAATTTTCAATAGTTTAATATATAGATCACTCAATTATACAGTACAATCAATTCAAATTTTCCTATTTTTTTCCTAAATATTTGATTTAATTAATATTTAATTTTAATTATATGTGTATGCTAGTCATCTTAGCATTCTCAAAACCTAAAATTAATATTAGACTACAACAATAATATCATGCCTTTATCCCACTATGTGGGGTTAGCTACATAAATCCTTTTTCTCCATTGTGCTATGTTAAAAGTTAAATTCTCATTTAAATCTAATAAAAAAGGTCATTTCTGATATTTTCTAACTAATTCTTTTTAGGTCTACTTATACCTTTCTTGACATAAGTTAAATCTAATACATCTACTTTTCAAACCGGGTCATCAGAAGGTCATCATTTTATGTGACCAAACCATCAAGGGCAACTCTCTCTAATATTATCTTCCATTGGAGCACTCCAACCTTTTCACGTATATGCTCATTTTGTATTATGTCTCTATGAGGAAAGCCATTCATCCACCTGAGCATCCTCATCTATGTAACACTTAACTTAATATTATGCTTATCTTTTAATGGCGAACATTATGCACCATAAAGCATTACAGGTCTAACCAAAATCCATCTCCAAAGAACCCAAAAGCTCTTGTTTGGTAGCCAAAGTTCTCAACTAACAGACCAAGATGAGCTGCATATCTTAAGGTGGTTCAACTGACCTAATAATGACTAGATAAATAACTTATTGGGTTCTTTTGAGATGGATTTTCATTAAAACTTTTCTAATGCTATTTTGAGTGGTCATTCCTCTCTCTCTCTCTCTCTCTCTCTCTCTCTCTCTCTCTCTCTCTCTCTCTCTCTCTCTATGTGTATAACTAAATGCTAAATATTTAAAACTAATGAAACCCTTGCAAAAATCCTTCTAAGCCTTAGATTTCTAAAGCCCTCTCTCCTGTTGAAACTCAGAGCCATGTAGAGACGACGGAAGCCAGAACAAGTAGATTGAAAGCAAAATATGTTTTCATTCATGACCAGGACATCTTACAACACTAGTATTTATAAGTACAGACCATGTAACGGACGGTCCAGATATAGACTTATTTACGGTACATATTTTTGCTCTATTTTTAATACTTTAGTTTTACCTGCTAACACCCCCTTGCAAACTGAGTAATCGTAGGAGGAAGTCAGTTTGGTAGCAAGAAATTGGAAACGAGCTGCTGGTAGTGCTTTGGTGAATAAGTCCGCTATTTGATATTTGCTGAATATGTGATGAACCTGTATAGTATTATTTTTGATGCATTCCCGTATAAAATGGCAGTCGACTTCGATGTGTTTGGTTCTAGCATGGAACACCAGATTATTAGCTAAAGCGATGGCCGAGGTGTTGTCACAATATAATTTGGTTGGAGTGTTTTGAGGATATCCAAGTTCTTGAAGTAATTGACGAGTCCAGATGACTTCAGTTGAAGCATATGCAAGAGCTCGGTATTCAGCCTCTGTAGATGAACAAGCAATAGTTGTTTGCTTCTTTGCACTCCATGAGACAACTGAGGCCCAGGAATGTGCAGTAGCCAGTTGTCGATTTACGATCCTGATGATCTCCAGCCCAATCTGAATCTACATAAGAGGTTAGTGCAAGAGAATGACGAGCTAGAGGTGAACCTACATTTATTGAACCGAATGATACGTTTGAGAGCTTCAAAATGATGATCCGTCGGTTGATGCATGTTTTGACATGCGCGGTTGACAGCATAGGCTATGTCAGGCCTAGTGAGAGTGAGGTACTGAAGGGATCCTACTAATTGACAATATAAAAGAGGGTTAGAAAACGGTGCATATTTATCAAGAAGTTTAGGATCTTTTGTAATTATAGGAGTAGTGACCGACTTGCAATTTAGAATTCCAGCGCGTTCCAGAATGGTATGGGCATAACGAGTTTGCTGTAATATGAGACCAGCTTCGGTTGAGACAAATGCTGAGAAACTGAGACAGACTTCCTAGATTTCGCATGTTAAAACGGTTGTGAAGTTTCTGGAGAAGGTCTTGTATAGCATGAGAGTTAATACCCATTATTATAATATCATCCACATAAATAGACTATACAATCTAATGTGCTTTTTATGATAAATCAATAAAGACAGATCGGATGTACTTATATGAAATTCAAGATTAATAAGAAAATCGGTAAGAGTATCAAACCATTGTCATGGGATTGCTTGAGGCCATATTGAGCCTTTTTTAATTTGCAAACATACGTAGGATGAAGGGCATCTTGGAAACCCGTTGGTTGTTGCATGTACACATTTTCATGTAAAGAACCGTGCAAAAATGCATTAGAAACATCTAACTGATGAATAGTTCAAGCATTATGTAGAGCAGTTATGATTAAAATGTGAAAAGTAGGAATTTTTGCCACTGGACTAAACGTTTCATGATAATCCAATCCATTTTCTTGTTTGCAACCAAGTGCCACAAGCCTAGCTTTATATCGAGCAATAGATCCATTTGAGTTATATTTCGTACGAAACATCCATTTGCATCCCAGGATATTGAGCACAGGTGAGAAAGGTACTAATTCCCATGTTCCTTGGGATTGCAATACTTGAAATTCTTGAGACATAGCATCCCTCCAATGTTTGAATTTGGTAGCTTGATTGTAGGAGGTAGGATCTTGAGATATAATCTGATGCGAGAGGGTGAATATTTGTTTGGGTTTGAGAGTACCAGTGCGAGATTTGGTAATCATGGGATGATTAGGAGCAGGAATGGACGTAGTGGGATGAGATGTTTCAATATCAGTGGGACCAGTAAACGTAGATGTGGAGGAGTTTACGGGAAGAGATGAGGGAGAAGTATTTTCAAGAGTAGTGGCTGTAGGTGTTCTGTGTGCCGGAATAACAGAGGCTGGAACTAATAGAAGAGGTGGTACATTTGCGGTTGCAGGAGATAAACTAGCTTTCTAATGCAAGTGGTGAAACGGAAAGACTTGTTCATTAAAGATAACATGCCGAGATGTGAAAATTCTATTTGTAATGGGATTTAGGTAGTGATAACCTTTTTGATTGGACACATAACCTATAAAAACACAGGATTTAGAGAACGAATCAAGTTTGGATTTGGTGTAAGGATGAAGCCACGGGGAACAGAGACAATCAAACGTTTTGAGATGTGTGTAAGTGGGTATTTTGAGAAACAGATATTCGTAAGGAGTTTTTTTATTTAAGTGCCGAGACGGAAGAATATTAATGAGATAAGCAGCAGAGTGAAGTGCATCAACCCATCGACTATGAGGAGCAGAAGAGTGCAGTAATTAGCTTCTGACAGTTTCTAAAAGATGCCTATGTTTCCGTTCTACGACACCATTTTGAGAAGGGGTATAAGGACACGTATATTGATGCAGTAAGCCAGAAATTTTACAAAAATGTTGAAATTTTAGGTTAAGGTATTCTCCACCTCCATCAGTTCTCAAAACTTTAATAGATTTGCTAAATTGACATTTAATCATATTGTAAAACTAAAAAAATTATGAAAAAACATCATATTTGTGAAATAATAGGTATACCCAACAAAAATGTGTGTAATCATCTATAAACGAAACATAGTAAGAAAATCCCTGAGCAGGCATCGTAGGGGCTGGCCCCCACACATCGGAATGTACAATGTCAAAAGGAGCACTAGTATTTGTAGCAGACTTAGAAAACGATAAACGACGACTCTTAGCTAGATTACAAGAATGACATTGCATAATAGAAATGTTAGTATGTATTGTATGATCGAATCTAGTAAGATAACGAATTTTGGAGACATCCGGGTGTCCCAATCTATTATGCCAAAGATCTAGTATAGTTTGTACCGAGAGCAAGGAAAGTGTAGAAGTAGGAATTGATGACCGAACCGAGTACAGACCATTATGGCATGGTCTCTGTAGAAGCACCCGCTTGGTCTTCAAATCCTTAATTTGATACCCATGTGAAGAAAACATTATAATACAAGAATTATCTCGAGTAAATTGATAGATAGGAAAAAGATTAAATGACAAATCAGGGACTTGATGGAGAATGTTCAACTTGAGATTACCTGAAGGTGTGGGTAGGAGTCCCTTATGTACTGGATTGGCAGAGAATGACCATTGCCTATTGTTACTTGAGATTTGCCTGTGTAAGGTCTGTGGTTTGAAACTGAGACGAATCGGACGTTAGGTGAGTAGATGCGCCAGTGTATAAGAACCAATCGGATTGGCATGAAGAATCAGCCGAACTGAAGAGAGCCTGGGTGGGAGGATTTTCTTGATAAGCTATGTCATGTCTATACCAACATTTGAGAGCTGAATGGCCTTGTTTGGAACAAATCTAGCAAATGGTATTATGAAGCTGTTGACGGTCAGATCAATTCCCTGCATTCGACGAATGATTTGTGCGTGAATAGTTTGAGGATTGGCCACGAGAAAAGTTATTTCAACCTCAACCTCGGCCTCATCCTCTGGGGGCAGCCAGCGCCAGAGTGGGATCGGTAAGTTGTAAAGACTGGAGTTCTTGAGCTGCTTCATGAGCAAGATTCAATTCTTCACTACACAAGAGTGTATAGAGATCATCTAGATTCATGGGTTGTAAGTTTGTGCGAATCGTAGTCTCGAAGGCCTTGTACTTCGCGGGAAGTCCATTCAAGGTGTGAAGAATGATTTCTTCAGGATCAATGGAACTCCCTGCGGCAGCGATGGAGTCGACTTTAGATTTGACCGTAAGCAAATATTGCGTCATTGACTGATCACCCTTGGATAGATGATAGAGTTTGTTCTTTAACTGAACGATACGAGATCGAGTGGACACTTGAAGCCGATGAGCAAGAGTTGCCCAAATTTCCGCACAATGTTTAAGAGATAGGACATATGGGAGGATCGAGGTGGAGATGACGGAGAGCAAAGCCGATGCAAGATTTTGATCCAGAAGCAGCCAGACTTTAGAGGGAGAGTCCTGATCAGTAGAATCAGTTGAGGAAGGCCATTTTAGCGATCCATCAAGAAAACCGGCAAAACCATTTGCAGCTAAAATCTTTTCTATTTGCGATCGCCATAAGGAATAATTCTTAGAAGTCAAGGCATTAGAGACTAGAGTCTTGATATTATGCATCAAGAACTTAAGTTGAGGTGGAATTGTTAGAGATGAATACGATAAGAGAGTATCTAGGACAGAATGAGAGGTAGTAGAATCCTCCATGCCGAAGAAAGGAAAGAAAAAAAAAAACAAACGAGAGGTAGAATCACAGAGATTGACGAAGAACCAAAAGAAAGGGAAGAAAGCTTAGCTCTGATACCATGTTGAAACTCAGGGCCATGTAGAGACGACGGAAGCCATAACAAGTAGATTGAAAGCAAAATATGTTTTCATTTCATGACCAGGACATCTTACAACACTAGTATTTATAAGTACAAACCATGTAACGGACGGTCCAGATATTGACTTATTTACGGTACAGATTTTTGCTCTATTTCTAATACTTTAGTTTTACCTGCTAACATCTCCTATAAAACTCTCTTACATTGTTTCTAAGGATGGAACTACATTTTCAAACTTTTGAGAATAATAAAGCCAAATCATTTGCAAGACTTCTCTAGAGTTTGCACAAGTGATCAAGATGTTTGTATAAAACATATTATTTTTACTTTTAGCAATCTTGTATTAGTTGTAATATTGATTTGGGTTTCACTCACTCTTTAAACGAGTATATTAAATTGTAAATATTTTTTTCTTTAAATATTACGATGCATCCAAGAGAGAAGTGAATTGGTTAATTTAATTAATTATAGTATAAACAAGGTTTTCTCTCCCGATTTGTAGATTGCGACAATAATTTTTCTTTTCTAAAGTAAAGTGATAAATTCATAAGAATTGATTCAAGGTTTAGGTACTACAACAATAAATATAGTTTTTGTAGCTATATCACTACCTTTTCTTCCTGAAAGATTTTCTCTTTCACCCCCATGAAATCAATCAATTGAGGCACGACAAGTTTTTTTAATATATATTGAAAAGAAAATTGCAAAAATTGAAAGAAAAGAGAATGCTAATTGATTTATAATGATTTGGCTACAAGTACAACCATACTCTTCTTAGCTGCCTAAGTGAAGAAGCTTCTCTCATTTACAAATAAGGAAGAAACTCTACACTACCTTTACTCAAAGTAAACAAATGAATTAATCTTTTTACAACATGCTAGGTAATTAAGCTCTTATAATATTGCTTCTAAGATCAAAGATCTCTCTTAAGATCAATAAAATAAAGCCCTCAATATGAACTTTACAAATGTGAGGAATAGAAGGCGTTGAAGGAAGAAGATGACATTTGTGTGGAGTTAACTTTCTCTCTCTCTAAATCTCTCTCTTTCTAAATCTAAATGATTTATTTTTCTTATAAGAAAATAATTAATATAAATTTTATTATATCCATTCTTATAAGTGATGAGATTTTCATCTTTTTTTTAAAAAAAGATAAGAGCAATCATAAAATTATAAGCTAAAGAAAAATCTAATATGATCTTATCACCGTCATTAGTCACTCAAAACCCATAACCACCATAAATATTTTTCAAATAATTTACCTCTCTACCAACATATCCATTTAAATCTCCTACAATAAAAATTATTTCTGCAAGATGTATCTTTTTTACTAATTCTTCTAAGACATTCCAAAATTTAAATTTTGAACTCATATTCAAACCTATTTAAGGAGCATAAGCACATATAATATTAATAATCTTAGCATCAACAACGATCTTTAAAGTTATAATTTTATCTCCAATTCTATTATTTTTACAACATTATGCTTTAAATTCTGATCTATAATCACACATACATCATTTCTAGTACAACTCTTACCAAAATATCATAGTTTAAATCCTAAACTATCAATCTCCTTAGACTTCTCTCCAACCCATTTAGTTTCGTGAATGTATAGAATATTTATTTTCTTATGAATCATAGTATCTATCAATTTCATTAATTTGCATGTAAGAGTACCTATATTCCAAGTTCCTTTGCAAATTTGAGTTTCATGAACTAGTTTCTTTACCCACATCAATCCATGATGTTGACCCTTGCCTATTTAACATTGCACTTGGGTGTCGGTATAGTGACCCTTACACACTTGTTATTGTATTCAGGCCATACAGCGTGTAGCTTCTAGGGATTGCCCTAGAATTAACACAACGTATTAAAGGATTCATGTCATGATTATTCGATAAGTTTAATGCTAACTATCGACTACCTAACATAACCCTTCAATTTTCTTATCCAGGACATGAGACATGGCAACGACAGTGACAAGAATAAAAATAATTTAAAAAAAAATTGACATCTTGAAGCTTTGTTCTTAATTTCACTTATAGCTTTAATTGATTGGCTTTTCACCTTCCTTTGAGACATGATGTGTTTTAAAATATTTTTTTACTCATAACGTGTAATAACCCAAAATTTGTTGATGAATTAAATGAAGAAAATTTGTCCAAGTGGCGCTGCGGTACTAGCAGGCCTGTAAGCACCTCAACATTCATATCTCAAGTTTTTTTGGAATAATGGAGTCCAATGTCGCTAGGGTCCTGGGCGACTCGGCACTTGGTTAGAAGAAATTAATTTTTAATAAAATATTAATTCCCATTACATTGAAACCCTCAACATAGGAGAAATTATTCTGTGTGGAATCCGATCACAACGATGTGTTCGGTTGCTTACGTGGAAAGGGTTAAAAAGTCAATTGACTTGCGTAAGCCTCATCTTCCAGCTCGACCCATGAGATTTAGGTTGGCGCTTATTTTTTTCAGAATTTAAGGCGCGCGTGAATCACCGCAATATATAACGCTTAGAGCCAAAATTTTCGCAGAGAAAATGCCGATGAAGATGGAGATTGATCTGGAGGAGGATGTTGGTTTTTATGAGCAGACATTATTTTCGCAGGTCTCGGAGGAAGCCGATAACCTGGAGAATGCCGACGTCCAGGAAACAAGCGCACATGAAGCAGAACACGTAGAACCAGTGCGACTGGACGAAAAGTTTAGCTTATCGGTAAAGTTCGCCTCCTTCCAAGTTTTCTTTGTGTATTTATTGTGGGTTTAAGAAAGATGCGTATTTTTATCAATAATGTACATAATGTTAAATTGTTATTGACTTTAAAAGAATACTCGATGTTCCCTTCTTTTGAAGTATTATTGAGCTAGGGATGTACAATAACGAATTTGTAGTTCGATTTCCTTATTTCAAAGTTTTGTTGCGTATTTATTGCGTATGTATTGCGTATCTATTTGATATACATTGAGTATTTTTTGCGTATTGAATTGGTATGCATTGCGTATACATTGCACATATGTTGGGTTTTTATTGCGTATTGTGTTGCTTAATTGCTGCTTATTTTTTGCGTATTGGTTGCGTATTTTTCCATTCACTTACTTAATGCGTATTTCTCAAGATGTTTATGTTAATGAGAAAGAGGCATATGAGGCTTATCGTTCTTATGGATATAATCTTGGTTTTAGTGTTAGTAAGGATCATCACAGTTACTGGCCAAATTCCAGAAATTTAAAATCCAAAGACTTTGTTTGTTCAAAAGCTGGTTTCAAGAAGTTGCCTGATCTTAATATCCAAAGGAAATATCGAAGATCAGATACTCAACATAGCCACCCCTCCCCATTTCCTTGTCTGACAGAGAAATAAGAGGAGAGAAAAGGGAGAGATGGAGGGAGGAGAGAGGAGAGAGACAGCTTGCTCCGAGTCCATTTTATCTATTGCCCCAGTTGAGAAAAATGTTTCAATAATGGTAAGTAATCCTAATCTTATCTCTTTTTTCATTTATTTTATGTGTTACTCATTTTCTCCCTTATAAATTGATAAAAATATAATAATATCATTTTAGTAATTTTCTATTATGTAACTTTTGATATTTCATATATATCATCACCATTAATATTTTGACTGGTTAATATCAAAATTTCACAAGGTGATTTTGCTTATATATCATTTTAATTGAAATAAGTAATATAATATTGAATATAAAATGATATGGAATTCGTATCTTACTTTGATTATGAAATATATAATAAGCATACATTTACTATTCATTTTGTTAAAAATACATTTTTTTGACATATTATAGGTATATTGATAAGTATAATAATAATTGTGTTTGAGTGTATATGAAGCTTGTTATTATGCTCTATATGATAAGAAATATGTATAAAGTAAGAAATGTGGACTAAAAATGAATGGTTGATTCAGGTTGGCTGGAGATATATTATTCTATACACGAGGGTGGGCCAATGGGCTTTTCTTAAATAAGATTTGGAGTGTAATTCTAAATGATATGAAAAATGGATATAAGAAGATTGATTAATATGATATAATACTCTTGTGAAAATGAAGTAATAACTTCTTACTTGAAAGCCACCTGATTTGTGATACTGGACATGAGACTGATTCCTTCATTACAGGAAAATTATGTATTACCAGCAGATTTTTCGGTGAAAATTTCTTTATTTTTCGGCGGATCTTGAGAAATTCTGGTGGATTTCTGACAAAAAATTTTTCAACGGTCAAACACACGTCATAAAAAATTTTCGACCGTAAAAAATAAACTGAAAAAATTTTCGGGGGATTATTTTCGTCTGCAATTTGTCCAACGGCTTGCCGACAAAAAAGCTGATGGAATAATTAAAAAAATTAAAGCAGCTTGCCAGCCCTTGCTGAACGCCGCTGCCCTCAAGCCCTTATCGATCCGCTCCCAGTCCAGCTCGCTAGCCCTTGCCGAACACAGTTTGCCCGCAAGCACACGCTGACCCTCTCCAAGCACAACCCTCTCGCGCGCTCCCGCACTGTGCCCGCAACCAGCAAGCCCGTGCAGACCCAAACCTTGGACCGCCACACCTACGCACAAGGCGGGGCTTGAACCCGCGCCCATCCTGTGATCATGCCTGCTGACCACAACGCCATTTATGCAAAAGTGTTTAAATGATTGTATTTTTATATTTATATTAAAACAGATAAAATTTTACAATTAATTACTAAATTATCTTATTATTTAAATCAATTTTAGTTTAATAATATTTAATTTAATTTAATTAATTTAACAAAATGAATAATTTTAAAAATATATAATAATCAATTTCCATAAATAAGTTATTAAATCAATAATTCATTAAACTTTAATAAGTAAATAAATTTATTATTTTAATTAATATTTAAAATAAGTTATTAAATTAATACTTAATTAAACTAAGTTATTAAATTAATAATTAATTAAAATAAATTATTAAATTAACAATTAATTAAAATAAACTACAAAATTATTAATTAATTAACTTATGAATATATGAATTTTTAGAAATTATTAAAATTCGTTGGAAAATTCGTCTGAAATAAATCTGCAAGAAAGTTCACCGAAAAATATGTCTAGAAATTAGTCAGAAATTTTTTAGCCGAATCCGTCGGAAATCCGTTGAAAAATCCGCTAGAAATCTGCAGGAAATTCCGCCGGTAATAGATGATTTTCCTGTAGTGCTTGAAATATGATTGATGTGGTTGAGATTGATTCATGTAGGATTGGTCTATAGGTCTAAATACACGAAACAACCATAGGTGGCCACATATTATATCTTGCTTGTACATGCATATGACATTATAAATTGTATAAATAATATGATATACACATGATACATGACATGATTAATACATGCACATTGCATAGCTAATAAGATTGATATAAGGGCATATGATACATATGAAATACATGATATACATGTTGCATTGTATATGATAGAAATACATTATATGCATGAATTGATACTTAATATTGTATGATATGCATATAACATATATTTGTTGGCTTAATATGACAAGTATGTTGATACACAAGAAATGACATATAAATTGAGATAAAAGGCATAATTTATAGATATGTACAGATTCACGATAGACTTATCGCATTGTACTAGACATGAGTATAGGAATAATAGAACACATTGATCTTTCATATAACTACTTATCACTGAATCTAAATTATTTTACTTTTAATGATTTTTCTTAATCATATGAAGTGATACTGCTTATATTGACTGCTACATGTTTATACTGATTTTGATTGAATGATTACAAGTATATTATTTCCTAGTATTATGCATTAATTGTAATTGCATATTATGGTAATCTACTAAGTTGTTAGCTCATCCTATGTTTTTTATTTATTTTCAGTAAGGGGTCAGGATCTAGTAGAGTGAGGCAAATCAAGATTCAGGTTTTGTTTTATTTTTTATATTTTTAGTTTTATTATTTTATAGTTAAGGAAGAGAGAGAGATATTGATGTATTGATTTGATCTCCTGATTATTATAAATGAAAATTTGATGAATAAATATAGAAATATTTTGATGCATATATTTTATAGTTATTTTTGCTAGTTTTTATTAAATAAATATAATTATATGCTCTAGTAGATTAATTAAGAGATGAAATGGATAGTTCTTCTATAACTAGATCCTAGGTGTTAAATAACATACCCTTTTAACCTCTATTTTGAATTATATTTGCTTATAACTTTAAGAATCTAATTTAATAATATTAGGTCATACTAAATTATGTTTAATAACATTAAGATATAAAATATAAGCTTAAGATCGTAGGATTAACACCTTGTAGGTTTCCTTGTGTTAATGTTAAAAATTGTCTATATAATTTATTATTATGATGTTCAGTTAATATTTTGATCTTAGCATTTACTTTATTTTTTTGCTCATTTTAGTTTAGTCTTATAATTTATATATTCCTTAGTATGCATATTATTCTAATATATTTTAGGATATCCAACTAATTTCATTTAAAAATAATAATCATTTGGTGGTCATTGGCAAGATACTACAGAGTTTTAGAGTTCTATTGCTTGCTATATTGTGATATAAATCTTTTTCTACATAAATATATGTGTCATATCAAGTAGTAAAATAATGAGTTGAGTATTGTTCCCATGAGGATCTAAATTACCCTAAAGTCACTATATTATTACTACTATGAACAACTTAATTTATCTTATCGATCAATAAAAAGAGTATACTATTGAACATTAATAGCTACATATTCAAGAAGCATATTTTGTATTTGTAAAGTACTCTAAACCTATGATATTTAAAAATACATGTTTGTAATAGTTAATTTTTTCTAATGTTGTTGTGAATCATATGTTAAGTTCATTAAAATGTCAGCTAATATTTCTCACAACTATAGTTTTAATATCTCTTTAAGATCCCATAAATCTAACTACAATATGTTAATCAATGACAAAGTTTAATTTTGAATCCCCTAATTGTTCTTCTACTATGAGCCCAAAATCGGTCTAATATGAGCCCAAATGGGCTCAAATCAAGGGCTTAAAGAATATTGGGAAGCTTTAGAACATTAATTGGATAATCAAATGATATCTAAATATAGCATGCTTATAATAGAATTGAGCAGCTCGATGAGATGAATCTAACGATCCTAAGATCACTTAGTTTCGATATCATTAAGGTAACTAAATATTGAAAGAATGCTCTATGATTAAGGGAATCAATATGAGTCATCTGATAGAGCACTCCAAAATTATTCATATTTACAGAGCATGTCACTCTTAAAATCTTTAAATAGACCCCCACTCTCTACATGAGGGAGAACTTTGGAGGTTTGGGACCTTAGAGGCTTAGAACCAAGGGTAGAGACTCTAGAAACTCTGAGGCTTTAAGAATCCCAGGGCTCCACCAAAGCACCATGGCTATTAAACCCTCATCACCAGACCACCCTTGTCCGACCACACCATCAAACATTCGTCCGACAACCATCACTAGGCCTTCGTCTGACCTCCATCTCCTGGCGACTATAGTCCCTCCGACCATCGTCACCCATCGATTACAGTCCCTCTGACCATCGTTGTATATCAACAATAGTCCCTCCAACCAATGTCTCCCACTGACTACAGTCTCTCCAACGACTGTCACCCACCGACTATGGTCCCTCCGACCAACGTCGCCCACTGACTATGTTGCCTCAAACCACCGCTTCCTGCCAACTACAATCCTTCTTACCTTCATTACCCACTGACTACGATCCCTCCGACCACCGTTGCTCGCCAATTACTGTCCCTCAGATCACCGTCGCCCACCAAATGCGATCCCTTTGATCACCATCATCTATCAATTTACTATGGTCCCACCGACCACCATCACCTGCCAACTATGGTCTCTACGATCTCCGTCTCCAGCTAACTACAATCTCTCCGACCTTTATCACCAGACAACGGTCCTCTCTGTCTCAGTCGCCCAACAACGACACCTCCAACCTTAATCACTTGACTATGATCTTCTCGACCAAATAAACAGGCCAACATTCTCTTATCTCCAGATTCTTCAACTCCCACTTTGTAATGCATTCTATATGATGTATATTTTCTACATTGAGCTAAGGCCTTCCCCCGAGTAAGAGCATCATTTGTAATCGATTACTAACACTAGTAAAATCATTTTAACTAGGCCTGACCCTGTGCATTTTTATATTTTCAAGGTTTTCATGCAAAAATCTTAGTATATTTTAAGACTCTTGCACCTCTCTCTTATATGTTTGTGTGCTAGATCTTTGTACAAAGTTGGGATGCCAAACTAGATATTTCTCTAACACCACGAATGTTTTAGGATGCAAACAAGTATACTCTTTTAGAGCTTTAAGAATGATTTGGTCATGGTAGAGTATTCTAGAGGCATATGCTAAAGGCTAATTTATTTCGCAATGATCTTGCTAGCATGTCAAGGGATAAAATATGAGTGGAAGTCCTTAAAAGATCTAAGATTTCTCCTCTGATATGGCCGGTAAGAATGTTTAAATTGGCTAATATTCTATTGAACAAGGTTACTCTAAGTATAAACACTAGATTGGTCGATTATAAGTAATACTCTGAATTCTACAGGCTAGAATGATGAAATCAAATGAAACATAATTAAAATCTCATTACACAAGGATGGTTTTGATGAGGCGTGTATAATAAGGTGTTACACTTAATTCCCTCGTACTCTAAATTATATAACTAAGATTTTTTTAACAAATATAGTCCTCATTTATGCACATATCTTCTCTTTAATCTTCTTTTTATTTCCCTCTAAATCTTTGGACTCCTTTGGTAGTTGTAGAGAAATGGTTAAGGCATGATGATTTGTCGACTTCAAATCAATGCTTCTTGCTAGAAAAAGATGGAGGGTGTAGGTTAATTAAAGAGGCATTGGTTATAGTGGTAGCAACAACAACTACTCAACAACAACAACAACAACATCAAGCCTTTATCCCACGACGTGGGGTCGGCTACATGAATCCTTTTTCTCCATTGTGTCCTATTAAAAGTCAAATTCTCGTTTAAATCTAATAAAGAAAGGTCATTCTTAATATTTTCTAACCAAGTCTTTTGAGGTCTACCCCTACCTTTCTTAACATAAGTCAAATCTAATACCTCTACTCTCCTAATCGGGTCATCAGAAGGCCGCCGTTTTATGTGACCAAACCATCTAAGGCGACTCTCTCTAATCTTATCTTCTACTGGAGCTACTCCAACCTTTTCACGTATATGCTCATTTCGTATCCTATCTCTAAGGGTAAAGCCACTCATCCACCTGAGCATCCTCATCTCTGCCACACTTAACTTAGTATTATGCTTCTCTTTTAATGGCCAACATTCGGCACCATAAAGCATTGCAGGCCTCACTACCATCTTATAGAACTTTCCCTTAAGTTTGAGGGGTACATTTCTATCACATAACAAGCCCGATGCATTCCTCCACTTCAACCATCCAACTTGAATTCTGCTGATAATATCCCCATCTATTTCACCATCACTCTGAACAATAGATCCAAGATATCTAAAACGTGTACTCTTATTAATGACTTGATCGCCCAAAGTCACAATCTCCTCACTAGGTCTATTACTACCAAAATTACACTCCATATATTCCGTTTTAGATCTACTCAAGCGAAAACCTTTAGACTCTAAGGTTGACCTCCATAATTCAAGTTTACCTTCAACTCCCTTTCTAGTCTTATCAACAAGAAGAATATCATCAGCAAAAAGCATACACCAAGGTACATCCTCTTGCAAATGTCTAGTCAGAACATCCATGACTAAAGCAAAAAGATATGGGCTTAAGGCTGATCCTTGATGTAACCCAACCGAAATAGAGAAATACTTGGTCAAACCACCTTGTCTTTGAACACAAGTAATAGCTCCTGCATACATATCTTTAATGATTTGAATATAAGCATTATTGACTCCTTTCTTTTCAAGAACTCTCCATAGCACTTCTCTTGGAACTTTATCATATGCTTTTTCTAAATCAATAAATATCATATGTAGATCCTCCTTATTTTCTCTATATTTCTCCATCAAACCTCTTAATAAATGAATGGCTTCCATAGTCGACCTACCCGGCATGAATCCAAATTGATTATGAGAAACATTAGTATCACGCCGCAACCTATGCTCCATAACTCGCTCCCAAAGTTTTAAAGTATGACACATTAACTTAATACCTCTATAATTCGCACAATCTTGTGCATCACCTTTATTCTTAAAAATAGGAATTAACACACTCATTCTCCACTCATCTGGCATCTTTTTAGTCTTCAAAATAGTATTAAAAAGTTTAGTAAGCCATGAAATTCTTTCATCTCCTAAGCATTTCCACACTTCTATTGGAATATCATCAGGTCCAACAGCTTTTCCACCCTTCATTTTCTTTAAAGCCTCTCTAACTTCAGTTTTACTAATACGCCGATAAAAACAGAAATCTTTATTTTCATTTAGGGTGCTAAGGTCATTATAGTCAATCTTATATTCACAATCTTCATTAAAAAGTTTAGCAAAATATCTCATCAATCTTTGTTGAATATCATCTTCTAAGAAAAGTATTTTTTGATCTTCATCTTTAATACACTTCACTTGAACTAAATCCTTACTATTCCTATCTCTTTGTTTGGCTAACTTATACATATATCTTTCTCCCTCTTTAGTATCTAATCTATTAGATAAATCACTAAAAGCTAATGTCTTTGCATCGCATATTGCTTTCTTAGCATCCTTACGAGCCACTTTATAAATTTCCCAATTATCAGAATTTTTAAAATTAAACCAATTTTTATAACAAGCTTCTTATTTTTAATCTTTTCTTGCACATTTGGATTCCACCACCAACTACTTTTACTATTAGGAGCTTTTCCCTTTGATACTCCAAGGATATCTTTTGCAATATTCTTAATATCACTAGCCACTTTTTCCCACATAATATTAGCATCCTCATGCACAGACAAAATCTTAAGATCTAAGATCTTATTTTCAAAAATATTTTTGTTAATATTCTTTAAATGCCCCCATCTAATCCTAGAAAATCGTTTTACTTTATTTTTTATTTTATGCCCCTTTATCTTAAAATCCAAAACTAATAATCGATGTTGGGTACATAAATTTTCACTCGGAATAACTTTACAATCTTTGCAATCTAAACGATTTAGTTTTCTAATAAGAAAATAGTCAATCTGTGTTGTACTATATCCATTTTTATAAGTGATGAGATGCTCATTTCTTTTCTTAAATAAGGTATTAACAATTGAAAAATCATAAGCTAAAACAAAAATCCAATATAGTCTTGCCACCTTCATTCGTAGTTCCAAATCCATGGCCACCATGAATGCTTTTAAAATCATTTATCTCTCTACCAACATATCCATTTAAATCTCCTCCAATCAAAACTCATTCTTCAAGAGGTATCTTTTGTATTAATTCTTCTAAGTCATTCCAAAAATTTAATTTAGAACTCATATACAAACCTACTTGAGGAGCATAAGCACTTATAATATTAATAATCTTATCATCAACAACAATCTTTAAAGTTATAATTCTATCTCCAATCCTATTAATTTTTATAACATTATTCTTTAAACTCTTATCTATAATAACACCTACACCATTTCTAGTACGACTCCTACCCGAATACCAAAGTTTAAATCCTAAACTATCAATTTCCTTAGCCTTCTCACCAACCCATTTAGTTTCCTGAAATGCACAAAATATTTAACTTCCTATGAATCATAATATCTATTAATTCTATTAACTTTCCTGTAAGGGAACCTATATTCCAAGTTCCTATCCTAATTTTAGTTTCATGGACTAGCTTCTTTGCCCACATCCGTCCTTGATGTGGGAACCCTTGCCTATTTAACACTGCACCCGGGCGCCGGTGCAGCGGCCCTTACACACTTGTCACTGTATTCAGGCCATACAGCGCGTCGCTTCCAGGGGACGTCCTAGCATTAACATAATTTCTTAAAAGATTCATGTCATATTTGTTCGACAAGTTTTACGCTGGCTGTCGACGACCTAACGCAACCCTCCACTTTTCTCATCCAGGACTTGGGACCTGGCAATGGCAGTGTTAATGCAACAACAACTACTACACAACTAAAAATGTTGGTGGATGGGCAATAAGATAAATGCTCTTTCAAAGGTTTTTTTGCCACACAAATCAATAATTGGAGAGGTTAGAATGATTGTAATGAATTACTCTATACGTGTTACTAAAGCCACTAATGATGAGGGGATATGAGCCTCGAGAATAACATTATAAGGAAAAGTTTATGATGAGGTGATCTTAAAGTCAATAAGGGCATAGAAGTCAAAATAACTAGTGACAATAGATAAAGTAGTCCACACGATAGATCTGAAGATGATCAATGCTAGGGAAGCATTGGACAACTAAAGGGTAGTTTGATCCTTGAGAGTGATGAAAATTCATAGCAAAGAGAGATATGTTGGGAATATGTCTAGTGTGGAGTGGCTACATGGCACTTCTTTAGTGGTTAGAATAAGTGGCAATGACTTTAAAAGGATCAAGATAAAAGGTGGAATCTCTTGGAGTTTGAGGAATGAACTTGATGAAGTTGGAGGAGTATTTTGGGAGGATATGTTGCGAAGCGATTCTATCAATTTTTGGTGATTTGACCAACATGTCTAGGGATAAAGCTAAACAAAAATTCTTGGACTATTTGTGAGGTCTCCTATGATTCAGTCTGAAAGAAATTTTGAATTAGATGGTATTGTGCTATATAGCATTGATTTAAGTGTTAATGTTTAATTTCATGACTAACTGTGATAGTAAAACTGACTTAACTATTATATAAATTTCGTGACATGTCAATACTTTTAATGATGTGCATAAAATTAAATAAGGTATTATAGCATCTTGTAACAGCCCAAACTCTTAACTATCGAGATATTATCTACTTTAGCATAAGGGCCTCACTGGGGTTTCACACATCCTAAGTATTAAAACTCGTAATATTGATTCTTCTTCTTTAATTATTACTTGGAAGGTGTCAATAGTATGTTATAACATTTTAATTTTGTCATTAGTATTTGTTTGTAGTTTTTAATATTTGAATGCAAGCCCTCAAATTAAGATCTAATAATACTAATTTTAGCGGAATGATTTCAAGCACACAAAAATGCAATGAAAATTTATTTCTCTTAAAAAAATTGTGCATGCAAAAAGATGAATGCAGAATGTTATGAAAAACTTATTTAGGGCTTCAAGTACTTGCTCACCACCGAATTTCTACAAACATGGGTAAGAACAAGAAAATGTAAATCAATATGAATGCGTTGTATTTTACGTTTTAAATTTTTTTGTGCTTTTTAACCGCTTTGTGTTAAGAAAAGCAGGTGAAATGTTTCCTTTTATGCGTTTGGATATCACTTTTTGCCTGTTTTCTGTAAAGCAAAAGGTTAAAAAATTGCTTTTAAAACAGCTTTTTGCAAGCAAAAACAGCAGCACAAGCAAACACATATCAAAATACCTATCTTTCACAATCATGTCTATAGCAACATCTTGCAAATGCTGGGACTACATGCTAACTTAGTACAATAGAGACTGGTTTTTAAATGATTAGAGGAAGTAGAGATAATAATAAAGCTAATACAGTTCATATAAGTTGAATCACACATACTTCATAAATCATAGGACATCTAGATTATAAATTAGTCGTTAATCAAGGACATTTTGGTCCCCCTCGCTTTGTCTTCCAATTGTTGTAGCAGGGGCAGACCTCCTTGTGGGCAAAAGTCCCTGGAGGAACACACCTGCACTTCAAGCAGCATTTCTGGCAAAAGAACAGGCAGGGCTTCTTGTATGATGTTTTGGAACACCTGTACTGGCAAGCACCTGGGCACTCTGTGATCCATAGATCAAAATTTTAAAAATAACAAAAAATACAAAGATATATTCTTCTATTTTTTAACCCAAATGTGGGAATTATCAATTTATCAAAATTCTACTAAGTCTTCAAATCATGTAAAGCAATAAAAAGCTGAGTTTGTCTGTATTTGACCTTGCAACTCTTCTAATATGATGAATGGTTATTTATTTTTGAGAATTCTGAATTGCCATTCACAGTTTGTGGAGTAGGTGAATATACACCTGAAGGAAATTATCACTAAAGTTTGGTTTGGGGCAACTTTCTTGTATAAAAATTTCAAGTTCAAAAATATTTTGTACTAAAAAGGTCCTTTAAAAACAATAAGATAGCTGTATCAGAAAAAAAATTTTGTAGGAACCAAAGAGGCTCTATTTTATGTCAAATGATTGAATCGTTGCGAGAATGTATTGGATTTAATTAGCTTGACTGCCCTAAGCATGGCTGAATATGATTCACCCCTCACCTCATTTGTATAGTAGCATAATTTCTTCGCTCCACTTATTCAAAAGATGAGAGAGGAGATGAGAATAACTCAACAAAAGTAATAACTCTTTAAAATCCTGGGATTTCTATAAGATTTCCACAATAGTAGATGTTAGATGTCACTAATTGTCCTGTAAATTATCAAGGACCAGCAGTTTTACAAACAAAGAAAGCAACAAGTTAACCAGTTAATTCCTGAGTAGTTATTGATTCAGAAAAGATCCTACATTTGTGAAAAATTGGAGGAAAATAAGCTTCACAAAAATAAAATTTTTATTTCTGTCTTTAGAAACCCATTGGCTCCATTTGCCCTTTAATGCCACACTTAGGCACTAATTTTATATTCCTTTTCCCTTTCAACAACACCAAATGACAATCTATCAATGCTTTACTATCCAAGAAGAAACTAGACTAATATTGCTTGGGAAAAAGAAAACAATAAGCCAATAAGAAGCAAATGGATAGCCATAGAAAAACCTGCAGCACTGAACCCAGAATGCTTGTGCTTTTGCTGCAATTAAATGAGCACTTCATAAGTATACATGCACTGATGAAAGCTGAAAAATTACACCAATTTCTTTACTAACAGAGGTTTCTAGTCATTTACTTGCCTTCTTTGCAGCCAGACTCATCCCAAGCTCCCCATTTATGATGTACTGAAACAGTAAGTAAATAAGAAAAGTTTTGCACATAGTAACAAAATGCTGAAATCAAAGGGTAGTTTAAGTACCTCCGAAGCAGCCATTACTGTACAAGAGAAGAGTAAGACAATAAAGAAGAAGAAGGAACTTGCAGATCTTATCATTTTTGTATCTTACTAGGGAGGCTCGCACAGTTCAGAGCTCTTGATAAAGTACTAGTGATCTGAAGATGAATATTTATTGAAGCCTCCACTAGCTAACTTTTGCTGCACTCCACTTTTACTTTTATAAGACTTTCACTTGCTTTCTCCTGATTTTAATGGATGCAAATTAAACTGAGGGGGAAAGGAACAGATTTAGATAAATGGCAGGCAACAGTACAATTTTGTTGCTTTAAACGGTCCTCAGTTGAATTCAAAGCTGCAGTCATAGCCTTTCAGATTCATGCTTGGTTAAGCAAGGACAGTACCTCTTCTGTTCTGAAGCATTTACTCTCCCGTAAACTATGGAGTTCTGTGGCAAATTTTAGGTGGGAATCACATGGCATATTGAATAAATGAACCAAATAGGATCTCTCTCTCCCTCTCTCTACGTTTGTTTACTGAATATGCCATGTGATTTGTAGCTAAAATTGGCCACCAAACTCCATGGTTTACAGGATAGAGTTGCCTATGGGTAGATAGATCTCATCTCAAGTGCTCATTGTGGAGGAATCTTTGCAGTCTAATCAAAGAAAAGAGGTGGAGTGATTCTTATAGAAATGTCCCATAGCTTAAGATTGGAGGAAGAGAAAAAATAAAAGAGAAAATTTGATGGAAATAATGGGTGCATTTTTCCTCTCTATTTTCTACGTCTTCTCACTTTCTTGTCAAGTGAATTTTGGTGAGGATCATGAAGTAGATACTTTTATATATATTACATAATGATAATTTTAAAAGCATAGTTTAATTCTCTTTCAAGATTAAAAGCTTATTTTTTGAGAAATTTTTTATTAATTTAATTTATTATTTATTATTTTTTTATCAAATATTATGCACTCGTTAATCTGTTGGTTGGGAGTTTAGACTATCAACTAAGAGATCTTGAATTCAAAGCTCACATATGTGATGTGTTGGTGAGTTTGCGTTTGATTCCCTCAAAAGTCCCAAAAAAAGTCCACTATGACTTCGTTTGGGACGACTTTTTTTCTGCTTCCTAAAGTAGATTTCTAGTATAGTATAAAAATTTAATTTTTGTACTTAAAAACTGCTTTATGAAGCAATAAGAAAGCCGTCCCAAATGAAGCCTAAATTTTATATATTTTTATATTTTTATATACAGATGCATCAATGGTATGCATTTTTAAGGGCTGGCTGAGAACTTATAAATGTAGAGTTTGATTGACTAAACTTAGAAAACACCCATCATAATTGAGCTTCGAATTTGGCCTGTGGAAACCCACGTGAGTGAGTGACCCCTCACATAAATCTACTTAAAAAAATAATGCTATGGTAAAAAATTTATATTTTTAGTTGAGGAAATTTATATTGAGCAGTTACCAACTGATGATGTGCATAAATTTTTATGAAATTTTTTTGGAGCTTCTCTTGAACGATATAAGAAAGTGACTATATTTTTATTTGGGTGGGAAGGATTTTTATTGATTCATCTAATTAAGTGATGATGTGATATGAATTTTGATATAAATTGGCAGGTTCTATTTTGAGTTTTCATTGTTTTAGAGGTCACATAATAAGCTTCATTTTGATGAAATTTCTACTTTCTCTTGCATAAAATGCCTTGAAGACCGTAAATGTTGAACGCTATGGCCTCCGTTGAAACAGTTTTCTTAATGTTTTATAAAGTTGTAGCAGAGAATGTAATTTTTTAAATATATTGTAGAAAACAACTTTTTTGTACAAAAGTTTTTTGATAGCAGCTAAAAGATAGTGATCAAACTGCATTTATGATTGCATCTAAAAAACAAAGTAGAAAGAAAATTGTCCCAAAGGAAGCCTAAAATAACATCAGATTATATAAACAATGGGTGCTTATTGGTAGGGTTTGAGTCAACCTGACTTGTGAGCTGGCTCAAGCTTGACTTAATAAATGGATCGTGAGCCGAGCTCGATGAACTGACAAACCGAGTCAGCCCGCTGATCTAACGAGCCGAAGTCAATGAGCTAACGAGTCAAGCCCCGACTTGACTCGTTAGCTCGTGAGCCGGATTATTTATAGAGTATTTTCTCAATTAACTCGCAAAGTTAGGTTTGAATTTGATATGAGTTATTCAAATCCACTATTTTTTTCAATGCTCATGGAGCATTTCCTATGATTTGAGCATGGGTCTAAATTTTCAAAACCTATTTTTTTAATGCTTATGGACCAATTCTATATATTCTCTATAAAACCAAAATAAAGATATGACATTACGAAATTTTAAATATCAATGATAGGATGCTTTAACCCATATGAAAATTTGTTTAAGTTTGCAAGTAATCTGTTTATTTTAATTGATCCTAAAATTTATGAGTGAGATGAGAATTTTGTATTTTCTTTAAATGGAAAGGACAATAAATTGGGATTGGATACTCTCATTATCTTCATCATTCTCAAGAAATCTAACATTCCTTAACACCATAATTTTCTTTGAATGGAAAGGAAAATAAAAAATTTTACCCCTTAGATTTTTTTTAATATAAAATGAAAAATATTTTTCCAAATATGAATTTTTGCCTTGTGGATTATATATTCTAATTTCAATTGAACAATCTCATATATATTATCAACATATACTCCACCACCATCAACAAAGATTTATTGAAGTTTTTGCAGCCTTTAGACCTTTAAGCTCCAATTTTAACCTTTAACGGGCGGCCACTTCCCCCCTTGAAATTTATTACAAACATTTCTTCCTTGGTTGAGGCTCATTTTTTTTGATTTCAATATCATCAATACCATTGTTAATACCTAATATTATTAATGTTGACACTTAATGCCGATATTAAGTCGAGAATTAAGCATCATTTTTAGAGATGACTAAAATATACGCACACATTTAGGCTTCATTTGGGACGACTTTTTTATTGCTTCTTAAAGCTGCTTTCTAGTACAAAAATTAAAAATTTTATACAAGAAAACTGATTTAAGAAGCAGTATGAAAGCAATCCCACACGAAGACTTATATATATGAGATTAGAGCAAATAATGAAAGAAAAGAAGTCATAAATTTCGACAAGAATGTACAAAAATATGGAATGATGTAGATCACTGAATTCTCTTCCAAGTAAGATAGAACAGTATATTGCCTACCATTTCAACAAATACATCTACATCAAGAATGCAGTATAGAAATTACTGACCAATAATTACTCAAAGCTCTTTTAAAAGTAAGTAATTTGTAATAACTTTAAAAAAAAAAATTGTGAATCATGTAAAGATCAATGTGAGAATTTTCAAAAAATTTCAATTCATTTTGATAAGAGTAAAACACAATAAATTCTTGCAGTATGTAATCATCTAATAGATTTGATAAATTGGTGATCATAAATTTTACATCCTAGCAAACGATAGTGCCTTAATTAAAAAAATTTATGAAAATAGTACATTTACAAAAAAAAAAAAAAAGAAGATAATAATTTTTTTTACATGGTGTGTTTATAGAAACTCCTTGAAAATAGAAACACTTTAGTACAAAATTTTTACTTTTTTTACTAAAAAGTTGTTTTAAGAAGCAGTAAGAAAGTTATCCCAAAAGAAGCCTATATAAGTTATCAAGCATCAATAGGTGCTTATTTCATCTAATCATTGGCCACTTTTTTCTCCACGTTTTTTTCTTATTTTGATTGTAATATTTTTTTATCAAATCTATGTATTTCCTCAATTATTATTATATGTTTTTGAATTTATTCATATGGTTGATTTATGTTTGTTTAATGAAATATGATGTTGTGCATAGGTATATGTAGTTGTGATGTAAACAAAATTATTTAATAAGTTTAAAATATAGTTAAAAATATAATTATAAAATTACCTAATAAGTTTAAATAATAACAAATCAAATGATACAAAGAAATAGTATTCAATATTGCTAGCCTATAATTTAAATCAACATATCTCAGAAGCATTTCAATAAATTTTTTGGGTTGTTAAAGAAAGAAAATATGATAGACAATCATAAGCATACTAAATTACTAATGTATATTTTATCAAACATTGATATGTAAGTTATATTTGAATGCAAAAAAAGATAAACTAATGTAATAATTGATAAAAATTGTATTGTATGGATGATAAGATTGAGGCTTCTTTTGGGATGGCTTTCTTTCTGCATCTTAAAGAAGCTTCTTAGTACAAAAATTAATTTTTTTATTAAGATGCTACTTTAAGAAGTAGTAAGAAAGCCGTTCCAAACGTAGGTTGAGATTGAATCCAAATACTGTGTTACAGATATTTATAAATCATAAACAAAAAATAATAATGCCAATAAAAAGGTTATCTCATTTAAGATCTTATTTTATATACTATTATCCCATGAATAAAAACATTATATTTTTCACTTGTGAGCTTTGTTGTATATATGAGATCGTATTACGAGAGAATAGGAAAACAACATATAGTATATCATCCATTACATGTGGAAGCATGAAAGTACTTTGATCGCATATATATGAAAGTGCTCAGATGACACTAGACAGTGCTCTGATACCACTTGAAAGTTCATTAGGGGTGTTAAACCCTATGAACTTAGTCCCAAGCTAACCAAGAGGGGGGTGAATTGGTATTTTAAAAAATTCTTTTCAACAAAAGCAATATTACAAACCAAATCACACCACAAAAAAAATAAGTGAGGAAATTAAAGTGCGAAAGCAATAAAACAATAACACAGAAATTTATAGTGGTTCGGTCAACTTGACCTACGTCCACTCCTTGGAGGCACCATCCAAGTATTGCACTACAAAATGTGTCTCTCCTTTAGTCCCCACGGCCAGGTAGGCGGAGAAGCCCTCACAAAGAAGTCCTTTTTTCCACCCCGGCAAGGCAGAGAACCTATCTCATTTGGCTTCCTCCTAAAGCTGGCAGAGAACCACGATCCATTACTGAAAACCTTACCTCTACCGACCCTTTCACGGACAAGAAACTCTAGACAAAGAAGAAGCAGAGCGATCCTTGAAGCACCCTTGTGAATCCCCTCACAAGCTCCCCCTCACAAGATCCTCTCTCTCTCTCTCTCTCTCTCTCTCTCTCTCTCTCTCTCTCTCTCTCTCTCTCTCTCTCTCTCTCTCTCTCTCCTCAAGGTCTTCTCAGGTCAAGGCAGCAGCAAAGATTATTCAAAACGTTGAACAAGAGCCCTTAAATAGAAGAGCTTCAAAGGAGCTCATTAATTACAAGTTGCCGACAATATCGTCCTGGCCGATATGGACATCGTCCTGGCCGATCAGTACAAATCTCAGAAGATCGACCAGAGCATCGCCCTGAATGCAAGCTAGATGATTTAAATTTGGCTTGATCATCCAGGATGATGACACGATCGTCCCGGCTGAGTAGTACAAATCAGAGAAAAATCGTTTAGAGCATCGCCCTGAATTCAAACTGGCCGATATTTATCGTCCAGAAGTAACTAAGGTTTTTGAACAGATCGGCCCGGCCGATCCTGAGATCGTCCAGGCTGATATGATCGTATCAATCATCCTTAATTACTTCCTTGATTTGTCAGATCAATTAAGGCATAATTATAAAATATCATCCAAGCCGATCCAAGATCGTCCTGACCGATTATCAAAAATACAGAATACCTTAATTGTTTATGGCGACAATTTCTTTCTGCTTTGAGCTTATCATCCAGGACGATTTGTTAATGATGGCTGCCTTAATTAAGAATCCTGATTAGAGTCTCTGTTTTAAACTCGATCGTCTAGGATAATCAAAGCATCGTCCAAGTTGATGTGAGCAAAAATAGAGATTCTAAGTCTCTCAAGTGTGTATGTGTGTGTAGGGTTACTTAGTATCAGTCTTTTTGACATTACAAACTGACTCAATAAGAGAAAAAAAAAGTAAAATACAGACTGACTCAACCCTAAACCTACGCAATCTTGAACTGACTTCGTTTGTTCGTCCGATCTTTGATTCCTGAAAAGTTAGAAGTAACAGGCAGTCCAAGAGAGTCAAAAGTGTTTGTCAATCATCAAAACATAAGTCATAAAAATAGATTTGCAACAATCTCCCCATTTTTTATGATGGCAAACACAAGTAGGAAAAACTCAGTAAAAATAGCAGTTCATTAAAATTTCAAAGTTACAAGCACACCAACTTTTCCTACCACATCCTACTCCCCCTTTTGTCATCACAAAAAGAGAGTCCTATACACACAAAAGAAAAAAAAATACAATAGAAGCTAAAACAACATACAAGACAAACTATAGAGAACAGAAAACAAAAAAAAATAAAAAAAATGAGGGACCCTGATCATCAGATGGAGGTGGTGGAGCCTGGTGAAAGTAGCTGGCTAGCGTAGTAAACTGAGCATTGAACCAGACGACGTCCTGGTCATGTTGTTGCTACTGGTGAGTAATGTAGCTATCAAAACAGGCTAATTCCTCTGTGCGGTGCTGCTCGTAGTGGGCCAAGTCATCAGAATGTTGCTGCTCCTGTTCAGCAACGTAAGCATCGAAGCGGGTCTCCCAACGATCAAACCTCTCCACTAATTGGTCAAGCTGTGAGTGCTGTCTAAGCGGAGTATGATCAGGAACAGGAGCGGGAGCCTCCTCCTCCTCAGCCCCACGAGGTTCCTCATCCCCTGGGTGGAGACGAGTACTGTGAAGGGTATTGAAGGAGCTATTTGAGTAGAAGAGAATTGGGATGTTGGGAGGAGCAGGATATTGAAGTTGGTATTTGGTTTCAAGGACATAGGCTATGAGGTGTTCTAAAGCTAGATTGGGTTTCCTCTTATGACTTGGATCGCGAATTATGGTTAAATGATCAATGTACCAAAAAATTAAATCAGCAGAATTAAATTCTTTATGAGACATGATGTAAAAAGTAGTCAGAGAAAGTAGAGGAGTGATGTGGATTCTGTCCCCGGCTTTTGAAATTATGGAGGTGCGAAGGACATGTTGGATTGTCCTAGCATCTTTGACTAAAGAGTTAGTCTCTCCAACATGAAAAGGTGCATTGGTCTGACGAAGAAAATGATTTGCCGTGGACCAGTCAAAGTCAGGATCTGAGACTATTATATGCAGCTTATCCCCGGTGGTGGATAGTTGCAAAAGTTCAACACAGTTCTGGTATATGATTTCGACCGGGCGTCGATTTACATAGGAGGTCAGGGCTGTGAAAGTAGGGTTTATATGGAGATTTACGAAGAATTCACGAAGAAGCTCAGTATAAAAGGGGACAACGAGAGAAAGAATGAAACAAAGAGAAGTGAGAGCAAAGAGATTCATTACCGGATATGAAAGGTGGACAGGATTGATGATTCTGGAGATAGTTATCCCACATTCTTTATATTGATGGTAAGCAGCTTCAACTTCTGCCTCCCTAAAACGAGGATTAATCCTAGCCCTCGAAGAACTTCTAGAAGCTTGTCGGACTCGCTTCCCACTAGCCATAGCAAGAAATCAGTAAGAAATCACAAGAGAAGAAGAGGTGTGAGGTGAAGAAATATGGTTGGAATGGCCTGAATTTAAAGAAACAGACGAATCATCCAGGACGATCGCAGAATCGTCCAGGACGATTTGGTGCAGTTATTACGTACAGGCCGATTGGTAAAAAAGACGGTCTGATCTACCGGGCCGATCAGATATCGGCCAAGGCGATTAGACACATGCGATCATCCCGTGGAGTCAAGCCGGACGACTGTTGAAAAAGTATATCGTCCGGGCCGATTAGTTGTATTGTCCAGGACGATGCATAATAATTGATCGTACCGGCCGAAGTTAAAACATTTTAAATATGTGCCACGTGTATCGTCCAAAATGAATAATGGATCAGCCAGGATGATTGTCATATAATGGATCGTCCGGGGCCAAATTTAATGATTTTAAACGATCGACACGTAGATCGTCCAGGACGATCAAGTGTATCGGCCAGGACGATGACCATAAAATGCATCGACTAAGACGAAGATAATATCGGCCAAAATGATCAACATGATTGCAACAGAGTTCGATCAAATCGTTCAGAATGATAATGGATCGTCCAGGACGAGAGTTGTAGTAAGCACAGAAAAGCTCAGCAGATGGAAATTTGAAGAGAATTTGTCCTATCGTCCAGGACGATAAAAGTATCGGCCAGGACGATGTGACTAGAATATGAAAATCAATGAAGGATGGTGATGATCAAAGCCCTCAATAATAAAACAAAAGAAAAATAGAAAAAAAGAAAAAGAACAGCAATAAAAAAGGCTAAAAACAACCAATTTAAAAAGAAACCAAATATTTTGTTTTTTTTTTATATATATATATATATATATATATATATATATTGTCAAAGCAATTCATATGAGAATTTCTCAAATAATTTAAACTTTAGAGTTTTAAGAGATCAATATGTTAACAAATTTCAATTGGAAGAAGGTAGAATATCTGATTCTGTTAACCCTAGATCGGACATCCTTCAGGGTATAAATTGTCTTTTGAAAAACAGAGGCCTAACTCAGAATAACTAAATAGGATAAAAAGAAGATCCATTCAAAACTTGTTTACAAAGAAAATATCTCATAAATAATATGTCAAAGTAATTTTTCTTAATCATAGAATTTGAAATCAAGCCTTTGAAAATCTCACATAATCCATAAGTTCTTCTAAGTTTTAAAAGTGTTGAAAGGAGATGATAGCTTACTTTTTAGTGGGCTCATTTTATGCCTCTTGAATCTTTGATTGGCTCTTTGAGCATCTTTTGATTTTTGATACACATTTGTGTATATACTTTTTATTTCAATTTTGGTATCTTTTCCGCTTTCCTTTTTGTCTTTTGCAAGCTCAATTCTCTTTTGCAAACTCTTAAAAGAAGTTCTTAGTTGTGAGTATATCTTCTAGATATTAGAGAATATGAGTACTCTCTCTAACATAGGGAAGAACTACCCATAAAATAAAATCAAAAATCATATAATCAGTGCAAAGGCAAGATCTCAATTAACTTTAGAGATATATAAGAACTTTAGATATTATGCACAAGATAGATTTTTGTAGAAAGATAAAAAGAATCTTAGTTTAAAAAACCATTGGCTAAAATGAGTTAGACTTTTGTTTAGAGAAGAAAATTATACCACTAAACAAGGTCAGAAGGAGGGAAACCATCAACGGTATTCCTCCTTTTAACCGATTTAGAAATGCTAAACATAATCTCTAAAATTCCAAAATTTAAAAGCTTAAGAAAATAATCATATATGAAACCAAACATAAAAAAAAAATAAAATGAAAACAAAATAATCTAGAACAACACAAAGCTAGCACACAACAAAAATAACACAAAACTAATCAAAGAAGAACATTTCAAAAAATTATGAAGCAGCAAGTTTAAGCAATTTTGAGCTGCGAGCCTCCATATGTCCAATTTTCTTATGCTCCCACGAGGTCTTTGGTGAGAGCACGCCTGTAAAATTTAACAACAATCAGATTTAGGAACCCAACCTAGTTTGGGTCCCTTCTTAGGAAAAGTATAATACAATGTAGGTGTGGTATGCTGTGAATCATGTACCTTAGGTCTCCACATCCAATGTGTGCTATGGTGAACAGTGCAAGTGTGTGACATGTGTCTTGGCATGCCACAAGAAAAGCATCTAACTCTAAAAAAAGGATTTCTTAAACAGTTTGAGTTATAATGCCTCTTCCTAGGTCTTGGCTTTTGATCAAAGTAGG
Organism: Dendrobium nobile; assembly: GCA_022539455.1. NCBI lineage: Eukaryota > Viridiplantae > Streptophyta > Magnoliopsida > Asparagales > Orchidaceae > Dendrobium > Dendrobium nobile. The sequence continues at coordinate 21,792,630 of CM039723.1, forward strand.
CGTCATCCAAGTTTTCTTAAGTGTGTTCAATTCATTTTTAATCCTCAAGTTTGTATTTTTTAGAACATCATTCTTAACCCTCAAGTTTTTTTCTTTCTCTTTAGATTTCTTGAAATCAGATTCAAGTGATGTGTGTGAAACTTTTAATGCATCATGCTCATTAATTAATTCCGAATGCTTTTTGTTCAAATCATCAAATTCATCAAGAAGAGCCATGTGATTAGAATCAATTGTTGAATAATCTTTAAGAATAACTTCATACTCTTTTTGCAAATTTATAAGTTCCAATTTTAAGTTAGCATGAGTCTTCTTAAGTTTTTTGTATGATGCATGAATTTTCTCACAAATCTCAAATAATTCATCATAGGTTGGTTTATATACCTCATCCTCATCACTTTACTCTAGATGATCTTCCCCCATTAAGCACAGGTTTGTAGTCTCTTCCTCTGGTTCAGTCTCAGAGGAATCAGTACCAGATTCTGCCCAGAACGCCTTTTGGATTCTCTTATTGTCCTTCCTAAACTTAGGTTTCTCCTCGCCCTTTTCCTTTTCCTTGCTTGGATGATCTTGAAGTGTAGGACAATCGGTTTTCACATGTTCAGGCTTCCTGCATTCATAAAAAATGACATCAGAAGATCCTTTAGAATATTTATGATCCTTACATTTTTCTCTACTGATGCTTTTGCTTCTTTCTTAGAAAGCTTTTGAATTACCTTGTGATGAAGGAAATTCCATCGCTTTCAGACCCGGAAGTTTCATAATCTGATTTGTGCGCCTTCAGTGCAACTGTTTTCTCCTTCTTCTTCTTACATGCATCAAGATTTCTTTGATTCACCCCTTGCTCGTAAGCAATGAGTGAGCCAAGTAAATTATCAATCGAATACGTGTTCAAATCCTTAGATTCAGTTATAGCAGTGATTTTAGCATCAAAAGATGAAGGCAAGCATCTCAAAATTTTGTTTGCTTTTTCAAAATTCGGAAGTTCTCTTCCTAAGGCATGTAATGAAGTAACAATTTGAGTAAATCTTGTATATATGTCAGAAACAGATTCAGATGGTTTCATACGAAAAAGTTCATAGTCATGCAAAGAATATTCAAATGAGATTGTTTCACTTCATTGGTTTCTTCATAAGTGATACATAACCTATCCCAAATTTCTTTACCAATTTTACAAGTGGAAACACACATGTAATCCTCAGATTTTAAAGCACAGAAAAAATAGTTCAAACATTTTGCATTCAATTAGGCTAAATCTCTTTCATCCAAAGTCCATTCAGTAAAAGCAACTACAGTTTTAACACCATTAATTTCACGAGAATGTGGAGAATAACCTTCTTTGATAAGCATCCACATACGATAGTCAGTTGATTGTAAAAAAGTAGACATGCAGATTTTTTAGAAATCAAAAGATAAATTATCAAACAGTGGAGGTCGTGTAATTGAATAACCTTCAGTAGTGTTTTTATTCCCAAAGTTAGCCATGGATCAAATTCAAAAAGTTTTCAAACTCAGTTTTTATGAATCCCGCTCAGATACCACTTGAAAGTGCTCAGATGACACTAAACAGTGCTCTGATACCACTTGAAAGTTCATTAGGGATGTTAAGCCCTATGAACTTAGTCATAAGCTAACAAAGAGGGGGGTGAATTGGTATTTTAAAAAAAATTCAACAAAAGCAATATCACAAATCAAATCACACCACAAGAAAAATAAGTGTGAAAGCAATAAAATAATAACACAGAAATTTATAGTGGTTCGGTCAACTTGACCTACGTCCACTCCTTGGAGGCACCCTCTAAGTATTGCACTATAAAACGTGTCTCTCTTTTAGCCCCCACGGCTAGGCTGAGAAGCCCTCACAAAGAAGTCCTTTTTGCCATCCCGGTAAGGCAGAGAACCTATCTCCTTTTGCTTCCTCCTGAAGCTGGCAGAGAACCACGATCCGTTGCTGAAAACCATACCTCTACCGACCCTTTCACGGACGAGAAACCCTAGACAAAGAAGAAGCAGAGCGATCCTTGAAGCACCCTTGTGAATCCCCTCACAAGCTCCCCCTCACAAGATCCTCTCTCTCTCTCTCTCTTTCTCTCCTCAAGGTATTCTCTCTTTCTCTCCTCAAGGTCTTCTCAGTTCAAGGCAGCAGCAAAGATTGTTCAAAATGTTGAACAAGAGCCCTTAAATAGAAGAGCTTCAAAGGAGCTCATTAATTGCAAGTTGCCGACAATATCGTCCAGGCCAATATGAACATCGTCCTGGCCGATCAGTACAAATCTCAGAAAATCGGCTAGAGCATCGCCCTGAATGCAAGCTGGATGATTTAAAATTGGCTTGATCGTCCAGGACGATGGCATGATCGTCCAGGACGATGGCATGATCGTCCCGGCCGAGCAGTACAAATCAGAGAAAAATCATCTAGAGCATCGCCCTGAATTCAAGCTGGCCAATATTTATCATCCATGAGTAACTAAGGTTTTTGAACAGATTGGCCCGGCCGATCCTGAGATCGTCCAGGCCGATATGATTGTATCAATCATCCTTAATTACTTCCTTGATTTGTCAGATCAATTAAGGCATAATTGTAAAATATCGTCCAGGCCGATCCAAGATCGTCCTGACCGATTACCAAAAATACAAAATACCTTAATTATTTATGGCGGCAATTTCTTTCTACTTTGAGCTTATCGTCCTGGCCGATACACGTATCGTTTAGGACAATTTGTTAATGACGGCTGCCTTAATTAAGAATCTTGATTAGAGTCTCTGTTTTAAACTCGATCGTCCAGGACGATCAAAGCATCATCCAGGCCGATGTGAGCAAAAACAGAGATTCTAAGTCTCTCAAGTGTGTGTGTGTAGGGTTACTTAGTATCAGTCTTTTTGACATTACAAACTGATTCAAGAAGAGAAAAAAAGTAAAATACAGACTGACTCAACCCTAAACCTACGCAATCTTGAATTGGCTTTGTTTGTTCGTCCGATCTTTGATTTCTAAAAAGTTAGAAGTAACAGGCAGTCCAAGAGAGTCAAAAGTGTTTGTCAATCATCAAAACATAAGTCATGAAAAAAGATTTGCAACAATATATAGAGTTTGTTTTATAGCCATAAAAATATCAGACTTAGCTTATGAATTGTTGGTTGCATGCCATGTAGCCAAGCTTTCCCATTATACTTATGTTGGCCATTCATAATTACTCATTATAATCTTTCTTCAAATAAGTGCATAATTGATTTTAACATATTTGTAATGATCATAATGCTCTGCCCACACAATCTAGTAGAAAAAATAGATGTATACATATAATTGTTGATAAATAAACTAAAAATCTTATAAAAAGAAAGTAGAGATGAGCCTCCTCTAAGGTCAATATACTCCATTTTTTAGTAATAAGAGGAAGATTAATTTATGTGCTCATACCACCACTAAATATTTCGAAGTGACAAAAACTTCCACCACTACAACTCATACCCCCTCCACCAAGATATAGTCCAACCAACCACTCTTAAGATTATGCATATGCTACACTATTTTATACATATTTCTAATTCAGATTTCCACCATCTAATGTTGGCCTATCTGCCTTCTATCATCAATCATATGCATAGTTTGACTACTACTATCACCATAAGGCTTTACAAGAAAGCTCAAATCATACTATAAAGTTCTCATTAGCCGGATAAATTAATAACATGTGTCTTATCAAACATATCAAGTATATATTTGAAAAGTCACCATTAAAACTTTTCAATGAAGATTGTGAGAATACGATTGAATTTAGTGACCTTAATATCCTGTATAAAAATAATGATTTATGTTTTTATCGATGTATAATTAGTAAAACCGAAGTTAGAGAGGTTTGGAGAATGAGTGTGTTGATTCCTATTTTTAAGAATAAAAGTGATGCACAAGATTGTGTGAATTATAAAGGAATTAAGTTAATGTATAATACTTTAAAACTAGGGAGCGAGTTATGGAGCGTAGGTTGCAACGTGATACTAATGTTTCTCAAAATCAATTTGGATTCATGCCGAGAAGGTCTACTATGGGAGCCATACATTTATTGAAAGGTTTGATGGAGAAATATAGAGAGAATATGGAGGTTCTACATATGATTTTTATTGATTTAGAGAAAGCATATGATAAAGTTCCATGAACATGAAAAGTGATATGGAGAGTTCTACATAAGAAAGGAGTTAATAATACTTATATTCAAGTTATTAAGGATATATATGCAAGAGCTATTACTTGTGTTCAAACACAAGGTGGTTTGATAAAGTATTTTCCTATTTTGGTTGGATTACATATCTTTTTGCTTTAGTCATGGATGTTCTCACTAGTCATTTGGAAGAGGATATACCTTGGTGTATGCTTTTTGCTGATTATATTCTTCTTCTTGATAAGACTAAAGAGGTAGTTGAAGCTAAACTCAAATTGTGGAGGTCAACCTTAGAGTCTAAAGGTTTTCGCTTGAGTATATCTAAAACTGAATATATTTAATATAATTTTACTAATAATAGACCTAGTGGGGGGATTGTGACTTTGGGTGATCAAGTCATTAATGAGAGTGCACATTTTAGATATCTTGGATCTATTATTCAGAGTGATGGTGAAATAGATGAGGGTATTATCAGAAGAATTTAAGTTGGATGGTTGAAGTGGAGGAATGCATCGGGCTTGCTGTGTAATATAAAAGTCCCCCTCAAACTTAAGGGAAAATTCTATAAGATGGTAGTCAGACCTTCAATGCTTTATGGTGCAGAATATTGGTCATTAAAAGAGAAGCATAATAGTAAGTTAAGTGTTATAGAGATGAGGATGCTCAGGTGGATGAGCAGCTTTACCCTTAGAGACATGATACAAAATGAGTATATACATGAAAAGGTTGGAGCAACTCCAATGTAAGATAAGATCAGAGAGAGTCGCCATATATGGATTGGTTACATAAAATGGCAGCCTCTCGATGATCCGGTTAGGAAAGTAGAGGTATTAGATTTTACTTATGTTAAGAAATGTAGAGGTAGACCTAAAAATATTTGTTTAGAAAATATTTGAAATGATCTTTCTTTATTAGATTTAAATGAGAACTTGACTTTTAACATGACACAATGGAGAAAAAGGATTCATATAGTTGACCCCACGTAGTGGGATAAAGGCTTCAAATTATTGTTGTTGTTATTGTTGTTGCCTTATTCTTACATAATATGTTAGATATTTACTTTGTGTGTTGATAACCATTTCAGGTACAACATACACCAAGCAAAGAATTGAATAATCAGCTCAGGACAATATAGTGTTAATGCATAACTCAGTCAGTATTTTATAGAGTATGTATTTTCATTTTTATTGAGTCAATTTTTGGATTAGATGTATGTTGGCTTAGCAATTGTTCACACACATAATGGGGGTTAAAATTTAATATTTTAATTTTTATGTTAATCATACTATAAGAAAAAGAATATATTATATGATATGTTCAAAAAGAAATTAATTAAAATATTTTAATTAAGTGAAATTAATTAAAATTAGAATACAACTAATCATATTATACGACCCTAAATTGAATTATACGATAATTTATTTTGATAAAACCTGATCGTTGAATCAATATTTTCTAAATTAGGTAAATTTGAATTTTGAAAACTAAAATGATTGTACTATATGAATCAATTCATACTAAATTGAAAATTAAGGTTTTGAAAAGCCATATTTATAAACTCTTGTTATATCCTATAGTAAGGGTCTTTGGGCAGCCAGAGTCATCTTCTTTGTGAAGGAGAGCTTGGAGAGAGCTCACATTCACAAGGAGGGATAAAAAGTGTAATAGTCCGTAGTTGACCCTACAAAATTTTTATTTTCAAGAGCCATTATATGTTCAAATCACAAACCATCTTTGCCATAATAAATATATTGCAGTTCTTTATTTACACTAATTTTTACGTAATCTTTAGACACTGGTGCAAATTCTTAAGAAATTAACACATATTGATATAAGTGGAGATTTTGGGACCATTAGGTATATGTTTTACAAATCGATTTACAAAAATTTTCTTAAGAAATTGGGCTATTTTATAAGTATTTTTCTATAATTTTTTAAGACCAAAAAAAATTTACATAGATTTTATACTAAAAATGATTAAATTAAATATTTATATTAATATTAAATTATTATTTTATTATACATATCTATAGCCACCTAATGTTTATTAAATAAGCTTTTTTACTTTCTAATTTTGACTAACAGAGAGCTGTAGATAGATTTTAAGGGAAATCTAGAGGAGAGGAAAAATAGAACCTAGAATTTGAAGGTTGTAGAGTGATTTTTGTCCAACGAATTTATTGGGAGATTTGCTTGTCTTATTGTAAGGAGGGAATCATTATCCTATTTTTTATTTCAATAATTTAGTATTTTGAGATTTTTTTGACCAAATTTGTAATTTCATTACCAAAAAATGAGGATAATTTTGTATTAATAAAACTTCCTTCATGTAACTTTTTATATTTTATAGAGATTAAGATTATGAATATTTTGAGTATTTATTTAAGATTTTTACTAGGTGATTTTGAAAATACAGTGATTTTTACCAATTTAAAATTTATTTTATCATCTAAAAATAATGCTTTAGTTTAACTTAAGCTTTGGAATGTTGTTATATATGATATTTAATAATTTAATTAATTTTAAAAAAGTGAATTTATTCTTAGTAAAACTTTCTGTTGTTAACTGTTAGGATATTCTGACACTTTATGTAATCTTTGAAGCTATTGCTTCAATTCCCCACTTAAAGCTGAAGTTTCCTACCCCATTGGGGATCGGAACCGTACGTGGAGATCAACAAGTAGTACAATCATGCTATCTTAGGCAAGCTCAACCACACTCATCAGTTACTCTGAGCATCGAGGACTTCGATCTTCGGAATGAAGATACCCCTCAAAGGGCCTCCCCTGTAGAAGATCTTACCTGTGTCTCTCTCTCAGAAGAGCATCCTTCAAGAACAGTACAGGTCGGATCACTCCTCTCAAATGAAGAGAAAAAGGAGTATATAGACTTTCTACGTACAAACCAAGATTTATTTGCATAGAGTCCAGCGGATATGCCTGGGATCAATCCTGAAGTAATTATGCACTCCCTTAAGATCAACCCAACATGCAAACTAGTGACCCAAAAGAAATGAAACTTCGCGCCAGATCGTCAACTGGCAATCGAACAGGAGGTTAATAAACTTTTAAACGCAAGATTTATAAAGGAGGTACACTATCCCACTTGGTTGGCCAACGTCGTGATGGTTCGAAAGGCAAGTGGAGCTTGGAGAATGTGTGTGGACTATACTGATCTCAACAAAGCTTGCCCCAAGGATAGTTTTCCACTTCCCCGGATAGATCAGCTAGTTGACGCCACCTCCGGACATCAGATGCTAAGCTTCATGGATGCTTATTCCAAAAAAATTCCTGAGGCGACTCCAAATGCACACTTGGAGGGGTTGAGGCGCATGTTGTAAGATCGATGGAGGCGGAAGCATTGTTCCAAGTTCAATATATGCTGGGACTTCTCGAGGCTCTTTACTAGCATGTCATCTACATATACTTCCATAGTGCGTCCGATAAGGTTCTTAAAAATCTTATTCATCAGGCGTTGATACGTTGCCCTGGCATTCTTGAGCCTGAATGACATTACTAGGTACCAGTATAATCCCTTATCTATTTGAAAAGCTATTGCTAAGATTTGATCACTAACATACATATTAATCCTTTATCGTACTTTGAGTTCAGTTGTAGGTTTTGGGACAGGTTAGACTTTTTAGCTCATTATATGTGATTAAATAATTTTAGGTCAAGACAAGAGAGAAGAAATATGAGATTGATTAGGATTCTTCAAGTTTATATTCTTATTATTTTAGCTATTTTTTTGTACTCACGACAGAGTAATTATATAAATGTAAGATCCTAAGTAGTGTACATATTTTTTTAATAAAGAAATACAAATATATATTAATATTTTGACCAACAATTCTATTTTCACTAATATTTTTATTGATAAAAGAAATTAGGTTGCTCTGATTATATAAATTAAAAGATAAAAGAATAATTCTTCCAAATTAGATTTTGGGTGTGCGCGTCTTTGAGAGAGTCAAGGGGTGTGAGAGGGGTCATACGGTTGCCTTGGAATCTTGGATCCTTTGGTTGAGTTTGTTGAAGCTCTTGGAGGAGAGCTTTAGGAAGGAGAGTTTTTCGGTTCAAAGACTCATTAGCTAAGGAGGCTAGGGTTTTAACATCTCTATTAGAGATGAAAGCGAGAGGAAACATTTTCTTTTCCATTGGGCTTGGAAGCGAAAGGAGGGATAGATATCTCTACCGAGCTTGGAAACCATCAAGCCCCATAATCTAATTTAAAATATATATTTTTTCTTTTATCTTTAATTATATAACAACCAGAGCTATATAATTTAATTTATCAGTAATAAATAGTAAAAATAAATTTTATAATTCAAAACTTATTAATTAACCTAAAATAAATTATATATATATAATACTCATGAATCCTATAATTACAACATATATCCATATTCTTGAGTACAACATAATAACTAAAATAAAAAGACATAGCACCTGAGGAGTCCTCATCAGTCTCAAACTTCTGAACCTTTTCTCTGACCTGAAATCATTTAAACCACATATTATGAGCTAAACAGCCTAGTAAGTCACTAAATTTTAATTCAAAGTACAATAAAAGAATTATATATATATATATATATATATATATATATATATATATATATATATATATATATATATATATATATATATCGGTTAATTCATAATACTAATAATCATATGATCAAGAATCAGTATAAAAATAGTAAAACTCATATACAATAGTAGTAGAATATGTAAATAATAAAATAGTACAATATAGAAGCTAGTAAAATAGTATAGTGAGGAAATCAGTAAAATAATATGAGTGTTGAATCAATAAAACAGTCATCATATCAGTATTATCAATAAATAAATTAATCGTATAAAGCGGTGTTGACCTCGATTTTGCCCAGACCCGGGCCTAAAGAGTTGACTTAGTCAAATCGACCAAGCCAGACCCTATGGCCCTTCCCAATAGGTTCAGTGGGTCGAGTCGAGTCTGTTAGACCCGGGCTCGGACCCTGGGTCAACCCAGTTGACCAAGTCAACCAGGGTTGACCACTTAGCCTATTTAGAGCTCAAATTGATTTAAATAAAATCCAATCTCATTCTTGGCTCAAATCCACGTCCCATTGGACATGATTGACTAGGTTGACCAAGCCAATCATTGACTTGGCCAACCCAAGTCATAATAGGTTAATTATAACCTATTAAGACCCATTTAAGAGCCTATTTAATGCCTTTAACTCTTCCAAACGTTTTAAAGATTCAAAACCACGGCCAAATCAAATTAATTTCCCTCCTAATCAAGCCTTGAGACAATCCTAGCCGTTCCACTTAGGTTTAGGGAGTTTAAATATCAAATCCTTAGGCTATTTTTGGATCTTTTTCCAATTTCTCAGAATCCAAGAGCTCCCGACCGAAACCCTTTCGTGAGAGAGTTCCTGGATCTTCCCTCCACCTTCCCTCTTCGAATCCTGACGGAAAACGCTCGCCGACGGCGAGATCCCGGCGACCCGAAGGCTTGGACGGTCAAAGTTTCGATCCACTCGATCCGGAGCTCATTTGATCGAGGATTCAAAAGGAGAAACTTACGAGAACAGTCTACAAGCTCAACCGTGTCAAAAATCTCGGAGATCCCACGGTGAAATCTCCTTAAAACTTTTAGAATAGCCTACACCCCATAGATCTAAATAGCTTTTTGAAAAGCTCATTTTAAGCCAAATCAAATCCCCCCCCATGATTTCTGCTCATCCCTAGAGTATGTGTTTACAATTTTGTTCAATTTCGTCCATCCAATTGAGAGAACGAGACGATTTTCTTTTTAGGGTTTCGGTTCCCTGTGCATGCGCAGAGGAAGATGAAGTTTCTGTTCATCGTACTGTACGAAATATTTCGTACCGTACGATATAGTCGTACTGTACGAATTTTTTTCGTACAGTACGATCTATTATAACAAGAAAGAATAAAAACACTTTTTTTCTGTGTTTTATCTTTCTGTTCATCGTACTGTACGAATTTATTTCGTACAGTACGATCTAATGTGACAGAAAACTTTAAAATTAAATAACTTTGTCGTTTTAAGCCCGCTGTCGACGCACAGCACCTTGTTTTGGATGTATTTGGAATTCTGCATTGTTTAAAACTATTTTCAGATAAAAGTTCTATTTATATTTTCTGTTATTTCAAAAAACAGTAAAACTGCTTTATTTTAAAATATTATTTTATTATTTTTAAACTTGTAAAATCCGTATCTAATTCGTTTTAGATCGGATTTTGACGTATAACCCCTTGAATTTTTCAGAAAATTGCCTACTTTATTTTAAAATTATTTTTAGGACCTAATTCTTGCTGTTATGGCAGAGTCCTATTTTAAATCGCTATTTTAAGTATTTTTCCTGTTAATTGAATATTTATTATTATAATTATTTTGAAGTTAAAAATTATTTTCAAACCCTTTTAAAACCTCGATCGGGTGGTCGGTGGGTCTCCCAAACATCTATGAATGAAACTATTTTGAGTTACACTTATTTTCCTAAAACTTTGTTTATCTTCTTTTAATATATATATATTTATTTTCAAATCATTTTAATTATCTACACTATTAAATTAATCTAATTTTTGGGAGATCCATTGTGCGATGAAATTTTAGGCATAACTTCTATGTGTAAAGAGCAATCATGGGGGAGTGGATTAGTGGGTGATTGGATCCCAATCATTCACTAGTCCCTTCATTAGATGTCTTTCCTTTTCTTGTTTTGTCGTAGTATGCATGTGTAGGATCGCACCACGAGCACTTAGCCTAGGCTCTCCTAGATTTAAGGACATGGTGTGTTTATTTCATTTTTGTATTCCCACGCATTTATTATCCTGAGGGTTAGCTAAAACATCACTTCAAACCCATATAACGTAGTGACACCCTAAGGACAATAATTAAGGACCCGTCTAGCAAACTTAGAAGTCTTCTAGGAGCTAGGATAGATCCCGAATTGGCATGAAAACTTCAACAATTAAACCTAGTGACATCATAAGCCTTTCATAATTTTCTGGAAATTGTTAGGAGCTTTTAGAGCCCTTAATTAACCAACCCTAATTAACTTGTTAAATAAGACCCTGAGACCTTCCGAAAATTACAATAAATACATTTTATGTCAGAAAATTACCCATAATAGCTTGAATTGTTTAGAATCTAACCCTTGACTTTAGTTAAATAGGGCTCGTTAGTTTGACTTCAGGTTGACCTCTAATTTGACCATAGGTGGAAATTACCGTTTTGCCCCTAATAAATTATTAAAAATTATTAAAAATCCCAAATCCCCTCCAAACCCTAGGGGATCACCTTCTCAGGTCATCCTTGACTTTTGGGAGTGATTCGACTCAGTTTGGGGCTGATTTGGGCCAAAATTGCAAAATAGGGCCTTCTCCCAATTTAGAAATTTCCATAAATACCTCAGATTTAGAAAATTCATAACTAATTGTAGAAAAATCCAAATTAGGCAAACTCACTTGCATTAGACTCCTATAAGGGTCTAGTATTTATTAAAAATTTTAAGTTTCCAGAAACTGGCCTAGATTAGAAAGTCAACTTTTTGGTCAACCCTAGTCTATAGGATAGGGCCCGAAACTTAGAAAATTCATAACTTTGCCTAGAGAACTCCAATTTTAGCCTACTACCAGTCTAACTACTCGTATTCAGGTCTAGTATTTTCCTAAGGTGGTAGGAATCTCATAGCTAGCCTATTTCCCATAGTGACCTTTTGGACCCTTAGCTCAGTTCATAGGAGGACCTAGAACTTTCCAAAATTGGCTAATGCAATTTAAACCTCAAATATGAATATTCCAAGTTCTTAAAACTGATCAACAAACTGAAATAATTAAAATGCACCCTAATTTACTAATACTTGAATTTCAATAAAATTTCCTTTTCTGGCCTACAACAAACCTGAACTTTAGACAATTTTAACTAACTATCCTGCTTAGGACCTATCCAGACCACACCAGCCTTACACACACATAGAATTGTTTGCTAGGGCACCACTTCTAGATCTAGGTTAGGCCGCTGGGTTTTATTTTTCTGCTGTGTGCCGGAGCTTTCCGTGGTTTTCATTGCATGCTGTCTGAAAATTGAATTGCTGTGTTTGCTTACTTTTTCTGTACTCTGTGATGTGATGAGCGCTAGATTTACCTCTAGGTTAGGAACGACATATATATATATATATACTGTTCTTCCGTGCAGGTGGTCATGCTCAAGCTAATAAAAGGGGGGAGCATCATAATGATTTCTAATAATGTTTTATGCAGGTGCTTGCTCAGCTTCCCCCAAATAAAAATGAGGGCTAAAATTAATAATTATAACTGCACAGATGGAGCTACTTAGCCCTCATAATTAAGAGCATGGCTTGGCACAGGGTCAATGGTGTTAGCACTTTTATTTTTTATAAACTGCTTGGAATGATTATTAGGATAACCTTGCAGGTGATTTAGAATTTACTGTTTTTCAATAAATGTAAATTTGTATGTAATCATTGTTAAGAGTTGTGAAAACAACTTTTGAGTTGGGATATTCTTATCCAGCTCGGATTCTAAAAGAAGAAGGCATCCCTAAGGGGAGAGTCTTCTTCCATTTGGAAAATCGAACTGGATGGCTTTAGATATCCAAAGAGAAAAGGCAATACTAAAGGGAGAATTGCCTCTTCGTTTGGATATTCAAGCCACGACGGAACCAAGGAGTCCAAGGAGGAGATCCAAGGAGTCCAAGGAGGAGAGATCCAAGAAGTCCAAGGAGAAGATATCCAGAAGACTAAAGGTTTGAAGACCCAATATCCCACTCAAAGTTGTTGGCGTCTGTCATAGGCTTAGAAATCCGGGTTGTTGGCAGTGGTGCCCGGCCACTTTATTTTCTGTATATCTGGGGTGTAATAAGGGCAATTTGCCTATGGCCATTTAGTTGATTATTTTTAGATTTATATTGATATGTTTACCTGATTGCGCAGTAGAAATTACCTGCTTTTCCTAGGTTTCTTTCTTGCATGCCATCTTTTGATTTCGCTTGGATCGTATTAGGCTCATTAAGGACTATAAAATTTTTCTACTCGTAATTAATACTTAAAATTTTAAGTTTTAAACAACATAGAAACCTAACGAATCTAAGGAACTGCCGGAATCGTCCGGGGTCACATGCATATTATTGCATCTTCTCTCTCCTTGCTATAAGACATCTCCCTGCCTGCGGGTAGAGTCCGGATAATCTGGCCTATGAGGATGAAGTGCCGGACCTAGGGAGACCCAGTCTTTTCTAAAAATTATTTTATATTAAGCCTGTTTTTTTAAAATCCAAAGCATTCATGAGCTGACATTTCAACTAGCATGCATTGCATTAGTAACTAATTAATTAAAATTTAATTGCATTAGTTAGGGGCATTTACCCTACATAAGTCCAGGACCAATTAGGAAATTCTCTAGACGTCGGTCCTATTTCCAATAACTGTACCACCCACCCATCTTTCATAATTGACTGGATAGCATAGTTTTAAAGCGATTAGGTGGTTAGCTGGCTCCCCCATCCAGGCCGGGATAAGTCCAGGTTTTGCACTGCATTAGCTAGGACACTGGTCTTAGTGTGTGTCGAATACTAAGTCCAATCTAGATTTAGGGTTCGAGGCTACTACATTCGGTCTCGTAGTGTGCCTTAAATAGTAGGTAGGTCCCTTCCTTTCAGGGACTATAAATCCTACTTATCCGCGTCACAGGATGACGCCACCTCCATCTCTTCTCTCACGCATGTGACTGATTGCTTGACTTTCGTTCATCCAGTTTCTCTTCAGTACCATAAAGCCTCCGAATGCTGGTATGAGCCACGCGTGTCTGATTCAGCCCCTCGGACTTTTCTTCCCGTTGAGTAGGACTTCTTAGTCTACCCCCTCGTACCAATCCCATTTTAAGAGAAGATAATATATGATCCTTAATCGAGAGTTTTCTCAGGCTCCGGTCTGAGATATAATTAACTACGGGGGCTTGCGCCCGTGGGAAACTTGGTTCCCGCAATCTACTAAACCCCATTCAAACTTTTGTGTCGGATGGGGGAAACCCGTGACTAGATCATGTATATTACTACCCATCGAGGTGTGTTGGTGAAAGCCTCTATCCTCAATGGTTAGTCGTATGCACGATCCAATCTGCCCTTCTAATTGGCCCGTTCTCGCGGTGCTCTTTCGGAGGTCCACAAGCGGTAAAACCAAATCATCGATAAAGACTGTCAAAATCATATTAATACAGTTAAACCTTATAATGATGTACACTTGTTATTCATTTATTTTATATCAATATCAAATAAGTATCTTAATCATATACTTAATATATCATATGCTTAGTAGTATCACATGCTTAGTATTAATATAGTGAATCAATATTAATAACAGTAACAATGAATCAATAATAGTATTAGTAACAATTCAGTAATAATATCGATATTTGTATTAGTATTAGTAAATCTAGTGGTCATAGCGGTGAAATAATATAATAACAGTAAATCTATATATAATTAGTAAATCAATATAGTATTAGTAAAGTCATACATTAAAAATGAATCTGTAGCATGCATTTTAGTAGTCACACTAAATAATAAATAAATAAGAATTTTTTTTATCATCATTTTTTTAGTAATCAGTAATCGGTAGTTAGTAACCGTTAGCTTAATAAATATAATCATTACTCTTTACCCATCAGCATTGTAATAATTTCTTATAACTACCAATCGTTGTATCTACATAGAATTATACTCAAACATAATATTAAAAAAAAAAACTTGTCAACTCACCATCATGTATTGGTCAACCAATCTCTAGTCAATTGGTCAACCACACTCTACTTGTCTTTTGCACACACACATTCTTACAATAGTACTATAATAATAATAACAATCAATTATTACTCAATCACACGTTCACATTCATTTCAACACATTGTAGTAAATAAAGTATAATTAGGCTTAATTCAGAAAGTGTCAAAATGTTCTGACGATAAACAACATAAAACCTTACCGAGGATAAATTTATGATTTTAAAAATTAATCAAATTACTAGAGATATATGTAACAATATTTTGAAGATTTAATTGGACTAAAGCACTATTTTTAGATGTCAAAAAAAATTTGAATTAATAAAAATAGCTATTTTTCAAAATCACTCAGTAGAAAATCTCAAATAAATAATCAAAAATTTCATAATATTAATCTCTATAATATATAAAAAGTTACGTTATGAAAGTGTTACCAATATAAAATTATTTTCATTTTTTTATAATAATAAAAAAAATTTGATCAAAAAATCTCATAAATATTAAATTATTGAAATAAAAAAATAGGATAATGGTTCTTAATATGAGATTACCAAATTTCATATATGGTCTGGTTAAGGGAGAATGACATTTCTGCCTAGTTGTGTGATGAAGTAGAGACATATTTAGTACAATTTTCAAAGATGAAGATCTTTGGAGAGTGGATATAGGTTAGTTTGATCGAGCCTCTATAAACCTTAGTTTGCATTTTTCTTTTTTTCTTTTTTTTTTTGTAATTTACTTTACTGCAATCTAGTTTAATTTTGATTACTTGTGTGAAAGAGAAATTTGTTGATTATTTTTTGTTGATCTTTTTTTTGAAAATCAATAAACAAATAAAAAGTTGTTTTCTACAAGTATAAAAGCAAAAAATATGTTAATTTCTAGTGAGTTTATGTTTGAAATTTTAATTTAAACCATTAATCACTTATGTATATTTCAAGATTTATTTTTTAAGCAAAATATTTTTAAAATTTCAAAAAAAATTTAAAGAACCAGTCCATCCCCCTCTTGGTGTGCCATAAACATTTTCACGTATTTTGATTGTTTCCATGCTCTATGTACTTATACTACATGCCATGAAGATTTGAAATATCATTGCGTTTTAGCTATCTTGGGACACTATAAAAAAAAAAACTTTTTTTTTCTGATTTTCTTTATTGAGTTAAACAATAGTCTATTTTTTGTTTGAATTTCAGATGTTCAAGAGAAATGTTGTACTCCTCAAACAAATTCACATGTAAAATCTTAATTTAAATATTCAAATTATATAAATAGATAAGCTTGTGTGTTAAACATGTAAATCTTATATATATATATATATATATTGATACATCGTCAAAAAATTATATTGATCAAGCACAAATCTCGAGTCAAAAGCTAGTTGGAAACTTCAAAAATTAAATTCAGAAGCACCCGAACTCCGATTTCAATGAGCTTATAGTCAAACTGAGCGTCTCAGAAATATGAATCCAACGACACCAAATTCAACCCAATCCGAGCCCAAATGGGTCTGAATAATGGACCCGAAGCGCTGTTCAAACCGCAAGTTGAGTTACCAAATGGTCTCCGATTTTAACGAGCTTATACTCGAATCGAACGGATCGACGAGACAAATCCAACGAGCCCAAGATCACAGAATTCCGACATCATCAAGGCCTTCAAATGTCCAACGAACGGTGCACGATCGTAGGATTCAATATTGGCCGTCCATTCGACCACTCCCTATTCGCCCCTGATCTCACGCCTATTTACGAGCTATGCCACTCCAAAAAATCTACCTCATTCTTCACAAGAGAGGATCCAAGAAAGAAGAGAAGAGAAGGAAGAAGCTCCTCCTCGACCACCGCTAGAACATCGCGGACCACCGCAGGAACCTCGCCGGACCACCGCAGGAACCTCGCCGGACCTCCGCAGGAACCTCGCCGGACCACCGCCGACACCTCACCGGACCACCGCCGGAGCTTCATTGCATCACCATCTCAAGGCCCGACATTCAGGCCCGACGTTCAGGCCCGATATTCAGGCCCGACGTTCAGGCCCGACATTTTGCTCAAGGCACGACGTTCTACCGAAGGACCGAAGTTCTGTTCAAGGCCAGACTACCAACTAACACCCGAACTTCCAGGTGACGCCGGGTCTAACACCAGACTCCTATCAAATAGCTATTATTTATAACCTGATCGCCCTCAAAGGCGAGTCATAACCAGCTCAAATTCTAATGGAATCATTTTCAATAGGGCAAGGCCTCGTGATTTTTTCCCTTTCATGGGTTTTCCACGTAAAAAATCTCGTGTTCTCTGTGTGTGTGCTGGATATCCGTACAAAGCTAAGACATAAAGTTAAAACTCTATCAAGCTCGCAACATATATATATATATATATATATATGCCCTCTAAATTTATTTGTGGCTTAAAATATTATTTGGTGCACAAAATTTCATTGTTGCATAAATATTACTTAAAAAAAGTGTTTTTCATAAAAAATAATAATTAGAGAATGCTATGACTTTCATCTAAAAATTAAAAAGGAATTACATATATACCACAAAATCCTTAAATATTTACATATCTATAACATAAATGTTTATGTTTACTTATGTACTACTTTGGTATCCAAATTGCATCAACCACTTTGTATGAAACAAATGTTTTAAATTAAATAAATTATAAGAATTGAGTTATTAGCTATATAAATATTTAAGAATTTTATAATATTTATAAAAGAGAAAACAAAGTTCTTACTTGGGCTTTATTTTAGATGACATTCTTATAGCTTCTTAAAGCCAGTGGCGGATCCAGCCCTTTTTTTCAGGGTGGGCAAAGTCGTTATTAAAAAAATAAATACAAAACATATAGATATATTTCACTAACAAAATTCAAAGCAAAATATTGTTTTACATCATAATTTATGAAATTAAAAAGAAAATTACAAACTTTGCATTCTACTTTGCATTTTTTGATAATGTTGCATAATGACTTCATTCTGAACAGAATCAAATATATCTTTCTCAATATAAGGAACTAAACAGTCATTGAGCCAAGCATCACCCATTTTGCTACGTAGCCGATGCTTAATAATTTTCATTGCAGAAAACGCCCTCTCCACTGTAGCAATAGCAACTGACAATGTCAGTGCCAAAACAATAAGTCTATAAACCAGGGGATACACAATATTTTTTTTGTCCTTTAACATCTGTTTTGTAAGATCAGCAATGCTAGTCAATGATCTGAACTCATCGCTCGTGCGCATATCAATAATATAAGTAGATAACTGATATTCAAGAGACACAATATCAACCATAGAGAAATCTACTGGATATAACTCTACAAGGTGAATTAACTTTCCATTATCATATGAAGAGAACATGTCACTCGGATTTAGACATGTCACGCAAAGAAGTAACTCGGTACTAGATTCAGAAAATCGATTATTCAATTCATGTAGTTGCATATCAATAACAACATAGAATAAATCAACTCCATAATGATGAAAATTTGTTATTTCTGCACTTTTTCGTACTGATCGTCCACGAGATTTGAATTTAGAATTCATATTGGGAACTTCAATTTCAAAAACATTACAAAAAATACTACAAAAGGATTTATCTCAAATCTTCTATTTTTGTTGACATCGTCTTCGATTAACAGGCATAAAAATTGCTAAAAATACTAAACATCAAACGCATAATCAAAGCAAGAAGATGCCACTGATAATCAGTTTATAGAACCAGTTATTATTTTATAACTTGCAACACGAAAAATCACAAAAATCTGCTAGAACATCAACTGTGTACAACTATCTAAAATATACAAAAAAACAATGTTAAAAAATTTAAAAACTATGCATCACTTCAATAATGCAGTTATGCAGATTAAGTAAAAAATTCAAAAACAAATCCTTCCACAACTACAAGAACTATCATAATTTTTTCAATATGCAGAAAATTAAAAAAGAGAAATAAAATCAATATGCAGATAAGGAAAACAAGAGAAGCATCAAGCAAGAAATAGAGCAAGAAGTAACTCGTTTCTTGATTTTTACCTTCAATAATGCCGGAAGGGGGCTACGAACCGTGCAAACCAGAAACAGTGAGATTTGCGATGGGAAACAGTGAGATTCGCCAAGACAAAAGCTACCGTACGAACTGCAAAGGCTGTGGCAGCGAACTAGCGAAGCCTAGAAGGCAACACTTGCGATTTGCGAACGATTCTCGAACTTGCGACTACGAACGAGAGGAGATCTGCTGCGAATGCGAAGAGTCGGAGTCTCGATGACCTCCTGCCGTCCTACGAACAAGTTGAAATGTGTGAGATGGGCAAAGCTTCGCTGGATTGTATATTTTAGGGCAAATAGTTGTTTTGAGGAGGGGCAAAAACCCCAAAAAGCCCCCTCTGTTAAATAAAAAATTTTTTTCAGGGTGGGCATTTGCCCACCCTCACGTGACCGGGGATCCGCCATTGCTTAAAACAGTTTTTTAGTATAAAAATTTTAATTTTTATACTAAAAATTTTAATTTTTATACTAAAAATTTTTTGTACTAAAAAACTATTTTAAAAAGCAGTAAGAAAGGTATCCCAAATGAAGCCTTAATTGCATAGTACTTTTAAAATTTTTATGCAAATAAGTCGTATAGGTTGAAACTTTCTCTCTAAATTTTGATAAAAGCTGCAGATCCATATTTCCACCCACACGCAAGAATCATAGATTAGTAGAGTAGATCAAAATAAAATTATGGGAGCATTTACTATATAAACCATTGATATTCTGATTAAATCTGAAGAGTAAAAACTAAAATTATAATTTAATGAAAAATTAGTTTGAATGATCATAACCATAAAGTAATATTATATCATCCAATTTATACAACAGCAACAACAACAACAACATCAAGCCTTTATCCCACCATGTGGGGTCGGCTACATGAGTCCTTTTTCTCCATTGTGTCCTATTAAAAGTCAAATTCTCGTTTAAATCTAATAAAGAAAGGTCATTCCTAATATTTTCTAACGAAGTCTTTTTAGGTCTACCCCTACCTTTCTTAATATAAGTCAAATCTAATACCTCTACTCTCCTAACTGGGTCATCGGAAGGCCGCTGTTTTATGTGACCAAACCATCTAAGGCGACTCTCTCTAATCTTATCTTCTACTGGAGCTACTCCAACCTTTTCACGTATATGCTCATTTCGTATCCTATCTCTAAGGGTAAAGCCACTCATCCACCTGAGCATCCTCATCTCTGCCACACTTAACTTAGTATTATGCTTCTCTTTTAATGGCCAACATTCGGCACCATAAAGCATTGCAGGCCTCACTACCATCTTATAGAATTTTCCCTTAAGTTTGAGGGGTACATTTCTATTACATAACAAGCCCGATGCATTCCTCCACTTCAACCATCCAACTTGAATTCTGCTGATAATATCCCCATCTATTTCACCATCACTCTGAACAATAGATCCAAGATATCTAAAACATGTACTCTTATTAATGACTTGATCGCCCAAAGTCACAATCCCCTCACTAGGTCTATTACTACTAAAATTACACTCCATATATTCCGTTTTAGATCTACTCAAGCGAAAACCTTTAGACTCTAAGGTTGACCTCCATAATTCAAGTTTACCTTCAACTCCCTCTCTAGTCTTATCAACAAGAAGAATATCATCAGCAAAAAGCATACACCAAGGTACATCCTCTTGCAAATGTCTAGTGAGAACATCCATGACTAAAGCAAAAAGATATGGGCTTAAGGCTGATCCTTGATGTAACCCAACCGAAATAGGGAAATACTTGGTCAAACCACCTTGTGTTTGAACACAAGTAATAACTCCATATATCATCCAATTTATAGTAAAAAAAAAGGGGGGGGGGGGGGGGGGGGGATTTACATACATACCACTTTATTTGCACGTGCACAAAGTGCAAGTCTCAAGAATTTTAAAAAACAATATTATTATAAAATCTCAAAACTTATGCGTATTATAATACAATTATTTTTAAAATTTAATTAATATTGAATAAACTATTTATTCACATAAATTATATTAAACTATAAGGCAAAATGTACCAATCATATGGATGAAAAATAACTTAGAGATTAATGATCGATATTAGGCTCATATTTGTCCATTTATTCGATGAAGTCAACCTTTCCCTCTAATGTCGATATAATGAATGGATATAATGCAATCATGTCATAGAAGAAGCAAACAAAGGGTATATTTAATCTCATCAAAATTTTCAATGATGAGCAATAAAGTGAAATATCTATATGATGGAAAAGAAATTTGGCACAATATTTTTTATTACAGTGTGTCAAGATGACAAAAAAGCTTCGAAGTTAGAATGTGTCTACATATTGTGAGAGAGAGAAACTCTTTAAACGGAAAAATTATCATAGCATCTTCGATGTTCAGCAAGGTCATGGACCTGTCCTAACACCTCCAAATCATATTTCGACAAATGTTGTGACACAAAATTAAATATACAAGCAATCTGCATCTATACAATAGAAAATCAAATTGTCACAACCCATTGATACAATATTTACTTGCAATGGTCGCAACATTAGTAATGTACTTGTCTAAAAAAAGGATATATAACTTTGTATAAGAAACACTATATCTTTATAATAGAGAATGACATAGACATTTCACATAAAATGTCATGAAAACTCATGGATAAATTTCATAAAATAATAATATGAAGGTCTATTTTCAAAGAAATTATTACGTACAAAGTCCTATTTTCAGTATTAAACCTAGGGCTGGGCACAATAGACTCATTATCAAACAAGTGAAACTTAATAAACATAAAATTTTTGGGCAAGATCAAGAAGGATATAAAGTAAAATGAGCATTTTAAAGACATCATGGGAGAAGAACCTTTAGAAAATAAAGCTATAAACACACAGGTGGGTTTGGGCATAAGATAATAAGGTTAGAAAATATAATAAACAATAAAGATGTAAGAAGAATAGAGAAGTACAAAGATAATAAGGCAAAAAAAGCATCATCCAGAGAGCCAACAACAACATTCAGTAAAAATTAACCGACAATATTTAAAATGAAAAAAAAAGGATATGATTTGTTTTGTAATAATTGAAGACTCTAAGCGCGACATAGAAGTGAAACTAATGAAGTTGACAATTCTTCACAATACTTTGAGCAAATCATCATTTTGCTTAATGTAATTGAAATTTATATTATCAACCAAATGAGCCCTTAGATCTATTGTAAGTTCTTCTTAAATCTCTAATGATACTAATATTAAAGTTCAATATAAATGATGCAATTGCAAAACACAAAAGTATATGTAATCAAGACATTAAAAATCAAGAAACAATACATAACAACTTCTATTAAATGTACTTTTGATTGCTATAACAATATATTATTTTTCATAATAGAAGGACAAGACATTTGCGCACTCCAAAACAGTGAGCTGTGTAAGAATATTGAAAGTGAAATTTTTGAGAATCTTTGAGGAAAATTTTCTTCCAAATAGAGGTTAAGTAAAAAATTCAAAGCAACTAAAAGAGTAGAAGTTCAACTGAAAGAGTAGAAGTTCAAATTAGTAAATCTTCTAAGACAATATCAACATAAATTCATCAAATAGAGCTAGCCATGATGGTGAGAATTCAATTTGATTGAAGATGTGAGGATTTTTAGACTGTTAAATTTGCAAGTTGATATTTCCTAACTGTTAAAATTGAAGCTAGTCTATTAGCTTTCCTATGTTTTAAAGATTTATCCATATTCTTCATAATTCATTGGAAGCTTGTCTTAAACTAAGTATATGAGTCCAATCTTAAACATGTAATGAATTTATTTTTTTGCTTAATAAAATTTTCACTTTCTGTTAATAATGTGTGCTTAGTTGGATTTTAATTGATTCCTTCAAATGTGGCGTTGGAGTGAGTGTGACTTTTTTTTTTTAGAGAAGTTATCTCCTTGCACTATCATGATTATGGATTGTATTTGTTGATCTCATATGTTGTTATTTTTTTTTTTCTTCTACATAAGTTAATATTGGTTTCGCATACGTAATTGATTTTGATTAAATTGGATATTATCGATTTTCTTATTGCGGTGCAAATTTCACTTGCATTTTGGGTTTTAGGTGTGATATATCATCAAAAAATTATCTTGATCAGGCACGAATCTCGAGGCAAAATCAAGCCGGAAACTTCAAAAATTAAATCCGGGATCACCTGAACTCCGATTTCAATAAACTTATAATCAAACTGAGCGTTTCGGAAATACAAACCCAATGACACCAAATTCAACTCAATCCGAGCCCAAATGAGTCCAAATCAAGAACCCGAAGTGCTGTTGGAAAGTTCGAACCACAATTTGAGTTAAAAAACGGTTTCCAAACATAACGTGCTTATAGTCGAATCGAGCGGCTCGACAAGAAAAATCTAACGAGCCCAAGATCGCTGAATTCCGACATCATTAAGGCCTTCAAATATCTGACGGATGGTACATGATCAAGGGATTCAATATCAGCCGTTCATCCAACCACTCCCCATTTACCCCTGATCTCTCACCTATTTACGGGTCATACCACTCCAGAAATCTATAAATTGACCCCTCATTTCTCTTGAGAGGGGACCCAAGCAAGAAGATGAAGAAGAAGAGAAGAAGAAGAGAAGGATAGGAGGGAATAAACTCCTCGACCACCGTCGGAGTTCTGCTTGACGCCCAAGCGACTTCAGAATTTTGCCTGACTTCCACGGGACGCTGTAATTCCGCCCGACTTCCACGGGACGCCAGAATTCCGCCCGACTTCCAAACGATGCCGGAATTCTGCCTGACTTCCAAACAACGCTAAAATTCTGCCCGACTTCCAAGCGACACTAGAATTCTGCCCGATCTCCAAGTGATGCCGGAACTCTGCCTGATATTGTAACTGGATTTCAATCCAGAAGTGATTCATTGTAATCTGATCATCCTAAATTTTAAGGACGAGTCAGCCTCATGTACCTCAAGCAAACACTAGTGGAACTACTTCAACTGGGCGTGGCTCCGTGGTTTTTCCCTTTCTAAGGTTTTTCACGTAAAAATCTTGGTGTTCTTTTATCTTCTTTCTGTGTGCTGAATATTTGTACAACGCTAAGACGAATACTTTCTAACTCTATCGCCGCGTATATTCTAGCCCGCAACAAGGTGGTTTTTAATTTCTCCATGAATTTATTTGCTTTGAATAATTGTCTTTTAGCCGAAATTTCTCTGAATTTTCAATTTACATCAAAAGAAGACAATTTTCTTCCTTTTTTTATTTGTTAATCTTTAAAACTGCAAATTTCTAAAACAGTTTAGTTTGGTTTCATTTATTGCATCCCTTAGTTGCTTTGGGAAGCTGATTCTAAGACTTTTTGTATCCTTTGTGCAGTTCTCTCCAAGCAACCAAACATTATGCTGATCTGTAACAAAAAAAAAATGTCTATATTCACATAAACATTATGTATTGATTTTTACCGTTCACTCGAGCCATTCAGTTGGACTTTAAAATGTGTAGAATTTCATGTAGCTAATGTGAAAAGATTCAACGAAGCAAAATGATGTATAAATGCATTTACAGTCCAAAATGTTTTCAGCGTATGTAGAAGGAACAAGTTTTCAAGTGCTCTAAAATTACATCATTCCCCATATTTGACAGCTTGACTGAAGCAGGTTGGCTTAAAAGAAAATGAAAACATTCAATATTTTGAGATTTTTTTAAAAAGTCAAAGTTTTTTTTCTTTTCACTGTCCATCTATAATGAGTGATAAATCAAGAACTTTCAATTGGAACCAGACGAATTCTTTAAATTTGTTTTTCTTACTGTCGTATCTGGATTGAAACAACTTAGGACAGAAAGAGCTGTTACTATAGTGTAAAGAAGATAATTCTAACTGATTTATCAGACAAACTTATAGGATAATTCTTATTTAAATTTCCTATTTGCGTAGTGTTCTTATAAGAACAAAGCAAAGTAATGTGTTTGCAATATTGGAGTTAATAATCAATAGTGGTTGATGATTATAATGATGCTTACAATTTTTGTATATGTTTGGTTGATTAAATCCCTAGCTAGATTGACCCTGGATGTATTGCTCCAAATCCATCAATCAAAATAAAGCTTTTACGCTTGTTGATCTTTAAGTTGCAAGCCTGCCTGGCTTCCAAATGGTCACCAATCATATAATGAATTTTAATCAAGAAATACTTATGAGTTATGAAAAGGTTTCATTGGCATCCCCATAATTATGATGTCACATTTAGAGATAGAATATTCTCAGAACAATTTGCTCATCTTTCACAAGAATTATAATGATGAATATAAATTACTACAGTATTATTTATAAATCTACTATCACTTCATTAAGATATGTCTGTTTGGATTTTGTTTTATGTTAGATAGTGAAAAAGTATGTTGGTGTAGAAAAAATAAATGGTTGGTCTTTATTAATAGATGATTTTGGGCTGAAAATTAATTAGATAATTGATAATCTTGCTTAAGTTGCTCCCTTTTTGTTGACTCTCTATAAGTGGTATTAGAGAGCAAGTTATCAGAATATAAAGACAACAGTACCCAATACAAAAATGACAAGTGTAAAGCACAGCCAGATGTTTTCTTGTTTATGTTATTTACATCTTCGTACCAGTCTATACTTTATAAATAGGCTTTGTAACTCTGGTGAAAGATAATAATATAGTATTAATTTCCTCTTGTTTTCCTTTCCAACTTTCTTTCCTGCTCTGTTCAATACGCAAGAACAGCAACCTCAATTGCCTGTTCGTTCTACATGGTATCAGACGTATCAAGATCCTTCGCTTTCGTCTAAATGGCCAACTCTGCTTCCTCTCAAGCAGATGATCTTTCGGAAACCACTTCGGCGGACGTCAACGGTATCTCCTCTTCACTGAAATTCCATGTTTCTAACTTAAAACATCTGATTCCTACCCACCTCTCTCATGACAATTTCGCCATTTGGAAATCTCAACTCATTAAGCTGTTCAAAGCAAATGGGTTCTCCCACTTTCTTGATTCCTCCATTCTTCCTCCCGCTACCCATCTTCAATAGCAAGATGGATCCTCTAGAACTAATCCAGCCTATACACAATGGCTACTCATAGATCAGAATTTGGCGGCAGCAATTTGTTCCACCATTTCCCCCTCGATTCTTCCCTACGTTTTGAATCTTGACTCCACTTCACAGATATGGCAAGCACTGGAAACTAGATTTCAATCTTCAAATCGTTCTAGAGTCATACAACTCAAGAACGAATTGCACAATATTTCCATGAAAAGTTCCACCATGACCCAATACTGTCCAATATCAAAACTATCGTTGATCAAATTTCAGCCGCCGGTGCTGTTCTTGATACTGAAGACATTCTTCTTTATATCTTGAATGGCCTCCCTCCCACATACCAATCATTCAAAACCTCTATCTGCACCATGCTTACGCCTATCATCTTGGACAATCTTTACTCGCTTCTTTTAAGCGAAGCAATCAATCTGACTATGGACGCATCTCGGATCTCTAACAACAACAATCCCAATCTGACGCTGTACTCTTCTCGTGGACGAGGCGCTCACTCTCGTGGTCGTTTGACTTATCCAATCCCATCGACTACCAGAAATGCTGGTAACAGAGCTGCAAATAATACAGGTAATGCAACTACAAGAACTGCAAGAAACACTGCGGGCACCTGCCAAATCTGTTTCAAGAAGGGACACTCCGCTCATGATTGTTGGCATAGATCCAATCTTCAATATGTTCCTCAACAGAGGAATCCTCCAAATCGTGTACTTGCAACTACATCCGAACAAGCCCCAGACGAATGGCATTTAGACTCCGGAGCCTCATCCCACATCACCAACTCACTAGACCGACTCTCTCTATCAAGTCAGTACCAAGGCTCGGACTCAGTTACCGTTGGCGACGGTCGTTCAGTCCCCATAGCTCACACTGGTGAGGGCATCTTGCCCACACCGAATCGTAAGCTGGCTCTAACCAATCTTCTTCATATACCTGCAATACATTACAATATTTTATCTATTTCTAGACTAACAAAAGATAACGACATTTATATCGTATTTGATCCTTCTGGGTTTTATTTCAAGGACTTGAAGAATCATCAAACACTGCTTCATGGACCGTGCCGTGACGGAATCTACCCCATTCGAACATCCAACAGCAACTCATCATCCACCGCTTTCACTGCCACTTCATCCTCCGGCGCCCTCTGGCATAATCGGTTGGGTCTTCCCCACAAGAATGTGCTTCATACCGTCTCCAAACTCTACCCGGCTCTTAAAATTGCAAATTACTCTGATTTTTGTTCTTCTTGTAATCTTTCTAAAGCTTATAGACTAATGTTTGAAGTTTCTCAAAATAGACAAACCACACCGTTATCTTTAATACACTCCGATGTTTGGGGTCCCTCACCCATAAACTCGGTACAAGGTTTTTCCTATTACGTTCTATTCGTAGACGACTACTCTCGGTATTCTTGGCTATTTCCTCTCACACGCAAATATGAAGTTACTACTACTTTCATTAATTTTAAAAATTTTATTGAAAAACAATACCCTTATCATATCAAATGCTTAAGAACTGACGGCGGTACTGAATTTCTGAATAACACTCTTCGTCAATTTTTACAAGAACACGGCATCCATCACCAAGTTTCATGCCCTTATACGCCCGAACGGAACGGTCTTGCAGAACGAAAACACCGTCATATAACTGAAACAATGCGTTCTCTCTTGCAGACCTCAGCTGTTCCCTACAAATATTGGCCCGACACTGCCTTAATTGCGGTATATCTCATTAATCGCATGCCATCCAAATCTATATCTCATGCATCCCCATATCAGCTATTTCATAACAAAATCCTTCCTATTCTCATCTTTGTGTGTTCGGTAGTGAATGCTTTCCTTTGCTCCTTCCTTACACCCATCACAAACTCCAACCCAAGGCCAAATCCTCAGTCTTTCTTGGATACTCTGAAGCATACAAAGGATACTGGTGTCTTGATATGCTGACCAATAAAATCACTTATTCCAGACATCTTACATTCAACGAATCCTCATTTCCTTTTCAACAAACTACACCTCAGCAAAATTTTACTGATCCATTTCATCACCCATCATTTCTCCTTCCTACAACAATTCCTGTCACCCGACCTCTCCAGCACAATCCGCCTCCGTGTTCTGCTTCTGTTGTCACAAGTCAAGCTCATGAACCAGCCTCATCAACTACTATTCAGCCGGTGGTTCCTCCATCTGACACTCTTCAACGACATCTTATGGTCACAAGAAATCAGACAGGGAAGCTCAAGCCTCGACAATGCCTTAATCTTCTTCATCTTCAAACAAACGGTAATGCCAATTCCACTCCCAATACCTATTTGGAAGCTGCAAAACAATTTCAGTTGCGACAAGCTATGGCTCAAGAATTTTTTGCTCTACAAAAGCAAGGAACCTGGAGTCTAGTTCCTCCACCTCCTAATGCATCCATATTTGGATGCAAATGGACCTATAGTACTAAACTCCACTCCAATGGCTCCATCGCCCGCTTTAAAGCGCGTCTTGTTGCTCTCGGCAACAGGCAAGAACATGGAATTGATTATGATGAAACGTTTAGTCCCGTGGCGAAGCTCCCTACAATTCGCATTCTCCTTACCGTGGCACTTCACCATGGGTGGTCTATTCAACAACTCGACGTTGAAAATGCTTTCCTTCATGGTTTGTTAACCGAAACTGTCTACATGACACAACCCAAGGGCTTTGAGGACTCATCTAATCCCAATCATGTTTGTCGTTTACATAAGGCCATCTACGGATTAAAACAAGCTCCCAGACAATGGTACAACACCTTCTCTAATCATCTCATGTCACTCGGATTCGCTCATAGTAAGTCTGATCCTTCCCTTCTCATTCGTAAGTGGAACGACTCTCTTATATTTTTACTCATCTACGTCGATGATATTCTTCTCACCAGCAATAACTTACAAGATATCAATAATCTTCTTCATCAGTTAAAATCTACCTTTGCCATTAAACATCTTGGTACGGCTCACTCATTTCTTGGCATTCAAATCACTTCTCAAAACCCAAATCAACTATTCCTATCACAACCTCAGTATGCCAATCACATCTTACAACTTGCCCAAATGACCGAATGTAACGCTCTAGCAAATCCCAACTGCACCAAATTACTACAAAATGTTCCTCCCGATCCCGTGCTTTCCGATCCAAGTCTGTACAGGCAAGTCACCGGTTCTCTTCAATACTTGACTATTACTAGATCCGACTTAGCATACTCTGTTAATGTTCTATCACAACATATGCAAAATCCTTAACCTCAGCATACCTACCTCCTCAAACGACTCCTTCGTTACATTCATGGCACTCTTCATTACGGTATTCCTATCACCAAGTCGGATCTAACTCTAGCATCCTATTCGGACGCCGACTGGCAGGTGACCCCGTCTCTCGCAAATCTACCTCTGGTTTTTGTTCATTTTTAGGTACTACACTCATCTCGTGGTCAGTCAAAAAGCAGCATACTGTTGCAAGGTCATCCATTGAATCTGAGTACCGGGCATTAGCAGCTGCTACGGCTGATATTCTTTGGCTTCGCCGAGTTCTTGACAACTTCAGAATCAACACGGACACTCCTATCGACCTACACTGCGACAACACTTCAGCCATAGCTCTTGCAAATAATCCGGTGTTTCACGCAAGAACGAAGCACATCGAGATCGACCACAGATTTATACTGGATCATATTCACAATAATAAAATCAGGCTGCTACCTATTAGTACCATTGATCAAACCGCCGACATTCTTACAAAGCCATTATCTACACCTCGCTCTCAGCTTCTTCGCAACAAACTGACAGTAACTGAAGATCTGTCAGTTTGTGGGTAGATATCAGAATATAAAGACAAACGATACCCAATACAAAAATGACAAGTGTAAAGCACAGCCAGACGTTTTCTTGTTTATGTTATTTACATCTTTGTACCAGTCTATACTTTATAAATAGGCTTTGTAACTCTGCTGAAAGATAATAATATAGTATTCATTTCCTCTTGTTTTCCTTTCCAACATTCTTTCCTGCTCTGTTCAATACGCAAGAACAGTGACCTCGGTTGCCTGTTCATTCTACACAAGTTGATTTTGTAGTAATGGCAATGGTTGCTGATTAAGGTGGTTGGTGGGGCAATGTTGGTAGTTTGTGGGGTGTTGGTGGTATTGTGTTTGGAGCAACAATAATTTGATGGTCGAACTAGGGGATAGATTATTTGATCGAGGTTCTAACATTATTGTTGGTGTTCAGTAGTTATGTTCTGCTGTAGGTATCAATAAAATGAAACCAATATTGAATTGAATCTTAATATCCATATTTATCTCGGATCACTTCCCCTTATTGTTATACAACTCTTCCTCTGTTGGACAACACTTAATTTCTCTATTTTGATACTATTGTCGTCCAAAGCAATAGCAAATTGCTATTGCCTTCTTTCATTTTGTTGATACAACATAGCAGGCTTTTTTACTTACCTCTTATTCTGTACATGCAGCATCAGTCTTTTTTTCCAACTTGTTTTATATTCCATTTTATGTTTACAACAATAGTAATGTTTTATATGACTGCTCTTATAGTTGACACACTCTTTAGTTCAATCTTTCTATTAGTTCCTTCTCAAGAAAGTTGATGAGTGTCGACCTCACTCATTATCTTAAAATAAGACTATATTTCATGCAATCGTACGTAGTTACCAATTTTATACTATGCCATCTATCTCATAATTGCGTGTATATGAAAACAAAGAAAAATCTTCGCCTATAAGCTTGTGAAGTGTAGTTGCAACTGAATTTATAGCTATTAAATCTATTAAATTATTCTCAAAGGAGATAATTAATGCTCGTGTTTGAGATAAAACACGGGCATTTAAGGTACAAATAGATTTAAATCTATTAAATTATTCCAATCAGACTTGAATGTTCGTTAGAGGTACTTTTTCTCTTAGTTCTTGCTACAAATTTTTTATAGTAGTATCAGTTTCTATTTAAATTTAGAGTAGCATTTCATTCACTTTTATGCCTTTATTTTGATTAATTTCTCCAATTATTTCCTAGACTTATTAAAGCAATACTAAAAAACTAATAAGCAGCAAGCACTCTATGAGACATACAAATTAAGACTCATCATTCCAAATAATTTTGCCTCCCTTGAATGGGCTTTTCTGCTTAAATTTGACATCTCCACTATCTTAATCTATTTCATAAATTTTTATTTTCCCGAAACTCCAATGTCGTGGCTAAAGGCATTACACTATTTTCATTTTTGGATGGATTTCTTGCAACGGAAATGAAGGTCGGATTTAGTTCAAGCATTCAGCAGCAAGCAATAATTCAGAAAACTGGATTCTACATGATAACTAAAGCAAAAATGGTAGGAAGAAAAATTTATTAACTAATCTATTCCAATATTTTGATTGGAATTTGATGACAGAGATGAATGATTTGATGGGTTTTACATCTTTTCCTCTCTTTCTATCTATTCGTGTTTCTTTGCTAGTTTTGGGAGCATAATTGTGCAATATAGCAAATTGTTGCTCCTTTGGGATGCATGGTGCAATGGTTATGCCTGACATGACTTACTGGATGGTGATAATCTTAACTTAACAGATTTGCCCCTCAGTTCTATTATTTCTGAGCATAGCTGGAACTTTCCTCCTCATTTTCCTGTGACCGTAAAAAATGCTATCTCCAATATTAGCATCTCTGAACATGGCTCCTCTACTATCTACTGGTTGGGATCTTCTACCTACTTTTAAAATCTTCTACTTGAATTTTATTTATGGATCTCAGAAGGTTTTCTCTTGCCTGTCATGATTATATTTGGCATAAGAGGTTTTTCATTTGTTATTCATGTTTTGATTGGATGGCCATTGTCAAGGGATTAAAGATTGCTGATCTCCTCATTAGGCATAATATTCCTTCCCCTTAATCCTGCTCCTAATGTTATTCCTACCCGAAAACATACTCTCACTTTTTTCTTTGAATGTAAGTTTTCGTTCTAAATTCTATCTTCTTTCCTACCTTGGGTGGAGGGATTTTTATTGAGAACAAACTCGCAATATCCAGCAGAATATATGATTGACAATCCTTGTTCCAGCAAGCGCCCCCTGTTCAACCTTTACTGCCTTTCTTACTTGCTATTCTATATACATTATTTGGAAAGAAAAGAATGCTAGGAGGTTTGCTTCTGATTTTAAATGCTGGACCTCTGTGAAGTTGAGCAACAAATAAGCAGTTTTGAAGAAGATTTCATGCTAGAAATATTTCAATGACATCAAGCAATTCATCTCTTAACTGGATAGTTGTTGGTCTGCTGCTTTTTGGACATTCTGAGTCCTTTGCACTCTACTGTTATTTGTTCCCCATATCTCTTATGTCTCATGTTTCTTTCCTTTCAGGATTCAGCTGTGTTTTAGTTTTAGGATCACTTTAATGGGCTCTTTGGGATTTTGAGCTCATAATTTTTTGGTAGCTCAGGTTACAGGTTTCATTTGTATTTTCTTTTTCTTTGAACCTTTGCTCTTTGTAATTTTTCCTTATACTTAGATCAAACTTCTTCATATGGCAACATTTCTCTGCTATGCAGAGTGGGTCATGGTGGTATGGGGAAGACGCCTCTCTTGCAACATGTCTATAAAAATGAAATTACAAAGGAATTTGATCATAAAATGTTCGTCTGTATTTTCTTGCATTGTTTGTCTTGTGATGTAAATGTGAAGCAATATTGAGGTTTTTTCTTGTGTTTAAATTAATTTGTTGGAGGGGTTTTAAATGGTTTAATTTTCAGCTAGCTTGTCTTGTTTGAGTTATTTGACTCAAATATATTGTTCATTATTCTCTTGTTGTTGTTGTTGTGAATCTTTAAGATTTAAGTAGATTTTTTTATTTCAGCTACTTCTCATATTTATGTGGTGTTTTTGTTTCAGAGCACACAAATCAAACTGGAACATGATATTCACAAATAATTTCGAACATGAGATCCGCTCTAATGGACATATTTTCAAAGGAGCGAAACACAAATAAACAATGAGTTCGCTCTAGAATGGATGAACATGCTCCCAGCTTTCATCTCCATTTATTCTCTAGCATTTTGATTAAAAGCTTTCAAATTCCAAATAATGAAATTAATCTTAATTTTTGGATTAAAACCTTAGGATTTAGGGTTTAGAGTTTAGAGTAACATTGCATATTATAGTTATATTTCTTTACTTGCAGAGGATGTTATCCCAATTCCTACTGACAGCACCTGTAGAAAGGGTGGTAGAAGGCGAAGGAGACTATAATAGATGCATTCACACGTCAAACCTTCTACTTTAGTAGAGATTCGTGGGGGGGGGGGGGGGGGGGGGGCGGGGGGAGGGAGGGCAGTATGATAATCCAATATTAAAAATTTTGTTGGTTATATATAGCTTGTCGTTTCATTGCTTTGTGAGATTTTCTGCAGGACATTTGAAATCCTTAGATTTTCTTTTTGTTCTAAATAAGAATTTTTTTAAGATCATATTTTTGCATATTTAATGTTGATTTTGTTGATGGGTTCGCTATTGATGGGTTAAAACATGAAAAGTTATTGTAAAGTAGAACAAAAGATTAAAAATTATCTCTATGGTTATATAATGCTTTGGTAAGGTAATGAGATTTATAAATAAATTTGCAATAATTTTGTTAGAGACATTAGGAATAATTATTTTTTAATGTTAAAAATATGTTAATTATGCTTAAATAATTATTTATTAAAAAAATTTATTGATTCATAAATAGAGCCATATTAATCATTATTATATTGTGACTTTGGATGTAGCGTATTTAGCTAAGTATTCAACTTATACTAACATCTCTTATTCTCATGATATACTTTTTTAAATAGTCATATATTTTACTTGACAAGGCCTTTAATGTGACACATGCTTTGAATTTTAATTTAAAATCAAGCCTTCAATTGGTTCTATACCGTGGGATTTTAGCCAAATTTGAATTGTTAGCTACTTTTTATTAGGCAAGATTGACAACTTTAAATATTACCTTTATACTTATATTGAGGATATTTTAATATAAATTTGATAGATATTAATTTTATAGTCATTATAAGTTTTTTTTAAATGAATATAATATATATTCATATCAAAGGAAATTTGATAATTATAAGGCCTTAATTAAATCATGATTAGAATATTCTAATTAAATTTTTTGGCATATTGATGTTTGTCACATATTCTATATTCTATCTGTTAATGATAGTTGTTATTTGCATGTTTTACATTCTTGCAATTTGTATAGTTTTGATGATTCCAAATATTATTGTACTTTGTGTAGTTATCTCTTAACAATTTTTAAGAAGTTTTGTATTTGCTCTTGTGTGTACTAACATTTCAGGTGAATCAACTCTCAAACATGAAGACTTCAAATCAAATTCAGCAAGAAATTCTTTTGAATTTTGAAGTTTAAAAATGTCATTTTAATTGAAAGGGAATGATTGTAATTGAGTGAATAAAAACATACGCACACATACACATAAGGATATCATATAAAATTTATACTGATCGTACGGGACGATCAGATAGTTATCTCCTATTAAGATCACATGGAACGAATAGGAACTGGCTAGAAAAATTTTCTAAGTCCTATTCGTCGGGGACGAAATTAAATATCGTCCAGGACGATTTTCTCTCTATAAGAATTTCGTTCAGATGAAAATAATTATCGTCAGGGACGATTTGGTCTCTGTAAGAATTTTGTCCAGACGAAATTAATTATCGTCAGGGACGATATGGTCTTTGTAAGATTTTCGTCCTGACGAACATATTTTTCGTCCAGACGATATAACCGACTTAGGACAGTTTTTCTATATTCATTCTGCAGTTTTTGGAACCAACCTTGTTATAACCGTTCGTACCGGACGAACTTGGTTCGTACGGGATGATCAGCTTGTATGAAAACATTTCGTACACATATACAAACAGGTTCGTTTCAAGCCTTTTAAGTAAAATCGTCCAGGACGATCCACGATCGTACGGGACGATCCACTGCGTACAGAATTGAAAACTTGCAGTTTTTGGGCTGTTTTTCTTGTCTTTTGTATATATAGTCCAAATTAGACTGCCACCCAATCTTTTTGCCATTTGATCTTCGTGCCTATTGAAAGAAAAGTCAAGGAGAGAGTGTGAGAGAGCATTCAAAGGAAGATTCCTACAACTGGAGGGTGAAGGCTTCACTTGGTCTTTAAAGATAAGAATCTCTACTTGTGAATTGGGATTACTTCACTCTTTTCTTTCTTCCTTCTAGATTTCTTGTGAGAAGATCTGTCAAGGAGATCCGGTTCTCTGTCGACACTTGGAGAGTGTGAACAGCCGAAGGGTTCTCTGCCCACAGTAGGAGAGTGTGAAAGGACGAAGGGTTCTCTGCCGACACTTGGAGAGTATGAACAGCCTAAGGGTTCTCTGCCCACACTAGGAGAGTGTGAAAGGACGAAGGGTTCTCTGCCTACACTTGGAGAGTGTGAACAGCCGAAGGGTTCTCTGCCCACACTAGGAGAGTGTAAAAGGACGACGGTTCTCTGCCGCACCGGGTAGTGGTGAAAAGAATGTTTGTAAAGGCTTCTCCGCCTTGCTGTGGGTGCAAAAGGAGAGACACTATTGGTATTAGTGCAATACTCAGAGGGTGCCTCTGGGGAGTAGATGTAGGTCTGGTTTAGACCGAACCACTATAAATCTTTTATCTTTTACTTTACTTTTTTTTCGTATTTTTCTTTTGTTTAAAAAAAAACTCTGTGGTTGAAAAACTTTTTTATAAAAAATTTTATTAAAAATTTTCATTTTAGTTCAACAATACTTCAAAGAGGGTTAAGTTTTAAAAATATTAATTCACCCCCCCTCTTGGTAGCCTTGGGATATTAACTTAGGTCTAACAATCTATTAACTAGACTCAACAAGTGGTAACAGAGCTTTGTTTCAAATCATAAGTTTAAATTACATTTTGATTAACGTAGATGGCTACATTCAGAAACTAAAATACACCTGAGGGTTACTCTATTACTAGACCTCCACTATTTGACAATATACCTTTTGATTTTTGAAAAACACGCATGTCTACTTTCTTACAGTCACTTGATTATCGTATGTGGATCCTAGTCCAGGAAGGTTATACAAAACCAACTAGATTAGTTGATGGAGTTAGGGTAGAAACACCTTTTGCAGATTGGACTATAGAAGAACGTGATTTAGCTCAACTAAATGCCAAATGTTTAAATAGCTTCTTTTGTGCTTTAAAATCTGAAGACTACATGCGGGTTTCCACTTGCAAAAGTGGAAAGGACATATGGGACATAATTTGTATAACTTATGAAGGGACTAATGAGGTTAAGCAATCAAGACTTAATATCTTGTTACATGATTATGAGTTGTTTCGCATGAAACCAAATGAATCTATTTCTGACATGTACACAAGATTCACACAAATTGTCACTTCTTTGCATGCACTTGGTAGGGAATTAACTAATGCTAAAATGGTTAATAAGATTCTTCATTGTTTACCTACTGCTTATGATGCTAAAATTACTACAATTACAGAGTCTAAAGATCTAAACATTTATTCTATTGACAATCTTCTTGATTCACTCATTGCTTACGAGCAAGAAGTTAGTCAAAGAAAGATTGATGCAGGTGAACCACGAAAGGAGAAGAATATAGCACTAAAAGTGGAAGAGTCAGAGAGTGAACACTCACAACCTGAGGATGAAGACGATATTGCATTAATGACTAGACAATTCGGAAGCTTTCTGAAAAGAAAGTAGAAGAGACGCCAGCAATGGAATAGAGGTAAGTTTAATAGAAATGGCAAGGTTTTTAATGAAGTGATTTGTTATGAATGCAAGAAACCAGGTCATATCAAGACTGATTGCCCAAAACTCAAAGCCACTCCTAGCAAGGAGAAGGTAGAGGAGAAACCAATTGTAAAGAAGGGCAAGAAAAAGTTTCAAAGAGCTTTTTGGGCGGACTCAGCTTCAGATTCATCTGAGACTGAAAAAGAAGAAGAAGTCACCAATCTTTGCTTGATGGCAGATAATATTGATCAATCAGATCAAGAAGAGGTATGTGACTTAACTTATGATGAATTGTTTGAAGTTTCTGAACACATGCTGCATATAGGAAAATAAAAAAGATGCATGCTAGTGTAAGTTTAGAATTGAAAGAGCTTAAGAAGGAACATAAAATCCTTAGGAAAGATCACGCATTAATAGATGACAACCACTTAAAACTACTTGACGAATATGATGACTTGAATAAGAATTATGAGAATTTAAAATCATCCTATTCTGAACTTGGAAAAGAATTTAAAAAATTTAAGGATGAAACAGAGAGCAAAATTTATAAAATCAATTATATGGAATCCCTTAGAAGACAAACGAATGGTAAAAAACTTATGAATACTTTCCTAATGTTAAATGTAATAATTGTGAATTATTTGGACATATAGCTCACACCTGTACTTTGAAGATGAAATCTAATTTGGTGTGGAGACCTAAGATGCATAAATCTAGATATATCATACATGCATCTGATTATAAATTGCTAAAAGGTGAACCCAAACTTGTTTGGGTTCCCAGGTCTAACATTTGATATTTTTGCAGGGTCGCTCTTACACAAGATCTCGTGAGAGCATATGGTACCTGGACAGCGGATGTTCAAAGCATATGGCTGGAGATACTGCTCAATTCATAACGCTGGAAGCCAGGAGTGGAGGCAATGTTACACTTGGAGATAATACCACAAAGAAAATGGTTGGATCAGGTATGATTGGAAATTTAAAAAACTTCTTTATAAATAATGTGTTATTGGTTGAAGGCTTAAAACATAATTTGTTAAGTATAAGTCAGCTATGTGATAAGGGCTATAGTGTAAAATTTTTACCTACTAGCTGCATATTAAGCCTAAATGGGAAAGATGTTTTAAATGGAAAAAGAGTAAATAATGTTTATATGCTAGATTTAAATTGTATTCAATCTCCTACTGCTTTTTATTTGAAAACTGTTTCTGATGAATCATGGCTTTGGCATAGGAGACTTTATCATTCTAGTATGAAAAATCTTAGGAGAATTACCCAAAAGAACTTAGTGAGAGGTATACCAAAACTAGACTTTACTAAGGATCACCTTTGTGATGCATGTATATTAGGAAAACAAGTGAAGTCCTCTTTTCAGTCCAATAAGGATCTTAGGACTAGTAAACCTTTGGAAATTTTACACATGGATCTTTTTGGACCAGTAGGAATTGTAAGTCTAGGAGGGAAGGTATACGGATTTGTTATTGTAGATGATTTCTCAAGATTCACTTGGGTTAGATTTCTATTTCATAAGAGTGAATCATTTGAGGAATTTAGAAATTTTTTGACTTGGATTCAAAGGAAATTAGGGTGTGAAATAATTTTTATACAAAGTGATCATGGAAGAGAATTTGAAAATGAAAGATTTAAAAATTTTTGTAAAGAAAAAGGAATTGATTACAATTTTTCTGCACCTAGAACCCCTCAACAAAATGGGGTAGTCGAAAGAAAAAACATAACATTAATAGAAGCCGCCCGAGCAATGTTGACAGAATATTCACTTCCTTGATATTTTTGGGCTGAGGCGGTTAGCACTGCATGTTATGTTCTGAATAGGGTGAATGTGAGATCGAATTTAAATAAAACACCCTATGAGTTGCTAAAAGATAGAACACCTAATTTGTCTCATTTGCATGTTTTTGGTTGCAAGGTGTTCATTCATAATAATGGAAAATCTGCTTTAGGAAAATTTGATCCAAAATTAGATGAAGGAATTTTTGTTGGATATTCAAGTGTTGGAAAATCTTATAGGGTATTCAACAAAAGAACTTTGGTCATTAAAGAAACCACACATGTTGTATTTGATGAATCTGAAAATTTGGAAGAGCCAAATGTTGTTGAAGATGAGATTGAGGAAAACTCCCAAAAAATTGATAGCATAAATTTGGAAGAAAATGCGGAAGAAAATTTAGAATTAGCAAACCCTTTGCCTAGAGATTTGAGATTTTCTAAAAACCACCCAAGGGAATTGATTATAGGTGAACCTAGTGAGGGTGTTAGAACTAGGAGTGGATTAAACAAGGAAGTCAATCATTCAGCCTTTATTTCAACTATAGAACCCACTAATATTGATCAAGCACTATATGATGAATTTTGGATTTTGGCCATGCAAGAAGAATTGAATCAATTTGTAAGAAATAAAGTTTGGGAATTAACTTCAAGGCTAAAAGATCAAAGTATTGTTGGAACTAAGTGGGTGTTCAAAAATAAAATGAATGACTCAGGAGTAGTCATTAGAAATAAGGTTAGATTAGTTTCTAAGGGGTTTAATCAAATTGAAGGAATTGATTTTGAGGAGACTTATGCCCCTGTAGCTAGACTTGAAGCAATAAGAGTTTTACTAGCCTTTGTCTGTTTTAAAGGATTTAAATTATTTCAAATGGATGTGAAAAGTTCCTTTTTAAACGGGGTAATTGAAGAAGATGTTTTTGTAGAACAACCTCCAGGTTTTGAAAAGTCTAAATACCCAAATCATGTTTTCAAGTTAAAAAAGGCATTATATGGATTGAAACAGGCACCTAGGGCTTGGTATGAGAGATTGAGCACCTTCATACTTGAAAGATCTTTTGAAAAAGGAAGTGTGGATACAACTCTCTTTTTAAAGAAATTTGAAAAGGATATACTCATTATTCAAATTTATGTGGATAATATCATTTTTGGATCTTCAAATAAAAATCTTTGTGATGATTTTTCTAAAATAATGAGTAGTGAATTTGAGATGAGTCTAATGGGAGACTTAAATTACTTTTTAGGCTTTAGCATTAAGCAACTTGAGGAAGGTACATTTCTAAGTCAATCTAAATATATTAAGAACATCCTCAAAAAATTTGAAATGGACAATGCTAAACTTATTAGTACACCAATGAGTTCCTCAGTTCAGTTGGATAAGGACCTTAAGGGAAAATCTGTTGATCAAAAGAAATATAGAGGGATTATTGGATCTTTACTTTACTTGACTGTTAGCCGACCAGATATTATGTTCAGTGTTTGCTTATGTGCTAGATTTCAATCAGATCCAAAAGAATCGCATTTGACAGCAGTGAAAAAGATTTTAAGATATTTACTAGGAACTCAGAACTTAGGAATTTGGTATCCTAAGTTTAGCTCTTCATTTGAAATTATTGGTTATTCAGATTCTGACTTTGCAGGCTGTAGAGTGGATAGGAAAAGCACTTCTGGAACATGTCAATTCATTGGAAATTCATTAGTTTCATGGTCTAGTAGAAAACAAAATTCAGTGGCCCTGCATAAGCAGAATACATTGCATTAGAAAGTTGTGTGGCACAAGTACTTTGGTTAAAACAACAGTTGTTTGATTTATGATTAACTATAGGCACTATTCCAATTTATTGTGATAATACTAGTGCTATTTGCTTTTCCAAAAATCCTATTCAACATTCTAGAACCAAACACATTGACATAAGGCATCATTTCATAAGGGATCATGTATCCAAGGGAGAAATTGAACTTACCCATGTTTCAACTGAAAATCAACTTGCAGACATTTTTACAAAACCTTTAGCCTTTGATACTTTCAGTACATTAAGAATAAGGCTTGGTGTAATTGATTTAAATGCTTAAATAAAAATGTTTTTGCAACATTGATGTTTCTGTTTTCGTAGTTTATGTTTTTATGATTTTGTTTTTGTGATTTTTATTTGTTTTTGAGTGATTTTATATTTAGAGTCTGTATATTTGTCTTTGTTTATTGTGTTTTGTATGTTCATTTAGTTTTCTTTGATAAAAATATAAAAATTCAAAAATTTGTGTTAATCGTCCGGGACGAATAATTTTTGTACGGGACGATGTGTATAAAATGTCAATCTGCATGATTTCAAACCGTCTTGAGACCAGTTTTCGGCACGATCGTCCGGGATGAAATATTGTTTTTCTCAAACGTCGGGATGATTGATTGGAGCAATTGAAAGGATAAGACTGTTTTTATTATGAACTTCGTCTGTACGAACCTGAACTTCGTCTGGACGAAAACATGGCGGTTCAATATAGGGGACGGTTTTAAAACTGCCATTAAAACGATCACAAGTGTGATCGTCTGGACGAACATTAATCGTCTGTACGATCGGTTAAGTCAAAAGTCTGTACGAAAGGACATATCCTAAGTTGTGTTGATTATGAAAAGCCGTTACATTTTGGACGAATCTGATCATCTGTACGAAACTTTTTCGTCCAGACGAACGATAATTTTCGTCTAGGACGAACATTTTTCGTCCAGGACGAATGTATCATTTTCTTTAAATAAGATGGCTTTCTAACTCAACA
This sequence comes from Dendrobium nobile, assembly GCA_022539455.1. Classification (NCBI taxonomy): domain Eukaryota; kingdom Viridiplantae; phylum Streptophyta; class Magnoliopsida; order Asparagales; family Orchidaceae; genus Dendrobium; species Dendrobium nobile. The sequence goes on from CM039723.1 coordinate 21,834,066, forward strand.
ATCACATTTCCAAACATCTCTTTCAATCCCTTTTGATTTCTATATCAACAATGGCCTCCTCTAGCAAGCGACAAAAGGTTTTAGCAAAGAAACCCCATAGGAATCCTTCCGAGAACTTTCTTTCAAAAGCAAATGAGGAATCCTTTCCTCGATTTGCCTCTGCAAAAATCACTCCATCTCGCATTCTGATCCAGAGTGAGATAAACTTCAAGGTAATGCATCTTTTCACTTCCACTCAGTTTGAATTTATCCTAACTCTTATCCACCTATACAACAAACAGACCTTCCTTTACTTCCTAGCAAATATGAGTTTCAACTCCGACCACTCTTCTGTCAGTTCTTTTGTTTTTAAACAAAATGTTAAAATCACAAAGCATGACTTAGGTGCTTTCTCAACTTAAGAACTGAAGGTTTTAGAGCCCACACCCTTATGAACGATAACACCTTCAAGTGGTTTGAAATCAATAGGGTGATTAGAGGAAATAGCCTAGATTATCATATAACTAGAGTTTCTGGAATGACCAAAAATGCTCGAATCATCCAGCACATTCTTAGATCTTCTATTATTCCAAAGATGGTGATAGAATCAACATTACTCCACTCCTTTCTATTATGACATTTTTTATTATGGAAAATAATCTTATTGATGAAGCCCAACTTATCTTAGACTATCTTTATGGGCTTTCCGAAATTGGGCATGCTGATCAAAAAAGAAAAAGAAATATTTCATTAGGTCACTTAGTTACCTTTATTTTGGAAAAAAAATACAATCTAGTGCATCATGATGAAGAGTATGAAGAGCCAGTCTACTACAACGATGCTTCTTTAAGAGCGATCTTCAAGGAGAACAAAGGGAAATCACTTGCCAGTGATTCTGAACAAGAAGAAGGAGCACAAACATCTGCACCTCAACCAAATTATCAGAATTTGATTGAGAAATTTGATAGACTTGAGACTCATTTTGATCAACGATTTGATCAAATTGATGCTCAACTTCAGCAGCAGCAACAGGACATTGGTAATATAAGGAATGAAGTTCATGAAATTAATACCAATGTTATGTTGATAAATTCATACTTCAACTTATTTGGTGGTGTTCCTCCTCCTCCTCCAGAAGAATAGAAATTAGGGTTTTGATTTTCTAGATGTTTCATGTATCAATCTTTGTTTTAATTGTGTTTGTTTAAAAGTTCAGTGTATTTTCCTTTTGTATTAGTATTGATATTATGAATTGATATTATAATCTTTTTATTAATATCAATATTTGTTGTGTTTGCTTTAGATTTGAATTATTTTTGAAATGTGTTTAATATTTATGAATTTCGTTAGTCTTTTTAATCTTAATTGCGCCTAAAATTAGATTGTAAATTGAGATTAATTTCATTAGAAAATCTAGTCTTTCTAAATTTAAATTATGTTTATAACTTGTTTTAATTAGAATTTTTAATTTCATATTTTTTATTTAGACTACATTATATTTAATATTATTATTGCAATCTAGATGTTTTCTTATTTTGTATTTCATTTTTCAAATTATATATATGCACTTAGAAAAGTTTGAAATTTTAGATTATTGTTTTTGAAAAGAATTCAATTACTTTTGAAAATTGTATAAATGTACAAAAAAATCAAAAGGAATGCGCAAAAATCCGCTAATATGAAAAAGAGGCACAAAATAAGCCCAATGTAAAAAGATGCACAAAAATATGCCAAAAAATTTGAAAAGGATGCGCAAAGCGCCAAATGTGGTAGTTTTCTTCTTTCCAGATTCTTTTAACATTTTAATTCAAATTAATCTTATGTTTATTTATATTTTTATTGAAATTTAAAATATACAATTTTTAATACATCTTTCTTGCAATGATTTTCTTTATCACAATGTCTAAATTGAATCATGTCTTTGATAAATTCTTCTTAGTTACAATGTTATATCACACTTTAAATTCTATGAATTTCTATGATTTGCCTAATATTTTTAATTTCATTTGCATATCTTATATCAATCACTTTCAAGATTAAATTAGCAAATGAATCTCATATGATTACATATATTTCTAATCTATTTCTTCTTCACTTTTTGTTACTGTCAAAAAGGGGGAGAAATTATTTGTTTGTATTTTTATTTTGTGTTATTAGTCTTATAATTTTTGTTTTGTTTTTGTTTTTAATTTTTGTTTTGTTTTTGTTTGTTTGTTATAAAAAATTTTTGAAAAACAAAAATTGTGATCTTTAGTTCAAAATGCCTCCTTAATTTTATGCATTCATCAATTCAGGGGGAGTTTAGGAGATTATTAAAATTTAAAATCCTACAAACAATAATTATTTTGTCATCATCAAAAAGGGGGAGATTGTTAATGATAGTTGTTATTTGCATGTTTTACATTCTTGCAACTTGTATAGTTTTCATGATTTTAAATATTATTGTACTTTGTGTAGTTATCTTCTAACAATTTTTTAGAAGTTTTGTATTTGCTCTTGTGTGTACTAACATTTCAGGTGAATCAAACTCTTAAACATGAAGACTTCAAATCAAATTCAGCAAGAAATTCTTTTGAATTTTGAAGTTTAAAAATGCCATTTTAATTGAAAGAGAGTGATTGTAATTGAGTGAATAAAAACATACACATACACATATAAGGAGATCATATAAAATTTTTACTGATCGTACGGGACGATATCAGTTCGTACGGGACGATCAGACAGTTATCTCCTATTAAGATCACATGGAACGAATAAGAACTAGCTAGAAAAATTTTCTAAGTCCTATTCGTCCGGGACGAAATTAAATATTGTCCGGGACGATTTTCTCTCTGTAAGAATTTCGTCCAGACGAAAATAATTATCGTCAGGGACGATTTGGTCTCTGTAAGAATTTCGTCCAGACGAAATTAATTATCATTAGGGACGATTTGGTCTCTGTAAGATTTTCATCCTGACGAACATATTTTTCGTCCAGACGATATAACCGACTTATGACAGTTTTTCTATATTCATTCTGCAGTTTTTGGAACCAACCTTGTTATAACCATTCGTACCGGACGAACTTGGTTCGTTCGGGACGATCAGCTTGTACGAAAACATTTCGTACACATATACAAACAGGTTCGTTTCAAGGCTTTTAAGTAAAATCGTCCAGGACGATCCACGATCGTACGGGATGATCCACTGCGTACAGAATTGAAAACTTGCACTTTTTGGGCGGTTTTTCTTGTCTTTTGTATATATAGTCCAAATTAGACTGCCACTCAATCTTTTTGCCATTTGATCTTCGTGCCTATTGAAAGAAAAGTCAAGGAGAGAGTGTGAGAGAGCATTCAAAGGAAGATTCCTACCACTAAAGGGTGAAGGCTTCACTTGGTGTTTAAAGGTAAGAATCTCTACTTGTGAATTGTGATTATTTCACTCTTTTCTTTCTTCCTTCTAGATTTCTTGTGAGAAGATCTGTCAAGGAGATCTGGTTCTCTGCCGACACTTGGAGAGTATGAATAGCCGAAGGGTTCTCTGCCCACACTAGGAGAGTGTGAAAGGATGAAGGGTTCTCTGCCGACACTTGGAGAGTATGAACAGCCAAAGGGTTCTCTGCCCACACTAGGAGAGTGTGAAAAGACCAAGGGTTCTCTGCCGATACTTGGAGAGTGTGAACAGCCGAAGGGTTCTCTGCCCATACTAGGAGAGTGTAAAAGGACGACGGTTCTCTACCGCACCGGGTAGTGGTGAAAAGAGTGTTTGTAAAAGCTTCTCCGCCTTGTTGTGGGTGCAAAAGGAGAGACACTATTGGTATTTGTCCAATACTCAGAGGGTGCCTCTGGGGAGTGGATGTAGGTCTGGTTTAGACCGAACCACTATAAATCTTGTGTCTTTTACTTTTTTTTTCCGCATTTTTCTTTTGTTTAAAAAAAACTCTGTGGTTGAAAAACTTTTCTATAAAAAATTTCATTAAAAATTGTCATTTCAGTTTAACAATACTTCAAAGAGGGTTAAGTTTTAAAAATACCAATTCACCCCCCCTCTTGATAGCCTTGGGATATTAACTTAGGTCTAACAACCTATTAACTAGACTCAACACTATCTTGTTTATTTCATGTCATCTTAAAGTTCATCAAATAATTCTAAATAAAAAACCTTTAAACATACATTTTTTTTAAATGTGAATTAATTATTTTTTATTTTTTATTTAAAAATATTAAACAAAATGATATTATTTATTAAATTTTAATTTTTCATTTTAACAATAAAAATATAACTAAAATATTCATAATAAATTTTTATTTTAAAATTTTTGTTAAAGTCACGTGCAATAAAACTAGTATATATATACATCCTAGAGTTCCGCTCCACCGCGCTCCCATCCATCGCTAACGTGTTCCCTAACCTCCATCACCTCCCCTTCTTCTCCTTCCCCGTCCAATCTAATAACATGGTAGTCTTCGCCGCAGTTGCCGCTGGCAACGACCTTCTGCATAGCCCTCACAGCGGCTTCATTCGGTGCTGCCTCGAGATTAGACCGGCATAACGGGCACGTCCTGTTCGAAATAAGCCACGAATCAATGCATCCCGGGTGGAAAGCATGTCAGCATACCGTCAACAGTCGGATAACATCGCCGGTGGAAAACTCCGATAGGCACACGACACATTCCCCTCCGTACTTCCCCTAAATCAATCGCCTTACCTCCGCGTAGCGAAACATCCGAAAGGAAGCAATGATCGTCAGATTCAACCCAGGCTGCCATCGCATTTCTGCCGCCGTAGTCGTGAGCGACGGAACTGTGGACATCTGAAAGGTAGTAACGGAGGTCTAGGAAGACGAAGATGGAAAATAAGCAGAAGATGAAGAAGGGGAGAAACGGGAAAGCAAACGGGGTATTAGCCGCCGGAATCGGCAATGCGTGGAAGCTTGAGGGTTATATCGCCGGATGCATTGGACACCGGCAGGAATTGGGAAGCTGAGCATTGATCGATGGCCTTTCTACCATTCTCCATTCTCCCGGCTTACGATTTCGCCGGTTTAGTTTCCTTCCGAGTTACTAAGTTAAACAAATTAATTTTTGGTGGAAGCGAGAAAACTTTTACTGCGGATATTTTAAATAAATTTTTAAACGTAAAATCATTAATTATCTTAGAAATTTTAGTATATTCATTTTAATAACAAATTCGAAAACATTTTAATAATAAATAACTTTTTAGGAGAATTTTAGATTAAAATATCTTGATAAAAATAGTCAAAAAAATTTTGAATTAATTTAATTCATGAATAATTAATAAAAATTTATATTACATTTATCTCAATAAATGTATATTCATTCTAAACAAAACAATTGGATACGAAGAAAGCTTACCTTTCACTTCCAAAAAATATAGCTCACCTTAGTCTGTTGGTTCGGAACTTTGACTATCAACTAAAAGATTTTAAATTCGAGTATTATATCTATGATTTGTGTGTACGAATTTATTTTAGTTGACCAAAGTTTTCCAAAAAAAAAAAAAAAACTTCACCCAAAAATAAGATAAGTTTTTGGGGTCATAAATTTGTGAAGCAAAGTATAAAGAGCAGTGACAACATCCCAAACTAGAGGCCTGCTTCACTCTAGAATCTTTAAACCCATGCACCTCCCAAAATCCTCATCTCTGAAGGAACTCTCCACCCAAATGTACAAAAATGCTAAACCCTAACTCCAAACCTTAGCCTTACAGCTGATGCGTAAGCAAAAACATTTTAACAAAAAAACCAATACATCATAAACAAACACAATAACTCATAAGCCTTATCAAATACAAATCCTAAAAATGAGTAGCAATTATATTAAAAAGAATCCCTCACTCAAAAATATAAATATCATAGCGGTAGGAAATCCAACAATAGCAGGGTAAAAAATTCTCGTAAGACCAACAATATAATGATCATCAGATGGAAGGGGGGAGGGAGGAGGGTTGAGGAAGGGGATGTTCAAATATCATGTTGAAAATAATAAAACGTATATCCTTACTTGAATAATTTATGATCTTTAAAAATATGCCTATATGAAGGCAAGGGAAGAGAGCAATATGGAAAATACAATAAAGATGAATATTCTTAATAATGAGCATATATTACAGTAATAAATATCATAAATTCTTACTATAAATTTAAATTACAAATAATAATTGACATGATAACATGATAACTCTATCATATAAGATATTATTGTAGAGATTAATAATATAAATGGTGAGTGTGCAAATAATTATTATTATCAAAGAATTTTTTTGTTTGTTTTATTGATTTTATATATATATATATATATATATATATATATATATATTCACTTCATATTTCTTCAGGCTTTGGCTTTGCATTTCTGCCATGAATGAACCCAACAACCAGAAATGGTGGTGAGGGGGTTGGGAGTAGAGGAGCAAAACTTTGTTCAGAGTCAAAAAGGATGGACCTGAGTCTGACTCATTAACCTATTTTTGTTAGATAGATTTTTTTTTTAATAACTTATCAACATAGAGTTTAGGTTATTTGATAAAAACTAGAAGATATACTCACTGGAAAAAGAATTTAACTCAAAATCAAGCCATTTAATAAACAGGTCTGAATTATAAACCTAAATTCGACTTTTTTAAATTGGATTATGATATGTTGCAATCCATGACCCCTAGTTTGAGATTTTGATGATAACAAATAATATCGTTTGAATTACTATTCATTGAATATTTTTTATTTCTACTCTTGTCTGTGAGTATTAACATTTCAGGGAGATCACAAGTTACTCAGGACAGCAAGAAGACTCAAGACTGGGTAGAGTAGTGTGTGAGTTTATAACATTATAAATTTTCATTTATTTATTTATTTTTAGTCTAGCCACAAATTACATGTAAGACTTAGCAACCATGCACACACATAGGGGGAGAAAGTTTAAAAAATGTATATTTTTTTCTGTTGATCGTACTGTACGAGTTTATATTGTACAATACGATCTAATCTGGCTAAAATGGCTATCTGTGAACAAGTCGTACTGTACGATGGATATCATATTGTACGATGTATTACTAATAAAAAATCCTAACCGTTAGATTAATTTAAATAAGTTTAATAACCGTTAGTACTGTACGAACTTATTCGTATTGTACAATTTATTTTGAATACTTACTTAAATTAATCCCGAGATTAGTGGAAAATTAAGGATTAATTTCTGATTGGTTATCATATTGTAGGAAACAGGTCGTATTGTACAATCAACCGAGGCTATTTTTGATCGTCCCGGATTTTGTACTGGACGATCCCATGATTTTGATTAATCGTATTGTAGGAAGTAGGTCGTACCCTACAATGTACATAGACAAGTTTTAATCGTCCAGGCAATTGTCCTGTACGAACATAAGGATTTTATATATCGTACAGTACGAGTTTATATAGTACTGTAAGATTATATTCATAATTTTTGGCCTATTCGTAAACCTTCATACCAGGATGAAGGCCGTTTTGTACTAATCGTACTGTACGATTAGTAACGACTAATTTGAGAATTTTACGTTTTTTTAACCCATTTTTAAGTATCAAAACTTCTATTTTTTGGGGCGTGATTAAGAGAGAGGAACATGATTAGAGAAGGATTCCTTGAGAGAGAGCTTTTGAGAAGTTTTGGGTTTGAGAGAGGAAGCATAAGGTCGGCTTGGTGAGGGAGAAGGAGTGTGAGGGAGATCATACGGTTGCTCCAAGCTTGCTATACTTTGCTCCTCCTATGGCCCGAGAAGATCTTGTGAGAGGCTCTATAAGGGGGAGACTCTTCTACATCCATGTCTTCTAAGGTACTCTGCCTTCTCTAAGAGGGAGAAACACGAGAAGGTACACTGCCATCACTAGGAGGGTGACAAAGCGCTTGGCACTCTGCCATACCGGGTTGGTGAAAGTGAGGTTTGTAAGGGCTTCTCCATCTTGCCGAGGGGGCAAAAGGAGAACTATTATTTAGTAGTGAAATTTTTGGAGAGGAGGACTACGGGGAGTGGACGTATGTCAAGTGATTGAACCACTATAAAATCTTTGGTGTGATTTTCCCTTACTGCTTTTCATTTTCGCTTGCACTTTATTTTCATTATCATTGCTTGATGAAAATCGTTGTGAAAGTTGTTATTGCAAATTATGTATTAAGCACTCGCTTCCGCATTATTTAAATTTTCCTGCTTAAATTTTAAAAACACAAAAAAAATATTAGAATTCATGTTTAGGATTTTTTATTGCAATAATTTTTTCCAATTCACCCACCCACCCCCCCCCCCCCCCTGGTGCATCTGGTAATTTCATGATCTAGTCATTTAATGACACTCGTAGATCAATTAAAGTCAAGGATATCACCACCACTTAATTCATGTGCTTAATTTAATTATTTTATTATTAAATTTTTATAAATAAAAGAAAATATTTATAATCATTTTAAAATCAAGATATTAAATCTTGAAGGTATTTATGTTCATAAATTTTTTATTTTGACATAAAATGTTAATAAAAAAGTTTCTTTAGAGAAACAAAAAAATCTAAAGAATGAAGCACTGCTATTTTACAGGAACTACAAAAAAAAAAGTTTTTCATAACAATTTCCAAGATGAAGATTGGGAATTGAGCAACTTCTGGGGGGGGGCAATGTGTGGCTTGAAATGAATGTTTAAAGTACAACAGGGGAATTCCATCTCTTCAATGAGTTAATGATAAATACAATTTACAAAAATATCAAGAAATAGCATTTTTTCATAATAGTTTCCGAGATGATCAGCTCAGCTACATTTTCTAGTTTATTTGCTCCCACCCACCACAAATGCTCCTTCAACTCGCATATAATTCAATACAACTAAGCTTCACGATACAAAGCAATCCGAAAAATCTTACTTTTAGAAGATTCTCATATCTTTAAACTATATGAAAGAAAAGCAACCCTTGCTTCCTGACAACGGAGTTTCAAATCTTCAATGGACACGCCTCCGCAAAGTCGACAAGATTTTTGTACTAGCCTCAAATCAATAAAAAACCTAAAGTAGTCGGCCCTGACCGATAAATTTGAGAATCAACAAAATAATTACACACATTGCGTACTCGATTCAATAATGTTGGAAAGAAAGGCTTAAAATCCTAAAGAAACCATTGAAGCAAAACTTTATTGATTTCTTTGGGCTTTTTGTTAACCCAACTCAATGGCATTGCTCCACTATTTTCTGCAACATAACAAACTTCTTATTACAGCAAAATTGTCTGCCATGTGCTTATCATCTCATAGCTTTGTTCAACATCACTCACACTATATATATATGGGTGCTTATAGTTGTATTTAGTGAACAGTGCATTACACTTAATATCACTTTACATTTTTCCTTGTTGTTCATCTTATTCTAGTTCTACAGGAAGATTTATTTCATGATATCAGAGCAATCATGTCCTAAATTTGTGATGCTTGGTACTAATCTCTAACCTCTCAAGTACTTATGACAGGCACCAAAGCTTCTTCCACTACGGCTATGGCCGCCTCCCCCACCACAGACCTTTCTATTCCACCTCAGCTTAAATTTTTAATGGTCAACGTTAAGTATGTGCTCAATGTCCAGCTCTTCACTACCAACTACCCTATTTGGTGTTCCCAAGTCTTAAAACTCTTTGGTGCAAATGGCTTCACCAGATATTTAGATGGTTCTCTCCGTCAACCTTCTAAACATCTACCCTACTAAGCATTTGTTGTTGACCCAGTCTACCTCACCTGGCACTTAATTGACCAAAATTTGGCTAGTGACATCTTCTCCTCTATCTCTCAATCCTTAATATCATATGTTCTTGATCTTCAAACATGTACTAAAATTTGGTTTACCTTGGAATGCCGGTTACAAGCAATGAATCGCTCCCGTATTCTCCAGCTCAAAAATGAGCTGCACCAACTTAAAATGACAGACAAATTTATGTTTCAGTACCTTTCGAACATAAAATAGAGGGTATATGCCATCACCGCAGCTGGTTCGCATATCAACCCAGAGGATGTCATCCTCTATACTCTCAATGGTTTGCCTCTACGTATAATGCCTTCAAGACAACCATTCGAACTCAACTTCAGCCCATTAGCCTCGATGACCTGTATGCCCTACTGTGTAGTGATGAGATTAATGTATCTGCTGAGCAGTGCCATTGAGTTGGGTTAATAGGCAAAACCCTAATTTGAAGATGAATTCTGAAACAGATCTCATGCTATCAAAAATACCCAATAAACAAACATATAATAAAAAATAAAAACTTACAAGCATAATTAGAAAATGATAAGAACATCTCAGCAGCACGGATGAGACTGGATATCTTTATTGAACAATGAAGGCACAAATCACCAATTAGACCTCGCGCCGTATAGGTTGAAACTTTCTGTCTAAATTTTGATAAAAGTTGTCAATCCAGATAAGTGATTGGGAGCTTCCACTTACACGTGAGAATCATATATTAGTAGTGTAGATTAAAAAAAATTATGATTGATATAATATTAAGGGTGGTATGTATGTAAATTCCCCTAATTTTTTTACTATAAATTCGATGATATAATATTACTTTATGGTTATGATCATTCAAACTCATTTTTCATTAAATTATAATATAATTTTAGTTTTGACTCTTCATATTTAATCAGAATATCAATGGTTTATATAGTAAATGCTCTCATAATTTTTTTTGAACTACTCTACTAATATATGATTCTCGCGTGTGAGTGGAAGCTCCCAATCGCTTATCTGGATCGATAGCTTTTATCAAAATTCAGAGAGAGTTTCAACATGTACGACACGGGTATTAATGGTGATTTGTGCCTTCTTGTTCATTAAGGGGTTGTTTGGTAGCACCCAGGATTTCATTTAAGTAGGATTTCATAAATCCTCTAAATCCGGATTTACGAAATCCTTGGGGGTTAAATCCTGAAAACTATTTAGTAACATTCAAGATAAATCATATGTGACTGTTTGGCTATTCATTTAGGTTTTAAGGCGGTTAAGAGATTGGAAATTTATTTTTAGGATAATCAAAATACAACAAGAGAAGTTTAAATAAAACATAACAAAGCTATGTTAATACTAATTAATACTCTAATACTAATTAATTATTTAATTATTATTTATAATATTTTATAGTAGTTATTTTAATTTAAAATAACTAAGTATTTAACTAATAATTTTATTAATTATTTAAAAATTATTCAATTAGTTTCACTTAATTATTAATATTTTAAATTATATTAATTAAGTTATCTAATAAAAACTTAGAGGAGTCTAGGTTTTGCCTTTCCCTTCTTTGTTTCATCTGGCTTCGTTCCTTCGCATGAGTGTAGAGTTTTGCGCGAGTTCTTCTTCATCGTTGTTCGACTTCGCTCCTTAGATGTCCCTTCCTATTGGATAGTAAGTTACGCCGTTGTTTGATCGGAATTTGTACGCAACAACAGGAGCTCGCTTGCTGTGAAGGCAACTTTCTCCCTTTCGCGTGCTTCTTTGGCAAAATCCCATAAATCCCACGAACCAAAGGATTTCGTAAATCTAGGATTTACCACGAAAAGAGCGAATTTTTCGTCTACCGCGACTTTCATTTACCGTGAGATTTTGTCTTTCATTTTTGGCCTTTTGGCTGGATTTTGCTCAAATCCACCTCAAATCCGGTCTAAATCCTGCTACCAAACAACCCCTAAAGATAACCAGTCTCATCCGTGCTACTGAGATTTTCTTATCATTTTCTAATTATGCTCATAAGTTTTGATTTTTTAATATATGTCAGTTAATTGAGTATCTTCGATCGCATGAGATCAGTTTCCGAATCCAGCTTCAAACTAGGGTTTCGCCTTCTTCCGAAAGTTTGTTCCCAAATTCGTCTTATTATTTCATTTTCACACTTCAATTAGCAAGGCTTTACTGGTTTCTTTGGGCTTTTAAGCCTTTCTTTCAAACATTATTGACTTGAGTATGCAATGTGTGTAATTTTTTGTTGATTCTCAAATTTATCAGTCGGGGCGACTACTTTAGGGTTTTTATTGCTTTGAGGCTAATGCAAGAATCTTGTCCACTTTGCGGAGGCGTGTGCATTGACGATTTGAAACTCCATTGTCGGGATGCAAGGTTTGCTTTTCTTTCATAAGTTTAAAGATCTGAGAATCTTCTAAAAGTAAGATTTTTTAGTTTGCTTTGTATCGCGAAGCTTAGGTGTATTGAATTATAAAAATAGTCAAAAAAATTTTGAATTATTTAATTGATGAATAATTAATAAAAATTTATAATACATTTATCTCAATAAATGTATATTCATTCTAAACAAAATAATTGGCTATGAAGAACGATTACCCTTCACTTCACCCAAAAAATATAGCTCATCTTAGTCTGTTGTTCGAAACTTTGACTATCAACTAAGAGTTTTTGAATTCGAGTATTACATCTATGATTTGTGTGTAGGAATTTATCTTAGTTGATCAAAGTTTTCCAAACCAAAAAAAAAAAAAAAAACTTCACCCAAAAATAAGACAATCTTTGGGATCATAAATTTGTGAAGCGAAGTATAAAAGAGCAGTGACAACATCCCAAACTAGAGGCCTGCTTCACTCTAGAATCTTTCTACCCATGCACCTCCCAAAATCCTCATCTCTAAAGGAACTCTCTGCCCAAATGTTCAAAGATGCTAAACCCTAACTCCAAATATTAGCCTTCCAGCTATTGCAAAGTAAGCAAAAACATTCTAACAAACAAATCCAATACATCATAAAACAAACACAATAACTCATAAGCCTTATCAAATACAAATCCTAAAAATGAGTAGCAATGATATTAAAAAGAATCCCTCACTCAAAAATATAAATATCATAGTGGTAGCAAATCCAACAAAAGCAAGGTAAACAATTCTTATACGACCAACAATATAATGATCATTAGATGGAAGGGGGGAGGGAGGAGGGAGGAGGGTGGAGGAAGGGGATGTTCAAATATCATGTTGAGAATAATAAAAATTATATCCTTGAATAATTTAGGATCTTTAAAAAAAATATGCCTATATGAAGGCAATAGAAGAGAGTAATATGGAAAATATAATAAAGATGAATATTCTTAATAATGAGCATATATTACAGTAATAAATATCATAAATTATTACTTTAAATTCAAATTACAAATAATAATTGACATAATAACATGATAAATCTATGATATAAGATATTATTGTAGAGATTAATAATATAAATGGCGAGTGTGCCAATAATTATGATTATCAATGAATTTTTTGTTTGTTTTATTGATTATATATATGATATTCACTTCATATTTCTTCAGGCTTTGGCTTTGCATTTCTACCATGAATGAACCCAACAACGAGAAATGGTGGTGAGGGGTTTGGGAGTAGAGGAGCAAAATTTTGTTCAGAGTAAAAAAGATGGACTTGAGTCTGACTCGTTAACCTATTTTGGTTAGATATATTTTTTTTTATATAACTTATCAACATAGAGTTTAGGTTATTTGATAAAAACTAGAAGATCATACTCACTAGAAAAAGAATTTAAGAAGAAGATTTGCGGTTCAACTCCAAATCAATCCATTTAATAAACATGTTTTAATTATAAACCTAAATTTGGCATTTTTAAATTGGATTATGATCTAGTCGTTTAATGACACTCGTAGATCAATTAAAGTCAAGGATATCACCACCACCTAATTCATGTGCTTAAATTAATTATTTTCTTATAAAAATTTTATAAATAAAAGAAAATATTTATACTTATTTTAAAATCAAGATATTAAATCTTGAAGATATTTCTGTTCATAAAAATTTTTTTTTTTTGGAAAAATTTTGGCTTGGCCCGTATATTAATAAAAAAAGGATACAAGTAAAGGAAGCATAAGCTTCATAAGAAAGTAAATGCTGGCTTAAACAAGCCCAGAAAACCTGAAAATTTATACATGAAACTTGCAGGATATAGGCAAAAATAGATAAAAGAAACCCAAAATAAATTGGACAGCCACCGATGCTTGGACTCAGGTAATAAGTAACATGTTCAGTTTAAGGGTAAGCCATCGAGAACCCCAGGTTGCCCAAAAATTAGACCATCCAAAGGGGACCTACAAAATAATGGGCTCATCATTGTCCAAGGCATAGCCCTATAGGAAAAAGAACCAACTAAGGAAAATAAGGCAACCAGATCGAAATCATCATGAAGGCGCAGCAGAGAATCATCATGAAGGCGCAGCATATACAAATAGCTAGTCCACATTAAAGCATTTCCAAAATATGGGATGAATCTTTCCACTTAATCACTTTCTCAAAAACTGCCTTTTTGATATTGATAGAAATGGTAATGTGGCTATGAGAGACATTGCCAAATCTTCTGTCATTACGTTCCTTCCAAATATAATAAGTGGTGCAGCAAGCAATAAGCAAGTGTAAATTTTTTACCGACTTCTGCAAAGAGATATTATCATCTATCCATTCCAAGAGTTGTAACACATTTGGCCTAAACAAAAGACCGGAAGAATCTGGCAGCAGGTATTTGATAATAGAGAAGGAGAACGTGCATTCAAAGAATAAATGAGAAGTACTTTCAGGGAAGTAATGACATAACCCGCAGATGGCAAGTACAAGGACATTTCATTTTAGCAAAGCATCAGCAGCTTTCAAGCCACCCACAATGGCCATCCAGGATAGAGCAGAGTATCTCAATACAGATTTTTTGTGCCAAATCAGGTTTTCCCTAAGTACAATTATCCAAATCCTTATAAAAGCCTTTAATAAAGGTGTTAAGAAAGTTGATATTAGCATGTTTTACATTCTTGCAACTTATATTGTTTTTTTATGATTCCAAATATTATTTTATGTGTAGATATCTCCTAACACATTTTAGAAGAATTGTTTTTGCTCTTGAGTGTACTAACATTTCAGGAAAATCAAACTCCAAACCATGAAGACTTCAAATCAATTTCAGCATACAATCCTTTGTAAATTGAAGCTTTAAATTGTTCTTTAAATTAAGAGAGAGTGATTGAAGTTGAGTGAATAAAAACACACACACACACATATAAGGAGATTTTACATAAGTTGTATTGATCGTACGGGACGAACATAGTTCATACAGGACGATCAGGTCAGTTATCTCCTCATACGAAGCAATGGAACGATCAGGAATTAAGAAAACTTTTCTAAGTCCTGATCGTCCATGACGAAATTATTTTCGTCCCAAGACGATTTAGGCTCTGTAAAAATTCTGTCCAGACAAAATCTATAATCGTTCTAGGACGATGTGGACCTCCGAAAGAGCACCGCACAAACGGGCCAATTGGAAGGGACAGATTGGATCGTGCATACGACTAACCATTGAGGATAGAGGCTGTCGCCAACACACCTCGATGGGTGATAATATACATGACCTAGTCACGGGTTTCCCCCGCCCGAGATAAGAGCTCGAGTGGGGTTTAGTAGATGTGGGGCCAAGTTTCCCACGGGCGTAAGCCCCCGTGGTTAATTACATCCTAGGCCGGAGCCTGAGAAAACTCTCGATTAAGTATCATACATTATCCTCTCCTAAAGTGGGATCGGCACGAGGGTATAAACTATGAAATCCTACTCAAAAGGAAAGAAAGGTCCCAAATGGCTGAATCAGACATGCGTGGCTCATACCAGCATTCGGAGGCTCTAGGATACTAAATAGAAACTGGAGAAAAAAAGACAAGCAATCAACCACATGCGTGAGAGAAGAGATGGAGGTGGCGTCATCCTGTAACGCAGATAAGTAGAATTTAGGGTCCCTAAAAAGAAAGGACCTACCTACTATTTTAGGCATACTACGGGACCGAGTGTAGTAGCCTTGAATCCTAAATCTAGGTTGGGCTTAGTGTTCTACGAAACACTAAGACCCGTCTCCTAGCTAAAACAGTGCAAAACTGGACTTATCCCGGCCTGGATTGGGGGAGCCAGCTAACCACCTAATCGTTTCAAAACCATGCTATCAAGCCAATTATGAAAGATGGGTGGGAAGTACAGTTCTTGGAAATAGGACAGACATCTAGAGATTTCCTAAGTGGTTCTGGACTTATGTGGGTCAGATGCTCCTAGCTAATGCAATTAAATTTTATTTAGTTGGTTACTAATGCAATGCATGCTAGTTGAATTGTCAGCTCATGAATGCTATAAAACTTTAAAAACAGGCTTATAAAAAAATAATTTTTTGAAAAGACTGGGTCTCCCTAGGTCCGACACTTCATCCTCATAGGCCAGATTATCCAGACTCTACCCGCAGGTAGGGAGATGTCGTATAAAAAGGAGAGAAGGATGCAGTAATATGCATGCGACCCGACGATTCTGGTAGTTCCCTAGATTTGTTAAATTTCTATGTTATTTAAAATCCTAAAATTTTAAATATTAATTACGAGTAGAAGAATTTTATAGTCCTTAATGAGCCTAATACGATCCAGACGAAAGCAAAAATGGCATGCATGAAAGAAACCTAGAAAAAGCAGGTAATTTCTACTGCGCAATCAAAATAAACACATCAATATAAATCAAACCAATCAAGTAAATGTCCATAGGCCAACTGCCCTTTAATTATAACCTAGGGTATGCAGAAAAGTAAAGTGGCCGGGCACCACTGCCAACAACCCGGATTTCTAAGTCTATGACAGACGCCAACAACTTTGAGTGGGATATTAGGTCTTCAAATCTTTAGCATTCTGGATGTCTTCTGGGTATCTCCTCCTTGGACTCCTTGGATCACTCCTCCTTGGACTCCTTAGATCCGTCGTGGCTTGAATATCCAAACGAAGAGACAATTCTCCCTTTTAGGCCTTTTAGGGAGTATTTCCTTTTCTCTCTGGATATCTCTAAAGCCATCCAACTCGGTCTTCCAAATGGAAGAAGACGCTCCCTTTTAGGGATGCCTTCTTCTTTTGGAATCCGAGTTGGATAAGAATATCCTAACTCAAAGATGTTTTCACAACTCTTAACAATTATTATAAAATATTACATTAATTGAAAAGCAGAAAAGTTCTAAAGTCCCTACAAGGTTATCCTAATAATCATCTCAAACAGTTATATATGGAAATGAAAATAACTCAAACCATTGACCCTGTGCCAAGCCATGCTCTTAATCATGAGGGCTAAGCAGCTCCACTTGTAGCAGTTATAATTATTTTTAGCCCTCATTTATTTAGGGGGGACAAAGCAAGCACCTGCATAAGACAATATTAGAAATCATGACAATGCCCCCCCTTTTATTAGCTTGACCATGGCCACCTGTATGAAAGAACAGTATATATATATATATATATATATATATATATATATATATATGACGTTTCTAACCTAGGGGTAAATCTAGCGCTCATCACATCATCCACAGAGTGCAGGAAAAGTAAGCAAAAACATCAGCAATTTCAAACAGCATGCAATGAAAACCACGGAAAGCTCCGGCACACAGCTGAAAGATAAAACCCAGCGGCCTAACCTAGATCTAGAAGTGGTGCCCTAGCAAACAATTTTATGTGTGTGCAAGGCTTGTATGGCTTGGATAGATTCTAAGTTGGATGGTTAGTTAAAATTATCTAGAGTTCAGGTATGTTGGGGGCTAAAAAAGATATTTTAATTAAAATTCAAATATTAGTGAATTAGGTTCATTTCAATTATTTCAGTTTGTTGATCAATTTTGAGAGCTTAGGATATTCATATTTGAAGTTCAAATTGCATTAGCCAATTTTGGAAAGTCCCGGGTCCTCCTATGAACTAGACTAAGGGTCCAAAAAGTCACTATGGAAAATAGGCTAGGTTTGGGGTTCCTATCACCTTAGAAAAATACTAGATCTTAATACGAGCAATTAGATAGGTAGTACACTGAAATCAGAATTTTCTAGGCAAAGTTATGAATTTTCTAAGTTTCGGACCCTAAATGAACTAGGGTTGACCAAAAAGTTGACTTTCTAATTTAGGTGAGTTTCTGGACATCTGATATTTTTAATAGATACTAGACCATAATAGAATTCTAATGCAAGTGAGTTTGCCTAATTTGGAATTTTCTACAATTAGTTATGAGTTTTCTAAATTCAGGGTATTAAGAGAATTTCTAAATTTTCTAATAAATGGCTGTTTTTATTGTTTTGATCCAAACAAGCTCCAAACTGATTGGAATCACTCCCAAAGGTCAGGAATGACCCGAGAAAGTGCTTAGAGAAAATTTGGGATTTTTAATAATTTTTAATAATTTATTACGGGCAAAATGGTAATTTCCACCTATGGTCAAATTAGGGGTCAATCTGAAGTCAAACTAGAGAACCCTATTTATCTATGGTCAAGGATCATATTCTGGTCAGTTTGAGATATTATGGGTAATTTTCTGACATAATATGTATTTATTATATTTTTCGGAAGGTCTCAGAGCCTTATTTAACAAGTTAATTAGGGTTGGTTAATTAAGGGGTCTAACAAGCCCTAAAAATTCCTAGAAAATTCAAGGAGGTTTATGATGTCCCTAAGTTCAAGTTTTGTGGTTTTCATGTCAATCTGGGATCTATCCTAGCTCCTAAAAAATTTCTAAGTTCGCTAGACAGGTCCTTAATTTTTGTCCTTAAGGTGTCACTACGTTATATGGGTTTAAAATCGTGTTTTGAACTATCCCTAAAGGTAATAATGCATGGGAAATACATAAAAATAATAAACAAGACATGTCCTTAAATCTAGGAGAGCCTAAACTAAGTGATCGTGGTGCAATCCTATACATGCGAACTACGATACAAGAAAAATAAATACAACTAATGAAGGGATTAGTGAATGATTGGAATCCAACCATCCACTAACCCTCTCCCTCATGATTTTTTCTTCACACATAGAATTCATGTTTAAAATTTCATGTAGTGGGTCTCCCGAAATTAGGGTTTAATAAGATAGGTAATTTTAAAATAATTAAAAAATACCTAAATATACATATATAAGCTTTTGAAAAATAATATGATTAAATATAGCTCAATTGATATCTACATAAATATAGGGGAGAACCACTAGCCACTCGATCGAGCTTTCAAAAAAATTTGAAAATAATTTATAATTTCAAAATAATTATAATAATAAATGTTTAAATAATAGTAAAAATACTCAAAATAGCCATCTAAGATAGAAATCCATCAAACAGCAAGAATTAGCTAATGAAATTAATTTTAAAATAAACTTCATATTTTTCTGAAAAATTCGAGGGGTTATACATCAAAATCCGATTTAAGACGACAAAGATATGATTTTTACAAGTTTAAATACAATAATAGGATATTTTTAAAATAGTGTCCTTTTGCTGTTTTCAAAATAATTGCAGATATACCTATCATTTTCAAACAAGAATAGTCTCAAATTGTACAGAATTCAAATAAGAACAAAATAAGGTGCTGTGCATCGAAATCCGACTTAAAATAAGAAAGTTACGCATTTTCGAAGTTTACATATAATAATTAAATATTATTTAAAAATAGTGCTATTGGCTGTTTTCAAAATAACTGCAAACAGATCAGAAATTTTTGAGCAAAACCAACTTTAAAGTTTGCAGAATTCAAATACGATCAAAACAAGGTGTTGTGCGTCGAAATCCGATTTAAAACGGGAAAGGTATGAATTTTTAAAGTTTAATGTAATAAAGGGATTTAAAAATAATTTAAAATAGCAAGAATTTAAAAATAATTATTAAAATAGGATAAAATAATATTTTATGAAAGTAATTAAGGGATGCTTGAATTTTGAAATTCAAAATTCATGGAGGGAATTAAGGATTTCAGATTCAAAATTCATGGAATGAATTAATGAGGCTTTAATGCTTCCTTAATTTTAGAGGTTGGATTTAGAATGAATTAAGTCATCCTAATTAATTCAAAATCCAATGGAAGGAAAATTTAAAAACTTTCATAAAAATAGATTTTATAATTTATGAAAGAATTTGAATTTCAAATTTGGGAAAATTTTAATTCAAAGACAAAAATTATGACAATCCAAAATTAGGAATTACTTAAAATAATAATAATATTAAACATAATAAATATAATTTTAAAATAAATAATGATAATAATAATACTAAAAAAAGATTTTTTTTTTTAAAGTAGAAAAGAAAAGAAAAATTTTTTTTCATTCTCTCGATCGAGACATCTAAATTTAATGACATTTTAAACATAGATCAGTATCATGAAGAGAAAGCATGGGGTGATATTTGAAATATCTAAAAAGCACTTATAAAAAAAATTATATAGATCTAAGTGTAGTGACCTAGATCTAAAGTTTTGAGGAATCTCACCATTGGATCTTCAAGTTCTTTATACGGTTGAGTTTGTAGATTGTCCTCGTATATTTCTCTAGTTGAAATCACGATCAAACAAGCTCTGGATCAACCGGATCGAGGCCTTGGATGGATCTAGCCTTGATCTCATTGGAGGATCGCCGCCAACGGAGTTTGACAGGTGGATTTGAGTGGAAGAAGGTGAGAGAAGTTGGAAGAGCTCTCACACCAAAAAGTGAGGGTTAGAGTGGCTAGGCAGAGAATAGAAGCCAACCCCTCTCATGAAGCTCTAAAAGAGTATTTAAATGATCAAGGCCTTAGATCTACGGCTAGGATTCATCCTAAGACTAATTAAAAGGGAATTGAGGTGATTTAGCCGTCGGTTTGATTGCTTGATTTATGAACAAATTTAAGCTCATAAAATAAAAATAAATTAAACATATTAAACTAAAATCAAGCTCAAAATTAGATCTGATTTGGGTCGATTTAGAATTTAATTTGATTTGCTCAAATTAACCCAAATAAAAATGACGACTCGAATCATAACAAACTCGATGCGGCTAAGGTAGACTAATCAGGCTTAATCAAACCCGATCAAGCCTAATTCGACTCAATTCAAGCTGATTCGAGCTCAAATTGGATTTGCAAGCCTTAATTAAATCGATCAAAGGCTCTTGAGGGAACTTGAATAAAAATCGAGGTCAACAGACAAGTTGGTCTCTATAAAAATTTCGTCCAGACGAACACAAAATCGTCCCAGGACGATTTCCTCTCTGTAAGAATTTTGTTCAGACAAAATTCATAATCGTGCCAGGATGAGTTGTCCTCTGTACAAATTTCGTCCAGATGAAAATCCTGATCGTCCCAGGATGAAGTGAATCAACACTTAACTTGCTGGCGGCGATATGCACTTTTTTTGGGAACCGACCTATGGAATAACTGATCGTCCAGACGAACTTAGTTCATACGGGACGATAATCGTGTACGAACACAATTCGTACCAATATTCATAAGGATCGTTTCCGACACTTTAAGTAAAATCGTCCGGGACGATCCACGATCGTACGGGACGATCCATTACGTGTTAACTTGAAAATTCTACAGTTTTGGACGATTTTTCTTGTTTTTCTTATATAAGGTCCAATTTTTACTGACACCCAATCTTTTTGCTCATTGATCTTCGTGCCTATTGGAAGAAGAGTCAATGAGAGAGTGAGAGAGAGCATTTAAAGAAGGATTTCTACCACTAGAGCGTGAAGGCTTCGCTTGGTGTTCAAAAGTAAGATTTTCTACTTGTGATTTGAGATTACTTCACTCTTTTTCTTTCTTCCTTCTAGATTTCTTGTGAGAAGATCTGTCAAGGAGATCGGGTTTTTTGCCCACACTAGGAGAGTGTGAAAGAATGAAGGGTTCTCTGCCCACACTAGGAGAGGTTCTCTGCCCACACTAGGAGAGTATGAAAGGACGGACGGTTCTCTTCTAACACTGGGGATAGTGTAAAAGGACGACGGTTCTCTGCCGCACCGGATAGTGGTGGAAAGAGTATTTGTAAAGGTTTCTCCGCCTTGTTGTGGGTGCAAAAGAAGAGACACTATTGGTATTAGTGCAATACTCAGAGGGTGCCTCTAGGGAGTGGATGTAGGTCTGGTTTAGACCGAATAACTATAATCTTGTGTCGTTTATTTTTACTGCTTTTTATTTTCTGCATTTTTCTGTTTAAAAAGTTATGGTTGAAAAACTTTTTATAAAAATTTATTAAAGTTTATTTTCGGTTCAACTCATATAAAAGAGGGACAATTTTTAAACTACCAATTCATTCCCCTCTTGGTAGCCTTGGGACATTAACTTAGGTTTAACAACCTATTCACTAGACTCAACAAGTGGTATCAGAGCTTTGATTCAAAATCATAAGTTTAAATTACTTTTTGATTAACGTAGATGACTACATTTGGAAACCGAAACACACCTGAGGGTTATTCTATTACTAGACCTCCACTGTTTGACAATATACCTTTTGATTTTTGGAAAACACGCATGTCTACTTTCTTACAGTCACTTGATTATCATATGTGAATCTTAGTCCATGAAGGTTATACAAAACCAACTATATTAGTTGATGGAGTTAAGGTTGAAACACCTTTTGCAGACTGGACTATAGAAGAACGTGACTTAGCACAACTAAACGTTAAATATTTAAATAGTTTTTTTTTGTGCTTTAAAATTTGAAGACTACATGCGGGTTTTCACTTACAAAAGTGGAAAGAATATATAGGATAGACTTTATATAACTTATGAGGGGACTAATGAGGTTAATCAATCAAGATTCAATATCTTATTACATGATTATGAATTATTTCGCATGAAACCAAATGAATCTATTTCTGATATGTACACAAGATTCACACAAATAGTCACCTCTTTGTATGCACTTGGTAGGGAATTAATGAATGTTGAAATGGTTAATAAGATTCTTCATTGTTTATCTATTACTTATGATGCTAAAATTACTATAATTAAGAGTCTAAAGATCTAAACATTTATTCTATTAACAATCTTCTTGGTTTACTTATTGCTTATGAGCAAGGAGTTAGTCAAAGAAAGATTGATGCAGGTGAACCACGAAAGGAGAAGAATATAGCACTAAAAGTGGAAGAGTTTGAGAGTGAATACTCACAACCTGAGGATGAAGACGATATTGCTTTGATGACTAGACAATTCAGAAGCTTTCTGAAGAGGAAGCAGAAGAGACGCCAGCAATGGAATAGAGATAAATTTAACAGAAATGACAAGGTTTCTAATGAAATGATTTGTTATGAATGCAGGAAACCTGATCATATCAAGACTGATTGCCCAAAACTCAAAGCCACTCCTAACGAGGAGAATGTAGAAGAGAAACCAACTATAAAGAAGGGCAAGACAAGTTTCAAAGGGCTTTCTTGGCGGACTCAGCTTCATATTCATCTGAGACTGAAAAGGAAGAGGAAGTCACTAATCTGTACTTAATGGCCGATAGTCTTGATCAGTCAGATCAAGAAGAGGTATGTGACTTAACTTATGATGAATTGTTTGAAGTATTTGAACACATGCATGATGTATATAGAAAAATGAAAAAGATGCATGCTAGTGTAAGTTTAGAATTGGAAGAATTTAAAAATGAACATGAAATCCTTAGGAAAGATCATGCTTTAATAGATGACAACCACATGAAACTACTCGACGAATACGATGACTTGAATAAAAATCATGAGATTTTAAAATCATCCTATTCTGAACTTGAAAAAAAAATTAAAAATTTTAAGGATGAATCAGAGAGCAAAATTTATACGATCAATTATATGAATACTATCTTGGAAGATATGAACTCTTTCTATAAATTAAAAATAAAAGCTCTCGAGGATAATAAGATACCCCACAAACTTGAAGATTTTACAAATACTAAATTTTATCCTAAATATATGGAATCCCTTAGAAGACATCCCTTAGAAGAAAAACAAATGGTATAAGACTTAGAAATCTTTTTCTAATGTTAAATGTAATAATTATGGATTATTTGGACATATAGCACACACCTATACTTTGAAGATGAAATCTGATTTGGTGTGGAGACCTAAGATGCATAAACCTAGACATATCATACATGCATCTGATTATAAATTGATATTGTGGTCTAACATTTGATATTTTTGCAGGGTCGCTCTCACACAAGACCTCGTGAGAGCATATGGTACCTGGATAGCCGATGTTCAAAGCATATGACTGGAGATACTGCTCAATTCATAACGTTGGAAGCCAGGAGTGGAGACAAGGTTACACTTGGAGATAACACCACAAAGAAGGTGGTTGGAATAGGTATGATTAGAAATCTTAAAAACTTCTTTATAGAAAATGTGTTATTGGTTGAAGGCTTAAAATATAATTTGTTAAGTATAAGTCAGCTATGTGACAAAGGTTATTATGTAAAATTTTTTCCTACTACCTGCATATTAAGCCTAAATGATAAAGATGTTTTGAATGGAAAAAGGGTAAACAATGTTTATGCGCTAGATTTAAATTGCATTCATACTCATACTACTTTTTTGTTTAAAAACTAATTCTGATGAATCATGGCTTTGACATAAGAGACTTTGTCATTCTAGCATGAAGAATCTTAGGAGGATTACCCAAAAGAACTTAGTGAGAGGTATACCAAAACTAGACTTTATTAAGGACCACCTTTGTGATGCATATCAATTAGGTAAGCAGGTGAAGTCCTCTTTTCAGTCTAATAAGAATCTTAGAATTAATAAACCATTGGAAATTTTACACATAGATCTTTTTGGACCAGTTGGAACTGTGAGTCTAGGAGGGAAGGTATACATATTTGTTATTCTGGATGATTACTCAAGATTCACTTGGGTTAGATTTCTATTTCATAAGAGCGAATCATTTGAGGAATTTAGAAATTTTTTGACTTGGATTCAAAGAAAATTAGGGTGTAAAATTATTTCTATTCAAAGTTATCATGGAGGAGAATTTGAAAATAAGAAATTTAAGGAATTTTATAAGAAAAAAGGAATTGATCACAACTTTTTTGCACCTAGAACCCCTCAGCAGAATGAGGTAGTTTAAAGGAAAAACATAGCATTAATATAAGCCGCCCGAGCAATGTTGGCAGAATATTCACTTCCTATATATTTTTGGGCTGAGACGGTTAACACTGCATGTTATATTCTGAATATGATGAATGTAAGATCTAAATTAAATAAAACACCTTATGAGTTGATAAAAGGTAGAACATCCTAATTTGTCACATTTGCATATTTTTGGTTGCAAGGTGTTCATTCATAATAATGAAAAACCTGCCTTAGGAAAATTTGATCCAAAATCACATAAAGGAATTTTTGTTGGATACTCAAGTGTTGGAAAATCTTATAGGGTATTTAATAAAAGAATTTTGATTATTGAGGAGACCATACATGTTGTATTTGATGAATGTAAAAATTTGGAAGAGCCAAATGTTATTGAAGATGAGATTGAGGATAACTCCCAAAAGATTGATAAAATAAACTTGGAAGAAAATATGGAAGAGAATTTGGAGATAGAAAATCCTTTGCCTAGAGATTTGAGATTTTCTAAAAACCACCCAAGTGAATTGATTATAGGTGAACCTAGTGAGGATGTTAGAACTAGGCGTGGATTAAACAAGGAAGTCAATCATTCAGCCTTTATTTCAACTATAGAATCCACTAATATTGATCAAGCACTTTCTGATGAATTTTGGATATTAGCCATGTAAGAAGAGTTGAATCAATTTATAAGAAATAAAGTTTGGGAATTAACTTCAAGGCCAAAAAATTAAAGTGTTGTTGGAACTAAGTGGGTTTTCAAAAACAAAATGAATGACTCAGGAGTAGTCATTAGAAATAAGGCTAGATTAGTTGCTAAGGGGTATAATCAGATTGAAGGGATTGATTTTGAGGAGACTTTTGCCCCTGTAGCTAGACTTAAAGTAATTAGGATTTTGCTAGCCTTTGCCTGTTTTAGAGGTTTCAAATTATTTCAAATGGATGGGAAAAATGCCTTTTTAAATGGGGTAATTAAAGATGATGTTTTTGTAGAACAACCCCAAGTTTTGAAAATTCTAAATACCTAAATCATATTTTCAAGTTGAAAAAGATATTATATGGATTAAAATAGGCACCTAGGGCTTGGTATGAGAGATTGAGCACCTTCCTACTTGAAAGATCTTTTGAAAAAGGAAGTGTGGATACAACTCTCTTTTTAAAAAATTTTAAAAAGGATATACTCATTGTTCAAATTTATGTGGATGATATCATTTTTGGATCTTCAAATAAAAATCTTTGTGATGATTTTTCTAAAATAATGAGTAGTGAATTTGAGATGAGTCTAATGGGAGACTTAAATTACTTTCTAGGCTTTAGCATTAAGCAACTTAAGGAAGATATATTTCTTAGCCAATCTAAATATGTTAACAACATTCTCAAAAAATATGAAATGGATAATGCTAAACCTATTAGTACACCAATGAGTTTCTCAGTTCAGTTGGATAAGGACCTTAAGGTAAAATCCATTGATCAAAAAAAATTTAGGGTATAATCAGATTGAAGGGATTGATTTTGAGGAGACTTTTGCATCTGTAGCTAGACTTGAAGCAATTAGGATTTTGCTAGCCTTTGTCTGTTTTAGAGGTTTCAAATTATTTCAAATGGATGTGAAAAGTGCATTTTTAAATGGGGTAATTGAAGAGGATGTCTTTGTAGAATAACCTCCAAGTTTTGAAAATTCTAAATACCCAAATCATGTTTTCAAGTTGAAAAAGGTATTATATGGATTAAAATAAGCACCTAGGGCTTGGTATGAGAGGTTGAGCACCTTCCTACTTGAAAGATCTTTTCAAAAAGGAAGTGTGGATACAACTCTCTTTTTGAAGAAATTTGAAAAGGATATACTCATTGTTCAAATTTATGTGGATGATATCATTTTTGAATCTTCAAATAAAAATCTTTGTGATGATTTTTCTAAAACAATGAGTAGTGAATTTGAGATGAGTCTAATGGGAGACTTAAATTACTTTCTAGGCTTTAGCATTAAGCAACTTAATGAAGGTACATTTCTTAGCCAATCTAAATATGTTAAGGACATCCTCAAAAAATATGAAATGGACAATGCTAAACTTGTTAGTACACCAATGAGTTTCTCAGTTCAGTTGGATAAGGACCTTAAGGAAAAATCCGTTGATCAAAAGAAATTTAGAGGGATTATTGGATCTTTACTTTACTTAACTGCTAGCCAACCCGATATCATGTTTAGTGTTTGCTTGTATGCTAGATTTCAATCAGATCCAAAAGAATCACATCTGACAGCAGCGAAAAGGATTTTAAGATAATTGTTAGGAACTGAGAACTTAGGAATTTGGTATCCTAAGTTTAGCTCTTCATTTGAAATTATTGGTTATTCAGATTCTGACTTTGCAGGCTATATGGTGGATAAGAAAAGCACTTCTGGAATATGTCAATTCATTGGAAATTCATTAGTTTCATGGTCTAGTAGAAAATAAAATTCAGTAGCCCTATCTACTGCTGAAGCTGAATACATTGCTTTAGGGAGTTGTGTGGCACAAGTACTTTGGTTAAAATAATAATTGATTGATTTAGGATTAACTATAGGCACTATACCAATTTATTGTGATAATACTAGTGCTATGTGCATTTCTAAAAATCTTATTCAACATTCAAGAACCAAACACATTGACATAATGCATCATTTCATAAGGGATCATGTATCCAAGGGAGAAATTGAACTTACCCATGTTTCAACAAAAAATCAACTTGCAGACATTTTTACAAAACCTTTGGCCTTTGATACTTTCAGTACATTAAGAACAAGGCTTGGACTGATTGATTTAAATGCTTAGATAAAAATGTTTTCTGCAACATTAATATTTTTTTTATTTTGTTTTGTGTTCATTGTATTTTTTAGTTTGTTTATGTGATATTTTATTCTTAAAAGTCTGTGTTTAAGTATTATCTTGTTTGTTTTTATTTGTTTTTATTTTGAGTGTGAAAATGTAAATTTGTGGTCATCATCGTCCGGGACAAAATTTTTTCGTACGGGATGATTTGTGCAGTGTGTCACAGTGTGCATAAAATATTCAATTTTAAAATTGTATTTTCGTCTGTATGATCGTATATCGTCCAGGATGAAATTTTTTCAAGTGTCAGGTTGAATGCACAAAACAGTTGAATGAATAAGGTAGTTTTTATTACTATTCGTCCATACGAACCTTTGGTTCGTCCAGACGAACACATGTCGGTTCATAGTGGGGGACGGTTTTCAACTGCCATTAAAATGAATTGAATTTCTAATCGTCCGGACGAACACGTGTTCGTCTGTATGATCGTTTTGGTTAAAAGCCTATACAAAAGGATGCTTCGTAAGTTGTGTGATTACGAAAAGTTGTTTCATTTTGGACGGATTGGATCGTCTGTACAAAATTTATTTTCGTACATGACGAACAATTTTAGTCCGGAACGAAAGTTTTTTCGTCTGGTACGAACAAGTCATTTTCAATAAATAGGCGGGCTTTTTAACTCAATAATCACATGCTAAACATCACTTTCAAACCCTTTCTTGCACTAGATCATTTTCAAATGGCCACCTCTAGCAAGCGTCAAAAGGTATTGGCAAAGAAACCACATAGGAACTCCTCTGAAAATTTTTTGTGCAAAGCAAATGAGGATTCCTTTCCTCGATTTGCCTCTGCCAAAATCACACCCTCTAGGATCCTACTACAAGAAAATCTTACTTTCCAGGTAATGAACTTGTTCGCTTCGACCCAATTTGGTTTCATTCTTACTCTGATCTACCCTTACAACAAAGAGACTTTTCACTATTTCATGGCCAATATGTCCTTTGGCCCTTTTCAGTCTGTAGTCCACTCCTTTATCTTTAAATAAAAAGTAGAAATTACTAAGCATGACTTAGGAGCATTTTTAAACTTAAGAACTGAAGGGGAAAGAGCAAATTATCTGATCACTACCAATAAATATTCGTGGTCTGAAATCAATCAAGTAATTAGAGGGAATAATGTGAATGAACATGTGGCTAGAGTATCCGGTCTTGTGAAAACAGCACGAATCATCCAGCATGTCTTTAGAACTTCCATTATCCCTAAGGCTGGTGATAGAGTGAACATTACTCCACTTCTTTCTATGGTCACTTTTATAATCATGAATAAAAAACCTATAGATGAAGCCCAGTTAATTTTCGACTATGTTTTTGAGCTTTCTGAAATTGGCCATACAGAACAAAAAAGAAAGAGAAATATTGCTTTATGTCACTTAGTTACCTATGTCTTAGAGAATAAATACAACTTAGTGCATCCTGATCAAGAGTATGAAGAACCGATCTACTACAATGATGCATCATTTAGAGCGATCTTCAAGGAAGATAAAGGAAAATCACATGCTAGTGATTCAGAAGAAGAGGCTGAAGATGTACCTGCTCCTGCTAATGAACCAAATTATCAGAATTTGGTTCAAAGGTTTGATCAGCTAGAGACTTATTTTGATCAACGTTTTGATCAAATTGAGACTCATCTCCAACAGTAGGATGCTCAATATCAACATGACATGGGTTATTTGAGGGGACAAATGAATGATAGTACCAATGTACTTATGTTGAATACATACTTTAATCTCTTTGGTATTGCTCCTCCTCCTCCTCTAGATCAGGGACCGTCTGAGTGATTGTTGCACTTTATGTTATATGTTTGTATTATTATTGTGTATGTGTTAGTTGTTGTTTGCTTTTATTAGTTTTATGTATTTCTTCTTTATTTTAGTTATCGTATTGATCTCTTGATGAATACTTATAATATTTAAAATGATATCAATATAAGTTCAAGTGTTTGATTTAAATTTCTTTTGAAATGTTTGTTAGACTTTATGCAAATCATCAGATTTTTAATCTTAATCGTGTTATACCCTGAATTGCAAGAAAAATTAAATTCATTAGAAAATCTAATTATTCTAAATTTAAGTGATGCTTATAACTTGATATTATTAGGATTTTTAATTTCATGTCTCTTATTAAGACTACATTATTTTTAATATTATTATTGCAATTTAGATGTTTTCTTATTTTGTATTTCACTTTTCAAATAGTATTTATGCACTTAGAAAAATTTGAAATTTTAGATTATTGATTTTGGAAAGAAATCAATTACTCTTGAAAATTGTACAAATATATAAAAATCAAAAGAAATGCGCAAAAATTCGCAATGAGAAAAAGAGGCACAAAATAAGCCCAAAGTAAAAAGATGCACAAAAATGTGCCATAAAATTGAAAAAGATGCGCAAAGCGCCACATGTGGTAGTTAGTTTTTTTCGGACTCTTTTAATCTCTTAATTCAAATTGAACTTATGTTCATTTATAATTGTCATTGAAATTTGAAATATAAAATTTTTTATTCATCCTTAGTGCAATGATTTTCTTTATCTTAGTGTCTAAATTAACTCATGCCTTTGATAAATTCTTTTTACTATCTATGTTATATCACTTCTTAAATTATATGAAATTCTATGATTTTTCTAATGTTTTAATCTTATTTGCATACCTTATTTCAATCACTTTCAAGATTAAATTATCAAATGAATTTCATATTTCTGCTTACATTTCAAGCCTTCTTTTCTTCTTCACTTTTTGTTGTTGTCAAAAAAGGGGAGAAATTATTTATTGTTTGTTTGTTTTATGATTGTCATTTTGTTGTTTGTTTGTTTTATGATTGTCATTTTTTTTAATTGTGTGTTTTGTATTTTTTTTAATTGTGTGTTTTGTATAAAATTTTTGAAAAACAAAATTTTGAATTAATACATCCTTATTTTTTTTCATGTATTCATCAATTCATGTGGAGTTTAGGAGTTTCTTAGAATTTGAAATTCTACAAAAATAATTGTTTTGCCATCATAAAAAAGGGGGAGATTGTTAAGAAAGTTGCTATTAACATGTTTTACATTCTTGCAACTTATATTATTTTTTGATGATTCCAAATATTATTTTATGTGTAGATATCTCCTAACACATTTTAGAAGAATTGTTTTTATTCTTGAGTATACTAATATTTCAGGAAAATCATACTCCAAACCATGAAGAATTCAAATCAATTTCAGTATACAATCCTTTGTAAATTGAAGCTTTAAATTGTTCTTTAAGTTGAGAGAGAGTGATTGAAGTTGAGTGAATAAAAACACACACACACAAACATAAGGAGATTTTACATAAGTTGTACTGATCGTACGAGACGAATATAGTTCGTACAGGACGATCAAGTCAGTTATCTCCTTATACGAAGTAATGGAACGATCAAGAATTAAGAAAATTTTTTTAAGTCCTGATCATCCAGGACGAAATTATTTTCGTCCCAGGACGATTTAGGCTCTGTAAAATTTCGTCCAAACGAAATATATAATCGTTCCAGGACGACTTGGTCTCTGTAAAAATTTCATCCAGACGAACACAAAATCGTCCCAGGACGATTTCTTCTCTGTAAGAATTTCGTTCAGACGAAATTCATAATCGTGCCAGGACGAGTTGTCCTCTGTACAAATTTCATCCAGATGAAAATCCTGATCATCCCAAGATGAAGTGAATCAACACTTCACTTTCTGGCGGCGATATGCACTTTTTTTGGGAACTGACCTATAGAATAACTGATCGTCTAGACGAACTTAGTTCATACGGGACGATAATCTTGTACGAATACAATTCGTACCAATATTCATAAGGATCGTTTTTGACACTTTAAGTAAAATCGTCCGGGATGATCTACGATTGTACGGGACGATCCATTACGTGTTAACTTGAAAATTATGCAATTTTGGACGGTTTTTCTTGTTTCTCCTATATAAGGTCCAATTTTTACTGCCACCCAATCTTTTTGCTCATTGATCTTCGTACCTATTGGAAGAAGAGTCCAGGAGAGAGTGAGAGAGAGCATTCAAAGAAGGATTTCTACCACTAGAGCATGAAGGCTTCGCTTGGTGTTCAAAGGTAAGATTTTCTACTTGTGATTTGAGATTACTTCACTCTTTTTCTTTCTTCCTTCTAGATTTATTGTAAGAAGATCTGTCAAGGAGATCAGGTTCTCTGCCCACACTAGGAGAATGTGAAAAGACGAAGGGTTCTCTGCCCACACTAGGAGAGTGTGAAAGGACGAAGGGTTCTCTGCCCACACTAGGAGAGTGAAAGGACGGATGGTTCTCTGCCAACACTGGGGATAGTGTAAAAGGACGATGGTT
The DNA here is from genome assembly GCA_022539455.1 of Dendrobium nobile. Taxonomy (NCBI): domain Eukaryota; kingdom Viridiplantae; phylum Streptophyta; class Magnoliopsida; order Asparagales; family Orchidaceae; genus Dendrobium; species Dendrobium nobile. The sequence continues at coordinate 21,866,107 of CM039723.1, forward strand.
CTCTGCCGCACCGGGTAGTGGTGGAAAGAGTGTTTGTAAAGGCTTCTCCGCCTTGCTGTGGGTGTAAAAAGAGAGACACTATTGGTATTAGTGCAATACTCAGAGGGTGCCTCTAGGGAGTGGATGTAGGTCTGGTTTAGATCTAACCACTATAAATATTTTGTCGTTTATTTTTACTGCTTTTTATTTTCTGCATTTTTCTGTTTAAAAAGTTGTGGTTGAAAAACTTTTTATAAAAATTCATTAAAGTTTATTTTCGGTTCAACTCATATAAAAGAGGAAAAATTTTTAAACTACCAATTCACCCCCCTCTTGGTAGCCTTGGGACATTAACTTAGGTTTAACAACCTATTCACTAGACTCAACAAAAGGCACCAAAGGAGCCAACGCCCCCAGAGTTCTAGAATAAACAGGGAACCGAGTTTTCTTGGTTGTTAATATCTCCTATAACCTTTCGAATCAGGATGGGTAAAGAATCAGGCAGGCACCATTTCTTATCAGCAATAAAACATTTAGAAAGGCATTCTCATGGGTAGAATTTAGAAAGGTGTACCCATCAACAGATTCATGTAGAGTATGTGCATTGCACCAATGATCCCAATGTAAAGAAATAGGAGCATTAGCTGTTATATTAAATTTAAAGAATTTTTTTGCTTCTAAGGCAGTCAAGAAAATAAATTTCCAAAATTTGGTGGCTGAGTAGAAGCAGGTCGCCAAGGAGTGGAATATCTATAAATAAGCCAATTAGATAGAGGAGAGGCACAATTATACATTTTTGGAAATTATAAAGCGGTTGAAAGGAAATTGTATAACATTCAGAGATGGAATGCCCAAACCTCCACTGTACTTGGGCCTGTAAATAGGGCTGCAAACGAACTGAGTCGAGCCGAGTATATGAGTGTTCATGTTTGAGTTTGTTTATCACTAGCTTATTTAAGTTCGGTTCCTGTTTGATTCAAGCTTTATTGTTTGTGTTCATGTTTGGTTCGTTTAATTCAAGGGTGTTCATGTTTAGTTCATGTTCGATTCATGTCCGGTTCGTTTAATGCTTATCGAGCTTTAAACAAACAAGCCTTAACATGCTATGTTCATAAACATATTTAACAAACAATCTATTGAACAAACAAACATTAAATTTGTTCATGAACATCTTAAACAAACAATCTAGCAAACATGGACAAATGTGAAATGTCTTTTATTCAGAAAATTAAATTTATAATAAAAGCAATTATTTATTTAAAATAAAAAATATGATTAATCCATATGAATATATTCTTAAATGAAGCTTACCTATTGCATTTCTCTCCATTCGAGCTTTTTATTGAGCTTATGTCAAGCTTGTTCACGAACTTCAAATAATGTTATTTGTGAACATAAATGAACCGAAAACATTAGTGTTCAAGCTTGTTTATTTAAGGATCAAGCATTTAAAATATTGTTCAAGTTTGTTTGTTTAGTTAGTTAAACGATCACAAACGAGCTTTAATCAAACTGAGCATTGAGTAGCTCGTTGAATGCTTGGTTCACTTACAGCCCTACCTGCAAATCTTATCCCATGAAATCATGTGAATTTTTTTGGTTGTGATAGACTCTCCAAACAATAGGAATTTGGAAGCATCCTCTTAAAAAAATTAAAGATTGTTTTAGGCAAAATAGATCCGCGAATCTAGTAAGCAATAGAGTTCAAAAAGGTGAACTTAAAAAATTGGAGACGTCCTGCAAAAGAAAGGAGGTGTGCTTTCCAACCCAACATCTTTTTAGTGATATTGTCCAACAAAGGCATAAAGTCAGCAATTTTTAAACTATTGAAAGAAAGAGGAATGCCCAAATAAGTGACTTTATGACTAACATTGTGTATAGAGAGGGCTTGACAAAAAACATCTTGATTACTCATATTCTTAGGAAACATAACAGAGCTCTTGTTGAAGTTAACATGAAGACCAATAGCATTAACAAAATTATCGAGAGTACTGGAAAAAATAGAGCAGTTGTCTAAGCTGGCTTCTCCAAAAATAAGAACATCACTGCATAGAGCAGATGCAAGAGATAAAAACCATCAAAGGATACTCCCTTAAAACCACTATTATCCAGCAGATTAGAAAAGACATCCATAACTAAACAGAACAGGTAGGGGCTAAGGGAACATCCCTGCCTCAAATTGGCTGATGAAGAAAAGTACCCTTCAAGAGCGCCTTTGATTATAATAGAGAAGTTCACATCTAAGATGCAGGCTTTAATCTAGTTCACAAATATGTGGGGAAAACCCTTCTAAGCCAATCTTGCCAAAATTTTTTTTCTAGATACATAATCAAAGGCTTTACAAATATCTAGCTTAGCACAAAAAAATTTGGAGCCACCCCTTTTGCTAGAAGAGCTAAGGATTTCCTTAGCTAATAAGATGTTATCAGTAGACACTCTAGATTTAACAAACCCAGCTTATTTATCTTTAACAAATATATGCATTAAATGAGTGAGCCTGCTAGCAATAATTTTGGCAATAATTTTATATGAGACGTTACAAAGAGCAATGGGTCTCAAGTCGGCAATATCAGTAGCATACTTATGTTTAGGGATTAGAGCAAGAGTAGTTGCTTTAATCCCATTAGGAATGTAACAATTAGAGAAGAAAGATCTTACCTCCTTGACAAGTAAAGGACCAATGATGTGCCACTTAGATTTGTAAACAAGGAAATTAAATCCATCCGGACCCAGGGATGAGGAAGATGAGCCAGAAAAACTACCTTTTTTATCTCTTCTTCAGAAATCTGCATAGTGAGAGTATTCCTAACATTGTCAGGAATAGTAGATCTAATGGGAAAAATGTCCAGATTTACCAGAGTAGGAGGTGTTGGATTGTAGAGCTCATGAAAATGTTGAATAATAGCAGAAACAACATCCTTGGTAGAGCCATTAGGAGAAGCATGCATCAGATTTACAACCACCTTAGATTTGCACATCCTGTTTCTAATTTTTGCATATAAGAATTTCAAGTCATCCTCCCCGTGCTTAAGCCAATTAACTTTAGCCCTTTGAATTACCCAAGAAGCCATCATGCTAGATAATTCAGTGATTCTAGAGTTAATATATTTGAGTGAAGCATTAAGCAAAGGGTTGAGAGGATCAGAATGAACCTTGTCCATCCAATCCATTTGTTGTTTATGAAGATCGTCAAGGTGGGAGTTGATGTTAGAGGAGTTTGCCCAAGGCTCCATCTTAATGACACTTTTAAGTTGCCTGAGAGAATTACTGAAAGATGCAAGAGGATTACCTGAGAGGGGCCTAAAGAAAGCCTCACAAAGGTGATCCCAATATTTGTCAATCCTGGTCCAGTAATTCTTGAATAAAAATCTATAATTAGATATCATAGACTCACCCAGGTGAAGCACAATTGGGCAATGGTCAGAGCATGAAGGACTTTGAAAAGAGCAAAAAGAATTAGTGAAAGAACGGATCCAAGACTCATTTACCAAGGCTCTATCTAGTTTTATATGAGTTGGACTATCTGTGCGTTGGTTAAACCAAGTGAACTTACACCCAACTGAGTGTAAATCGTTTAAATTATTCTCAAAGATCATATAATTAAAATTAGATAAACAGCTGCTGGATAGATAAGAACCTCCTACCTTTTCATGTGTGTAACGACATCAATTAAAATCCCCAAGAGGATCCAAGGCATATCTCTATTAGGCGCAGTTTGAGAGATATGAGTCCAAAGAGATAAATGATCAGCACTATTATTTGCGGCATAAGTAACAGAGAGATAGAACGTAGAGGAGTTGGCTGCGATAACAGTGTCGGAAATGAGCTAATGGGAAAAATGGTCAGGCTGAAATGAGATTTTGCTAGCATTCCATTTCACCCAAATGCGGCCAGAAGGGGAAAGACCAAAATTGTTGCCATTGTTTTCATTTGGAAAAACAGAATGAGAATTTTCAAAACAGGGATCTTAAAGGGCGAAGTGATGAATTCTATTCTATAGTATACAAAGCAACACCAATTAAAAGGAGGCAACAAGACGTTTGCAACACAAAACTTTATTAGGTCGATTAAAACCCCTGATGTTCCAGGCAGCAAAGGCCGGTAAGCCCATCAAGATCTAAAATGGGGAGGGGTTTTTTGCCCTGCTTCCCCCGTGTGACGTGGCAGAACTAGAGATCTAAGCATTTTTCCCTTAACATTTCTGTTTAATTCATTCACTTCATTGTTACCCAGAGAATCATAAGTAGATGAAGTATCATTCTGCTGCTGAAGATCTTCAAATTTGTTCGGAGAAATTACTCTTGGGATCGGCGTGGGAGCCTAAATGTTTTGTGGATGAGTAGTGGAGGCCTCCTAGACATTTGGAGAGTTTAAATTGGGGATATTAGATGGGCTAGCATCAGGATTATTAATACGGGCACCAATTTGTTGGGGCTAAAGTTCTAATAAGCGGTCGGGTTGCTTTGACAAAGGAGGGAAAGGAGGAGGGGAATGGGGTTGATAGTGAAGTGGCTGTCCTAAGCTATTAGAAGTGGGTTGTGGAGTAGCATTGGAAGTTGGGTGTGAAGGGGAATTAGAGTGCTGAGTGGAGTTCATGTTTGTAGGTAGCTTATCTGTGGATAAGTCTGGGGCTTTGTGGTTTCTAAGTTTTCTGCTAAAACTTCTTCCTCTGTGCGATGGATTCTTGGAGACACCGACTTTAGAGTTTATAGGCTCATCATTTGGTGATTGAGGCTTAGACGGACATAGCGAAGAAAAATGAACTAATGACTTACAGTGCGAACAAGGGGACGGCCTCCATTCGTATTGCACTTTTAGGTGTACTACATTACCATAAACCCATATAGCAATCTCTTTCGGGTAGGTGGCTTCACTGTTAACAAACACACATGTTCGAGCATACGTGAGTCTAGTTCTTTGAATGGTCAGATTGTTGGCTGCCAGAGGGACCCCGACTTTGCTAGCAATACGAGAGAGGTCTTCGGAATTCCAACAAGCCAACAACAAATCATGAATCTTGATCCATATCAGGACGGAATAGAAGTTTTCCTTCTTGGTTTTGAACTTAGGATGCCGTTTCTGGAGGATGAATGACTTTCCTAAGAGAAACCATACACTTCTTGACCAGACCAAGTTGTAGTCCTCCACATAAGAGAACCGGAGCAAAAGGAATCCATCACTAAGTGAAAACAGTTGAAAAGAACCTTTTAAAGCCCAAGCTTTCTTCATTGAGCCAAGAAGCTCCTCGTAGATGGGCCTTCTCCCTATGGAGTAATCCACAAGGCTGTGACCCCAATCTTCTGCACCTTTTGCTAACTTGTCACCATAAAAAGGAATTATTTCTGGCTCAGAAGGATGGAAAGAAAAATGAAGATCTTTAGGAGAAGGAGCTACGGGAGCGGTGGGAGCAAAGATTTGCTTCCAAAGTCGCTGCTGGGAGGGGGGCGCACCTCCAGAGGAGGAGGTCATCGGGGGAAAATTAGAGGAAAGAAGAGGAGAAGCCATAAGGAGGAGAGAGGAGCATACCTCTGGCAGAGCCGGAGGAAGAGGGCGAAGGCAGGAACAAAGCGGCAGGATGAGGCAAAGGGAAAAATCCCGCTCAGATCAGTTTTATTGATAAAATTTTGATTTTGACATAAAATGTTAATAAAAAAGTTTCTTTAAAGAAACAAAAAAATCTAAAGAATGAAGCACTGCTATTTTACAAGCACTACAAAAAAAAGTTTTTCATAACAGTTTCCGAGATGAAGATTGGGATCTGAGCAACTTGTGGGGAGGGAAATGTGTGGCTTGAAATGGATGTTTAAAGTATAACAGGAGAATTCCATCTCTTCAATGAGTTAATGATAAATACCATCTACAAAAATATCAAGAAATAGCATTTTTTCATAGCAGTTTCCGAGATGATCAGCTCAGCTACATTTTCTAGTTGATTCGCTCCCACCCACAACAAATGCTCCTTCAACTCGCATATAATTCAATACACTTAAGCTTCATGATATAAAACAATCTAAAAAAATCTTACTTTTAGAAGATTCTCAGATCTTTAAACTATATGAAAGAAAAGCAAACCTTGCATCCCGACAATGGAGTTCAAATCTTCAATGCGCACGCCTCCGCAAAGTCAACAAGATTCTTGCACTAGCCTCAAAGCAATAAAAACCCTAAAGTAGTCGGCCCCGACCGATGAATTTGATAATCAACAAAAAATTACACAAATTGCATACTCGAGTCAATAATGTTCGAAAGAAAGGCTTAAAAGCCCAAAGAAACAAATAAAGCCTTGCTAATTGAAGCATGAAAACGAAATAAGAAGATGAATTTGGGAACAAAGCTTCGGAAGAAGGCAAAACCCTAGTTTGAAGTTGGATTCAGAAACGGATCTCATGCGATCGAAATTACCCAATTAACTGACATATAATAAAAAATCAAAACTTACGAGCATAATTAGAAAATGACAATAAAATCTCAGCAGCAAGGATGAGACTGGATATCTTTAGGGGCTGTTTGGTAGCAGGATTTAGACTGGATTTGAGGCGGATTTGAGAGAAATCCAGCCAAACGGCCTAAAATGCAAGACCAAAGGGGGTGTTTGGTATCAGATTTGTCTTCACTTTTAAGTAGTATTTAACCTAAATCCAGCTAAACACCTTTTCGCGCTCATCTAAATCCAGCTACTCCCTAAATCTGGGATTTACGGCATAAATTCGGTAAATCCGTGTAATTCCTATTCCCATCCTTTCCCGAATTTAACAATATTGACGGGATTTGGCCGGAGAAGAGAGCCAAAGGAAGAAAGTTACCTTCAATGCCAGCGAGCTCCCATTGTTGAATCCGATCAAAATGATGTAACTTTCGATCCGATAGGAAGGGAAAGTCGACGAAGGAGCGAAATCGAACAACCACGAATGATGAAGGAGCCGAAGAAGCTACGCGTGCAATTTCTACACCTCCTGCGAAGCAACTCGAAGCAATGAAGCCGAACAACAACTACGAAAAGAGAAGATGAAAGGCAAACCCAACACGCCTATGAAGTTATTACTGCTTAACTTAATTAATATAAGTTAAAATAATTATAATTGAGTATATTAATAGTATAATTAGTGCATAAAATATTTATCTAATTTAACTTAATTGAAAAATTAATGATAAATTAATAATTAAATGTAATATCATTAGCTTAATTAATATAACTTAAAAATATATTACTAAATATATAATAGTGTAATTAATAGTGTAATAAAAAATTCATAAGCCTCAAGTGGTGGTCCGGCGGACTCAGGCGGTGGTCGAGGAGGAGCTTTCTCCTTCTCTTCCTTCTCTTATTCCTTCTTCCTTAATATGTCATGCAGATGCGATGTAAATGCGGAATGTGCTATGCGAATTCATGTCTAAAATTCAAGACTCAACAAGATAAATAATATGGGAATGATGTGATGCAAGAGACTTGATATGCAAGATGAATGAAATGAAATGTGGACACACACACAAATTTTAAAGAGACGTGATATGCAAGATGAATGAAATGAAATGTGGACTCACACACAAATTCAGAAGCAACAACAGGAACTTGCTTGCTTTGAAGGAAACTTTCTCCCTTTTGCACACTTCTTCGACCAAATCCCAGAAATCCGACGAACCAAAGGATTTCGTAAATCCAGGATTTACCACGAATAGAGGGAATTTTCCGTCTACCATGGCTTTCATTTACCATGAGATTTCGTCTTGCATTTTAGGCTATTTGGCTGGATTTTTGCTCAAATCCACCTCAAATCCGGACCACCGCCGGAGATTCATCGGACCACCACTTAAGGCCATCGCCTTCGCCGGACCACCACTTATCAAGATTATTAAGTTCAAATTACTTATTAATTTTTATTACACTATTAATTGCACTATTATATATTTAGTAATATATTTTTTAAGTTATATTAATTAAACTAATGATATTACATTTAATTATTTTTATATCATTAATTTTTCAATTAAGTTAAATTAGATAAATATTTTATGCACTAATTATACTATTAATTTACTAAATTATTATTATTTTAACTTATATTAATTAAGTTAAGCAGTAATAACTTCAGAGGATTGTCGGGTTTGCCTTTGATCTTCTCTTTTCGTTGTTGCTGTTCGGCTTCTTGCTTCGAGTTGCTTCGCAGGTGTAGAGATTGCACGCGTCGCTTCTTCGGCTCCTTCGTCCTTCGTGGCTGTTCGACTAGGCTCCTTCGTCGACTTTCCCTTCCCGTCGGATCGGTAGTTACGACATTTTGATCGGATTCAACAACGGGAGCTCGCTGGCTTTGAAGGTATCTTTCTTCCTTTCGCTCTCTTCTCCGGCCAAATCCCGTCAATCTTGTTAAATCAGGGAAAGGATGGGATTAGGATTTACCGGATTTTTGCTGTAAATCCGTAAATCCCGGATTTAGATGCGCGCGAAAAGTTGTTTGGCTGGATTTAGGTTAAATCTTGCTTAAAAGTGAAGACAAATCTGATACCAAACACCCCCTTTGGTCTTGCATTTTAGGCCGTTTGGCTGGATTTCGCTCAAATCCGCCTCAAATCCGGTCTAAATCCTGCTACCAAACGGCCCCTAAAGATATCCAGTCTCATCCGTGCTGCTGAGATTTTCTTATCATTTTCTAATTATGCTCGTAAGTTTTGATTTTTTATTATATATCAGTTAATTGGGTATTTTCGATCGCATGAGATCCGTTTCCGAATCCAGCTTCAAACTAGGGTTTCGCCTTCTTCCGAAGGTTTGTTCCCAAATTAGTCTTCTTATTTCGTTTTCACGCTTCAATTAGCAAGGCTTTATTGGTTTCTTTGGGCTTTTAAGCCTTTCTTTGGAACATTATTGACTCGAGTACGCAATGTATGTAATTTTTTGTTGATTCTCAAATTTATCGGTCGGGGTGGCTACTTTAGGGTTTTTATTGCTTTGAGGCTAGTGCAAGAATCTTGTCGACTTTGCGGAGGGTGCGAATTGAAGATTTGAAACTCCGTTGTCGTCATGCAAGGTTTGCTTTTCTTTCATATAGTTTAAAGATCTGCGAATCTTCTAAGAGTAATATTTTTCAGATTGCTTTGTATCGCGAAGCTTAGGTGTATTGAATTATATGCAAGTTGAAGGAGCATTTGTGATGGGTGGGAGCGAATCAACTAGAAAACGTAGCTGAGCTGATCATCTTGGAAACTGTTATGAAACAATGCTATTTCTTGATATTTTTTTAAATGGTATTTATCATTAAGTTATTGTTTAGAGTGCATTCAGTTACATCCCTCTCATTGCTAGCATTTTAGCTACGTTTGATCTTATGTATTTCTTCTATCTCCATTGATTATTTGTTCAAACGCTAATGTGTAGTTCACAGATGCTCTCTCTTTTCCTGGTAATGCCATTTAAAAACTACAGCCTTTGCTTTGATGGACGCATTTTATATTCCATATACTAGTTTCTAACTAGATAGCTCTACTTCTGAAATCTGACCTAGAATAATCAAACAAGGAACAGATGGCTTCCATCTTTCTTATTTTAGTGTATGTGATGACTTGTTACAAATTGGTTCTTTAGCTGACAATATCCAAAGCTTAGAATTTGAAGAAAACAAATTAAGCTTGCATGTGCAATACCCCTTATCTTGCAATTTGTGTTCTAGTTGCTATGAATCATAAGATTATTTTTCCCTTCGAATTGAGTGGGGCAGAAGCTCATGAACTCGTTTCTACTAGTACCATTAAGGACATATTATCATAGCACCTTAGTCTCTTTTGTTCTATGAGGAACATGTTCATGCATCTCCTTCATTTGGGCTCCATCATGGGGCCTAATTTATGATGTAGGCAAACTAGAAAGAAAAGTCAAATAGGAGAACACTAGGACAAATGAAGCCCAGCTTGATTCAATCTAGATTGTAAACATCCAAACAAACATCAAAACAAACGAAAAGTCAAAAAAATGAAACAAAATTAAAAAATAAAAATACTATTCTCAGAACAACCGACAAACGGTTTTCTCACATGCAACGAAAGTAGGAAAAATATGATAAAGTGCTTAGGCTTGCAAACCAAGGGTCCACCACAGCAAAAAGGTTTCAACGTCCCAGCAAACTTCTCCGACAAATGTCTCCAAATCAACCAACAAATGTCTCCCAATAGCTCAAGAAGAAGGATACAAGTTGAGTGGAACTTGCGGAGAGAAGAAGAGATTAGAAGCCTAAAGACGAAATCGAGGAGAGAAGAGAGAAATGGAATAAGCTCTCAAGCTTTTCCAAGAGAAGAGAAGAAACCCTCAGGTTTTTATCAACTTATCTCAAGTTAATCAACAACCTTCTTATAGCAAAAAGCCCACATATTTATAGGAGAAAAGGGGAAGCCAAACAGCCAACTTCCACCTTCAACCGAACTAATCAGCTAAGGGGAAGAGGAAGACCAGCAGGCAACACAAAACAATTCCCAAAAGACAGCATAAGAACTGGGTAGAGGAAGCCACGAGAAAACAACCAAGGAAGAAATCGAAAAGCCAACACAGAAACCGGGTAGAGGCAACCATGGGAAAGTAGCCAGGGAGGAAACCGAGAAGGCAACCCAGGGAACCGGAACCAACACCCAGCAGCCTGCCACGGGAACAACACAAGGGAAAAAAATGAGGAGACACAAGAAGGGGAAGAGACAAGCTCCAACTCCACATACATTTTCAAATTTATGAGCTAAGAAGTGCAATTAATCCTCCAAATAATGAGCTAATCATCAGCTCAAGCATTAATGAGCTAGCAACAAGTAGAACCCAAATTTTCAGCTCAAAACCAAGCAGCTAAAGCCCAACGCAAGAGCAGCCAAGGCCCAAACCGAGAGGCAGCAAACAACCCAAAGGACAAAAAGACCCAAAATGCTAGCAAACCCAAGCCTTGCCATGCCCAAGCACATCTTACCATGATCATTGGATGTTCTCCATTATTGGATTGCATAAAAAAAAATAAAACACAACTATAATATTCAAATTACATCAAAATGATAATAAGCCAAAAAATATAAATGCATAAATTCCCCCCTAGTGGGAGAATCTCATCTCCTGATGAGAAGGCTTCCACAACTTTCTGATAAAGTTCCGGATGACGATTTTTCAACTCATTAGCATCCATCCAAGTACAGTGTGTCAAGGGATGATTTTTTCATTTTGCCAAAAACCTTTTGTATTCGCCATGTCTAGTTTTAGTAATCCTTACATTAATAACATCTTCAACCTGTTCATCATTGTTTGGAACTGATGTGGAGAGTGGCAAAGTTTCAACTTCCATAGAATTATCAAAATTTTTTTCATACAAAGAAAGGTCAGAAACATTAAATACAGGGAAAAGTGTCAACAGTAATATGAAGATCCAAGAGATAGGCATTCGTGCCCAACTTTCGTAGAACATGAAAATGCCCAAATTTTATCCTGCTTAATTTTCCAAAAGTATCAACAGGAAATCGTTGACAACGAAAGTAAGCCATAACCAAATCTCCCTCTTTAAAATAACTTCCTTCCGATGTTTGTCAGCAGCATATTTCTATTTAACATTAGTCATTCGGAGTATTTCAAGAACTTACTGTTGGACAGTTTTGATATGGTCAAAAATTTCAGAAGCTTCGCACTAATTTTACTAGGCAAAGACAAACAATTTTTATCTAAATGTGAGGTATAGGCTGACCATAAATAATCTCAAATAGAGTTTTACCAGTGGAACGATTAACATAATTATTGTATGCAAACTCAGATCTGGGCAATATCAAATCCCATTGGGATGATTTTTCTCCAGCAAGGCATCTCAATAAATTCTCTAAGCTTCGATTGACAATCTCAGTTTGCCCATCAGTTTGTGGATGATATGCACTGCTAAATTGAAGAGTAGTTTTTAATTTTGCCCAAAGTGTTATCCAAAAATGACTAAAAAATCTAGTATCCCTATCAGAAGTAAATGTGCGAGGAATACCATGAAGACGAATAATTTCTTTAAAAAACAAGTCAGCTATATATGAAGCATCAGAAATTTTCTTGCATGAAATAAAGTGTCATTTTGCTAAATTGGTTCACAACAACAAAAAATAGAATCAAACTTTCTAGCAGTAATAGGCAACCCCAAAACAAAATTCATAGAGATATCCTCCCAAGATTTATTTGGAATAAGAAGAGGAGTATACAAACTAATATTTTGAGAAGTTCCCTTAAAAGCTTGAAAGATTTTATATTATTTTACCAGCTTAGCAATTTGCTTTCTCATATGAGGTCAAAAATATTTTTCTTCAACCAAGGCAACTGTTTTTGCTTGCCCAAAATGTCCACCCAAGCCCCCACTATGAAGTTCTTGCATAAGTTACTCTCTTAAAGAATTTTTTGTTATGCAAAGTCTTAAACCTTTAAACAAAAACCCTTGATGAATAATAAATTGAACAAAAGGATCAGTTCCAAAAGTAAGACAAGAATTCTAAATACTCTTGAAATTAGGATCATTTGCATAAGTGTCTTTTAAAAAATCGAAAGAAGTGATGGTAGGGTAAACAATTACCAACAAATGAGATCTCCTGCTTAAAGCATCAGCTACTTTGTTTAGCACACTAGTTTTATTTTTAATATGAAAAGTGTATTCTTGCAAAAAAGAAACCCATTTGACATGTCTTTTGTTCAGATTTTTTTGAGAGCCCAAAAATTGTAAAGCTTCGTGATTAGTATTTAAAACAAATTCCTTTTGGATCAAATAATATCTCTAGAATTTCAAAGCTTGAACAATAACATAAAATTCCAGTCATAAGTAGAATATTTAGATCGAGTATCATTCAACTTTTCACTAAATTAAGCAATAGGTTTTTCTTCCTGACTCAACACAGTACCAATACCAACATGAGAAACATCACAATCAACTTCAAATTTTTTTTTAATAATTTGGCAAGCTAAGGATGGGAGCTTGACTCATTTTTGTCTTAATGATTTTAAATGTTTGTTCATCTTGTGGTGTCCATCTAAATATTCCCTTTTTCAAACAATCAGTGATAGGAGCAATCAGAGAACTGAAGTTTTTAATAAACCTTCGATAAAAAAAGTTAAGCCATGAAACCCTCTCACCTCACTTATGTTTTTAGGAGTAGACAACTTTGAATTGCCTCAATTTTTATCGGATCAACCTTCATTCCCTCAGCAGAAACAATGAAACCCAAAAATGTTAAACTTGAAATCATGAAAGAACATTTTTTAAGATTGATGTACAACTTTTGTTCTCTTAGTGTTTGCAAGACCCTCTTCACATGATTAAGGTGCTTAGAAGGGTGAATGCTATAAATCAAAATATCATCGAAATACATGACAACAAACTTTCCTATAGAAGGTCTTAAAACATGATTCATAGTTCTCATAAAAGTGTTCGGAGCATTAGAAAGCCCAAAAGGCATAACAAACCATTCATACAAACCTTCCTTAGTTTTAAAAGCAGTTTTTCATTCATCTCCAGGTCTTATTCTAATTTGGTGATACCCGATTCTCAAATCAATTTTGGAAAAGATTTTAGCACCGCTTAACATATCTAGCATGTCATCCAGCCTAGGAATTGAAAATCTATACTTGATGATGATTTTATTTATAGCTCTACTACCCACACACATTCTCCACCTTCCATTGTTTTTAGGAGTTAATAAGGTAGGCACAACACAAAGACTTAAGCTTTCTTTTATCAAACTTTTTTCTAACATTTCAGTCACTTGCTTAAAAAGTTCGTCATGCTCAGTTAGACTCATTTTGTAGTGGGGAAGATTAGGCAAAGTAGCTCCAGGTATTAAATCAATATAATGTTGAATGTTTCTCATCAGTGGCAAACTTATAGACAATTCTTTAGGTGTTATATCAGAAAACTCATCAATTAAAGCTTGAATTTCTTTAGGAATTTGAAGAGTTTATTCAGTTTCTTTTCCCAAAATCAAGTGAGCTACCTCAGAATGTTTCAAATCATTTGTGTTCAAAAGCAGTTCAGAAGTGTTTATTTTGACAGCCTTGTTATTTTTGGCAGACAGATTAGGCACATATTTTTGAGGATAGAGAGTGAACTCTTTATTATTTTGAATCAGAGTATAAGTGTTATTTTCCCCGTTGTGAATGGTTTTGTGGTCAAATTACCAAGGTTGACCCAACAGAATGTGACAGACTTCAAGAGGTACAACATCGCAAACAACCTGATCTTTAAAAGAACTTCCAATTGTTAAATTTATTGTGCATTGCTTTGTTATCGGGACTTCACCCCCTTCCTTAAACCAAGAGATCTTATATGGTTTGACAAGAGGTTTGGATTTCAATTTAGGTTTATCAACCATAATTTGTGAAACAAAATTTCCCGAACTCCCGCTATCGATCATAAGAGTGCAAATTTTTCCTAAGCCACCTATCCCCAATTTCAATTTTAGGTGTCAAAACTTGTCGAATAACCAAAATTTGCTCACTTTCATCTCCCTATACATCAACCTTTTCTAGTTCAATGTCGTTTTCAGAATCAGATTCATTTTCTTCCTCTTCTTCTAACTCTTCAACATTTTCAATATAATTGTTTCTTGGTGGATTATTTTTTCTACAAGCCGCAGTGAGATGGCCATAAAACCTACATTTATAATTTGGTCCAATTAATCTTGGTTGTTCAGTAGGTTTAGGCCCCATTATTCCCTTTCCTTTATCCACATTTTGAGTTTCAAAAGATTTAATTTTCACACCCGATGTTTCCACAGAAGTTTGAGAAGATTGATTTTTAACCCCGCCAGTTGATCGTCGTTTATATGTTTATGTTATTTTATTGTAACCCTTTTGATGTTGATTTTCAATTTTTAATGCCATACGATAAGCCTCGTCAATTTTAATTACGTGGTGCAAATTCAGTTGATCTTGGATTGTCTATTTTAAATTGTTGATATATCTTGAGATAGTCTTTTCTTCAGATTCATCTAAATCATTTATTGATTAGAGTTTGTAAAACATTTCAGAGTATTCTTCAACAGATTGATTTCCTTGTCGTAAGTTATTAAATTCTTGAAAAATTATTTGCGCGTGATTTGATGACAAGAATTTCCCCCTCATTTTTTTTTCATTCTCTCCCAGTTTTGTATTTTCTCTTTCCCTCGCCTAAATCTTTTATTCTATAAGTTTTTCCACCATGTGAGTGCATGACCAGTGAGTTTTAAACTTGCAAATTTAACTTTCCTGTTTTTCGGAATTTATTTCTATTCGAAGAATTGATCCATTTTTTCAATCCACTTGATGAATTGGTCAGGTTGTAATTTCCCCTCGAAGTTGTGAACATCTATTTTAATCCAATAATCCCAATTTCTTTGTTGCCTATTTTGATTCCTAGGGACTTCTTCTTCACTTTCAGATGTTTGGACATTATGATGGTTGACATTTAAATTAGCATGAGTGTTAGCCATTTCGTTCATTTTTATTTTGCAAATCCGCTAATTGTTGAATCATTTGTTGCCAATCATCTTGATTATTAGTCATTTTTTGTTTTCTTTAGAAAGAGACTCACACCAACCAAGGATTTTGCTAACCCGCTCTGATACCAAACTTGATGCAGACAAACTAGAAAGAAAAGTCAAATAGGAGAATACTAGGACAAATGAAACCCAGCTCGATTCAATCTAGATTGCAAACATTCAAACCTCTGTTTAAAATTGCGCAATAAGAGGCGCGCCTCTGCGCAATTCTGTCCAAAAGCGCCTTGAGGCGCATGCAATTTGGACACTGATTGAGGCGTACACCTCACCCTGTGTGAGGCGCGCCTCAATTGCGCAATTATGGGTGAGGCGTACGCATTAGAGCGTAACGCTTCGAGGCAGTATGAGGCACCGCCTCGAAATTTTTTCTTCAGTATATATGTAAATACGATGCAGCTGATTCGTGTTCGTGTATTCGCGTATAAGATTAGGGCTTCCTGTGAGGATTGAAAGGCGAACTAGAGGCAAAGCCGTGAGGGAAAGAGACGAAGCTGTGAGGGAAGGAGACGAAGCCGTGAGTGTAGGAGACGAAGTTGGAAGGAGACGACGCAGGGAAAGAAACGAAGCCGAAGTTGTAAGTGCAGGAAACGTTCAGGCATCGGTTAGGTCGGAAGAACAGGTACGCGGTGTTGTGGCCTTGACTTTGACGTGTAGTAACGAAAGCTTGAATAACTCCTGATTCGGCTTTCTTTCATTCGTCCGCTCTGTACATGCTCGGTACCGAACCGTACATGCTCGGTACCGAACCAGTACCGCTCGGTACTGAGCGGTACATGCTCGGTACTGAGCGGTACATGCTCGGTACTGAGCGGTACATGCTCGGTACTGAGTTGTACATGCTCGGTACCGAACCAGTACCGATACATGCTCGACTGAGCAATACTTGCTCGGTACTGAGCGGTACATGCTCGGTACTAAGCTGTATATGCTCGGTATTGAGCATATACAACAAACAGAATTTCAAATTTACTCTTATAATATAATTTTGTTCCGAGGGCGCTGCCCCCGGAAACCCCCGCAGGGGCGCTGCCCCTTGACCCCGCGACCTGACCGGGCAGGTCGAACCCCGCCAGGTAGTGATTGATAATGCTAGTGCATACAAAGCAGCTGGTCAAATGTTGATGGAGAAGAGGACACACCTATATTGGACACCCTGCGCAGCACATTGTATCGATCTCATTTTGGAGGATCTTGGTGACTTATCTTAGCACAAGAGTGCTCTTTTTAGGGAGAAGAAGATTACAAAGTTCATCTACAATTACTCTTGGGTCTTAAGCTTGATGAGAAAGTTTTCAAAGAAAGAAATCATTCGCCCTGCAACCACTAGATATGTTCTTAATTTTGTAAATTGCAAATCATTCATACTGTATGTTCTTAGTTCTTACATTTATGCACTGTGAATCTATAGGTTTTCCACATCCTATTTGACACTGCAGAGCTTGATGGAGGTGAGGCAACCTTTGGAAGCAATGTTTACATCAACTGAATGGCTTAACTCTGCTTGGGGGAAGAAAAGTGAAGGGAAGGAAATAAGAAAGATAATTCTGAATGATAAATTTTGGGCTACTGTGACCTATGCCATTTTGAGCACGAGACCCTTAATGCAAGTACTACGCTTAGTGGATGCAGAGAAGAAACCAGCTATGGGTTTCATTTATAATGCTATGGATGAGGCCAAGGAGTTGATTGCACACAACTTGGGAGGAGATGAGGAAAGTTATAGGGAGATTTGGGATATCATTGATGCTCGGTGGGAGGTGCAGTTACACCGTTTTCTACATGCAGCGGCATATTATCTCAATCTTCAATTTCAATATTCAGAGAAGAAATCTTCAAATCCGGAAGTGAAGCTTGATCTATATCATTGTATGGAAAGACTAATACCGGAGCAGGCAGATAGGGAGCTTGCAGATTTACAACTTGTTCTATTCTGGAATAAAGAGGGTTTTTTTTGTTTGAATGCAGCAAAAGCAACCATTTCCAAACGGTCTCCAGATATAGTTATTTTGGTAATGCAAGACACTTTATTCAGTTCTAATTATATTTTTTCTTGAAAACAGTTGAATGGTTGATCCAATTTGGTGATTCCACCTCTGAGTTACAGAGTTTTGCTGTAAGAGTGTTGGGCCTCACTTGTTCTTCTTCTGGGTGTGAGCGAAACTGGAGTACATATAGTCAAGTGCAAACAAAGAGAAGAAATCGACTATCTACACTCAGAATGAACTCCCTCGTATATATAATGCACAACAAGAGGTTAAGAGATAGGAGGTTGAGGAATAAGGGGTTGAAGGATGATGAGGACCCGTTGGTGTGTGATGATGTGTCATCTGATAATGAGTGGTTCATAGATGATGAGACAGATTTGCCATTATCAGACTTACAGCTAAAAGATCTAAATGTGGATGTCTTGAGAGGCGAAGCAGATCAAGTGGGCACATCTACTAGTACCACACCACACACATCCACTAGCTCTGCAGCACAACAATCAAGTAAAGGTATTCCACAACTTCTTATATGCTATCACAGTATATTTATATCAAGTGAGCAATTAACATGCTAATGATCTTTTCTCTTATTGAACATGGAAGAGAAAAGTGAGTCATATTGAAGATGATGATGACATGACATTCATAGATACAATTGGAGAAGAAGATTCCCTTGAAGACCCATTTAGTAATGGGATATGATTGCATTTTATATGTTTTTTATACTTTGGGAGTTTTGTTAAACTAATATTTTGTGATTTTTGTGCTTTGAGACATGATTTTATTGCATCTACTTTCTTACTTTCTACTATTTTCATATATCATTTAGATGTTTTTATTGTAAGATACAATATTGCTATTATTTTCCTGCTAAAACCCTTAATTTTTCATTTACGCAATTCTGTGTCCGTGAGGCTTACGCCTCAGACCGCCTCGAGGCTTACGCCTCGCCTCACGGACGAAAACCGCCTCGAGGCTTATTTACGCAATTTTAAACCTTGATTCAAACCAACACCAAACAAACGAAAAGTCAAAAAAATGAAACAAAATTATAAAATAAAAATACTATCATCAGAACAATCGGCAAGCGGTTTCCTCACATGTAACGAAAGTAAGAAAAATATGATAAAGTGCTTAGGCTTGCAAACTAAGGGTTCACCACAGTAAAAATGGTTTAACGTCCCACCAAACTCCTTTGGCAAATGTCTCCAAATCAGCCAACAAATGTCTCCCAATAGCTCAAGAAGAAGGATACAAGTGGAGTGAAACTTGCGGAGAGAAGAAGAGATTAGAAGCCCAAGACGAAATAGAGGAGAGAAGAGAGAAATGGATTAAGCTCTCAAGCTTTTCCAAGAGAAGAAAAGAACCCTCAAGTTTTTAGCAACTTTTCTCAAGTTAATCAACAACCTTCTTATGGCAAAAACCCCACATATTTATAGGAGAAAAGGGAAGCCAAACAACCAACTTCCACCTCCAACTGAACCAATCAGGTAAGGGGAAGAGGAAGACCATCAGACAGCACAAAACAATTCCTAAAAGACAACACAGGAACCGGGTAGAGGAAGCCACGGGAAAACAACTAGGGAAGAAATCGAAAAGCCAACACGGAAACCGGGTAGAGGCAGCCATGGGAAAGCAGCTAGGGAGGAAACCGAGAAGGCAACCCAGGGAACTGGAACCAACACCCAGCAGCCAGCCACAGGAACAACACAAGGGAAAAAATGAGGAGACACAAGAAGGGGAAGAGGTAAGCTCCAACTCCACATACCTTTTTAAATTTATGAGCTAAGAAGTGCAATTAATCCTCCAAATAATGAGATAAACATTAGCTCAAGCATTAATGAGCTAGCACCAAGTAGAACCCAAATTTTCAGCTCAAAACCAAGCAGCCAAAGCCCAACCCGAGAGCAGCCAAGGCCCAACCCGAGAGCAGCCAAGGCCCAAACCGAGAGGCAGCAAACAGCCCAAAGAACAAAAGGACCCAAAATGCTAGCAAACCCAAGGTTTGCCATGCCCAAGCACATCCTACCATGATCATTGGATGTTCTTCATCATTGGATAACATTAAAAAAAAAAACATAAAACACAACTATAATATTCAAATTACATCAAAATGAAATAAGCCAAAAAATATAAATGCAGCAATTTACTCTACCAACAAGCAGCATTTTCTCATTCTACCTTATCTCAACCTTTGACATGAGTGATAGTCATACCTTAGTTTTTTCTTACGCTGCCTTTTGAGACTTAGCTGCTCCTAGATTGTCAAGTGGAATCCGTTTATCTTGAAAGTTATCCTAGAAGATTAAAACTTAGAATTTAATGGGAGTTTGTCTTTTTGGTAGGAATAAATTATATTGTTAGATATATATTCTGTCAATTTGTTTGGAATGGAATGGACTTTTGGACTAAGGGTATATTTTATCTCATGATTAGTACGTGACCCCAAATAGTTGGGATATTGCTAATAATAATGATGATAGTGAAAGTTAATCCACTAATTGAACTAATTAAGTTGAGTTCTTGATGATAAGCTTCTAATCATTTTTGATAAATAGTGATAAGATCATTAATTTGAGATATTTTAACAACAAAATAATAAATTAGTATATTAATTGAATATTTAAGTAGCCTTAATTAGTTTATTAAAATCTATGATTCATTAATAGTTAATCTGCAATTTCTTTAATTAAGTTTTTGTTAAAGCTGAAAGTTTGATGGTCAGAACTCTAATTATATGCTTAAAGTGAGATTGTTGCTATTGATAAAATAATGTATACACATTAAGTAATGGCCGAGTCACTATTAATTACTTGTTAATTTACTGACCCTTTAATTGGGGAGAGCAGTTAACCAGCTATGAGCTTAATCTCACCCCTGGGAGAGATAGTTGAAAAACCTCATGATTTATATGCCCTATTGTATGAACTTCTTTTCAGTTTGAATGATGTTGTTGTCGTGATAGTTTGACATTGTCTCCCCCTTCTTTCTTAGAGGAAGCAGTGGTGAGTGATTATGAGGTGATTGAATTGACACCATTCTCCTTTTCTTACTGATGATATCATTTTTTTTTCTTATATTTATTCTTGTGCTATTTATTTCTGGGGTCATGATTTTTATTTTCCAAAATTTTAGTTGCTTTTGGGGTGGTAGTGGAGTCTCATCTCCTTATATCTTTTTCACTGGCTTTTTGAATGTTCAACAGTTGTTTTTGCTGTATAGGTAAATATTGTATGGTGGTGCATTTGAGCTTATGATGAGGTTTGTATAATTGATCACTATGGAATTATAGGAGGAAACAACTAGGCTTTATCCTTGCCTAGTACTTTCTGATTGTACTTTTTACAACTTTATTCTTGTATATTTGTTAAGTTGGTTTATTACTATGATGCACCGACATTTCTCCTCAAAGAGGCGTGCAGTGTCCGACACCGTGTCCGACACGACAATCATTCGACACTCCTCCGACACGTGTCGGACACGCCGAAAACGTGTCCGATTAAAAAAATATTAAAAACAAATTGGACACGCGTGTCCGACACGCGTATCTTAAATATTTTATAATTTTTTTAAAATATAATTTCTTATATTTGGTGAGATTTAAACTAAATTTCTTATTTCTTATCTACAATACCAAATCAACGCATGCATTTAATACCCATTCATCGAATATTCTCATTTTCATCTCCTCTCTTTTTACACAATTACAAATCTTTTGAACCAGAGTTGAAAGCAGTGATATTCAATGATGATGATATTGAAGGCCAAAAACAAACCTCTAAAGCTAATCATAGTAGTTGAAGCTTGAATGCTTAATGTTGTAGTAAGTGATTATTTGCTTATATTTTTTTGATTGTACTAGATATTTTGTATTAAATATTTTATATTATAAGCTAGACAAGTTATCATGTCTTTCATTTATTATTGTTTGTCATTTTTAATATGATATTACATTAATATATATACTATATAAAAAAATGTATTGCCGTGTCCGTGCCGTACCCGTGTCTTATATTTAAAAAAAAAGCCGTGTCCCGTGTCCGTGTCGTGTCGTGTCGTGTCGTGTCCTTGTCGCCGTGTCCGTGCATCATAGGTTTATTTTGAGTCATGGTAAGTGCGTGCTATTTTATTGTATGCTTTGTAAAAAGCATAAAAAATTACAGTAGTCAACAAGTTGTCATTTTCAAATGTCTTTGGTTGAATTTACTTTCTTGATATTCTTGCATACCAAAGAAAAATTCATTCTATCTAGTATAATGCCTTGAATACAGTCTGAATGATTTCTATCATGTACATAAAAATATTTGACTAATTTTAGTTATAGCATTCTAAAATAACATGACTATAGTTACACCTGCAGAAAAGTTTATCTTGTATTCCATTGTCGTTGTAAAATGGTTTACAATGCAGTGTTAGAATTTACTGGCTGAGATTTCCATCAGCCATCTCTTTCACCCAATGGGGTTTGCTTTATTGCTGGTAGTGAAGACAAAAATCAGCACCATAAATTTTCCCCATTCATTACAATTTTGTTATAATTATGTCTTTTTCCTCTTTATGCCTCTTAAAAAAATCTACATTCTATCATTATGTCCATATAAAGTAACTTAGCAAATATATAGATGATGCATGTGCTTTATGAGTTCACTTGTTAATGGGAATCTTTCTTAATGAAATAAATATGGTTAGTTGTGTAATTGAAGGAAACTAAGTGCTTTATATGCCATTTATTAAAACAGGTTGTATAAAAGACATGCTCAAACTCCACTCCTTTACTAAAATTCCCAGTTTGAGAAAACTATTCAATCGAAACCCTTCAATTCAATAATTATCTTTGCCCACAGTTGCTATGCTATCTGCATGGTTTGTTACTTATATGTAGCTGTTTGGCGCTCAAAAACAAAGCTTGAGTGCACTCCAAAATGCTAAATGCTTTGATTAGTATTTACTTCACTTTTCCTTTTCTACTATTTTTTAATGGTCCTACTTTTTATATAAGTACTTGAGTCATTCCTTTCCTCTTCTCTAAATTCTTTATGGTCACTGTTTTTTCAATATATCTGAGCAGCTTGAGTGCAATCCAAAATGCTAAATGCTTTGATTAGTATTTACTTCACTTTTCCTTTTCTACTATTTTTTAATGGTCCTACTTTTTATATGAGTCCTTTTGAGTCATTCCTTTCCTCTTCTCTAAATTCTTTATGGTCACTGTTTTTTCAATATATCTGAGCATTCCCGAGACATTGATGACATCCTTTAGAGGGAGGGAAGGCATTAGGAAATGTTTCTAGTCTTTCTTTCCGGTTACATAGATGGTGTACTTAGGGGCTTCTGCCTTTGAACTTCCAACTCATATAGTGCCTTAGTTTCTCCTTCTCCTGAAAACCATGTTTTATTTCATCCTAGCTTGGTTACATCAGTGGTGCCTGGTTGCTTCTACCTTTGGACCTTCAGTGGTTTGAATGCTTCTGCGAGTCTCTATTTCCTGAATAAAACATCTTCTACTCCATATCTGATTTGAATTTTGAGCTAAATTGCTTTCAAATTCTCCAGAAATGATAGTTGCATGTGATTGTGTACCAGGTGCAAAGTAATCATTATAGTCTGTTCCATCTGTTAAATTAAAGTTGGATCCAATAGTTTCGGCATTGTTTTAAAGATGTTTTTCCCATGAAACTGGATGAGCCACATGGAGACTTGAATTTGTAATGTTGAAAGCTTAATATATTATTTGCACCGCAAAATAACAGTTTAGGCAGCTTTTTGAGTTTTTACCAATGTGGAATGAAGCTGAATCATGGGAATTTATCTTTCATTGCTTGGAAGTTTTCTTGCTCATGTTTGGATAATCTCTGAATGCCCATCTCATATTCTCAAATTTGCTCAGCAAAATTACATATTATATTAGATGTGGGATTATTCTCTAAACACTAGCATTATCCATCTTGCAGAACCTGGCGCATTATAGAAGTACATTCACATTACTTGGCACATTGGCAGATTTTTACAAATATTCTTGAGTTGTTACTGTTCTGTTAACTATGGCGTCATCACAATCCAATTCATCTCCTTCACGTTCAGTTTCAAATGATAGTCAGCATTCTGCATTTAGACAAGATTCGTACGTACGAGAATCACCATCGCTTTTGTCTTCCTCTGGAATCACCTCCTGGGCCAAAAACTTGAAGATACCACAGGCTGCGGTCCATGAAGACCCTCAAACAGGAAATACAGGAAAGTCAACATTTGCTCGTTTTACCAGTGGATTGGGACTACGTTTATCTCCCAAATCACCTCAGAAAGATGATAATGCTGAGGGTTCCCCAACGCCTACTCAACAAGGTGTTTTTGGTTCGTTGACAAAAGGCTTTGTTGACTCATCAAAAAATGCAGTGAAGGCTGTACAAGTGAAGGCTCGTCACATTGTCTCTCAAAACAAAAGGAGATATCAGGTATTACTACCAATTGGATTCTTAGTTTGATGTTTCTTCCACTTGGTCTTTGTTTGATACAAAGGCTCCAGTTAATTATTCATGGAGTCAATATCACAGTTCAACAACATTTTAACTATTATTTTCTTTTTGTACATCATTATGTTAACTAGGACTAAAAAAAAAAATGTTAACTAGGACTGCTTTCTGCCTCTTTGGAGTGTGGTCATTAGTGCACATTTTCTATTGCAAAGTCAATAATTAGTGGGCTACTTGTTGAATTTCTGTTGAATAATTAAACCTAGCTATTAAGATGGTCAGCTAATCATGACTGCAACGAAGAACATGTTCTCCTATTCTGACAACAGTGTGAACTGTTGATCTTGGTTTTTTCAAAATGGTGCTGAATACTCCTAACCTTTGACCTTGATATGTGTTCCGTCATCCACTTGGTTTTCCAGTGATTAAAATGAGCCTCATCAAATACATGTTATATACCACGTTACTTTCAACTTTTATTTTCCTTGTGAAGTACCTCTTCCATTAGCAGTCTCATCACCTAAATATCTGCTCTGATTATGGATCATCAGTGTACAATGTGTGCCTTGGCCTGCAGCCCCTAATGTGGGAGCGCCATTGGATTAGGCTTCTTCAAGGGTTGTAGCCAGTATTTAATCTTATCACTACGACTGACATGCAATATGTGCTAACCCATTTCTTAAGCTATCGTTTAAACTTGCTGCATAACAGGCTACCAATAATTCATTCGGTTCAAAATCATTCTGATCAACTATTTCTCTTAAGTGGGTGTTAGCTATTCTATAAATAATTGTTCTGTCCTTTTTGATCTACCTTCTTTATCTTACTACCTTGTCCTTGTCGTCAATTATATATATATATTGCTAAAAGCATGGTCAAGAACACATGAAACAAACATAGTGACATGATAGATCATAGATCTTGTAAACGGGGACAGCATAATAAGGTCAGGCCGTCAGGGAAATTATTTTTTTGAAGTACGCACATGCATTAAAACTATTCAATAAAATGCACGTGAGAGTGTAAACTTTATGCAAACTGTTCATATTTAGGTCTACATATAAGAAATTATTGAAGTCATACCTGAGATGTGTCTATGAAGTGCGAAAGAGAAATTAAGGTGATCATTGATATGCTTAAAAGGGCATGTGGAAGCCATGCCAGTCAAAATGCCTATGCTTTATTTTTTTTTTGTTTCAGAGAGCTTCAAAATTTCTTGTGGATTTCATATATATTTTCTGTTTGCTGTTAATGTTAATTTCTTTAGTTCTCGATTGATTGTACACGGGATCATAAAGTGCTCCTCAAAGAAATGCATGCTCATTAAATGATGCACTATTCTCCAAACAAGTTTCATATACATTTTGACTTGGCCCTATTGAACTGCCTTGGTTTCATCCCATTTCTATTTCACAAACTAAGAGAATTTATATCAGTAACATGATAACATTTTTGACTATATACTGGCCACCTTTGCATTTACTTTACGTTCTCATAACTAATATTTTATTTTAATACTATAATAAAGGCTGTTCTTGCTTACTACAATAGACTGTTTGGTGGTTATATTGATAAGCATTTAAGACTAAGTTATCATCATTCTTGACAGTTATTTCTTAAAAGACTTCTGTTTGCTGCCATTCCAAATTTCTAACTTTGCATTGTTTCAACATCCCATGGAATTTCATTTAGAGTAATTTATTGAAGGTTATAACGGAAAAGCTGTCTTGTTTCTTTCCTTAGCATGATGCAAAGTAATTATGCTGGCTATAATTTAGTATTGTTGTAACGATCCATCTATGTTAGAAATTACGTTGCTCTTATTGTAACGTGATTGTCTATCAATTACCAGAGGAAACGTATCTTTGGAGTGCAAAGTGATTGTTGGTGTTGAACATTAAAATACAGGAAATGCATTACATATGATTGAAAAATAAATAAATGCTAGTGGAGATGCATCTCTAATACATCCATTTTTTGTAATTTTTCTCAGGAAGGTGGATTTGATTTGGATTTGACTTATATCACAGAAAATATAATTGCTATGGGTTTCCCTGCGGGTGATATGAGTTCAGGGTT
Source organism: Dendrobium nobile (assembly GCA_022539455.1). NCBI lineage: Eukaryota > Viridiplantae > Streptophyta > Magnoliopsida > Asparagales > Orchidaceae > Dendrobium > Dendrobium nobile. Next base: position 21,892,124 of record CM039723.1, read on the forward strand.
TTTTGGCTATGTTGAGGTAATGAAAGTTGCTTGGTGTTGAACTCATAGATTAAGGCTTCGTTTGTAATAGCTTTTGATCATTATTTTTTTGTTGTTTTCAAAATTTTTTTTTACTAAAAAACTGCTTTAGATGCAGTGAGAAAATTATCTCAAATAAAATCTAAGTTACTGATTGATAGGTGATACGATGATCTGTATAATTTGCAGGGATTTTATCGTAACCATATGGAGGAAGTGATACGATTTTTTGAAACTCACCACAAGGTACTGATTATTATTCACCCTTTTTTGTTTTAAGAAAAGTGCTACATACGTATATTCATTCTTTCCTACTCCAATTATAGTCATATATTAGTATTGATCGAAGACATTTTGGAAGATCATAATATGTTATGGTTTTTCAAATGGAATGAATTTTGGTTCCATTGATGCTGAAGGCTAAGCAATCATTTCTTGAATTTAAACAGAATCGAGGCTAAATATGCTAAAAGGATAAAGATCCATTACATCGCTATCATTATTAATTTCTATCTTAACTACTTGGATTGGTTTTAGGGATACTTTTCCATTTATTCTTTTGAGTGCTATTTGAGATGTGGACTTTAAGCAGTGCAAGCATTTATACTTCATGTTATTTTTATGTTCTAAAAAATAATTTTTCTTTGTAATCTTCTTACGTCACCCATATTATCAGTGCAAATCTTTATCATTTATTGTGATCCTTCATATAACCTTTAACCAATTAATCATTGTAGGACTATATCATGAATTATAAACATGTCTTTCATATCGATCATCAAGGTTCTTACATAACTTTTCACCATGTGGTTCAGGCTCAACAATTTCCTCGTGCACAAATACGTCTATAATTTTAGTCATCTCTCTTCATAATTCTCTCATATGCAAAATGCAAGATGGTGATTGAAGAGTTATTAATCTTTTGTGCGATAAATTGATGACCTTGCATTGTTGATATTGGATTTTGAAGCCCACCCCTCTACTGTTGGTCTTTGGTTTGACATTAGGCATTTCCTTAGTTGATCTTTGGTTCAGACATAGGGAGTGACTGTTTGTTCGCTATGCATGATCAACATTTTAATGATGACTCTTGAATTGCTATCGAATGATTATCATTGTGGTCATTAGTGAATCTAATCTCTCTAGCCGCCCATTAGAGGAGAATTGGTTGCACACCTTAGTTTTCATAATCATCAAGAAAAGTTGGAAAATAAAAGAAAATATAATGAAAGCATGTTTGAAAGAATGCGTGTAAAACCTCGAATGGCCATTGATCTTTGGTTTGACTCAATTGTTTCAATCTGATCGGGTTTTTAAGATCATCCTTTTGTTGTTGATCTTTAGCCTGGCACGAGATCCCTCCTGATTCCATTGAACTTTGGTTCGGATATATGAAGCCATTTCTTTCTTGCTAGCAACTGCATCAAGATGTAGGTTCATAATTGCTTTCAAACTATCATTGAAAGGTGGTTAGTGCAATCACCGAGATATCATGTGACTTTGATGTTGTCGACATGCTTAGAACTTCCCTTTAGTTATTGAAGATGGATCAAGTATTAACGTCATTAGATTCACCCTAGTATGAAAAGAATAAAGGCTATCTATAAACACATCTTTAGCCTGCAAAATGACTTTAATAATGATAATAAAAATAATGAGTTGAATAAAGCATGTAAAGCAATAGTTTCTTTTAAATTCAGAATGACAGAGGAAATGAAAATTCACTGATGCAATAAATATCGGCATACATTTGATGCAGTAACTGCTCTCATAATACTTGCTCATGTGCTACAAATAGCGTGTGCCGCACAGTGCATTATGGCATTGTGAGCTCTTTGCATTATGGTGTATTATTTGCTATTGACAAGTATGAACTTGAGATAATATATCTATTGGTTTATTGTGAATGTTAGCTGTATGATTTAGGACATAGGTGTAACCATGAAGGTATTCAATCCAAACTAGCAAGGGTAGAGGAAAATTAATCCCAACTGTTTGATTAACGTTGTGTGAGGGCTATGATGGTCATTTGGCTCTCAATTTGATCTTACCTGCCTGCGGCTTGGCAAATCAAAAGGATAGGCATGTCCTTTTCCTGTGGTTGGGCAAAGTCGAGAGGAGAAGGGTGGCAGGAAGCTTGTTGGTCTTCCAACGAATGAGTGTTTTTTTGGTTCTGCTATCTTTCTTCGTTTCCTGGTACGGGCATTAGGGAGAGGTTGAGTGAGAGAGTAGAGAGTTGAGAGCGAGAGCTCCTGTTCGTGCGCCTGGGAAGAGAGTCGATTGTGATCAAGAGTCGAGCAAAACTTTCTATTCGTGCGTATCTGGGGTGGAAGTTGAGTGAGAGGGCCGGGTAAGAGGGAGAGCTTTACTATGAGGGTTCGTTCTCTTCTTCCTCTCATATATATGCTTGGGAATGACCATCCTTCTTCGTCTTTTAGTGCGGTGTCCAGAGGGGGATCAGGCAAAAAGGTTGAGTGGAGGGACCCTCGTACGCATCTCTATTACCTGATCAAACAGGGGAGGTGTATTTTTGACCTCTTCTACTTCTCGCGTAAACGACTGAGGAGCCGAGGCCTACTACCTGTTCGACGGGCTGACACGCTTTCTTCTCTTTGCCAATGGAAAGAAGTGAAGTGGGAGGGCTGTGAAGGTGTTTGGAGGCTGACAACCGATTATAGGAACCTCTTCTTTCTCACATATTAACTCCGGCGAGCTTGTGACAATGAAGGCGACATTCGGAGCACCTTGGGCATTAAGCTTCCCTCATTTCAATCATCTATACCTCTTACCTCTTCAAGATATAGGTGCTATGGCTTGAACTGTCAGACACTAGCTTTGGCGAGGTAAATTCCTTCAATCTTAGGAAACCTAGGTCTCAAAGCCTTTGTGATGTGTGGCTGACACTCCCATACCTCTATGTCCCTAGATTACCCACTTTATATTTTTCATTAAAAAAATAATAGAAAAAATAATAAATAATTCAAATGGAAAAAATAATAGAAATTCAATAGCAAATAAAAATGGGTCTAAGGAGAGTTGAAAACATGCTAAATTTGGATCTTTGATGGCATAGTCTATCTTCTTGTAATTTGCCTATGGCTACTTGGGCCTTATAAATTGATTAGGCCTTTTATTGCATCATTTATTATTATCAATGATGGCACCAATATTCTTACTACATTTATTCACCAGTACGTAAAAACCATTAAGCTTTGGACAATTTCTTTGTTCCAATAAGATAATCAATAATTTCTTTGAAATTAAACTTGATGAAGGATCCATGCTTTATGAAAGAAATTATTCGAAACCAATCAATAAGATGGTAGTGAGACCTGCAATGCTTTATGGTGCCAAATGTTGGCCATTAATAGAGAAGCATAATACTAAGTTAAGTGTTGTAGAGATGAGCTTGCTTAGGTGGATGAGTGGCTTGACTCTTAGAGATAGGATACGAAATGAGCATATACGTGAAAAGGTTGGAGTAGCTCTAGTGGAAGATAAGATTAGAGAGAGTCGCCTTAGATGGTTTGGTCACATTAAACGGAGGCCTTTCGATGACCCGGTTAGGAAAGTTGAGGTATTATATTTGACTTATGTTAAGAAAGGTATAGGTAGACCTAAAAATATTTGGTTAGAAAATATTAGAAATGATCTTTCTTTATTAGACTTAAATGAAAATTTGACTTTTAACCGGACACAATGGCGAAAAAGGATTCATGTAGCCGACCCCACGTAGTGGGACAAAGGCTTGTTGTTGTTGTTGTTGTTGTAATCTTTGTTCCAATACTAATCGAGAGTTTTGCAAAGATATTCTTCATGATTTTGGTATCATAGGCATAGAGGAAGTGACAAGTATGATTTATTTTCTTTAATAGCCTGTAGAAAGGGACATTTTTTAATTGTATGACTAAATTTCCTAAATTTAAGATGAAGAGTACCTCACCTATAATCTTTTGCAAGGTGACCTTTATTCAAGGATTTGAAATTGGTAAGAGCAACCCTTCTAGGAAAAGCCTTATGAAAGTAGGCTTAAGGCTAGAAGTCTCAATCCTTAGGGAATTCTTGACTATTTTAGCATATAATCATCCAACAGGAAAACCGGCTCTCTTGTCTCTCAATCTTCTACCTTCATTGCTCTGATGGCCGTAGTAAGTATTGTCTTTGGCAGAGTTACGCCATGCATGGCCGTAGTAAGTATTGCTTTGGTGCACATGTTCTATTTGCTAAAGTATGTGAAATATGTTAAAAATGTAATTTAGAGAATTGAGGCTAGTGTTTTAAAGTGAGAGGTACTTCATGAAGTGAAAATCAAACCCATCTTAAGGTAAATCCATAAAAACAGGAGTAAATTGACTATAGAGCATGAATTAGAATGTTGCTAATGTGGAGGTCAAAGTTTATGATCACTGGAAACGCAGGCTTCTTGTATTAGCCTCTTATTTTATATTTGAGTAATGATGAAGTGAAGATTTTTGTATGTTTGAAATTTCTATGTTTAGGAGTCTCAATTATACCTTTTTCCATCCCATTCAGATGGGTATAAGGCGTTCAATTGTCATACTTGGGCATGAATATAATTTGTTCCATTGCATGTTAGAAAAATATTGCTTTATACACTAAAAAATCAGTCTCTGTCTTGGCCTTTCGGATGAAACTTAAGATATGTTCTTGTTAATGTACCTTATGATGTGGTCATTGTCAAGTACAATAGAAAACATTATTTGTTCTTCTGCTGAATGGCAATCTGTCATGAATTGTACAACATAAGCTATGATCTGGTCATTGTGCAATATGCTAAATAAACAACAACATCAAGCCTTTATCCCATTACATGGGGTCGGCTACATGCATCCTTTTTCTCCATTGTGTCCTATTAAAAGTCAAATTCTCGTTTAAATCTTATAAAGAAAGGTCATTCCTAATATTTTCTAACCAAGTTTTTTTAGGTCTATGATGTGATGCAAATAAGAATTGTAAGGAATTAATAAAATTATTGTAAAACTTGCCACTTTAAGATTAATGAATCACAAGAATGAACTTTAAGAACTATCAATTGACGTTTTGCTTTGGCATGCAGTCACAAGTTGGGAGAACAAAACAACTAAAATAATATCACAAAATACAGTACAACTAAATATGCTGTAATAAGAATCCATGGGTTAATATTTAGAACTTTCATTTAGAATTTCCTCTCACTCACAATCTATGAAAAGTTTTAGCAGAGAGACTTTCAGCAATCCAAATGATGCCACCAAGAGAGATAGGAAATCGACGGTCTTGATCCACAGGAAGGTAGCCGAAGAAGGAGACGTAGGTGGATGTCCGAAGAGTTGCTACTGTCCGGAGGGTCGTTGTTCGTTGATTGTTTTGCTAGGTGGAATAGTATGCAGTCGACGTAATCGTCAACAGAATCTTCTATCTCCCAGCTGGGATCGAAGAATGGCGACTGAAGAATGTCTATTTGCCCTTGAGAATCGTACGCGAAACCATGGTCTACTTCAGGATCGGCCATCCATGAATACATGAGACTCCTCTCTTGTGATCCTTTGAGAGCCGACGATTTGTGAAGGAGGAAGGGAAGGAAGGGCCGGCGGGTGGAGAGGATTTAAGTAGGGAGGGGGCGGCTAGGATTAGGGGAAATCTTAGACTTTGGGTTAGGGAGGTGGAAGGAAATAATCTAAAAAATCTGAATTTAATTTCAGAATTTTCCGAGGGAATGAAATAATTTGAACTCAAAATTATCTCAAATAGGGCTATAAGGGGCCGGTGGCTTAGGAGGCAATTATGGGGGAGTTTTAGTTGGGATTAGGGATTAAATTGGAGAGAGAAAAGGCAAGGGGGGTTGGCCATATAAGGAGGGGGAGAGGGTGTCTAGTTTTGATGTATGTGGGCCCTTTGACTTTAATTAGTGATTGAAATCAAATCTAAAATTTAATTTCAGATTTGATTTAATTAAGGGGTTTTCCTAAATTAGATTTATCAATAAGGAAAGGGTTTTAAATTCAAATATTGATTTGAATTCAAATAGGAAGCTTTCCTAATCAATATTAGGTTATTTTAGGAAGGTGATTAATGAAAGAATTGAATTGGAAATGAAACTTGTGGGGACTAGTTGGTCGGCGGCTTGGAGGCCTTGGGAGGCCGACAGCTTGAGGTGGTGTGGTGGCGGCAATGGGAAAGGCTCTCGGTTTGAGGGGGTGGGGGGGTGAGGGGATGTGGTGGAGCAGTCGGGTGGGGAAGTTGGGGAGGGAGCCGACAGGTATAGGGAGGGTGGGAGAGTTGGCCGGATGTAAGGGGGGAAAGGAAGAGATAAGCCGCAAGTCTCAGACTCTTCCAAAGACTAACGGGTATTGCAATCACCCTCACATTGGATTCTTTTTCTTCTCTCAAGGCTCACAATATTGAAGAAGACAAAAGCTGAAAATTTCTATTCATAAAATCATCTTCATAAGACAATAGAGGGGCCCTATAGGTCTTGACATAATCAAATAAACATGACTAAAATGCCCTCAGGGCTACAATAACAAACTAACTACCCATATGGGTAAACTAGGAAAAACTGAAATATAAAAATAAAGAATACATAAAATGCATCAAAAATAAAGGCTCCTGATCATAGTCGTCGATCTCTGATGCCTCCTCTGATAAACGTTCCAAAATCTCTTGCTGATGTCCTCATCATTCTCCCCGGGTGGGAGAAAACTTGACCCCGTCAAGTGAACATCTCGAGAACTTTCGTATAACTCTAAAAGATCTGGATTCAATCTTTACAGTTCATCTCGCTCGATCCATGTGTCCTCTATCACCAGTTTTCCTTCCCAATGAACTAGGTACCTTTGGCGCCCACCTTCTTTAGTGAAAATGATTTCATCGTCAAGTATTGCTTCATTCTTCTCCGCATTAGCTAAATGTGACAGATTGGGGAGTGGTGGTAGGCTAGAGTTCTCATCTGGTAGGTTCACACAAGGCTCATCATGTAGTGGATTAGTAGGGTTAAACTCAGGTCCCTTAAAGGCTATTAGATTCTCAATATTAAACTTAGGATTTATATTAAAACCTTCAGGAAGGTCTAGCATATAAACATTACTATTTCTTTTGAAATTATTTTAAAAGGTCTTGCGCTTCTAGCATGCAACGTTTTAACGGATCCTTGAGAGAATCGCTCCGGATGAATCTGTACCATTACAAAATCTCCAACTTCAAATTCTTTAAATCTTTTTTTGCGATCAACATTAAGCTTATAGTTGGCGTTGCTTTGTTCAATTCTTTTATTAAATTTCTTGCAATTCCTGGAGATGAGATGCAAATGCAGATGCAGACTCAGATGTTCTAATCTTACGACACATATGGATTAAATCTATAGGCTGTCTAGGCCGGTACCCTTACATAATTTCAGAAGGACTTAGACCCGTGGTTCGATTAACAGAATTGTTATATGCGAACTTTACTACTCTAAGTTTGGAGTCCCACTCTCGAATGTGTTCTCCTACCAAAGTCCTTAAAAGGTTACCCTTACTCTTATTAACAACTTTGGTTCACCCATCAGTTTGGGGATGAAAAGCAGTGAAAAATTGGAGTTTTGTACCCATCTTGTTGATGCTATCAAGAAATTCTGTACTTTTATTTTATTTGAACAATAGTGTATTTTGTTTTCTTTTCTTTTTTAGCTATGCAATGATGGGAAAGTATCCAATGATCATGGTAGGTAGTGCATATGGCTTGGTAGACCTTTGGTTTGCTGGCTCGATTGGTCCCTGGCTGCTGATGGTTCACGGGTTGGCTGTTTTGGAGCATTCGGTTTTGAGCTGATTCTCTAAGTTGCTTGAGCTGAAGTTTAGTAGCTCATTATTATCCAAAAAGGTACCTCATTATGAAGCTTACTTTTGGAGTGGCCTTGTCCCTTCCCCTTCCCCTTCCCCTTTTCTTCTTGTCTCTTGGGATTCCGTGGCTTGTATTTAAATTGGGGCTGAGTTCTATGCTGTGAATTCATTGGGAAGTTATTGATTTTAATGCTTTACCTTTGGGAATTCAGCCAGCCTTTGTTTTCCCGATCTGTGCTGCTTTTCCCGTTGCTGTGATGCTTTGAAATTTCCGCCTGCTTGCTGGTGCCTTGGTTCCGTGAGTTGCTGGGTTGTTTTTCCGAAAAAGGCTCTTGGAAATCCTATGGAAAATAATGCTTGGGATGATGAGTGCATTCATAAAGGTGGCTTTTGTCATTCCTTTTCTTTGCCTATAAAAATGAGATGATGTTGTGAAGAAAAGGCAGTTGATATTTGTGAGCATATTTGCTATTAACCTGCGGGTTTATTCGGAAATCCTGCGGGCTCTTTCCAACCTTCTTTTCTCATCCCCTCCGGAAATCCTGCGGGCTCTTTCCACCCTTTCTTCTCGGGCTTCTAACCTCTTCGTCTTTCCGCAAGTGCCACTCCATCTGTATCCTTCTTCTCAACAGTGAAGCAACTTTAGGGTGTCTTGTCTTGGTTGATTTGGAAGCATTTGGGACAGTCTTGCAGTGGTGGACCATCGGTTTGCTAGTCTTATGCACTTCTTTATTTAATCTACTATTCGATGCATGAGAGGAACCCGCTCTGACGGTTGTCTGAGGATAGCGTTTTTTTTTATTTCTTTAAATCTCCTAGTAGTTCTTGTTGTGTTTGTCCAGTTTTAGTTGTCTGCTTTTATTTTAATAAAGTTTGTTTTAAGTTCTGCTCATTGTGTCAGTTTTCCTCTTGTTTGTCTACATCAATTTGGTATCAGAGCAAGTTCGTCTTTTTTTTGGTTTTTTAGGAGTCTTTCTCTTTCGTGTCAAAAAAAAAAAAAGGCTAATGAACAAGGGAATTAGCAACAAGTGATGCAACAATTAAATGATTTGCAACATCAAATTAATACGGTAGCTGAGGCCATTGCTAATCTAAATGTCAATCAAGCTAACGTTAATCCTAGTATAGTATCTTCTGCGAGTGAAGAGGAAGAACCTAGAAATCGAAATAGGCGACAAAGAAATTGGGATCACGGAATTAAAATCGACGTTCATAATTTTGAAGGAAAATTGCAACCTGAACAATTCATAGAATGGGTAGAAAAATTGGATCAATTTTTTGAATGGAAAGAAATTCCAGAAAATCGAAAGGTTAAATTTGCAAGTTTGAAACTAACGGGACATGCATTAACTTGGTGGAAAAATTTACAAAACAATAGATTAAGAAGAGGTAAAGAAAAAATTCAAACTTGGGATAGAATAAAAGAAAAGATGAAAGGAAAATTTTTACCTTCTGATCACTCGAGAACTATTTTTCAGGAGTTTAACAATTTGCGTCAAGGTAATCAAACTGTAGAAGAATACACTGAAAATTTCTACAAGTTGCAAGCTAGAAATGATTTGGTTGAGTCTGAAGAGAAAACTGTAACGAGATATCTCAATGGGTTAAAATGGACAATTCAGGATCAACTCAACCTACATCATGTGGTTAAATTAGATGAAGCTTATCGAATGTCTTTGAAATTTGAAAAACAACATTTGCGGGGAAGCAATAAAATCACTGAAACATATAAACGAAGGCAAACGAGTGGGACAAAAACTCAAACTTCTGTAGGAACTTCAAGTGCAAAAGTTAAAACTGTTGAAAGTCAAAATCAGGACAAAGGAAAAGGCATGGCAGGAATTAAACCATCTGAACAATCTAAACAAATTGGACCTTGTTATAAATGTGGGTTATATGGTCACTTATCAGCTACTTGCAGAAAGAATAATCCTCCTCGAACCAATTTCATAGAAGGTGAAGATGAAACAGAAGAAGAGGAAGAAAATAAAAATGAAGCTGAATTAGAAAAATTTGATTTAGAAGGTGATGAAGGAGAACCATTGTTAGTAATTCGACAAGTCTTAACTGCTCAAACTGAAAAGGAAGAAAAATGGCTTAGGAGAAACATTTTTAGAACTACCTGCACTGTTGAAGGTAAGATTTGTACTTTGATGATTGATAGTGGAAGTTCTGGAAACTTTGTGTCACAACATATGGTAAAGAAACTCAAGCTAAAAACGAAACCTCTTGTGAAGTCGTATAAAATATCTTGGTTCAAAGAGGGAAGTGAGGTTCCTATAACTAAGCAATGCACTGTGAACTTAACAATTGGAGGAACTTATAAAGATCAAATTATTTGTGATGTTGTACCTTTGGAAGTATGTCACATCCTTTTAGGTCGTCCTTGGCAGTATGATCATAAAACCATCCACAATGGAGAAAAGAACACATACTCTCTAATTCAGGATAATAAGGAATTTACACTTTTTCCACAAAGAAACATCCCTGATCCGGTAACAAAGAACAAGAAACCTGCCAAATCTTCCACTTCTGAATTACTTCTGAATACAAATGAACTGACAAAATCTGATGTGATCTATTTGTTGTTTGGAAAAGAGTCTGATTTAAATTCTGAAATTCCTAAAGAAATACAACCATTGCTTGATGAATTTTCTGATCTAATACTTGATGAATTACCAGTTGGATTACCACCGATGAGAAACATCCAACATCATATTGATTTAATTCCTGGAGCTACATTGCCTAATCGATCACATTATAGAATGAGTCCGAATGAACATCAAGAACTTTCAAAACAAGTGTCTGAACTTCTAGAAAAGGGTTTGATTCAAGAAAGTCTAAGTCCTTGTACTGTACCTGCTTTGCTTACTCCTAAAAAAGATGGAACTTGGAGAATGTGTGTGGATAGTCGAGCTATAAATAAAATAACCATCAAATACCGATTTCCAATTCCTAGACTGGATGACATGCTTGATATGCTAAGTAGTGCTAAAATTTTCTCGAAAATTGATTTGAAAAGTGGATATCATCAGATAAGAATTAGACCTGGAGATGAGTGGAAAACTGCTTTTAAAACTAAAGAAGGCTTATATGAATGGCTTGTTATGCCTTTTGGTTTATCTAATGCTCCGAGTACTTTTATGAGAACAATGAATCATGTTTTGCGATCTTTTATTGGAAAATTCGTGGTTGTATATTTTGATGATATTCTGATTTATAGTATTCATCCATCTGAACACATTTTTCATGTTAAAGAGATTCTGAAAACTTTGAGAGAACAGAAGTTATACATCAATTTGAAAAAATGCTCTTTTATGACTTCGAGTTTGACATTTTTGGGTTACATTGTATCTGCTAAAGGAATCAAAGTGGATCCTGTGAAAATCGAGGCAATAAAAAGTTGGTCTGTGCCTAAGAATATCAGAGAGGTAAGAGGGTTTCATGGTTTAGCATCTTTTTATCGACGATTCGTTAAAAACTTCAGTACTGTTATTGCTCCTATCACCGACTGTTTGAAAAAAGGAACTTTTAAATGGACCCCTGAAGCTGATTCTACTTTTCAATTGATCAAATAAAAAATGAGTCAAACTTCGATTCTTAGCTTACCAAATTTTGAAAAAGTTTTTGAGGTTGAAATCGATGCTTCACATATTAGTATTGGTGCTGTTTTAAGTCAGGAAGGAAAACCTATTGCATATTTTAGTGAAAAGCTAAATGAAGTTCGATCTCGATATTCTACTTATGATTTGGAATTTTATACTATTGTTCAAGCTTTGAAATTTTAGAGATGCTATCTGGTTCAACGAGAATTTATTTTGAACACTGATCATGAAGCTTTGAGATTTTTGGGATCACAAAAAAATCTGAACAAAAGACACGCCAAATGGGTTTCTTTTTTACAAGAGTACACTTTTCATATCAAACATAAAACTGGGGTTTTGAATAAAGTTGCTGATGCTCTAAGTCGAAGATCTCATTTGTTAATAACTGTTTTTTCGACTGTTACTTTTGATTTTTTAAAGGACACTTATGCAAATGATTCTGATTTTAAAAACATTTGGAATGCTTGTTGTGCTTCTGGAACTGATCCTTCTGCTCAATTTGTTATACATCAAGGTTTTTTGTTCAAGGGAACTAGACTTTGCATATATGAAAGTTCTTTAAGAGAACAACTTGTGAAAGAATTGCATAGTGGAGGTTTGGGAGGACATTTTGGGCAAGGGAAAACAATTGCTTTAGTTGAAGAAAAATATTTCTGGCCTCACATGAGAAAAGATATTGCCAAACTGGTAAAACAATGTAAGATATGTCAAGCTTTTAAAGGAACTACACAAAATTCTGGTTTGTATACTCCTTTACCTATTCCTAACAAACCTTGGGAGGATATTTCTATGGATTTTATTTTGGGATTGCCGGTGACTTTTCGAAAATATGATTCTGTTTTTGTGGTGGTGGATCGATTCAGTAAAATGGCACATTTTATTCCTTGCAAGAAAACTTCTGAAGTTTTTTACATTGCTGATTTATTTTTTAAAGAAATCGTTCATCTGCATGGTATTCCCCATACTTTTACTTCTGATCGTGACACTAGATTTTTAAGTCATTTTTGGAGAACTTTATGTGCAAAACTTGGAACTACTCTTCAGTTTAGCAGTGCATATCATCCTCAAACTGATGGGCAAACTGAAGTAGTAAATCGAAGTTTGGGAAATTTGTTAAGGTGCCTTGCTGGAGAAAAATCGTCTCAATGGGATTTAGTGTTACCACAAGCTGAATTTGCATACAATAATTCTGTTAATCGTTCTACTGGGAAAACTCCATTTGAAATCATTTATGGGCAGCCTATTCCTCATATTTTGGATAGAAACTCTTTATCTCTTCCTAAAAAAACTAGTGCTGAAGCTTTTGAAACATTTGAACATATAAAAACTGTCCAACAACAGGTTTTTGAGAAATTTAAAAAGGTTACTGCTATGTATAAATCTGCTGCTGATAAACATTGAAAATAAGTAAATTTCAATGAAGGTGACTTAGTGATGACTTATTTTTGTCGCCAAAGGTTTCCTGTTGGTACTTTTAAAAAGCTAAGTCGAAAGAAATTTGGCCCCTTTCGTGTGATTTGGAAATTAGGTGCTAATGCTTACTTGCTAGATTTACCAAATAGTGTTGGCACTTCACCTGTTTTTAATGTTTCTGACCTGTCTTTGTATGAAGGAGATTCTGACGATCTTGTAGAAATTGAAACTTTACCACTCTCTGCTCCTTTGGTAAAGTCTGAAGATCAAATCGAAGATATTATTGATGTGAAGATTATTCAAACGAGGCATGGAGAGCACAAAAAGTTTTTGGTCAAATGGAGCAATCGGCCAATGACTGACTGTACCTGGATTGATGCTGCTGATCTAAAACAGAAAAATTTGGAGCTTTATGAACGAGTTGCTGATACGTTCTCATCAGGAGCTGAGAATTTTCCACCAGGGGAGAATTGATGCTATCAAGAAATTCTGTACTTTTATTTTATTTGAACAATAGTGTATTTTGTTTTCTTTTCTTTTTTAGCTATCCAATGATGGGAAAGCATCCAATGATCATGGTAGGTAGTGCATATGGCTTGGTAGACCTTTGGTTTGCTGGCTCAATTGGTCCTTGGCTGCTGATGGTTCACGGGTTGGCTATTTTGGAGCATTCGGTTTTGAGCTGATTCTCTAAGTTGCTTGAGCTGAAGTTTAGTAGCTCATTATTATCCAAAAATGTACCGCATTATGAAGCTTACTTTTGGAGTGGCCTTGTCCCTTCCCCTTCCCATTTTCTTCTTGTCTCTTGGGATTCCGTGGCTTGTATTTAATGGGGGCTGAGTTCTATGCTGTGAATTCATTGGGAAGTTATTGATTTTAATGCTTTACCTTTGGGAATTCAGCTAGCCTTTGTTTTCGCGATCTGTGCTGCTTTTCCCGTTGCTGTGATGCTTTGAAATTTCCGCCTGCTTGCTGGTGCCTTGGTTCCGTGAGTTGCTGGGTTGTTTTTCCGAAAAAGGCTCTTGGAAATCCTATGGAAAATAATGCTTGGGATGATGAGTGCATTCATAAAGGTGGCTTTTGGCATTCCTTTTCTTTGCCTATAAAAATGAGATGATGTTGTGAAGAAAAGGCAGTTGATATTTGTGAGCATATTTGCTATTAACCTGCGGGTTTATTCGGAAATCCTGCGGGCTCTTTCCAACCTTCTTTTCTCATCCCCTCCGGAAATCCTGCGGGCTCTTTCCACCCTTTCTTCTCGGGCTTCTAACCTCTTCGTCTCTCCGCAAGTGCCACTCCATCTGTATCCTTCTTCTCAACAGTGAAGCAACTTTAGGGTGTCTTGTCTTGGTTGATTTGGAAGCATTTGGGACAGTCTTGCAGTGGTGGACCATTGGTTTGCTAGTCTTATGCACTTCTTTATTTAATCTACTATTCGATGCATGTGAGGAACCCGCTCTGACGGTTGTCTGAGGATAGCGTTTTTTTTTTTTTATTTCTTTAAATCTCCTAGTAGTTCTTGTTGTGTTTGTCCAGTTTTAGTTGTCTGCTTTTATTTTAATAAAGTTTGTTTTAAGTTCTACTCATTGTGTCAGTTTTCCTCTTGTTTGTCTACATCACTTGTGCCATAAGGTTTTCCAAAAATAACTAGTGAATTTAAAGTCTTGATCGGAAACTATGGTTTTGGGTAATTCGTGTAGTCTAACAATTTCATCGAAATATAATTTTGCAATCTGAGAAGCATCACAAGTTTTGGAGCACGGGAGGAAATGAGCCATCTTAGAAAAACGGTTTATGACCATACAAATTGAATCATGCTTTCTAAGGGCCTTGGGTTGGCCTAGGATAAAATCCATGCTCACGTCCTACCAAGGGCAATTGGGTATTGGAAGAGGTGCGTAGAGTCTCGTATTCTGTTTCCCCTGCTTGGCTAGCTCACAAATATGGCATCTACTCACTAATTTACTAACGTCGCGTTTTAGGCTATGCCAATAGAATCGGTGTTCTACCGATGCAATGGTTTTGGTCTTTCTGAAATGACCAGCTAACCCTCCAGCGTGTATTTCCCATACGAGGAATTCTCTAAGCGAGGTGTTGGGAATGTAGAGTTTTTGGGACTTGAATAGATATCCGTCTTCCAAGAAGAAATCATCAACTATTCATTCACATCCAGTAGCCAGTAAGGAGTATTCTTCCTTAAAATCAGGGCAGTCTTTTTAATCTTCCTTAATTTGTTTAAATCCAATCACTTCAGCCCTCATTTCTTTAGTTATCATATCCGACGGCTTGAGGCATCTGCTGCCTTATTTTCAGATCTGGCCTTGTGTCTGATCATATATGTATACTCTTGAAGGAATTCAATCCAACGACCCTATCGTGCATTGAGTTTATTTTGGGAATTTATGTGTCGCAAGGCTTCGTGGTCGGAAAAGATGACAAATTCTTGTGGGAGCAGGTAGTGTCTCCAATACCTAAGGGATTGAATGATAGCGTAAAATTCCTTATCGTAGGTAGAGTATCGCTGCCTGATGTCATTCAACTTCTCGCTAAAGTATGCTACGGGGTGGCCTTCTTGGGACAAGACGCCACGAATGCCAGTGCCTGAGACGTCACAAGTGACTTTAGAGAAATCAGGTAGGCACATGACAGAAGCTTCTATCATTCTCTTCTTGATTTCATCAAAAGTTTTAGAGGCAGTTAGGGTCCATAAAAAATCTCCCTTTTTGAGATTGTCCGTTATAGGGGCTACTATGTTGCTAAAGCTTCGAATAAACTTCCGATAAAATGTGGCCAGTCCATGAAAACTCCGAACATCTCTAATATTTTTATATTTAGGCCACTTATTAATCGCTTGCACATTTTCGGGATCAGCAGAAATTCCTTGAGAAGTATAATAAACCCGAGAAAAGTAACACTCTGTGAAGAACATATATTTCTTAGGATTAGCATACAATTGTTATTTCTTCAAAACCTTACAGACTTGTTTTAAATGATTTAAATGTTGGCCCACCGAATTACTATAAATCAGAATGTCATCAAAGTAGATTATTACGAATTTTCTTAGGAAGGGTCTAAGAACCTGTGTCATAACTTTCTAAACGTACTTGGTGCGTTACTCAGACCAAAAGGCATAACCGTCCATTCATATAACCCATCCTTAATTTAAAAGCAATCTTTCATTCGTCTCCAGGACGGATTCTAATTTGGTGATAGCCACTCTTGAGGTCAATCTTAGAAAATAGGGTGGCTCTGGTCATCATATCTAACATGTCATCTAGACGAGAAATAGGGAACCGATATTTGGTCGTGATTTTGTTGATAGTGCGGCTATCAACACACATTCTCCACGAACCATCCTTCTTGGGGGTCAAGAAGGCGGGGACAGCACACGAGCTAAGGCTTTCCTTAATAAAACCATACCGTAATAACTCATCTACCTGTCTCTTAAGTTCAGCATGCTTCGTAGGGTTCATGCGATAATCTGGTAGGTTGGGAAGGGAAGCTCCATGTACTAATGTGATGACATGTTGGATGTCCCTTAGAGGTGGGAGTTGGTTGGGTAATTCTTTTGGGAAAACGTCAGCAAAGGTTTCAAGAAGGGGCTTAACCTCTTCGGGGGTAGGTTCTTCTAGATCCGCGCTCACTTCCCAAGCTACTAAGGCGTACAAGGGGGAACCCAACACTAGTTCAGTATCCATGTCTTTGGCAGTTAACATATTTAGGCCTGTGCTGGGTTTAAGGGGAGTGGGTTTTACGTCCTCCTTGATAGACTTAGGTTGGGAGGGTAAGAGCTATCTTCTTACCATCGTGCTCGAACACGTAGGTGTTAGACCTTCCCTAGATATGAACGTCATTATAGAAAAGCCAGGGACGACCAAGGATGATCTGACCAACATCCATGGTTAAAACATCACACCGTATCTTTTTCTTGTATCCCACGAACTCAACAGGAATAAGACTCCTTTCTTTTACTTCCAAGGCAGACGAGTTGATCCAAGCGACCTTGTAGGGGTTCGGGTGCGGAGTTGTTTTCAGGTGCAACTTAGAAATCATAGTAGACGAAACAACATTAATACAACTTCCACTATCGATGATAACCTTACCGTTCTTGTCACCGATTTTGTTGAAAGTATGGAAGATGGAAGTTCTATGCCAATCGTCACTCAACTTAGGTTGTGACAAAGTAGACCTAACAACTTGTAGATCTAAATGGTCAATCTTCTGCCGGCAGTGGATCACGGTAGCGTCTTCATCACAGAAAAAGTCCTCTTGGTTATCGATGTGATGAACTAGTTCGATGCAGGTTCATCCTCCTCATCGATAACTTCTTCGATTATGGTTACCTTATAGGGGCTAGAACATTGAGAGGCATTGTGTCAATACCCATGACACCTAAAGCATTTGGTTCCCGCAGGGGTTTTGGGTGTCTCATGTTCAGGGGTTTTGTTCTTATAGTCAGAGCGGGGTTTGAATTGTTCAATAGTGGGTCGACTGTCATAGGACCAGGTGCTTTGTTTTAGGGTTGGTTGGAGGAGGGTCTAAAAGGATTAGGGTGGGAGCTTTAGCTGTTCGAGTGGGCATGGTTCTTAGATTCTTCTAGGTCAAGCACAAGACTACAAGCAGCCTTTAAGGTAGTAATTCCTCTAGCAAAGAGTTCATTTTGATGGCCTTCCCTAAGTTCAGCTCTAAACATGGACAGAAGTTGGGCAGGGGTTGTGATTTCCTCGCCACTACAGCGGATCATAAAATCATCAAAAGCAGATATATAATCCTTCACGGGTTTACTACCCTGGGTCAACCTATTCCAATGATCTAAAAGTTTGGGGTAGTAGGAAGGGAGAAGATACTTTTGCTTGAGTTCTTGTTTCATTGTTCTCCAATCAGTGATAGGATATTCTCCTCAAGTTCCACGCATATGTTCAAGATTTGTCTAGTACTGATTAGCCCTACCGGTCAACTTCATTTCAGCAAATCTAACTTTTCTCACTTCTGAAATGTCATACCACTTGAAATAACTATCCATTCCTTTAAGTCAGTCCAGAAGAACTTGGGGGTCAAGGGTGCCATCAAACGAAGGGGCATTTATTCGGATGTTCTTGAGTAATTGAGCATCACTATCTCTCCAAATCGGATCATGACCTATCGGTTCCTGATGGGGTCTATGGTTTTGACGGTAATGGTCTTGAGGTGGACCATAGTGAGCTCGTGGTTCTTCGACGTACGGAGACGGAGGTCTAGAAGGAGTATACATCGTATGATTTCCTAGCTGTTCAGTGTGGTCTAGACGGTCTCCAGCTTGCAGTCTAAAGTCAGCTAACTCGTCTTGGGTTTGTCTAATTTGTTGTGTCACAGTGTCTAACTGTCATACGATCAAGTTTAAAGTATGTTGAATTTGTTCCGGTTCCATTGGGATACACTAGGTGACACTTAGGGATGTTTAAGGAATAGGAGGCAACACCTAAACCAATATGCCAACACACCTAAATCTCACTAAATGATGCTGAAATGTAGTGGACAACAACCAACAATAATGTAAATATTTTTATGCGGAGGTAAATGCAGCCTAGGACGTTTATTGAACGTGTATGATGGGGATCCTAAAATGAACTAGCATGCAACCATGCTCTTATACCAAGATATTGTGATACAAACATGAATTACAAGGAATTAATAAAATTATTGTAAAACTTGCCACTTTAAAATTAATGAACCACAAGAATGAACTTTAAGAACTCTCAATTGACGTTTTGCTTTGGCATGCAGTCACAGGTTAGGAGAACAAAACACTAAAATAATATCATAAAATACAATACAACTAAATATGTTGTAATAAGAATCCATGGGTTACTATCTAGAACTTTCACCTAGAGTTTCCTCTCACTCACACTCTATGAAAGGCTTTAGCAGAGAGAGACTTTCAGCAATCCAAACGACGCCACCAAGAGAGATAGGACGCCGACAGTCTTGATCCACGGGAAGGTAGCCGGAGAAGGAGGCGCAGGTGGATGTCCGACGAGTTGCCACTGTACAGAGGGTCGTTGTTCTTCGATAGTTTTGGCTAGGTGGAATAGCATATAGTCGACGTAATCGTCAACGAAATCTTTTATCTCCTAGTTGGGATCGAAGAATGGCAACTGAAGAATGTCTATTTGCCCTTGAGAATCGTACGCGAAACCGTGGTCGACTTCAGGATTGACCATCCATGAATACATGAGACTCCTCTCTTGTGATCCTTTGAGAGCCTGCGATTTGTGAAGGAGGAAGGGCAGACGAGGGAGAGGATTTGAGTATGGGAGGGGGCGGCTAGGGTTAGGGGAAATCTTGGACTTTGGGTTAGGGAGGTGGAATGAAATAATCTAGAAAATATGAATTTAATTTCAGAATTTTTCAAGGGAGGGAAGGGAATAATTTGAACTCAAAATTATCCAAAATAGGGCTATAGGGGACCGGCGGCTTAGGAGGTAGTTATGGGGGAGTTTTAGTTGGGATTAGGGATTAAATTGGAGAGAGAAAAGGCAAGGGGGTTGGCCATATGAGGAGGGATAGAGGGTGTCTAGGTCAATGTATGTGGGCCCTTTGACTTTAATTAGTTATTGAAATCAAATCTAAAATTTAATTTCAGATTTGATTTAATTAAGGAGTTTTCCTAAATTAGATTTATCAGTAAGGAAAGGGTTTTAAATTCAAATAGGAAGCTTTCCTAATTAATAATAGGCTATTTTAGGAAGGTGATTAAGGAGAGAATTGAATTGGAAATCAAACTTTTGGGACTAGTTGGCCGACGGCTTGGGGTTGTGGTGCGGTGGCAAGGGAAAGGCTCTCGGTTTGGGGGGGGGGGGATGTGGTGGAGTCGTTTGGTGGGGAAGTTGGGGAGGGAGTCAACGGGTGTAGGGAGGGTGGGGGAGGTGGCCGGATTGGGAGGGGGGGGGGGGTGGGGGGCGGGGGTGGAGAGGAAGAGAAGGAAGAGATAAGCCGTGAGTCTCGGACTCTTCCAAAGACTGCCTAGGGGTCTCTTTCTTCTCTCAAGACTCATAACATTGAAGAAGAGAATCTGAAAATTTCTATTCATCAAATCATCATCATGACACAATAGAGGGGCCCTTATATATCGGCCTCAACATGACAAAAGAAAATTGACTAAAATGTCCTCAGGGCTGCAACAACAATCTAACTACCCATAGGGGCAAAATAGAAAAAAATTGAAATATAAAAATAAAAATATATAAAATATATCAAAAATAAAGGCTCTTGATCGTGGCCGTCGATCTCCGATGCTCCTCTGATAAATGAACCAAAATCTCTTGTTGATGTCCTCATCAGTCTACCTCTACATTTCTTAATATAAGTCAAATCTAATACCTCTACTTTCCTAACCGGATCATCGGAAGGCCGTTGTTTTATGTGACCAAATCATCTAAGGCGACTATCTCTAATCTTATCTATTATAAATAAGTGGCCTTTTTTTGTATTTGAATAATAAATTTTAGATTAATAATAGGACGCTAAATCCTTTGCTTTTTTTGAAAGTGTGAATCTTGAAGGGAAACTGGTAGAATTTCACATCATCGATTATGTTCTTATTGTTTATTTACTACATCTTGTTATCTTCGCCGTTGCCAAGTCTCAAGTTCTGGATGAGAAATGTGGAGGGTTGCATTAGGTAGTTGATAGTCATCGTAAAACTTGTCAAATAATCATGACATGAATTCTTCAATACATTGTGTTGTTGTCATCTTCGCTTTTCGTTGTACATATGCTTTTTGGTTATAATTGAGTGGTTGGATTCAATCATATTTGTTACATTTTGAAATTTTCCGAACTTAAGAATATTATAAATTTATAATCAATGTGCTTTTCACTTGATAAATCTCTTATTAAGGGATCTTTTTCATAATTTTTTGTTTTGTTTTGAGAACCCTTGTATACAATTTTGATCCTTTATACTTCTATGTGCAACGATAGTAATAAATAATTTCTTGTATTTGGTAACTTCTAAATGATTATTCAATCCAACCATGTGATTGAGACTCATCATAAAGAATATTTAAAATTTTATTTTGAAATGCATTGTATTTAGGTGTTGTTCTTTGACTTATGTTGTATTACATCACTTTTCACATTAGAACTCCATAGTTCAGCATTAGTTAGCATGCAATGCTTCCATAGGGATATTAATTTTTTGTTTGATAGGTCTCATAGATTCATCCTCTTGGTGCAACTTATTAGGAAGGTGTCATTCATCTTAGGTTTGCTTCAACATTGGCATCCTTAACTTTCAATTTCCTATAGAAACTGCAACAAGTATATGAAAAAACAACTCGATATTTGAGAGTTCCAATTTGCAGTATTTAAGGGTTCTTGTAGTTGGGCAATAAAAAAATAGTTACAACCTCTTAGTTGTGGAAAAAATGAAAATGTCAAGATTGATTTAGATATAGTGTAAAATATTTTGAGGGGTAACACCTATATTGTACAAAATATATTAAATTTGTTTGATAATGTAGGGAGGAGAGAAAAAGATGCACTCACATAGCAGGGTGATGAACTATTTTGAAGGCATGGGATGTGAATGGAGTAGTGCAAGTTAACTTGATATATATTTTTTCTATTTACTTGAGTTAAATTGGATAGATGCTACGACAAAAGATTTAAACAAGGTTTCAAAACCACATGCAACATTTCATAATACTATGAGAGAAAAGGGATTCATGAAGCCACTCTCAACTAGGTATATGGATCATGATGTTGGTGATGATCACGTGTGGGCAGGTATTTGTTCATTGAAATTGGAGAACTATCTGCTATGTTTAGTTGACATGGCCTTGTGCTGTCAGTGTTGTAGCTGCTCTGCTATTGCTTTCTTTTACTATCCACTCCTATACCAACTCAAGCAGCATATGTCACCACTCTGACTGCTCTTCCTCCTGTTTGTATCCAGTATTCCTGTTTTATTCCCATCTCTGCCACTGTTTTTGTCAATCACCCAATTGGGTCAACAAAATTCACCATTAAATATTAGCTTGTTGGTTCATTTACTAGCTATTAATGATCCACAAACTGTTGGTACCATATGATTCTTCCAAAGTGAACATTCTGTTCCAAGTATTTCTAATACTGAAATATTATATCATTGTTGTATATTTGTCATTTTTTATTGGTAATACAATTTATGATTAATCCTATTTCCTTATATGTGTTATTGATATGGTAGGAGCTGGCCGACTGGTCCAGCAAGAGAGCGCGGACCAGCAGGAGGGGGCGGGAGCTGCTATTTCGGCTTCCCTTGTGTGGCCCAGGAACATTAAACTCCATTATGAGAGAAAGAGGAATAAAGAGGGAATCAGAGAAGGAAAGATATAGATTTTGAAATTCAATTAGGGGAGGGAAATTAATTATGAAAAGGAGGGCTGTTTGGAGCGAGATTTAGGGGGAGTTTAATTAAGATTATCTAGGTTGTTTTTTGGGTATGATGTAATTTGATTTCTGCTGTAGTTTTCTTTCTTTGAGTGCTTCCTAGTGGTGTCTAGGTTGAGTGGAAGAGACGATCTATCTTTCTTATTGTAGATCATTGTATCTTGCTTTGATATTGAAGAATTAATACAATAATCATCCATCGATTCTCAATTTCCTGTCGTTTTTATTGTTGTTTCTCGCTGATTTCAAATTCAAGGCGTATCAGTTATGTTGATAGCTGTGTTCCTGCCCCAAATGTTATAATTTGGTGATGTGAATATATAATATCATATATTAATATATCCTGTTGATTATTTTCTGATTTAGAATCTAAGCCAACACTTATTGTGTCTCTTAAAATAAGTTTTATGTATATCTTGATTTGCCATTTTGTAAATCGTTATGTTATGCCAAATATATTATGGGTGCTTTTCTTTGTATTTGAATTGCCTTAAACCTTAATTGTTTCCTCTGTTGCTCACTTTCTATGTGTTGTTTATGACATTTATTGGGATCATTCTATTAAATACTGCTTACTTATTAAGCTTTATATTCACAGGGAAAGTACAAGGTATACAATCTTTGTTCAGAGAGGCTCTATGATGCATCACTACTTGAGGGCAAGGTAACGTTCCAGATGTCTAAGCAAATTGCTAAACTTGATTTTTTTTTTTCTTGGAAGCAGTTGCAATGTTTGGGTGGCTCGTTTTGTGTAGCATATTAATGATATTTAAAATTTTGTAATTCATTAATGTGGACGAAGGATCTCCTGCTTTTATCTAGTTGAATTTAACACATTTTCTTTTCATTGTCTACTCGTTAGGTCTTTGTTCATTATTTTAAAACTGTTTGTGCAGTGCATATTTTCATCGAGAATTGGAGGTATTATTTTTTTTTCTGGCGAGCATACAGAAACCATTAGAATAGAGAGGGAATAGATAACAAATTTCAATTGTTTCATATGTTTATTGAGAGCAAACAACCTGCAGACTGGTTGGCATCCATTGATATATGAGGTCATTGCTCTTCCTTGATGAGCATGAGATGCAGCCTAAGTTGCATGATTTTAATGGTTTCTGTATGCTATTCTTCATTGATTGTGCATTCCTGGTATCTTGCATGTATGCATCGTTTTCATACTTCATTGGTCGCCAACACTAAGAATCCATACTATGCATTTGATCTCCTTGATTTAATAATAAGTTGAAATCCCAGAATGATCTCGGACTATTTGCATGCGATCAACTTAATTCCAGAGCATCACAATTCGATAATTTAATTCTTCGATCATAGAAAATCAATTCAAAATAGTTTCTCAAGGATTAAATTAGGATCAACTTGACTAAATTGGGATCACTTTTATATCACAAGTTCTACAAGAGGGTCTATTTTGGATCAATTTTATATAAATGAGAAACTAAATTGAATAAATGTGATACTATAATACTAAATTGGCCACGTACAAATAGTTGGCGGATTACTTTAGTTCTTGAAAAGAAAGGAGTCAATAATGCTTATATTCAAATCATTAAAGATATGTATGCAGGAGCTATTACTTGTGTTCAAACACAAGGTGGATTGACCAAGTATTTCCCTATTTCAGTTGGGTTACATCAAGGATCAGCCTTAAGCCCATATCTTTTTGCTTTAGTCATGGATGTTCTCACTAGACATTTGCAAGAGGATGTACCTTGGTGTATGCTTTTTGCTGATGATATTCTTCTTGTTGATAAGACTAGAGAGGGAGTTGAAGGTAAACTTGAATTATGGAGGTCAACCTTAGAGTCTAAAGGTTTTTGCTTGAGTAGATCTAAAACATAATATATGGAGTGTAATTTTAGTAGTAATAGACCTAGTGAGGGGATTGTGACTTTGGGCGATCAAGTCATTAATAAGAGTATACATTTTAGATATCTTGGATCTATTGTTCAGAGTGATGGTGAAATAGATGGGGATATTATCAGTAGAATTCAAGTTGGATGGTTGAAGTGGAGGAATGCATCGGGCTTGTTATGTGATAGAAAGTACCCCTCAAACTTAAGGGAAAATTCTATAAGATGGTAGTGAGGCCTGCAATGCTTTATGGTGCCGAATGTTGGCCATTAAAAGAGAAGCATAATACTAAGTTAAGTGTGGCAAAGATGAGGATGCTCAGGTGGATGAGTGACTTTACCCTTAGAGATAGGATGCGAAATGAGCATATACGTGAAAAGGTTGGAGTAGCCCCAGTAGAAGATAAGATTAGAGAGAGTCGCCTTAGATGGTTTGGTCACATAAAACGGCGGCCTTCCGATGACCCGGTTAGGAAAGTAGAGGTATTAGATTTGACTTATGTTAAGAAAGGTAGGGGTAGACCTAAAAATACTTGGTTAGAAAATATTAGGAATGACCTTTCTTTATTAGATTTAAACGAGAATTTGACTTTTAATAAGACACAATGGAGTAAAAGGATTCATGTAGCCGACCCCATGTAGTGGGATAAAGGCTTGATGTTGTTGTTG
Organism: Dendrobium nobile; assembly: GCA_022539455.1. NCBI lineage: Eukaryota > Viridiplantae > Streptophyta > Magnoliopsida > Asparagales > Orchidaceae > Dendrobium > Dendrobium nobile. The sequence continues at coordinate 21,916,934 of CM039723.1, forward strand.
TTGTAGGTAAAATATTCCGTTCATCCATGATCATATTTTCTTTTGACATAGTATTCAAATGATAACTGCACTTTTAGTTGTTTTCTTAAATGGAAATGTTCTGTAATCATTCTTAGCTTCTTTTCTGGATAGGTTGGGTATCTTGGAGTTCATTTGTTTTTCTGTCTGCATATTTTGATTTTACAGCAAGCCCCAGTATGAGATTCTTGTTTTACATTTTGAAGCTTGAAATTTAATAGTAGTTTTCCTGATTTATTATATTCTATTGATAAATGGTACAAGAAGACCTCCTTTCTTGGCAGCCTTTGGTCATCCGATTGCATGTGGTAAGAAGGATATTTTTTTATGCTCATTTGGGGTGTAAAATATAATGATGAGTATATATATATATATAGGATAGCTTGTTTTATTTTTGAGGATTATGTGCTGGACTTTGCATTATTGCTGTCTATATTAGCCTTATTTTAAAATTCGGCTAGAAATTCTTTATATTTCATAGTTATAAAATCTGCTAAAATGTTCTGTTCCGTGGATTTGACATGTTTTTCATGCCCCAGGTTGCTTGTTTTCCATTTGATGATCATAATTGCCCGCCAATTGAGCTTGTAACATTGTTTTGTCAAAGTGCCTATAATTGGCTGAAGGAAGACATTGAAAATGTTGTTGTTGTACACTGCAAAGCTGGTATGGCAAGAACGGGTTTGATGATATCTAGTCTTCTTTTATATCTAAAGGTAAAATAATGCTTCACACAGTGATTACAGGATGTTGTGTTCTTATTTTGTGCATCAAATATTAATCTATCTTGCAGTTCTTTCCAACTGCTGAGGAATCAATCGAATATTACAACCAGAAAAGATGCATAGATGGGAAGGGTCTTGTTCTTCCAAGTCAGATTGTTAGTCTATAAATTTATGTCGAAGTTCTGGGTTTCTTAGAGTAATTTGCAGCAAATTTCTAATTTTTTATTCTTTACAGAGATATGTCAAGTATTTTGAGCGCATATTAACATATTTTAATGGAGAAAATCAACCCGGCCGCAGGTAATTAATGTTTTAAGTTTCTCTTTTCTTTGTTGGGTTCTTTTACCATTTGTTTTGGGAAAATGTTATCTATTTGCAAATGACTTGTTTTTCCAGATGCATGCTAAGGGGTTTTCGGCTACATAGATGCCCTTATTGGATAAGACCTTCAATCACCATCTCTAATCATAATGGTATTGTCAATATTTTGGTGTTTTATAATTAAACTTTTTTCATTTTCTGAGCATTTAGTAAGCTAGTTTTTTCCATTATTACAGAATCAGATGTAAAAGGGCATATATTCTATATTATAGCGCATTTTAACTTGTGGATTAATCAGTAAATTAATATGGGAGAATTGAAAATTTTCTGGCTGACACACTTTTGTGCCTACAATAGCTATAATGATGAAGGCGTTAAATTTTTTGCATCATATTTTTGGGCATGTATAAAAATATGTTATTAGTTGATGATATATTGCAGTGGACACCAAGAGTTACTTAACTAATCCCATGATGTGTGACTTTTTATTCCTAATTAGTAATATTCTTTGAATCACCTCAATATTTGAAGCTTAGCCGTTAATGTTCTTATACAACTACTAAAATTTACTTTTAAGTTCATTTGATTGCTGGGTGTTGGAAAACACGGTTTTAAAAATGGTTAAATTTGTTAAATTCTTAACCAACATTGATTTCGAACTCCACAAGCCTCTTCAAAATTTTCTCATATGTAATTTTTTATTTCTACGCACAAAATGAGTGAAAAAAAATCATCATTTTTCAAAATATTTTCTATTGAAAAACAACCAAATGAGCCGTTATTTGTTTAGTATTTAAAACTGTTTGGTCTTTATGCCAACTTCATTTGGCTGAGCTAGATGACGCAATTTTTTTGTAGGAAGTTATCTGATTTTTTGCAGTAATCTGATTATTTAAACAGTATTAGATCACCATAGTTAGCAACAGTGAAGACAGTTCTTTCAATTATCAGCTTAATTTATGATATTCTGTGCTTGATTGTACTAGAATGCTTACGTGGAAATCCTTGGGCTTAGAGAGTTGTTAGTTAAATCTGAGGCTATCTTTTAGTTTTGAAGTAAACAAGCATCAATATTTAACGATCACTTTTAACCTGACCCATCCCTTGCCAATTGAGGTATACTAAAGCACATTTGATTATCACTCAACAACTGATGACAAATATGCTTTAAGGTTTTATATGATTCCAAGTTTGAAACTGAATGTTTGAAATTCTGCATGCTGATGCTTTAGTTGTTTTAATTAGTGTTCTGTTTATGTATATGTCTTTTTTTTTTCTTGGAGGCTGTTATCCTTATTTTAGTTTATCCCAGAGTGTATATGCATGAGTAAATTACCCTAGGTCTCTGCAGTTAAGGGGTCGCTGCACAGTGGTCCACATTTTTAAAAACTCTACAATTGGGTCCTTAGGACTTTGCATGTCATTAAAAAAAAAAGAAAAAAAGGACTTCGCATGTCATTTGGTTCTCCAACTTAATTGTTGGTCTTAAAAACTGCACCTTTAACTTAATGTCTAAAAAAATTGCCGTTAAGTTGGATCACATGGCCATACTCGTGACCTTAATTAAACATTGAATATTTCAAATTCTGAAATTGCTCTCTTACTCTATAAAACTACAGTTAAACTTCAGCTATAAAACTACAGTATCTTCTAGCCACTCATTCATTTAGTTCCAGAGCCTTTAAACATTGTAGAAAAAGTGAGGAAATGATGTCAACAATCTGCCAAGCAGGAGGTGCAGTGAGGTTGCGCTTGATGTGGATGGTGATAGTCTGATAGAGAATGCTAGCACAAATCAATTGAAGGAGCATAGGGACAGTTGATGGTCTACATGTTGTTGATGGTGTTGTGCTTGTGTAAGGGATGATGATAAAGGTGAGGCACAATTCTTCCGTGATGGCGGAGATGCCTTGGTGCATTATGGGGCAATGGATGGGGTAAGTGGTGATGATGGTGAGCGGGTGGACAGAGATGGCAATGGGATGCTTCTCATAAACTTGAGTGTGTTTGTGATGACGACTATGGCAGAGGAGTGGTCAGTGTAGGGGGTGATGAGGGAGACAATCGTCCCTGATGGTGGTGACAAAGTGGAGGACAACCATAGAAAAAGGGCTGGAGGAGAGATCAAAAGAGGTGGGGTACCATGGCAGAGATTAGGTGGAGCTTGGTTTGCTTCATTGTATTTACGAGGTCTGGAAGAGGCATTTGTTTTTTTTTTTATCAAGCGGACTGCATAAATAGGTAATGGAAAGAGGCTAGGTGGTACAAGGAGCAGAATGCCATTGTTAAAAAGGAGCTCTACGATAGCAGATGTGCACACTAGGGTTGATATTCAACCTCACGTCACTTGGCATCTGCTCATAATAAAATGATTCAAATAATAATGAATTGATGGTTAATTAATATTTAAAACGATTTTCTCACACAATAATTAGATAATCACATCCATAGTTTCTCACCTTAGCAAAAATTAGAACACATGCAATGCAGATAAAACATTATGCAAAAGCAATGTTGAGCCCAATCAAACAAGTTAAAATATTCATCAACAAAAAACCTTAAAAATCACTGAACACTTATTTCGAACGAAGTAGATTATGGTGCACAAACATTTTGCAAACCCTTGAGACGTAATCATATGATTGCTCTTAAAATAAATTGCCTACAAAAACCCACCCCAGATGGAACCCGTTGATGAATTTGTCTGAAGCTATGATAGAAGTTCATACTTGTTTATTGGGTAGCTTGGCCTCTGTCACGAGCTTGCTACCTTTATTTTCCTTATGCACAAGAATCGCTTGCTTTTTCATTGGAGACTATGGATTGTGAAGTTTATGGGTGGAGCTCCTTCCATGATATCTTGTAGTGTGTCTCAACCAAGTCCTCCAACTTGCTTTATACGGGTGTTAATGAATCTGATGAGTTTTTAATAGATCTTTCACAGAAGGACCCCTTGAAGTGCATAATTCTCTACGATCCAGTTGTAGGCTTTTTGAGAACAACGACTAATGTGAAACAAGCTCGTGTCCTCAAGGAGCGGTTGTTAGCATCAGTTTGACTTGACATGTTATTAGAATTAAAACCATTCACCTCCATGCCTGTTTGTTTGTTTATGTTTGATTCAAATTGAACGCTATTATTGATTACTGTTGTTCTCTTATTGCATTTTTTTTGTTGTTACTGAAAGGAAATGCTAGTCCATCTTTCAAAATAAATTGCAGTACCAGTTTTTTCTTGTTTTTTCTTGATCTTTCTCAAGGTATATGATTAGTGCACTTTTGTCCAGGTATTCTCTTTTCTACCAAAAAACATCCCAGGACTAAAGACTTGCTGGTATTTTCGATTTCATAATTAAAATCATACTATTTCAATGTTTGTACATTTAAGCAGTAAATTGGTTTACTATTTTGTTTCAAGTTTGACTCGACGTTTTTGGCTTGTTGTGACTTTATGCATATTTGCATGTTTATAGACTGAAAAATTTAAACTTTTTAATGGACGGAAGCTCTAATTGTCAACCTGTAGTATAGGAACGACTGAAGTTAAGGATTAGGATTGAACATATAATATTCATTCGAACATGTGATTGATCGGACAGTTTTCAAATACGTTGATCTGAAGAAAACTTATAAACACTTTGATTCGGATGTTTAAAGGGAGGTTCATGTTTCTTGCTTTTCTCATGTCGTGGATGGTCGTTTGCGTGCGTACCTTATGTTTGTTCCTTTTCTTTAGCTTAATTCGTTGGCTTTTTTGGGACTAAGGTTCATACAAATGGATCAAATCTGTTTTAATACCAAGTAATGGATTGATCACATTGGAATTATCCATTCTTCTTTCTATTGGGAGGGGAGAAAGAAAACATAGAACTTCTAGATAGAGATTGGTTTGGTCAAGAGAGAGGAAGACCAAGAGGAGGCTGATTAATTGGAATATATATATATATATAAGGGTCCTTAATTACAAAGGATTATCACAAGTCCTCGCATAAATATTGACCCATCATTGAAGAATTGCAGTACATAGTTACATGAATTGAATAATAAGATTAACTAAACATGGCATGAATAAATATCCGATGTTCCTGCATAATGAGGGCATGCACATCAACCCTCCATATAACCTTATTGGTAGGAGCTTCGTGCACTGTGTCTTTTATTTCCTGAACTTTTCTGTTATCCAAATAGTGCTATCATGATGAGTATTTAAGAAACTTTACGTTTGGTAGATACTTTATGCTTACCTTCCAGTATCTTTGCTGATTGCAATTTTTCAAAATAACTTATGTAATTTCACCATCGTCATGAGGTATATCACTTCGATTAAGCACTTTTCTTCTTATTCATTTCTCACCTTAATTTTTTAAATTGTACTCTTAATTAGTTTATTCCGTTCACATATAGATGAGAAGTAGAAGCTGACCCCAAATCAATGTTTAAAATTGCGTAATCGGGTATTGAGGTATTTTTTGTTCGTGAGGCGAGGCGTAAGCCTCAAGGCGTTTTGAGGCGTAAGCCTTAAAATCAAAAAATTGCATAAACATAAAAAAGATAGATTTTGTATATACTAATGAGTAAATAATATAAAATATAAAAATGCACTAGATATGAAGTGAAATCAAAATATCTCAATAATAAGACAACATAAAATATAGTTCAACTCAAACTCCATCTTTCCCAAATCACAATATTCTTTTCATTAACATACAATTCTTAAAATAAATAGCAATGACATATCACATAAGAACTCATAAGTCATCAGCACTGTCATCACTAAGTGAGTCTTCATTTGAATCATCATTATGATGAATTGCTCTATCCCCTTCCTCCTCTCCTATAGAGTCCAATGTCTTCTAATCAGGTCCTTCTTCTTCAATATCAATTATCTTCCTCTTTCCTAAATATTTTTGAACAATCTCAAAATAAATAATAGTGTAATACATTAATAAAAGTCTACGAAAACTATATTATTTATATGCCTTTTTTGATTTGTTCTTGAGTTGTGGTGGATGTAGATGCTTTAAGACCATCAAAGAAATCAACATTTAAATCTTCATCTTGTAATTCAAACGACATCACTTCAACTTCATCATCTATAAACCACTCTTCATCAGATACCACATCCTCGCAAAGCAAATGATCTTCATCATCCATTAATCTTTTTTTCTTCAAATTTCTATCTCTGAGTCTCCTATTGTACATAATGTATACTAGTGAATTCACCCTCGCTATGGACAAGCGATTTCTCCTCTTTGTATGTACTTGGTTGTAGATACTACAATTTCTTTCACAGCCAGATGAAGAGCATGTCAAGCTCAAAACTTTTACAGCAAAACGTTGCAATTCTGGAGTCTCATCGCCAAATTGAATCTACTACTTAACTAATATTTATATAAGAGAGTTTAATTAGTGCGAAAAAAATAACTTTTTAATAAATATTTAAAACATTAAATAAAATTACCTGGATATCGTTTGACAATTGACAATTATATCCTTTGTTTGTTGTAATCCACAAAAGCATTCTTTTTTCCTAAAAGGTACCAATTGCATGTCAGCATTTGATCTTTCAGTTGCATCACTTATTAGCCGATCCATGCAATGATACAATCCCAACTTTATTTCAAGGTTTGTAGATTTGTTCTCTGCATATTGATATTGAAGATTTAGGTAATAACCAACTGCATACAAGTGCCGGTGAAGTTGTAGCTCCCACCTATCATCAATAATATTCTAAATTTCCTTAAAGTTACCCTCTTTGCCTCCTAAGTTGGAGGCAATCATTTCTTTGGCTTCACCCATGGCATTGTAGATGAAACCCATTGCAGGCTTCTTTTCAGCATCCACTATCCTTAAAACTTGAACCAAATGTCTAGTGGTTGTAATGGCATATAAGATACTTTGCCAAAATTTATCATTTAAAACAATCTTTGTAATCTCTTTTCCCTCAGCCTTCTTCGCCCAAGCACAACTCAACCACTATGTAGATGTGAACATAGCCTCTAAAGGTTGTCTAGTATTCGACATGCTCTCTAAGGTCAAGTTAGCGGTGACAAATCTTGTTGCTGCTGGCCTTAGAATTTCTTTATTTGAAAATTTTCTCATAAGTGCTAGAACCCAAGATTGGTTGTAAATAAACTTGATTTTTTTTTTTAGTAAGTGTATTCTTATGTTAAGATAGCTCCCCAAGCTTCTCAAGAATTAGATCTATGCAATGTGCAGTACATGGAGTCCAATATAGATGTTTCCTCTTCTCCTTAAGTTTGTTACCTGCAGCCATGTAAGTACTTGCATTATTTGTCACAACTTGTACAACCAAATATTCTCCAACCTCCTCAACAATGCTATCTAATAATTCAAACATGAACTCAACATTTTTGATCTGGTCAGATGCTTCAACTGACCTTAAAAACATAGTACCATAAAGATTATTAATGAGAATATTGATCAGACTTCTATATTTGATATCAGACCACCCATCTGACTTGGGCCAAAGTTCTCTTAATTTCTTTCGATGTTTTTATCAGTGCTTTTCAACTCCTTTCGAATCCATGTTCTCAAATCATACATGGTTGGAGGTTTGAACCCTCTCCCAAATGCTCTAACTGAACAAATCATGTTGTAATAGACATGTGATGTTGTAACATTAAATGGAATTGCATTTTCGTAGAAGAATCTACCTATATCCTTACACACTCTTCTCCGTGCCTCCCTTATATTTTCTAGGGCCATCTTCTGTGTAGTAAGAGGCCTATCATCTGATGTGTCCATCATATAATGATCCATAGGCCCTCTAGCACCCCTAGATGAAATGGGCTTCAACGAAGAAGATGAATCCCTAACGTGCTCACTCCCGTAGTAAGAGCCAACATGAACTCTGTCCTCAAATTGCTTATGTGCAAGATGTTTTGACGTGGTAGTCTTATTCATGTATGATTTTATCTCCTCCCTTATAGTATCAGGAACTTTGGAGTATGGAGCAACATTCTTGTGAGACCCTGAAAGGTGATCCTTCATCCTAGTCACATCACCATTCACAACTTTATCACAGTAATTGCATTTTAGATAGATATATGTTTTCTCACTTCCCCTATATTCACCTGAGTGCTATGTTTCCATGCTAGATCTTTTCTATGACCTGATGCAGCTTTATTTTTACTTCCGACCATCCTTTATGAGAAGAATATATTAGTGTAATATATCGAATCCTTAAACATAATGAACATAATGCTTCACTTATTCTACATTAAGAAAATTTATACAAAGCATGCACTCATGAAGAAGCAGACTAACACTAAAAACTATTATTAAAGATGATGAATACAAAAATATACCGGTCTGCCGGGGGTGCAAGGGGGCGCTGCCCCCTAGCAGGGTTCGACCTTATCGGGTGCCGAGCATACATTTAGCAGTACCGAGCATGTACTTATTCGGTACCGAGCATGTACCTAGTGGTACCAAACATTGTTGTACCGAGTGGTACCGAGCATTTACCTAGTGGTACCGAGCATGTAGCGATACCGAGTGGTACCTAGCGGTACCGAATAGACAGACCGATTGTGGGTTCTTATTCAGCAGAATATGGAGGTCCTTATGGCAGAATAGACCGATCTTGTATTTCAAAATAAGGTGATGGATGGAACCACGAAGAAGAAGAGCTTTCAGCAGTTGGTTGAAGGAGACTCCAACCCAACTCGTGGTAGAAGATTACTCCAAGAAATAGGCGAAGAGCAACTCACGGTGGAAGGAAGCCGACGCCAAACGAAGAGGGAAAAAGGTCGCTCGAAGAAGAAGGGAGAAAACTTGTTTTCGGGAAATGACGGAAGACCGTGCAAGGGAAGAAACAGGTTATAAAAGTGCGTATGACTTCAATATGCTACTCTATAACTGAATGTCATTTTCTTCTATTGTTTAGGAACGTTTTGCTAGTGCATTCGTGATTAACTGTTTTTCGTCTTAATGCTATGCCTTGCATTCTATTTTCTTTTTATTGTTTTTTTTCAGCCTGAGGATTTCTGGTTTAGTGCACCAAAGAAAGGAATTATGGTATTTGCTTTACCTGGTGAATCTGGTCTTACAGAAGTGGCTGGGGATTTCAAAATCAATTTCCATGATCGACAAGGAGATTTCTATTGGTACGGCATTTTTATGTCAGTTAATTACTTCATTTCATTCTAAAACTACTCGTCTTATGGCTAACTGTGTTTCTCTATTGTTTTACCAGTACAAGTTTGGTATTAGGCAACAAATGTAATTGTTTTAGGTAAAATTTTGCTAGAAAAATATCACTAGTTAGCTACTATATTTGTTAAGAGGTTTGATGGAGAAGTATATAGAGAGTAAGGAGGATCTACATATGATATTGATTGATTTAGAAAAAGTAGATGATAAAATTCTAAAGAAGTACTCTGGAGAGTTCTAAAAAATGGAGTTGATAATGCTTATTCAAGTTATTAAAGATACGCATACAAGAGCTGTTACTTGGTGTTCAAACACAAGGTGGTTTGACCATGCATTTTTCTATTTCAGTTGGATGATATTAAGAATCAACTTTAAGCTCATACCTTTTTGCTTTAGTCATGGATAATCTGACTACAAGTGAATGTACTTTGGTGTATGTTTTATGCTAATGATATTCTTCTTGTTGATAAGAGTAGAGAGAGTGTTGATGAAGAACTTGAATTATGGTGGTTAACCTTAGAGTCCAAATGTTTTCGTTTGAGTAGATCTATTAACCAAATATATAGAGTTTAATTTTAGTAGTAATTGATTTAGTAGTAGGTTTGTGATATTGGGTGATTAAGTCATTAAAAAGGGTGCACATGTGCAAGTTTTAGGTATCTTGGGTCTATTGTTCAAAGCGATGGTGAAATAGATGGGGATATTATTTGTAGAATTGAAATTGGATGGTTGAAGTGGAGGAATGCATTGGGCCTGTTGTGTTATAGGAAAATACTCCTCAAACTTGAGAGAACATTCTATAAGATGGTGGTGAAACTTGCAATACTTTATTGTGCAAAATGTTGGCCATTAAAAGAGAAGCATACAAGTAAGTTAAGTGTTGTTGAGATGAGGATGCTCAAGTGGATGAGTGGCTTTTCACTTAGAGACGGGATGCAAAATAAGTATATATAGGAAAAGGTTGCTGTAGCTATAATGACAGATAAGATTAGTGAAAGTTGCCTTAGATGATTTGGTCACATAAAATGTCGGCCTTCCTATGACCATGTTAGGAGTGTATATGTATTAGATCCAAAATGTGTTAAGAAAGGTAGATGTAGGCCTCAAATGATTTGGTTAGAAAGTATTGAAAATGATATTTTTTTATTAAATTTAAATGAGAATTTAACTTTTAATAGGATGTAATGGAGAAAAAGAATTCATGTAGCTAGTTCCACTTACTGGGATAAAGGCTTGTTGTTGTTATTGTTCATGGGTTTGCCTTCAGGTTGTGGGCTCCAAAAATTTGGCCCCAGCCTCCGCCTGCTTGTTGATTTTTCTTTGGTGAGGGAGTTTAACGGATTAAGTTTCGGGGTAAATTTTGGGAAGACAGATGTGTTTGTAGATAAGACACTACCCAGAGATTTCTCCCTCATTTTATGAGGACTTTATGATCTGAGTTGTGGTTTCCTATAAGCGCAAGCCCCTATAGTTAATTACCCCTCCCACTAACGAGAGAGAACTTTCGATTAAGGCTAGTCGTCAATCAGATACATGTAGAGTACATGTAGTATCTGGCATATAGTAGCAGCATGGGCATAATGTTTGAAGAGTTTGAAAATTTGGAAAAATTGATATTTAAAATAGAAATTTCACCATCTTGCACTTAAAGCGGATGATGGGGGAATGGATGATGGACCTGATTAAGATCCCATGGTTCCGTCGTTCCGGGCCATCGTGGTTCCCTGGTCTACTTAGTCAGAGGAGGTAGTCGACCCAACCTGACAGAAGGATCCTTGTCGGCAACCATGGGTTGCTTCGTCCAAGGGGACCTTGTAGATCTAGGGTAAATATTTGCCTAAGGGGACAAATTTGAATCTACCTTAGCTGACAGAGGGCTTTGTGCCCTATCGATCATATCCTATTGATTCATATTTCAAGGATTTGATACCACTAAGGAGTTTATTGACTATGGCCATAACCGGTATTTCGTGGTGCCATTTGGCGGCAAAACCACTCAGTTCAGAGGACCCCGGGTCATAAACATTTTTTCTGCGGTGCCATTTGGCGGTAAAACTGCCGGTTAGAGGACACGTACCACGTCCTTATTGGTAGAAGATTGTTTGAGAACAAATCCTAGTGATATTTTCGACTAAGCATTAGTTCTATGTTAGCTCAAGTAAACTTTAATTTGTCCACCCCGGCAAACTGTTGCGGAGAGTGATGGATTTTGCTTTAAGCATTAATGGATATGTTTCAATTTTAAATATTTTTGGGATTTTTGAGATATTTGGGTGGCATTTGAAATATTTGAATCACCCCTCCGGTTGAGATCTACGTTCAACACGACCATCATCGGGGTGTAAGGGGCCATCTCCATTTGTTGATTGAACCCTGTCGACTCTGTCGAGCTGTTGGCAGAGGATCAGGTTTCGTAGGCTTTATGCCTTTATTAGTGAATTCTCTTTATTACAAGCTTTGAAGGCTCCCGTTTGTGCTCTCGATCTGACAGGTAGGGAATGTCGTTGGGGAAGCAAAGTCGAATAGCACGAGCGTGTATAGGTGGTTCTTCGGTCTGCCAAAAATGTCAAAAATGGGATTTAGAACATTATACCTTGTGTAGCAGTCGTCGGCGGTGTTGATGTCGAGGTCGAGGACCGTCTCCACCACGCTACAAGAGCGTTATAGGGCTTACCCGCCTTGTCACACTTGTCGCACAAGATTTCCCCTCACCGTGCTACAAGATCGCGTATAGGGGTCCACCAGCGTGTCAAGTGCGTCAAGGGCGGGATTTTGGGTTTAAGAGATTATACCTTGGCGACCGACGAGGTAATGATATCGGCGAGGTCGGGTATATGACGATCGAGCCAAGGGAAGAGCAGGCATTTTTTTTTAATTAAACATTAATTATAATTAATTATTAACTATAATTTTTTAATTAATTATGTTTATTTATAATTAATTAAAGTAATTAGTTATTATTAAAATTAAGTAAAATAATTAATCATTTTATCTTTAATTAATTAAAATTAATTAATATTAATTAAATTTAATTAATTAATAATAATTAATTAAAATTAATTATTATTAAATAACATTAATTATAATCATTTAATTAAAATTAATTATACTAACAATAATTAAAAATTAATTAGAATTATTTTTAATTAAAATAAAATAAACCCTCTCTCTCTCTACCCTCTTTGGTTCGGGATTTGGCCGAAGAGGCGTGCTAACAGGAGAAAGTTACCTTCACTGTGGCAAGCTCCCGTTTGTGCTCTCGATCCGACAGGTAGGGAATGTCGTTGGGGAAGCAAAGTCGAATAGCACGAAGGAGCCAGGGAAGCGACACGAAGGGGAGAAAGTAACTTCACTGTTGGCGGGATCCCATCGTTGCTTGCAATCAAAATGCCAAACTTCCTATCGGACAGGAGGGAGCGTCGTCGGGGTCAGACCAGCCACGCACTGAGCTGAGGAAGCGGCGGAAGGGAGAAAGTTGCCTCACAGCCGACAAGCCCTAGTTGTTGCTCCCGACCGATATGTTGTTACTTTCGATCGACTGGAAGGGGAAGTCGTTGTAAGAAGCGAAGTCGGACAGCATCGAAGGGGTCGAAGTAGCGAGCTCCCGTTGTTTCGTCCGATCAAAGCGTCATCACTTTCGATCTGCAGGAGGGGAAAGTTGCTGGAGAAGCGAAGTCGAACAATAGCGAAGAGCCGAAGAAGTGGCTTCGGTTTCCTTTTAACGCCAAGAGAGATAGTGTGTGAGGTGACATTGGTCGTGTAAGAGGACGGCGAGATCGCAGGAATTGCGCGAAGAATGGCCGCGTCGAATCGTGTCTAGTGCGGCTTCCGTAGAGGTACGTAGCAATTTTTTGTTTTGTTTTCCATTACAGTTCAACTCAGGTTTTGAAGTATATAATTGTTTTGGCATACTCTTTATAATAATAAATTTTCTTGTTCTTGTGTTTTTTAGGGTCAACATTAGAGTCTAAAGGTTTTCATTTGAGTAGATCTAAAACCAAATACATGGAATGTAATTTTAGTAGTAATAGATCTTGTGGGATAATTGTGGCTTTGGACGATCAAGTCATTAATAAGAGTACTCATTTTAGATATTTCAGATCTATTGTCTAGTTTGATGGTGAAATAGATGGGGATATTATTAGTAGAATTTAAGTTGGATGGTTGAAGTAGCAGAATGCATCGGGCTTGTTGTGTGATAGAAAAGTCCTCCTCAAACTTAAGGGAAAATTCTAAAAGAGGTGGTGAGGCCTGCAATGTTTTATGTTGCATAATGTTAGCCATTAAAAGAGAAGCATAATATTAAGTTAAGTGTTGCAGAGATGAGGATGCTTAGGTGGATGAGCGGATTTACTCTTAGCGATAGGATATGAAACAAGCATGTATGTGAAAAGGTTGGAGTAGCTCCAGTGGAAGATTAGATTAGAGAGAGTCGTCTTAGATCGTTTGGTCACATAAAACGGTGGCCTTCTGATGACGTTAGTAGAATAGATGTATTAGATTTGGTTTATGTTAAGAAAGATAAAGGCAGACTTTAAAAAAAAATTGGTTAGAAAATATTAGAAATGACCTTTCTTTATTAGATTTAAATGAGAATTTGACTCTTAAAATGACACAATGAAGAAAAAAGATTCATGTACCCGACCCCACATAGTGGGATAAAAGGCTTGATTTTGTTGTTGAGATCTAAGCCTTCCAAAAGAATATTTTTCTTAAGCTTAATTATATCTTGGGAGATATTTAAGAATGCTCTTGATAAAGGAGTTGAGCTTGTGCTCTAATTATTTGAGCGATGTTTTCAAAAAGATTTGAGTCATAAGTATAAAGAGGAATGAATGAGCTCACAAGGGTTTAAGGGTATAGATAAGGAACTCCAGGAAAGATATAACCCGATCATAATTTATGGTTTTATCATCCCAAGTTATCATATTAAGTCTACTTAGTTTAGAAGTTAATCGGCCTAACAGGAGCTAAGGTTCTTCATTAGCAATCATGAAATATGTCGTTAAAAATGTTGTAGATCTGGAGCCAAGGAAGACAAGTCCTAGACTATATATGATATGAAGGATATAAGGCTTACTCTCCTTTTAAAAAAAATAAAAAATAAAAAATAAAAAAAGGCTTACTCTCTTTAGAATATGAGGAGATCCAATAGAGCGGGAGGACAAAAATAGTTTGACTAGCAGAGTCAAACTACCCAAATAGGCCTTAGAATCCTTTATAGACCTAAACAACCACTAATTTGCCTAAGTTTACTCGATTATCACCCAAGTGAGTTTAACGAATCATGATAGCAGCCCTGTTTAAATAGAGCAAATATTCCCTATTGGATAGGCATGATGTACAAATATACCCCAGTATAAGAGAAAATATGAGTAATTAGGCTCTTCTTAAAATAATCAAGTCTTATATTTATACACACAAATAGTACTTTCAAAATAATAATAAAAAAACATACAAAATTAAGCTATAAGTCATAAATTTTTGCTATTCCTTTTCCCTGTCTCCTTGATTCTTGATTTGAGAAGGTACTTACGAAGTTCGTGCTTGTAATTTAACTCATTTACATAGCTTTATATATATATATATATATATATATAATAGTACAAATAAATGTTAAGAACACACTAATTTCCTTTGGCTATTCACATTTTATTTAAATATGGAACATCATTGTGCCAAGTAGCTTGCAATACCTTCAAGACCATTATATTATTAGCAAATGCATAAGAAAATATTTGTATTTAAGTGCACATAAATATATGTGCAACACCCCAAAATTCTCTTTATCAATATTGTAAATTGCCACCAAAATAAACATAACATTTTTCAGCTTCTGAACATATGATATTTTTCATCACTTGAATATTTATATAAAATATCCAACAACGTTACATTTACTACATAAACGAAAATATCTAATAAATCTAAATTTCCTAACATAAAGGTTTATAGAGCCACTAAAAAATTCAAAAGAGTACACCTCTGGACTGTTTACATACCTGAGTTGTAGACTTATAAATAGAGCTAAACACTAGTATATAAAACGAAATAATTTGCAACTTATTCTGCATTGACTTTGTCCTTTCATTTTCCTGTAATAACAGCCAATATGAAAAAAACTAGTGAGCTATGATGCTTAATAAGTTTTGCAAATTAAATAGCATTTAAATTGCATGATTAAATTCACAACATTGAAATTATAAATTAATTAACTTAAATATTTTTTATAAAATAACATAAAATCACATTTGGCATTAACCTTTACTTCCTTTGAAGTCTATATTGAATCTCAATATTAATATTTTAGAGATTTGGCTAAACTTTCATCAGCATGTTAAATGGAGTTCAGGTAAACCTGATATTATAGCCATTGAACAACATGTCTCTTTTGACTCATTAGGGGTCCATTTCGCCCCACCTGCCATGCATGTATCATGTCTTTGGGGTCCCTTTTGCCCAACTTACGATGCAATTTTATACATGGGGACCCTTTTGCCACACCTGCATTAATAAGTTATATATCATTTTATAGTCAAACTTTACTAATTTGATATTCAATAGAATTCATATATTTATGATTCATATATGCTTATTATGGTTGCAAACATTCTATATTTTTTATAGCCATATATTTATTGCATAAAGAGAGTCTATTTGCAATATGTTCAGAATTGAACTTCATTTCAAAATCTTACCAACTAAAAAAAGATTTAAACAATCATGATCATCTTAATTTAAAGCTGCATCATTCCAATTCACAGGTGGTTGATCAAACTTGAATATTTTTTACTTAAAAATTTGTATTACTTACTTTCTTGAAGATTTGTCTTCCCAATTCCTCCACCACACACTCTTCTTCGATTATAAGTAACATACAATCATTTCTTTTATATTTCATACATTTCACAATCTATTGCTAAATTAATTTTTCATAACATTGACTTATATTATATTTACCTCAAAACCTTCTTTATGCAAATATACGAATAATCTTATAATATGATTAGATTATCATCTTTAGAAACTTTACTGAATTTAGGTAATATAAAAGATAACGACAAACATCAAAATTTTTACCTCCTCTCTTCTACTATTTATTCTTCTTATTTTTCCTTCACTGTTTATTCAATTAGTTTGCACACTTATATCAAGCTACAATTCATCACACAATTCCAAATTAATCACATCCAAATTTTGGTGACAATTTTCAAATAATTTTCATTCAACTATATTGTTAATACCTGTTAATGCCTGCACAGCCGAACTCTCCTGCTTTGCACTAAGCCGATTCTCCCTTAAGTGCACTATGCTGAAATTTCCCCAGCAATTCACTGTGCCGCCTCTTGCTACAGGAATTTCTGCAAATTTCTCTAGTCCCATTGTCTGCACTGTGCCGAACACTCCACATCCGATCAAAAGTAGGGATAGAGGAGTAGACCCCACTCAATGACTGTTCTACAAACCTCCTATGAAAGTATCTATTCAGATTTTAATATGAATTTATCTAATTTAATTTACTTAACACTTCACTAATAGTAAATACTACTATTTACTTATTTCTTTTAGTATTATAATTACTGCTAATACTAACTTAACAGTAAATTAACATTAAACTTTAAATGAGTTTTAAGATAGCTTTAATTAATAAAAAACTTCATACCTGTAATTTTGGGTTTTACAATATGCGCCAATCATAATTTTACAGCATAATAAAAACCTTGCAACACTCTAATCTTGACTAATAAAAACCTTGCAACACTTTGGAATGCTTTGAATTAAACCGGCCAAAATCTGGATTTTTTTTAAGAGTAGATTAGTGTTGATGTTACATGATTCCAGCTTATCCAAGAGAAATATATGGCTTGAATGAGTAATTGGATACGCCCAACCCCACGTAATTGGGCCAGTTCTCGATATTCTCTAGTGACATTAGCAGCTTGCATCAATGACATGTGTTTGCTGAACAATAGGAACTGACAATCTAGAGTTACATTAATCCCCATTAATAATAAGGTTTCTTGTAGTTCAAATTAGTGTAGTATGATTTCTTATTTGCCACTTGTTATGTGAACTGCATAGCGCTGAATCCAAATAAGTCATAATTGATATATTTTGCTGATGATCATCTTGTTTCCTTCTTCAGTTGGTTGAACACTACAATGACAGAAAACAGGAAGGTCCTGAATACCTCTGATCTTGATGGCTTTGACAAGGTAATAGCTGTTCTTATTAAATAATTGTAGTATTACTCAGTCTCTTTATTCTATTTAACAAACCACACTTCTGATTGCCTGCCTTTACAATTGATCTGCAAATGTTACATTTAGGGATGATACCAATTCAGTTTGAGCTAGTTTGGCGCAACTTAAAATTAAAATATTAATTTCATATTGACTCTAACTTGACTCCAGATAAAAATTGATTTGAAAT
Organism: Dendrobium nobile; assembly: GCA_022539455.1. Taxonomy (NCBI): domain Eukaryota; kingdom Viridiplantae; phylum Streptophyta; class Magnoliopsida; order Asparagales; family Orchidaceae; genus Dendrobium; species Dendrobium nobile. Next base: position 21,934,608 of record CM039723.1, read on the forward strand.
GAGCTTAACTCAAAATGATTCAAATCTAACTCGAATGCACCTGATTTTAAGTGGGCTCCACTTAAAATTGATTTTTTTTTAATTATTTACATATAAATGTATGGATTATATTCCTATGCTGGAGCTCAAAATTAAGTTTCAATTTTGGGTCTAGTTAGATTTCAAGCAGATTTTTGAGTGATTTCATTTTCAACTTTTCAGTAGCCTTTCAAGCGAGTTTTGGGTGGTTTCAGTTTCAATGTTTTAGTAGCCTACCTACATTTTTTCCTCTTTCCCTTTTTGGTGATGGAAACATCTCTCAAGTCAGCTCCTGCCTCAATTTTTCCAGCTTGATATTTCTGTTTCCATGCCTAGCTTTCTCTAGATGCTTATGATATTGACATCATCTTGTAGAGAAAACTACCATCTCCAGGATTCCAAGTTGAGATTGTTCTTGCAGACTATAACGGTTCTGTATCCCCTAGACCTTCTCAACCAGCTCCCAACAATGAAACTGAAGGGGCCTCGACGACCATAAACGCCCACGCCGAAGAAAGCAAACCGTCACTTCCTCCTAACACAAACATGGAAACTCAAAACAAGGACGATGTATTTTCCGATAGTGAGGCTGAAGAGGGAGGTTCTACAAAGAGTAAACGATCTCCGGCCACCAATGTATCTGCAGCAGCGCATTTTATCGCCACTGAAGGATCTGAAACAAAACCATCTTCCAAAAGTGAATTATACAATATAACCCATGGAGTCGAACAAGTCTCCCTCAAAGCTAAGGAAGCTTCAATGCCAGTTCCAGAGGCAAGAACAGAGGAGAATAAGAACTCGCCATTTCGAGCCCCCGAGTTGGAATCTACTAGCACAAGCGAGTTCAAGGCCATCGCCGCAGATGCCTCCGTCTTTTCCTTTGGTGATGAGGACTATGAAAGCGAGTAGCCAAATATTCAAAGTTGTAGATAAGATTGTTAGGATGAGAGCAGATGATGTTTGTGACAATTGTTCTTTATGTGTGAATTACATTTGTATCTTATTCATGATCTTCATTCGTATGGCCTTTGGTTGCTGCAATCACCCAAAGCTTCATATTGCACAATATTACTATCAATACTGCAAACCTTCTGCTTCTTTTTGATTTTGTGATCTCACCACTTGGTGTGTATCGTCTGTTCAAATAGATAAAGTGCTATGTGAAAAATCCACTTATTGACTGTGTTATCTTACAAATGTGTAAATGAAGTATACTGTAACTGATGGATTTACTGTATTTCAAAATAAAAGCCTTTGTTGGTGTTGTGCATATGTTTTGATACCCATTGATATATGTTTATCTCAAGTAAAAAAGTTCTGACATTCTTTTGATTTCATCTTACAAGCTAAATTTGCAGTCATAGATCTTATTTATAATTTTCTTACTGTTTTTTTAAATAATTTTTTAGTATAAAAATGTAAAGTTCAAAAAATATTTATATTAAAAAGCGGTTTAAAAAGTAGTAAAAAAGTTGCCCCAAACGAAACCTTATGCAAAATTAAGGCTTCATTTGGAAAGGCTTTTTTATTGCTTCCTAAAGTAGTTTTTAAATAAGAAAATTGTCTCAAACGAAGCTTAAGTTTTATACACAAATGAAAAAAATATTCATATAGTGGGATAAAAGCCTAGTATATAATGATGTTGTCATTGTACTTGTTATTTTATAAAAATAATTAATTTTTATTAGGTTATGTCTTGTATTAATTAGTTGAAGTAATTATATATATATATATATATATATATATTAATTCATGACTAGAATGGTATGGTACGCTAATTAAGTTTAATTATGTTTTGATGAGGTTAGTTTAAAGTTGTTAGTTACACTTTAGTTAATTAATATATTGATTATTGATTAGGATTTTATTAAGCTAATTGGGATAAAATATGATGATGATAGAATGTAGGTTAATTTAAATAATAAATAAATTAAAAATTAATTATCATAAATGTTAGTAATGATTAATGAGGAAGATGCTTTAAGTTTAGTGTAATCATTTATTAGTCTATTTATTTAGGCTAAGTAGGAAGTAATTTGTGTGAATTTAGAATTAATAATCTAGAAATAAGAATTATTTGAGCAACTTTTAATTTTTCTCATATGATTGAAACTTTAATATAAATATTTAAAACTATATTACAATATCACAATTAAAAAAATTATATAATAATTTCATAAGTTTTTTAAATATGAAATGAGTTCATATCATGATAAATTTATTCTATTTATATATAAAATAAAATAATATATTTAAATTTATTAAATACCTTAAATATAATTGAAGAAGTAGCAACAGGATTCAGATTGTTAGCCTAAAGTGAAAAAAAAATAAATTCTTGTAAGAAAATAAAAAAATAATTAAAATTTTTTTTATCAGCTTACTAACAATAATATTTTTACATAGCTCTTGAAGATTATGAGATGATTTGGGCGGGCGGCCCTTTCAAACCCTAGCTGCCTTCGGTGATAGGGAGACAGGCTTCGTTTGGGACAGCTTTTTTACTATTTTTTAAAACAACTTTTTAGTACAATAAATAAAAATTTCATACTAAAAAACTGCTTTAAGAAACAATAAGAAAGCCGTCCCAAACAAAAAAATAGTTTGCAGTGAAGATTAAAACAACAAATTTTTTCTTTAAATCTCTCTCTCTCTCTTAATGTCTCCCATCTTTCTCTTTTTTTAGAGAGAGAGAGAGATGGTGATTGCTAGAATTTTGATTGATTAGTTGGAGATTTGGTGAGCTTGATTACAAGATCGTTAGAAAATTGGGAAAGAGGAAGGAATGTTGGTTGTCAAAATTGTCGGTACAATTAGTCAACGAGAAGCCGGGTACTAGAGGCTTTCAAGTCCGTGGGCTTTCAAAGTTTATCGAATATGAAAGTGTAGGTGCGTTTCATGTTACAGAGAAGAGATGGTGGAGTTTAGGGGTGTAAATTAGTCGAGTCGAGTCGAGCTCGAGTCATCAGCCAAATCATGAGCTCAAACTTGAGTCGAGCTCAACCGGCGAGCACAAACAGGGCTCATGATTGAAAAAAAAGAGCTAGCGAGCAGCTCATGAGATTGCATGAGTCTTCACTACCAGAGACAAAGATCACTTGAGCCGGGCTCGTAAGCTCACGAGCTGAGCCTCATCAAACTCGTTTAATAAACGAGCTTAAACTCACGGCTCAATAAGTTCGGCTTATGAGCTCGTTATAGAGTCGAACTCGAGCCCGCTCCCCCGCTTGACTCACTTACACCTCTAGTGGACTTTGCACACGAGCTCCTGTTGATTGGCGAATGAGCATTGTTGAAGATATGATTGTTTGAGTCTTAGGAGTTATTGCAGGTAAGAGGTGTTGAAGCTTGATGACAAGTTACTTACAGTGGTCAGTGGCTTTGCTGTGTTGGAGAAGTTCGTTGAAGGTGAAAAGTGGTTAAGGGATTGGAGGAGATCTATTGTCTTTAGTGTGCAATGGGATTGGAAGATGAGTGCATGGTCAACAAGTCTCAAGACCATTTCTCCTCTTGCATGTCCCTAGTCTAGTCAGTCAGAACCTCCAGTAAATAGCCGTTGGAGGTTCTTCACCCTACGTCAGCTATTTAGGTGCAAGTTGTGAGGGAGAGGAGGGAGAATGGAGTGGACGAAGGTGAGAGGGATGAAGTTCTGTAGAAGGGCTACGAGTTGCACCGAAAAGAGAGAGAGAGTGCGGGTATGGGTTTTTGAGGTTAAGAGAGGAGAAGATCGAAAAAGAGAGCATGCGGGGCTGTTGGGTATGGGTGTCAATATTTGACACAACCATAAAACCTGACACGAACACGATCCGAAAATTTCGGGTTAGGGTCAACCTGGACCCGAAACTGGTCAGTTTCGGTTCAACAAATCAACCCGTTTCAAAAATTGAGTCGAGTTCGGGGTGAACCAGAAACCCGAAATTGACTTATTTTTTACCCGTTTATTACCCGAAAACTCAAGATTGACCCGTTTTTTTCCCTAAAATAGGAGTTGAAGCATTTTTTGACCGAAAAATTAGCAATTTTTTATTTGCTCGGGCCATTCGGGTTGTGTCAGGTTGACTTGACCCGAAGCGGGTCAGGTTAGGGTCCGAAAAAATGACCCGTTTGTAAAAATGGGTTAGGTTCAGGTTGACCCGAATAGTGCTGGGTCAATTTCAAGTTCGACCCGAACCCGACCTGTGACCCGAAATTGACACCCCTACTGTTGGGAACCTTGGCGTGAGTGAGGGAGAAATGTGAACGAGATGGGGGAGACCGGGTATAGATGGGAGAGGTCAAATGTAGGCTTAAGTTGCAAAAGATGAGTGGCAAAAGGATGGGTTTAGTGAGATCTTCCTTTTATTTTATTTTTTTCTTCAAGTTGAAAAAAAAAAAAAAAAGCCAGTTATGGTGTGAGGGATGGGAGAAATTATTTTGTGCAGAGTCTGGACATAGCTTTATGTTCGGACTCCAATAAAATGCTAGCACATGTGGCCTGACGACCCGACCAAATCCACTAGTACAGAGGTGAAAAACCCAGTTCGTGGAAATTTTAAAATCTGTACAAACCAAAAGTTGCAGGATTCAGATGTTTCACCTCGGTTCCTCTATTCTCTCAGTTGAGCCAGGTGCTCTTCATCTTTACACAAGGATAAAGTATTCTAGCCGAGAAATTAATACATCCGGACGCTGAATCTTTCACCCTCTTTCAGCAAACCAAAAGTGTTGGCATTCATAGTTTAAATTTTTTATTGCTTTCCCTTCCGCTCTCAGTTTAGTCGCTCTTCTTCTTCTAAGCAGGAGTTAAGGTCAGATTTATCTCCAGTAGCTCTACATCACTGGATACATTGAAATACCAAAGCTATTTGTTCTATAAATGATTTATCTAAAAGAGTTGTTGGGGTTTAGGGTATAAGATTTATATAAAATATTTCTTTGCTTAATAGAAGCTAGGTATTGATGGATATTTCTCAGTATTACTATGTATTGTTGTGTATTGCTATGATGCAAGCTTATGACAACTAGATATTATTGTAGTTGCTCATTTGAAAACTTTTTAAGCTTTTTTATAGCTGTGTATTTGAGAAATTTTGTGGGAAATGCTATTATTTCTCTATGAATTCACTAGGTATTGTCGAGTATTTCTATCATAGAAGATATTTGGCAAGCAAACTTTGTTGTAATTATTCACTTGAAAACTTTTTAAACACTATCACAGCTGTGTATTTGAAAAATTATGTGGGAAATGCTATCTTTTCTCTCCTAAGGTTACTATGTATTGTTGAGTATTTCTATGATACAAGCTTATGGCAACTAGACATTGTTGTAATTGTTCTTTTAAAAACTTTTTAAACTTTTTCACAACAGTGTATTTAAAAAATTGTGGGAAATGCTATTTTCTCTCTTAAGTCATCATTGTGTATTAATGGGTATTGAGCTATGTACTGTTGTGTATTGAGCTATGTACTATTGTGTATTGTTGTGTACTAAGCTATGAATTGTTGGTAATGCTATGTATTACTATGTACTGAGCTGTGTATTACTGTGAATTGAGTTGTGTATTGTTGTGTACTGTGCTGTGTACTGCTATGTATCATTTTGTACTGATTTGTGTATTTTTGTGTATTACTATATATTGCCAAGTATTGCTAAGATACAAGATATGTGACAACCAGACATTATTGTGATTATTCATTTGAAAACTTTTTAAGCATTTTCACAGCTGTGCATTTAAAAAATTATATGAGAAATGCTATTTTTTTCTCTCTTAAGTCACTGTATATTATTGTGTATTTTCATGATACAAGCGTATGCCAACCAGACATTGCTATATTTCTTCATTTGAAAACTTGTATTTGAGAAATTTTATGGGAAATGCTATTATTTCTCTGTTAAGTCACTGGGTATTATTGTATATTGCTGAATATTTTATAGATGTATGTTCCAAAGATCACTTCTCGTTGCAGAACATCAACCTTTAGACTTATCTACGGCTCTGATTCAAACTTCTGACAAGGATTTCAGAGACAAATTGAAGGAATTACACTTATATTAATTCTTGGAGATCCATGCATTCCAGCAGAATATCTCCCTGCTATACATGATGCTATCATCATGGGATATGTCAAAGCAATGCTTCATCATCAAAGGGGATGAGCTAGCATTCACTGCAGAATAGGTGGCTATGATTACAAAATTGCCAAATAGAGCTGAATTCAAGTTGAAAAGTGAGATTACTCCATATAAAGCTTACAAAATGTAACATCCAATAGAATCCTCATCATCAACTCCATCATGCCTTAATATCCAAATTCAAACCCCTTCGGTTGTAGAACCTCCTGATGCCCCTTCTGCCGACATCATTGATAAAACCACTACTATAATAATTTATCTTGATTTCCCTTATGTTGTAAATCCTCCTATTGTTATCATCGGTGAGGATCATCTACCACTAGCACAGTTGATCAAGTCACCCAAAAAAACTATAATTGCGCATGCTCGAGTCGAAGAGAAAGATGAGGATGACTACGAATTTTTTTTGCTCCAACCCCTAGCATGGGAATAACACATCGTGTGAAGGGTACGGAGGACCGATTTAAGATTATCAAACAAGACACCTTTTGCACCTAGTCAGATATACAGAAGAGGCAATCAAAAAGCAATGAATCAGCCAACGCAAAAAGTTGCTGCATCTTCTAAGAATGAAATCAAGACAATTATGACAACTTCCCATAAGGGTCAGAAAAGGAAAAGAGGCAATCAAATAACCAAGAAGTAACTTGCACAAAAAATACATGCACTGTTGTAGTCATTGCTGTCGATGAGGGAGTATCTACACAAAAGTACTTGCACCTACTACAGTCATTACTGTGGATGAGGGAGTATCTACAATTGCTAAGCTAGCAAAAAAATAGATGGAATTTGTCGATAGGGAGCTGATAACTGAAGAAATGAGGATGTTCATGAATAGTATGCTGACAAGTATGTTTCAATTATGTGGTTGTGTTTTTCTCTATAATTAGTCATTGTGTGCCGGCGTATATTATTGTGTATTGATTTGATCAATGCTATGTATTGTTGTATATTGTTATGCATTTAACTCAATATTTTTGTGTATTGCTATTAACTAAGCTGTGTATTGATTTGTACTGAGTTGTGTATTAAAATGTATATTGCTATGTATTTAATTATGTATTGTTGTGTATTGAGTTGTATATTGTTGTGTATCGAGCTGCATATTGTTGTATATTGTTGTGTCTTGTTGTTTACTGTTGTGTCTTGTTGTGTACTGAGTTGTGTATTATTGTGTACTGAGCTGTGTATTGTTGTATATTGAGTTGTATATTGCTATGTTATCTTGATATTTTTACAAGTCTGACAATATATTAATTCCTAGGAACGTCATTGTTACGTCTTGGAATATTCGCGGTGGTAGAGGAATATAAAATTTAACGTCTTAGCTTTGTACGAAGATCCAGCACGCATATAGTTAAAAGAGAGGGTGCAACATTCTTAAGAGACAAAAAAGTTTTTTTATGTGGAAAACCCCTAAAAATGAGGAAAAAACCACAGGGACTGACCTAGTTTGAATGAATTCACTATTATTTCCAGACGATTACAAATGAGGCCCTTTCTTGGGGAGAAGACCTTGGCTTGATGTACATCATATGGAGCACATTAGATAGTGGGAATACAAAAAATCACTGTTGACATGTTTGTTTTGTCGGAATGATCATAGTCGGTGGGCGACGAAGGTCGGAAAGACCGTCGTCTGGCAACGGAGGTCGGAAGGGTCGTAGTCGGTGGCGACGGATGTTAGAAGGATCGTAGTTTGGCGACAGAGGTTGAAAGGACCGTTGACAGGCGGAAGTCCGGCGTCGGGTAGAAATCTGGCGACGCGCGGAAGTCCAGTGTTGGGTAGAAGTCTGAATAAAGTTCGGCAACAGGCAGAAGTTCGACGACAAGAAGAAGTTCGACGACATGTAGAAGTTTGGAGTTGGGTAAAAGTCCAACTAAAGTCCTACGATGGGCAGAAGTCTGGTGTTAGTTGGTAGTTAGGCAGAAATCCAGCGTCGGTGGCCAGGAAGAAATCTGGCGTCCATCGGTAGCCGGCCGAAAGACTGGCGACATTTGGTGGCCGGGCTGAAGTCCGGTGGTGGTCGAGGAGTCGTCTGGTGTCAAGAGAGCTCTCTTCCTTCTCTTCCTTTTTGGGTCTCCTCTTCTTGCTTGGGCTCTCTTCCTCCTCCCCCTTCCGTGAGAAATAAGGGGTCTATTTATAGCTTTCTAAGAGTGGCATGACAAGTAAATGAGAGGAATATTAAGGGTAAATTGGGAGTGATTTGAATGGACGACCGATGATGAATCCCTTGAACGTGGATCGTTTACTAGACATTTGAATGTCCTAATGATATCAGAATTTGGTGATCTTGGGCTCGTTGGACTTGTCTCATCGAGCCGCTCGATTCGACTATAAGCACACGACATTTGGAAACTGTTTGGTAATCCAAATTATGGATTGAACCTTCCAAATGCGCTTCGGGGCTTTGATTTGGGCCCATTTGGGCTTGGATTGAGTCGAATTTGGTGTCGTTTTTCGAGACGTTCAATTCGACTGTAGGTTTGCATCAGAGTTCAGATGGTTGCCAATTTAATTTTTGAAGTTCACAACTTGATTTTGCCTTGAGATTTGTGCCCGATCAAGATAGTTTTTTTTATGATATATCATTCATGATTTTTAGAAGTCAAATTAACAAATTAATAATGAAAAACTACCTCGATGACAACCATATAGATGCTTTTGTCATACTGCTACTTGAGAAAAATAAGCTTTGGCCCAGCCTCTACCAACAATTCCTATATATTTCATGTTTACATTGGGTATGCTTTCACGTGTTATACATTATGTATATTTCAATATATGTTTTTTGGTGAAGTAATAAGACATTTTTGTTTGATATCTGCCAGTCATACTCAAAATATGAAATGAATACCAAAATATATGTCAAGCACATCAATCGAGATTCACTAAAGGATTCCAATCTGCTACTATTACCAGTGATCAACAATCAACATTGGACCCTTTTGGTAGAAGTGCTGAAGGAATAAATTTGACCCACTCATAAGGCCATTCTTCCTGAAATTGTGAGTTTAAGATCATGTCAACCATAATCTCCTGTTAAAATTTTCCTTGTATAGTTAAAATTAATATGTGCTTATTATTTTGTGTAGATAATTTATCTTTATCAAGAAACATACGACTCTTTTGATTCTGATATACGACAATAACTTATTCAAACTGTGACTAACGTGCCAACCCAAATAAACAACATTGATTGTGGTATGTTCATATGTAAATACATTGAGGCTATTATCCAATATCAGAATGTCGACTTGGGTCAACATAAAGATTAACAAGAAAAAATGCCTAATGTTGGGTAGAACTAGCATACACCATGTTTTGAACCACCAAAAAATATGTTTGTAACAATATTGTTTATTGAATAGATTGTTTATTTATTGTCAACATAAAAATTAATTTCTAGAGTCTAATTGTCTCATCTGTCTGTGGGAACTACTGCTTGATCAATCATTCAATAAACTAAAAAAATCTTTCAAATTATAACAAAAAAACATAAAGAAAACACCAAACCTATCAAATAACATAAAGGTGATTACATTATTACAGGTGTTGCAAAAGTTTTCGTATACGCTCATGTAGTTGACTTTAAGTAGGGAAAAAAGCAAACTGAAAGTGAAACTCATACTGCAGATCTTGCTAGTCAGCCAGGTTTAAAAACTTCATTTGCTTACTTCCAACCAGAAACTTCTTCATTCTTTTCTTATACAAGTCTAAAATAAAAACTTCCTCAGCTAGATCCCAAGGTCAATAAGAATAATATTATCTACGTCACAAGTTGATCTTTCAACTACATTTGAATCGCCACCTTCCCTATTACAGCGTAGCTCATGAAAACACGTTTGAAGAAAATGAACACTAATAAAGTTGCAATCTTTCTCAAAAAACCTTATTTTCCACATATTTGCAGCCTCTAGCATTTAAGAAATTTTCAATATTGTTGCCCTCCCCTCCATCACCTCTTCGTGTAAATACCAAAGTACACAATCCTTGTGTTCATGCCATACATGCACGCAACATCTGAATATCCTAACTAGTTGCTCAAGCGGACTGTCAAAACACCTTGACATACACTCATGCATTCAACTACCAACGATGTCCACGAAGTCCTTCGTCGATATACCTTGAGACTTCTCATTATCCAACCAATACAATCTATAAAGCATATGAAGTAAGACTTACCGCTACTTAAAAAAAATAACTGCTAAAGGAAATAAGAGATGTAGCTACAATAACCCCCATAGATAGCTGAAATGTTACAACAACCCTCTTAAATAGCTAAAATGTCACAACAACACCCTTAAATACAATAAACAACAATAATCAGAGAAATACACAATAATACAAAATAATACACAACAGTCATAAGAGTAGTACATAGTAATACACAATAATACACAGTAGTACACAACAGTCAGAAGCACAATACACAATAATATATGATAATACACATCAGTCATAAGAGCAATACCTAACAATACATAATAATACACAGTAATACACGACAATACACAGTAGTCATAAGAGCAATACACAGTTCAGTACACAACAATACACATCAATACTCAAAGAAATATACAACAATATTTAACATTCATAAGAGAAATACTTAGCAGTTTATGAAGAAATATACAACAATACAGAATATCTCCCACATAATTTCTCAATTACACAATTAAATTTTATAATGATTTATTACAATACAATGAAATTTTACATCAGATATTTTGTTGGATGTGTTGAACATCAATTATTATAATTAAAAAATTACACATCAACCATTTTGATCTGAGTCAATGATATTCATCATCATCCTCATATATTCATGTATCGACTGGCTGGTTGCTGCCCGGAGAATAAATTCCTCCATGAAACTTTCTTCTATATTTGAGATCTTGATATGGCTTGATGGTGAACATTGTCCTGATGTAGTTCCATATATGACATGTTTCATACTCTTAGATTTTCTTTTTTGGTCCTTATTCTCTATATTTTTGATGAAAAACATCGATGAATCAGTTGAGGCATAATCTATACACATTCCACCAACACCTTCCAAAAATTCATCTTCAAAAAGTGAATAAAATTTTCTTGAATAAAATCGAACAGCTTGCTTTAAAAATGGGTTGCTTTTTATCAAAGGTATTATTTCAAATTGGCTATATCTGAAATCTTCATCATGCTCATTCTGAAACCAAGTCATCATTACCTTCTCTAACCTCAGACAAAAATCAATTATAAAATTTGTTGGCTTCAAAATACCATGGCACACATTATCAATGGACTTGCTACGCTGTGTTGATAAAATATTCATACAACAACAATAACAACAACATCAAGCCTTTATCCTACTACGTGGGGTCGGCTACATGAATCCTTTTTCTCCATTGTGTCCTATTAAAAGTCAAATTCTCGTTTAAATCTAATAAAGAAAGGTCATTCCTAATATTTTCTAATCAAGTCTTTTTAGGTCTACCCCTACCTTTCTTAACATAAGTCAAATCTAATACCTCTACTCTCCTAACCGGGTCATCGCAAGGCTGCCGTTTTATGTGACCAAACCATCTAAGGCGACTTTCTCTAATCTTATCTTCTATTGGAGCTACTCCAACCTTTTCACGTATATACTGTGTTGATAAAATATTCATACTAAAGAAAATATTCTTGAATGTTGTTGACCACTTATTACTTATCTTATAAAGCTAATTCAACCAATCATGGCACTAGAAGACCCCTTCTATGATCATTTCAACCCAAGTTCTCTCGAACTCCTTAGAATCACACTTGTTCAAACACTTATAAATCATTGCACTATTTTTTTTTTGTAATTGAAGCACCAGACTTTTGATGGTGCCTTTTTAGAGATATGTCAATGGCATAGTCTATGGCGTGTATGAGGAAATATAATTTGTATGGTCCTAGCTATAGCCTGATCCTGATCAGTAAATATTATTATTGGAAATTTATCATCAATTATTCGTATAAATATTTTAAATAGCCATATAAATGAATCAATTGTTTTCCTGACAAAAAGGTCACCTCAAATAGAATATTTTGTCAATGATTATTAACTCCAACAAATAGTGTACAAACTAAATTATATTTATTAAGCCTGTAACTAGTATAAAAATTTATTATATCTCCAAAGCAGTCAGAATTTATTCTCCCCACCCCATCAACTAAAAAAAATTTAACAATCTATCAAATTCATCAGTTTGAATGTCGTATACAAACATGTTGTCATCAACTTGTCTATTTTTAAATAGTTGAATTAGTGAATGGTTGTCCCCATGCTCAATCTTTATTTTTTTTCACTTTCTGAATGTAATTATATGAATATCTCTTAGAGAATCCAATATTTTTTAAACCTCTAACTTCATTGGCAAGATAGGTTAATGCATCAACAATTATTATCCCGGCTCTTTCATTGATTTAAGAACTGATACTTTCTCATCACTAATATTCCTATATTATCTAAGTAGATATTGGTCTTCTGCCCTAACCAATTCGTGATTGTGGCTTTCTATATATATTTTTCACCTAACAAATTCTATATTCACCCACTATAAATCTAATCATCGCGAAACACTCCGTTCTGGTGTTTGATTTCCGATTTTTTGATTGGAAATTTAAGCCAATACTCTTCTTAAAACCAACTTTCGAACAAACAAAGTCCTTAGATCTTATTTTATGGAATTTGACCAGTAATTGTAATGTTCTTTGCAAATCCTAAAACTAATATTATGAGCATAATTATAGTATATATCATATGCTTTCTTCTCACAATTATAAACACCCTGTGTACAAGAGAAAAAATCTTCATATCATTGAATATAAACTTGTAAACAGTTCAATTAATAGCAATACACAGCAATACATAACTAAATATATAGCAATACACAACTCAGTACACAACAATACACAACAATACACATCAATACACAACAATACATAGTTCCGTACATAGTAATACACAGCAGTACACAGCTCAATACATAATTTTATACAACAGTACACATCAATACACAGTAATACATAGATCAATACACAACAATACAAAACTCAGTACACAGCTCAATACATAACAATAAATAGCAGTATATAGCTCATTACACAACAATATATAACAATACATAATTGTACAAAGTTTAATATACAACAATACACAATAATGCACAGCTAAATACATAACTCAGTAAATAGCAATACACAACAGTACACGTCAATACACATTACATAACAATATACAACAATACACAGCAGTACGCAGTAATACACAGTAATACATAGTAATAAACAACTGCATACAGTAATACATAGCAATACACAGTAATACACAATAATACACAACTCAATACATAACAATACACAGTAATGAATAGTAATATATAGATGTGCATAGCAAAATGCAGCTAAATACATAGCAATACACAACAATACACAGCTCAATTAACAGTAATACACATCAGTACACAACAATACACCACTCAATACACAATAATACACAGCTCAATATAAAGATCAACACAATGTTTATTAACAAAAAATAAACACATTCACTATATAATTTCCCTATGTATTGTTATAAGCTTGTATATAAGATTATACACTGCAATACATAGCAATACGTGGTGTGTATTAGGAAAAAAAATTTTAACATAATTTTACAAATACACATAATTTGAATAATACACCCTAAACCCTAAAAAATTATATATTTACATTAAAACTATCATTACATAACAAAAACATGCTTTTTCACGGCGTTCGACATATAAATAATTGAAGAGCACACTGTAAAAAAAAAACTATATATTAATAGGAAACGTAATAAAACTTTGGAGTTTAAAATTTATAGATAATAAACCTAATTTTTCTCCCATGGTTGGCTGTAGTAGCTCTTCCTGGATGTTTTGCAAACCGACTTTCATCTCTTCGAAGAATGCATCGTTCTCCAAACCAATTTCATCTTCTTTGCCTATCTTATTTTTCTTTCTAAGCGGGTAAAAGGTGACATTCAGCCCGCCCAAATACTAGATACTTGGGCTCTTTTGCGAGTTTCTTTTTTAAAAAAGGTAAAAACGAGTGTCTGAACTGGGATGGGTCGTCGGGTCGTAAGAAAAATAACATAAATATTAAATATCCACATGTCAGGATTTTATTGGGGCCCAGACGTAGAGCTACATCCGAACTCCACACAACATAATTCTCGAGGGATGGAAGGACAATGGTAATGCTAGACAAGATAGTTGGATTTCAAGGATGAGTGCAGCAATAATAGAGATTTTTGACAAGTTTTTTTTTTCTAGATTTAAAAAATAGATTTAATTAAATAAATACAAAAAGACAAAACTAATGTGTATTAACTTCTTGCACAATTTTTTGTTCTCATAACTTTTTTATTGCCTTGAGTATAAGCAAATTTTGTATTTGACCTTAGTACATTAGAAAGGGCAACATAGTCCGCCTTTCCGAGTAATTTTAACATTTCTGATTCATCTACACAAGACATTTTACAATACAGGCAATAACTGGATTTTGATAGCGATCGATGTGTTTCAAATTAGGTATTCATGACATCGCATTTGTGGTCCATCATTTTTATCTTTTTCAATTGAATCAATCATGAGGGTTCTTTTTTATAATTTCACACTCCAAACATATCAGCACAATCTGCTTTGAGAACTGAGCAATGTTTAACTTTGCATGAAGCATTCTCCTCGCGAGACTACTTTGTTGTTGTTCATCATTTTAGTTAAATTCGATCAAATCGAGTTATGAGATTTATACGAAAGTCAACAATAGATTGTCATTTCAGATGGGATGCACGCTTTTCATGGAAATTGTCACTCATATTTCCAATCATGAATAATGGAAGATATCTTCACTAAAGCTAAAGGTCACACACATTTTTCTTATTTATGTAACAAGTTAGAGCTAACCAATTTATAAGCTTTAGCTTGAGGGTGATGTCGCATAAAAGGTAGGTTCCTTGTATTAGAAAGTGAATATATCAAAAGAAATATGATTTATATCCTCATATTTAGGATTATTATTCTCTTTTATTTGTTTCCTATTTGCACTATCATGGATGCATATTTATAAGCCTGTATTATTTAGTCAATAACACAAATTTGTTTTCTCTTAACAAAGCCAAGCGCATGATATAAAATTATAAAAATGAGGTAAAATGTATTTACCACTCAATTCATCGAAACAATGAAATAGAATTTGATGTTTGGAAAATGGGAGTCCTATTTATCACCAGCCTAAAAGTATATAAAGTTTTCATAGTTTCAACTTATAGACAGAATTGCATAAACAAGATTTCGAATAAAAAAAATATTGCAAAGGGAAAAGAAGCACTTTTTTTATATAAGATGAACATTTATAAATAAAGTTGGGTCCTCTCTTTCTAAATTAAAAGAAAAATGAAATGAATTATGCTCTTGGTAACAGCTTAACTTGAATTTACATCTAAAGTGATTGTATGGTGCCAGCATGGTATAACATACAGAGGATATATTATAATGGTTGTCATTGTTTTAGGATCCATCCCTCTAGAGAGAAAGCATAAAGAAAGACAAAACGAATGTAATATAATTGCTTAGTAAAATAGAACTTTCAGAACTTAAATTTCAAGTGATTTAGGCTTCGTTTGGGGGGCGGCTTTCCTACTGCTTCTTAAATCAGTATTTTAGTATAAAAATTAAATTTTTTTATTAAAAAATTGCTTTAAGAAATAGTAAGAAAGTTGTCACAAACAAAACTTTAGTTATTGAGATATGAGAGTATAAAACTCAAATGCTAAATCTGAGCAAAAGATATCACCTTAGTAGGTAGTCAGCAACAACATATTCCAGTGCACGCATAGCACTATGCCTTTAATGATGTCAAAATTGGTTAGGTTCTGCATTTCTATCAATCTAAAAATGATCTAATCAAGGAGTTTCTCCAAGAATCTTATACTCGACTAATTTTTTTTGCAGTGTGGCTGCTCCATCTAAGATACCAGAATCAGCAATGCCCTTAACCAAAGATTCATAAATTGATTTACTTGGCTTAGCACAACTTGATACCATCATATCCAAGACCTCAATAGCTGAATCCAACTGTTGATTCCTGCATAATGCTTGTATCAAAACAGTGTAAGTAGATCCCCTAATCCTGAAATTGATCCTGAACATCTCCTTCAACATTTGCATGGCCTCCTTCACCATATCTTTCTTGCAAAACCCTACTACCAGCGATCCGTATGTGATGTCATCCGGCGTGATACCATCACCAATCATTTCATCAAACACCACCATTGCTTTCATTATCTCACCATTCCTTGAAAATCCATCAATTAATATGTTATAAGAGATCAGAACCAAACTAATATCATTTTCTCTCATATAGTGAATCACATCTAAAGCCTCCTGCGTCATATTTTCTTTACACATTGCTCCAAGAAGAGTATTATACGTGATTATATCAGGACAGCATCCCTCAGATACCATATTCTCCAGGATATCTATGGCCTGATCTAGTAGTTGATGTTTGCACAAATTATTGATCAAGATATTGTAAGTAACAACTGATGGACGATAAGAAGCCTGCTTCATTACTGATAGAACATGATCTGCTTCAACCCATTTACCTTGGCTGCAGAGACAATGAAGCAAAGTATTATATGTGATTGCATTTGGCTCCAAACCATACTGCAAAAGAGCTTGCATAACTATCATTGCATCCTCAAATTTCCCCTCTTTACATATCACATTTAAAAGAGAGTTGTAAGATACTATATCTGGATGGCACCCTTCTAGTGACATATCGCCTAAAACCTCCATGGCTCTGGAAACCCCACAATGTTTGCAAACGAGTTCAAGAAGCACTGTGTAAGATATTAGATATGGAGGATAACCTTTTCTCAAATGGCTTCTCCAAAACCAAATAGCTTCCTCATACCTTCCTTCATTAAACATGCACCTGAACAATGTATTGAAAGTTATGACATCTGGAGGACAACCAGTAAAACTCATATCTTCAACAAGATTAATGGCAGAAGCAAGTTGCCCTCTCTTGCAATACCCACCAATCAATTTGTTGTAAGTGATTATATCAGGGATTCCACCTGACATAACCATGACTTTAAGAACTTTGCAAGCTTTCTCCACTCTTTCGGCATTTACTAATCCTCTGATCAGGTTTGCACAGCACTCAAAGTCAGGGATCTGCCCATATCGTGCCATGATATCAATAAGACGGCAGGCTTCAATCAGCTTACCGTTCTGACAATAGTGACATAAAATGTTGTTGTTGGATTCCTCATTGTAGTTTAAAAAATAACCATCAGGAGAAAATGCAGTTCCATTCTTCTTCATAAAGCGCATAGCTTTGGAAGCAATGACTTTTCCAAAACTGTTATAGTTGACTTTATTCCCATTATTTACCTCTGAGTAAATAATATTCTCCTGTGGAGAAACATGAACAACAGCCTGGGGGGTAACAACAATTTCCTGCTTTATGGAGGGTTCGCTTCTGGGATTATGAAGGTTCGGGTGATTATTCATGTAAACTGCAGCAGATGTCCTAAACAAAAGGCGTCTCGAACCATGATCATGCTTTGAGCAAGATGTGAGTGAATGAATTCCTTGGAAACAGTGAAAATCGCTTCTAATAGACATGGAGCAGCTACTCTCTCTTCCAATGGAGTTTAATTAAGTAAAAAAGAACTCAAATTAACGATGAAAGGAATGAGAATGCATGCATGGCGAAGCGGCCATAACACCCTCAAGCACTGCATTGTGTAAACATGGATAATTATAACAATCCCAACCTGAAAAAGCCAAATTCAAATGCATAATAAATTGAAGAAAACATGAAAAAACAAATTGGATGCATAAAAGGACTAACATCAAGACAGTAAGATGGT
The DNA here is from genome assembly GCA_022539455.1 of Dendrobium nobile. Lineage (NCBI taxonomy): Eukaryota > Viridiplantae > Streptophyta > Magnoliopsida > Asparagales > Orchidaceae > Dendrobium > Dendrobium nobile. Next base: position 21,952,661 of record CM039723.1, read on the forward strand.
CGAATTAAAAAAATTATTGCATATGTGAGCCAGAAAAGAAGGACTCCGAATCTTTTGCACAAGAGAAAGCTTGTGCAATTAAATGAAGAAAAAATAATGAACAACTAAAGGGAGGAAGAAGGAAAGATTTATCTCTTACCAGTTTACAAAATTTGCGTCCTTGAAACAGAAAAACTGAAAAATGACAGGTAAAGAGAGGACTAAGGGATGCAAATTGAAGAATTGAACCCTAGGGTGGCGTATCTCTATCTCTCATATTAGAAATTTCTCGGTTCTTGACTTCCGAGACTGCGAGGAGCAGGACGAACCAAGTAGGTTTGTTCTTCGCCTGCGGCTTATCGCTACGAATCCGCCCTAGCGTTCCCACCGCCACGTCGGCATTAGCAGCCTTAGGCTGTTTGTTTTAGCCTTTTTTTGCTTTTTGGAGGATTTTTTTTTTTTTTTTTTGATTCGTTAAATCACATTTTCATGATTTGGTGGGGACTCATGATGTAACTCTACATTCAGACTCTAATAAAATATCATTACATAAAGCCCTAACGATTTGACGATCCGACTCGATGAAATCTTAATAATTAGCACGTGTTTTTCAACTTATCGAGTAGCATGACGACCCGACCCAGAGCAGACGTGAAAATTGAAAAGAAACGTGCTAATTTCTAGGGTTTATTATATATGCAGACTATTTTTGCCACCAGAGATATGATTTTTTCTAAGAAGATAGCTGAGAAAGAAAAGAGAGGAAGAGGCTATGAAAAAAAAAAAAAACCGATTTGGAAGACATCAACTCCTACAAGATGGAAGGCATTATGTAAGAGACGCAAAACATTTAGGAAGGCTTACCGTAATGAACTACGGGTGATAAGTCAGAGATATTATCGGAAAATTTTAAACTCCAAAGAGGTTTTATTATTTTTCATTTGAAAATGTAAAGATTTTAAGGGCTTAGGGAGTATCATTCAAATATTTTTTGCTTTTTCGAATTTATATTGCTCTACACATGCTTAGATGTAAGTTTAGATTCTGGGTGCAAGTCCAGAAAAAAATATAATTTGATATGTATTATTGTTTTGTATTACCGCTTCTATGTACCTCTGTGTACAGCTTCTATGTACATCTATGTTCTTCTTTTGTGTACCATTTCTGTGTACCTATGTGTACCGCTTCTATGTACCTATGTATGCCGCTGCTATGTATCGATGTGTACCATTGATTTTTGTGTAATATCATATTTTTATCAGAATATTAAATATGTTTTTTTCTTGTGCACAGGATTTTTATAACTATGAGAAGGAAGTGTATGATATGTATTTTCACTATGCTCATAATCTTGGTGTTAGTGTTTGAAAAGAACATCACAATTTTTGGCCTAATTCGAGAAAAATAAGATCGATGGACTTTCTCTTTTCGAAACTGGATTTAAGAAGGGTATTGACTAGTATTATAAATCAAAATAACAAAATCAAACCAGGTGTTTTGCTATGAGATTTTTAGTTGATAAAGATGGAGTTTGTATGACGCAAAAATGCATAGAGAGATGCAATCACAAATTAACTAGGTCGAAAGATCAACATCTTCTTAGAACATGTAGGAATATTAGTGATGAGAAAGTATCAGTTCTTAAATCAATGACAAAAGCTGGGATAAGAACTGTTGATGCATTTACTTGCCTAGCCGATGAAGTTGGAGGGGTAGAAAATATAGGATTCTTTAAAAGAGAGGCATAAAACTACATTTAGAAGGAGAAAAGAACGAAGCTTAAGTATGGGGACACCAATTCCCTAATTGAACTATTTAAAGAAAGACTAGTTGAGATAACATATTTGCATGGGACGTCCAAACTAATGAGAATGATAGATTATTGAGTTTTTTTTTTTTTTTTTGGTTGATGGTTTGGGGTGTATAAATTATTACTGGTTTGGAGATGTGATAATTATTTATACTAGTTATAGGCTTAAAAATATAATTTAACTTGTGCATCCTTTATTAGAGTTAATAATCATTGGTAGAATATTCTGTTAGGGATGCCATTTTTATCGGAGGAGACTATTGAATCATTTATCTGATTATTTAGAACTTTTTTACTAATAATATGTGATAAATAGCTCATAACAATATTATTGATCAGGATCATGCAATAGCTAGGGCAATAAAAATTACATTACCTCAGCACATCATAGGTTGTGCCAATGGCACATCAGCAAGAAGGCTCTGTATAAGGTGTGGTGCTTCAATAGCAACAACAAAGTCAAAGGCCTTTTTTATAGATGTTTAAGCCAGTGTGATCCTGATGAGGTGATCAAGAGGTGTTTGAGAAAACCTAGGTTGAAATGATCACTAAAAGGTTCATCTAAAGTCATGACTAGTTGAAGGAGCTTTATAGATTCAGAAACAAGTTATCAACAATATTTGATAAGAATCATTTTAATCTTAACATTCTTTCAACACAGCATAGCGAGTCCACTAACAATGCGTGTCATGACAATTTCAAGCCAACAAGTTTCATAACTAATTATTTTATGGGCTTAGAGAATGTGGTGATAACTAGGCCTCAAAATGAACATGATAAAGATTTTATATGCAGCCAGTGCGAAATAGTACATTTAATAAAAAATAACCCAATACTAAAATAATCTGCCCAATTTTATTCAAGAAATTTGTATAGATTTATTTAAGAAGAGTTTTTACAAGATGTGGGTGGAATGTGTATAGATCACATGTCAAGTGACTCTATATTTTTTTTTTTAAAGCGTCAAGAAGATTGATCAGTCAAGCCATTGGATTATTCATTTTGATGTAAAAGAAGGTACCATACAATGCAGTTGTGGGAAGCTCAACATGATGGGTTTACTATATTCTCACTGCATGAGAGTTATGAGGTAGTTAGATATAGTTAATGTTCCTTCAAAGTACCTTCTGTTGAGATGGTCAACCAGAGCTAAGAAATATATTTATATTGGACGAATGTTCACATGTATGGGAAAGAAGGCAATCCCATCTCAGAAAGGATGTAGTGGTATGATATTCAGGAATCATCTTAGCAGATTTGCATATCAAATTAGCATACAAGTACAGGGGAATGAGGAAGCAAAATATTATATATTGGGTACAATGACTGACATGGCTGAAAAATGTCGACTTGATCTTGGATGAAAAGAAAAAGAACCACAAATTTGTTAGCAACACATGTGGTGATTTTAAATTGAAAGACCCACTCAAGTACATGCCTAAATGCATCTCTAATTTAAGATTGAAGAGTAACTGGTAGATAAAAAAATGTTAAAAAAAGAAACTTGTAGAATAGGTCACTACAACAAAATATTATATACCTAAAGAACCAGTGAGTAAGGTGTTTTCAAATATACTAGAATGCTTCACAAATTAACATATTCTCAGTAGATCAAAGGCCTAGTCAACAACATAATATTTATGAATGGTGAAGGGAATAATTGAATCAAAGAAATATGGATAATGCATAATTATTTCAATTTGAAATTATAATGTGTAGAATAAAATTTCATTATGTATTTCATATATTCATTATAAAATTACATTATGTATCTTATTATTCATTTATAAATTCATTATAAAATTTCATTGTAAAACTTCACTTTGTACTACTTTGTTTAGGGTACCACTGTGTATCGCTATAGTGTACCTCTGTGTACCGCTATATACTGATGTGTACTACTTCTCAGTATCGTTGTGTACTATTGTGTGCCACTATATATCGCTATTTATGGTGGGTAGTTGTAACAGTTCAGTTATTTAAGCAGGGTTTTTGTAACATTTTATGGTGGGTGGTTGTATCTTTACATCTATTTAAGATGGGTAGTTGTAGTATTTGTGTTATTTAAGGTGTATCACCAATTCTCTCCATCATATGTGTACCTTTGTAAGCTTTTCAATTATGCTTTATCAATTGCATTGGCCTGAGATGTGTAAATCTCTAGGTATGCCAACAAAAGACTTCATCGACATTGCCACCAACAGGATGCATAAATATGTATGTCAAAGTGTTCTGATAGTCCACTTGAGCAACAAGCAAGGGCAAATAAAATATTTAGATATTGTGTGTACACATGGCATAAATGTTGTGATTATGTACTCCATATTTCATATGGAGAGATAATGGGTGTTGAGGGTAATAGAACATGAGATTTTCTTAATGCTAGAGGTTGTATATGTGTGGAAAGTAAATTTTTTGAAAAATATTACCACCTAGTTAGTGTTCACTTCCTTCAAATGTGTTTTCATGATCTCTGACGTAACAGAGGCGATTTTCGCACTTCCAATTTTGTAGATAGGATAACTTGTGATGTAGATAATATCATTCTTTATCATTCTTAGGATCCAACTAAGGATGCATTTTTTTAAACTTGTATGATCAAGTATTGAAGAAGTTGGTGTGTGGAGGTAAACAGAAGAACTTGCTAAACCTAGTTGATTCATAAGATTTACAGTTCGAGTTGATGGAAAGGTTTGGATGTTGTCTAATACAAACTTAATTCCAACAACATGTATGCCAGCACTTAAAGAGTAGTTTCAATTATATAAGTTGAGCTCAAGCACCCCTTCCTCAACTATAGAGCTTGAGCTCTAGAGCATCCCTTACTCAGCTGCAGAACTTAAACTTTTACAACTTGAGCTCTTGAGCATCCCTTACGAACCATAATTCTAGGTTAGGTTAACTGAACCTAAGGATCTTCCATCATTCATAATTAATTTAGTAAAACCATAAAATTTAAGTAAGATTTTAAATTTTGATTTTTGAACTAATTGTACTGTACGATCTCAATCATATTGTACAAAAATTTAAAATCTTACTAAAATTAACTCCCATAATTAGTTAATCAAATCATGAATTAATTAATGATATCTAATTATACAGTACGATATTGATCATACCATGCGATTAGCAGAGACAAAATATGACCATCCAAGAGTTCATACCAAACAAAACATAATTTTTAAATTAATAATACTATATGGTATTCATATCATACTGGATGCCCTATTTGAAATGAACTAATAGCATTGTACGAAGAGAGTAGTACGGGATGATTAGCATAGATGAATTTCTATGTCCCAGGAATTATTCCGTACGAATTGAGGAAATAGAACAAATCGTACTGTATAATCTATTGATCGTACTATATGATGTTTTCATAAAATTTAAATAGTTCATTTTGAACGACTGTTCACATCGTACTAACCGGGACTAGTTTTGAACTAATCATATTATATGAACATGAATCGTAATGTATGAATAATGATAGATAACTTGAATTTTTAGGGTTTCTTGAAGCCTATTACAAAAGCTATGTTTTAAGTTTCTCTTTATAGTCAAGGATAGGAACGTGTGACTGAAGGAGGAATTCTGAGAGAGGAGCTTTTAAGAAAAAATTAAGGTTTGTGAGAGGAATGAGAAAGTGAGATTGAGTATGAGTGAGAAGTAGTGTGAGGGGATTACATGGTTGCTCCAGAAGCTGAACACTTGCTCCTCCTGTGGCCTTGGTGAGTCTTTTGGAAGCTCTCTAATGAGTGAGGCTTCTTAATCCAGTCCTTGAGGTTCTCTACCTTCTGTAAGAGGGAGAAAAATGAGTTGAGGTTCTCTGCCTTCTCTAGGCGGGAGAAAAAGGAGTTAATATTCTTTACCTGTGAAAGGAGCTTCGGTCCTATGTTACACCAGGTTGGTGGAAGAGAGTTTGTAAAGCTTTCTCTGCCTTACTATGGGGGAAAAAGAAGAGTCACTTAGTGTTAGTGCCATACTAGAGTGGAGGACTCCGGGGAGTGGACGTAGGTTAAGGTTGATCGAACCACTATAAAAGTCTCTGGTGTGCTTTTTTTGCACTTTTATATTTCATGTATTTTAATTTTTATTATAACTTCTTGGTGAATATCTGGGATCAATAGTCTATTGTGTAAATTAGAATTTCATCGTCATTGCTGAAATCATTATTAATTTGTTAGCTTCCGCATTGGGTAACTACATTACTTATTTTAAAGTTCTAAAAAAATCAAAAAATAGTATTCCTTCTTTTTTTAAAATACTAATTCACCTCCCCCCTTTTGGCGCATCTCGAATTTTCAAGTGGTATCAGAGCAGGGTCTCAAAAATAATATTTTTTAAAACCTTGAGAAAAATAATCATGACACATTTCTCAAAATCATAACACTGCGGAGTGTTATTCAATAACCTGTCTACCTTTATTTGATAACATCCCGTTCGATTTATGGAAAATTTTCATGTTTACATTTTCGTAATCCATTGACTATAGAATTTGAAATATGATTTAAACTGGTTATTCACTTCCATCTCATATAGTTAATGGTGTTAAAATTAAAATTTCCTTAACTGAATGGAGTTACGAGGATAGAGAACTCGCGTAATTAAATGCTAAGTGCTTTAATTTTTTTTTTTTGCTTTAAAATTTGATGATTATATGCGAGTTTTCATATGCACTATGTGGAAGGAAATCTGGGATAGGTTGTGTATCACCTATGAGAAAACTAGTGAAGTTAAATAGTCTAGGCTAAACACACTTTTGCATGACTATTAGTGGTGTCAATATTTGACACGAAATGAAAACCTGACCCGAACTCAACCAAAAAATTTTGAGTTTGACCCGACTCGTTTCAAAATAGGGTTGGGTTCAAGTTCCCGAATTTGACCCATTTGAAAACAGATCAGGTTTGGGTTGACTTGATAGGTTGTCGGGTCAACCCGGAAACCCATTTAAAATGTCTGCCCGGCTGCCCGCGGTGCTGCCTAACCCTGCCTATGGAGCTGCCAGTGTAAAACCCCTCAAAAGCTGATTTTTTTTAGTGATGTTAGTCTGGACGAACTGGCCTTAGTACGGGACGAACTGAAGAAAATTGTGAAGAAATCTACATGGTTCGTCTGGACGAACCTGTAAGGGTCGGGACAAACCGTCGGGACGAACCAAACGACAGTTTCGTCTAGGGACGAAGAAAATTGGAATTTATTTTCGTCTAGATGTTTTGAGTCCAGAGAAGATCGTCCCGGGATGATCAGGACATCGTCCTGGACGATCCTGCTTAATAAATATCTGAATAGTGTCATTTTTGAAGAGAGAGAAAGCTGTGGAGAGAGAAAAATGAAGAGAAAAGAAAAAAAGTGGATTTTTGAGCTACTTCGACCAGTTTTCGTCCATCGCCGTAGTTGGAAAAGTTGATCGACTCGAGGTAAGACACATTCTGCCTTTCTCAATTTTCAAAAACGAGAATTTTGACGACTTTTCCGTCTCGAATTTTGTTTTCCGTTAGCAAATAATTGATTTTATTTCGTACTAATAAATGTTTTACTGCGTAACTTTTGATATGTTTCTGAGATGATATATCTGCACATTTTGAATATTTTCTGGAAGATTTTTACCGGATATTTTGAATTCTGTGGTGTTTTAATTGAATTGCAAGTTATCAGGATGTTGAAAAATGTTACTTCAGTACAATGAAAGTCTTATAATGTTATTGTGAATATTCTGTGATAATTTGGTAAAATTCTAAATTTGTGAATTTTATGAAAATTTTGTATACTGCCGTTATGCCACTGACAAATTTTCTGAAGTATTCGATTTTTCTGATTTGAATGCTTTGATGTGCTGTGATATCGGAAGGGAGTTATAAGGGGCCGGAATCCTTTGTGATTCCGTTGTCTGGGTCCGGGAAAATCTGAAATCTAAAAATAAGTTCTATTCCGGAAATTCTGTATATCTGATTTGTTCTGGTGCTATAAGTACAACGGGAGACATAAGGGGACAGAATCCGTCGAGATTCTGTCTGTGTCAGGGAAGGGAGGCATAAGGGGCCAGAATCCGTTGAGATTCTGTCAGGGTCAGGGAATCTGATGTTTGATATCTGATAATCTGTTCTGTGACTTATCTGGTCTGTTTTATGAATTATCCGATATATGATTTCTGATTTTATGTATGATTCTGTCTGCTCTGTGAATTGAAAGCCTTATGATATCCGATTTGAAATGACTTCAATTTTCTGTATCGGTTGTTTGATTTCTGTTGATCAAGTATCTGTTCTGTCTGTTCTACGATTTCCGTACGACTATTTTCTGATGTAAATTTCTGACTATTTTGATTGGTGAGTGATGTCTTGCTGAGCTGTTAGCTCATCCTTATTTTCTGCGTAGTTTTTAGGTTCTGGGAAAGGGAATGAGGTCTTTGACTAGAAGTTCTGTGTCTGATCTGAGATTAGGTATTTTGTGCTTTTAATTTTTGGTACAGTCATGATTTTTCTATTCTGTTCTGTTATTTCTGTCTGAAGTCATGGATTATATTGTATATGATTGTTTTAATGAAAAAAGATAGATGAATTGTTCTGTATTTGGATGTTTATAGTAGCTATGTGTTTTCCTGTCTATTTAATATTTGAAAGAAAGTCTGAAGCAAATTTCAAAGCTAGATCCTGGATTTATAATAGTTTCGTCGCGACCCGATGCGAGCGGGATCCGTCCCGGTCGGGTTGGGTCGTGACAGCCCGCCCCCTGCCCGTAAAGCTGCCCGCGCCTGCCAGCACGCTACTGCGCATCAGAGGCTGCCCGCGCGCCTGCGAGGCTGCCCGCTCGCCCGCACGGCTACCTGCTTGCCCGCGCTGCTGCCTGCGTGCTTGCTCGTGAGCCTGTTGTGGCTTCCCACATGTCCGTCGTAGCTCCCGCTTGCATCCATGCCATCAAGAGCCTGTGCGGCCTTGCCAGCCAGCAAAGCGTTCGCATCCGAGTTCGAGCCTGCCTTCTCGTGTCAGGTCGGGTTAACCCAACAACTCGCCGGGTAGGGTCTATGTTCGGATTTCCAACCCTTTTTCCTACCCCGGTCGGGTTAAGGTCGACCCATTTGAACCCAGGTCAATTTCGGGTTTGACCCGAACCCGACCCGTAACCCGAAATTAACATCCCTAATGATTATGAATTTTTTCACATGAAACCTAGCGAGACTGTATATGAAATGTAACTATGTTCACCCAGATAGTAACATCCTTGCATGCACTAGGTATAGAACTATCAAATTCTAAAAAAAGTTAATAAGATTCTACATTATTCACCTAGTTCTTATGATGACAAGATAACTACAATCACTTAATCTAAAGACTTAAATGTTTATTTCATTGACAATTTGCTTGGGGTACTCATTGCTTATGAGCAAGGAGTGAGTCAAAAGCAAAGTGATGCATGAGGAAGAGGAAGGAGAGAGCTGTAGTGCTAAAGGTAAATGATTCTAACAGTGATAATTTTATAGAGGATGAGGATGACAAAATAGCTTTGATGATGCACGAGTTTAAGAGCTTTCTGAAAAGAAAATAGAGGTGTCATCAAAATAACTTGAGTAAAGGTAAAAGCCATAAATCTAAAGTTTTATTTGATACAATTTTCTTTGAGTGCAGGAAACCAAGCCACCTCTGAGCTGACTATCCAAACCTGGAGACTCACTTAAATAAGGAGAAGGGTGAAGAGAAGACAAAGTATAAAAAGGGCAAGCAAAAGACACAAAGCTTTTTAGGCATACTCTGCCTCAGAATCTTCAGAAGAAGAAGCATAAGAGGAGGTAACATACTTATGTCATATGGCTAACAATAATCTTGATCAATTAGATCAAGATAAGGGGTGCTCTCATAAAAGACCTAGTAAAAGCATGTGGTGCCTAGATAGTGGCTACTCGAGGAATATGACTAGTGATATGAAGCAATTTATCACATTAGTGGCCAGGTCAGGAGGCAAGGTGACATTAGGAGATAATACCACCAAGAAAGTGGTGGGCTCAGTTACAATTGGAAACTCTAAGCACTTTATGATTGAAAATGTTTTGTTAGTTGACGGTTTAAAGCATAACTTGTTAAGTATTATTTAACTATGTGACAAAAGATTTGATGTAAATTTTCTTTCTAACAAATGCATGATTACTTTAAGTAGAAAACTTGTGTTAAAAGGAAAATAGATGAACAATGTTTATATGTAAGACTTAAACTGCATTGAATATTCAAATTTATTATGCCTAAAAATTATAATTGATAAATTTTAGCTATGACATAGGAGACTGTGTCATGCAAGCATGAAGACTCTTAGGAATATCACCTAGAAAAACTTAGTTAGAGGTATACCTAAGTTAAACTTCATTAAGGACCACCTATGTGATGTCTGTCAACTAGGAAAACAAATAAGATCTTCATTTCATTCAATCAAAGACATTAACACTTCTAGGCCATTAGAAATCCTTCACATTAACCTATTTGGACCAGTTAGTATAGCCAGTCTATGATGAAAGACATACAAATTTATAATAGTGGATGAATACTTACCACTAATCCTAAACCTGAAGAAGAAGAAGTAGAGTTCATTCAAGGGGTAGAAACCTTTAAATTTCATAATTGCAAGAATTATAACACTCTACATATCACTTTATCCTTGCATGGAACTGCAATACCACTCTATTCCAACTCTTTCCAAGGCTTACACATCATCTCTAACACATTTTGAACCGTCCCAATGCCAAAATAGCAAACCCCAAAAGGCTAAACCCTTGGTGGCCACTAGGGGTGTAAACGAGTAGAGTCACGAGGTGTTAAAGCTTGACTTGCGAGTCAAATACTGAGCTCGAACTCGAGTCAAGCTCAAAAATCAAGATCGAGCTTGACTCAAGACACCGAAACAAGCCTTAGAGCCACTCGTCGAGCTGGTCGATTTCAGTTTCCCGCCCACCATTAGCCATTTTTTCACCTAGTTCCTCGGCCAGCGGGACAACGACATTGTAGAGGGGCAGAGTTCTCGAGGCACTCGTTCGTCCGTACACGGCAAAATAAATAAAAAATAGACGAACCATTGCTTTATCCTATGGATAACAAAAGCTATCTTACATTTTTTTTGAAACTATTGTAGGCTTGCAACTTGAATATGTATTAAAAAAGATGTCTTGCTTTTTTCGGTAGATAAAATAGATGTAGTTTAATATTATAATTTTGAAAATTGTTGTATTGTAGGCTATAGGTGCAACTTTAACATTTTTTTTAAACTTATTTAAATTTAATAAGAAATATTTATTATTTTATTTATAAAAAATCCTAAAAATTATTGGAACATGCTCGCGAGCTCACGAGCCGAGCCTCATCAAGCTCAAACTTGAGCTAGCTTGATAAGCCTAGCTCACGAGCCCATAAACAAGGCAAACTCGAGCCGGCACGCAAGCCTACACCCACAGTGCCACACCACACCAACCTTAATAAAGCTTGCTTGAAGAATAGACTTCCACTTCCTTGTATAAAGTAGCTAGTTCGTGCCACATTTGGTAATCAATTTCTTATCTCTATATAAGCTTATTCCAATTATAATTAGATAAAGATGAATCTCTTTGAAGAAGAAGCGACATTCTTATTGACAAATAAAGGATTATACTATCATTATACATTCCATTTAGATTAAAAAATGTTGGTGCAATTTCTAAGCATCTCATGAATAATGTCTTCAAGGATTTTATTTAACACACCAAGGAGGTATATACTGATGACATGCTAATCAAAATATTTGAGAGAGTATAACATATTTCTAATATGGAACAATGATTTTAACTCATTTGATATTATAATATGCATCTCAATATATTAAATGTGTTTTTACAGTCACATTAAGTATTTTTTTTGGATTTATGACCATACATTGGGGAATCAAGACAAATGTAGAGGAAATTAAATACATTCCAAATTTGACACCTAAAAAAATATTAAAAATGTATTATGCTTAAATTGATGAATTGCAAAATTATCTCATTTCTTCTCTTAAGATAAATATTTATCACTTTTTAGGACACTCAAGGTGCTCGTAATATTGAGATTCAATGGATACATGTGTGCCAAGCTATATTTGTGAAACTTAAGACATATAAGATTTCATAGTGCCTATATCATCAAAAATAATCCTAAGAAGAAAGCTCTATTTATACCTTATTATTTCTCCCCATAAAATAAATTTGGTGCTAGTGTAGGAGATGAATGAGAGAAATGCCCCATTGATTATATCATCAATATCTTATCTAATACAAAAGACTAAATATTGTATGTCAAAAAATTTTCATTTATATTTTCAAGCTCAATCCATCAGTGTTTATGTTGAACTTCCATCCAAGACCTTAGCCAATTAATCAGATGTTTAGTGACATTGGTAAAATTAGATGTAGTATGATGATTGCCTTATGTCTATTATACATAGACAATTGTAAAGTTTATGCAATACAGCTTCTCACTCAACTATATTAAGATTGTAGTATGATATTTTATAATCTATATAGGAACAATTCTCGAATAATGATCGTATGATGATTGAGTCATCTGTAAATCATATTCAATCATGATTCAAACCAATCCCTGAACATATATTGATTCATATTCGAATCATGCTTGAATGTTGTTGAAACTTTCTTCAATCAATTTTTCTAATCATATTTGAACTTTTAAGAATACAAATTGTTCAAATATAATTCAAACAAAACCTTGTTGTAATTTGATTTACATCTTATTCTAACTAATGTTGATCACTATGGATTTTAAATAAATAATCTATGGTAAAAAATGAGAATATTTTGATTTGAAATGAATGATTATATATATATATATATATATAAATTTTATTATGAGATATATAAAATTTACCTTTTTTATATAAACCTGGTATATTTTAGAGGGATTCTAATTGAGTTATAGAAATATCAGAATATTATACATAAGAGCATGAGGTATAACTTAAATTAAGAATGAGCAGAATATTAAAAAAATTAAAAAGAATCAAACTAGTCAAAACATAATGACATATTCCATTGAATATGTCAAATTATTTGGCGCATTGCTACAGTATTTTAAGTCTTTAATTCGGCTGAGTGTGGTGAATGCACCGAATGATTTGACTAATTCTAAATGCTCTTTATAATATGCTAAATGATTTGAAGAATTTATTCTTTTTAAATTTTTTTAATATTTTGATTCTATTCCTAATTTGAATTATTAAGGTACTCCTTTAAAAAAAATCCCGGAAATGTTGGGTTTTGGCGAAGCCAAATCCAAGTAACCAATCAAATCTCACCGTACCTCTTGTCGGGCGTGCTAGTAGAACACTTTTTCTAATATATATTATTCACGTTAACTAGAGATCCCCTCCGTTGATCTGTTTCAAAGCTGCCCAGGTAATCCATTTGGCTGCGCTTTCGTGCTTGTTCCTGCATAAACCTTTTCTTGATTTTGCCTAGCTTTGGTGGCCATGATTATTTTCCAAAATTGTTACTTTGAGATTTATATGAGAATAAAGGAAGTAGTTTTAGACATATGCCTTATGAAATTGCTTTCAATGGAGCATGGGATTTGTGATTCATCTGTTGTATTGTGTTCTAGGGTTGATTTGATCTTTTGTCATGGAATGGATGGATAATATGATTTTTTTTTTCTGTGAATCAGCTTGTGTTTTATCGGACTTATTGAGTTTGGATGCATATGGTTGCTGTTATTGCTCCATGAATGATTAGATAAAAATGACATTTCTTGGCTGAAGCAGAATCCATAGAGCTTATAGAACGCAGAAAACTATCTTGTGATTCTGATGCTAGTTTCTCACCAAGGTAAAAAAAAAAAAACCTTACAGCACTAACCATAGACGATGATATCTGGTAAATAGCTGAGAGTTTGGGCGCGGTCAAAATAAACTTGAATGTGGAAGAGATGCTAATCTTGATGCATGTGTCAATATGAGAAACACCTTTTTGAACAGATTTGAAGGGTTTTTTTTTTAATTCTCTTTGTATCTTATAGATTTTTTCTTTCCACTAAGCAGATTGGTTGAATTCCAGATAGTATTGTTTCAGTTTTCCTAATTCCCACTTTTTCTGCTGTGAATTGGACATTTAAAAGTGCTTTAAATGTGAGCCAAAGCTTTTTCATGTGCATGCCATGAGCCCAAGCCCTATTCACACTCTTTCCCCTGCTCGCTCCCACCGTTAAAATTGTTATCGAGTTTCAACGGTAGTTATTATTGCATATCTGATAATAAACCTCTTGCAATCTTCCAATAATCAAATTTCAGATAATAATCAGATTGAGGTAATCCTGTAGATGTTTGTTAGGAGCCATTTCTTCTTTTCCTGTAATCAAAGGTTGCTAGACAATGACTAGATTGAGGGATGGAATATAGAGAAAATGAGACGATTGAAAAGTTAGCATCTTCTATGAAAAAAGCCAGTAAGAATTATTTCGGGAAGGAAGGAGGAAAGAATAACTGTATGTGAATTCTTTCAAAACTTTATGTTCTGTCACTTTGTGGTAGCATGGATAGTTTGTCAGACTCCATGGTTGTACATTTGTCATACTTCTATCTCTTTTAGAAGTTTTTATTTTTGACATTGAACTTGTCCTCAAACAGTAAATCTTTTCGAAGAAAAATTGCAAGAAACCGAGCTTGAACATACTGCTTAGTGATGATAAAAACTCTTACTTTCACTCTTTGATTGTTCTTATTTGCCAAAATCTTTTCTTTAACAAATTTTAATACCCTTGTGGCTTACCTAGTTTATCTTAAAAAGTTTTTTTTTGTTGAGCTTGTCCTTAATACCCTTGTGGCTTGCTATTTTCTTTTTTAAATGATAGTTTATTTTGTAGTGCCCAACTTTTTCACGCCTGTAGTACTTTTCAAAACTAAGAAGTCATTGCCCAAAATGTTTCTTTCCACACTGCTTACATGCTAGCTTGTCAAACTAAATTTTCTTATGTTTAAAGTCCAATTTGAACTTTTTACCATTGAAATGATCTTTCTTTATATTTTTTTAACCAAATTGTTGCTCTCAATTCTGTTTTGATTAACTCAACTCATTTTAGCTGTTGTAGCTCTTTCCATTAAAGCTAAAAATTCTTTGATATTAAAAGAAGCCAAAACTAACCTTAGCTGATATTTGCGACCTCTTAAAATTTGGTGGCACTTCTCTTTTTGAGTACTGATATAATGAACATATCTAGATAAAGAGATGAACTCTACCTCATATTGCATAACTATATTTCACCCTTGAGTTAGGTTGAAGAATTTAACCCGTAGTGCTAGTCTAGCTAATTATGGAATAAACCGGGTTTTAAGCATTCTCACAAAATAACCTCCCTTAATTGTTGATAAGGGCATCATTCTCAATTTTTCATGGTATTATGCTTGCCACCATCTCTCAGCTTCTCCCTCTAAAACAATGGTTGCAAGTATACTCTTTTTTTGTCAGGGCAAACCACACTATCCAATATCTTTCCAATTTTTTGCAATTAGTTCTTAGCAGTAGTTCGATCACTTGTTCGTTTGAATAATGGTGGCTTGGAAGTCTTCATATTCTCAAATATTGGTCTATTTCATTGCCAAGCTCAGACCTCAGTTCACTGCTTGAAGAAGATTTTTTAATTGATGCCAACTTGTCTACCACTTGAGAAATCTAAATCACATTGTCATACAGGTCTTTCAATTTAGTCTCCTCATTATTCTAAGCTCTATTTCTATTTGAATTACCCTTAACTTGCACTTCTGTTTCTATGATTAGCCAAGATAACTGATCATTCATTCCATATGTCATTTTTTCAGGAAAATGCATTGAAAAATGTGGCCGAGATAACTAATCATTTATTTCGTATGTCATGTTTTCCGGCAATGCATCAAAAAATGTGCAAGTGCATCATGTGAATGAATAAAAAAATATGAGGATGTCTTGAAGCTTGTATGTTGTATCCAATCATTCAAAATAATTTTACCCACATGTGCTTTGACAAATGCATCAAAATCCCTAAATTTGAGATCTTAGAATGCTGCGTAGGCTAAAATAAAGAATGAATTTAAACTTGATCTTGCATTGAGAAGAGTGTAACTATTTAAAAAAATGCGCAACATCTCTTTATTTAAAATTTTTAAAGACAAGCTCATCCGCATATGCTCGGATGAATGTACTAAGTGCTTGAACTTAACATTTAAGATTGGATATTACTGAAATCTCTAGGCACAGCAGCAACTGTTAAAATTTCAGCAGCATTTACATGCAAACAATCTTCAGTAAGATATTAGCTCGTCTCAGCAATATCTAATTTGAAACTACCTTATTGACAATGTACATGTAATCCTTTTTTTTTTGCTCCACTTTTATTCTGTTCCTTGGAACTGATCCCATAAATTTTTATAACATATGTGATACAACATACTTATTGTTCGCAGGAATAATTGGAAAGCTAAATAGATGTGTACCATGTCCACTAAAACCACTAGAAGGCGTCAACATCACGGGGAGATTGATGATAGCAAAGATGAGCATTTGAACACTTCCCAGTCAGATTCTCTAAGAGAGACTCTTCTTGCAGAGTATGATTCTAATGATAGACATCTTGAGGTGAGAATTCATTTAGAATAATCAGAGAGAACCTGGAAAATTCTTCCTGTTCAACAGATATTTATTGCTTCATTTACAGGATTCCAGTCAGAAGAGTCAACAAAAGAACTGGGATCAGAAACAGAGAGAGCCTTTCTGCTTGACGTGTATCTCTCAGTTTGTGAATAGCTGCATAAGATGGATAGGTAATTAAGAATTATAGCTATAATGAACAAAGATGGCCCTTGCAATTGTATAAAGCTTATAAGAAGACGGTTATTGTTAACTTGCAATGAGTTATGTTCTAGTATTATATCAGTCTCCTGTCATCGTATTATTTTTTAGCTTACATCCACCTTATAAGCTCCCATTCTATGTACTCTTCAATAAAAATCATGATATGGAAGGATATATGTTGTGCTACAGATAAAGGTTATAATTAATTATTAGTTCACAAGGAACTAAAAAATAAAGTAATAAACATGATGAATTTATTCAAGATATGATGCAATTTAATTGTTATATTTGTAGTTTGAAATTTAAATTCTGGTAGGTGATTTCTTCTATAAATGAAATGATGCTAAAGAAACATTAGCAAATATAGGTTGCATGGACTACCTAAAAGTGTGCTATATAATTCTAGTCTCACGTGGGCTGTCATTTGGTTTTTTACGTTAATACTTTCTCATAAGATCCAATAATTCCTATTATCTCTTCTATATTTTATTCTTTTTTAACACTCCATAGGGTATCCACATGGGAGCATATATTAGTGCAGCAGTGGTATTGGCAGGTTCATGACTTAGGAGATCCATGCCATATCATGAAAATATTATATTTTAGTTGTTATGAAACAAACAAATAAATATAATTTTAGGTCTTTTTTTTTCTTTGAATTAATTTTATGCTTATATGAAGTCTTATGATGTTATATCCCAAATTGCTCCAGTCACTTGGAGTCGTGGGAGCCGAAGGGAGGTAGTCAGGAAGACAAAGTACACAAAAGGGGCTTGATCTGTTTTTGTTGATTCAATTACTTGGTGTCGATAAAGATGAAGATATTTGTCTCCTTCAGTATTGACGAAGACAAAGAATTTCATCTCCTTATAACCATGTGAGAGAGGTAGAAGGAAAGGGACCAAGAAAGAAACGTGTGTGACAGGCGAACGGTTAGGGCAGGAGCATTAGCAACGGCTAGGGAGGAGACAAAGAAAGATAATGATTTATGATTATTTTCTATTAATAAAAATCAAGTTATTGTGATAAGCTTTTCAATGAAAATTGTGAGAATACGGTTGAATTTAGTGACCTTAGAACACCCTAAATAAAAATAGAGAATTTTGTTTTTATTTTCATATTAATAAAATAGAAGTTAGAGAGACTTTAAAGAAAATGAAGTGTGAAAATGCTATTGGACCTGATGTATTCCAATAGAGGTGTATAAATGTTTAGGAGATGAAGGAATTTCTTACAAAAATTTTTAATATTATTTTGAAGACTAAGAAGATTCCAAATGGGCAGCGTTCCTATTTTTAAGAATAAAGGTGATGCACCAAAGTGTGCAAATTATAGAAGAATTAAGTTAATGTGTCATACATTAAAATTATGGGAGAGAGTTATTGAGTATATGTTACGAATTGATACTAATGTTTCTCAAAAGCAATTTAGATTCATATCAGGTAGGTCTATTATAGAAGCTATACATTTTTTGAGAAATTTGATGGAGAAGTATAGAGAGAATAGTAGGATCATCATATGATATTTATTGGTTTAGAGAAAACATATAATAAATTTACAAGAGAAGTGCTCTGAAAGTTCTAAAAGAGAAATGAGTTAATAATGCTTATATTTAAGTCATTATGGATATGTATGCATGTGTTGTTACTTGTATTCAAACACATGGTGATTTGACCATGTATTTTCTTATTTTAGTTGGATTATATCAAGGATCAACTTTAAGCCGGTATCTTTTATGGATGTTCTTACTGGACATTCGTAGAGGATGTACCTTGGTTTATGCCTTATGCTAATGATATTCTTCTTGTTGATAAGACTAGGGAGGGAGTTGAAGGAAAACTTGAATTATGAAGGTCAACCTTTGAGTCTAAAGATTTTCGTAGGAGTAGATATGAAACCAAAAACATAGAGTATTATTTTAGTACTAATAGATATAGTGAGGGGATTGTGATTTTGGGCGATCAAGTCATTAAAAAGAGTAGACGTTTTAGATATATTGGGTCATTGTTCAAAATGATGGTGAAATAGACGGGGGTATTATTAGTAGAATTCAAGTTGAATGGTTGAAGTGGAGAAATGCACCAGGCCTATTGTGTGATAGAAAAGTGCCCCTCAAACTTAAAGGAAAATTGTATAAGATGTTGGTGAGAGTTGAGACCTGCAATGCTCTATGGCGCATAATGTTGTCCATTAAAAGAGAAGCATAAAATTAAGTCAAGTGTTGTAGAGATGAGGATGATCAGGTAGCTGAGGGGTTTTACAGAGAAATAGAATGCAAAATGAGTATATACGTGAAAAGGTCTGAGTAACTTCAATGATAGATAAGATTAGAGAGAGAGTTGCCTTAGATGGTTTGGTCACATAAAACATCGACTTTCCAATGACCCAGTTAGGAGAGTAGTTGTATTAGATTTAGCCTATGTTAAGAAAAAATAGATGTAGACCTAAAAAAATTGGTTAGAAAGTATTAAAAATGACCTTTTTATTTGATTTGAATGAGAATTTGACTGTTAATAGGATGCAATGGAGAAAATGGATTCATGTTGCTGACCCCATGTAGTGGGATAAAGGTTTGATGTTGTTGCTGTTAATAAAATTCAAGTTATATTTAATAGTGGGAAAGAGAGAGAAACAAAGAATGTTTAGATTTTTTTTTTCAATTTGAAATTTAATAGTTTATTAAAATGTTGATTTTTTTAGAATAAACCTATGATCTTATCTAATACTTAATTATTAAATTATTATTTGAAATTTATTGATTTATAGATTTTTAAAGAACAAATTAGTAAATGCTATTAAAAAAATTTAATCCAAAATTTTATATTTTGAAAATAATTGAGAAAATATTAATGTTTAAATTAAAGGATAAATATATTATGATAAATGGGTAATGTTAAATAGTTGATCGATTTTTATGAAAGCATGACTTAGGGTTCGACATTTTAATTGGGAAGGTAGGGTTGTTTTATAGATTTTCTTTAAGTTATATAGATAATAAATGATAAGGTAGAGGATATATATATATATATATATATATATATTGCACTGATACGGATACGATGACACGATATAGATACAAGACATGTCAATTCTTAAAAATCATGATAGGGGTATGGCGCGAACCCGACATTATAATTTATAAATCATACATAAAAATTAAGAAAGCAATCTGAGTATAATATTTAAAATTACAAAAAAATGAAAGTAATATCATTTGTAGCCTTGTAGCTTATAATATCAAAATAAAAGTAAGCATTAAATGTCTAGTGCAACAACAAAAGCATAAACTGAAGTTGTCTAGCACTTCAAGTTTTAACTATTCAATAGAAGGAATGATATGATTAGCTTTATTTAGTGGTTTGTCTTTGAACTTCTATATTATCTTCAATAAATATCATAGCTTCCAATTTAGACCCATCAAGTGAAAGATTAACAATTTTTAATATTCTCATATCATCAAGAGACTCAAATCCATCTTGGAAATGAGAGAACCTCGCTTGCAATCGCGGAAGTAAATACGACGAGTATTTTTTTTGGATTTTTTTTTTTAAATTTTAAACGGACACGCGTATTGGATACTCGTGTCCTTTTGAAATTAAATAGTATTTTAATTGGATACGGCAAAGCCGTATCCGACACATATTGGTGCCGTATTGAAGTCGTATTCGTGTATCGGTGTATCAGATACATCACGCCTTCATAAATAGGTGTATCAGTTTATTTTAGGAAATAATAATAATTTAGTTTTGATTTTTTTAATCTATTTTTAAATGATTAGCAATAAATTTATAAAGCGAGGGGAATCAATTTTATCATTGATTTTGAGAGTTATTTAGAAGCATTAAATAGTTAATTAGAGAGAGAGAGAGAGGGAGCAATTTATATTGTATAAAAAATAATTTAAAAATTTTTAGTTATTAGATTTATGGTATATTAAATATTATATTGAATTAATGGGGAAAAATTAAATAATAGATGTAGAGAATATTTATGAGTTAGTTATAAATTATAAATTATGATGATGAAAACATAATTATATCGGTGTTAAGTTGATGGAGATAAAGTGGTGATTAAATTGAATTGTCAAGGCATCTGGTTATGGGGTGAGTACCTGTGTTCCTATTTTTAAAATAATAATTTTTCTTTCGGTAATCTGATTGCATTGAATCAATTGATACTTATTAGTTAATGATTATTATTAAATTCCAATGTTAGTTATCTTTTCTATTTCAATGAATGGTCATATCAAGTTTTTGATAGTCGGCATGATAATTTATCATATGTTTTATAGAAAGTTCTTGAATGATATATAAATGAAATGACTCTATATAAATGCTTGTATGTACATATTGATTGATGAAGCACACCCCCTAATGGTATTGACTAGGGATGCAATGTATTCATGCGTGTGAAATGGAAAAGGTTTTGGAAAAGATTATGAAAAAAATGAAAAAGTGAGTACCTTAATTGATGTTATTTAGATGGTTTCTTTTGTGACAATTATCATTGTTACAAAAATGTTATAATAGGATATGAGTATTACATATATGCATAATATATGATTGATGGTCATTTATAAATTTAAATATTATTAAATAAAGTTATTTTATATTTTACAGCAAGCATGCATGTTGATTAAAATGCCTTGTATTACTATAATTTAGAAGCATGGTACTCACTGAGTTATGTAATGACTCACTTTTATATTTGTAAGCATCCACAGGTATCCAATGAATTTATAAGTGAGTAGAAGAGGAGAGAACGCATATCCTAGGCGCGACCTCCCAGGAAGGTATTTATTGAAATAGTTACAATAATTTTTTATTAATATACGTTTCAGGGTTTAACGACTCTTTCAGTGTGTTGGAAATAGTTAGTTAGTAAATGAAACTTTAACTACATGTCCGACTGTCTGTTCCTATCTCATTAAATCAAACCTCCGTCTGAGTCCTGACATATGAATTATTTCATGAGATATTATTTTGATGAGGGCTTTATTTTCTTGGAGTGATTCCAAAACCTTACTTGTGCAGCATAGGAACTCTAGATATGCTCTTGATAGGATTGTGCTAAGTGTTAAAAGGAATCTATTCTTTTGGACTCCTAAATAATTCTCCTCTATAGTTTCCCATATTAAATTGGTATAAGTGCTTAATGAAAACAAATTTAAGCCTTCAAGCAATTCTTACAATAAGTTCCATAAACACAGATAAATATCCATAATGAATAAAAAGAAATTAACATGAAAATATAAATCACATTCTGTGTTTTAATTCACCTTTGATAGTCAATGAACGAAATTTTTGATGTGGATCACATTCTCATAATCGAGAAAAGTTATGTAAAATAGATTTGATATGTTTAATGTTAGGACTAGCTTAGCTAGATTTAGTTCTTAGTTACTCGAGTTCATGTAAATAGTTCATAGATTTTCCTAGTAATATGCCATAATCCTAAATTTATATTGTAAAGATAAACTATAAATATAAAGGAATTTATAAGCAAAGAGCCATGCAGAGTTTACCCAAAATGGAGACTAGCTTGATCACCACTTGTTGATGCCTTGATTGATACAATGGTTACTCTCCTTGTTGTGCCTTATGGATCTTTGTATGACTTGCTAGCAAGCAACCTTATGGCCTAGGCTTTGATGCTATTTTGATGGTGGAGGATCTTGATGAGGAAGACACTCCTTGTTGTGGAATTCAGAGAGATGATGCATGGAAGGCTTTTGTCTGGGTTGTAGGGGAGTTAGGGTAGGGTTGTGTCGGCTCTTGTGCGTCTTGGAGGATTATTTTTGTGGGGTTGTGGAGGGATGAGGTCTCGTATTGAGAGCTTTGAAGCCTTGTATAATAGATGTGGAGGAGAAAAAAAAGGTATATAGTATGTGGAGGGAAGTATGGAGGCTAGCGAAAGGCTTGGGATGGCTTTAGGGTCTGGGAGATTTTGCAAACCCGAGGTCTAACAACATCTAGGATTTTTTTGGTGAGGTGTTCATTGGCTTGGGTATATACTAGGTTGTTGTGGAGTTGTGGAGGAAGGGGAGGCGATTAGGGTAACGATTTGGAGTATGGCCGAAAGAGGCAAGGAGGAAAGTAAAATGATAAACAAAAAATCAACTAGAGTTTCCTTGATTTTGTCACCAAGCCTCCGCTAGGATTTGCATGCAAATAAAACGACTCGGTACTTCAGTCTAATTATCAAAGAGAGTATATGATGTTCTTATACATGGAAAAAAAAAAAAAATACTTTGCCTCTTCTTAATCTGTTGTTTTGTAAATTTTTCCACCACGTTAATGCATGTCCCATTAGTTTCAAACTTGCAAATTTAACCTTTCGATTATCCGGAATTTCTTTCCATTAAAAAAACTAATCCATTTTTTCTACCCATTCTATGAATTGTTCAGGTTGTAATTTTCCTTCAAAATTATGAACGTCAATTTTAATTCCGTGATCCCAATTTCTTTGTCGCCTATTTCGATTTCTAGGTTCTTCCTCTTCACTCCCAGAAGATATAATGCTAGGATTAGTGTTGGCTTGATTGACATTTAGATTAGCAATGGCCTCAGCTACCGTATTAATTTGATGTTGCAAATCATTTAATTGTTGCATCACTTGTTGCCGATTCCCTTGTTCATTAGTCATTTTTTTTGACACGAAAGAGAAAGACTCCTACAAAAAAAAAAAAGACGAACTTGCTCTGATACTAAATTGATGTAGACACACAAGAGGAAAACTGACACAATGAGTAGAACTTAAAACAAACTTTATTAAATAAACGCAAACGACCCAAAACTTGACAAACACAACAAAAGATGCTAGGAGATTTTAAAGAAATAAAGAAATTTAAAAAGACGCTATCCTCAGACAAACGTCAGAGCGGGTTCCTCACATGCATCGAATTTGTAGGTTAAATAAGTAAAGTGCATAGAATTAGCAAACCGATGGTCCACCACTGCAAGATTGTCCAATTTCTTCAATAGATGCTTCAAGTCAACTTTGATACGACACCCTAAAGTTGCTTTACTTTGAGAAGAAGGATACAGATGGAGTGGCACTTGCGGAGAGACGAAGAGATCAGAAGCCCGAGAAGAAAGGGTGGAAAGAGCCCGCAGGATTTCCGGAGGGGATGAGAAAAGAAGGTTGGAAAGAGCCCGCAGGATTTCCGAATAAACCCGTAGGTTAATAGCAAATATGCTCACAAATATCAACTCCCTTTCTTCATAACATCTTCTCATATTTATAGGCAAGAGAGAGGAATGCCAAGAGCCACATGTCTTTAATTTCCATTAGAACCAAAGCATAATAAGCATAGAAATCTCCCCCCAAAGTTCACGGATAAACACCCAAACCAGGAACCAAGGAGACAGCCACGGGAGACGAGGGAATCGCACGGACCGAGAGCCACGGCCATGGGAAATGAAGGACGGTCACGGAATAAGGAGCCAGCCGTGAGATCCCAAGAGGTAAAGCACAAAAATCATTATCTTCCCAATGAATTCAAAGCATAGAATTTAGCCCCCAATTAATACAAGCCACGGAATCCCAAGAGACAAGAAGAAAAGGGGAAGGGACAAGGTCACTCCAAAAGTAAGCTTCATAATGAGGTACCTTTTTGGATATTTATGAGCTACTAAACTTCAGCTCAAGCAACTTAGAGAACCAGCTCAATATCGAATGCTCCAAAACAGCCAACCGAGAACCACCAGCAGCCACGGACCAATCAAGCCAGCAAACCAAAGGTCTACCAAGCCATATGCACTACCTACCATATTCATTGGATGCTTTCCCATCATTGGATAGCTACAAAAAAGAAAAGAAAACAAAATATACTATTGTTCAAAATAAAATAAAAAGTATAGAATTTCTTGATAGCATCAGCTGCCAGCAGCTGTCCCTTGCCGGCCGGCAATCTCTACCATCGCCGGTCGCCGCCCGCCATCATTGGCCACCCTCCGCCATCGTTAGCTGCTGCTGTCGGCTCCCACTCGCTACCAACCCCGCTTGCTATCGCTGGTCGCCCTCACCGCCATTGCATTCACTTCAAGCAAAAAAAAAAAAAAAAGAGGTAAAAACCTGCCTTTACTTTATACAACCAAATAACTCCAAAGTATTTCAAATACACTGTAATTTTTTTACATTGCATTTTTTTTCAGACAACCAAACCGTCCATTAATCTTTATATGAGTTTCCCCTTTCTTTGTAATGAAATTGATCATGATTTGAGTTGACAAAATTGTCCATTGCCAGCTAGTATTGTTGTCAACTCTGGTTCAATTCTTGGAAGGCTACTATGTCTGCAGTCGGTGAATCAATGTGGAAAATATGACGAGAAGATTTTGTTTTCCCTTAGTCCTCTACAGGTATCTACTTCACATGCTTATTTTCTTATATGATGAATTTGATGTTTTTATCTTCACTTATTATTCAACATTCACTTGTAGATTAACCACAAATATCGCCATATATTATGTTTAATGTTAGTAATATATGCTTTTCTATGCCATGGCTCCATTTTTTCTTCATATGTTGGAGTTTATATATAATATATTTCGTTACTTCAATTGCTTTGACGCCAACTGTTTTGTGATTTGATTTGCAAAGCTTGTTGTCTTTGTACATGTAAGCAAATTTAAAGGAAACGAGGTTGTTGCCATAATTATAATGAAATGGTTGGGAGAGGGATGCGCAAAGAGAGGAATTACTATGTTGGGTAGTGACGCAAACTTATTGTTGGTATGAATTATATCATTTTATGAAACTTTTTTTTCTTTTATTCTTAACCTTTCAGGAGGAAAGATTGCAGTATTTAAAGAAGAGACTGGATGTTTCCTTTGATATTTCTCGTTTTGATCATCAGGTACACCCTCTATTCTTATCACCTAAATAACTTTATAACTTCTATAATGCCATGCTAACCAACTGACCTGCTGACTCTCTCATTTGGTAGGTTACATTCCATAGTTGATTTAAACTACGTTCATGGCAGAATGATATCATTCTTCTTATTATAATGTGATTACTTGTTTTGTCAAGGATTCAAAATTTTTATTTCCTTAACACTTATCTGTCTCAGGTTGCTCTGAAGAAGCTATGGAAACTGGCTTATCCTCAGCGTGAACTTCCTCCTCTCAAATCAGAAAAATGGAAGGATATGGGTTGGCAAAGTGCAGATCCATCAACAGATTTCAGGTTTTCCTCCATGAGAACAGCAAGTCATGCCATTAACATGTAACTGCTTCTTGACAGGAATTAATTCTGATAAATTCTTTCAGGAGTGCTGGATTTTTATCCTTAGAAAATCTCATCTTCTTTGCCTTGCATTATCCAGTGAAGTCTTCATCCTTAAATGATCTACTGCTCTTGATTTCTGTATATGCTATCTTTTTCAAGTTTTTGTCTATTTTTGCCGTAGGAATCCTTCCAAAGGATTTTACACAAACAGGATGGCAAGAGATCTGAATTCGAGTATCCATTTGCAGCAGCTGGTGTCAATATATCTTTCATGCTTACCCAGATGTTGGGGCTGCAACCAGGTAATCATTATACAAATCATCTGACATCAGCATGATATGTAGGTTTTCCGCTCAAGCTGTAATATGTTGATTCTACAGATGCCCAAACAACTAAACCCGGAAATCATTTTCTTGAACTACTAGAGCTTGATGATATGGCATTTGATCGTCTTTATTGTGTCGCGTTTCAGCTTCTAGACTCTCTATGGCTTTCTAAACATGCAACTTATATGGAATTCAATGTAACAGATTTTTCTTTTTAATATAATTAACAGTAATTCATTCATTGGATCATCTCTTTTCATTACTCTATGGGTTCTTTCCAGGAGATTCTGAAATCTACACGAGCACAATTGGAGAAAGAGCTG
This sequence comes from Dendrobium nobile, assembly GCA_022539455.1. Classification (NCBI taxonomy): domain Eukaryota; kingdom Viridiplantae; phylum Streptophyta; class Magnoliopsida; order Asparagales; family Orchidaceae; genus Dendrobium; species Dendrobium nobile. The sequence continues at coordinate 21,979,160 of CM039723.1, forward strand.
TTGCTGGAAAGTGTATCCAGGATTGAGGATTTGCCAGCATACCGACTTTTAAATAGGTAGCTTGTTTTCCATGATAATTGCAAGGTAGATTTTCTTTTTATTGTAACGATGATTTCATAATTTATTGAAAAAAAGAGATTTTTTTTTTAAATATTATTAAATTTGTTCATGGCTCATGCATGTCATATATTTGCCAAACACCTGAAAATACAATATATAGTTAGTTATTCAAAATTTGGATACTTCAGTGTTAAGTAAATGATAGGAATGCAACACAAACTATGGTTGTTGAGGTTCTAATGTCCAAAGCGCCGTTTAAGTATTTATTTACTTGTATTTAATCAGCACTTGCCATTTAATGACAAAGTTATTGATTAGAGGATATGTGCCATGTAAATTATTTTAGAATGAATTGTAACAATACACTTGATAAGACATTCACTCATTATGAGCTGAGATTTTTTTTTTTTCAAATTTATCATTCCCAATAAATGGTTGCAGAGGGTAGATGAATTTTACTTTAAATTTTAAAATTAGATTTGACTTGAAATATTTTTATATTTTAGATTTCAAATGTTGTTGAGATTTATGCCAGAAGTAATTTGGCATGGGTTTTGAGGGCATTTTTTTATATAAAGAGTTCCCTTTTGAGATGTACTTTCAACACGATCATCATTGGGTTGACCTTGAAGTCAATTAAATTATTTATGTTTGCAATATCAAAATTAAATTTTGAAAATGGATCCTTTCAATTGAGATTTTCTTTCAACATCGTTATTTTTAGGGTGATGTTGAAGTCACTTGAATTATTTATATTTGCAACATGAAAATTTAATTTTAAAAATGAACTCCAATTGAAAATCCACCCAACAAACTAGACCACTTCAAGTGATTTTTTAGAGAGGGGTCCTCATGCCTTCTCACTGTGAAGCCCATGATCTATTTCATCTAGCCATATAAGTAATGAAACTGAACCGTAGCTGCACTTCTAGTGGGTTGGTCTATAGGGATTAGCAAGTCATGGTTAGGTGTACCAAGCTTGTGCTAATTAGAGAGCCTTTGTCCCTGAAGGCTTCAGCGACTTGCCATTGCACCAATTGATGTGGTGGATGACATGGCACGCAAGATGCTGAGTGATGAGCGACTGGGTGGGTGTCATGGCGGGGCATGAGTAGCTAACACCCCTAGCAACTGGGCTTGGCTTAAAAAAGGATAATCTGCATTATCACCGTGAGAGTCGTGGGAGAAATGAAAAAAGTTGCATTAGACTTACGAGTTAGGAGTTTTGAGAAGGAGGAGCTCTCCATCTCAAATCTCTCTGTTAGAAGTCACCTCGGAGCTCATTCTATTGGTAAAGCCGCTAGCAATTTTTTCACCAGATCTAGTCGACGATTGCTGGATCGCGCTTGCTCTAAACCAAAGTTCCCCATCTCTAACGAGAAAGCATTGTGAGTTTTTCTTTTAGAAAATTTTGTGTGAGTTAGATCAAAATTATTTTGTGAAGTATAATTTTTTTTTTAATTTTTTGGAAAATATTTATGTGAGTTGATTATTATGGAGAATATTTATGTAATAATAAAGAATTGATTAATTTAAATTTTTTCTTAAATGTTTAAATGAGTTTTTAGTAGTTGTTAAAAGTTCAATAAATTTTTTTTTGGCATTTTTTACTTGATTAACTACAGCAGCAACAACAACAATATCAAGTCTTTATTCAGCTGTGGGGTCAGCTACATGAATCTTTTTTCTCCATTGTGTCATTTTAAGAGTCAAATTTTCATTTAAATCTAATAAAGAAAGATCATTTCTAATATTTTCTAATCAAGTCTTTTTAGGTCTACCTCTACCTTTTTTAGCATAAGCTAAATCTAATACATCTACTCTTCTAATCGGAACATCGAAAGATTGCCGTTTTATGCGACCAAGCCATCTAAGGCGACTCTCTCTATTCTTATCAGCCACTGGTGCTACTCCAAACTTTTCATGTATGTGCTCATTATGTATCCTATCTCTAAGAGTAAAGCCACTCATCCACCTAAGCATCCTCATCTCTGCAACACTTAATATTATGCTTCTCTTTTAACGGCCAACATTCTTCACCATAAAGCATTGCAGGTCTCACCATCATCTTATAGAACTTTCCCTTAAGTTTGAGTGGTACTTTTCTATCACACAGCAAGCCTGATGCATTACTCCACTTCAACCAACCAATTTGAATTTTATTAATAATATTCCATCTATTTCACCATCACTCTGGACAATAGACCCAATATATCTAAAATGTGTACTATTATTAATGACTTCGTTTAAAGTCACAAATCCCCCACTAGATCTATTACTACTAATATTACACTCCATGTATTTTATTTTAGATCTACTCGAATGAAAACCTTTAGACTCTAAGGTTGACCTCCATAATTCAAGTTTATCTTCAACTCCCTCTCTAATCAATAAAAAGAGTATCATCAACAAAAAGCATACACCAAGGTACATCCTCTTGCAAATGTCTAGTAAGAACATCCATGACTAAAGCAAAAAGTTACAAGCTTAAGGCTGATCCTTAATATAATCCAACTGCAATAGGAAAATACTTGGTCAAACCACCTAGTATTTGAGCACAAGTAGCAACTCCTGCATGCATATCTTTAATGACTTGAATATAAGTATTATTAACCCCTTTCTTTTCTAGAACTCTCCATATCACTTCTCTTGGAGATTTATAATATACTTTTTCTAAATCAATAAAAATCATATGTAGATCCTCCTTATTCTTTTTATACTTCTCCATCAAACATCTCAATAAATGTATAGCTTCTATAGTAGACCTACCCAACATGAATCCAAATTGATTTTGAGAAACATTAGTATCATGATGTAACCTATGCTCCATAATTCTCTCCCATAGTTTTAAAGTATGTTAGATCAACTTAATTCCTTTATAATTTGCACAATCTTGTGCATCACCTTTATTCTTAAAAATAGGGAACAACACACTCATCAAGAACTTGAGCTGAGGCGGAATTTGAATCGTAGGGCAAAGAGTCTCTGATTCACTGAATCGTAGGGCAAAGAGTCTCTGATTCCATCTTAGTGGAAGAGGAAGATGATCCAGCCATGAGATTAAATATAGCGAAATCACATTAAATAATGTGCACACCATTAACCTATTCATTACATTGTTTGTCCATTTTCGACCCACAAATTCAGTCAAAACGACATAAAAATCTTTCTTTTACAACATGAAATGTCTTTCTTCTATTTCACTGTACATTTTACGTTAACATCAGAATATAATTAAACCAACCAACTATTCTACTTCGGAAACTAAAGAGAATGAATCACCAACTCCTCTAAAAGAACTACAACACCTTAAACTCCTCGTCTATATCGTCATCATCTTCACCATCATCATTCTTACAAGACAAGTGATTACTATACTGTCGAACTACTAAAACTGAACCAACCCCCATAAAATCACAGGAAGCCAATAGATCTCCTACTGACCCCAACTCTGGACATTCCACCCACTGATTCATCCCTCTAGTTAATGGCGACACTCTATCACTTCCTCTCCCCACAATAAACAAAGAGTACATGTTATCCATGGCGCATATCACTGCCACAGTCTCTGCAGCATTTCTTACATATTTCTCCACGTACATTGCCCGCCCAGTCGACATGGACCTGCTCACGAACGTAGACATGAAGGCTTCATCGGCCTCCATTTCTCTTTCATGGTTAGAGATGGCAACGAAAACTTCCTTATCGTCATTTGCTGCAGCCATCTCTAATCCTGCATCGTGTTCAGCTCTTGATTCTGGGAGGAAGCGGATGACTGTGAGGACAACGGAAGGGTGGAGGGCGAGTCGCATTCCGACGGCGAGGGCCTCGCGATCGTCGGCGCCGCCGAAGAAGAGGACAACCACCTGGTGCATGGGGTGGTGGGGGTTAGGCCCATTCGTTGGGGTGTGGCCACCAACACTGCCGTCGAGGCCTCGGTCGACCAGCACTCCCACTGTGCAAGGTATTCGTTTCATCACTCGTTCATTCAACTGTTGCACTGCAATCTTCCCTACCTGCATGCGTTAAAATACTTTAACAAGTTATATATAAGAGCAATATGATAGGAGAGGTTCATATCTTTTTATAGAGAAATAGTGTTAAACATCCATGTAAAAGCATAAGTGAGATTTAGACTTTCGTTTGGGATGATTTTCTTACTATTTAAATTAACTTTTTAGTATAAAAATGAATATTTTTATACTAAAAAATATTTTAAGAATCAATAAGAAAGCAATGTCAAACAGAGCCTTTATATCATTAGATTATTATAAGATATAATAATCTTATATAATATTTATGATTAAATGGCATAGAACTAAAAAATAAATATCTTCCTATAATATCCCTGGCTTTATATTGTCTTAAATTGATAAATATTTTATATAGTTGATAATAATTTATGATTAATATAAAATAATGTATGAAAAAGCATTAATTTAACTAAAAAATATGAGTAGGAAAATTCTTTAAAGAGCGATGAGCAATATATAATATATGCATAATATCATACCTATTTATTAGAATAAAATTAATGATAAGGTGAAGATGAATATTCTTATTAATAGTTATCTGCAAAAGTGAAAATTTAATCCTTAAACTGTAGAAATTATGTTCAGCTCATCAATTACACCAAATTCATTTAGGTTTCTTTTGAGATTGTTTTTTTTTACTATGTTTTCTACGATTAGGTTTTTTTGAAAGTAGTAAAAAAATAATGACAAAAGTTATCCCAATTGAAAGAGCTCAAAAGATATCCCAACCAAAGCCTTAGTATAAACTAAGGTTTTGTTTTAGAGGGTTTTTTTACTGCTTCTTAAAACAACTTTCTAGTACAAAAATTAAAGAAAGCAGTAGGAAGAAAACCATCCTAAATAAAGCATAAGGTTTCATTTGAGATATATTTCTTACAACTTTCTAAAGCTATTTTTTAATTTAAAATTTTTTTAAACTATAAATTTTGTATTAGAAAGTTGCTTTAAGAAGCAGTAAGAAATAAAGTTTAAGATTTTATTTGAGATAACTTTCTGACTATTTTATAAAGTTATTGAATAAAGTAATTTTTTTTTTAAAATTGGTATAGAAAATAGTTTCCTAGCATAATTTTTTTTAAAGCAGCAATAATGGCCAAAATAAAATTCACATAAATTAATTTGAAGTTCATTTGATTTAGACAGTTAAATCACATATGTAGTTGTCATGAGATAAAATTTTAGGTTTAGTTTGGGATGATTTTTTTATTGCTTTTTAAAATAGATTTCTAATTTAAATTTTTTATAAATTAAAATTTTGTATAAAAAAAATATTTTAAAAAATAGGAAGAAAATTGTCTCAAAATGAAGCCTTTGTCAAATTAAATAGACAAGCCAAGCATGGGATAAACTTTAGGATTAAAAATGACTAAAGCACTTTCAGCTTTTAAAAAAATGATTAAAAAATAGTAATAGCTTTTTTTTTTCATAGTAAGAAAAGAATGTGGTAGGCTGGTAGCTAGAGAACTATGACTTACCTGCATCCTTCCATCCACCCTCTGGTGCTTATGAAATGGCATGAGCACCAACGAAGCCCTGACATCCACCGTCGCATTATACACGTCCTCCTGCATCGTCTCCATCGCCGACACCACCGTCACCTGCCGGAGCCCTATGCCAGTCTCAATACTGAACACGTCGGCAGCAGCAGTGATAATCCGCGCATCATCGCCACCGTGCTCCCACCCTCCGTCATCCTCGACGTCGTGCTGGTGGTACAATACGTAGGAGGCGGCGCCGGCGGTGAGCTCCACGAGGTGCATTAGGTAGGCTGCCAGGGGGGATTCCGGTGCGCCGCCGCCGCATATCTCAACGAGGTTGAGCATTGTGGGCACGTCGCGGGGGCCGTGGATGCAGGTGAGTATGCGGAGCTCCGCACCTATGGGATGGTGGTGCAGGTACGCACCGCGGTAGCGGAGGGAGCTGCGTTCTAAGCGGATGACGAAGGCGGCGGCGGGGCCAGCGGCGAGGGTGGCCATGAGCACGGTAACTAGGAGGACTTTTTGGGCTTCTTCTCCCCATATCTACGTGGAGTTTCACAATAGAGATTGCCACGTTAGAGAAATTACATTTATGATTTATGATCGCCAGATCTAATTTTTAGAGACAGAATGTAAAACAGGTATATAGGTGAAAATATTGGAGTAGCTCTAACTGCAGGAAAATCGATCGCTATCGGCTGACAAAATCCGTAGGTAAAATCTAGTTTCCAGCGAAAAATTGTCGACAGTAATTCGCACGTCGGAAATTTTATTCCGTCGAAAAAATCTAGTGGACTTAGCGACAGAAAAATCGTAACCAAGACGTCGTTTTTCTGAAAAGAATTCCGGTGTTTTATCCGCCTGAAATTCCGGCGGAAACTTTTTGCCATTAGCGACGGCGGATAATCCGCTGGCCGGATGGTTTCGGCGGACAGTTTCCGACGGAAACCTTGGTAATTGAACTCTAATTTTAGCACTAGGAACATGCTTTAGTCTTCTAAATAAATAACAAGTAAATAGCGAGTAGTCTTACCTCTGCCCCTCTTGCTAAAGAAACAAGAACAAGATCCACATGCCCTTTGATATTGAGAAGAAAGCCAAGCACAATCCCCTCATACACTGCCATTCCAAGGTACCTTGTAGCCGCAAGCGTTCCCACCACCTTCGCAGCAATATTCAGCACCACCATCACAACCACCGCTCCCATCATCCCACCACTAATACCGCTCATATCAGTACTAATCCCCGCAAATCCAAAAAATATCGGAAGAACAAACTTGTTAATCGGATAACTAAGCTTATCCACCAACGTCCTCACTGTACAGCCTTCCCTCGGCATTACTAATCCCAACATGAAGCACGCCATAGTACTGTTATACCCCATCATCTCCATCATCACTGCCACTATGAACACAAAGAGCAGTAATCCCACCATCTCCAAATGTCTGATGTGTCTTCTTCCTTCATTACGCTTGTTCATCCATCGAACCAGTGGCTTTAAAACCCAGGCTGAAATGGTCAGCATTAGAAGCGCTGTTAACCCACCTATAAGCTTCTGCGTTTGGGTTCTTTGGTTGTATGGGCCGGGACTGGTCGTGGTGGCGACGGCGAGGACGAGAAGGCAAGCCATGTCGTTGAGAAGGGATGATGATACGGCGAGGCGGCCGAGGTCTGAGGTGGCGAGCTTTAGTTCGGTGCACATGCGGATGACGATAGTGGAGGAGGTGTTGGTGTAGAGGAGGGCGAGGATAAGGAGAAAGAGGAGTGGGTTGCCATTGGGGCCGGTGGCCCGGTAGATGATGGTGGAGGAGGAGATGGCGGCTATGAAGCAGGAGACGGCGGAGCCGGTTGTGATGATGATGGAGCGGCGGACGGAGCGGAGGAGGAAGGGGATGTCCATTTCTAATCCTACTAAGAGCATGAAGAACATGCGACCTGTTATGGCTATTGATCCCATGAGTTTGGTGTTGCTGCTGCCGAATGCGAATAACTCGCGCAATATTTTTATCTTTGATGTCATTGTTGGTCCCATCATCATTCCTGTCTGTTTAAAATAAAATCCATGTTGATCAGAATATCAGTAGTAAAGCTATGATTTTTTGAGAATTGAAGAATGAAAAAAAGACAACATACGAATATTTGGGAGATGACAGCAGGTTGGCCAATGCGATGGAAGATTGCTCGGTGAAGAAGGTGGGACAAGATGATGAGAGCTGCGCACTCGACGAGGATTCTCATCATGCCGGCCTCAAACGAGTTGCTGCAAAGACCAGTAAACTTGGCCAGAGGATTGTGCGCGTCCGCCGGAGTTACTGGTATCGTCGTCGCCATTGTTGCAGATGATTTAATGCTTAAATAGTTGAAGACCGAAGATGAAGAGGTAAGGGATTTTTTTTCCTATCTTCTAATTCATATCGCCATTGTTTTAGTTACCACCATGATTGGTGTCTCTGCTGCAGTTCGGTGATTATCTTTCCTTCTTCATTTCTAGTTTCTGAAGTGGAGGTTTTTTTATTTGTTGGGGAAGATAATGGTATTTGTTTATTCGGTTTGGTATGGTGGGATGAGCGAATTTCAATCTCTGATAACTGTTGTGTGAAAGGTTTTTAATTAGCAGTTTGGTTTGTTCAGTGATCTTCATTTTACCTGCTCCAGGATCAGCTTAGGAGCAGATTAGTAACCGGTTTTATAAAGACGAACGGCGAAAAGCAAAATAAAATGAATTAAAATAGGCGGATTTACGTAAAATTTTTATCCATTTATATATTTAATGTTAGGAGAAAACAAAACTTTAAAACAATAATATTTGGAATTATCAAAACTTTACAAGTTTCAAGAATGTAAAGCATGCAAATAGCAACTATCTTAACAATGTTTATTATAGAACATATGCATTTATCTTTATTTAAACATTTGGTTCTACTTATTATGAATTTTGATTACAGTGGTGTGTTGCCCTTATGCATGTGTTATATATATTTTAAATTCAATGCAAGTATTGTGAAAATTGGAGTAAATAGAGGTGGGACTGTCGATGTTTTTTTTTGAAAATGCTACAGGTTTCCGGCGGCTAACCGGCGGTTTGGCTAGAATTTTAATATTTCCGCCGGTAAATACAGACGATTTACCGGCGGTAAACAGCCGGTCAACCTGAGGTTAACCAACAGCTAGATCGCTAGTAAAATCGATGTTTGAGATGGATGTAATTAACCGATGGTCACCGGCGCTATGACCGCCAGAAATTACCAGCTGTTTATGCCGCTGGAAAGCCGCCGGTAAAATTAACCACCGAAATTGACTTCGACAGTTCGTTTGCCAGGCGCTTTATACCGGTGGTTTATAAACTGCTGGAAAATTGTCGGTAGTTTTCAAAACAGCCGAAAAATTAATGATAATCGCTAGAAAAAATCATTGGTAATTGGTAATTTTTCTGTAGTGAAAGAAGCCGCTCAAAATATGGAATTCAACCGCCATTTTAAATTTTAACATTTATCTGGATTTACGTGTTGAAGCCACATTGAAATTCCACTAAGAAATCTACGTTGGCAATTGCCACATAGGCTATCTACGGGTCACAATTTTATTGGTGTCCAAACACAGAGCAACGTCCAGATTATGCACAAAATAATTTCTCCTTTCTACGTGCGGTTCATAGAAAGCGAATGGGACGAGCGGGAATACTACTTCATGTGTGAGAGTCATAATGAGAGGGAGCGAGCGATTCGAGTGTTTGCTTTAATGCCATGAGTTGAAGCTACGTGAGGAGCGGTGTTGTAGTTTTGGGAGCGAATCGGTGTGTGGTGGTGCCAGTCGAGTTGGTTAGTGGTCAAAAATCCTAAAATATAATTTTCTAAGAAAAATACGACATATCATACATTACGATCAAGTCATCTTATATTATGATTAATTTAAATAGAAAATTGTCATGAAAATCAAACTTTGTTTAATTGTCCAAAATAGTTGACATTGTATTATACCATTACTTATGCTAGATTTTCATTTATTGCCCACTTTATTTTCATGGCATAATTAGATTAATTTAGCAAGTTAATCATACAATCTTTGTGTAATATGATTAATTCAAGTTTTAAGTTAACCTAATTAAAAATAATCTTAAAATGACGTTTTATTTAAAATTAATATTGATTGCATGGTTCAATTAATACCATATAGTATAATTAATTCATGATAATAAATATATAAAATTTTAAATTAATACAAATTGATCTTATCTAATATTACGATCAAATGTATATTGTACAATGTGATTATGATCATATAATATAATTTAGTAGATCAATCTCTACTTATTATTTTTAAATGAAAATGCAAGAATTCTTTTTGCCATCCACTCTAGTGTGTGTGCGCACTAGTTTTTCATAAATGTCTCTTTTCATTTTTTTCTATTGATTTCTTTTTCAAGGAATATTGATAGATAAAAAAAAAAAAAAATATAATTCATGAGTTGACTCTTATACCTTACAGTTTGGATCATCCTAAAATAGGCTTTTTTACTTTTGGTCTTTTCTTCTTGGTCTTGTCCTCATGATCTTGATTCATATTATTACTTGAGTCATCTTATTTTTAAGTTGACATACTTAATTTGAATTTAGCCCTTGTACACATACACTTGTTAATTGTAATTCATGCATAAATTCTATTATAGTCCATATACATATATATATATATATATATCTATATATATATATATATATGATTAAGCCAAAATATATTTGTGATTTTCAAAATATGTGTTGTGAGTTAAGGCTAATGGCCGCCAATAATTTCCGCACTTTTTATGATGGAAAACATATTTTGGTTGTGTACATGTGTTTTTAATTTTTATATCTCTACCTAAATATAAATGCCTTAGTCAATATTACATTTTGACAAAAAAATTTACTTTATATATATATATATATATATATATATATATATATATATATATATATATATATATATAATTTAAGTAGACAATAAATATATTTAAAATGATACATGTATAGATAATATAGAAATATAATGACTAAAAGCTACTGTTATAATATGTCTAGATTCACTATTCAGTTCAACATGTTTTGATCCGATCTGAAATAGATAAGTTGTTAAATTTCTTTATTTGAAACTTTTTAAATGTGTCTAGGAATGTTTTGGTCGCATATGAGAGGCTGCATTTATTCTGAAGTAGGTCCTAAAAGTCTTTTTGCATGTCTGAAAAATATGAAGTTTTTCCCTTGGGGTGTTGTGGCATTGGTTTTAGCGACATTGCGACACCAGTACTATTAGATTTTTGGCAAATTAATTTGGCTCGGCGGCACTATTGGCAAAGTTGTGGGTTCTCTAAAGGAGCATCATGGATGGTGTTATGTGGCACCACAACGCCAGTTCAAATTTTAATATTTAAAATATTCAAATCCACTATTCCATCTACTCGATCTATTTGGGCAACCGACATTAGAGAGAGAAAGTACATTTTGAGTTGCTTCAGATCATTTTTTAGTTTGTGACCTAGCTTTGAAAGTTATTCGGATCGAGGAAGGTGATATTATGCATATCTCAATTTTTAAAAATGTAAAATTTTCTCAAATTTTTTGATTAAATTTATATTTTCGTAATAAAAAAATAAGGAAAACTTTACAAAAGTAAAACTTTTGTGTAACTTTCTATATGTTGTAGAGACATCAATTTTGAATATTTAGGGATTTTTTTTTTGGAAATTTTACACCTGATTTTTTAAATTTGTTTAATTATTGCAATAAAATGATTATATGCTTTAGTGTTTAAAAATAAAAATTATGAGGAAATAGGGTGAAATAGGAGAAAGTTTGTTTTAGTGCTTATAAGACATGTTCTAGTGATTGAAAGTCATGTTCTTGTATCTACAGACATGTTTTAGTGCCTATGTGAATGTTCTAGTGCTATAAGCACATTCTGTTTTTGTGATGGTCATGAGGAGTTATAAGAAGGAATTCTATTAGTTATTGCTTTGAGATATGAAGTATCTGTTTATTTACTTCCTTATAATAAAATTTAAATTTTTTTTATTGCAACTATGATTCGATTTAATACATTTATTATCTTGAAATACTTTTATTATTCAACTACTTATTATAATAAATAAATAATTTGAAAATTCAGATCAATTAAATTGTGGCTTGTTAAGCTGTGTTAGCTTACAGTTGTTTCACTTTCTTTTTTCAGGGTCTAAGAAAGGGAAGGAGTAAGTTGAATAGTGTTTTCAAGATCCGATCTAAGTTTGAATAGGTATTTCCTCTTTTAATTTTTGTACAGTCATGACTAGTCTACTATATTTTCTTTTTACTTTGGATGGTAGTTATGTACTATAATATAATTATTGTATATACATTTGAATGAGAAAATAAAAATTTTGTGGATGAGATTATTTACAATGTTGGATGTTATTAATAGCTCTGTGGTTTGTAGTTTATTTTAAAATTTGTATTAAAAAAATCTAAAAGGTTTCCAAAATTTAGATCTTTGGGTTTGCTTGTTGCAAGCAAATACGATAGGAGATGTTTAGTCTGTGGGTATTTTTGGGTTAGGTTGTGACAAGCCTTTTTGATATAAGAGCTATAGTTTTAGAAATTGATCATACAATAAAGCTATATGAATTGATCTATAAGTTACCTAAGGTGGTTTTGGGTTTGTCTTATCATTCATTTTATTTATTATGATATTTATGTATGTTCAATTATGTTGTGTGATTATGTATATATAAGGCTCTAATATGATAGATAGACAGAGAGTTAGTTAGGTAGCACCTATACCTAGCACTACTTTGACAGCCAGTTCTGATATGATTTCAAACTTTGGTAGTTTGATAACATAGTTAATGGGTGAAGCATAAAGTTGAGTTTCTACTGTTAGACCTAATGAGGTAGACTGACATAACCATATATTTTTGGGATTGAAGTCTCCGAGATTTGAGGCATTATGGAGCCAGGGCAATAGAAGACTGATTGAGAAAGCTAGAGAAAATGTTTGATGACATAACGTGTTCCACTGAGAGGTAGGTACTAATGACAATTTTTTATTAGATGGAAGAGCTGAGTACCTGTGGATGGGCTAGTAGGATGAAAAGTTCGAATGAAGGTCAAACTCCCTGATTAGTTGGAAAGAGATTTCATATGTGTTTTGAGTCTGATTTATACGACCTTTTGCATTATAATTGATGTAGGAGACTTTTTTAGACTAATTTAGGGAATCAGGACTATGATGCAGTACGATGATGAGTTTATTGCTTTAGCTAGACATGCTTCGTAGCTTATTAAAAATCTAGTGGAGAAGTGTTATAAGTTTCTAAGAGAACTTCAAGACAATATGAGGTAACTATTTACTTTATTTCACATTTTGTATTTATTTGAGCTGACTGAGCGAGCTAGTTTGATTGAGAATACTAATAGCTACTTATCAATGGTGGACTACTAGTAGAAAGAAATTTAGAGGTGAGACTTTCAGTGATAGTTTTTTTGGGAAAAAAGAATAGATTTGAACCTAGAGAGTCCAAAGAGGCGGGTAGTCTGTATCTTGTCAACTCCTAGTAAGGTTAATATTATTGGTTCTGGGAGCTTTATTAGTGGGGAATCTTTGTGTCAGAGTTATGGCCGATGTTGTGATGCCCCATAATCTAATATAGAAGAATTATTTATTTATCCTTTAAATAAACAACAATCAAAGCTATCTAAAATCATCTATAAATAATAAATAACAAAATAGATTCTATAATTTAAAACATCAATATACACATCTATATTTATTCTCAAAAATCATATACAATACTTAAGAATTATATAATCATATCATAATTATTCTATTCTGAGTATAAAAGAAAAATAAGAAAATAGAACTTGAAGAATCTTGACCAAACATACACTCATGTTCGCCTGCCTATTCCTGAAATTATTTAACAACATATAATAAGCTTAAAAGCCCAGCAAGTCACCAAAACTTACAACTGAATTCAAACTATGACAAATGAGCAATATGCAGTAGAAGAAAATATATAAATCATAGCAGCTACATTTATATGATCATTAATTCATTACAGAAATAGTAAAATTCATATGCAGTAGAAGAAAATATATAAATCATAAAAAATACAGTGTGAAAGCTAGTAAACGAGTATGAGTTTCAATAAAAATAGGATAAAGCATTAAATTAAAATATCAGTAAAGACTAGCAAAATCTTATTAATGCAATAAAGTTATATAAAAGTGTACACATGATATCTAATTATTATATATCAATATTAAATCAATATCTCAATCACAAGCTCAATATCTCAATCACATGCTCAATAAATCCTTTATATCATATGCTTAGTATTAATATAGTGAATTAATAGTATTAATATCTAAATCAATAACAACAACAATTCAGTGGTAGTGATAGTAGACTAATATAATAATAATAAATACATGCAGAAATAATAAATTCGTATAATAATAAGAATAATATTCCAAAATATGTATTTCAGTAATCACACTAAATAAGTAAGAAGTCCTGGTTATCACTGTATTTTTTAGTGTTTATATATGTATTAGTAAATTATTAGCTTCGTAAACAGAGTCATGACTCTTTGCCCGTTGACACAATAATAATCTCCTTATAACTCTTAATTAATGTATCACGTGAATTAGTAGAGGGTAACACTAAATCATAGTATTTAACGGAAAGCTTATCGACTCACCATCTTGTATAGGTAAATCAGTCTCTAACCAACAAGTCGACCAGTCTTTACTTATCATTTACATATATATTATTTTCATAATACTATAATAGTAAAAATAACCAGTTATTTCTCAAGTACATATTTATATCAATTTTTAATGCATTACAGTAAATAATGCATAATTGAACTTAATTAAAAAGATGTCAAAATGTCATAATGGTAGACAGTAAAAATTATATTAGACAAAAATATATTATTTCAAAAAATTACTAAATTATCATGGATCATGTAAAATAATATTTTAAGACTTTTATTGTAATACACCATTATTTTTAAAGGTTAAAATAAATTTATGGATAGACAAAAAATATTGTATTTTTAAAATCACCATGTGAAAAATCTCAAATAAATGCTCAAAATGTGTATAGTCTCAATCTTTATAACATACAAAAAGTTACGCGGTGAAAGATTTACCAATAAAAAATTATTCACATTTTTTTTATAATGAAAACACAAATTTGATAAAAAATATCAAAAATATAAAATCTTTGAGATCAGAAATTGGGAAAAGGTTAAATGAGACGAGTAATTTTTCCAACTGGCCTGACTGATGAAAATCGCTCACCAATCTCAAAAACTATGTTTTCTTTTTGTCTCTCTTATCTTTTTCTCTCTAATTTTACTCTTTCCATTCCATGTTAACTATTTGCTTAGGGAGAGAAAATAAGATTTAAAATTGTTATGCTTTTAGATATTATAATAAAATAATAATAATATAAATATAATATTTAATTAAATAATTCTTTAGTTTGAAATCCAAATAAATCATTTTAGGACTTCAAAACATACAAAAAATATCCATAAATTAAATCATTTTATTTAAAAAGTATCGGTAAAATCAGTTTGCAAAACGGACGCATGACAGTCCCGAAATCATTACTTGCACTGATAGGTATAAATTTCCGAAATCATTGATAGGTATAAATTTCTTATGAATTATCAATAGTGCCCAAAAATTATGAAAAAAAATTGAGTAATAAAATACTACAATTAAAATACTATGATGAAGATGAATCATAATTTGGAGATATAATGACTAAAAAAAATGACAAAAGTAAAAACATGGGCTATTACAATCTACCAATCTTAAGAAAATATTATCCTAGGCATTTCTCTTAAGAATTTGAGCATAAAATTGAGATAAACCAAATCTGTATAATCAAAACTCAAATAAAATCAAAATCAACTCAAAACTCATCAAAAATTATACAGTTATGCAGTTCATTCTTTCACATGCCATTTAATTATATATGCAAATAATGCATCTTAATCAACCCAATCTACCTAACTAATAATCAAATCCTATAGCTCTGATAACAATTAATTCTTCCATCAACTATGCTCTGATATCAATTATGATGTCCTATAATCTAATTTGAAAAAATTATTCATTTATCCTTTAAATAAGTAACAATCAGAGCTATCTAATATCATTTATCAATAATAAATAATAAAATAGATTCTATAATTTAAAACATTAATCTACATATATATATTCATTTTAAAAAATTATTACAATACTCAAGATCTATACAATCATATCATAACTATTTTATCCTGAGTACAAAAGAAAAATAATAAAAAAAAAGAATCTAAAGAATTCTAACCAACCTTACAACCCTATTCGCCTGCCCTAATCTGAAATCATTTAACCACATAATGAGCTTAAAAATCCTAGCAGGTCACCAAAATCTATAATTGTTTAAAGCACGAAAAATGAGCAATATGCATGTTAATTAACAATCAAATCATAACATTTATATTTATATGATCATTAAATTAGTACAAAAATAATAAAAAAATAGTAGTAGAACTATAAATCATAAAACACTATAGTACGAAAGCTAGTAAATTAGTAAACCAATATCAGTTTCAATCAAAATAAGATAAAACATTAAATAAAAACATTAGTAAAGACTATCAAAATCCTATCAATGCAATAAAATCATATAAAAATATATACATGATAACTAGTTATTCTATATCAACATTAAATCAATTTCTCAATCACAAGCTCAATATCACTTTCTCAGTATATCACATACTTAATATTAGAATATTGAATCAGTAGTATTAAATAGTATCAGTATCTAAATTAGTAATAATAATAATCTAGTGGCAAGAGAAGTAGAATAATACAATATTAATAAATTCATACAGTAACAATAAATATGTATAATAATAAGAATAATACTTCAAAACATATATTTTAGTAGTCACACTAAACATGTAAAAAGTTCTAACTATCACAATATTTTTTAGTGTTAGTATCAATATTAGTAAACTCTTGGCTCAATAAATAGAGTCATCACTCTTTGCCCATCGGCACAGTAATGATCTCCTTATAACTCTGATCAATCAGTGTATCACATTAATTAGTAGAGGTTAACACCAAATCAGAGTATTTAATGGAAAGCTCGTTGGCCCACCATCAAGTACAGGTCAATCAGTCTCCAACTAATGAGTCAACCAATCTTTATTTGTCTTTTACACACACATTATTATTATAGTATTATAACATTAATAGCAACTAGCTATTACTCAAGCATATTTTCACATCCATTTTCAATGCATTACAACAAATAATGCATAATTGATCTTAATTAAGAATATGCCAAATGTCATAATGGTAGAAAAAAATTCTATTAGGCAAAAATGTACATTTTTAAAAATTACGAAATTATCAAGTATTATGTAAAATAATATTTTAAGACTTTTATTGTACTACACCATTATTTTTAGAGGACAAAATAAATTTTTGAGTAGACAAAAATCATTATATTTTTAAAATCACTCGGTGAAAAATCTCAAACAAATACTCAAAATATACATAATCTCAATCTCTATAAGATACAAAAAGTTATGTGGTGAAGATTTTACTAATAAAAAAATATTCAAATTTTTTGTAACGAAAACACAATTTTTATCCAAAAAATGCCAAAAAACATTAAATCTTTAAAATAAAAAATAGGGTAATATTCCTTATAATGAGACGAGCCACTTTCCCAACTGGCCCGATTGACAAAAATCGCTCACCAGCCTCTAAAATTATGTTTTCTTTTTCTCTCTCTCTCTTATATTTTCTCTAATTTTACTCTTTCCATTCTCTGTTAACTGTTTGCTTAGGAAGAAAGAAAGGATTTAAATTTTTTTAATAATGCTTGTAGTTATTATAATAAAATAATAATATAACATAAATATAATATTTAGTTTAAATAATTCTTTAGTTTAAAATTTAAATAAATCATTTTAGGACTTAAACATTTATAAAAAATATTCATAAAATAAATCATTTTGTTTAAAAAATATCAATGAAATCGATTTGCAAAACGGACACGTGATGGTCCCGAAATCCTCACTTGCCCTGATAGGTGCAAATTTTTTAAAGATTTTCGATAGTGATAAAAAATTACAAAAAAAAATTGTGTAAGTAAAATACTACAATCAAAATATGGCAAAGATGAATTGCGATTTAGAGTTATAATGACTCCAGAAAAAAATTGACAAAGTCAAATTACGTGGTACTACAGATTTCATTTTGGTCAGTACTATCAGATGATAGGATGGTGCTTATATGTAGGCAAGTTGGACACATGATAACTAAGTGTCCACAAGATGTAGTTGACTAACGATCTGAGCTCATACTTGAGAATTATGTAAAACCGACAGGGATATTGAGGATAGTACCCTACATATATTTATTGAGAGATCTTTAGGTAGAGGTAACGATTCTATTTTTGTGGTGGTCTCGATAGTAGGGAGATCACTCCCAGGTTGGAGAGAGCATGGTGGTTTTGTTGTATCAGCTCTAGTTCAGCACGTGTATAATTTGTGATATTATGATAATTGTTAGAAAGTGGAAGTTTAGTTTAATTTTATTTTCTATTTTCGAGGTTGATATTATTTTGTGTATAGACTAGTTGAGCTGGTATGAGACTCATATTGATTGGTTGAAGAAGAGAGTCACTTTATTTTTAGGGAATGATAGTTTCTTTTCTAAGGAGTTAGAGATATTTTATCATGCTTGATATCTATTGTGAAAAGCAGATAGATTGTGAAAGAAGCTTTGTTTGATATTTCTAGCATTAGTTTGAGATAGTTGGGTGGATTATGATTCTATTTCTAATGTTTCGATAATATGGGAGCTTCTAAATATTTTCCTGAGTTAGTCAGCATGATTTTAGACAAAGATATTGAGTTTTGTATTGATATATTTCTGAGTATGGCCCTTATATCCAAAAATCCATATAGGATGACTGTTAAAGAGCTTCATGAGTTAAAAGTACAAGTTCAAGACTTAGTTTATAAGAGATTTATTCATCCTAGTGTGTCTCCATGGGGAGCACCTAAAGAAAAAAGATTGTATGATGCATATGTGCCTTGATTATAGGGAGTTGAACAAAGTATCTATCAAGAATAAGTACCCTCTACACCAGATTGATGATTTGTATGATTAACTTGCTGGATCTTCCATGTTCTCCAAGATCAATATATGACCTGGTTATCTGCAGGTGAATGTGAGAGAGACTGATGTGATAAAGACTATTTTCAATACTAGATATGGACATTATGATTTTTTAAGTGTGAGTTCTAGTTAAGGAGCATTTCATTTTTGAGGCACATAGTGAGCAACGTAGGTATTTCTTTAGTTCCTTAAAAGATTCAAGTTGTCATTAATTGGCCGAGACCTACTATTATATTTGAGGTGTGCATCTTTTAAGTATGGCTGGATATTACATAAAGTTTTGTGAAATAATTATTTTAGTTTTTTGTACCTTTGATGAGTCTGAGTCAAAAGTATGTTGCTTTTGTTTGGACACATGATTGTGAGTTTAGTTTTTAGAAATTGAAGCATTATATATGAGTATATTGTAAATCAAGTCAATAACGTGGGGGTTCTTTTCTGGTTATTACAACTTTTCAAACATATCAGCACAATCCATTTCATTAGACAAATAATGTTAGGTTAAATTTTATTTCAATTGAAACAAGTTGATTTTATGCAATGACATATTGATAATCATCACATTCAATTAAATTGTATTTGTGTAAGTACAAATTGCATACTTAACCTTTGAGGAGATTAAGGTTTCATTTGAGACAGTTTTCTTATTATTTTCTATAATAATTTTTAATACAAAATTTTTGAAAGCAACGGAGAAGTAATGACAAAAAATTATCCAAACAAAACTTACGAACATTTCTCCACCCTTGAGGTTTAAAGTAGTTGTTATGAAACACTACATAGGAGTGATTAGACATTAATCCAAACCAATAGATTAGGCCAAATCACATTAGTATAAACTTATGTGCATCTCTCTCAATAATAAATTTGTATTGAATGCACATTTATCATTATTATGCTTAAATAGTACATATCATTAAAATAAAAAAAAAATGATTTATGCTCTTAAGCTAACTAAACTACCCATTATGCTTCATAATTAAACCCTTATGCTCTTAAACAAAAAATAACATGTTATTCATTCTTATGCTGAAATTGAAAGAGATCCATTTAATATTAGAGATGTATATCAAAAGACAAAAATATAACATAATGAAATAATTAGTTAGTGAATCGATTATAATGGAGTCATTAGTTGACCAAAACTTATTAATAATTAGTTTATAGCTATTTTAATTTAAAATTTAGTTACATATTATTATTAAATTATGAAAAATGAGTAATAATAATTAATAATTTTCTACACATAATCGATGCTTCTAATAGCAATTTAAAATTTAAAATTTGCTAATAATTTAAGCTAAATTGAAGTCAAGCACATGCCCAAAAAAATTTGAGCCAGATTTATGCGCTCGGATGAATCTATGTTGAAAGTAGTTTATCTCAATCTTTAAAAGGAAAAATGCAAAACTTGTCATAAAAGGGCAATTCAATTTATTTTCTTCTGTATTAATTTGGCCATCTCCAACCAAAATACTCATTTTTCAGTCCAAAATATAATAATACTCTAAAATATATTAACTCATCATTAACCGAAATCAATTTCTTAACAAGAAAAATATTCTATTTATATTCTTTTTCAATTTATTTTTATATTTAATTTTAATCATATCTTTATATTCATCAATTAAACCTTCATATATTTTTTTTAACAAAAATAAATCTCTTTTAACCAAAAATATATTAAAATTATATAATTAAAAGCATAATATATTTGAAAAGAAAATTTAAAATACACCATTTTACCAAAAAAATTTACATTTTAATCACATAATTTAATTTTCAATCATTTTATAATATTTTTTTATTAAAAAAAAATCATCTGTGAACAATGAGACGTCAATATTGACATCCCACTGTCTACCTGACATGAAGGGTGTGTTTAAGCTAACGGATGGAACAAATGACAGACAGCTAATAAGTGTTAAGCATTCAGTTGGAGATCTTACCAGTTCAAATCCTAACTATGACAAAAGGGAGAAAAGAGATGATAAGCTACGCTCTGTGTAATTTCCTAAACTGTTCAAACCCTCATAATCATAATGATTGCATGGATATAATTTCATACAATTATCAATATATTATCCCAATTTACAATTCCGACACCGAATATCAATTCTCTTAAGCATAAAAACCTGCACCCTCGCAAGAAGAACCAGCAGCTCCATGGAAGTAATAATCTGATATAACAAATCGTAGATACAGCAAAAGACTCAATATTATAGGTTAGATAAGATTAACCCTACAATAAGACTACACAACAAAACATCTAGAAATCCAGTGATATCAAACCTTTACTTTTTTGGTAGATTCACAACCAGAAGCTGCCTCAACAGCTAATGGAAACTTAGCACTTTGTACCTGCTCCCAATATATGCACTAAATGCAAAATATTAAATGAAAGAAAAATATAAGACTACAAATATACACTCTAAGACAGATTTTGGCCATTAGAGACCGTTTCTAAGGGCAAATCATTGGCGCGGGACTGGCGGTGCGGCTGGAAGCTGCCCGTAGAATCCGATCCCAGAAGGAAAAAAGCCGCCGGTGGGTGGTTGCTGCTGAGGATGTTGTTGTTTTGGTTGGGGCGGCGTGGCCGGAGGTGGTGGTTGTGTTGGAGCATTTGGTCTTGTCATTCCTACTGATACATGTGAAGGAAAAGATGGAGGTGGCAGAGGACTACCATTATACCCAAATGGTACAGAATTCATCAGTACTCCACTGCTTTGCATATAAGTTTGAGGTTGCATTGATGGCGGGGGAGGGGCGGATGGCAGAGGTGGTGGTTGTGTTGAGAATGACTGTAATGGTTGAGTACTGTGTGATATTGGCTGAATGCTTGTGGAAGATGATTGCGGCAGTAAAAGAGGAAGAGAAGGAAGTTGATGTTGGTGTTGCTGTTGCTGTTGTTGTGTGATATGTCCGAAGAATTTACTGTTCATATCTGTAATGGACATTGGCTTCTCTAGCTTTGGTCTTTTGTCTGGAGGAAGCATGGGGTTACTAGAGGTGATGAATCCTGAGCTTTGGCTTCCATTCATCGAAGCAGCTTCTTCGGCGACTAAGGATGAGAGGATAGATGTGAGCACTTGTGCAGAAGAAGTGGACGCTGCAAGCTTTGCAGCAACTGCAGCAGCTGCCTTTTTGTGCTCATCCTCAACACTGGTTGTGGAATTCTTGGAAGATGTTATTGGCTGTTGGTTGTGTGATGGTAGCATGGGTGGTGTTACTAGTGAGGTCTCCACTTGCGGGGCCATCGGCACGGATGCCAAGTTAACAGATGCAGAAGGGACAATAGTGGTAGGTATTGATGCAAGCATCTGCCTCATGTTGATGGCATGCTCTGCTTCTTTTTGAGCAACCTGCATTTGTTGTTTGATCATCAGGCTTGATTAGAGTGTAAAGCAGTTGAAATAATGTCTGAAATATATTATATTATTAAAAAGACAAAACTTGAAGCAAGATATTAGCTAAGTCAGACATAAAGCGGCGGGATTTTCAAACATAAGCATCAAGAGAATTCAACAGAAATTTGTAAACACATAAAATAATAGACTGAACTCCCATATATATACATACATATATGTATATGTATATACATACATATATGTATATGTATATACATACATATATGTATATGTATATACATACATATATGTATATGTATATATATATATATATATACACAAATATATCAGAATTGTAAATCAATGTTTTAAAAGGCGAAATCGGGAATCGAGTCGTTTTTTCTAAGCGAGGCGAGGCGTAAGCCTCGAGGCGGATCGAGGTGTAAGCCTCAAAACGATTAAAATAAATTAATTTAAAATTATAAATAATGACAAAAAAATAACAAAATATTATGTCAACTATGAATTTGAAGATTTGTTTTAAGATAATATTACTGGAATACAAGATTTAAAATAAACTTACTTAAAAATAAAACATCCCCTTAGGATCAAGACCCAAAGCAAGCTCATCATCACTTTGATTGTCTTCAGAAGAATCTTCATAATTAATGTCAAAGTCATCCTCCAACTCTTTTTCATTTATAATATTTTTTTCCTTTATCTCCTATATCAGTTAATATTTCATTAGCTCTAAAATGAAATAATAGTAACATACAAAATAATTCATTATACTTAAGAATACCTTTAAATTTTTTTGAAGCTCCAATCTCACTTTATTTCTTTCTTTTATATACTTGGGTAGTTGCTTCATTGTCTTCTTCATTGACATGACTTTCTCCTTCTGCTTCAACTTCAGATACATCAGCATTCTTAGGAGTAACCCATTCATCATCATATTGTAACTCATCAACAAGCAAAGGGTCAATTTCATTCTCAATATTTTCTTGATTTTGCAATTTGAGATGTCTATCTTTCAGTTTTTTGTTAAACATAACATAAACTAGTTTGTTCATTCGATCTGCTGCCAATCGATTTCTTCTCTTTGTATAAATTTGATTGAAGATACTTCAATTACGCTCACATGCAGAAGCCGAACACGTTAGGCTAAGAACTTTAACTGCAAAAGTTTTTAACTCAGGAACATCATCTCCAAACTGAGCCCACCAACGTTCTACATGAAGAAAAACATAGTATTTTATGAATATTGGTTGAAGAAGAAGACTTGAATATAAATATTAACATTAAAATTATAAATACTCAAACTATAAACATACCAGGAGATCGTGTTTTGTAGCATGCTTGTGCTGCGCTAAATCCAAACATTCATTTCTTCAAATGAAAATCCTCAAGTTAATCATTCACTTTAAGGTAGTCTTCTTCAGAAATGAGTCTGTCCATACATGCATACAAACCAGTTTTCACCTCTTTGTCAACATGAAAATCCTTATCATAATGAAATTGGAGATTTAAATAGTACGCAGCAGCATGTAAGTGTTGGTGTAATTGTCGATCATACTTTTCATCTATAATATTCCATATTTCTTTGTAGGCACTTTCTTGACCTCCAAATTCTTTTGCAATATCTTCTTTAGCCCTATTCATTGCTTCATAAATAAATCCCATAGCCGGGGCCCTCTCACCATCAACCATTCTAAGCACCTTTACTAATGGTCATGTTGTCTTCAAAGCATAATTTGTACTGTGCCAAAATGAATCGTCTTTCATAACAATCTTTTTAGCTTGTTTTCCTTCTTGTTTTTTGGCCCATGAACTTCTATCTCACTCTTCAGAAACAAACATTGCTTCCAGAGATTATCTGAACTCCTTGAACTCTGCAATGTTAAATATGCAGTAGCAAATCTTGTAACAGTAGGTTTAATAATTTCCTTGTCAAAGAATTTTCTCATCAAGCTGAGTACCCAAGAATGATTGTATATAAACTTACTAACAAATTTGGCCTTCAATATGGTTAATTTATGTTGAGGCAACTGTCCCAACCTCTCAAGCATCAAGTCAATATAATGTGCAGCACAAGGAGTCCAGTAAAGGTGAGGCCTCTTCTCCATTAACATTCTTCCTGCAGCTTCGTATGCAGTTGCATTATCAATAACAACCTGAACTACTAAGGCATCTCTCACTTCCTCCACAACTTCATCCAACATTTCAAACAATAATTGAGCATCCTTTACAAAGCTTGAAGCATCTACTGATTTGAGAAAAACTGTTTCATATGGATTGATGACCAAAAAATTAATTATACTTCTATGTCGAATAGCTGACCAACCATCTGACATTATTGTCACTCCTATCTCAATCCAAGTCTTCTTAACATCATCCACCATTTTTAAGTTGTCTTAACCTCCTCATTCAGCATCCAAGTAAACATATCCCTTCTTTGCACCTTCGCCTGACACTTCAACTTGAGTTCCATATTTATATGCAGGATCTTTTCTTCTTGTGCCACTAGTCATGCTAACAATAGGACATAATTTAACAATTATTTGTACTACCAATAATAAAACAACATGAATACAAAAATATACCAGTCTATCGGGGGTCCAAGGGGGCTCTGCCCCCTGACGGGGTTCGACCTGTAATTCTGAAATTACAATAATTTTGAAATTCTGCTTGTTGTATATGCTCAATACCGAGCGTACCGAGCATATACTTGCTCGGTACCGAGCGGTACTGGCTTGGTACCGAGCATGTACCTAGCAGTACCGAGCATGTACCTAGCGGTACCGAGCATGTACTGAGCGGTACCGAGCTTGTACCTGCTCGGTACCGAGCTTGTACTGAGCAGACAAATGAAAGAAAGCCAAATCAGGAGTTATTCAAGCTTTTGTTACTGCACGTCAAAGTCAAGGCCATAACACCGCGTACCTGCTCTTCCGACCTAACCGATGCCTGAACATTTCCTGCACTCACAACTTCAGCTTTTTTTCTTTCCCTGCGCCGTCTCCTTCCGACTTCGTCTTCTACGCTCAAGGCTTCGTCTCCTTCCCTCACGGCTTTGCCTCTAGTTCGTCTTTCAATTCTCACAGGAAGCCCTAATCCTATACGCGAATACACGAACACGAATCGGCTGCGTCGTATTTACATATATACCGAAGAAAAAATTTCGAGGCGGTGCCTCATACTACCTCGAGGCGTTACGCTCTAATGCGTACGCCTCGTGCGAAAAAATCGTAGGCTTCGCTGGATGGTTCGAGGCGTAAGCCCAGATATGCATGACTTCTGCCTCGACTTGAGGCGCGACTCAATGCGAACGCCTCGTCCGCTTTTTTAATGGTTGCTGTAAATGCACTTAATCAAATCAAGCTCACTAGGCCACTTTGGCTTTTGGATCTCAACATCATTAAGGGCTACTCCACTTGATTCAATCACGACTCAATATGTCTATATGTATCATATAAATGGATAAGTTATAGATCATATCTTATTCCAAAGCCATATGAACATGTTATGATGATCCTATAAAACCTTATATCAAAACTCTAATCTCTCATTTCCCCCAATTATTGTCGACTCATATTTTCTCCCCCGCCCACAACACCAAATAAACACACCCATTCTAGAAGCAAAAAGCTCAATCACCCATGCCAGTGTACACTCCTATCCTTGAAGCTGCCATCACCACCACTAGAAGATTTCGGAACTTTATTCACGTTGAGACCTATTTGCTGGAGTAGAAGTTCCTCTGCATTAGCTTATACCTATGTGCAGAAATACAAGACAACTGAAAACAGAGAAACAGAGAAGCAAGAAGAAGAAGATAAGCAAAAGAAGAAAGGGCAGGGTTAAGAGACTACAAAGAAGAAAAAATGCCATTATATTTTCAAGCTAGTAGTAAGTTAGGAAAACAAATTGAAGGACACACGGAAAATAGCTAATGGAGGGAAAGGCTACCAACGCTGGATCATTCCTCAATCAATCTGCATTGCTACGTGGTAGCTTGTGTCCTCCTGATGCGGGCAAACAAGCCTGATTTTTTTTTGAAGGTTACTTGAATCATTATAGATTCATTAGGCCACAAATTTATTTTGATTCTTTTCAGGCTTATTTTAGCCTATTATTTTAGCCTATCATTAAGGCTGTTAGTTGGCTCTTAACGATCCTATCACATAAATGGGATTATTAAGAAGAAATTACATTGATCTACTGTATTATAAATGAAAGTTTCCCTTTTCCATGGATGTGAAGTTCTTGATCAAGTATGAGACATAAAGCCCTTCTAGGATGTAATGTCCTAGTTCAAGCACAAAGGTTGTGATTAAGTTTTCTTAATCATTGTTATTTAGTTTAATCCAACTATTCCTATTTTCTGACTTATGTATTGTCTTTACTAATTCTTTCATGGATCGTTTTTACCTTAAAATTTGAGCTAATTAAGTTTAATTAGTTAGTTAAGCCATAATTTGGATTAATTTGAGGCCAGGCATTGAACTTGGTTTCATTTAAATAGGTGAAGAACCCAGTAAATTTAAGAATGAGCTTAATTGAACATACAAAACATTAATCTCATGCATCCAATTGAGAACAAATGCCACTTAATTAATTGCGTTTTGTAGAAAACTATAACAATATGAAAAATTATTTTAAATTTTATTGCTTGAATCAATACAAAGTGTGAAGAATATAAGCACTAATTCAAAAATAAATCAAAGTTGTTTACAAAAAAGGAAAACAAAGCACCCAAGACGAGGCCACAACTAGAAGTGAAAGAGTAGACACACGGAGTGCGATCTAAAGATCATATATAAGAGGACCAATCTAATGGTTAGAACTTAGAACTCTTAATCCGTATCAAAGTTCCCTACAAAGATTGGTTGACTATGATTCCCAAATCAATTAATTTTTTATACTATCACATATCTACTCTTTTCATTCTTTATCTGCATCCAATTTTTGACATAGTTTAGTTAGGGTTTCACAAGATATACAATCAATCATTTTTATTTTTTTCGATAAAGCTATAATATATTTTTGTTGAGAGATGAATACTCTTTAATCTGCTTGAGCAACTTCTATTCCCAAGAAATATTATAATTTTCCCAACTCTTTGATCTTGAATTCCTTAACATATTTTTTTCAAAGAGACTCATTTTCTCTTTTATCATCAGCTGTGACAATTATATCAATAACACATATGATAAAAATTGAGATTATACCATCAGTGGAATGTTTATGAAGAGCGTATGATCTCCTAGGCTTTATTTGTACTCATCTTCATTCATAGATTTAGTAAATCAATCAAACCAAGCTCTTGGAAATTATTTAAAGTCAGTACAAAGCATAAGAGTCAAATTTCTTGATAGCCAATTCTATATGATTGAATATTCATTTAACAACCAATCTTCCTTACTATGTTTTAAGCTTTCATCTACTTTACATTTTACTAAATAATTCAGTTGCATCCCACTGATTCTTCTATTTTAGTAATTCAATAATTGTCAGTGTGATTTTTCTTCAGAGCATTTCTCTCTTCTCATATAGCATCTTTCTAATTCTTGTTTTCAAAATACCTTGAACAAAGATTGTGATTTTGAGATAAAATTACAATTGATGTATATAAGAAAGGCTTTAAAGGTAGGAGATAAATTTTGAAAAGATATGTGCTACGAGATGAGATATAAAGAAAAACGTGTAATGATGGGCTGATCATTGTTAATTGATAAAGGTTTTGAGGGCATTTTTTTATATAAAGAGTTCCCTTTTGAGATGTACTTTCAACACGATCATCATTAGGTTGACCTTGAAGTCAATTAAATTATTTATGTTTGCAATATCAAAATTAAATTTTGAAAATGGATCCTTTCAATTGAGATTTTCTTTCAACATCGTTATTTTCAGGGTGATGTTGAAGTCACTTGAATTATTTATATTTGCAACATGAAAATTTAATTTTAAAAATGAACTCCAATTGAAAATCCACCCAACAAACTAGACCACTTCAAGTGATTTTTTAGAGAGGGGTCCTCATGCCTTCTCACTGTGAAGCCCATGATCTATTTCATCTAGCCATATAAGTAATGAAACTGAACCGTAGCTGCACTTCTAGTGGGTTGGTCTATAGGGATTAGCAAGTCATGGTTAGGTGTACCAAGCTTGTGCTAATTAGAGAGCCTTTGTCCCTGAAGGCTTCAGCGACTTGCCATTGCACCAATTGATGTGGTGGATGACATGGCACGCAAGATGCTGAGTGATGAGCGACTGGGTGGGTGTCATGGCGGGGCATGAGTAGCTAACACCCCTAGCAACTGGGCTTGGCTTAAAAAAGGATAATCTGCATTATCACCGTGAGAGTCGTGGGAGAAATGAAAAAAGTTGCATTAGACTTACGAGTTAGGAGTTTTGAGAAGGAGGAGCTCTCCATCTCAAATCTCTCTGTTAGAAGTCACCTCGGAGCTCATTCTATTGGTAAAGCCGCTAGCAATTTTTTCACCAGATCTAGTCGACGATTGCTGGATCGCGCTTGCTCTAAACCAAAGTTCCCCATCTCTAACGAGAAAGCATTGTGAGTTTTTCTTTTAGAAAATTTTGTGTGAGTTAGATCAAAATTATTTTGTGAAGTATAATTTTTTTTTTAATTTTTTGGAAAATATTTATGCGAGTTGATTATTATGGAGAATATTTATGTAATAATAAAGAATTGATTAATTTAAATTTTTTCTTAAATGTTTAAATGAGTTTTTAGTAGTTGTTAAAAGTTCAATAAATTTTTTTTGGCATTTTTTACTTGATTAACTACAGCAGCAACAACAACAATATCAAGTCTTTATTCAGCTGTGGGGTCAGCTACATGAATCTTTTTTCTCCCTTGTGTCATTTTAAGAGTCAAATTTTCATTTAAATCTAATAAAGAAAGATCATTTCTAATATTTTCTAATCAAGTCTTTTTAGGTCTACCTCTACCTTTTTTAGCATAAGCTAAATCTAATACATCTACTCTTCTAATCGGAACATCGAAAGATTGCCGTTTTATGCGACCAAGCCATCTAAGGCGACTCTCTCTATTCTTATCAGCCACTGGTGCTACTCCAAACTTTTCATGTATGTGCTCATTATGTATCCTATCTCTAAGAGTAAAGCCACTCATCCACCTAAGCATCCTCATCTCTGCAACACTTAATATTATGCTTCTCTTTTAACGGCCAACATTCTTCACCATAAAGCATTGCAGGTCTCACCATCATCTTATAGAACTTTCCCTTAAGTTTGAGTGGTACTTTTCTATCACACAACAAGCCTGATGCATTACTCCACTTCAACCAACCAATTTGAATTTTATTAATAATATTCCATCTATTTCACCATCACTCTGGACAATAGACCCAATATATCTAAAATGTGTACTATTATTAATGACTTCGTTTAAAGTCACAAATCCCCCACTAGATCTATTACTACTAATATTACACTCCATGTATTTTATTTTAGATCTACTCGAATGAAAACCTTTAGACTCTAAGGTTGACCTCCATAATTCAAGTTTTTCTTCAACTCCCTCTCTAATCAATAAAAAGAGTATCATCAACAAAAAGCATACACCAAGGTACATCCTCTTGCAAATGTCTAGTAAGAACATCCATGACTAAAGCAAAAAGTTACAAGCTTAAGGCTGATCCTTAATATAATCCAACTGCAATAGGAAAATACTTTGTCAAACCACCTAGTGTTTGAGCACAAGTAGCAACTCCTGCATGCATATCTTTAATGACTTGAATATAAGTATTATTAACCCCTTTCTTTTCTAGAACTCTCCATATCACTTCTCTTGGAGATTTATAATATACTTTTTCTAAATCAATAAAAATCATATGTAGATCCTCCTTATTCTTTTTATACTTCTCCATCAAACATCTCAATAAATGTATAGCTTCTATAGTAGACCTACCCAACATGAATCCAAATTGATTTTGAGAAACATTAGTATCATGATGTAACCTATGCTCCATAATTCTCTCCCATAGTTTTAAAGTATGTTAGATCAACTTAATTCCTTTATAATTTGCACAATCTTGTGCATCACCTTTATTCTTAAAAATAGGGAACAACACACTCATCAAGAACTTGAGCTGAGGCGGAATTTGAATCGTAGGGCAAAGAGTCTCTGATTCACTGAATCGTAGGGCAAAGAGTCTCTGATTCCATCTTAGTGGAAGAGGAAGATGATCCAGCCCTGAGATTAAATATAGCGAAATCACATTAAATAATGTGCACACCATTAACCTATTCATTACATTGTTTGTCCATTTTCGACCCACAAATTCAGTCAAAACGACATAAAAATCTTTCTTTTACAACATGAAATGTCTTTCTTCTATTTCACTGTACATTTTACGTTAACATCAGAATATAATTAAACCAACCAACTATTCTACTTCGGAAACTAAAGAGAATGAATCACCAACTCCTCTAAAAGAACTACAACACCTTAAACTCCTCGTCTATATCGTCATCATCTTCACCATCATCATTCTTACAAGACAAGTGATTACTATACTGTCGAACTACTAAAACTGAACCAACCCCCATAAAATCACAGGAAGCCAATAGATCTCCTACTGACCCCAACTCTGGACATTCCAACCACTGATTCATCCCTCTAGTTAATGGCGACACTCTATCCCTCCCTCTCCCCACAATAAACAAAGAGTACATGTTATCCATGGCGCATATCACCGCCACTGTCTCTGCAGCATTTCTTACATATTTCTCCACGTACATTGCCCGCCCAGTCGACATGGACCTGCTCATGAACGTAGACATGAAGGCTTCATCGGCCTCCATTTCTCTTTCATGGTTAGAGATGGCAACGAGAACTTCCTTATCGTCATTTGCTGCAGCCATCTCTAATCCTGCATCGTGTTCAGCTCTTGATTCTGGGAGGAAGCGGATGACTGTGAGGACAACGGAAGGGTGGAGGGCGAGTCGCATTCCGACGGCGAGGGCCTCGCGATCGTCGGCGCCGCCGAAGAAGAGGACGGCCACCTGGTGCATGGGTTGGTGGGGGTTAGGCCCATTCGTTGGGGTGCGGCCACCAACGCTGCCGTCGAGGCCTCGGTCGACCAGCACTCCCACTGTGCAAGGTATTCGTTTCATCACTCGTTCATTCAACTGTTGCACTGCAATCTTCCCTACCTGCATGCGTTAAAATACTTTAACAAGTTATATATAAGAGCAATATGATAGGAGAGGTTCATATCTTTTTATAGAGAAATAATGTTAAACATCCGTGTAAAAGCATAAAGTGAGATTTAGGCTTCGTTTGGGACGGCTTTTTTATTGCTTTATAAAACGGAGTTTTAGTACAAAATTTTTTCTAAGGTTTCATTTGAGATATATTTCTTACAACTTTCTAAAGCTATTTTTTAATTTAAAAAATTTTTAAACTATAAATTTTGTACTAAAAAGTTGCTTTAAGAAGCAGTAAGAAAGAAAATTTAAGATTTTATTTGAGATAACTTTCTTACTACTTTATAAAGTTATTGTATAAAGTAAATTTTTTTTAAATTGTTATAGAAAATAGTTTCCTAGCATAATTTTTTTTAAAGCAGCAATAATGGCCAAAATAAAATTCACATAAATTAATTTGAAGTTCATTTGATTTAGACAGTTAAATCACGTGTAGTTGTCATGAGATATAATTTTATTATACTTAGGCTTAGTTTGGGATGACTTTCTTATTGCTTTTTAAAACATATTTCTAGTTCAAAAGTTTTTTAAATTAAAATTTTTGTATAAAAAAATATTTTAAGACAAACTTTAGGATTAAAAATGACTAAAAGCACTTTCAGCTTTTTAAAAAATTGATTAAAAATAGCTTTTTTTTTTTTGCTATAGTAAAGAAAAGAATGTGGTAGCCAGAGAACTATGATTTACCTGCATCCTTCCATCCACCCTCTGGTGCTTATGAAATGGCATGAGCACCAACGACGCCCTGACATCCACCGTCGCATTATACACGTCCTCCTGCATCGTCTCCATCGCCGACACCACCGTCACCTGCCGGAGCCCTATGCCAGTCTCAATACTGAACACGTCGGCAGCAGCAGTGATAATCCGCGCATCATCGCCCCCGTGCTCCCACCCGCCGTCATCCTCGACGTCGTGCTGGTGGTACAATACGTAGGAGGCGGCGCCGGCGGTGAGCTCCACGAGGTGGATTAGGTAGGCTGCCAGGGGGGATTCCGGTGCGCCGCCGCCGCATATCTCAACGAGGTTGAGCATTGTGGGCACGTCGCGGGGGCCGTGGATGCAGGTGAGTATGCGGAGCTCTGCACCTAGGGGATGATGGTGCAGGTAGGCACCGCGGTAGCGGAGGGAGCTGCGTTCTAAGCGGATGACGAAGGCGGCGGCGGGGCCAGCGGCGAGGGTGGCCATGAGCACGGTAACTAGGAGGACTTTCTGGGCTTCTTCTCCCCATATCTACGTGGGGTTTCACAATAGAGATTGCCACGTTAGAGAAATTACAATTTTAATGCTATAATCAATTTTTTTAAAGAAAGAAAACTGATTATAAAGTTACAATTATGATTAATTTTAATCATATGTCTACTTCTTAAATGAGACTATATTGTACTATTAGGGAGTGCAGGCCAAGATATCTCCTTCCCTCAAGTGGTTTGGTGCTTTTTAGATTTGTTTTAGAATAAAAAGCGGATAATAAATTTTTATGATGGCCGGATCTTATTTTTGGAGACAGAATGTTATATACGTGTGAAAATGTTGGAGCAGTTCTAACTATAGGAAAATTGATTGGTACTGGCGGACAAAATTAGCTGGTAAAATTTAGTTTCCGGCAAAAATTATCTGACAGTAATTCGCACGTCAGAAATTTTATTCCGTCAAAAACTGTAACTAAGACGTCATTTTCCTGAAAAGAATTCCGGTGTTTTATCCTCCAGAATTTCCGGCGGAAATTTTCCGCCATAAACGCCGGCGGACTAATTAGTCCGCCGGATGGTTTCGACGGACAATTTCCGATGTGCAAAACCTATTGTAAATGAACTCTAATATTAGCACTAGGAACATACTCTAGTCTTCTAAAAAAATAATTAACTAGTAGATATTGGATAGATTATTACGTGCGGAGTCCAAACGTTCGGATTGTGATGCAGACATTATGCACAAATAGTATGTACAATATTATACATATTATTTATACACAGTATGTACAGTATGTACATCACAATCTGAACTGAAATTTCTCTAGATATCGAGTAGTCTCACCTCTGCCTCTCTTGCTAAAGAAACAAGAACAAGATCCACATGCCCTTTGATATTGAGAAGAAAGCCAAGCACAATTCCCTCATACACTGCCATTCCAAGGTACCTTGTAGCCGCAAGCGTTCCCACCACCTTCGCAGCAATATTCAGCACCACCATCACAACCACCGCTCCCATCATCCCACCACTAATACCGCTCATATCAGTACTAATCCCCGCAAATCCAAAAAATATCGGAAGAACAAACTTGTTAATCGGATAACTAAGCTTATCCACCAACGTCCTCACTGTACAGCCTTCCCTCGGCATTACTAATCCCAACATGAAGCACGCCATAGTACTGTTATACCCCATCATCTCCATCATCACTGCCACTATGAACACAAAGAGCAGTAATCCCACCATCTCCAAATGTCTGATGTGTCTTCTTCCTTCATTACGCTTGTTCATCCATCGAACCAGTGGCTTTAAAACCCAGGCTGAAATGGTCAGCATTAGAAGCGCTGTTAACCCACCTATAAGCTTCTGCGTTTGGGTTCTTTGGTTGTATGGGCCGGGACTGGTCGTGGTGGCGACGGCGAGGACGAGAAGGCAAGCCATGTCGTTGAGAAGGGATGATGATACGGCGAGGCGGCCGAGGTCTGAGGTGGCGAGCTTTAGTTCGGTGCACATGCGGATGACGATAGTGGAGGAGGTATTGGTGTAGAGGAGGGCGAGGATAAGGAGAAAGAGGAGTGGGTTGCCATTGGGGCCGGTGGCCCGGTAGATGATGGTGGAGGAGGAGATGGCGGCTATGAAGCAGGAGACGGCGGAGCCGGTTGTGATGATGATGGAGCGGCGGACGGAGCGGAGGAGGAAGGGGATGTCCATTTCTAATCCTACTAAGAGCATGAAGAACATGCGACCTGTTATGGCTATTGATCCCATGAGTTTGGTGTTGCTGCTGCCGAATGCGAATAACTCGCGCAATATTTTTATCTTTGATGTCATTGTTGGTCCCATCATCATTCCTGTCTGTTTAAAATAAAATCCATGTTGATCAGAATATCAGTAGTAAAGCTATGATTTTTTGAGAATTGAAGAATGAAAAAAAGACAACATACGAATATTTGGGAGATGACAGCAGGTTGGCCAATGCGATGGAAGATTGCTCGGTGAAGAAGGTGGGACAAGATGATGAGAGCTGCGCACTCGACGAGGATTCTCATCATGCCGGCCTCAAACGAGTTGCTGCAAAGACCAGTAAACTTGGCCAGAGGATTGTGCGCGTCCGCCGGAGTTACTGGTATCGTCGTCGCCATTGTTGCAGATGATTTAATGCTTAAATAGTTGAAGACCGAAGATGAAGAGGTAAGGGATTTTTTTTCCAATCTTCTAATTCATATCGCCATTGTTTTAGTTACCACCATGATTGGTGTCTCTGCTGCAGTTCGGTGATTATCTTTCCTTCTTCATTAAGTGGAGGTTTTTTTATTTGTTGGGGAAGATAATGGTGTTTGTTTATTCGGTTTGGTATGGTGGGATGAGCGAATTTCAATCTCTGATAACTGTTGTGTGAAAGGTTTTTAATTAGCAGTTTGGTTTGTTCAGTGATCTTCATTTTACCTGCTCCTCCAGGAGCAGCTTAGGAGCAGATTAGTAACCGGTTTTATAAAGACGAACGTCGAAAAGCAAAATAAAATGAATTAAAATAGGCGGATTTACGTAAAATTTTTATGCATTTATATATTTAATATATAAATCTTTATATATATATATATATATATATATATATATATATATATATATATATATATATATATATATATATATAATTGTTAATGATTTTTTATATGATTTAAAATTTTTAATATTATATAACAATTTTAAATATTAAATATGTGAATACATTAAAATTATGATAATTTTAAAAAGGGATTTTTACATACATAACACCTTAAACTATAGTATATGCATACTTAACATCTAAACATTAGTATTTACTTATATACTACCTACAAACTCTTCTCCTCATATATATCACCATTATGTTACATCCCTTTAAAGCCACACCCCCAAAACATTCTTCTCCGCGGTCACCTCACATCTTCTTTGCTCGGAATTTGCCACTCTGCCACTTGAAACTTGCCTTAGGTCAGAAAGTTTTGGTTTTTTATTTTCTCTATCTTGTCGTCACTCGAGATCGGCTTGTTTGGTTTTTGTCTTTCCCATTCGATCTTGATGTTCAATTTTTGTCTGCTCCATTTATTTGTTACAACAGTTGTTTTGTTTTCATCAGCCCTGTTGATGTTCGATTTTTCTTTCGCTCGAGATTCAGTTTGACAAAGGAGTTTTCACTACAGGAAAATCAGGGATTACTAGCGGCCTTTACCGACGGTCCTATAATTGCTGGAATTACCGGCGGTTAAACTGGTTGTCTGACCACCGATATTTTTCGGTGGTGTATCTGACAGTTTTTAATAATACACCATCAAAATTAGCAGCAGTATAATAACCCCTAGCTAGGCCTACGATATTTTGATTTCTAGGCACCGTTACCGATGGCCATGCCGCCGGGTTTAAATCGTCGGAAAACTACCGAAAATTGCCATAATATTGGCCAAACCGAGCATTCCTTTTCATTTCTTTGTGTATCCGCCTGAAAGAAGCTCGCTCGTGATCGCGCCTCTAACTACCTCAGCAGAAATCCGGTCGCCGACACCCTCTCTACAGCCGACGATCTCGCCCTCACTTCGGCCGCCGATCAAGCCCGCATTCTATCGCCAAAAGCTGTCGATCGACAATGCACCAAACCGAAGGTTTGCATTTTCAAAACTGTTGGAGAGATTTATGGAGCATAGATTGCCGCGTGATGCTAATGTTTTGCAAAATCAATTTGGATTCATGCAAAGTAGCTCAACTATGGAAGCTATGTATTTTTTTTTATTATGTTATAGAAAAGAAAGGGATTATAATGCTTATATTCATGCCATTAAGAATATGTATGCAAGAGTTATTACTTATTGGATTATATAAAAGAAATGAGTTAATAATGTTTATATTCATGTCATTAAGGATATGTATGCAAGAGTTATTACTTGTTAGATTATAGAAAAGAAAGGGGTTGATAATGCTTATATTCATGTCATTAAGGATATGTATGTAAGAGTTATTACTTGTTGGATTATGTCAAGGATCGGCCTTAAGTCCATATCTTTTTTGCTTTAGTCATGGATGTTCTCACTAGAAATTTGCAAGAGGTTGTACCTTGGTGTATATTTATTGTTGAAGATATTTTTTTTCGTTAGAGTATATATTTTAAATAATAGTTATTGCAGAGAGATTACGACCATAAGTGATCAAGTCATTAATAAGAGTATATATTTTAAATATATTTGGCCTATTGTTTTGAGTGATGGTGAAATAGATAGGATTTTTATTAGTAGAATTCAAGTTGGATGGTTAAAGTGAAGGAATGTTTTGGACTTGTTGTGTGATAGAAATGTACCCATTAAACTTAAGGGAAAATTCTATAAGAGGGTGGTTAGAACTGCAATGCTTAAATATCTTGTTCAAATGTAGGTATCAAATCTTAAACTATTGTTGGATAGTTGGTGAATGCATTTCAATTCAAGTAAAACACACTTGTTCAGGCTACATATATTCTAATAATTGATTTCAAAACTATGTAGGGAACGTTTGCTTTAACATCCAAATGATAATCCAAGAAGAGAGATATTGGAAGTATAACAGATTATTACTGGGTCGAAGAGGATTGACAGATGAATTTATACAGGGAATTGAGACTTTTATTCAAGTTGCATCTCAACTACATTCCTTTAAGTTCGATAGAATATTTAGATGTCCATATTCGAAGCACAAAAATCAAGCATTCCTCAAGCCCGATGATGTGAAGGTCGATTTATATCGTAGGGGATTTATTCCAGACTATTAGAGTTAGACCTCATATGGTAAGTACGAGCCACATAAAGATACTCATGCTGGTATATACATAGCTTTTGAAATTTTTGATGAAGATCAAATGACTAGACTGTATGAAGAACTTATTTTTGATGTAACAAATTATTATTTAAGGGCTAGTGTAGAAGAGCCACCAAATGCAGAAATAAAAAAAATTCTTTAGGTTGCAAAACTCATTCAAAAATATCGATTGCAGTGAGGATGCTAAGTATCAAAATTGAATATAATATTTCTCGTGATAGTCTCAATGACTTCATTGGTCTTCTCAAGGAAATAAATCCAACGAATGATTTAATTCATTTAGATTTATAAAGAACGAAGAAATTATTAATCAATTTAGGTCTCACTGCTACAAAAATTGATTATTGTATCAATGAATGTATGTTATACTACAAAGATGATGCAATAAAAGTTTATTATCACACATGCAATGCACTTTAGTTTAAACCAAACTCGAAAAAAATAAGATTGCCAAAAGAAAGATATTCCATATTCCCGTTTATTTTATTTACCGGTCATTCCAAGATTTCATCGGTTCTATGCATCAATGAGTTCAGCATGTCATATGAAATGACATAAAGGAAAATTAGTAAAAAGTGGTATTCTTTCTCATCCACTAAGTGCTGAAGCGTGAAAATATTTTGATCAAACATATACTTCATTTTCTACTGAGCCACACAACATAAGATTGTGATTATAGCTGATGATTTTATTCTATATAGTCAAACAGCTTCACTATACTCTTGTTGGCCAATTATACTAATATCATACAACCTTCTACCAAAGATGTATATGACTAACCCGTACAAGTTCTTAACAGTTATAATACCTTGACCACATAATCCAAAAGTAAAAATTAATATTTTTTTTGCAACCATTAATTGATGATCTCAAGTTATTATGGGAAGGTGTCTTGATATATGACATCTCAACCAAACAAAATATTCTCCTTCGAGTTACATTGCTTTTCAAACACTGCCATTGCCAGGTCCCAAGTCCTGGATGAGAAAAGTGGAGGGTTGCGTTAGGTAGTCGACAGCCAGCGTAAAACTTGTCGAACAAAAAGGGCATGAATCTTTTAAGAAATTGCGTTAATACTAGGGCGTCCCCTGGAAGCGACGCGTTGTATGGCCTGAATACAGTGACAAGTGTGCAAGGGCCGCTGCACCAGCGCCCGGGTGCAGTGCTAAATTGGCAAGGGTTCCCACATCAAGGATGGATGTGGGCAAAGAAGCTAGTCCATGAAACTAAAATTAGGATAGGAACTTGGAAAATAGATTCCCTTACAGGAAAATTAATGGAATTAATAGATATTATGATTCATAGGAAGTTAAATATTTTGTACATTCAGGAAACTAAATGGGTTGGTGAGAAGGCTAAGGAAATTGATAGTTTAGGATTTAAATTTTGGTATTCGGGTAGGAGTCGTACTAGAAATGGTGTAGGTGTTATTATAGATAAGAGTTTAAAGGATAATGTTATAAAAATTAATAGGATTGGAGATAGAATTATAGTTTTAAAGATTATTATTGATGATAAGATTATTAATATTATAAGTGCTTATGCTCCTCAAGTAGGTTTGAATATGAGTTCTAAATTAAATTTTTGGAATGACTTAGAAGAATTAATACAAAAGATACCTCTTGAAGAAAGAGTTTTGATTGGAGGAGATTTAAATGGACATGTTGGTAGAGAAGTAGATGATTTTAAAAGCATTCATGGTGGCCATGGATTTGGAATGACGAATGAAGGTGGTAAGACCATATTGGATTTTTGTTTAGCTTATGATTTTTCAATTGTTAATACCTTATTTAAGAAAAGAAATGAGCATCTCATCACTTATAAAAATGGATATAGTACAACATAGATTGATTATTTTCTTATTAGAAAACTAAATCGTTTAGATTGCAAAGATTGTAAAGTTATTCCAAGTAAAAATTTATGTACCCAATATCGATTATTAGTTTTAGACTTTAAGATAAAGGGGCATAAAATAAAAAATAAAGTAAAACAATTTTCTAGGATTAGATGGGGGCATTTAAAGAATATTAACAAAAATATTTTTGGAAATAAGATATTAGATCTTAAGATTTTGTCTGTGCATGAGGATGC
The DNA here is from genome assembly GCA_022539455.1 of Dendrobium nobile. Lineage (NCBI taxonomy): Eukaryota > Viridiplantae > Streptophyta > Magnoliopsida > Asparagales > Orchidaceae > Dendrobium > Dendrobium nobile. The sequence continues at coordinate 22,018,660 of CM039723.1, forward strand.
TAATATTATGTGGGAAAAAGTGGCTAGTGATATTAAGAATATTGCAAAAGATATCCTTGGAGTATCAAAGGGAAAAGCTCCTAATAGTAAAAGTTGTTGGTGGTGGAATCCAAATGTGCAAGAAAAGATTAAAAATAAGAAGCTTTGTTATAAAAATTGGTTTAATTTTAAAAATTCTGATAATTGGGAAATATATAAAGTGGCTCGTAAGGATGCTAAGAAAGCAATATGCGATGCAAAGACATTAGCTTTTAGTGATTTATATAATAAATTAGATACTAAAGAGGGAGAAAGATATATGTATAAGTTAGCCAAACAAAGAGATAGGAGTAGTAAGGATTTAGTTCAAGTGAAGTGTATTAAAGATGAAGATCAAAAAATACTTTTCTTAGAAGATGATATTCAACAAAGATGGATGAGATATTTTGCTAAACTTTTTAATGAAGATTGTGAATATAAGATTGACTATAATGACCTTAGCACCCTAAATGAAAATAAAGATTTCTATTTTTATCGGCGTATTAGTAAAACTGAAGTTAGAGAGGCTTTAAAGAAAATGAAGGGTGGAAAAGCTGTTGGACCTGATGATATTCCAATAGAGGTGTGAAAATGCTTAGGAGATGAAGGAATTTCATGGCTTATTAAACTTTTTAATACTATTTTGAAGACTAAAAAGATGCCAGATGAGTGGAGAATGAGTGTGTTAATTCCTATTTTTAAGAATAAAGGTAATGCACAAGATTGTGCAAATTATAGAGGTATTAAGTTAATGTGTCATACTTTAAAACTTCAGGAGCGAGTTATGGAGCATAGGTTGCGGCGTGATACTAATGTTTCTCATAATCAATTTGGATTCATGCTGGGTAGGTCGACTATGGAAGCCATACATTTATTAAGAGGTTTGATGGAGAAATATAGAGAAAATAAGGAGGATCTACATATGATATTTATTGATTTAGAAAAAGCATATGATAAAGTTCCAAGAGAAGTGCTATGGAGAGTTCTTGAAAAGAAAGGAGTCAATAATGCTTATATTCAAATCATTAAAGATATGTATGCAGGAGCTATTACTTGTGTTCAAACACAAGGTGGATTGACCAAGTATTTCCCTATTTCGGTTGGGTTACATCAAGGATCAGCCTTAAGCCCATATCTTTTTGCTTTAGTCATGGATGTTCTCACTAGACATTTGCAAGAGGATGTACCTTGGTATATGCTTTTTGCTGATGATATTCTTCTTGTTGATAAGACTAGAGAGGGAGTTGAAGGTAAACTTGAATTATGGAGGTCAACCTTAGAGTCTAAAGGTTTTCGCTTGAGTAGATCTAAAACGGAAGGAGAATAATTTTAGTAGTAATAGATCTAGTGAGGGGATTGTGACTTTGGGCAATCAAGTCATTAATAAGAGTACACGTTTTAGATATCTTGGATCTATTGTTCAGAGTGATGGTGAAATAGATGGGGATATTATCAACAGAATTCAAGTTGGATGGTTGAAGTGGAGGAATGCATCGGGCTTGTTATGTGATAGAAATGTACCCCTCAAACTTAAGGGAAAATTCTATAAGATGGTAGTGAGGTCTGCAATGCTTTATGGTGCCGAATGTTGGCCATTAAAAGAGAAGCATAATACTAAGTTAAGTGTGGCAGAGATGAGGATGCTCAGGTGGATGAGTGGCTTTACCCTTAGAGATAGGATATGAAATGAGCATATACATGAAAAGGTTGGAGTAGCTCCAGTAGAAGATAAGATTAGAGAGAGTCGCCTTAGATGGTTTGGTCACATAAAACGGCGGCCTTCCGATGACCCGGTTAGGAGAGTAGAGGTATTAGATTTGACTTATGCTAAGAAAGGTAGGGGTAGACCTAAAAAGACTTGGTTAGAAAATATTAAGAATGACCTTTTTTTATTAGATTTAAACAAGAATTTGACTTTTAATAGGACATAATGGAGAAAAAGGATCCATGTAGCCGACCCCACGTAGTGGGATAAAGGCTTGATGTTGTTGTTGTTGTTGTTGTTTGAGTTGCATTGCTTTGGATCATTGGTAATTTTTCAGCTTATGGTATATTATCTGGTTAGAGCATAACAGAAAAATTAGCTTGCCCTTACTGCATGGAGAATATTAAAGCTTTCATACTAAAACATGAAGGGAAAAAATAGTTAGTTTGATTGTCATCGTATGTTTCTACATGTTGATCATCCGTTTAGGAGGAATAATGAAGCTTTAGTTAAAAATAGAGTTAAGAGGTCATCTCCTCCACCCAGATTAAGTGGCGATGGCATAATATAGGGACTTTTTTAAATTTTTATCAATTATTGATTTTCCAACATTATCAGTATCTAAAATTTTGAAATATGATGTTCAACATAATTGAATCAAACTTAAAATAATATGTATTAATTATCGAGAATTGATCAAACTTAAGCTGATATGTAGACCTTAAATCTGCGAGATTATTTGAACAAAAAGTCATGATTGTCACATAATTATGAAGATTCTCATTCTGATCATAGTATGTATGTTTTCAGATTACATATCAAATTTGTTGACTAAGCTTAGCATTTTCTTCAAAGACTTATGTTCATATGAACTAAGAAAAGATGTTATACGGAGGAGCAAGGAGAACATACAAATCATCTTATGTAAGTTAGAAATAAATTTCTCCCATGATTTTTTGATTTTATAGAATATCTTTCAGTCTATCTACCTTATAAAGCTAGAGTTGATGGACCTGTACAATATTATTAGATGTACCCTTTTGAGAGCTGAAACATATTTTTATTAAGTTGTCTTAAATATTTTTTATGGTAACTAATAATTATAATTATTTAACATATATTTAAATAAGTTGAAATAATATGTTAAGAATAAAGCACGACCAAAAGAATTGATGTGTGAAACATAATTATATCAAGAAATCACTCACTTCTACTCCTATTATTTTGAGCCCCATTTAAGGAGTATAAGAATAAAAATTAGTCATAACATGAACTTCGATGTAGAGGAATAATAAGGGCTGCACTATCAGTCTTTAGAAGTCATAAAAAGCCCAGTGACAAATGTGTTGAAAGATTCCTCAATAATTTAGAAATCAAAACAATGACTTTCTATGTGGTACTAAACTATAAAAAAGTCCAACCAATCTTAGAGTAAGTTATTTCATAATATGCAAAAGGAGTAATGTTTATTTGAAATACTATAGTCTTATTTGAAAGATTTGTCACCAACTATTTCATAAGCAATTTGCCTCTAACAGATACTACGGATGTTGAGCAACTTTCTTGCAAATGAATTTAATAGATCTTATGTGAGCTATTAAATTTTAAAATTTTTATTTGAATTACAAATTATTTAATATTAAAAATCCTAATATTTTAAAATTTTCTTAGGTACATAACCCTGATAATAAGTATTTTAATAAAAGTTTGCAAGCACTAGCATGGAGCCCAACACAAAAAATAAATACATGGCCAATATATATAGTGAATGAGCTAAGATTTCATTCCAAGTCATGGAGTGAAAGAAAAAAAAATTGAAAATTATAGAGTATGTATTAGATGGAATACTCATAAAAGAATTAGAAGAATCTAGTTAGCTATTGCTGCTGATTCCCAATCCATTTTTTATGGATATTCACACCTGAGCAAAGATAGGAGTGATTATTATGGTATTCTGAATGAGGTTCTTGAGCTGGAGTGCCCAGATGAAGATGATAACTTTATATGTTTGTTTAATTATCAATGATATGATCCAATACATAATAAAGGCACAAGGATTCATCATGCATATAATTTAGTAGACGTAAAATATAGTAGAAAATACAAGAAATTTGATCCATGTGTGTTAATAAGTCAAACTATTCAAGTTTATTTTAGTAAATATCCTAGTGGTGGTAGGGATAAACAAGATTGACTAGCTGTCATAAAAACAAAAGCACAGGAGATAATTGATCAATAATACATCATAATAACTGCACATCAAGAGGATGAAATGTCAAATTATAGGTCTATTGAGATTAATGAGATGTAAACTATAACCCATAATATTGAAATATAGTTAGAAGATGTGAATAGTTCAATTAGCTCATCAAGTGAGAATGAGAATGAAAGTGAAGATACCCTGGAGAGTAATAAAAATATTTCTGATTATGAACAGTTCTTATAATTTAAGTGATAAATTTATTATAATGTACTTATTGAATTATATTTTTTGGAAATCAAGTTAGTAAATATATCAGGTTAAATATCTCTTATCAAATCTTATTTGTATGTTAATCATTGTGTATTCTATAATTCTTTATGTTTGTTATATCTAATTTATATACATTCTATTTTTTATTTCTACTTATATAAATATCTAGAATAGGGTTTAGGGGTACTTCCTTTCATGGGTACTTCCTTCATACGTCGATGAGTCCTTAATTTTTGTCTCCATATCAGACACATATAGCTCCATTATATCCATATTATCCCCAACCAACATCACAAACTGGTCCATCCACCATCCCTTACCCTCATTACCCTCACCCATATTATTACCCATATCATGTGCAACCAGAACATGGTGGACCATCTACATAAGTAGAGGTTGGTGCTGGGGATTCTGCAGCTGCAGCAGATAAGAATCTATATATTGAGCCTGAGGGCGATACGTAAGTACAATTTATTTTACAAAGTTATTGTAATTTGATATATTATATGTTATTGACAAAAAATTTAACATGCAGCTTCAATCTCTCAAGGCCACCTACCCATAAGATTCAGGACATTATATGGAGCAAATATGATGCTCCTTACTTATCATGGAAGAAGATCCCAAAGGAAATTAGGAATATATGGTATAGAGAATTTTATATATATTTATTTGGCATGTATTAAAATATTTGATTTAATTTATATTAATATTATTTATTATACCTATATTTTTTACAAAAAAGATTTTAGGTTATTGTCTGAGCATGACACGAGAATCAGAATAAATTTTGAGATGAGAGAATCAACCCATCTTAGGGACATATTCATGGACATTAGAAAGTTTGGGTAGTATCCATTATGAATGGAGAGGGCGTATGAACATATTTGAGTAGAGCTTGGGCGAGCCCTGAATTCACAAAATTGAGAGAACAAAATAAGCAAAATAGAGCATCTGATTATTGGGGTTTAGAAAGCTCTCTTCATACTGGTGGATATGTTTCTCATACTAAATATAGATGACGACTGATAAAAGCTTTTAATTAGTTTAATAAATATATGTATGTTATTTTAACTATATCTTCTATTTTTAGAAAGTGTTTATTGGCTGAGAGCCGACACCAATGGAGTTACATATGATGACTCACCAACATCAAGCTGACCATCAGTGAGTTGATGAAAAGATGAAAAAAACTCATTTGAGTATAATTTTTGGAGTAATAAAATAGAATATAATAAATTTTCTAATATATATTTATTTTATGAATTTATTCTCATAGGATGATTTTATATGAGTTCGGGAAAGTCATCACTCTACTGGCGATGGATCATCTTTAGGATTGATCCAATATTCTGAGTTTCATACGTGGTCAGATGTTGTTGGAGGAAGACAAAGGGGGAGGGTATATGGCTTGGGTTCGCAAGGCTATACTTATGAAGACAGTTCATATACATTAGCATTTTATGATGCTACTGGAGCAGAAGAAACTATTAGTTAAAGGGTTGCTATCCTGATGATAGAGATAGAAGAGATGAGAAAGATTTAAAATGAGAGGCAGATGCAGATAGAGCTGTGATCCTATAGAGATGAAAATCAGAAGAAAAAAAGCAAGAGTCGACACATAAATCACAAGGCAGCGAGGACATGGGGGATGATTAGTGCTGTTATTTGTTTGATGAACTTTTTGGTGTATTCTGGATATCTTATTATGGATTTCATATGTTATGTTTATTGTAGAACATATGCATTTATCTTTATTTAAACATTTGGTTATACTTATTATGAATTTTGATTACAGTGGTGTGTTGCCCTTATGCATGTGTTATATATATTTTGAATTCTATGCAAGTATTGTAGAAATGGGAATAAATAGAGGGGGGACTGTCGATGTTTTTTTTTAAAAATGCTACGGGTTTCCGGCGGCTAACCGGCGATTTGGCCAGAATTTTAATATAGCCATCGGTAAATACAGGCGATTTATCGGAGGTAAACAGCCGGTCAACCTGAGGTTAACCAGCAGCTAGATCGCTAGTAAAATTGATGTTTGAGATGGATGGTAAACCTTCGGTAATTAATCGATGGTCACCGGTGCTATGACCGCCAGAAATTACCAGCTGTTTATGCCATGGGCCGGGAAAGCTGCCGGTAAAATTAACCGCCGAAATTGACTTTGACAGTTCGTTTGCTAGGCGCTTTATACCAGTGGTTTATAAACTGTCGGAAAACCGTCATAGAAAGCGAATGGGACGAGCGGGAATACTACTTCATGTGTGAGAGTCATAATGAGAGGGAGTGATTCGAGTGTTTGCTTTAATGCCATTAGTTGAAGCTACGTGAGGAGCGGTTTTGTAGTTTTGGGAGCGAATCGCCGTGTGGTGGTGCCAGTCGAGTTAGTTAGTGGTCAAAAATCCTAAAATATAATTTTCTAAGAAAAATACGACATATCATACATTACGATATCATATATTATGATTAATTCAAATAGAAAATTGTCATGAAAATCAAACTTTGTTTAATTGTCCAAAATAATTGACATTGTATAATACCATTACTTATGCTAGATTTTTATTTATTGTCCACTTTATTTTCATGGCATAATTAGATTAATTTAGCAAGTTAATCATACAATCTTTGGTCACCGGTGCTATGACCGCCAGAAATTACCAGCTGTTTATGCCATGGGCCGGGAAAGCTGCCGGTAAAATTAACCGCCGAAATTGACTTTGACAGTTCGTTTGCTAGGCGCTTTATACCAGTGGTTTATAAACTGTCGGAAAACCGTCATAGAAAGCGAATGGGACGAGCGGGAATACTACTTCATGTGTGAGAGTCATAATGAGAGGGAGTGATTCGAGTGTTTGCTTTAATGCCATTAGTTGAAGCTACGTGAGGAGCGGTTTTGTAGTTTTGGGAGCGAATCGCCGTGTGGTGGTGCCAGTCGAGTTGGTTAGTGGTCAAAAATCCTAAAATATAATTTTCTAAGAAAAATACGACATATCATACATTACGATATCATATATTATGATTAATTAAATAGAAAATTGTCATGAAAATCAAACTTTGTTTAATTGTCCAAAATAATTGACATTGTATAATACCATTACTTATGCTAGATTTTTATTTATTGTCCACTTTATTTTCATGGCATAATTAGATTAATTTAGCAAGTTAATCATACAATCTTTGTGTTATATGATTAATTCAAGTTTTAAGTTAACCTAATTAAAAAATAATCTTAAAATGATGTTTTATTTAAAATTAATATTGATTGTATAGTTCAATTAATATCATATAGTATAATTAATTCATGATAATAAATATATAAAATTTTAAATTAATACAAATTGATCTTATCTAATATTACGATCAAATGTATATTGTACAATGTGATTATGATCATATAATATAATTTAGTAGATCATTCTCTACTTATTATTTTTAAATGAAAATGCAAGAATTCTTTTTGCCATCCACTCTAGTGTGTGTGCGCACTAGTTTTTCATAAATGTCTCTTTCATTTTTTCTATAGATTTCTTTTTCAAGAAATATTGCTAGATAAAAAAATAAAAATATAATTCATGAGTTGACTCTTATACCTAACAGTTTGGATCATCCTAAAATAGGCTTTTTTTTACTTTTGGTCTTTTCTTCTTGGTCTTGTCCTCATGATCTTGATTCATATTTTTACTTGAGTCATCTTATTTTTAAGTTGACATACTTAATTTGAATTTAGCCCTTGTACACATACACTTGTTAATTGTAATTCATGCATAAATTCTATTATAGTCCTATATAATATATAATATATATATATATATATATATATATATATATATATATATATATATCATATATATATATATATATATATATATATATATATCATATATATATATATATATATATGATTAAGCCAAAATATATTTGTGATTTTCAAAATATGTGTTGTGAGTTAAGGCTAATGGCCGCCAATAATTTCCGCACTTTTTATGATGGAAAACATATTTTGGTTGTGTACATGTGTTTTTAATTTTTATATCTCTACCTAAATATAAATGCCTTAGTCAATATTACATTTTGACAAAAAAATTTACTTTATATATATATATATATATTATATATATATATATATTATATATATATATATATATAATATATATATATATATATATATATATATATATATATATTATATATTATATATATTTATATATATATATTATATAATATATATATAAATATAGAACAATAACATATTTAAAATGATACATGTATAGATAATATAGAAATATAATGACTAAAAGCTACTGTTATAATATGTCTAGATTCACTATTCAGTTCAACATGTTTTGATCCGATCTGAAAGAGATAAGTTGTTAAATTTCTTTATTTGAAACTTTTTAAATGTGTCTAGGAATGTTTTGGTCGCATATGAGAGGCTGCATTTATTCTGAAGTAGGTCCTAAAAGTCTTTTTGCATGTCTGAAAAATATGAAGTTTTTCCCTTGGGGTGTTGTGGCATTGGTTTTAGCGACATTGCGACACCAGTTCTATTAGATTTTTGGCAAATTAATTTGGCTCGGCGGCACTATTGGCAAAGTTGTGGGTTCTCTAAAGGAGCATCATGGATGGTGTTATGTGGCACCACAACGCCAGTTCAAATTTTAATATTTAAAATATTCAAATCCACTATTCCATCTACTCGATCTATTTGGGCAACCGACATTAGAGAGAGAAAGTACATTTTGAGTTGCTTCAGATCATTTTTTAGTTTGTGACCTAGCTTTGAAAGTTATTCGGATCGAGGAAGGTGATATTATGCATATCTCAATTTTTAAAAATGTAAAATTTTCTCAAATTTTTTGATTAAATTTATATTTTCGTAATAAAAAAATAAGGAAAACTTTACAAAAGTAAAACTTTTGTGTAACTTTCTATATGTTGTAGAGACATCAATTTTGAATATTTAGGGATTTTTTTTTGGAAATTTTACACCTGTTTTTTAAATTTGTTTAATTATTGCAATAAAATGATTATATGCTTTAGTGTTTAAAAATAAAAATTATGAGGAAATAGGGTGAAATAGGAGAAAGTTTGTTTTAGTGCTTATAAGACATGTTCTAGTGACTGAAAGTCATGTTCTTGTATCTACAGACATGTTTTAGTGCCTATGTGAATGTTCTAGTGCTATAAGCACATTCTGTTTTGGTGATGGTCATGAGGAGTTATAAGAAGGAATTCTATTAGTTATTGCTTTGAGATATGAAGTATCTGTTTATTTACTTCCTTATAATAAAATTTAAAATTTTTTTATTGCAACTATGATTCGATTTAATACATTTATTATCTTGAAATACTTTTATTATTCAACTACTTATTATAATAAATAAATAATTTGAAAATTCAGATCAATTAAATTGTGGCTTGTTAAGCTGTGTTAGCTTACAGTTGTTTCACTTTCTTTTTTCAGGGTCTAAGAAAGGGAAGGAGTAAGTTGAATAGTGTTTTCAAGATCCGATCTAAGTTTGAATAGGTATTTCCTCTTTTAATTTTTGTACAGTCATGACTAGTCTACTATATTTTCTTTTTACTTTGGATGGTAGTTATGTACTATAATATAATTATTGTATATACATTTGAATGAGAAAATAAAAATTTTGTGGATGAGATTATTTACAATGTTGGATGTTATTAATAGCTCTGTGGTTTGTAGTTTATTTTAAAATTTGTATTAAAAAAATCTAAAAGGTTTCCAAAATTTAGATCTTTGGGTTTGCTTGTTGCAAGCAAATACGATAGGAGATGTTTAGTCTGTGGGTATTTTTGGGTTAGGTTGTGACAAGCCTTTTTGATATAAGAGCTATAGTTTTAGAAATTGATCATACAATAAAGCTATATGAATTGATCTATAAGTTACCTAAGGTGGTTTTGGATATGTCTTATCATTCATTTTATTTATTATGATATTTATGTATGTTCAATTATGTTGTGTGATTATGTATATATAAGGCTCTAATATGATAGATAGACAGAGAGTTAGTTAGGTAGCACCTATACCTAGCACTACTTTGACAGCCAGTTCTGATATGATTTCAAACTTTGGTAGTTTGATAACATAGTTAATGGGTGAAGCATAAAGTTGAGTTTCTACTGTTAGACCTAATGAGGTAGACTGACATAACCATATATTTTTGGGATTGAAGTCTCCGAGATTTGAGGGCATTATGGAGCCAGGGCAATAGAGGACTGATTGAGAAAGCTAGAGAAAATGTTTGATGACATAACGTGTTCTACTGAGAGGTAGGTACTAATGACAATTTTTTATTAGATGGAAGAGCTGAGTACCTGTGGATGGGCTAGTAGGATGAAAAGTTCGAATGAAGGTTAAACTCCCTGATTAGTTGGAAAGAGATTTCATATGTGTTTTGAGTCTGATTTATACGACCTTTTGCATTATAATTGATGTAGGAGACTTTTTTAGACTAATTTAGGGAATCAGGACTATGATGCAGTACGATGATGAGTTTATTGCTTTAGCTAGACATGCTTCGTAGCTTATTAAAAATCTAGTGGAGAAGTGTTATAAGTTTCTAAGAGAACTTCAAGACAATATGAGGTAGCTATTTACTTTATTTCACATTTTGTATTTATTTGAGCTGATTGAGCGAGCTAGTTTGATTGAGAATACTAATAGCTACTTATCAATGGTGGACTACTAGTAGAAAGAAATTTAGAGGTGAGACTTTCAGTGATAGTTTTTTTGGGAAAAAAGAATAGATTTGAACCTAGAGAGTCCAAAGAGGCGGGTAGTCTGTATCTTGTCAACTCCTAGTAAGGTTAATATTATTGGTTATGGGAGTTTTATTAGTGGGGAATCTTTGTGTCAGATTTATGGCCGATGTTGTGATGCCCCATAATCTAATATAGAAGAATTATTTATTTATCCTTTAAATAAACAACAATCAAAGCTATATAAAATCATCTATAAATAATAAATAACAAAATAGATTCTATAATTTAAAACATCAATATACACATCTATATTTATTCTCAAAAATCATATACAATACTTAAGAATTATATAATCATATCATAATTATTCTATTCTGAGTATAAAAGAAAAATAAGAAAATAGAACTTGAAGAATCTTGACCAACCATACACTCATGTTCGCCTGCCTATTCCTGAAATTATTTAACAACATATAATAAGCTTAAAAGCCCAGCAAGTCACCAAAACTTACAACTGAATTCAAACTATGACAAATGAGCAATATGCAGTAGAAGAAAATATATAAATCATAGCAGCTACATTTATATGATCATTAATTCATTACAGAAATAGTAAAATTCATATGCAGTAGAAGAAAATATATAAATCATAAAAAATACAGTGTGAAAGCTAGTAAACGAGTATGAGTTTCAATAAAAATAGGATAAAGCATTAAATTAAAATATCAGTAAAGACTAGCAAAATCTTATTAATGCAATAAAGTTATATAAAAGTGTACACATGATATCTAATTATTATATATCAATATTAAATCAATATCTCAATCACAAGCTCAATATCTCAATCACATGCTCAATAAATCCTTTATATCATATGCTTAGTATTAATATAGTGAATTAATAGTATTAATATCTAAATCAATAACAACAACAATTCAGTGGTAGTGATAGTAGACTAATATAATAATAATAAATACATGCAGAAATAATAAATTCGTATAATAATAAGAATAATATTCCAAAATATGTATTTCAGTAATCACACTAAATAAGTAAGAAGTCCTGGTTATCACTGTATTTTTTAGTGTTTATATATGTATTAGTAAATTATTAGCTTCGTAAACAGAGTCATGACTCTTTGCCCGTTGACACAATAATAATCTCCTTATAACTCTTAATTAATGTATCACGTGAATTAGTAGAGGGTAACACTAAATCATAGTATTTAACGGAAAGCTTATCGACTCACCATCTTGTATAGGTAAATCAGTCTCTAACCAACAAGTCGACCAGTCTTTACTTATCATTTACATATAAATTATTTTCATAATACTATAATAGTAAAAATAACCAGTTATTTCTCAAGTACATATTTATATCAATTTTTAATGCATTACAGTAAATAATGCATAATTGAACTTAATTAAAAAGATGTCAAAATGTCATAATGGTAGACAGTAAAAATTATATTAGACAAAAATATATTATTTCAAAAAATTACAAAATTATCATGGATCATGTAAAATAATATTTTAAGACTTTTATTGTAATACACCATTATTTTTAAAGGTTAAAATAAATTTATGGATAGACAAAAAATATTGTATTTTTAAAATCACCATGTGAAAAATCTCAAATAAATGCTCAAAATGTGTATAGTCTCAATCTTTATAACATACAAAAAGTTACGCGGTGAAAGATTTACCAATAAAAAATTATTCACATTTTTTTTATAATGAAAACACAAATTTGATAAAAAATATCAAAAATATAAAATCTTTGAGATCAGAAACTGGGAAAAGGTTAAATGAGACGAGTAATTTTTCCAACTGGCCTGACTGATGAAAATCGCTCACCAATCGCAAAAACTATGTTTTCTTTTTGTCTCTCTTATCTTTTTCTCTCTAATTTTACTCTTTCCATTCCATGTTAACTATTTGCTTAGGGAGAGAAAAATAAGATTTAAAATTGTTATGCTTTTAGATATTATAATAAAATAATAATAATATAAATATAATATTTAATTAAATAATTCTTTAGTTTGAAATCCAAATAAATCATTTTAGGACTTCAAAACATACAAAAAATATCCATAAAATAAATCATTTTATTTAAAAAGTATCGGTAAAATCAGTTTGCAAAACGGACGCATGACAGTCCCGAAATCATTACTTGCACTGATAGGTATAAATTTCCGAAATCATTGATAGGTATAAATTTCTTATGAATTATCAATAGTGCCCAAAAATTATGAAAAAAAATTGAGTAATAAAATACTACAATTAAAATACTATGATGAAGATGAATCATAATTTGGAGATATAATGACTAAAAAAAATGACAAAAGTAAAAACATGGGCTATTACAATCTACCAATCTTAAGAAAATATTATCCTCGGCATTTCTCTTAAGAATTTGAGCATAAAATTGAGATAAACCAAATCTGTATAATCAAAACTCAAATAAAATCAAAATCAACTCAAAACTCATCAAAAATTATACAGTTATGCAGTTCATTCTTTCACATGCCATTTAATTATATATGCAAATAATGCATCTTAATCAACCCAATCTACCTAACTAATAATCAAATCCTATAACTCTGATAACAATTAATTCTTCCATCAACTATGCTCTGATATCAATTATGATGTCCTATAATCTAATTTGAAAAAATTATTCATTTATCCTTTAAATAAGTAACAATCAGAGCTATCTAATATCATTTATCAATAATAAATAATAAAATAGATTCTATAATTTAAAACATTAATCTACATATATATATATATTTTTAAAAAATTATTACAATACTCAAGATCTATACAATCATATCATAACTATTTTATCCTGAGTACAAAAGAAAAATAATAAAAAAAAAGAATCTAAAGAATTCTAACCAACCTTACAACCCTATTCGCCTGCCCTAATCTGAAATCATTTAACCACATAATGAGCTTAAAAATCCTAGCAGGTCACCAAAATCTATAATTGTTTAAAGCACGAAAAATGAGCAATATGCATGTTAACAATCAAATCATAACATTTATATTTATATGATCATTAAATTAGTACAAAAATAATAAAAAAATAATAGTAGAACTATAAATCATAAAACACTATAGTACGAAAGCTAGTAAATTAGTAAACCAATATCAGTTTCAATCAAAATAAGATAAAACATTAAATAAAAACATTAGTAAAGACTATCAAAATCCTATCAATGCAATAAAATCATATAAAAATATATACATGATAACTAGTTATTCTATATCAACATTAAATCAATTTCTCAATCACAAGCTCAATATCACTTTCTCAGTATATCACATACTTAATATTAGAATATTGAATCAGTAGTATTAAATAGTATCAGTATCTAAATTAGTAATAATAATAATCTAGTGGCAAGAGAAGTAGAATAATACAATATTAATAAATTCATACAGTAACAATAAATATGTATAATAATAAGAATAATACTTCAAAACATATATTTTAGTAGTCACACTAAACATGTAAAAAGTTCTAACTATCACAATATTTTTTAGTGTTAGTATCAATATTAGTAAACTCTTGGCTCAATAAATAGAGTCATCACTCTTTGCCCATCGGCACAGTAATGATCTCCTTATAACTCTGATCAATCAGTGTATCACATTAATTAGTAGAGGTTAACACCAAATCAGAGTATTTAATGGAAAGCTCGTTGGCCCACCATCAAGTACAGGTCAATCAGTCTCCAACTAATGAGTCAACCAATCTTTATTTGTCTTTTACACACACATTATTATTATAGTATTATAACATTAATAGCAACTAGCTATTACTCAAGCATATTTTCACATCCATTTTCAATGCATTACAACAAATAATGCATAATTGATCTTAATTAAGAATATGCCAAATGTCATAATGGTAGAAAAAAATTCTATTAGGCAAAAATGTACATTTTTAAAAATTACGAAATTATCAAGTATTATGTAAAATAATATTTTAAGACTTTTATTGTACTACACCATTATTTTTAGAGGACAATAAATTTTTGAGTAGACAAAAATCATTATATTTTTAAAATCACTCGGTGAAAAATCTCAAACAAATACTCAAAATATACATAATCTCAATCTCTATAAGATACAAAAAGTTATGTGGTGAAGATTTTACTAATAAAAAAATATTCAAATTTTTTGTAACGAAAACACAATTTTTATCCAAAAAATGCCAAAAAACATTAAATCTTTAAAATAAAAAATAGGGTAATATTCCTTATAATGAGACGAGCCACTTTCCCAACTGGCCCGATTGACAAAAATCGCTCAACAGCCTCCAAAATTATGTTTTCTTTTTCTCTCTCTTATATTTTCTCTCTAATTTTACTCTTTCCATTCTCTGTTAACTGTTTGCTTAGGAAGAAAGAAAGGATTTAAATTTTTTTAATAATGCTTGTAGTTATTATAATAAAATAATAATATAACATAAATATAATATTTAGTTTAAATAATTCTTTAGTTTAAAATTTAAATAAATCATTTTAGGACTTAAACATTTATAAAAAATATTCATAAAATAAATCATTTTGTTTAAAAAATATCAATGAAATCGATTTGCAAAACGGACACGTGATGGTCCCGAAATCCTCACTTGCCCTGATAGGTGCAAATTTTTTAAAGATTTTCGATAGTGATAAAAAATTACAAAAAAAAATTGTGTAAGTAAAATACTACAATCAAAATATGGCAAAGATGAATTGCGATTTAGAGTTATAATGACTCCAGAAAAAAATTGACAAAGTCAAATTACGCGGTACTACAGATTTCATTTTGGTCAGTACTATCAGATGATAGGATGGTGCTTCTATGTAGGCAAGTTGGACACATGATAACTAAGTGTCCACAAGATGTAGTTGACTAACGATCTGAGCTCATACTTGAGAATTATGTAAAACCGACAGGGATATTGAGGATAGTACCCTACATATATTTATTGAGAGATCTTTAGGTAGAGGTAACGATTCTATTTTTGTGGTGGTCTCGATAGTAGGGAGATCACTCCCAGGTTGGAGAGAGCATGGTGGTTTTGTTGTATCAGCTCTAGTTCAGACACGTGTATAATTTGTGATATTATGATAATTGTTAGAAAGTGGAAGTTTAGTTTAATTTTATTTTCTATTTTCGAGGTTGATATTATTTTGTGTATAGACTAGTTGAGCTGGTATGAGACTCATATTGATTGGTTGAAGAAGAGAGTCACTTTATTTTTAGGGAATGATAGTTTCTTTTCTAAGGAGTTAGAGATATTTTATCATGCTTGATATCTATTGTGAAAAGCAGATAGATTGTGAAAGAAGCTTTGTTTGATATTTCTAGCATTAGTTTGAGATAGTTGGGTGGATTATGATTCTATTTCTAATGTTTCGATAATATGGGAGCTTCTAAATATTTTCCTGAGTTAGTCAGCATGATTTTAGACAAAGATATTGAGTTTTGTATTGATATATTTCTGAGTATGGCCCTTATATCCAAAAATCCATATAGGATGACTGTTAAAGAGCTTCATGAGTTAAAAGTACAAGTTCAAGACTTAGTTTATAAGAGATTTATTCATCCTAGTGTGTCTCCATGGGGAGCACCTAAAGAAAAAAGATTGTATGATGCATATGTGCCTTGATTATAGGGAGTTGAACAAAGTATCTATCAAGAATAAGTACCCTCTACACCAGATTGATGATTTGTATGATTAACTTGCTGGATCTTCCATGTTCTCCAAGATCAATATATGACCTGGTTATCTGCAGGTGAATGTGAGAGAGACTGATGTGATAAAGACTATTTTCAATACTAGATATGGACATTATGATTTTTTAAGTGTGAGTTCTAGTTAAGGAGCATTTCATTTTTGAGGCACATAGTGAGCAACGTAGGTATTTCTTTAGTTCCTTAAAAGATTCAAGTTGTCATTAATTGGCCGAGACCTACTATTATATTTGAGGTGTGCATCTTTTAAGTATGGCTGGATATTACATAAAGTTTTGTGAAATAATTATTTTAGTTTTTTGTACCTTTGATGAGTCTGAGTCAAAAGTATGTTGCTTTTGTTTGGACACATGATTGTGAGTTTAGTTTTTAGAAATTGAAGCATTATATATGAGTATATTGTAAATCAAGTCAATAACGTGGGGGTTCTTTTCTGGTTATTACAACTTTTCAAACATATCAGCACAATCCATTTCATTAGACAAATAATGTTAGGTTAAATTTTATTTCAATTGAAACAAGTTGATTTTATGCAATGACATATTGATAATCATCACATTCAATTAAATTGTATTTGTGTAAGTACAAATTGCATACTTAACCTTTGAGGAGATTAAGGTTTCATTTGAGACAGTTTTCTTATTATTTTCTATAATAATTTTTAATACAAAATTTTTGAAAGCAACGGAGAAGTAATGACAAAAAATTATCCAAACAAAACTTACGAACATTTCTCCACCCTTGAGGTTTAAAGTAGTTGTTATGAAACACTACATAGGAGTGATTAGACATTAATCCAAACCAATAGATTAGGCCAAATCACATTAGTATAAACTTATGTGCATCTCTCTCAATAATAAATTTGTATTGAATGCACATTTATCATTATTATGCTTAAATAGTACATATCATTAAAATAAAAAAAAATGATTTATGCTCTTAAGCTAACTAAACTACCCATTATGCTTCATAATTAAACCCTTATGCTCTTAAACAAAAAATAACATGTTATTCATTTTTATGCTGAAATTGAAAGAGATCCATTTAATATTAGAGATGTATATCAAAAGACAAAAATATAACATAATGAAATAATTAGTTAGTGAATCGATTATAATGGAGTCATTAGTTGACCAAAACTTATTAATAATTAGTTTATAGCTATTTTAATTTAAAATTTAGTTACATATTATTATTAAATTATGAAAAATGAGTAATAATAATTAATAATTTTCTACACATAATCGATGCTTCTAATAGCAATTTAAAATTTAAAATTTCCTAATAATTTAAGCTAAATTGAAGTCAAGCACATGCCCAAAAAAATTTGAGCCAGATTTATGCGCTCGGATGAATCCATGTTGAAAGTAGTTTATCTCAATCTTTAAAAGGAAAAATGCAAAACTTGTCATAAAAGGGCAATTCAATTTATTTTCTTCTGTATTAATTTGGCCATCTCCAACCAAAATACTCATTTTTCAGTCCAAAATATAATAATACTCTAAAATATATTAACTCATCATTAACCGAAATCAATTTCTTAACAAGAAAAATATTCTATTTATATTCTTTTTCAATTTATTTTTATATTTAATTTTAATCATATCTTTATATTCATCAATTAAACCTTCATATATTTTTTTTTAACAAAAATAAATCTCTTTTAACCAAAAATATATTAAAATTATATAATTAAAAGCATAATATATTTGAAAAGAAAATTTAAAATACACCATTTTACCAAAAAAATTTACATTTTAATCACATAATTTAATTTTCAATCATTTTATAATATTTTTTTATTAAAAAAAATCATCTGTGAACAATGAGACGTCAATATTGACATCCCACTGTCTACCTGACATGAAGGGTGTGTTTAAGCTAACGGATGGAACAAATGACAGACAGCTAATAAGTGTTAAGCATTCAGTTGGAGATCTTACCAGTTCAAATCCTAACTATGACAAAAGGGAGAAACGAGATGATAAGCTAAGCTCTGTATAATTTCCTAAACTGTTCAAATCCTCATAATCATAATGATTGCATGGATATAATTTCATACAATTATCAATATATTTTCCCAATTTACAATTCCGACACCGAATATCAATTCTCTTAAGCATAAAAACCTGCACCCTCGCAAGAAGAACCAGCAACTCCATGGAAGTAATAATCTGATATAACAAATCGTAGATACATCAAAACACTCAATATTATAGGTTAGATAAGATTAACCCTACAATAAGACTACACAACAAAACATCTAGAAATCCAGTGATATCAAACCTTTACTTTTTTGGTAGATTCACAACCAGAAGCTGCCTCAACAGCTAATGGAGACTTAGCACTTTGTACCTGCTCCCAATATATGCACTAAATGCAAAATATTAAATGAAAGAAAAATATAAGACTACAAATATACACTCTAAGACAGATTTTGGCCATTAGAGACCGTTTCTAAGGGCAAATCATTGGCGCGGGACAGGCGGTGCGGCTGGAAGCTGCCCGTAGAATCCGATCCCAGAAGGAAAAAAGCCGCCGGTGGGTGGTTGCTGCTGAGGATGTTGTTGTTTTGGTTGGGGCGGCGTGGCCGGAGGTGGTGGTTGTTTTGGAGCATTTGGTCTTGTCATTCCTACTGATACATGTGAAGGAAAAGATGGAGGTGGCAGAGGACTACCATTATACCCAAATGGTACAGAATTCATCAGTACTCCACTGCTTTGCATATAAGTTTGAGGTTGCATTGATGGCGGGGGAGGGGCGGATGGCAGAGGTGGTGGTTGTGTTGCGAATGACTGTAATGGTTGAGTACTGTGTGATATTGGCTGAATGCTTGTGGAAGATGATTGCGGTAGTAAAAGAGGAAGAGAAGGAAGTTGATGTTGGTGTTGCTGTTGCTGTTGTTGTGTGATATGTCCGAAGAATTTACTGTTCATATCTGTAATGGACATTGGCTTCTCTAGCTTTGGTCTTTTGTCTGGAGGAAGCATGGGGTTACTAGAGGTGATGAATCCTGAGCTTTGGCTTCCATTCATCGAAGCAGCTTCTTCGGCGACTAAGGATGAGAGGATAGATGTGAGCACTTGTGCAGAAGAAGTGGACGCTGCAAGCTTTGCAGCAACTGCAGCAGCTGCCTTTTTGTGCTCATCCTCAACACTGGTTGTGGAATTCTTGGAAGATGTTATTGGCTGTTGGTTGTGTGATGGTAGCATGGGTGGTGTTACTAGTGAGGTCTCCACTTGCGGGGCCATCGGCACGGATGCCAAGTTAACAGATGCAGAAGGGACAATAGTGGTAGGTATTGATGCAAGCATCTGCCTCATGTTGATGGCATGCTCTGCTTCTTTTTGAGCAACCTGCATTTGTTGTTTGATCATCAGGCTTGATTAGAGTGTAAAGCAGTTGAAATAATGTCTGAAATATATTATATTATTAAAAAGACAAAACTTGAAGCAAGATATTAGCTAAGTCAGACATAAAGCGGCGGGATTTTCAAACATAAGCATCAAGAGAATTCAACAGAAATTTGTAAACACATAAAATAATAGACTGAACTCCCATATATATACATACATATATGTATATGTATACATACATATATGTATATGTATATATATACATACATATATGTATATGTATATATATACATACATATATATATATATACATACATATATATATACATACATATATATATATATACATATATATATATATACATACATATATATATATATACATACATATATATATATATATACAAATATATCAGAATTGTAAATCAATGTTTTAAAAGGCGAAATCGGGAATCGAGTCGTTTTTTCTAAGCGAGGCGAGGCGTAAGCCTCGAGGCGGATCGAGGTGTAAGCCTCAAAACGATTAAAATAAATTAATTTAAAATTATAAATAATGACAAAAAAATAACAAAATATTATGTCAACTATGAATTTGAAGATTTGTTTTAAGATAATATTACTGGAATACAAGATTTAAAATAAACTTACTTAAAAATAAAACATCCCCTTAGGATCAAGACCCAAAGCAAGCTCATCATCACTTTGATTGTCTTCAGAAGAATCTTCATAATTAATGTCAAAGTCATCCTCCAACTCTTCTTCATTTATAATATTTTTTTCCTTTATCTCCTATATCAGTTAATATTTCATTAGCTCTAAAATGAAATAATAGTAACATACAAAATAATTCATTATACTTAAGAATACCTTTAAATTTTTTTGAAGCTCCAATCTCACTTTATTTCTTTCTTTTATATACTTGAGTAGTTGCTTCATTGTCTTCTTCATTGACATGACTTTCTCCTTCTGCTTCAACTTCAGATACATCAGCATTCTTAGGAGTAACCCATTCATCATCATATTGTAACTCATCAACAAGCAAAGGGTCAATTTCATTCTCAATATTTTCTTGATTTTGCAATTTGAGATGTCTATCTTTCAGTTTTTTGTTAAACATAACATAAACTAGTTTGTTCATTCGATCTGCTGCCAATCGATTTCTTCTCTTTGTATAAATTTGATTGAAGATACTTCAATTACGCTCACATGCAGAAGCCGAACACGTTAGGCTAAGAACTTTAACTGCAAAAGTTTTTAATTCAGGAACATCATCTCCAAACTGAGCCCACCAACGTTCTACATGAAGAAAAACATAGTATTTTATGAATATTGGTTGAAGAAGAAGACTTGAATATAAATATTAACATTAAAATTATAAATACTCAAACTATAAACATACCAGGAGATCGTGTTTTGTAGCATGCTTGTGCTGCGCTAAATCCAAACATTCATTTCTTCAAATGAAAATCCTCAAGTTAATCATTCACTTTAAGGTAGTCTTCTTCAGAAATGAGTCTGTCCATACATGCATACAAACCAGTTTTCACCTCTTTGTCAACATGAAAATCCTTATCATAATGAAATTGGAGATTTAAATAGTACGCAGCAGCATGTAAGTGTTGGTGTAATTGTCGATCATACTTTTCATCTATAATATTCCATATTTCTTTGTAGGCACTTTCTTGACCTCCAAATTCTTTTGCAATATCTTCTTTAGCCCTATTCATTGCTTCATAAATAAATCCCATAGCCGGGGCCCTCTCACCATCAACCATTCTAAGCACCTTTACTAATGGTCATGTTGTCTTCAAAGCATAATTTGTACTGTGCCAAAATGAATCGTCTTTCATAACAATCTTTTTAACTTGTTTTCCTTCTTGTTTTTTGGCCCATGAACTTTTATCTCACTCTTCAGAAACAAACATTGCTTCCAGAGATTATCTGAACTCCTTGAACTCTGCAATGTTAAATATGCAGTAGCAAATCTTGTAACAGTAGGTTTAATAATTTCCTTGTCAATGAATTTTCTCATCAAGCTGAGTACCCAAGAATGATTGTATATAAACTTACTAACAAATTTGGCCTTCAATATGGTTAATTTATGTTGAGGCAACTGTCCCAACCTCTCAAGCATCAAGTCAATACAATGTGCAGCACAAGGAGTCCAGTAAAGGTGAGGCCTCTTCTCCATTAACATTCTTCCTGCAGCTTCGTATGCACTTGCATTATCAATAACAACCTGAACTACTAAGGCATCTCTCACTTCCTCCACAACTTCATCCAACATTTCAAACAATAATTGAGCATCCTTTACAAAGCTTGAAGCATCTACTGATTTGAGAAAAACTGTTTCATATGGATTGATGACCAAAAAATTAATTATACTTCTATGTCGAATAGCTGACCAACCATCTGACATTATTGTCACTCCTATCTCAATCCAAGTCTTCTTAACATCATCCACCATTTTTAAGTTGTCTTAACCTCCTCATTCAGCATCCAAGTAAACATATCCCTTCTTTGCACCTTCGCCTGACACTTCAACTTGAGTTCCATATTTATATGCAGGATCTTTTCTTCTTGTGCCACTAGTCATGCTAACAATAGGACATAATTTAACAATTATTTGTACTACCAATAATAAAACAACATGAATACAAAAATATACCAGTCTATCGGGGGTCCAAGGGGGCTCTGCCCCCTGACGGGGTTCGACCTGTAATTCTGAAATTACAATAATTTTGAAATTCTGCTTGTTGTATATGCTCAATACCGAGCGTACCGAGCATATACTTGCTCGGTACCGAGCGGTACTGGCTTGGTACCGAGCATGTACCTAGCAGTACCGAGCATGTACCTAGCGGTACCGAGCATGTACTGAGCGGTACCGAGCTTGTACCTGCTCGGTACCGAGCTTGTACTGAGCAGACGAATGAAAGAAAGCCGAATCAGGAGTTATTCAAGCTTTTGTTACTGCACGTCAAAGTCAAGGCCATAACACCGCGTACCTGCTCTTCCGACCTAACCGATGCCTGAACATTTCCTGCACTCACAACTTCGGCTTTTTTTCTTTCCCTGCGCCGTCTCCTTCCGACTTCGTCTTCTACGCTCAAGGCTTCGTCTCCTTCCCTCACGGCTTTGCCTCTAGTTCGTCTTTCAATTCTCACAGGAAGCCCTAATCCTATACGCGAATACACGAACACGAATCGGCTGCGTCGTATTTACATATATACCGAAGAAAAAATTTCGAGGCGGTGCCTCATACTGCCTCGAGGCGTTACGCTCTAATGCGTACGCCTCGTGCGAAAAAATCGTAGGCTTCGCTGGATGGTTCGAGGCGTAAGCCCAGATATGCATGACTTCTGCCTCGACTTGAGGCGCGACTCAATGCGAACGCCTCGTCCGCTTTTTTAATGGTTGCTGTAAATGCACTTAATCAAATCAAGCTCACTAGGCCACTTTGGCTTTTGGATCTCAACATCATTAAGGGCTACTCCACTTGATTCAATCACGACTCAATATGTCTATATGTATCATATAAATGGATAAGTTATAGATCATATCTTATTCCAAAGCCATATGAACATGTTATGATGATCCTATAAAACCTTATATCAAAACTAATCTCTCATTTCCCCCAATTATTGTCGACTCATATTTTCTCCCCCGCCCCCAACACCAAATAAACACACCCATTCTAGAAGCAAAAAGCTCAATCACCCATGCCAGTGTACACTCCTATCCTTGAAGCTGCCATCACCACCACTAGAAGATTTCGGAACTTTATTCACGTTGAGACCTATTTGCTGGAGTAGAAGTTCCTCTGCATTAGCTTATACCTATGTGCAGAAATACAAGACAACTGAAAACAGAGAAACAGAGAAGCAAGAAGAAGAAGATAAGCAAAAGAAGAAAGGGCAGGGTTAAGAGACTACAAAGAAGAAAAAATGCCATTATATTTTCAAGCTAGTAGTAAGTTAGGAAAACAAATTGAAGGACACACGGAAAATAGCTAATGGAGGGAAAGGCTACCAACGCTGGATCATTCCTCAATCAATCTGCATTGCTACGTGGTAGCTTGTGTCCTCCTGATGCGGGCAAACAAGCCTGATTTTTTTTTGAAGGTTACTTGAATCATTATAGATTCATTAGGCCACAAATTTATTTTGATTCTTTTCAGGCTTATTTTAGCCTATTATTTTAGCCTATCATTAAGGCTGTTAGTTGGCTCTTAACGATCCTATCACATAAATGGGATTATTAAGAAGAAATTACATTGATCTACTGTATTATAAATGAAAGTTTCCCTTTTCCATGGATGTGAAGTTCTTGATCAAGTATGAGACATAAAGCCCTTCTAGGATGTAATGTCCTAGTTCAAGCACAAAGGTTGTGATTAAGTTTTCTTAATCATTGTTATTTAGTTTAATCCAACTATTCCTATTTTCTGACTTATGTATTGTCTTTACTAATTCTTTCATGGATCGTTTTTACCTTAAAATTTGAGCTAATTAAGTTTAATTAGTTAGTTAAGCCATAATTTGGATTAATTTGAGGCCAGGCATTGAACTTGGTTTCATTTAAATAGGTGAAGAACCCAGTAAATTTAAGAATGAGCTTAATTGAACATACAAAACATTAATCTCATGCATCCAATTGAGAACAAATGCCACTTAATTAATTGCGTTTTGTAGAAAACTATAACAATATGAAAAATTATTTTAAATTTTATTGCTTGAATCAATACAAAGTGTGAAGTATATAAGCACTAATTCAAAAATAAATCAAAGTTGTTTACAAAAAAGGAAAACAAAGCACCCAAGACGAGGCCACAACTAGAAGTGAAAGAGTAGACACACGGAGTGCGATCTAAAGATCATATATAAGAGGACCAATCTAATGGTTAGAACTTAGAACTCTTAATCCGTATCAAAGTTCCCTACAAAGATTGGTTGACTATGATTCCCAAATCAATTAATTTTTTATACTATCACATATCTACTCTTTTCATTCTTTATCTGCATCCAATTTTTGACATAGTTTAGTTAGGGTTTCACAAGATATACAATCAATCATTTTTATTTTTTTCGATAAAGCTATAATATATTTTTGTTGAGAGATGAATACTCTTTAATCTGCTTGAGCAACTTCTATTCCCAAGAAATATTATAATTTTCCCAACTCTTTGATCTTGAATTCCTTAACATATTTTTTTCAAAGAGACTCATTTTCTCTTTTATCATCAGCTGTGACAATTATATCAATAACACATATGATAAAAATTGAGATTATACCATCAGTGGAATGTTTATGAAGAGCGTATGATCTCCTAGGCTTTATTTGTACTCATCTTCATTCATAGATTTAGTAAATCAATCAAACCAAGCTCTTGGAAATTATTTAAAGTCAGTACAAAGCATAAGAGTCAAATTTCTTGATAGCCAATTCTATATGATTGAATATTCATTTAACAACCAATCTTCCTTACTATGTTTTAAGCTTTCATCTACTTTACATTTTACTAAATAATTCAGTTGCATCCCACTGATTCTTCTATTTTAGTAATTCAATAATTGTCAGTGTGATTTTTCTTCAGAGCATTTCTCTCTTCTCATATAGCATCTTTCTAATTCTTGTTTTCAAAATACCTTGAACAAAGATTGTGATTTTGAGATAAAATTACAATTGATGTATATAAGAAAGGCTTTAAAGGTAGGAGATAAATTTTGAAAAGATATGTGCTACGAGATGAGATATAAAGAAAAACGTGTAATGATGGGCTGATCATTGTTAATTGATAAAGGTTTCAAGTCTTGATCCTGCTATAGATTTTGATTTAGTTTATTCCTTGTATAGATTTTAAGAGAGATAATGTCCACTTTTACATTCTACTAAATAATTCTTTGCATCCTATTGATTTCTTCTATTTTGGTAATTCAATGATCTCTCAAGTGTGATTGTTCTTCATAGCATTTATTTCTTCACTCATAACATCCTTCTAATTCTTGTTTTCAAATACCTCAAACTAAGTTTGTGATTTTATGATAAAATTACAATTGATATATATATATATATATATATATATATGATGCACTGACACTCCATTTAAAGAGGGAATGTAGTGTCGGATACGGAAATGTGCCCGACACGGCAGGGACACGTGTCGAACATGAGTTAGCATATCAAATTAAAAAATAAATTAAATTAAAATGGACACGAGTGTCCTGATATTTAATAATTAAATTTATGTAAATTACAAAATATTTATATTTTGATATTCTGTTAATATATATCTGGTATTCAAGTTGCGGATAGAGTCCTAGGTTTTCATTTTAATGCCTTGTATCCCTTTAATGCGCGACCAGGCGAGTGAGCCGAGGTCTCTACCCATCATCTTCGTCATTTCTGCGCATAGGCTTGGCCAAACCGAGCATGTCTTCTTCGTCTTCCTCGTTCCTTTGTATTTAGCCAATGTCCATTCATCTTTGTTGCAACGAGGCGAGCCAACCGGGCACGATTTCAAGCCCTGTAAGTTTGATTGAAGCAGTTTTCTCCTCTACTCTTCATTTCTGTGCGGAGATCTGACTTGTTCGGTCATTCATCTTCTCTTCATTGAAGTGTTCCGACTTCCAATACTGATGCATGCTCCTCGAAGACAGAGGAGTGAGGTGAGCCAATGTTCTCTATTCAAATTCTCTTAATTTTTTTGAAGATCTCTATATTTTCAAGATCTCTATTTTTAACCAATATTTTTTAAATATTCACTAGGTTTAACTGTGATTCTAATGTGTAGCATATGAATTTAACATTTTATTTATCTAAAAATAAAATGTCACTGCAATGAGAAAGATTCGCATCAAGTTTAGAATGACAAAGGCAAAATAACAACTAAAACAGTAGACTTACAATATGAAACTTAGATTTACAATATGTTGTACATTCATAACATTTTTTTAGTTTTATTTGAAACCCTAGACTTAAGAGTTAAGCATTATACCACATAAAGTAGGAAGCAATAGATTCAAATTAGGGAAGTTTTTGAGTTTTTATTTGACGTATTTTAAATATCTTACAATATGTCACCCAATTTATTAAGACTTTATTACTTCTATTTCACCAATGTTTTTAAAAGCAAAATGAGCTCTAGTGTTGGTGAGCTTCGATTAGACGAAAGTTCAAAAGAGCCTTATGTAGAAACTGATAAGCCCTTATGGAATCATGTTACAAAGTTACGAAAAACTTTTGAAGGATGAGGAAATGTATCATTCAAATGCAATCATTATGGTGTCACCTACAAATAATCCTATTCTAGGATGAAAGCATATCTACTTACAATTGGTGGCCATGGAATTAAAACACGTCCTAAGATTAAAATGACACTTTCTAAAGAGATACATTTGTCATCTACCCATGATTAATCTCACACTTCTTCCTCCTATGTTAGAGTCGATCATGCTAGTTCATTTAGGAGTAAAGGATATGAATCAAAGAAAAAAAGTATTTGCCAATAATTCTTTAGAGAAGGCTTTTAAGATGTAGATGCGAGAGCAACTTGATGGTGAAACTGCAATAATATTTTTTTAGTGGGATATCCTTTCAACCTTACAAAGAATTCTTATTATAAGCATGTGTTCACTTTTTTGCATGTAATAACAACCTTACAGGTTATATTCCACCTGGATACAATACAACAAGATTAAAATTATTGTAGAGGGATAAAAAATATTGAGACATTGCTTGAACCAACGAAAGGAGCGTGGAAAGAAAAATATGTCAGTTTGATGTGTGATGTTGGACTGATTCTCAAAAAAGATCACTCATCAATTTCATGGCTGTTATAGAGAATTACCCAATATTCATCAAAGCTGTGAATTATGAAAGATAATATAAGAAAAAATATTTCATTTTCAATTTGATTAAGAGGTGATAGCAATGATTGAGCCATCAAATGTTGTGCAGGTTATCATTGATAATGCACCAGTATGTAAAGCTGCATCATTGTTGGTTGAGCAAACATATCCTTATATATTCTGGACTCCATGTGTTGTGTACACTTTAAATCTTGCTTTAAAAAATATTTGTGCAGCAAAAACTACAGAGGCTAATGAAATCATTTATACTGAATGTCATTGGATAACAGTTGTTGTAGGTGATGCTGTTCTGATAAAAAAATTTATTATAAACCACTCATTAAGACTTTCAATCTTTAATGATTTCTCACATTTGAGAAAGTTGGATATTGCAGAAACACATTTTGCCTCTATAATAATCATGTTGAGAAGGTTTAAACAAATAAAAAATACTCTTCAAACTATAGTGATTAGTGATAAGTGACTTTGCTATCGAGAAGATGTTGGTGGGATAATATAGATTATATTTTGACTTTAACCAATTCAATTTATGATATGTTAAGAGAGTTTGACATAGATAAATTATGCCTATATTTGATTAATGAGATGTGAGACTCTATGTTAACAAAAGTGAAAGAAATTATATGCAGACATGAAAGAAAGACACATGATAAAGACTTAAGTTTTTGGAGCATGTCCATACTATTCTTGAGAATTGGTGGAGCAAAAGTAACACACCACTTCATTGTTTGGCTCATTCATTAAATCCAAGGTAAATTTGAATATATCTTCTAAATTAGTTTTTAATTTGTCGGCTAATGAATTAATAATTTTACATTATTTGTTCAAGTAAAGAATGACTTCAAGAAAACCCTCAATGTGTCTCGCAACAAAAAAATTTAGAAGCTTCAAATATGAGAAAGATATGTCTGAAATGATATTTCCCAAATGAGGAGGAGAGAAGAAAGATTAATATAAAACTTGTAAAGTTCTTTGGATATTTTGAGAATTTTAGTGATAAAAAAACTTTGGTTGATAGATGGAGGATGGATCTAAAGATGTGGTGGTTGATTCATGGAGCTGTAACACTGCTTTTTCAAACAGTAGCAATAAAATTTCTTGATCAAATTTTATCCTTCTCTTGTTATGCGAGAAATTGGAGCACATACTCATTTATTCAATCGATAAAGAGGAACAAAATTATTCCACAATAGTCTGAACATTTAATATATGTGTATATAAATCTTTGTCTTCTTCTATCAAAGAAGACCCCACTTTATATAGCTTATGTTGCACCGATACGAACACGGCGACACGATACGAATACGGGACACGTCAATTCTTAAAAATAGAGGATACTGGTAAGACGCGGACACGACATTATAATTTATAAATCATACATAAAAATTAAGAAAACAATCAAAGCATAATTTTTGAAATCACAAAAAAAATGAAAGTAATATCATTTATAGCCTTGTAGCTTATAATATCAAAATAAAAGTAAGCATTAAATGTCTAGTACAACAACAAAAGCATAAACATAAATTATCTAGCATATGAACTTTCAACTATTTAATAGAAGGAATGATATGATTAGCTTCTTTAGTGGTTTGTCTTTGAACTTTTATATCATCTTCAATAAATACAATAGCTTCTAATTTAGGCTCATCAAGTGAAAGATTAGCATTTTCTAATATTCTCATATCATCAAGAGACTCAAATCCATCTCGAAAATGAGAGAACCTTGCTCGCAACCGCGAAAGTAAATACAAGTCTTTTTTTTTTTAATTTTTCAACGGACAGGCATATCCTTTTTAAATTAAATAGTGTTTTAATTGGATACGGCAAAGCCGTATTCGACACATATCGGTGCCGTATCGGAGGCATATCTATGTATCGGTGTATCATATATAGCACACCTTCATAAATAGCTGCAACATAGTATATGGCAATTGATAGCAAGATGTAGGATGCTGTTGGGAATGGGTTCGAGTCCCTTTATGATATGAGAATATTGGAGATTGCAAATCCTTCTCTTGATGAACCAGAGTTGGAAACAATGATATTCAATGATGATAATATTAAAGGCCAAAGACAAATATCTGAAGCTACTCCTATCATTCCTTCTAATTAGTAGTTGAAACTTGATATTGTACTAAATAATTTTTTGCTTATATTTTTGTGGTTGTACTAAACATTTTGTTATAAACATTTTATATTATAATCTAAACAAGTTATCATGATGTTGATTTGTTATTATTTGTCATTTCTAAGATGATATTACCTCAATTTATATATACTATATTAAAAAAATTTATTATACTGAATCTACGCCACACCCATGTCCTACATAAAAAAAATTGTCCTGTGTCTGTGTCGTCATGTCCGTATCCGTGCATCATAGGCTTTAAGGGTAGAAGATAAATTTTGAAAAGATAAGTACTACGAGATGAGATATAAAAAATAATGTATAATGATGCGTTAATTATTGTTAACTGATAAAGGTTTCAAGTTTTGATCTTGCTTTAGATTTTGGTTTAGTTTATTCCTTGTATATATTTTAAGAGATAATGTCTTGATTTTTTAAAGTTTGTGTTATAGGAATGCCTAGATGGATGATAAATATTTCATCAAATTAATCGTTTGGTTAAAAGTTATCCCCCTAAAGATGAGTTCAATTGAAAAAAAAAATATTGAATCACATTAATGGTGACATCTTTTGAAGTAAATGATTTTTTGGTGATAGAATCATAATTTAAAATTGTGCAATAAGAGGCGAGCCTCTACGCAATTTGGACCAAGGACGCCTTATTGCCTAAGCAATTTTGGCGTTTGATGAGGCGTCGCCTCAAGCAGAGTGAGGCGCGCCTTAATTGCGCAATTGCGCAATTTTGCTTGAGGCGTGCGCCTCATAGAAATGGTCCCACTCACTTTAAATAAAAATGAAATTAGGCTCTCCCTTGTATTGGTCCAAGCCAAACCGCGAGCTCCCCATCCCGATCCCGCGAGCACCCCATCCCGATCTCCCGCACGTCTCCGCCGCTCGCCAGGTTTAGGACAAGGTGTTGTTTTTGTGGTTTTGTACTTTGGGACATGATTTTATTGCATCTATTTTCTTACTTTCCACTAATTTCACATGTCATTTAGATGTTTTTATTGTATGATAGAATCTTGCTATTATTTACCTGCTAAAACCCTTAAATTCTTATTTATGCAATTCTGCGTCTGTGAGGCTTACGCCTCACATCGCCTTGAGGCTTACGCCTCGCCTCACGGACGAAAAATGCCTTGAGGCTTATTTATGCAATTTTAAACCTTGGATAGAATGATAAAGTTATACCCTTTTTTAGTGGAGAAATACCAAAAAAGACAGATTTGCGAGCTCTAGGAACAAGTCTACGCCTGTATTATTTGTGGATGTGGACATAAGCCTAAAGATTTTGGGATAAATTTTTGAGAGAAGTTGTTGGAGGGAAAGAACTCATAGTTTATAAGACTTTGAAGATGATTACTATTGACGGTATTCCATTAATTAGGTAATATTGCTTCTCATTATTAAGTCGGCACTTGATTTTAGAAGAGAAGAGTCCTACTGAATTTGAAAAGAAGATGATTTTTTTCTTTCTTTAGCTTGATTTTATTAGAAAGTGTCGTACAAAAGAAATGGTAGATGATACTAACTTTCTGAAATAAAGATGTAATGCGTGATTAAAGATGTAATGCATGATTAAAGTAATAACAAGTATTATCAATCCGAAATACTATGATGTTAGCATGAAATTAATTTTGTATTGTAGTGATGAAAATGAGGAGAATAATGTTAACATCAAAAGTTTGCTTGTTGAAACAAATCCCTGTCATCCAAATGTGATCATCAATGAAGGTGATAATTCATGTATCTAAAGACATATTGGTGATTATGAAAGGTCCTCAAATATCATAGTGAAGAATTAGAAAGACTGGAGGACCTAGAGTCAATTTTAGGAAAAAACAACACAATGATGTTTGACAATTACACAAATCTCAGAAAAAAAAATTTCATGTTTAAATTAAAAAGAAAGTAAATAGACACTGTAGGATTTTAAAAGAGGGATGATTAGCTATAATGATGTTCCCAAATAGCTTTTGAATTGAAGGTGAAATGAAGAAACAGAACTAAGTGATATTTGAGGACCTTGGCCAAAATTAAATAAATTAAGAGGCGGAGAGAAGATAAAGGCGAGAAGACGTACTAAAAATCAACAAATGTGGTGCTCCTATTGAAGGCCATGGTGCAAGTGGTGATAAGAGCTCAATAGCAAAATCTTTGGCTGCTATCTAGCATATAAAGGAATTTTGACCAAGAGGTTAATGTTAATTGTGACGAGGTCCAAGTGGGGTTACTTTTTAGAGGCTAATTGGAAGCCTAGTTTCAATTTGTCTGTGTGAAGGCTGTGGAGGTGGATTTCTATGTTGCAATGCAAACAAATAACAACAAAGAGCACAACCGGAAAAACAATTGTTGTGCATGATCACGGTGTGGATTTGTGGGAAATACAGTGAAGCAAGCAGGCTAGGTAGTGTAAGCAAAAATCCGGGGAACCCCTGATTTTTGCTTAACAAAAGAAAACTCTACTAGGTAATAGAAGAGACAGAAATAACACAAATAAAGACACAAATAATATCATTTTATAAAAACTATTACAACTTGGACACTTACAAATTTAACTCAAACAAGACACCCTAAACTTGCTTCACTTTGAGAAGAAGGATACAGATGGAGTGGCACTTGCGGAGAGACGAAAGAGATTAGAAGCCGAGAAGAAAGGTTGGAAAGAGCTCGCAAGATTTCCGGAGGGGATGAGAAAGAAGGTGGACAAAGCTTGCAAGCTTTTCCAACAAAACCCGCAGGTTTACATTTCCAAAAATCATTCACATAACATTCCATTACAACTCTTAAACATCTCATATTTATAGGTATGAGAAGGGAATACAAAAAGACATGGCATTGAATTCACACACGAATCCAATCAACACAAGCACGGAAATCCCCCCATGCATTCACGGAAAACAACCCAAGCCCAGGAATCGAAGGAGCAACTACGGGAACCAAAGGAGCTGCACGGAACCGAGGCGCCAAAGCCACGGGAAAACCCCCAAGCTCGGAAAATCAACAGCCACTGTGAGAACCAAGGAGCTTTGCACGGAAAACAACCACCTGTGAAAGCCAAGGAGCCATGGCATGGGAAAACACATTTTCTTGGGATTCCAAAAGCCATTTTGGAATCCCAAGGGGCAAACATAGAATTTTAAAAGATAAAGCTACATAAATGAACTAAAACCTAGCTAATAATGAGCTAACCTTTAATTCAATAAATGAACTAAAAACCAGCTCATAAATGAGCTAAATTCCAGCTCAAAATTTATTGAGCTTGTAGACTCAAGGGAAGCCAAAAATCAATTTATTTTGGGCTTGAGTTGACCCCCCCTTTGTCTACATCACTAGGCTCGCAATCGAGCAAGGAAAGAGGTATAGAGAGGTATCCGGATAAAAAATGATTAGCTGAGCGAAGATTGAAGCAATTTAGCAAGTATGGGTTTGCATGATCAAGTGACGTAGGACATTTTGTCTTGGGATCACACAGTAGTTGAGGGATTTGGGTCTATGAGCTACCTTCACAATAAGTATTCTGAGAATAATCATAGGGGTCTGATTGGTATTGGGATGAAAGAGGCTAAGATGTAGAGCAGATATCAATTAATCAAGGAAAATCCAAAAAAATTACCTGATATATCTCTGAAACCAAATTTATAGAGGTGGGCAAAAAATAACTCTAAATGCACAACTTGGAAAGAGGAAGTAGTCACCTATATAACATGAACTGATCCATATACATAACATGAATCAAAAGAACGAATATTCAATTAGCCTCAATTACTTTCAATCATTAGCTATTAATATTTAATTATTCGAACAAAAGTTCAAATATTTTGGACTTATTTATAGAAAAAGGGTTACGAAGGTAAGGCCAAATTTTTTGAAAACTAATCAAATCCTATTTGAATTAAAACTAATCCTATGAAAGCATTAATTTTCATACCTAATACTATCCAAGGAGAATAATTGAGCCTACCAAAATAAATCAAATAAAAAAATTAGTCAATAACTAATTATGAATCGGAAAAAGCTTGAAAAGTAGCCCAACTTAGAACCTTTGTAACACAATTCAATCCTTCTTAGTTAGCTTATAAGAATTAGTCTTTTCTCAACTAAATTAGCTAAATTGTGCTCCATCACAAAAGATAAAATAAAATGCAGATAAAATAAACAAATATCTCTGAATTATTCACAAGTCTTACATCAAAGAGCTCTAGGTCAAATGTACAACAAACAATCAGTTTTGGACGCTTCTATTTCTCATGTGCCCATTACAAGCTCCACCAACAACAACATCAAGTCTTTATCCCATAATGTGGGGTCAGTTACATGAATCTTTTTTCTCCATTGTGTCCTATTAAGAATTAAATTCTCATTTAAATCTAATAAAGAAATATCATTTCTAACATTTTCTAACTAAGACTTTTTATGTCTATCCCTATCTTTCTTGACATAAGTCAAATATAATACATCTACTTTCCAAACCAGGTCATTGGAAAGCCGCCATTTTATGTGGCCAAATCATCTAAGGCGACTCTCTCTAATCTTATCTTCCACTGGAGCTACTCCAACATTTTCACGTATATGCTCATTTCGTATCTTGTGCCCATTACAATCACCAAAGAAAATTAATTCATAGGAGCACTGCCATATTGATTATTACCATAGAAGATTCGTGTTCCTCACAATTACGAATATGACTAATTTGATGATCGTATATGTCAAAATATGTGATATTTAATCGAAAG
Organism: Dendrobium nobile; assembly: GCA_022539455.1. Lineage (NCBI taxonomy): Eukaryota > Viridiplantae > Streptophyta > Magnoliopsida > Asparagales > Orchidaceae > Dendrobium > Dendrobium nobile. The sequence goes on from CM039723.1 coordinate 22,053,434, forward strand.
AGAAGACATCCATTATGCATGGCAATGTGCATGAAAATTTTGAGCATTGAAACAGTTATCAAGCTGCATTTTAAAAAAATTGATGTTTTTCCTGCTATCAAACCCAGGCATAATACAATCTGTAGACCAGCATTCAAATTTAATGAGAAATCGAAATTTCATCAACAATATTAAAGATATCTATTGGTGTAATTAACTTTGTGCCAAATTTAAAAAAAAAATAATGATACTATAGCAATAATAATTATGACTATTTTACATGGAAGCCAGCCTGTCTAAATAAGGTAATTTGAGGGGAGGGAGAAGAAAAGAACTAGGGAAGTATAGGGAAGTTTAGAGAGAGATTATTCTTACTTGTAACTGAGCGCGTATAAGGTCCAACTTTGATTCCTACAGTATGAAAAAGATTAATTATCTAAAAGGATCATAAAATCAAGGGGGACAAACTTATCAAATCAAAATAAATACCTGCTCTTGCAGGGCTTCCTTCAGCTGAGCAAACAGGGTAGCCCTTGTTGCTTCAACTTGCCCCAGTTGCTGAATACAATGCTTTAAAACGTGCTCCTGCTCTTTGAGCTCAACCATCAAGAACATTCCATTTTGACTACCTACTCAAAAATAAAAATAAAAAACAAAGATATATCTGCTAAGTTCGACAAAAGATAAACTAATATTTAAGCAATCAGAACATCAAGATGCTGACAAAAAAGTTTCAAAAGACCTAAGAAAGGAAATCAATAATGTTAAAGCAGAACAGAAAAAGTTGACAAAGGTCCATTGCAACTAGCAGCAACAAAACTTAATATATTTGACTTTTGAAATTGATCACTAATGATATTAGGCTTCAAAGGAGGTCAACTTGGTGAAAAGGCCCCCAGACTTTGGCTGTCGTGCAACTAAATTGTACCCTTTTATAAGAGATAATACAAATATGAAGTGCTAAAACCAGCATAAGCAAAACACGGATTTACCAAATTGAGATTTGGCTTAAAATGACTCAAAAGGTAAAGAATAGCAATGCCAGCAAAAAAAGGTAGTTTCCAACTTTGGAAGGTATACAAAAGTGTGACAATCTGCAATTCAGTGCAAGTGCAGAAACGGAGAGAAGCAAACAGCAGAAACTCCAGTATTAATGCAGTATTAAGAAGTCCTTAATGCAGCTTTCAAACAGATGATGCCGAAAATGATAATCCATTTATATTGCACAATTATTGACAACAATGAGCTGCCAACCCACTAATTCAATGGTCATCATCAAAAGCCATATCCCTGATTTTTGTGGTCAGTTTATGATCCCATCATGTATGTCAGTATCCAATTGATGTTGCATTTACTGATAGTAATAGTTCAGCAAAATAAGTTCAACAAACTTTTACCATATAGGTTTGACCTTTCCTTTTCATTCATAGCCCTTAAAAAAAAAAACTAACATCCTCCTCAGAAGTCTTTCTCAAAATTCTAACACCCACCTCAGAAGTCTTTCTCTACTCTCCAGTGCAGGTATCCAAACCCCCCAATCAGTTTATAGTAACTAGTCCTCCATATAATTTACCAACATAATTTCCTTTATACATTCATGTGAAAAACTGCATATTTAAAAAAACAAAATAGTACCTAAAATAACAACAACAATAAAATAATAATAATAATCTTTGACATCAAGCCTTCTCACAAAAGAACCTATATCCTATTTGTATTTAGTGATTTTGGTTCTTTGATAACAGACAATTAGTATTTTATTGCATTAATTCAAAAAAAAAATCTTTTTTAGAAGGAAAATTTGGATTTATAGGGCTTCTAATAACCAAAATCAATTGAATATACTCGCAATTTATTTTCATGAAAAAATAAACATGAAAAATTCATTTCAGACTAAAATGCCCCCACTTTTTAACCTGGAACAACATCCTTGACATCTAAAGAAAACAAATTTGTTCGAACTGGTTCGTAATCAACCCTTAGTTCGAACTACGTTCGAGCCTACTTAAAACTTGTGGTACGATCCTAGTTCAAACTCATAGCTCGAACCAAGTTCGAACTTGGTTTGAATGCTGTTTGAACTAATAAATCCAAACTGATTCTAACAAAGCCCAAACCTGATTTATTTTTTTTAACAAAGCCCAAAACTCGTTAAAGCAATGCACTAACTTGGTTTGAACAATGCCTAAACCTTGGCCAAACATGATTTGAACCTTGTTATTGGGTATAACTAATCAATAATTTTGATCTTTTGGAGTTCGACACTACAAACATACCATCAAAATGACAAACTTTACATCATTGCATAACCAATCAATGTCATTACTTCAAATCAAAAATATTTATAATCTATTAATATCCTCGTTCCTCGTTAGAAGAATTGATATTACGGACTATGCTCCACCCATACATGACAATGGCAAGAAATAGCGAGCGCCATGGAGGACAATGCGGCACACATACAACGCTATTTGTTTGACATGATACAGTTATTCAAAATAGCACATAATATTTGCACCATATATGAACAATAATACATAGTGCAATGTATAATTTTAAATCAAAAGCATTCGATTATGTAAAAATAATAATAACTTCAACTCAACTTTGAACCAAGGCAATTTAATTTAGTTAAATTAAGCCAACTAATTCAAAGCTGGTTTATTTTTTAGCTTGACATAACTCCAATCGATTAAATTGAATCAATAGATTCAATTTAAAAAATTAATTTAATGTGACTCAATATTAATTTCATTAATTTGAATCAAATCATGCCAAATTACATTAAATGAACTTAATTGGGTCAAATTGAATAAATTCAATTCAATTTAAGTTAAGATAAATAGAGCAAAATTGAGTTGGATTGCATCAGACTAATTGAATCAAGTCCAATCGGATTCAATTGAGTCCAATTAAACCCAATCGGGTTGAATCTACTCGACTCAAATCAAACCCAAATTGGTGTGCCTAATTTTTGTATACCAACAAGCTGGGCAAAATCGAGCAAGAGAGCTAGAGAACCGACCTAGTGCGACAAAGGTCAATCGACTATGGGCTTATCTCTCCATTAAAGGATGATCCTTGCTTCCTCTTCCAAAATTTAGTAGATGAGCTGCTATTCAGCTTTTTTTTCAGAGAGAAATCAGAGGGAAAGACCACTATGTTGTGTGCCACTACAATAAGCGGAGGCTAGAAGGAGTGCATGCGTGTTTCATAAGTTGAATCCAAAGGCTAAAGGCATTTTGCTTGCATGCGACTAGGGAAAATGAAGTTAGCTGCAGTCTGTGCTGCTATTTTGCTTCTACCAAATAAAGAGAACAAGGAGCTGCTGGACTTAGGATCTCCAAAGGTGAGGGAGGAATTGTAGGTTTTCGGTTTCATACATTCCAAAACAGAGAGTTGGGGCTTCTTCTTTCTTCTTGTGACTATTCCAAAGTTGCAAGAAAAGGTAGGCTGACTTGCAAGCTAGAAGAAAGGAAAACCCTTCTTCCTCTTGGAGATTGGTTTTCTCAATCACCATTTCTCTTCTTAGTTGTTTTTTCTTTCAAGGTTTATTTTTTTCTTCTTGCAACAAGTTTTGTTGATTAAATAAATTAAATTGAATACATGCTTCCTCAATGATGGAGAGAATGTTGGTTTTAGTTCAATCTACAAAAAAAGATCCTGCATGGAACTATTCAATATTGGCTAATAAAGCTAAATAGAATTATGACACATATTTTAGCGACAAAATAACAAAAGCAGGAATTACATGCCACAAATAACACTTGGTTGGGATTTTAAAAATGTTAAAGCTTATTCAAATTGCTCTAAACATGCACAAGATGAAATATAGGACTTCTTACTAAGGAAAAAAAAGTTAAGAGAACAGATTAATGAAATTTCCCATGTCATGATTAACGAAAGCAATGATTTTGACGTAATGGCAGATGATGATATTGAAAGCATCAAACTAACCAAAAGATATCAAACATATCTAATGCTTCTAGTTAAAATTCAACATCAACATCAATAATTAAAGAATCAAGAGCTGAGGGACCATTAGATATCTCAAAAGAAATCCTAGATGTGTGAAGAAGAGAAAAAAGTAATTTTGCAAAGAGATGGTGCTACTAAGAAGGAAATGAGGGGAAGGGCAATTCAAATATCTTGCAATTGAAAGTATGATTCTGGAATTCCATTCGATGAGGTTAAATATTACAATTTTCCTGCTGTAGTTGAGGAATTTCGACAATTTGGCCCTAGGATAAGACCTCCTAGCTATCATATGTACAAGTTAATTGCTTGAAGAAAGAGGTTGGACAAACATAAGAACTACCACGATGGCACCAAGAAGACTGCACATTACGACTGCTCTGTTATAGCAGTTGGATGGACATAAAAAAAAAGAGAAGTTTAGTTAATTTTTCTTGTGAACTATACAAGAGAAACTACATTCATAGAGTGGATGGCTACAATTTTTTCTCAAAAGATGCAGTGAAAATGTTTGAATTGTTTTGCAAGTATAATGAGGATATTAGGTCACACAATGTGATTCAAGTTCTTACTGAAAATGCGTCTAAAAATGTCCTTACAGGTTTGGCACAACCTATGTTATTTTTGTATAAAAATAAATTTTGTTCTTACATTTTTTTTTTAAACATTACTACAAATATATCCATATATACATATATTGGACTCCCTATGCTGCTCACTATTTAAATTTTAATGATGAGGATATTTTTAAAATCAAAATACTACAATGATGCCTTGAGAAAGCAGTAGTGATACATTGTTTCATATATTAAAGGCCTTGCCTACTTGACTTACGAGAAGATATACAGATCAAATATCATATGTCAAAACCGATAAGACTTGTTTCACGATAATCTTCTTTAACTTTACAACATTTTCATCAACAATAATTGAATCTGAAGAGAATGCTTGTGAGAAATTTATTAAAATCTCAACATACCATCTTGAAGCAGTTCTTCTGGAAACTATAGTATAGGCCCTTAAATAGGTGACCCTTTATTCAAGGTCCTTAAATTAGTTGATGGAGAAAAAAAACCCCCAATGACTTGCATATATGAAGCAACATATAGAACAAAAGAAACAATTGTTGCAAGTTTCAACAACAGTGATAAAACTAGAAATTACAATTTTAAAGACAATTGCAATTTTTGAAATCATCAACAATAATTGAATATGAAATAAATGTTTACTTGCAAGAAATTTATTTTGGATTCTTCTGCAAAAAAAGTAATATCTCAAAATACCATCTCGCAACAATTATTCTGGAACACAGTAGTGTACGCTCTAAAAATATGTGACCCAATGTGCTCTATTAAAAGTCAAATTCTCCTTTAAATTTTAAAAAAAAAGTCATTTTGATTATTTCCTAACAAACTTTTTAGGTGTACCTTACCTTTCTAAAACATAGGCCAAATCTACTACATCTACTCTCCAAACTAGGCCATTGGAATGCCGACGATTTATGTGACCAAGCCATTCGTATATGCCACTAGAGCTACTTCAACCTTTTCATGTATATACTCATTTAGCATTTGGTCTCTAACATTCTATCTCTAGGTGTAAAGCCACTCATCCAATTGAGCATCCTCATCTCACTAACAATTAACTTAATTTTATGCTTCTCTTTTGATGGCCAACATTCTGCACCATAAAGCATTGCAGGTCCCATCACCATCTTATAAAATTTTCCTTTAAGTTTGAGGTGTAGTTTTCTATTACACAATAGGTTCAATGCATTCCTCCACTTCAACCATCCAACTTGAATTCCACTAATAATATTCCCATCTATTTCACCATAGCTTTGAACAATATACTTGAGATATCCAAAACGTGCACTCTTTTAATTGACTTGATCACCCAATATCAAAATCGTGCCAATAGATCTTTTACTACTAAAATTATACTCCATATATTCGATTTTAGATTTACTCAAATGAAAGTCTATAGACTCTGAGGTTGACCTCCATAATTCAAGTTTTTCATCAACTCCCTCTTTAGTCTTATCAACAAGAAGAATATCATAAAAAAAACAAAAAAAAAACATACATTAAGGGACATCCTATTACAAATGACTAATAAAAACACCCATGATAAACGCAAAAAGATATGAGCTTAAAGCTGATCCTTAATTTAATCCAACTGAAATAGAAAAATAATTGGTCAAACCACATTGTGTTTGAACACTAATAACACCAAATGCATACATAATCTTAATGACTTGAATAAAAGCATTACTAACGATTATTTTTCTTTAACTCTTCTGGGCACTTCTCTAATAACTTTATTGCATGCTTTCTCAAAATCAATAAATATCATATATAGATTCTCCTTATTCTCTCTAGATTTCTCCATCAAACCTCTTAGCAAATATATAGCATCTACAATAAACCTACCTAGAATGAATCCAAAGAAGATTTAACAAGTACTGTTTCAAAAAAAAAATCACTAGTGTTTATGACAAAAGCTACAACATTCGAGAGCAATCTAAAGGCAAAGAAAATAAATCTTCATTTAGGCATCACATTGTTGCTATTGACAATGAAGATGATTAGGGATATTAGAATATTCTGAAATAAGAGACAATGCTGATGAAGGGAATGAAGTTTTTTTTTTTTAACTTTTGTAGACGATAATGATTCCACAAGAAGTAACAACAACAAGACTTTATCTCACTGTGGGGTCGACTACATGAATCATTTTCTCCATTGTGCTCCATTAAGAGAATTCTCATTTAAACCTAAAAAAAGGGTCATTTAAATAATTTATAACAAAGTCTTTTTAGGTCTACCTATTCCTTTTTTAATATAGGTTGAAACTAATACATCTACTTAATAACATCATCAGAAGGCCGACATTTTATAATTAAAATAAAAACTAGATTAAATTCTTACAAAATCACTAAGCTTAAGAAAATTATTGTAATATTTTGAATTATAAGAGATTGAGGTATTGATTACTAGAACTTATGCATCACTTTGATTATTTTTTTTATTATCATGTAGCTTATCTGCAATAATATTATTTTATATTAATCCATATTTTTGTAAAAATATTATGCATCATGTCTAAAATGGCGCGCATTGTATGACATGGCTCTAAGAGGAACTTTGCGTCATGATATGTCATTTGTTGTTTGTGGGCTCCAAAAATTTGCGCCTCGGCCTCCCCTCACCTTCGGGGGAGTTCTAATGAATTGGGTTCCAGGATAAATTTTCAGAAGGCCAGGTTTATAGATAAGTCACTACTTAGAGATTTCTCCCTCATTTTGCAAGGACTTTATGATTTAAGTCCCGGTTTCCCATAGACGCTGGTTAACATGCTTAAATGAATTATAAAGCATGTTCTAATGCATGTATGAGGGGTTTTAAAATATTTGCATGCATGGCAAAGGGGTGCTTTTATGATTATCAATTATTAATTATGCAAACAATCACTATTAATAAACACGTTGAATTCAATTTGAGAATCTCTAAATACCTTCTCTCCACTTGTATGAATGTTGCGGATCCGGTGACGTGGCATTACACTTCAACGGCCCATGATTTTACTTCTGCTTCCATGCATTTGCTTACAGGTAAATCATATCATTGCATCCAGAATAGTCACGAGATACTTCATTGTTCTGATGCAGGCTCCCTTTTCGCATTCTTCAGGAGATCAGATCTACAAGTCATCTTGATGTAGGCATTGGGGGGGGGGGATCAAATCAAGTTGGATTTTATTTTTGATACGCTTTAATATCCTCTACTAGATGTCAGCTCATTAATATCTAGTAGAGTGTCTTAAGCTCATAAATTGAAGAATTATTAGATTCGTTCCCCATTTTCCTTTGTCTCTTTGGTTTCTTCTTGTGTCTCTTTGGTTTCCCTAAGCTTGTCTCTTCCTATTCTTGTGTCTCTTTGGTTTTTTCCATATAATTCAATGCCTTGGGCTACTTGTCTTTTCTGTTTCTGCTGTCTGTTGATGTTCCCTTGGTTCTCCCTCTTGATTGTCCCTTGTTGGTTGGTTTCCGTGCCTGCTGCCTTGTCTCTTGTGTTAGCTCTTCGGGTCCCTTGCTGGCTGGTTTCCCGTGGCCTGCTGGTGGGTTTTTTGTGGACTGTTTCCCTGTTTTTCTGTGAAGAATTCCTGCTGATGTTTTGCTGTCTTTTGGCCTTCCATTTAATGACTTTTGGCATTTCATTTCCCCAAATTTGATTGGGTTTGGTTGGAGGTGTTATGACTGTTTGTCTACCTTCTTTTGCCTATATAATAGAGATGTTTTTGGATAAAAAAGGTTGGATATAATGTGATTTTTGGGACAAAAACTTGAGAGGTTTTTCTTCTTTCTTGGAAAAGCTTGCGAGCTTGTCCTCCTATCTTCGTCTCAGCTTCTAATCTACTTTTTTTATCCGAAAGTTCCCTTCCACTTGTATCTTTCTTCTCAAGGCAAAACAAGTTTAGGTTTTTATTATATAAGTTTGTTTGAGTCGTTTGTAAGCATCGTTTTTAAGGTGTCGTTTGATTTTATAAAAGTGAATTGTTTTGGTTTATTTGTTGTAATTTGTATCTTTTTGGCAATTCATGTAAATTTCTATTATCTAGGAAGAGTTTTATTTGCTTGCAAAAATTTGGGGCCCTCTCCTAAATTTTTGCTTACATCACATGATCACATCTAATCTTTGTCTAGGCCGGGTAAGAGTATCCAAATGAGATAAGGTCATTTTATGATGGATGAGATATCATAAGTTGATAAGATCAAAGGCTCAGCTAATGCACTATTGCTTTCCTTTGTCACAAGTTATTCTCGTCGAATCATGAACAAGATAGAGTGCAAGGTCATCTTTGATGTCTCAGTGACATTCTAGTACTTGATATGCACAAGGTACATAGAAGCTTCTTTTATGGCTCCATAATAATGTACTCGAAAGGCCCATTCTTTATATTTATGATGCATATGTAGGATATCAGGCTGAAAGCCTTGCTATCTGGATCTTTGCCCAAATAGCACGACATATTTTTGGGAGCCTCGATATTTCTGAATAGATGATAGAATGAGACATCTTTTTTTTTCTTCAAGTGCTCATTTTTTTATTCTACAGAATCATTCAATTTGGCGTCATTGTTGGAATCTTCCTTTGATGACGTATCACTGAATAGATGATAGAATGAGACATCTTTTTTTTTCTTCAAGTGCTCATTTTTTGATTCTACAGAATCATTCAATTTGGCGTCATTGTTCGAATCTTCCTTTGATGACGTATCAACAGGCTTCTTTTGAACATCAAGTTGCCTTTATACCCAACATACATCTCAATCATTGGTGTTGTAGGTGCTTGTAGAGAGCACTGTTGTTTGCAGGTGAGTTAGGTTACTCACTTACAGGGAGCTTGTGTATCTGCTAGGTGCTTGGTTATCATTGACTATAAGGGCTTCTTCACAATCATTACACGTTCAGTGTGCTCATTTACATGTTGTTGTTGACTACCAGTGACATGCATGTATTGTCGATTTCCCTGCACTTGTTGGTTGCCAGCATGTACCAGGTGCAATGAATCTTCTACAATAACTCATGGGTGTTTGCACCTGTTGCACATTGTTTGTCATCACCTAGAGGTGAACTAATGTAACTTAATCAATCTCCTACAGTTGTTTGAAGGTGTTGTATGTATTTGTATCCATAGGGGATCCGTTGTACTCACAATATACCAACTGTTGTTATCCACAAATAGCTCACATAAACAATCTTCGCTTGCATTCAAATTAGGGCACTCATCTGATTTAATGTTGGACACCGGTTGGATTACATTTATCACCAATTTTCTCAAGCATGTAGCCTTTATGTTCACAGGAGACTATCACGTACATAAGCCAATTAACCTTGATTGATGGGAGATTATTACATACACTGCTCGTCCGCTATCATCATTCACACGTGGGCCGGTGCATTTGCTTGTCAGCTAGCGACTGTTGATTGTATGTGGACTACTTTCACCATAGCCTTCTACCCTTTATCTTCTGTTAGGCTGCATTCTTTGTATATGATTGTAGTTAAATCATAGTATTCCTTGCTAGTTCATTTATATTTGAATGGCTTAAACTGCATTTTAGGATTTGTATTTTTAAATTAATTGTGGATTTTAGAATTCAATGTTCAGCCTTCTATAGGTCAATTTAAATTTAATCCCCTGCTATTCAAATTTGACCTCCTGCTCTTAATACAAGTCCCCAATGCCTTTGAAAGGGGGTAGAGGGAGTTCGAGAGGTGGAAAAGGATCAAGAGAGAAGATCCGGACGTGCGTGGAGGCTTACAAGCAGGAGAAGAAGAGATAGAAAGGAAATACTTCATTTCTTCTTGCTTTAATGGCGAGCCAAGGGAGTAGGGTATGAAGGTCGTGTAACACAACGCAAAGCATTTCATCGACGTGCGGAAAACTAAACCGGACGTCCGAACTCGCGCGAAGGACGTGCAACGCCAAACAGGTACTTTTTTTTTTTGCTTTCGTATTACAGATCAACACTGCTGACAAATATAGTTCCACCACAGTAATACATTGTCTAGTTTAAAACTAAATCAATTCTTTTCAATCTCGATAACTTTGCATGCAGAAATATATGGGATCTTGGAGAGAAATATTTCTTTGAAATATGAATTGTTTGTACCACTTTCTAATAAATGTCCAATCCACTTCTAATAAATATTCAACCAACTTGGTTGTCGTATTTCCACTTTTCCTACGGATGACAAAATAAGTATGGCTAATACACAAGTGCATAACTCAATTTATCTAAACAGTAGGGATATAGGTATAGGAAGAGCATTTCAATCTGAAATAAACTTTCAAAAATGTTTCTCTAAAAAAATAAGCATCAGCCATATTTGGCCAATTACAGTTATTATAGTCAAATTTCTTTTTTGAACTTTCCAATTATAGAGTATTAGTTAAAGTTTATTTCTTTGTGATAAGGTCAATCCAGGTTGAGCTCAATTGAGCTAGGCTCAACCAAGTAAGCTTGAAATTAATTTTGAATTGGGAAAAGAGCTCAGAATTGAGCTGAGTCTATATATAGTCCATCAAATTTCCAGCAAATTTCAAGTTTTTCTAACAAACCTTTTTTTTTTTTAGTTTTTCTAACAAACTTCCGTAGCGGTATAGAAGTGTTTCACTTAGGCTTAAAATATATAGTTTATATAGTGACTCGAGGATAAGTATCATGCCATGTGTAACAAATCACAGCATCCACGCCTTTAATTTTCAAAAGTGCTTTAACTATGCTTCAATGATACTTTTCACGTACTAGGGTGGCTCTACTCCATCTTTAATCTCTCTTTCATAACAAATTAGGTATAGATTCATATATTTATGCAATCTTGCATCAAGTAAATTGATGATTCTAAACTCCAATCATTTAAGTAAATACTTGGTTTTCATCATTATTGGCCACCTCACTACATGTTATCATCCAAATCGCAAACCACAAATATGACATTTTCATACCGACCCTTAGCCTCGTGTATTCTCAAGCTTAAACTATATTACCATTTCTATGAGCTGAATTAATTAACTTTGTCACCAATGAGGACAATATCATTTATAAGTCATGAAAAAAGGTAACCCCTCTAAGCAAATCAACACAAATTATAAAAAGATGAAAATTCAACATCTATGCTAATATTAAAAAGATGGCTAAGATGCTCAAATACTTCGTTATGAAAGCATGATAGAAGTACGCAATATTAAGATAATAATAAAACTTCAAATAAAATAAGGCAAAGATAAGACAAGAAGCAGAAGACACAAATTTACAAAATTTGATGTGATCCAATGAAACCTTGGGCACATAACATTCTACTAATTCCACTAAGATTCAAATGATAAATATGTACTTAACAAAGTGGACAACATCCACATGTAGTTGATGTTAAAAAAAGAGAGAACCATGACCTCCAACTATAGGATATAGAGATTGGATAGAGGAATGAAGAAGATAATAAAGAAGAAAGACACATCAGAATTCTACATCTGTGATACTAAATGGAAACCACCTGAACCCCATTCTCTAAGAATATTAGATATTCTATCATGGAAAAGGTCTTATACAATACAGTTCAGGAAGCTCCAATCACGAAAGGGACAGGGTAAGGTTAAGATTAGTAAACTTAATTTTATTTAGCATAGAAAACATATGCATACTCCTTACATAGGAGATGAATTCATGATACATTTGTCCATCATGACCTTCTCCGAGAATTTTAATAGGTCATTTCATAACTGCTTCACAGGATGATGGTAATATAGCCTAGAAAATAGCTTGTCAACATTTCATTTTGGCATTTTTTAAGGGCTTTAAATATATACCACTAAATTCTTATGCATTTGCATATCTAACATGCAAATATTTATATTTACTAAGATAACACATTAATGTCTATATCACATCAAAACATATGCATGAAATATATATTTCAATTTAGATAAGTTAAAATTAGTAATATTTTTAATGTAATTTCAAGATTAGATTTACCAAGTAAAAATACAAATATTTACATTTTAGAGGTGTAACCCATAAAAATCTGTGGTATGTAGGAAAATCACCCTTTTCATTATGTAGAAAGTGAGGCTGATAGAGACCAACAGGTAGGGTGGGCCCATTTCAGAAAGTGATTGAGATGGCATGAAGCATCTTATCTAACTCTATGGTTTGTTCATTTCATCTTTATCTACCAGCTCCAAGGTTATAAACACAGCCTAAGGACAGTAATGAAATAAATAAGCATCAGTAAAAAATGGGGGGCTTGACTACGTTAGAATGAACAGCCAATTTTCTTAAATGTTAAGGAATTGCGATCAATTTTAAAAATCACGCAGCACAGTCCCACCAGAAGTGGAAACAAAGAACAAATGGCTAGATCACTATATAAAATTTTCAAATAAATCACTGTCATTTGACAGAGCTGTGTCAAGATCTATTCACAATTTCACAGAACGAGCTTAATAGAATCATCATGATCTTATATAAAGAACTTAGATATGTTATACTGACTATAAATAGGATAGTGAAGTAGACAAAGCCAAAAGCACATGTTAAAACTTATTGATAATGCAATAGCATATTCAAGCCAATGACCTTGATACAAGACACCAACATACACAAGCATGTGGATACAATAAAATTCAGCAACAGTATAAAACCATGCCGGTAATTATTCCAAAATAACTTTACCAAGGAAGAAAAAATGATCTGAAAGCAGTTTTTTTTCATACCCTGAACATATACATCATTAACTTCTTTCTCCATATTCTCTAGAGCACAAACCGCAGACTTGCATTTGTTCAATGCCGTGTCTTCATCAAAATGCTCATCTAGAACAGCTTGATATGCAGTTACAATTCTTTCAGGCATGCCTCCAACAGCTAGTTTCTAAAATTTGAGTAACATCTATAAGACAGATATACAGAAAACTAGGCCTTTTGACAAGAAGAAACCAAAAAATTTCATTCAGAAGTTCGAGTTAGAAAGTAGTCACTCACAATTCTCACAGAATGAGCATCTTTCCTTACTAATTTAATGGGATTCGGATTCTTTCCATTGCTTTCTGACAAAAGAGGTGGAGCAGGTGGTTTATTACCAAGGATATCATCTTTCAGTCCTCGAGCGCGAGATCCAAAAACTTTCCGCTCATCCCAAATGTCCACCTGAAGATTAAAAACAATGGAAAATGATAAAAAATTGAAGCATATAGCATTGTTACTCCACTAAATAATATCCAAAAGTAATATTTGCCTAAAGTTGAGGATAACTAGAACCAAAGCATGGCATTTCATCTATAGGATAACCAATAATAATAAATAAAAAGTACGTTAGGAATAAGCGTAATGCACTAATCAATGGAGGATATTAGGTAGTTAGATCGTAGCCTGCCTCCACTACAATCCGATTGACTACACCTAGCATCAACTGTCCTTTGACAATTCACACTTATAGAAGAACTGCAAAGAGGTTATCATGCAAAATTAAGACTAATGCTTTTAATGATTAGCGAGAAAATGAGATTTATGAAATTGTTATAAGAAAACATTTAGAGAATTGTCAAATAAAAATTTATAGAAGAATATTGGATAATTGAATTTCTTCGAAGATGAAAGCTGGTGAGACTAGCAAGATTAAAAGCCCATTGGAGAACACTAAAGAAAGTGAACACAACTCAATTCAAACCTTAGTAAGCAAAATCATCATATAACATTAAACTAACTGAAATTGTTTTATAAGAAGATAGAAAACCAAAACAAACTATCCTCAGAACAACAAACTAGTGGTCACCTCACATGTATCGATAAAATAGGTCAATTGAATGCTCAAGGACATGCAAACCAATGGTACACCACAGCTACTTTGAACCAATCCAACGTCTGTCACAACTCCTCCAACAAATCCCAACAAAGCTTGCCAACCAACACCACTATCAAGTTTTTAAAAGAAGGATATAATGGGGTGGAAACTTGTGGAGAGAAGAAAGGGATTAAGAAACTTGGAAGAAGCAACAAGAAGTGAAGAAGTAGCTCTCAAGCTAGAGAAGAAACCATCAGGTTTTACTTAGCTTTTACATTGCCAAAAATTCTTAAAACATCGCCAAAAATTCTTAAAACATCCCAAAACTCCCCTATAAATAGGATATAAAATGGAGGCCAACAACCACGTTCAGCCACACACCACAGCCAACCAAAAGGAGGAAAAAAAAGAAGCAATAAAGGCACGGTTGGACCCTCACCCGAACAGCGACAACAAGGGAACCCGGGAAAGCAGGGAGCAAGAACCGAACAGCTAAATGGCTAAGTAGCAATTCAGCTGCCCACTGACAAACCCAAGCAGCCTAGGCACAAAGACCCAAAGAAGCTAGCACACCAAAGGAAAAAAACATGTCCAAGAGCAGCAAAACCACACATGTTCATCGGTTTCCTTCCATCATTGGGTAAAAATAAAATAAAACTTAAAAATTTCAATAGCATAAAAAAAACATAAACATTTGAATGCATTAATTCCCTCCAGGTAGGAGAATCTCATCTCCTGATGAGAATGCTTCACTAATGTGTTGATACATGTCAAGCGGCGAGATTGAAGTTCCACAGCTTCAATCCAAGTACAATCAGTCAACGGATGTCCACTCAACTTTACCAAGATCCGCTTATGCACTCCATGCCTAGTCTGAGTAGTCTTGATGTCCAGAACATCTTCAATGTGAACATCTTTGGCTTGAACTATACTAGTAACTGGTAAGGCTTATAAAACCACAAAATCAACAGGATTTCCATCATATAAAGTAAGGACAGCAACATTAAACACAAGTGAAGTCCCAACAGAAAGTGGAAGATCCAGAAGATAAGCATTTGATGCCAATTTTCGAAGAATTTTAAAAGGCCCAAATTTACTCCGACTTAACTTGCCAAAAGTCCCAACAGGAAAGCGTTATCGATGAAAATAAGCCATAACTAGATCACCTTCTTGAAAATAACACTCTCAGGTGTTTGTCAGCATCAATTTTGTATTTAGCATTTTTTATTCGAAGTTTTTCAAGGACTTGATGTTGGATCGATTTAATTTGATCAACAATTTCTGTAGCTTCAGCACTGATTTTATTGGGCATGGGTAAACAAGTTCGGTCTAAAATATGAGGAATAGGCTGACCATAAATGACTTCAAAAGGAGTTTTTCTAGTAGATCGGTTAATAGAATTATAAGCAAATTCGGCATGGGGTAAAATCAAATCACATTGAGAAGGTTTCTCACCAGCAAGACATCTAAGCAAGTTTCCTAAACTTCTATTAACAACTTCAGTTTGCTCATATGTTTGAGGGTGATATGCACTACTGAATTGAAGAGTAGTTCCTAACTTTGACCAAAGTGTTCTAAAAAAATGACTTAAAAATCTAGTATCTCGATCAGAAGTGAAAGTTCTAGGAATGTTATGGAGTCTCACAATTTCTTTAAAAAACATATCAGCAACATGTGAAGAATCAGAAGTTTTCTTACAAGGAATGAAATGTGCCATTTTGCTAAATAGATCGACCACAACAAACACAGAGTCAGATTTTCGAGCCGTTACAGGTAGTCCTAAAATGGAATCCATGGAAATATCATCCCAAGGTTTATATGGAATTGGAATAGGAGTATATAAGCTAATGTTTTGAGTTGTTCCCTTAAAAGATTAACAGATTTTGCATTGTTTTGTAACAGGGACCTCTCCTCCTTTAAACCAGGCTATCTTGTAGGGCTTAGCAAGTGGCTTGGGTTTTAACTTAAGCTTGTCTAACATCAGTTGAGATACAAAGTTTTCTGAGCTACCGCTATCAGTCATAAGGGTACAGAGTTTACCTTCAATGGTGCAAGTGGTTCGGAAGATGTTTCGCCCAAGTCATTTGTCCCCAATGTCAAATTTAGTAGTTAAGACACTTTAAATAACCAAAAATTGGTTCCCTTGATCTCCTTCAACATCAATTCGCTCTAACTCAATCTCATTTTCTGGTTCAGATCCAACTTTCTCCTCATTTTCTATGTCATCATCTTTCTCTATATAATTGGTCCTACGAGGGTTATTCTTCCTACAAGCTGCCGAAAGGTGCCCATATAAACCACACTTGTAACAAGGTCCTATTGGCTTTGGTCCTATCACGCCCTTTCCCTTATCAATGGTTTGAGTTTCATTAGGTTTTGTTCACAAATTAGGATTTGAAGACGATGCACCAAAAGAGGTTTGTGAAGACTTTATTTTGATCCCACTAGGTTGACGAAGCTTAGTTGTTTCAAATGTCTTATTAGAGCCTCTTTGATGTTGTTTTTCAATTTTAAGCGTCATTCAATAAGCTTTATCGAGTTTAATAACATGATGTAAGTTTAATTGATCTTGAATAGCCTGTTTTAGTCCATTAATGCATCAAGTTATGGTTCGTTCTTCAGATTCATCCAAATCATTTCTTGATTGAAGTTTGTAGAAATTTTCAGTGTATTCTTCTACGGATTGAGTTCCTTAGCGAAGATTATTAAATTCTTGAAACAGAGTTCAGGAATGGTCAGAAGGCAAGAATTTCCCCCGTATTTTTTCTTTCATTTTTTCCCAAGTTTGAATCTTTTCTTTTCCTCATCTTACCCTATTGTTTTGAAGATTTTTCCACAACGTTCAGGCATGACCTGTCAGTTTTAAGCTAGAAAACCTAACTTTTCTATTTTCTGGGATTTCTTTCCATTAAAAAAATTCATCTAGTGTTTCTATCCATTCAAGAAATTGTTTCGGATGCACCTTACCTTCAAATTCTTTTACATCGATTTTAATCCCATAATCTCATTGTTTGTTTTGCCTATTTTGGATTCTAGGAATTTTATCTTCACTTTCATAATTTGGAGCATTGTTCACATTTAAGTTAGCCAAAGTGTTAGCCATTTCGTTCAATTATTGTTGAAAGTTAGCCAACCGTTGCATCATTTGTTGTCAATCCCCTTAATTGTTTGGATTATTCATTTTTATTTTAAGAGGGAAGACTCACACACACAAAACCAAGGCTCTGATACCAAAATGGTGGGACTAGCAAGATTAAAAGCCCAAAGGAGAACACTAAAGAAAGTGAACACAACTCAACTCAAACCTTAGTAAGCAAAATCACCCTATAACATTAAACAAACTGAAATTGTTTTATAAGAAGATAGAAAACCAAAACAAACTACCCTCAGAACAACCAACTATTGGTCACCTCATATGTATTGATAAAATAGGTAAATTGAATGCTCAAGACATGCAAACCAGTGGTCCACCACAGCTACATTGATCCAATCCAATGTCTGCCACAACACCTCCGACAAATCCCAACAAAGCTTGCCAACCAACACCACTCTCAAGTTTTTAGAAGAAGGATACAATTGGGTGAAAACTTGTGGAGAGAAAAAAGGGATTAGGAGACTTGGAAGAAGCAACAAGAAGTGAAGAAGTAGCTCTCAAGCTAGAGAAGAAACCCTAAGGTTTTACTTAGTTTTTACATTGCCAAAACTTCTTAAAACAGCCCAAAACTCCCCTATAAATAGGATAGAAAAGGTAGGCCAATAGCCATGTTCAGTCGCCCACCACATCCAACCAAAAGGAGGAAAAAAAGAAGCAATAAAGGCACGGTTGGACCCTCACACGAACAGCCACATCAAGGGAACCAAGGAAAGCAGGAAGCAAGAACCGAACAGCCAAATGGCTAAGTAGCAGCTCAGCTTCCCACTAACAAACCCATACAGCCCAAGCACAAAGACCCAAAGAAGCTAGCATACTAAAGGAAAAAAACATGTCCAAGAGCACAAAAATCACACATGTTCATCGATCGCCTTCCATGATGCAGGACAAAGTAAATTGATCATGCATGTAGAGATTTATGTTAGGGAATAAATAAAAACAACAAATTTAAACTCCAAGGAAATTTATTAAGACAAGAAATTTAGGCAACGCAACTGCGCAGAAACAAGAAACTTGACTAGTAGCAACATTCACAATTTAAAGGGAGTAAAGTAATTAAAACTCTGAGAACATGGATAGCTAGAGCCCCACTTTTAATTTAGGATTAGTTGCAAATGAAGTCCGAAGCTCTTGATTAAGAAAGTAGACAAAGCAGATTAGTTGCTAGGCTTGTTTGAAGCTTCTTCGGAGGGGAGAATAAGATATCTAGGCTAAACAGTAAATAAGAGAAGATGTAAAACACTTATCTTGCTTGGAAGTTGAACAAAGCATTGACGAAGAGGCCAATAACTCCCATGGTAGACAACGACTTTTGCTGAATCTCTGAAGGGACCCAAGTTAGGTGACTTTGGAGGACAACGTTTACTGATTTGATTGTTTTGGGAAGGGAGAATGCTGTTTGGAGTGTTAGTGGAGGCTAAAGGGAAGGCGGAGGGTCTAATGGAGGAGTGTGGAGTGTTCTAATGACTGGAAAATGAGTGAGGATTAGTTTTGGCTGTTTTGGGAAGGGGATATAGTGGACAAACGTGGTTTAGTGACTGTTGGGAAAAGTAGGCAGCAGGTTTGGGGGAGTTGGAAGGTTATATGGCTTTTATTTAATAGGTAAATGAAGAGGGGCTTTGGGAAAGTTAAAAGACAGCACTTTAACTTTTGGGAAAAGGTTTTGGAGAATACGAAGAGGCTTATATTTAATAGGGAAATGAAGAGGGGCTTTGGGAAAGTTAAAAGAGAACACTTTAACTTTTGGGAAAAGGTTTTGGAGAATACGAAGAGACTTGTATTTAATAGGGAAATTAAGAGGGACTTTGGGAAAGTTAAAACACAGCACTTTAACTTTTGGGAAAAGGTTTTGGAGAATACGAAGAGGCACAAGGTGACTTTCCAACTTCCAATGAGGAAGTTGTAAAAACAAAATTTTATTAGCTATTGGGCGAGGAAATTTCAGTGTTTTTTTGGAAGAGGAAGGGTCACCAAAGTGGATGTTGGGTGGTTGGTTACTAGCACTAGGAGGGAGGGTAAACGGAGAGTTGTTGGTGGGGTTAGAAGGCTTTGGACAGCAGGTTTCCAAGCAGAAATTTGCTGCAGGAGTTTGGGAATTCCGGTTAGGAGTAGGGGAAGAGTTCGGTTGGGAGTTAGGAAGGAGATGGAGTGACTTGAGGACAAGGATAAAACCAAGAGCCAATTGCTGTTGGGTACTTCACACTCACACCACTAAATTAATCTTTACCAAGCAACTTAGAAAGAAGAAAACTAAGCTCTAAAGGTAAAAATGTTTTCTGCATTCATTAACTAAATTACAAAGGATGAGGGCTCCTATATATAAGATCAAAAAGAAGAAAAAACAAGACCAAAAGGTAAAAATGTTTTCTACAAATTCATTAACCAAATTACAATGGATTTGGTGGTTTGAAGTCAGATCCCTCATAAGCTACCTGATCCTCGATATTAAATAAGGGACTCATGCCAAAATTTAATGGAAGATCCACCACGAATTGTCATTAATTTTCTTTACTACCTTAAACGGTCTTGCACTCCTAGCATGTAGTTTCTTCACTGCCCCTTTCGGGAACCGTTTCGGACGAATCCGGACCATTACGTAGTCACCCACCTCAAAAGTTCTTAGTCTTTTTTTAACGTCTACTTGGAGTTTATAAGTTGCATTGCTTTGATTTATCCTACTAGAAATCTCTTTCTGCAGTTCATGCAGATGCGATGCAAATGAATATGCAGATGTATGAGTTGATGCAGACTTTGACGCTCTAATTATAGGATTCTTGAGAATCAAATCAATTTGTTTCCTAGATGTGAATTTGGATATTATTTCCACGGGACTCAAATGTTCAAAACCTTGATTATCTGATTCAGAATTGGTAGTGGGATTCATAAGATCATCTTCCCTAAGGATCTTAAATTCGGAATCCAAATTCTTTTGGAATTCATAACTCGTGTCATTCACTTCTGGATGGGATCGATAGAGTTTCCTTGGGATGGGACCCATTTGTTTGTTGGAATTTGGACTTCAAGATTACTTGGCTGATCATGATTTTTCTTGTTTTTCTTAAGAGAGGAAGACTAGAATGACAACCTAGGGCTCTAATACCAAATTGATGCAACCAAAAAAAACCTAAAGCCTAGTAAGTATGCAAATAATCGCTTCCTTTCCAAAAAACTTAAACAAACACAATAATAATAAAAAACATGACAAAACAAACTTAAAAAAGAAACAATGACACCTTACAAATTTTTGTAGTTTGAGAATAAAGATACAATGGGGTGTAAACCATGGATAGAAGAAATAGATTAGAAGACCAAGATGAATTAGAAGAAGAAGAGAGGTAGAAGATTAGCTTGCAAGCAAAAAACCCTTAGGTTTTGTTTTCCAAAAATCACTATATTTCCTCGCCTAAAACTGCCACAAACAGCTCCTATAAATAGAGAAAAAGAAGCCCAAAAGACACCCAAGCAGCTCCTCACCAACATCTATAGTATCATTTTATAACATCACATTTCAACATGTAGTGGTTATTAAATAATTCGCATGACAATTAATTATCTCAGTTACAATAGAAATGAACTACATGCTTGATATCAACCACAATTGCATTAAGTATATAAAAATACTCTCATTTCATACTACAAGTTGGGTATCTCACCTTGTTACAAATATATTCTCCTCCAATACCTCGACCCCCTTTTCTCTTATACACAACCTAAAGCACCATTTTTTTTCTTTCAATAGGCATTCAAATAAAACACAACAAGTTAGAAGAAAACATTACAAGTTTACTTCAAAGAAATGTCTCCTTAAGCAATCAAAATGTCCTATTTTTTCTTTCCTGTTTCCCACTATCTACCACAATGAACTCGACTATAGTCAACTGATTTCAGCAACATAAATTTTCAGTAATTCTTCATAGTTCCAAAAAAATTGATTTCAGCTAACCTAACAGCAGCATTATATTTTCTCCCTACTGATTTTCACACTTTCAGATTTCTGCACCCAATAATTTCAACAAGCACAACTTTCATCTTTAAGAATTTCTAACTCAATTATATCCTTTTACCAACGAAAAATTTCAGCAAATTATTTATTTAATCAATGATTTCCTTACTTAGACCTATAGTAGCAGCCCCCAACAAGCCTGACAGATCCCAGCTCCGGCTCACGGCCAGCCATACGAAATCCAGAGAAACGGATAGGGAAAAATGGAAATGGGAAAGAAACGCTAATTACTTAGCTAATCTAATTTTATATATAACTGGGATAGTGCACTTTCCACTCAAACTTCCAAGTTCACTATTAGTCGTATGATTGCATCTAGCCTTTGCATGTTGGTTTAAGTGGATTTGCTACAACGATGCATTAAATAAATGGTTAAATGGTTTATGCAATAAGTAACTATGGCTTAAGTGGCAGAGCGGCAAGCGCACTGCGCGCAAGGGGTGGACACGAGCGGCGGGTCTAGATAGCGGGGAGACGGCTGGGTCAGGCTTCTCACGTGCGACTGAGGGAGATGAGAGGGATCGTGCACGTCATCTTTCATGCGTTTGAGGGAGATGAGCAAGAGGGGCAAGCGGGTGGTTCTTGCGTTCATACAAGAGCGAACAAGAGAGAGAGAGAGAGAGAGAGAGAGAGAGAGAGAGAGCTACGTCTCTGCGTGCGAATGTACCTAATGGAGGGTTTCTGCACATTGTTTTGTGAAAACAAGCGGAATGATCGATTCATGCGCCGTTTGGGGAGTGAATCAACGTGAGGTGCAACTAGTTGGTTATTCAATGTTCAACACTAATAGGATTTATTTTCTACTTTTTTCAATATTTACTTATTAAAATATAATTATAAATTACATTTAATATTATTTTATTTTATAATCGGATGATTCATTTGCTAATCATTATAATGATGATAATTTATGTGGTACCAAACTGAATTGATTCTATATGTTTCATTATATAGTTTGATTTTTTTAGCATGCTTTAGCATGATAATTATGTCATTAATCACCTAATCAATGATGATGAACTTAGTTTGAACATCAATAATCTTTTTTAATTAAATGTTTCTCAAGTTGGCAAATTTTCATGATTTCACATAACTCATATATATATATATATATATATATATATATATATATGATTTAAATTTTCTAAAATGAGTTAAATTGCTTAATTATGTTAGATAAAAATAAGAGAAAATGACCAACATGGTCACTTGACTCTCTATGAAGGATCATAAAGATCCCCAACTATATTAAAAGATCATTTTAGTCCTTTAAGTCTTTAAAAAAGAATCAAAATAGTCTCATGGTGGGACTATTTTGGTTCCTCTTTACGGAGATGAGAAACCAAAATGATTCTTCAATATAGTTGGGGCCTATTTTAGTTATTCATAATGAGTTAAAGAACCATTTTGATCATTTTCTCTTAAAAATAATAAGCTATATCTTACATTTTTTTAAAAGGATCAACTTTTTACAGAAAAAATTTATTGTAAGTTACTATAAAATATATGTTTCTAGACAAAATATTTTGGCTTTTATAAAGCTTATTTAATATATTCAAAAATAAATTTTGTAATAATTAGAATTAATAAGCAAATCATATTATAAACAATGAATTTGTGCAACATTCATATAACAGTGGATGCATTGAATTTTTTAGATATGATTTCTATATTACACAGCATACTTTTGATTAAAATGAATTTATTATAACTTTTTAAAATATTAGTCATTTTCACTAAGACATGATAATTATTGGAGAATTGTCAGGAGGATTTGGACAAAGCATTTTCTAGCCATTTTGGGAAGATTTTTAGTATCCGTTAGGTATGCTTTAAGGGGTTACATGTATGAGACGGTGAATTAGAAATCAACGAAAAACTTTTTTGTTACATCATATAGAAGTTTTTCAAGAACTTAAGTTGTTCATCAATTCCATTTGATTCCTTTAAGGCTTTCAGTTTGGTAACATTCTTTGCTTTAATACATAAGTTTTGTACGTTTTTTTAATTATTGTTTATATTTCAATATTATAATTAGTGAACGTCCCATTCTTTAATTGTCAGGAGATAGCCATTAGGTCTCCAACAAAATTTAAGAAAACTTTGGCTTGATGTTTTCTC
Source organism: Dendrobium nobile (assembly GCA_022539455.1). Classification (NCBI taxonomy): domain Eukaryota; kingdom Viridiplantae; phylum Streptophyta; class Magnoliopsida; order Asparagales; family Orchidaceae; genus Dendrobium; species Dendrobium nobile. Next base: position 22,077,010 of record CM039723.1, read on the forward strand.
TTGTATTAAAGAATAGAGGTTGTAGTTTCCCAGTATAAGAGAGCATATTGGGCAGTACTCCCTTATAAAGAAGTGTGAGGTATAAGCTTCTTTACCATTATGGAGAGGATTTGCAAGACAAACTCGAGATGGTAGGAATACTAGTCCAGGTGTTGGCTATCTGCATGAATGTAGGCCTTGATGTTAGATGAACCACGTAAATATTGTGAAGTCTCAAGCTACTTAATTTGGTTTACTTTGCTTGCATTTACTCTACTAAAGCATTAAATTAATTGATTGGAACAAATAAAATAAAAAATAAAACTAAAAAAAATGATTGGAACAAATTCATTATGCTAGAATTTGAAAGTGGTGAATGCAATATTCTCTCTTATGCTAGTGTGTAAAGAAAATTATTTTACTTCAGCTCTTAAATTTCTATACTCTTACATTTGGCATTGAATATTTATTTTATCATTATTACTAGTATATGTTGTAGTTAGTTGGATACAACAATAATTTAGTTATAATGAATGAATTGTATAGACAATGTAGTTTAGTTAATTAATTCACATTAAGTTTAATAGTAAGCAACTCACTCACTTATATTTGTTATTTATCTACAACTTAATTAAACTTGTGTCATGTAACTTATAGTATTGCACAAAACTATATGTAATCTAACAAATTTAAAGTGTAACAAATTATAGTGTGACTAATTAATTGTACACACTTTTATTAGTTTATATGCATTTGTATATTTATTGATTTATATACTTATACACTTAGTTAAGTATTTGATTTATTGGTTTAATTATTGAAATATTTATATCTTTCATATATATTTTTATTTTCGTAAAAATTGGCTTCCATTAGCATTATTTGTGAACGTGTGTAATTCAACTATCACTTCTTCTGGACTTTAATGGATCAACTTATAGCCATAAAGTCTCCAAATTGGGCTAAGCTTCAAACAAGTGACAAACTCAATAAAATAATGGAGAAATATCAACCAAACAAGATTAAATCACATGAGTGCGTGTTGATCAGCCAAGCCTTCAATCAATCTGCTAGGGTGAATTTGATACTTAGTAGACTTAACAAGAATCCATCCAATGCTTAAGGCACCTCTTTGAGGTAAGCCTAACTCCAAATCAAAATGAAAGCTGAACTTAAATACTTAGTAGACTTAACAAGAATCCATCCAATGCTTAAGGCACCTCTTTGAGGTAAAGCCTAACTCCAAATCAAAATGAAAGCTAAACTTAAACACTCCCTTCTCAAGCTAACATATAATTACAACACAAAGTCCTCAACCACAAACTTCAATCATCAAAGTTCAGATGCAAGGGTTACTCCTCAAGGGATTGTTATTGAGTAAAATGTTTGCATAATGAAGATTAGCCCACAACACATAATTCACCCAAACCATGTAAATTTTAGGCACTCCCCCACTCTAGATGAGTGAATCCATTCTTTGATAGTTAAATTTTTGTGACATGCCTTAAAAGTTATATCCGGAACCTTTAACAACAAAAGATCATCCTTCGTACCTCTTATCCACCTCTTATCCACTTCAGTATGAATTGGCCACACCAACCACCAAGCCATCATCAATCATGTCTAGTATCTCTGAACCACGATCAGTCATGCATAACATCTCTAGGATTTTTCAATCCAAATTCAATTTTAGGCATCATCAAGAAAGGATGTCCTTTGAAATATTGCCAACTTAGTTTGCTTGAGATGCCAGAGATAAAGCAGCCCATGTTTGTTAATCAGGTTTCCAAAAATTTAAGACATAAAGCCCTCTAAATTTGATAGAATGGGCCCTCGAGTAAACCTGAATAATGAAACAATAGGAAATTGATTAGATTGGCCACATATTACCCTACCAGTTCAATGCTAATAACTTCCAACTAAGAGCACAACTAATATCCTTAATCGAAAGTATTATCTGCCTGCAGCGAGGGATGTAATTGGTAATGTGATGCATATCTAATACAGGAATACTTAGTTTAGCTTGATAGGAAAGTCATTTATTTTGTTAGTAGCAAAATAAGGGGATTAGCTTCTAACTTGTCAAAGGACTAAAATTGTCTCCATGATGGTATACATAGATAATATTAGCCTAACAAATTCTTTTAGGCTAATGGCTCAAAAGTTTGAATTACATGGTTCCACTGATCTCCATGTTACCACGTAAACTATAAATAATCTAACAAAGCTTCTCACGAAGAATGATGGCGAAGAGATTCCAACAATTATAAGCATATAGGGGCTCGAGATTTAGCTCACTTCAAAGATTGATGATCAAAGATAGATAATCTCTCTCCTCACCCTCTCCCATCCTCCTACCCTCCATCTCTCAAAGTTCAATACTAAAAACAGTTATGAGTAAGAGATATGGCAACTCTAAAAATGATAGTTAGAGAAAGCAATAATGATATGATCACTCATGGTGAGGAAAATAATTATCATTAGGGATGAGAGTTAGTTGGAGAGAGCAAGTTTAAAGTTAAGATGGTAAAAGCGAATAAGGATATTGGTGTAAAATGGAGAAAAAAATGGCTCAATGGCAACACTGGCTTCATGTGTGGAAGAAGAAAATGAAATAAATATATATAAAGAGTTTAATAGTTGAAAATAAAATATTTATATAGGGAAAATAGGGAGAGAAACTTTGGTTGATTAATGACGGGGAAAAACAATAGAAGGTAGTCAAACAGTTATAGGATTGTAAGGCAATGTTGTAATCGACGCAAGCAACAAAAGGCAATCATAGTAAGCCATTATGTGGTACTCTCATAAACAAGAGACAGAAATTTGAGAGGGAGAGGATTGAATGGATAATGGACAAGAGGAGAGTAAAAGGTAGTATGATGGTGGTTTGTGGGGCAAGCAATAGGTGGTGTAAGCATAAGGTAATGTAAGAATGGGACAATGTAGAAAGGAGTTTAATGGTGGTGTCATTGTTTAAAATTGCATAATATGAGGCTTGCCTTGAGGACCGTCTCAGCACAATTCCAGTGAAAAATGCCTCAAAGCTTATGCCTCGAGATTTTTTATGAGGCTTGCACCTCAACTTGTTTGAGGTTTGCCTTAAGGTGCACCTCGCCTTGCTGGAGTTAGGCGTACGCCTCACCTTATTTTTTATATTTTGTATTAAAACTTACCTAAATCCTGAACTAAAGCCCCCAAAAAATTATGCATTCATGCACCCCGAGCTATAGCAACTTACTCTTGACTACCTTGACCTCCAACCCACCGCGTTCACTGCAGCCACCATTGTCATAACCGTCACTAGGGATCACTTGAAAGTCTCACACCACCACCACCTCCTACTCTAAAAATTTTGGAATATCAATCATATATTTATATTGATAAAAAAAATTTACGAAAGAGAAAGAAGACTAAAATAAATGAAAAAGTAGATTGGGAGGCATTGTACTTTACATGATGAGAAAAGAGAGAAATCAATTTGTTATGATGATGACTCAAATAAATATCCCCTTAGCATGGTTGTGCATATGCTTTCTAAGTTGTTGCCAGCTATTTCAGCTTCTGTTAGGAATTAAATGTAGATAAACAAGGAACATAGAAAAAAGAAATTTGGAGTTGAACTTGATGTTATATGATGCCTTAATGCAATTCTTATATTTAATAATATTTTTCTCTTGTAATATTTTGATTTCAATTATATTTCACGCAATTTATCACTTATAACTTTACGTCTTGTAAAATTCTTTGTTTCATTCGTGTTGTACTTTAAAACAATGGGAAAGAGTTATGGAGTATAAGCTACTCTGTGATATTAATGTTTCTCAAAATCAATTTGAATTCATGCCGGGTAGGTCTACTATGGATTGAAGACGAGGAATGCATCTGACTTGTGTGATAGAAAAGTCTCCCTCGAACTTTAGGGAAAATTTTATAAGATGGTGGTGAGACATGTAAAGCTTTATAGTGCAGAATGTTGGCCATTAAAAGAGAAGCATAATATTAAGTGTTGCAAAGATGAGGAAGCTCAGAGAGACAGGATACGAAATGAGCATATAAATGAAAAGGTTGGAGTAGCTCCAGTGAAAGATAAGATTAGAGAGAGTCAACTTAAATAGTTTTGGTGATGCATGCGAATTTCAATTTTTTTAGTTTTATTGTAATATGAATGTTATATTTATTTTTTGTTTAATTTATGATACCCTATGATGGAAGGCAACATATGATCATGAGTAGGTGGTGCTTTGAACACGTTTTACCTTTGGTGTGCTAGCTTCTTTGGTGCCTTGGCTCTTGAGCTGATTTGCGTTTTTTAGTTTGGGGCCTTTGGGCTTGGTTGTCTAGAGTTTAGCTGCCCCTTTTGGTGTGTTGTTGTGTTCTTTTTCTAAATTCAGCTCATTATGCCAAAGTGGAATGCCTTTTCAACTCATTATTGGGATAATCCTGATTCTTCCCCTCTCTGTTGGCCTTTCAATTTCTCTGCCTGGCTCCTGTCCCATGGCCGGTTATTCCTGTTCTTGCGGCTTCATGTTCCTGTCCCTGCGTGGTCCCTTCGGGTGCTGCTCTTAGAGCCGCCTATTGATCTTTTGGCTCCCCTTTTCTGGTTGGTTCGGCTGAAGGTGGTTGGGGCTATTTGGCTTCCTCTTTTCACCTATATATATGAGATGTTTTGTAGCCTTTAGAGATTGTTGTTTGTTGAGTTCTCTAAAAACCTAAGGGTTTCTTCTTGGGAAAGCTTGCGAGCTTGTTCCACTTCTATTCTCTCTTCGATTTCGTCTTGGGCTTCTTACCTACTTCTCTCCACAAGTTTCCACTCCACTTGTACCTTTCTCCTCAGGCTATTGGAGGTGTTGGTTGGCCGGTTTGGTAGCATTTGCTGGAGGAGTTTTGTGGTGGAAGTTGGCCTAAAGTAGCTGTGGTGCACCCTTGGTTTGCATGTCCTTAAGCACTTCTATATATTACCTACTATTTCGTTGCATGTGAAGTGACTGCTAGTCGGTTGTTCTGAGAGTAGCTTGTTTTATTTTTATTTAGTTTTTGTTTTTTGTCTAACTTTCGTTTGTTTGGAGGTTTTTTTGGTGTTGGCTTTCTAAAATTTGAATCGAGAAAAGTTCTACTAGCCCTTGTGTTCTCGACATTTTGGTTTTTCTATCTTGTTGTTTGCATCATTTGGTCACATAAAATGGCAGCCTTCTGATGACCCGATTAAGTGTAAAACCCGCAAGAAATGCCATTTTAGACCTCGCACTCTTTTCGATGCGTCGCGACTAGTTTTAAGTGAATTTTTTAAAGTAGTCGGAATTCAACGCAATAAATTTTGTAAAATAGAGCGCAAAATTCTGAACAAAACAATATATAGAACCAATATCGAATTTTAAGTATTTTGAGAGTTAAAATTTCTGAAAAGCTCTTTATGACAAATTTGCCCTTGATGTCATTTGAATAGATAAGAGTTTAAGGGCTTTTAGGTAATTAGGCTTTTTATGAGAGGGTTCCACTCTATATAAGGGACCGAATGTTTTGGTCCCCCATTCGTTTCTTACGGCCCGAACCGAGCGGAGAAAGAGGGAGAGGCAGACGGGCAAGGCGGCGGGAAGCATCGGGCGGCACTTTCCGGCGGCCGTTCGTGGAGGAACTTGAAGGGAACTTGTGAGGAAGGCTAAGGTAAGTGGATTGCAAGAGTTTTCTTTCCTTTTCATTGAGTTTCCTCTAATGAAAGACATTAGGGTTTTAAGAAAAACTTAAGTTTTCTTTGAGATAAGTTTAGAGAAGGGTAAGGGGGTGTTTTTAAACCCAAATATGAGTTGTTTTCACGAATAATGTGAATTTTGAAAATTAGGATTTCACTGAATATTGTTTTTCTTTGGAGATGCCTTCACAAAAGTAGTTCCTAATGGCATAAGAAAGTCTCTAATTGAAAAATACTATAAGATTGTGAAAAATTTTAAGTTTTAAAATTTAGGATTTTTCTCTAATCGTGGAATTTTTTATCCTTATGATTTTAAATGGTTTTGGGAAGAATTTTAGAGACAAATTTAGGGCTTTTACTTGAAATACAAGATTTTCTAAAATTTGATTTAATATAATCCGAAAATTAATTATATTTTAATTATTATTTGAGTGTAAGGAGAGATGTTTGCATGCATAAAACCTAAGATTTATGACTAAATCTTATTTGGAAGAGAATGGGAATCAGAGATGTCATGAAATGATAGGAGGGGTTTAAATTGAAAACTTAGACATGGCATAGGGTTGAGCTCTTTATTATAATAGATTAAGGATTAAGGAAGTTATGTGGGGACTAGTTATACTTACACGTTGTGTATGTCTCTTTTAGATATTGAACGTGTGGAGGGAAGGATTTAATTGGACAATCGGAAGTGGTGCACAAGTTGAGATAGGTGAAACGGACTTCTTTTAAATTTAGAAAATCTTTTTACATGCAAATACATAGAAATGACATTTTCTTTTTTATGCTTTTTATGATATCATTATGACTAGCATGTTTCCTTATATAAGCTTATGATCATTTGATGTAAAAGTAAAGTCCTTTTCATGCAATATTAGAACTCAATGATGAATCTCATGCTCATTTCTTTACATGTACTTCACATGTCTTCTCTTTACATGCAATTATAAATATGAGGATAGCAAACATGTATTTTCATATGAAAACATACATTTGAATAGTTTAAATAAGCATCTCTTATGAATATATAAGAATTATGTACATGTGCATGTTGACGCAGAAGTATCAAATAGTAAAGGAGCCCTTTTGAGGAATGGTAATGGGGTTCTTTTGAACCAAATGATAAAGGAGGTTCTTTTAAACCAAATAGTAAAGGATTGGCCAAATATTTTTGTATCTGATCAGTACAAATGATACTTCCGAGAAGAGTGTTATATATATATATATATATATATATATATATATATATATATATATATATATATATATATATATATATATATAAAGATATTAAGAACATTGCATCTTTATGTTATATACATATAAGGCTATTATTTGAGGCATGAATGTTTTAAGATGAAGAATGGAAAGATTATGAAATGAATGATAACTTATTGGTTGAAGTAAATACATGTATCACCTTAGACAAATGTTATAATATATTGATCGTTCTTTTATTGAGATATAAAAGGATGTTGTAGTTTCTTCCCTTGTACTTAAATTTATTTGAATGTCATTTACACCAATTGAGTTGTGACTCACCCATGTTGTGGGACACTTTTCAGGAGGATCCGGTAAAAAGATAAAGACGGATAGACCTCCCCTCACGTACCGTCATAGGGAGACGACGGGCGACAGGTTCTTCCTTTTGAGTTTTTGTTATTTTGGTATAGATGGATGTATAGGATAACCTTGATGGTTAGTTCTGTTTTGAGCACCTCCTTTTTGTAATGAATCTTCATGTATATGTTGATTTTGGTTTATAAATGAAATAAAAAATTTTAATTGGAGTTGTTTAGCGGCTCTTTCATTATGTTGATAATGTTTTATGTATGTTTGGAGACATGTTAATAAGGTAATGTGAAGGTTTTTATTATTTTCCTCCTATCCGATCTCCGTTCCCGTCTCGCCCTCTTGCGAGCTAACCGGGTCGGGTCGTGACATTAAGAAAGTAGATGTCACGACCTGGCCCGATAAGCTCGCATAGGCAAGGCGGGAATAATGGTCAGACAGTAGAAATTAAAAACCTTCACATTATAATATACAAAACATCTACAAACATAAAGAAAGAGCTACTATAAATTTCAAGTAAAATTTTTCTCTTTCTATCCATTATTCAACATATCAACATAGCAATTCAAACATAAAGTTTCCAAAACATAAAAGATATCCAAAAATCTTTCCTTACAATTCATCTTGAATCTTTCTAACTCAAAACATCAAAAACCAAAAAGAAAGAACATGTCGCCCGTCTTCTCCCTACGACGGTACGTAAAGGGTGGTCTATCCGCCATTATCTTTTATCGGGTTCTCCTAAAAAGTGTCCCATAAGTAGGGTGAGTCACAACTCAGTAGATAAAATGACATTCAATTAAATTTAGAGACAAGGAAAGAACTATAACATGCTTCTACTTATCAATAAATGAACGTTCAACATGTTATAACATTTTGTCAAAAGTAAACATGCCTTTAAATCAATCTTCAAGTTCTCTTTATTTGCATAAACTTACAATTCTTTCTTCTTAAGTATTCATGCCTCATATGCATATAACATAAAGATATAATATCATAATAATATAATATTCATCACCCGTCTCAGAAGTATCATTTGTATTGATCAGATATACATTTAATTGGCCACCTTTACCATTTGGTTTTAACTTCTAACGAATCCTTTACCATTTGACTCAAAAGAGCGCATTTACCATTAGCTCAAAAGAGTACATTTATTATTGATACTTCCGCATCAAACATGCACATACAAATATTCTTTATTTATTCATAAAAGAGGCTTATGTATACCTTTCATGTGTATGTTCTTATATGAAATTACATATTTGCTACTTACATGAGAAAAGAGATATGATCAAATGTATATTGCATGTAGAAGAAGGCATATGTAATACTCGTAAAGAAAGAAACATGAACTTTACCATTTGGTTCTAACAATGCATAAGAACTTTACTTTTGTATCATGTGATCATGAGCTTCTATATAAAAACATGCTAACCATAAATGATATTACAAATAACATAAAGAGAAATACTATTTCTACATGTTCGCAATTAAAGAACTTTCTAAATTTAAAAGAATTTCATTTTACCTACCTCACTACAGTGTAATCCATCAAATATCCTTACAAACTCTTTCCTTTACGCGATCAATATCTATGAGAGATGTACATAAAGTGTAAACATTAATTTGTTCTCTCTTAAACTTCTAAAAACCCTAATCTATGAAAAAAGAACTCATCCATACACCTTGCTTTAACTTTCTACTCAACACATTTTTTTCAATTTAAGATAAATACCATTTTCATTTCCTCTAAATTGGGGCTTAATTAAAAATCTAGCTTTTTGGAAATTTCTTTCATTTCCTTCACTCACCTCATGCTTACAAACCCTTTCTTTCACTTAAACTTAAGTTAACATATAATAAATTTTTGTATTTACCTAATTTAAAATTTAGAAAAATAACAATTTGTGCTAAAGGTATAGTATTTGCTTTTAAACCTGCTTAAGTTCATTAGGAACCAACACAATTAAAGGTTTTTTTCATGGTTTTGGAAAACCCTAAATCTTGGAGCATGAAAATTTCTTCTAAAAGAATTAACTAGCTTCATAAATAAGCTCCATAATGTCATTAAAAAACTTTCCTACAAAGTTATTTTGAAAGAACACGAAAATCGGAGAAAACCCTAAATTTTTAGAATCTATATTTTTCAAAGAATCATCTCATTTTAGTGTTTAGAAACATCCTTTAAACCTTCTCTATCCTTATCTTAAAAAAAATTTTGAGTTTTCACAAAACCCTAGATTTCCCCCCTTAGAGAAAACTCTTATAAACAGCATATCTTAACATTCCTTACGATTTTCTTTCAATTCTCCTCGCAAACCGCCGCCGGAAACCGCCCCTAAGACCACCGTCGCCGCTCCTATCGCCTCCTTCCCGTGATTCTTCCGCTGGGTTCGGGCCGCAAGAAAGAAATGGGGACTGAAATATTTCGGTTCGGTCCCCTAATAAGAGTGGAGCATTGGGTTTTAAAACAAATGGTCTTAAATGCCCTTAAAATTATTTCCACTTAAATGAAATCAAGGGCAATCTTATCATATTGAGACTTCGATAAATTTTTACTTCCAAAATACACGAAATTCAATATGGGTTCTTATATCGATTCGCTCAGAATTTTGCGTATTATTTTATAAAATTTATTGCATCAAATTCCGTCGACTTCGAAATTTTACTTAATCTCATCGCGGCGCATTTAAATGCGTGCGACGCTGAAGATCGTTATTTTTCATGTTTTACAATTCTCCTACCCTTATAAAAATTTCATCCTCGAAATTTAAAACAAGCTTAAGAAATCATACCTTAGTCAAATAGGTGATGGTAGCTTTCTCTCATCTCTGATTCTTTCTCCCAAGTGGTATCTTTTTCAGATCCATGCTTCCAAAGGACTTTTACATAAGGATTTTCTCTGCTTCGAAGCTGCTTAATATCATAATCTATGATTTTCTCAAGTTCTTCTACAAATGTCAGATCTTGTTGGATATCCACTGATTCAATACTAATCTTCTGAGCTTCATCTGAAATGTATTTCCTCAAAAAAGAGATGTGGAATACATTATGTACTTCACTCATATGAGTTGACAAAATCAATCTGTAGGCCACACTTTTGATTCTTTCTGCAATTTCAAAAGGACCTACATATCTTGAACTCAGTTTTCCCATTTTGTCAAATCTCTTCACACCTTTCATAAGACTAACTTTGAGGAATACAAGCTCTCTAACATCAAACTCAACTGATATATATTTGGCATCATCGTACTTTTTCTGCCTATCTTGCACAGCCTTCAATCTGTCACAGATCAATCTTATCTTTTTAGTAGCATCATTTACTAAATCAGCTCCAATGATCTTTCTTTCTCCTGTTTCAGCCTAACATAAGGGAGTTCGACACTTACTTCAATATAAAGCTTTATAAGGAGTCATACCTATACTTGATTGAAAATTGTTGTTGCAAGCAAATTCAATCAGTGGTATGTGTCTCCCATTTGCCACCAAAATAAAGTACATATAATCTGAGTAAATCTTCTAAGGTCTTAAAAGTTCTTTCCGTCCCCAAGGTTTGGTGGGTGATTAATAAAATTTTCCCTTGCTAGATTTCTTTGTGAGATCTTGAGAGTGTTTGAGAGATGAATCCCTAGGAGAGGGAAAACGGATCACCCACCAAACCTTGGAGACGGCCGGATTCGTGGTTCTACCTTCCCTATCATTTTACCTCCTCCTTTCTCCCTCTTTTAGCCACCGGCTTCCAAGTCCATCCCTCCCCCCTTAAGCCGCCGGCCACCATACAATTTTCACTCACCAACGGGTAACCTTAACTCCTTCTCCACCCTTTTCCGACCAACCCAACATCATCATCACCACCATCAAATTTCCCCCTCCCAAGCCCACCAAGCCGCCGACCTCATCTTCCTCCTCCCAACTCCCCATCTTCCCTCCACAAATCCACTCCTTGAATACTTTCCAATTGCAATCATTCTTAATTTAGGAAGGTTAAATTTAAAAATCAAAATTGTTTGAATTTGAAATTCTTTCCAAATTTAAGAAATCTATTTTAGGAAAGTTTCTAAATTAAATCCTATTTGAATTTCAAATTAATTGGGATTTAATTAAAACTTGCCTAATCGCTAAATCCCCAAAAGGGTAACCCAAATAACTCCTCCACAATTCCCTCCTAACCTTGGAGGCCGCCGGCCCTCCTATTAACTCCATGGGATTTGTTTCCAAATCCACTAACTCCCCTCTCGGAAACAATTCCTAATTCCCACTTCCCTCTTTGGCCGAATTTCCCCTAACCCCTCTTAATTAATTTCTTTCCAAAGATCCTCCTTCTTTGGAAACAAATTAACTTTCCCATCCCATTGAAGCCACCGGCCCCATCATGGGCTCTCCTGGAATTATTTCCATAAGCCCCCTCCCACACTTGGAAATAATTCAAACCTCCTCTCCCTCCTCCTTAGCCGCCCCCACCCTTCCCTAATTAAACTCTAATCCTTTCTCAAAGTAAAAGGTTCAATTGGGGAAGCAAATACTTGATTCCTCTCCACCTTCTCTTCCAAAATCTGAACCAAATTTCTCTCTCGAGCTTTCTTCCTTAGCCGACCACCTCCATCCCTCTCCCCACTTAACTTCTCAAGATAGTCTACTCACTCTCAAGAGTAGTCTTCAAGGGGAGCAAAGACAATCGTCTGCAACATCTTGATTACTAATTGTCGGGCTTCGACAAAATTGAACCTTTAAGGGAGCTACGACAAAGTTCTTCAAAATCTCACTACTTGCTACTGGGTTTTGTTAAGGGTGAACTTCTTTCCCTTTTTTATTTACTTCTCTAATCCCCTAATCTTATAGGTGATAGAGATTCACAAAGAATCGAGCTTCACCTTTGCCTAAGCTTAGTAAACAAAAGATTTTGGTTCACCGTTGTCAAAGCTTAGTAAACGTAGGTTTGAGTGCACTTTGTTTGCTCCTAATCTTATTGTTAGATTAGGAATTTTGTTGAAAACTATTTACTTTGCATGTTATTGAATTTCTACATGTTTTGAATCTCCAAGTGTTTGGCATGTGGCTTAGCCTAAGCGTAGGCACCCTTATTTTGTTTTATATCGTCATTTTGATTACTAATAGTGGTAATCTTACGTGCTTAATTCAAGAGCTCGTGCAAATTCTTATTTCATTCATTTAAAAGCAATTAGTTCTACATCATCTGGTATCAGAGCATGGCTAGCATGTGTTACATGTGCTAGAATTCATCCTAAGCTATTGCTAAAGCTCGCATATTTAATTTGGCATGCATACCATCTCTAAAATTATTTTAAATCTTAGTTGTGTTTGCTGTTCAGAAAATTTATGCACTCATTTCGTGAGTTTTAAGGTTCTCTTAAGTATATAGGTGTTTCCCTCAATATAACAACTTCCCTGGTTACCTAGGATACTTAACACCTTGTTGAAGTTTGTTGTCCAAACATTTCTGCATCGTTTAGTGTCATTTTAGAGAGTTTATCATTGCATGTAGGTGTTGTCCTCTACCTAGATTCACCCCCAAGTGTCCCCTAGTGTCTAGCTGTTAAACCCGCAAAATGCCATTTTAGGCTTCGCACGCTTTTCGATGCGTCGCGGCGAGTTTTAAGTGAAAATTTCAAAGTCGTTGGAATTCGACGTAATAAATTATATAAAATAGTGCGCAAAATTCTGAGCGAGTTGATATAAAGAACTCATATCAAATTTTAAGTATTTTGGGAGTTAAAATTTTCAGAAAGCTCATTATGACGGTTTTTCCCTTGTTGACTTTTGAATAGAGATGATTTTCAGTAAGGGCTTTTAGGTAAATAGGCAATTGATGAGATGATCCCACTCTAAATAGGGGACCGAACATTTCAGTCCCCATTTCATCCTTGTGACCCAAATCGAGCGTAGAAGGGGAGGCGGCGTCGGGTAGGAGCAGCGACGGGAGAGCCTAGGGGCGGTTTACGGCGACGGTTTGCGAGGGAAATTGAAGGAAACTTGTAAGGAAGGCTAAGGTAAGTTGTTTGCAAGAGTTTCCTCTTCTTTTCATTGAGTTTTTCACTAAGAGAAGAAAATTAGAGTTTTCAGAAAACTTAAGTTTTCTTTGAGATAAGTTTAGGGAAGGGTAAGGGGATATTTCTAAACCCAAGAATGAGTTGTTTTAATGAAAAATGAGAATTTTGAAAATTAGGGTTTCACTCAATGTTGATTTTCTTTGGAAATGCATTCACAAAAGTAACTCCTAATGGCATAAGAAAGCCTCTATTTGAAAAATAATGCAAGATTGGGGAAAATTTTTTAGCCTTATGGTTCTAAACGGTTTTGGTAAGGTTTTTAGAGGCAAATTGAAGGCTTTTGCATAAAATACTAGTTTTTTTCTAATTTTTTATTTAAAATATTCCAAAAATTATTTATATTTTAATTACTATTTGAGTGTAGGGAAGATGTTTGCATGCATAAAATTTAAGATTTTTTACTAAATCTTAATTTAGAGAAAATAGGAATGAGATATGTCGTGAAATGGTAAGAGGGGTTTAATTTGAAAGTGTGGACATAGTATAGGAATGAGTTCTCTATGGTCATAGATTAAGGATTTAGGAATTTTTTATGGGGACTAGTGATATTTACACGATATGTATGTCTCTTTTAGATATTGAACGCGTGGAGGGAAGGATTTGATCGGACAATCGGAAGTGGTGCACAAGTCGAGGTAGGTAAAATGTAGCTCTTCTAAATTCAGAATTCTTTTCTTTCCATGATATCATATCCTTGTATTGTTATGGGATTATTAGTATTATTGCAATTATATTTTTCTTCTACATCCTAACATGCTCCTAAATATAATGCAACATACTCTTATGATTAGCTTAATAATATGTGTTCATGTAGAAAGATTTAGAGACACTTGACCTTATGCCTACTACAATGCACATGTTTTACTTATGTTATAGTTTACAATGCAAGTGCCTTTCTCATGTGGTAGTTTGTAATACAATGGTATCCTTCTCATGTAATGCTTAAAGAAAGTACATAGCCCATGTCTTTTTTCTCATGAAACCATATAATCATGTAGCACCTTATGGAATAATAAACCATATGCATGAAAGATATCCTAAAGTTCTTTTTATGAATATATAAGAATTATGTGCATATGCATGTTGACGCGGAAGTATCAATGGTAAATGAGCTCTTTTGAGCAATGGTAATGAGGCTCTTTTGAGCCAAATGGTAAAGGAGGTTCTTTTGAATCAAATGATAAAGGAATGATCAAATAAAATGTACCTAATCAGTAATAATGATACTTCCGAGACGGGAGATTATAAATTATGTATTATATGATATGCATAAGAAGCATCACATGAATCATGAAAACAAGTCATGCAATGTATAAGGAAATTGGTTGCAAGCTTATCCAAGAAAAGAGGCTTAATTGATGACTTAGAGGCATGCTAGTTAAATGTTATGATATGTTTATTGTTCCTATACTAGAAGCATTGACATACATGTTACCTCTTTACCTTGTTTTCTGAAATTTAATTGAAAAACATTTATCTACTGAGTTATTGTTCACCCATGTTGTGGGACACTTTTCAGGAGAATCTGGTAAAGGATAATGGTGGATAGACCTCCCCAAACGTACCGTCGTAGGGAGACGACGAGCGACAGGTTTTGTCTTTTTGTTTTTTTTTTTTTTTTGATATTTTGAGATAAAAGGATTAGAGATAAAATGTAAGAAAATGATTTTGGACACCTTTTCTATTTTTGAAACTTTATATTTGAATTATTATGTTGATGTATTGTTGAATGAATAGAAAAAGAAAAATTTCCTCTTGGTTTTATTTTAGTGGCTCTTTCTTATGATTTGAAGATGTTTTGTACATTGAAATATGAAAGTTTTTAATTCCTACTACCGATCTCCATTCTCGCCTCATACTTGCGAGCTAACCGGGCTAGGTCGTGACACTAACCATGGACCCGGAACAACTAGGAAGGACTTTAGACTTGTTGGTAGGCCAAATGAACAATATTAGCCAGCAACTCAAAGAGAACCAAGTCGACCTAGCAGGTAGTTCCACCCCTCACACCCCCACTACCCAGCCGACCCCAAGGAGCACTACCCGACCCTCCTCTGGTCCCCCCACTCCCCGTCGTTATGTTAGAAGTAAGCCTCCCACTCTGGATACCCCTCGATCTAACCCCAGGACCAAATGCTTTAGATGTCAGGGGTATGGGCATATCGCCTCTCAATGCTCTAATCCCTATAAGGTTACGATTATCGAAGAGATCACTGAAGCGGAATTCGGGCCCGAAGTCGATCAGATTCACCAAGTGGACAATGATGGTAAATTCTTTGAAGAGGATGACGACACTGTTGTCATCCAGTACATTCAGAAAATTGACACTTCTCCCACCTGCGTGGTGAGATGTGCACTGTCACAACCCGTTACCACCGACGACTGGCGTAGGACTACGATCTTTCACACCTACACCAAAATCAAGAATAAAAACTATAAGGTCGTCGTGGATAGTGGCAGCTGCATTAATGATGTCTCCTCCAGCATGGTGTCTAAGCTTGGCCTGTCTGCCATTCCTCACCTTAATCCCTACAAGATAGTTTGGGTCAACATCACTTCCTTGGAGGTAAAGGAACGAAGCTTCATACCCATCTCTTTCGCTGGCTATAAGGAGAATGTTTAGTGTGACGTGTTGATTATGCGTGTTGGACAAATCCTTCTAGGTCGTCCCTGGCTATTTGACAACGATGTCCACATCTTTGGTCGTTTAAACATTTATGTGTTTGAACATGGGGGCAAAAAGATCAAGCTTTTACCATCACAGCCTCGGGTTACGGATGATCTTGAATCCAACCCTGCCAAAGGGACCGAACCTAATAGCCCCCATAGCCCAGAGCATGCCTTTACACACCTTAGTTGATCGTGAGACTTCCAATGAGTCTGACAAATCAGTCCCTCATGAGAGTCAACTCATACCTAGTAGACTTGTTGAGATCCATCCTGATGATCTTCCCAATCCATTACCCCCGATTAGAGGCATTTTGTATGTTCTAGATCTAGCCCTTGGAGCAACCCTATCCGATCGCATCCCGTTTGGACTCGACTACCATGATTCAGTAACTCGTACTCTTAGTTTATGTCCTTCTAAAATTGTTTACGGGTTCAAACATAGACCGCCATTAGACCTTATACCCATGTGTTTTAGGTATAGAAATTTTGAGTCTGCATTATCATTTTCATCTCATATGTATGGGTCTCATAAAGAAATTGCACGACAAATTGAAAAGAGCAATAACGATTACAAACTATGTGCCAATCTGAAACGAAAATTTAAAACTTCTAAGGTTGGTAACTCCGTGATGGTGCGAATTCGTCCGGAACAATTTCCGCTGGGAACAGTTAAGGAGCTGCATGCTAAGAGTGCTGGAATATTTAAAATAACTAAGAAATTTCATGATAATACTTATGTAAGAGTTCTGCCCACATAATTCAACTCTAATCCCTCCTTTAATATAGAAGATCTAGTTGCATATGAAGGTCCTGACTTCAACATGCCAGATCCACTCGTACAGCAGCCTTCTGTGACCCCACCATGTGAGAACCTAAATCTACCCCCACCCCCAGATATTCCCAAATCACCCATGGCAGAAAATGTGGACTCGATTCTAAGTGATGACATCATCTCCACGAGAGAAGGTGGATGATGGAGGTATTTGATCAGGTGGAAAGGAAAGCCCAAGTTAAAGGATACATGGTTGAATCGCAAGGAGATGCAGCAGTTTGACCCCGGTGCAATGGAGATCTACAAGAGCATCAGAGACGCTTACTCGACGGAGTCGAGCTTTCTCACACCCCGGGAAAATGATGGGGACATCAGAGTATAGAGAGTACAGCAGAAGCGTGGCCGTCGATCTACGGCCACAATCGATCGGATATAGCTTTGAATCATTTCATGTATTCGTCTTTTATTATGTTATTTATCTTTTATTATTTATGTTGTAATTGTTTTTCCATTTTTATCCCTTAAAGGGAGGTCGTATGTAAGCAATGAGGGCATTGTTATCTTTTATTTTTTTGAGTCTTATGTACGAAGCTATTTATAGCCCCTATGTTCTTTTTGAAAATTAATGAATGATTGGTAAAATTTTCCCTTGCTAGATTTCTTTGTGAGATCTTCAGAGTGTTTGAGAGATGAATACCTAGGAGAGGGAAAACGGATCACCCACCAACCTTGGTCGTGGTTCTACCTTCCCTATCGTTTTTCCTCCTCCTTTCTCCCTCTTTTATCCGTCGGCTTTGAAGTCCATCCCATCCCCTTAAGACGCCGGCTACCATAATATTTTCACTCACCACCAGGTAACTTAACTCCACCCTTTTCCGAACAACCCAACATCATCATCACCACCATCGAATTTCCCCCTCCCAAGCCCACCAAGCCGTCGGCCTCATCTTCCTATTCTCAACTCCCCATCTTCCCTCCACAAATCCACTCCTTAAATACTTTCCAATTGCAATCATTCTTAATTTAGGAAGGTTTAAATTCAGAATTCAAAATTGTTTGAATTTGAAATTCTTTCCTAATTTAAGAAATCTATTTTAGGGAAGTTCCTAAATTAAATCCTATTTGAATTTCAAATTAATTGGGATTTAATTAAAACTTGCCTAATCGCTAAATCACCAAAAGGGAAACCCAAATAACTCCTCCACAATTCACTCATAACCTTGGAAGATGCCGGCCCCCCTATTAACTCCATGGGATTTGTTTCTAAATCCACTAACTCCCCTCTTGGAAACCATTCCTAATTCCCACTTTGATCTTTGGTTGAATTTCCCCTAACCTCTCTTAATTAATTTTTTTTCCAAAGATTCTCCCTCTTCTTTGGAAACAAATTAACTTTCCCATCCCATTGAAGTCGTCGGCCCAATCATGGGCTCTCCTAGAATTATTTCCATAAGCCCCCTCCCCCTCTTGGAAATAATTCAAACCTGCTCTCCCTCCTCCTTAGCCGCCCCCACCCATCACTAATTAAACTCTAATCCTTTCTCAAAGTAAAAGGATCAACTGGGGAAGCAAATACTTGATTCCTCTCCACCTTCTCTTCCAAAATCTGAACCAAATTTCCCTCCCGAGCTTTCATCCTTAGCCAGCCACCTCCATCCCTCTCCCTATCTTGACTTCTCAAGATAGTCTCCTTCCTCTCAAGAGTAGTCTTCAAGGGGAGCAAAGACAATCGTCTGCAACATCTTGATTACTAATTGTCGGGCTTCGACAAAGTTGAACCTTCAAGGGAGCTACGACAAACTTCTTCAACATCTCACTACTTGCTACCGAGTTTTGATAAGGGTGAACTTCTTCCCCTTTTTTATTTACTACTCTAATCCCCATAATCTTGTAGGTGATGGAGATTCACAAGGAGCTGAGCTTCACCTTTGCCTAAGCTTAATAAATGTAGGATTTTGTTTTGTCGTTGCCAAAGCTTAGTAAACGTAGGTTTGAGTGCACTTTGTTTGCTCCTAATCTTATTGTTAAATTAGGGATTTTTGTTGAAAATTATTTACTTTCCATGTTATTGAATTTCTACTTGTTTTGAATCTCCAAGTGTTTGGCATATGGCTTAGCCTAAAAGCGTAGGCAGCCCTCTTTTGTTTTCTATCGTCGTTTTGATTGCTAATAGTGGTAATCTTATGTACTTAATTCAAGAACTCGTGCAAATTCTTATTTCATTCATTTAAAAGCATTTAGTTCTACATCAGCTTCCCTTATCCTGTCCTTTAATGTTGTCAGAATGATTATTTGATTTAAAGTCACAAACTCTGCATCATTGGGTTAGACTATTGAAATTTCTAGTTTCTCCAAATCTCTATCAATTCATGTTGTTGTGTAATCATCAAATTGATACTACTAGAAGTTTTCCTGCTTAAGGCTTTAGCAACCACATTTGCTTTACCAGGATGATATTGGATATCAAAATCATAGTCCTTAATAAGCTCCAATCATCTCCTCTGCCTCAAATTTAAATCTTTCTGTGTGGAGATATATTTTAAATTTTGGTGATCAGTAAACACTTCACACTTAAACCCAAACAAGTAATGTCTCCATATCTTCATGGCAAAAATCACTGCAGCTAACTCCAGATCATGGGTTGGATAGTTCCGTTCATTAATTTTCAGTTGCCTATAAGCATACGTAATGACCCATCCATTCTGCATCAGTACACAACCAAACCCTTTGTCTGAGGCGTCACTATAAAGCTGAAATCCATCCGTCCCCGGAGGAACAATAAGTACTGGAGCAATCATCAAACATTGTTTCAGTCTTTGAAAAGTCTCTTCACGTTGAACTGTCCATTCAAACTTCACTGCCTTTTGGGTCAATATAGATAATGGCATAGCTATTCGAGAAAACCCCTCAATAAATCTTCTGTAGTAACCAGCTAAACCCAAAAAGCTCCTTATCTCCATCATTGTAGCAGGTCGTGGCCAATTTGTTATAGCTTGTTTGTACCTTGTGCTGATCCACAGAAATCTCTTCATTATTGATCACATGCCCCAGAAAATTCACTCTTCAACCAGAATTCGCATTTAGAGAACTTAACGTACAACTCATTCCCTCTTAAAGCTTGCAACACAGCCCTTTATTAAGCAATTCTTGTAATTGATCTTTCAATTCCTTCAACTCTTTAATTGTCATCCTATAAGGAGCTTTAGCAACAGGATCCGCTCCACTAACCAACTCAATAGTAAAATCAATTTCCCTGCTTAGAGGCAAGTCAGGTAAATCATCTATAAACACATCTGGATACTCTTGCACAACTGGTATATCCTCTAATCCCTTCTCTTCTTTCTTCTCCTCTTAACATAGGCTAAAAAATCTTCATATCCTTTCCTCAACAGTTTGTATGCCACCAAATATGAGACTAACATGGAAGTTATGCTTCTTTCCCCTAGAAGTTTAAATTTTTTCTCTCATGGCATACAAAATTTAAACTCTTTATTGTTACAATCTATTGTCACAAAGTGGCAAGACAACTAATCCATACATATGATTGTATCAAATTCCAATAATAGCAATAATATAAGATCTACTCCCAAGTTTTTATCACCTACAACCAATTCCACATGACACTTTCTGTTGGTTTCCAATTGACTCCCATTGGGCATTAAAACTGATAAGGGTTTGAGCATAATTGAAGGGGACAAGTCAACAGACTTAATAAACTCCTCTGAAATGAAAGAGTGTGATGCTCCCGTATCAAACAACACCTTAACATGCTTGTTACACACAAAGATTGTTCCTAAATACCATGCATGTAGCATAACATAAAGCTTATTTACTCATATATCATAAAGGAAATCATTGACATTAAATAAAGTCCATACCTATAATAACATCAGGAGAGTTCTTGGCTTCTTGTTGGGATAGACCATAAACCCTTGGCTTAGCAGGTTGATGAATTTGGCCCTGAGATGGAGTTGATGCAGTAGACTCCACCATCCTTGGCCTTCCAGTCATCCTCTGAGGAGCACTACCTGTTCTGGCCTCTGGGGTAGACTTTTGTCCCAAAATAGGACAAGACTTTGCCATGTGCCCCAGTTGATGGCACAAGTAACAAATATTATTGCTAGAAAGGCACTCTCCCTTATGTGCCCTCCAACACTTATTACATATAACAGGAGGAGTGCTGCTCTCTGAAGTGTTGGGTTTGGACTTCTTCCAATTGGGTCTTCCGGACTAAAAAGATTGGGAAGACTTTAACCTATCTTCATTCTTCCTCTTCTGAAAATCTCTTCTCCTCTGAGTACTTAGCAAGTCCATCTCAATTCTTCGCGCCTTCTCAACCAAGGTGGAATAATCCTTAATGCCAAAAGGAATCAATGGTTGTCCAATGATATCCTTTAAGCCACATAGAAATCGATGGCATTTTTCTTCTGCAATGGGGATTAAATGAGAGGCATACTTAGAAAGCATTATGAACTCAGCCTTATACTGTGTAATGGTTCTATCACCCTGTACCAGTCTCATGAATTTATCTTGCATCAATCTTCTAGCTAACATCGGTACATACTAGTCTCTAAATACTTTCACAAACTCCTCCCAAGTAACTTGGCTACGTGGTCTTCCTCCAAAGGTCTCTTACAATTGGCTTCCCCACCACCTCTCTGCTTCACCATTGAAAGCATAGGCGGCCAAGGTAACCCTTCCATCATCTAGGCAGAACATAACCTCTAGAATCTTCTCTATCCTCATCACACAATCTTCTGCCTCTATTGGTCCATCACTTGAAAACATCAGAGGCTTCATATCTTTGAACAACTTTAAATTTTTATCCATTAGAGAGCTTCAAGTACCTCCAACCTAGGTCTGAGTATTCTTATTCATTTGGGTCTTTGCCGCCATCATTTGTGTAAAAGATTTCATAGTAGCATTGATGCTACTACTCGAAGGTTCTGTTATAACTAGTATCTCCCTCCTAATCTCCCGTAGTGCCAACAGTGGCATCGTTTTCAGGATCCATGGCTCTAAGATATAACCAATCAAATAAAATTAGCATTTTAAAACACACATACCATATACCCTCTCTAACCTATAAAATCTTCCAGTTGGCTCTTTCATATTAATACATATTCTTAAACCTTTGCTCTGATATCACTTATTGTAACAACTCTGCCCGGTAAGCTTGCATAGGCGAGGCGGGTATTGGGGTCGGACAGTAGAAATTAAAAACCTTCACATTACAATATACAAAACATCTCCAAACATAAAGAAAGAGCCACTATAAATTTCAAGTAAAATTTTTCTTTCTTTCTATTCATCATTCAACATATCAATATAGCAATTCAAACATAAAGTTTCCACAATATAAAAGATATCCAAAAATATTTCCTTACAATTCATCTTGAATCCTTCTAACTCAAAACATCAAAAACCAAAAAGAAAGAACATGTCGTCTGTCGTCTCCCTATGACGGTATGTAAAGGGTGGTATATCCACCATTATCTTTTATCAGGTTCTCCTAAAAAATGTCCCATAAGTAGGGTGAGACACAACTCAGTAGATAAAATGACATTCAATTAAATTTAGAGACAAGAAAAGACTATAACATGCTTCTACTTCTCAATAAATGAACATTCAACATGTCATAACATTTTGTCTAAAGTGAACATGCCTTTAAATCAACCTTTAAGTTCTCTTTCTTTGCATAAACTTGCAATTATTTCCCCTTAAGCATTCATGCCTCATTAAATGCCTCATATGCATATAATATAAAGATATAATATCATAATAATATAAAAGTTATCACCCGTCTCGGAAGTATCATCTGTATTGATCAGGTACACATTTAATTGGCCACCTTTACCATTTGGTTCTAACGAACCTCTTTACCATTTGGCTTAAAAGAGCCCCTTTACCATTATCTCAAAAGAGCCCATTTACCATTGATACTTCCGCATCAAACATGCACATGCAAATATTTCTTATTTATTCATAAAAGAGGCTTATGTATACCATTCATATGTATGTTCTCATATAGAATTACAAATTTGCTATTTACATGAGAAAAGAGATATGCTCAAATATATATTGTATGTAGGAGAAGGCATATATAATACTTTTAAAGAAGAAGCATGAGCTCTACCATTTTGTTCTAACAATGCATAAGAACTTTGCTTTTGTATCATGTGATCATGAGCTTCTATATAAAATATGCTAGCCATAAATGAATTACAAATACCATAAACAAAAATACCATTTCTACATGTTCGCAATTAAAAATTTTTCTAAATTTAAAAGAATTTTATTTTACGTATCTCACCACAGTGTAATTCGTCAAATATCCTTACGAACCCTTCCCTTTACATGATCAATATCTACAAGAGATGTACATAAAGTGTAAACATTAATTTGTTCTCTCTTAAACTTCTAAAAATCCTAATCTATGAATAAGAAACTCATCCATACACCTTGCTTAAACTTTCCACTCAAACCCTTTTTTCCAATTTAAGATAAATACTATTTTTATTTCCTTTAAATTGGGGCTTAATAATAAATCTAGCTCTTTGGAAATCTCCTTCATTTCCTTCACTCACCTCATGCATACAAACCCTCTCTTTCACTTAAACTTAACATACAATAAATTTTCATATTTACCTAATTTAAATTTTAGAAAAATAATAATTTGTGCTAAAGGTATAATCTTTGCTTTTAAACCTCCCTAAGTTCATTAGGAACCAACACACTCAAAGGTTTTTTCATGGTTTTGGAAAACCCTAAATCTTGGAGCATAAAAATTTCTTCTAAAAAATTAACTAGCTTCATAAATAAGCTCCACAACGTCATTAGGAAACTTTCCTACAAAGCTATTTTGAAAGAATACGAAAATCAGAGAAAACCCTAAATTTTAGAATCCATATTTTTCAAGGAATAATCTTATTTTTGTGTTTAGAAACATCCTCTAAACCTTCCTTATCCTAATCTTAAAAAAAAATTGAGTTTTCACAAAACCCTAAATTTTCCCCTTTAGAGATAACTCCATAAAAGAATGAGAAAACTCTTATAAACAACATACCTTAACCTTCCTTACGATTTCCCTTCAATTTTCCTCGCAAACCACCGCCGGAAACCGCCCCTAAAACCACCGTCGCCGCTTCAGTCGCCTCTTTCCTGTGATTATTCCGCTCAGTTCGGGTCGCAAGAAAGAAATGGGGACCGAAATATTATTTCGGTCCCCTAATAAGAGTGGGGCATTGGGTTTTAAAACAAAAGGTCTTAAATGCCCATAAAATTATTTTTACTTAAATGACATCAAGGGCAATCTTGACATATTGAGACTTCGATAAATTTTTACTTCCAAAATACACGAAATTCAATATGGATTCTTTATACCGATTCGCTCAGAATTTTGCATACTATTTTATAAAATTTATTATGTCAAATTCTGACGACTTTGAAATTTTACCTAATCTCGTCATGGCGCATCGAAATACGTGCAACACTGAAGATCGTTATTTTTCGTGTTTTACAGTAGATGTATTAGATTTGGCTTTTGTTAAGAAAGGTAAAGGTAGACATAAAAAGACTTAGTTATAAAATATTAGAAATGATATTTCTTTATTAGATTTAAATGAAAATTTGAATCTTGTCAAACACAATGGAGAAAAAGAATTCATGTAGCCGACCCCAAGTAGTTGGATAAAGACTTGATGATGTTGTTGTTGTTGTTATTATTGTTATTGCATATATGTCAATTTGTTAGTTCATAATTTAATAGAAAGTTAATATGAATCCTTTAACAATTATTTGAATATTTATTAAAAGATCACTTTTAACATTTATTTTCACTTTATATAATTTTTTTATCTTAAAGCTTACATCTCAAAATGCATTGAGGTTTACACCTCGTCTCAATAAAAAAAATGCCTCAATTCCCAATTGCGCAATTGTAAACTTTGATTGGTGTAAAATGCGACAATGTAAACATGGCGTAGTGTAAGTATCGATGCAATCAAAGTCAATCCTCACACCACACACACCATATGCACACATAACCACAAAATAGCGACAATTGATAGTGATAGTGAATGACTTGACACTAGATAAGGAGGTTAGGTCCTTAAATAAGAAGAAAATTTTAAATTATTATATTTGTTAACAAACCAAATCACTTGCTAAGTTGATGGAGGATTTGTTGGTACTATAAATGATCCAAAATATGAATAGTTACAACATTAAAGATTATTTCATGAAAAAATAGTGACTCGCATCACTTGGAGCTGACCATTCTAGCATAGGTAAAAAACATGCCCCTCTACAAATTAATAGGGCTAGAAAATAGATTAGTAAATTAAATTTAAAAGATGCATATATTTAATTTAACAATCAAAAGTTTTGGAGGACCAATTCAAATATGATATTAAATCTTGTTGAGACATTCACATACAATCAAAAAAAGACAATGCTAATAGATGCAAGAAACTATATTTATATGAAAGTTGTTTATATGAAACTTGAAACTTGAAACTATATTTAAACATAAAAAAGAAGTTCAAAATTAAGCACCAAAATAGGTAAAAATGACAATATAAAAAAAGTATGGAAGTTGTATCAAGACCAATGGATTTATAATGAGATTTATTTCCTGAGTAATTGAGAATATCATTAAGTGATGATCATATGAAGTACAAATATCCAAGTTGATCTAGGTTTAACCACTTTCAAAACTTTTAGTGGGGCCATAACAGAATAAGGTTATTCTAGCAAAATACTTCCCAAATGTTCAAAAGGAACATACTGATAGTTTGATCATCCTACTCCCAAAGAAAAATGTAATCTCAATTGTGCTATTCTCGGAGATCACCGTTTGATAATCAACCATAATAATTCTTCCTTCAGAAAAATTTTTTAAGTGATTAACAGTGATATCCAAATGATGTAGGCAAAGGGGGGTTGGCTGAAATTGATGCAAGGCATGCATATTTGGGTATTTATTGGTGGGCTTATATTTCTATATATGGGCTTGGCCCATTATTTCATGTTGTTTGGTGTTGGGACTTGTTCGGCTGATTCCTGGTGGATGTTCCTATTCCATGGTTTTTTGGTTCCTACCAGCTTGGTTGTTCCGTTCATTTTCCATGTTTGGCCCTTCCTTTCCCTGCTTGGCCGATTCCTGGCGCTGTCCGTTCATTGGCTGTGTCCTGCTACCCCTTTGTGTGCTGCTCCAGCCGACTACCTATTAGCCGCCTCCCCTTTGCTGATTGGTTGCATTGGGCGGCTGTTTAGGTTGTTTGCCTCCCTCTCCTCTCCTATATATGGTGGCTGATTTGTGACATTTTAGAGAGTTTTGTGGAGATGAATTTTTGGAGCTAAAAACCTGCGGGTTTCTTCTTGGATAGCTTGCAAGCTAGTCCCCTTTCTCTTCCCCTCTCTATGAATTTGTCTTGGGCTTCTTACTATTTCTCGCCGCAAGTGTCCAGCCCATTTGTATCTTTCTTCTCAAACTACGAAAAGCTGTTTTAGGTGTTTTTATGTTCTAAAATATATAAAAGTTGTAAGGTGTCATTTTGTTTCATTTTAGTTGAGTTTGTGTTTGTTAAAATTGTTTTTTGAAAGGAAGATGAAAGTTTATATGCAATCTAGATACCCTATTGATTTTTTTGATTGCGTCTATTTTGTATCAGAGACTATGTTTTTTGTGTCTCCTTTTATTAAGTGTTTACAAAAATGAAAAAACATGAAACCATGGGTGAAAATCAGCCAAGTAATCTTGAAGTCAAAATTCCAACCAACAGCTAGGTTCCTTCCCAAGATAGTTCTACCAATCCGATTCAAAATGAGTTATACAAACTTCAGATGAAAATGCACTTTTGTATGGAAAAATACCATAATAAAAAGAAACTTCTGCAAGACCAGTTTAAGAAAGAAAGAGAAGTGATTCAGAGAAAATATGCAACCTTAATTCAAGAATTAGAAGTTGTGCCTTCAACTCGTCAAGAAAATTCTAAAGTCATCTTATCATGTGACTGAGCTCTTTCAACAGGAGGAGAATCTGATGTAGGCAAGGGGCGGGGGGGGGAGTGGCTGAAATTGATGCAAGGCATGCATATTTGGGTTATTATTGGTGGGCTTATATTTCTATATATGGGCTTGGCCAATTATTTCCCGTTGTTTGGTGTTGGGACTTGATCGGCTGATTCCTGGTGGTTGTTCCTGTTCCGTGGCTTTTTTATTTCTACCCACTTGGATGTTCGATTCATTTTCCCTGTTTGGCCCTTTGTTTCCCTGCTTGCCCGGTTTCTGGCGTTGTACATTCGTTGGCTGTGTCCTGCTACCCCTTTGTGTGCTGCTCCAGTCGGCTGCCTGTTGGCCTTCTGCCTCCCCTTTGCCGATTGGATGCATAGGGCAGCTGTTTGGGCAGTTTGGCTCCCTCTCCTCTCTTATATATGATTGCTGATTTGTAACATTTTAGAGAGTTTTGTGGATATGAATTTTTGGAGCTAAAAACCTGTGGGTTTCTTCTTGGATAAGCTTGCGAGCTAGTCCCTTTCTCTTCCCCTCTATGAATTCGTCTCGGGCTTCTTATCTACTTCTTCTCGCCGCAAGTGTCCACCCCATTTGTATATTTCTTCTCAAACTATGAAAAGCTATTTTAGGTTTTTTTTATGTTCTAAAATATATGAAAGTTGTAAGGTGTCATTTTGTTTCATTTTAATTGAGTTTGTGTTTGTTAAAATTATTTTTTAAAAGGAAGACGAAAGTTTATATGCAATCTAGATGCCCTATAGATTTTTTTGATTGCATCACCAAATGAGTGTAATCACAAAACAAATATGTACCTAAGCATATTTAATATTAGAAATCAAACAGAGGGACTTAGCTGACAAGAAAAACTTCTTCATACCTGACAACAATGAAAGATAAGTATTTAAATAAATAAAACCTTTTAAATAGGAAAATAAACAGTTACATTGAAAAGGGAAACTAATGCATATATGCAGACATGTTTATCATGCATAGGCATATGTGTAGAAGTAGAAATAGGTTTGCAAATATATTTAACACAATTAATCAAATAGAATGATTAGATTACATGCTAAAAACATCAGAAGGGGACATATCAAATTAGGTGTCATCCACTTAATAGATGCCATTGGTAACTAAGCATTATTTGGTGTAATAAAATTAAAGAAAATGAAGAAATGACTCACTAATCTCATCACGGAGTTCTTTATATTTTCTTCTCCATTTTCATGGGCACCTTTTAAGGAACCAGGAAGCACTTTCCAGAACTCATTTACAAACTCACTTCCCTTGCGCCTACTATTCTGAAGTATATCATTTGCAAGATACAAAAAAGGAACCTTTTGTTCTTTCGAAGAGCTATTGAACAATTTCTCCCAGATCTCAACAATATGTCGAGCTTTTTTCCGATTATTGATGCACCAATGTGACAAAGCTGTTAAAAGTCAGAAATACAAAAAAGAAGAAAGCTCTCAACAAGATGACAGTGAAAAGCAGATAGCAAGCTTATATTGTACATCAAGAGAATGCACAAAAAGAATAAAAAAAATATTTTGACTAAAAGGCGAGATGGAATCTAAGCTTGTTATGCATAGAATAACATAGCTTAATCCTTTGCAATAATGTCGAAGTAGTAGTATTCAAATTGAGTAGAAGCAAATCAAATCAAGCCTTATTCAATCCATTCATCTTATAAATTTCATGTTTCCATAATTACTCCTGTTATGGTCTACCAACAAACTGAACATTTCTAGTCCAAGGCTGGATAGGCAAGGGTATTTAGTTCATTTTTTGCTCCGCAAGAATCTAGCAGAAACATGAGAACGGTACTTGGTCGAAAGAATTATATGATTAGAAAGTTTAAGGTTTGATAGCATCCACTAATCTCATTTTTGTGTCCTCCATTCATATGTTTTCTTCAATCCCATAAAAAGAGGCACTCATATTTAGCTGCGCCACTTAGATGTTAGCATCCATGAACAAAGACAGTAATTGTTACCTAAAAATCGCATAACAATTTCAAAAAATCATCATTAGGCCATGAATAGCAAGTAAAAAACCACCGCTACATCCTCCCATAATTTACGTGATGCGTTGGATGCTATGAATGAGAAAAGAGATACTACGTAGCAAAGATAATAGAAAAGTGGCTTGGAGAGCTTAATCACGTGAAATTTACAAAGAGTGAAGATAAATTATTCGATAAAGATAAAGACTTCAAAGAAAATGGGATTTGTATATTATTAAATGAGAGACTTCAAACAAATGAAATATTATAAATGGGCAAAATGATCAGAATTCTAACAGTTCATAGGAGTTAGCTCAGAGAAAGTTGCATAAAATAAAATTGTAGTTTAAGATGATATATCAATTGATATTTAAAGTGGTTGATATTGGAATAATACATCTTATAATGAAAATCTATGGACAAATAAGATATCAATGATTGAAGAACAAGCACTCTGTCCCCAGTTTTTAAGAACAAAGCAAAACTTATAAGTCAAAGGCTAATGGAACATAAGCTTAGAAAAATTATGTCCATAATGGAGAATCAATTCATTATTATCAAAATCCTAAGAGTTAATAGGAATTAACTCAAAAGAAATTGAATAAAATAGGACTTTAAGTTAAGATGATATATCAAGTGAAATTTAAAGATTGGTTGATATCCGAATAGTATAAAATCTTTCAAATAAGATGTCAATGATTGAAGAAAAAGCATTTTCGTGCCAGTTTATAAGAACAAAGAATCTTACGAGTCAAAGGGCAATAGAACATAAGCTTAGAAAAATTATATCAACAATGGAGAACCAATTTATTATTATGCAACATCTGTTGTAGAGGTGAGCTTTGAAAAAGACGCTCAAAGAAAAGTATACAAAGCAACAGTACAAAATTTAAGAAGTTTTTTATTGATTTTGAAGGACTGGAAATAAAAAGGAATAGATATAAGAACAAAATGAATAAAAGCTATCCAAATTTTATGAAAATAAAGTTTAACACCCATACAATACTTGGTAAGAATAAATGAAATCTGAGGATTCATAAAGTCAATCGCAAATAATCTGGATAAGCCTTATGATGTAATGATGATGATGATGAGGTCATTAATATTTATCATAATCAACAAGAAGTTTACTTCTATTTGGATTTGACTAGCAACGCAGTTTAGTAAAAGAAAATTTTTTCTAAATGAAATTGCCCAAGAAACCTTTCTGACCTTATTTTAGGAATAAAGAGATGAAAAAATAGAATGAGCGCAAGAGAAAGAGGATGAGCGGAAATGAGAATGGGCAGGAGAGAATAAGGCAAATCTGGATGCATAATTTTAAAGAAGAGAGAAAATTGATTGGATTAAAAAGATAAAAATGCTATTTTAATTATCCTTAATCTAATCTAGATAGAAGAACCTATGAATAAATCAAAGTAAATATGAGGACCAAGTGTGGTCGTTTTAAACCATAAGACCTATCATTAAATAATGGCATACATGAGTGACCTAAATATGATAAATAATTAAATAAATCACAAATAACAAAATCCACTAGAAAACTATAGAGCAAGAATACATGCTAGTCAATTTAATTGTTCAGTAGATAAGAATGATGGCCAGATATTCCAATGTGAGGCCAAAGCACCCACTTCTTCACACAAAGGTTCCACACCATAGAAGTAAAGTGTTATACCCCATAACATGTTTTACAAAGTAGAACTCCAATAATTCCTTGATCAACTCTTAAGCCACCAAAGTCATCAAAACCAATTAGAGATCCTCCCAAGCTATATAGTATTTGATGCCTAGAAAATAAACAATTTATCTTCCGAGGTTCTGCCAAACCTAGCACAAACTAGGGAATATTGCTAAAAGGTTTCAATATTACGTTAAGCTTATCAATCTAAGAGAGAATTTCAACACATAAACCATCCTTAAGTTTACAAAAAGGTCAAGCACATTGAATGATTAAAACATGGGTGCCTGAACTTTATGATTGTACACCATCTGTCATATCACGAGGTCTTCTAATTTTTCAAAATAATTATCGATGCACTCTTTTTATTAAAAAGGCAAACAAATATTATCATCAGTCTTTGAGACGAGTATAACATGAAGTAATTGCATAACATTGCTAGATGAAAAGAACTACAAATAAAATACACTAAAATGACAACATGCAGCAAATAAACCAACTCCCAAAAGTAAAAATTTCCAAGGTCCCTCATTAAGAACATCTAACTTAAAGCCTGATGTATTTTCTTTCGTTTTCCCCCATCCTGGTATATGGAATTTGAGATTTCTTGTTAGATAGTTCTTCTATGCTAGAAATGCAAATATCAAAGCCAAAAAAAAAAAAATTAGAACGCCTATATCCCCAACAACACCATAATCATCAAGAGCAAAACCCCTATGTGGCTCCACATTAAGAAAATCATGTGACTAGGCACGAGGCAAATCTAATTTGCTGGGCTGGTAGGCCGAGAAGATGCTAATACCAAGAAGGATTCAAAGTTGATTCAAAGTTTTGTGTATAAACCAAATCAAAAGTAGTAGAAACTTCCAACATAGCATTAGAAGAAAAAATTTTGGCCAAAATAATGATACCCGCCACCACAGTTATAAGATTTCCTCAAACTCTGGGTGTGCCTTGAAACATCCTGAGAACTTATGACCAAACAATTTTCAAGAAAAATAATAAAGAGGAATGTCTTTAACTTTAACTTTTGCAGTGGCCACTAGCTATGAAATCAATCCAAATTTCTTTCTCTGAAGGCACAGTATACCTTTTGATCAATAACTTAGCAATTGACAGCCTAGATAGCCTAACAATAGCAATATCCATTTAAAGCGGTTTAACAAAAATTGAGCCAACATAATACAAAATGGATTGATTAAGTGGTGACTCCATAGACGTGAAAAAATAACACAAACTAGAGTAATTGGATATTTGAAAACATATTCAAAATGAGATGACCACTATAGTATGTATGTATATATATATATATATATATATATATATTAGGAACCCATCCACATGGTATGACCTTCAAGACAAAAGTTTTGAATAATCATATTATTGCACTAACTTAATAAGAACAATGACAAAAATCAGTAAATCGAACAGCACAACCCCTAACTAAGTGCAGATTGACCATGAATCTACAAACATCCTTCATATTAGGATGATCTCATGAAAAATTTTCAAAAAGGGAGAAAGAAAAAAGATATAGCAACACAGAGATTTCCTCATCGAACAAAATACAAGCTAGTTTATCTTGAAATGAGGATGGCTGCTTGTGATGAGTTGTTATAGACCTTCGCTATAAATATTTAGGGAAATTGAATACGTAGAGGACAAGGACTCTTTTACCCCTAATAGCCCTAAAGTAAATAATCATGGAGTGTAAGGAAAAAAGAGACTCCATGTGGGATAAGCCCTAAGACGGTAGCATAAAAATGAGAAAGTGCCTGGGGAGGAGCAAGTGAAATTTATGGAATGGGTTCTGAGAAATGATCTAG
This sequence comes from Dendrobium nobile, assembly GCA_022539455.1. NCBI lineage: Eukaryota > Viridiplantae > Streptophyta > Magnoliopsida > Asparagales > Orchidaceae > Dendrobium > Dendrobium nobile. The sequence continues at coordinate 22,109,292 of CM039723.1, forward strand.
AGGCAGGGCAAGCAATGAGGAACAATGTCTAACATGAAGAGGAGGGCAAGGGCAAAATTTTCAGCAGTTGCGAGACAGACCAAAGCAAAAAAAAGGACACTTTTAGGGGTTGAGACTGGTGACGGCATATGCTCCTATACTAAGAGGAAAATGCCCCACATCAGAGAAGCAAGCATCCAAATCATAAGCAAGGGCATAATAGAGAGTGATCAACACAGAGGTAGAAGAAGCAAATAATACAAATTGGCAAAATGACTGTTGACCTCCGGATGAAACCCGAAAGAGCAAAAGAGAGAAGCAAAAAAAAAAATCCCACGTACAAACCTTATACCCGTCGGATCCTCGAATCATGCCGAGATCGCGCTGATTCGGCGCCGTTCGCATCGCATCTCCGCATCTCCTGCGTAAATCCCGTGAGCTCGCCTCGATTCCGCTCCTTCCTCTGCCTTTAAAATGAGAAGGAAACCCTCCCATTCGCTACTCCGTCGCTGCTTCCGCTCGACTTCTCTCCCACGACTGCTCTCGACTCCTCTCCCGGTCTCGGCTTCTCCTCCCGAACTCCACTTCTTCTCCTTCCCACGACGCTCGACGCCTCACTGAAGCCGATCTCTCCTCTCCATCGCAAAGCCTCCGATCCAGTCGAGCTCCCGGACGGATCTCGCGATCCAGTCTGGTTCATCGCTTTCACTGTAGAAGCCTTCCGACCTCTCCCATTCGGTCTCCCTCTGCTTCTTCAGCCCGCCGAGAGAGAGAGAGAGAGAGAGAGAGAGAGAGAGAGAGAGAGAGCCCATCTCCGATCCCTTCGTGGCCGTTCGGCTCGGCTCCAGTGACGACTTCCCTATCCGGTTGAGATCGGAAGTTACAACGTTTGGATCGGAAGCAACACGAGGAGCTCACTTGCTGTATAGGTAACGTCTCCCTCTCACGCTTCTTTGGTCGAACCAGCAAGCAGAGAAAGAGGGAGGAAGGGTTAATTTATTTTAATTAATGATAATTATATTTAATTATTGTCTAATTATAATTATAATTAATTAGTCAATTATGATTAATTAATAATTAACAATTAATTATTAGTTATAATTGTTTGATTAATTATAATTAATTTCGATTAATTATAGTTAATTATTAACTAATTATAATTATAATTAACTTATTAATTATAATTAATTGATAATTAGTAATTAATTATTAGTTATAATTTCCTAATTATTATTATAATTAATGATAATTATAATGAATAAAATGCTTCTCTCCTACCTCGATCCTCGAGCCAACGCCGTCGACCCCGCCAAGGTATAAATTTCTAAACCCTAAAACTTCGAGAACTCGTTTCAACGCATTCGTCGAAACAAAACGACCACCTATACACGCTTTTCTTAGCGTGGTGGGAGGGAGTGCGTCACGACGCTTGCGACGAAGCGGGTAATCACCTGATTCCTTCTTCAAAGTTCGTATCGCCTTGGAAACCCCGCTTATACACGCTTTTCTTAGCGTGGTGGGAAGGGATCCCGGTGCGATGCGCACGATGAAGCGGGGATACCCATAAGTACCCGCTCGCGGGGAAATAACTGCCTTTCTTGCAAATATTTACAAAAAAAAATATATTTTCTTGCAAAATGTTTTCAAAATACCCATACACGCTTTTCTTAGCGTGGTGGGGGATCGAAAAATACACGGCCGCGGTGTCCTCGAAAGAGGACATCTACCATACACGCTTTTCTTAGCGTGGTGGGATAGGCCCAGTTTTCCGTAGTTTTCCCCTAAACAGGGGAGACGCCGGAAGGCTGCCGAAATTTCGGGTGAAATGTTGCTACACTCGGACCTTTTTGAACTCAAAGAAAGCAAAATTTGGAGACATTGGACAATCAAGGACTTGGGACTTTGCTCAGAACTCAAATCAAAAGAACTAAATATACTTGAACTCAAATAAATGTGAAGTCATAAGACTTGAATTTGATTGAACTCAAGAGGCTACAAAGACTTGACTTGAACCATTTGAACAAGGATTTACACTTGTACTCGAGCAAGAGCAAAGAACTATGAACAGGAACACAATTTGAACTCATGCATGAACTCAAGAAGAACAAACTGAACTCAAGCTTGCACAAAATTTGGACAACATGACTTGGACTTTTACAGTGAACTCAAAATAAGATGTGGACTACTTGAACTCTTGCAAAGGACTTGATTTGAACTCAAGTGAGCTTACAATTGGGACATACATTTGAACTTGATTTAAACCAAGTGGAATGGACTTATGAACTTCAAAATGACATAAAGGGTTCTAAATCAATTTGAACCTAAATGAAAAATACAAAAGGACACGCTATAATTTGAACCTAATTTGATCATGATTTGAACAATCATGGGAACTTATGATTTGACCAAGGAAGACTTGAATCAAGTCTAATCAAGAAAGACTGAACTTGAACTAAGTTCAAACCACTCAAAGCTTGATTAGAATTAAATGACAAAGAATCGCAAATTCAAGTTTTACTTGAATGATGAAAAGGAACATGATACTCCTTAGATAAGAACATTCAACTCATGGTAATCACCTCAATGGGAAGGAAGAAATTGATGATGATAACATCAAGCTCTCAATGCGTTCAAGTGATGAATGATGAAAACAAAATGGGCTCAGAGCATCCAACCAAATTTACTTGAGAATGACATTCGTATCAATCATCCAATCAACTCTAAAGATCTGCAACACATACAAACTTTCTACAAAGACTGATGTATGTGCCACCGATGGGTAGATGCAGAAAGACTTCAGTAAATGCAGTATCCTGAAGTCAATTTCAGTTTGTGAAGGAATATATCTATCTATCCACTCATAACAATGTCGGAGGTACTACAAGCGCCAAACAACTACAACGAATATGAGCATCTACAAGAACAAGGCAGGAGATTAGTTAGTGCACTATGGCCCGCCTATAAAAATCAACAAATAGTGCACGACAGTCTACCTGTACGAAACAGCGAACAATTCTATCCAGAAGCTGCAACGCCACCGGATCTGCAACATTCGTACAAGCAGACAGAAGGCGTCTATTCCAAGAGTACCCCCGCACGTGCACTATAAATTGTATACACATAGATACACTAAAAGGGGTAAAAATAATTATAAAACCCGCATGGGCCCCGGCGAGCGTGTTATTGGTACACACGTGACGTCTAGGGATGCTGCGCGGGTTGACAAGTGAATTCAGGCTCGAACCTGATCCTCCTATACGGGTTAATAGGAGTCGACAAGGTTCGAACCAATAAATAAATATGTGGCCGTGGCGACCAGAATATTTATTTTAATACATTCATATTAGGCCTTCAATGCCTAGAATCAAAAGAATTCACTTTCAAGGGTACAAAGCCTACGAAACCCGATCCTCTGTCGACAGCCCGACAGAGTGACAAGGTTCAGTCCATAAAGAGAAATGACCCCGAACACCCCGATGATGGCCGTGTTGAATGCAGATCTCAACCGGAGGGGTTCCCAAACATTTTCAAATGCCTCCCAAAAGTTCATTCCAAAATCCCAAAAATCCACAAAATCGAAACCAAAAAATCCCAAAATCTCCAAATATTTAAAAAGAAATAAATCCATCAAAAACTTAAAGCAAAAATTATCCGCTCTCCGCAACAGTTTGCCGAGGTGGACAAATCCAAATAAACTCTAGCTCACAAAGAGCCAATACCTAGTCGAAAATATCACTAGGATCCATTCTCAAACAATCTTTTGCCAGTAAGGACGTGGTACGTGTCCTCTAACCGGCAGTTTCACCGCCAAATGGCACTGCAGGTAAACGGTTACGACCCGGGGCCCTCTGAACCGAGTGGTTTTGCCGCCAAATGGCACCACAGATAGCGGTTATGGCCAGAGCCAATACGCTCCTTAATGGCGTTAAATCCTTGAGATATGAATCAATAGGATATGATTGATAGGGCACAAAGCCCTCTGTAAGCTAAGGTGGATTCAAATTTGTCCCCTTAGACAAACATCCAACCCCGGTCTACAAGGTCTCCTTGGACGAAGCAACCCATGGCTGCCGACAAGGATCCTTCTGTCAGGTTGGGTCGACTACCTCCTCTGACTAAGTAGACCAGGGACCATGATGGCCCGGGACGACGGAACCATGGGATCTTGATCGGGTCCATCATCCATTCCCCCACCATCCGCTTTAAGTGCTAGGTGGTGAAATTTCCTATTTTAAATATCAATTCCAAATTCTTCAATCCAAACCCAATTTTCAAATCCAAATTCTACCAATATCCAATCTTTCCAATCCCAAGCCATTGCTGCTACTATATGTCAGATAACATGTATTCTCTATACGTATCTGATTGACGACTAGCCTTAATCAAAAGTTCTCTCTCGTGATCGGGAGGGGTAATTAACTATAGGGGCTTGCGCCTATAGGAAACCAGAACTCAGATCATAAAGTCCTCGCAAAATGAGGGCGAAATCTCTGGGTAGTGTCTTATCTACAAACCCATCTGCCTTCCAAAATTTACCTCGGAACTTGTTTCGTTAAAACTCCCTCGCCGAATAAGAAAAACGAGTGGAGGCCGGGGCCGAATTTTCGGAGCCCACAATGACCAAGTAGCTAAGGAACCGAATGAGCACGAACACAAAATAGCGATTATGAGGTACAATCGAAAATGGGGCAAAGCGAGAGTCAAGTGTAAGACAGTACAAGAAAATGCTAGGGAGTGCCATGAACGGCCATCAGATAGCTGAGGAAATCCAATGAATGACGCATAGTAGAGCGAGAGATAGAGTGCTAGTGAAATGAGAATACATATGCTCACCTAGGTGTTCATATAAAATACTTCATCTGATAAGCAATTGACTCAAGTAATTTTTTCGAACTTAAAGAAATTGGATTGGAGAATTGTAATCTTCATTCTACACTCAGAACGACCAATACAGCAGAGGGGGTTTTTTTTTTTTCTTATTACATCAAATATACGCTTAAATGCATTTTTTCTTTTAACTACTACTGCAAATCAACGCTCAATTGCATTATCTAAAAATAAGAACATAATAGAAAAAAAGGAAACAAATAATCATATTATTTACTACATAAGCCTAATATAATCCTCATATATATAATTCAAAACGCTATCTCAAATTGGATAAAAAAATATTTACCATTCTCAGCTAAAACACATATTCTTCAAAAATTACCCCAGGAAGGGCCTTTGTGGAAAGGTCTATAATTTGATGGTGAGTTGGAGTATGCTAAAGTAATATAATCTCATTATCTACTCATCCTTAACAGTGTCTATCTTGACATGTTTTGTTCAATCATAATGCACAAGATTTCTAACAATATTTATTGCAGCTAGATTATCGCACAATAGCTTCATTGATTATTTAACCATATTATTCCAAATATTCCATGCCATTTCTATAAGCTCAGCCTCAGTGTTGCTTCAGGCAACCACTGTTCAGTCACGTGACAACATTTTCCCCACACAAATGAAAAATATCTTAAGAGGTAGACTTGTAATCCATAATTAAGCCTTTAAAATCAGCATTAATGAAGCATAAATCTTCCAACATGAGTTATGTTCGAATAACATTCCTTTTACTGTAGTCCTTTTCAAATATCTTAGAATTCTAAAAACAACTTCAAAATGACTTGTAGTAGGGCAATTCATAATTTGGCGGGGCCACACTTACTAAGAATCCAATATTAGGCCTAGTGTGAGAGAGATAAATGAGTAAGTCAACAATTCTTTAATATCAATCCTTATCAATTAGCACACTATCATCTTCGGTGTTTGGCATTCAAATTCATGGGAGTATTTTTAGCTTTACACCCCAATATTCATGTTTCTTTTAAGAGTTCTAATAAATATTTAAATTGTGAGACCGAGATACCCTAACGAGGTAGAGCCACATCCATTCCCAAAAAAATATTTTAGATTTCTTAAGTTTTTAATCTTGGATTATTTGACAAAGAAAGCTCTTGAGTTTGCTTACTTCATCTACAAAGTCTCATATAAAATGATGTCATCAAAATATGTAATCAAAACAACAAAATTATCTTCAGGTAATCTTTTGAGAAAAGAAGTATGATTAGCTTAACATTGTTTAGACCCATAAAATTTGACCACTTTTGTGAATATGTAGAATCGAGTGGGGATTACTTCAAGCTATATAAGAATATTTTAAGTTTGCAGGCATTGTTCGACCATAAGGAATTTCCAAGTAGAGTTTTTCTTCAAAATCACTATTAAGGAAAGAATTTTTGATATCCAACTAAAAAGGAGGCCAATCCAAATTATTCCTAACAGATAAGAGAACTCATATTGTATTTAATTTTCTAAGGGAGTAAAAGTCTCTTAATAGTTGATCCCATAGAATTATGTAAGCACTTTTGCCATAAGTCATGCCATGAACTTCTGTATATTTCGATTATCCTCATATTTGCTAGTAAAAATTCATTTGCAGCCTAGTAGTGCTTTCACTGTGGCAAACCATTAATCTCCTATGTTTTGACCTTTCCAACTGCTTGAATCTCTTCGAAGATGGCAACTTTTCATTCAAGAATTTTAATTGATTTAGCAATTCACATTGGGGCTTGTACTTGGTTGATATTGGTAACAAATAATACTAAGTAACAAATGTGGTGATTTATGCAATATCTTGCACTTTTTCTCAAAGCAATTAGTACGTCACGATGATTACTAATCAATTCAATATTTACATGTTCATAGGAGGCATTATCTAGGGAATGTTTGCTGGTGTCAGGACTCAACTTGAATTATTAACCTTACTCAAGACATGAAGGGAGCTCTGCTCCTTCCTAATATTTTTCCCTTCTAGAATAAATAAGAATATCAAGTTTTTTATGAGTAGCCAAAAACAGAGTTTATTCTGTGTGATTAATCGAACATTCTCTAAAGTTCATTTGTTCTTGGTTGAATAGCTCCAGCCCTTTAGGAATGGAGTTCTGCCTTTCAATTGCTATCTTATATTTAGTCATACTGAAAAAGATATAGTATAAAGAGGCACTCAAACTGAGGAACAACAGGACAGATTGTCAATCAATACTAAAGATCGATGATAGTAGATGGTCACAAGATATTGACAACAGTACATGGTCACAAGATATAGATGATTCAAAATAGAAAAGTCTAATCGATGGATCTAAGACTACAAGAGATCGATGAACAAAGTAGGAAGATCCATGGAGCATAAACATCGGTTGGTAAGCAAGCAAATATGACTACCATTGCAGGTTGACGACCATAGGAGATTGATGAATCAAGCTTGAAAAGTCTGATTGAGGGATCTAGCAAGAAGAGGTCAGCAACTCAAGAGGTGACTTCAAGTGGAAGCCAAAATCTTGTGGCCCCTGTTAAGATTGGAGTTCGATGGGGATAAGGGAGCTGAGACGAATAAGTAAGTCATGATAAGGAGTCAAAGGAGCGAGTTGCAATAGTGAATCATTGAAGCAGAGTTGTAACAATAAGAGACATAAGCTATGAAGATAAGTGATGTCGATGATGCAATCAGTATAAAATACCAAAGTAAGTCAAAAGAGGGCAATCGTCGTGTGACGATTTAAGTAGAGAGATGATCTGATATAGAGATGAGGCTCTTAATGTGAGCCCCGGTCTAACGTAAAGGTGTCGCACCCATGAAGGATGAATGAAGTTGGAAACATAAGGCCACCACAGCACAGGTGTGGCAGTAGGGGCCATGAGCATTAATCAAAGGAACAAAGCTTAATGCAAGGAAGCCAATGTGATGTTTCACACGATGCAATCAAGCATGTAGAAGAGCAAAGGGATGCGAGGATCAAAATTCATGATCTAATGCCATAAAAAACTGAGAATGAGAACCGTATTTTTCCTTCAGTACTTTTAAATAGTTAAGAGAAAAAATAAATAGAGAGGAAGTTATTCATTTTATATTATATCAAATCAACCCTAAAATACATTCTTTATTATTTTCCTATTACAACAAATCAGCTCTCAATAACATTCTTTAAAACAAGAAACATAATAAAAATAAAGGGAACAAATAATAATGCTAATTAAAATAAAGGAAACAAATAATCATGATAACTAAAATAAAGAAAACAAATAATCATGCTAATTAAACTGTGTCAGATACAGCCCTCATTTTGAATTTCAAAAAACTAGTGGAGAATTCTTTTGTCCATTTTACAAATTTTCAGAACCTTAGATGGTTTGGTCACATCAAATGGAAGCTTTCCGATGACCCGGTTAGGAAAGTTGAGGTATTATATTTGACTTATGTTAAGAAAGATAGAGGTAGACCTAAAAAGACTTGGTTAGAAAATATTAGAAATAATAAATAAGAATTTGACTTTTAATAGGACACAATGGCCAAAAAGGATTCATGTAGCCGACCCCACGTAGTGGGACAAAAGCTTGTTATTGTTGTTGTTGCTGTTGTACAAATTTTCAGAATCTGGTTGAAGTTTATACCAACCAAAGTATTTCCTAAGACAAAATTACAGAAATAAAGTACTTTCAAAATCAAATTACATAGTCATAAGCATATGCTAAGATTTGTTAATACTGCAGTTGATCAGAAATACTAAAATTTATACCACGTAATGGGGTATTAATCGTAGGATGAGGAGAACTCCTTGATGGTGCAGACTTTGCAAGAAGTTGATGAGTCGTATGAAGTTGTTAGGATAAAACAAGAGAACGAAACTTTTCTATTTCAGTAGTCATTTTCCCAGCAATTTTAAAATTGTCAAAAGGTTATATAACACGTACTAAACAATAATAGATGAGAACTCCGTTTTAAAGAAACAACAAATAGCTTCATTGGTTAAGGGATTTAGCTAGTAAGTACAAGGAACAAAATATCTGCCTACAAACATCATTCACGGTTTTAACACCCTGGCTGCCAAAATGGCCAAAATGGCCGAAATTATTAAGTCTTGGCTTGAATCTTATCGATTATCCAATGAATACAATCATAGAAACCTACTTTGATGTGGTGATATAGAATCTTTTTATAGAAACAAGGTGATATAGAAACCTACTTCTATGTAGAGTTAAAATAAACATAGAACATTGTGCATAACCAAAACATAAAGACATTTACAGGAAACTTACAATAATTTAAACATGACTCCTATATTTTCATTAAAACAACTACGTGTAATTGTCCCAAAAATCAAACATGAACTCATATTTTTATTTACTTGTATGTATTTATGGATGGATGGATGTATTATATATCTATTCTTCACAAAACACCTCAATACCCGATTACGCAATTTTAAATATTGACATGTACAACGCTACACAATAATTTAGGATATGTGTCACCTCTAGATTGGCTGCAATAAGGCAAAGTTAATGGTCGGGAGAGTTGTATATCGTTGAGCGACTTAAGAGAGGCAAGTAGGTGTAGGGAAAATCTATGGGCAAGTCCTGAGAGGAGATGGACATGTAGCTAGCAAATTCTCTTATCAGGTTGGTAACTAGTGTAGGGGCTCAAGGACACCTTGTCATGAAAAGCGAATAGAGGTGTTTGTAGAGGTAAACAATCCCTGAGCCTGGTAGCAGTAGCCAAATGGAGTGTGAAGTCCTTGGGGTAGGCGCTTTCATGTACCTAAGTCTAGTGAGCCGAGAGGAGGATTTGACTGAGATGAGTGGCGATCTGTTTGCTTGGTGAGGAAGTTTTTGGTCGCCCAGCGTAGGACAAGCTCCTTAGCGAATGTGAGCGAGTGACACTCGTCATTCTCCTTGAGCAAGTTCCTCTACTAGTCCCCGGCGAATCCTTTAAGGGATTTGCCTAGCAAATACCCTCGTCACGACTCGATTACTACTTGTTAAAAATACCTAGGAAAGCGATTATAGGTATACAATAACAATAAAAGAAAAAGGCATTTTAATAATAAAAGAAATGTTTTATTACATTAGCATTCATTAATCTTTTTAGTTCCCACATTTTTTCAATATCATTATCAATTACAAAATGTCAAAAACCTCCCAAAATAATGTAAAACCCGCAAAAAAAATATGTCGTTTTAAACCTCGCACGCTTTTCGATGCATCGCAACGAGTTTTAAGTGAAAATTTGAAAGTCGTCGGAATTCGACGCAATAAATTTTATAAAATAGAGCGCAAAATTCTGAGCGAAACGATGTATAGAACCCATATCGAATTTTAAGTATTTTGGAAGTTAAAATTTTCGGAAAACTCTTAATGACAACTTTACCCTTGATGTCCTTTGAATAGAGAAGAGTTTAAGTGAGGGCTTTTAGGTAATTAGGCAATTAATATGAAGGCATTCCATTCTAAATAGGGGACCGAAATGTTTCGGTCCCCCATTCGTTTCTAGTGGCCTAAACCGAGCGGAGAAAGAGGGAGAGGCGGACGGGCAAGGCGGTCGGGAAGCTTCGGGCGGCGGTTTTCGATGGCCGTTCGTGGAGGAAATTGTAGGGAAATCTAAGGGAAGGCTAAGATAAGTGTTTTGCAAGAGCTTTCTCTCCTTTTCCTTGAGTTTTCTCTAAGGAACGAAATTAGGGTTTTTGAGGAAATGAGAGATTTCTTTGAGATAAGTTTAGGGAAGGGTTAAGGGGTGTTTTTAAACCCTAATGTGATTTGTTTTTATGAAAAATGTGAATTTTGAAAATTAGGGTTTCACTCAAAGTGGATTTTCTTTGGAGATGCCTTCACAAGAATAGTTCTTAATGGCATAAGGGACCCTCTAATTGAAAAGTAATGCAAGATTGATGAAAATTTTGAGTTTTAAAATTTAGGGTTTTTCCCTAATCGTAGAATTTTTTAGCCTTATGGTTCCAAAAGGTTTTTAGAAGGGTTTTAGAGACTAATGTAGGGCTTTTACATGAAATATAAGTTTTTCATAATTTGATTTTAATTTAATCCGAAAATTAATTGTATTTTAATTATATTTTGAGTGTAGGGAGAGATGTTGCATGCATCAAAACTAATATTTTGACTAAATCCTAATTGAGAGAGAATAGGAATGAGAGATATCATGAATGGTGGGAGGGGTTTAATTTGAAAAAGACATGACATAAGGTTGAACTCTTTCTTAGCATAGATTAAAGATTTAAGAAGTTTTAATGGGGACTAGTTATATTTACACGTTGTGTATGTCTCTTTTAGATATTGAACGTGTGGAGGAAAAGATTTGATCGGACAATTGGAAGTGGTGCGCAAGTTGAGGCAGGAAAAATATGGATCTTTTAAATTCAGAATTCTTTTCTTTCCACGATAGCATGTTGATGTAAACACACTAGTTAGAAAAGCCAAGAACAACAGAACAAAGAGTAGAACTAAAACCAAACTTGATTCAAATAGTAGCAATCATCTATAACATCCAAAATTCGACAAAGAAAGCTAGAAGAGAATTCAAAGAAACAAAGAAAATAAAAACAACGCTATCCTCAGACAACCGTCAGAGCGGGTTCCTCACATGCATCGAAATGTAGGTTAAGTAAAATAAGTGTTTTAGGGCTAGCAAACCGATGGTCCACCACTGCACGATAGTCCAACTGATCAATCCAAACTCCTCCAGCAAATGCTCCCAAATCAGCCAACAAACACCACCAAAGCTCAAGAAGAAGGATATAGATGGAGTGGAACTTACGGAGAGACGAAAGAGATTAGAAGCCAAGACGAAGGGTGGAAAGCACTCGCAAGTCTTTCCTCGAGAGAAGAGAAGAGAAGAAGAATGGAACAAGCACGCAAGCTTTTCCAATAACCCGCAGGTCAATAGCAAAAATGCTCTCAATATTCAACTACTCCTCAAAACATCTCATATTTATAGGTAAGAAAGGGGAATACAAATAGCCACTTTAATGAATTTTCACAAGAACCCAAGCATCATAAGTCACGGAATTCCCCCAAGCATTTCTCGAAAAACAGCCCAGCCAGGGAACCGAAGAAGCAGCCACGGGAACCAAAGAGGCCCGCACAGAACTGAGGAGCCAAAAGACACGGAAAGGCCACCCAGCTCGGGAATCCAGCATACAATCGGAAAACCAAGGAGCCATGGCACGGGAAACAACCAGCACAGGAAGCCCAAAAATAGCCACGAAATCCCATGGGACAAAGATAAATATTAAAGAAGAAAATGGGAGGAGAAGGGACAAGACCACTCCAACAATGAATCCAACTTATGAGCTTACCTTTAGAACATTAATGAGCTACTAAACTTTAGCTCATCATTAATGAGCTAGCAACTAAGAAAATGAGCTCAACTCCAACGAACCAACCTCCTCCACACATCACCATAGGCCCCAAAACCATGGACCATAAGCCAACCCGTGAACCAGCAGTAGCCAAGGACCAATCGAGCCAGCAAACCAAAGGTCTACCAAGCCCCAAGCACTACCTACCATGATCATTGGATGCTTTCTCATCATTGGATAGCAAAAAAAAAAGAAAAGAACATAAAAAAACATACTAATGTTCAATATAAAATAAAAGTACAGAATATTTGATAGCATCACATGTCCTTGTATTGTTATGAGATTCTTAGCATTATTGCAATTGTGTCTTTCTTCTACATCCTAACATGCTCCTAAATGTCATGCAACATGCTCTTATGATTAGCTTAAATATATGTGCTCATGTAGAAAGATTTAAAGACACTTGGCCATATGCCTACTACAATGCACATGTTTTCTTTATGTGTAGTTTACAATGCAAGTGCTTCTCTCATATGATAGTTGTAATACAATGATATCCTTCTCATGTAATGCTTAAAGAAAGTACTTAGCTCATGTCTCTTTCTCATGAAACCTTGTAATCATGTAGCATCTTATGGAACAATAGACTATATGCATGAAGGATATACTTAAGTTCTTTTATGAATATATAAGAATTACGTGCATGTGCATGTTGACGCGGAAGTATCAATGGTAAAAGAGCTCTTTTGAGCAATGGTAAAGGAGTTTCTTTTGAGCCAAATGGTAAAAGAGATTCTTTTGAACCAAATGATAAAGGATTGGCCAAATAAAATGTACCTGATCAGTACAAATGATACTTCCGAGACGGGTGATTATAAATTATGTAATATATGATATGCATAAGAAGCATCACATGAATCATGAAAGCAAGCCATGTAATGTACAATGATATTGGTTGCAAGTTTATCCAAGGAAAGAGGCTTAATTGATGACTTAGAAGCATGCTAGTTAAATGTTATGACATATTTATTGTTCCTATACTAGAAGCATTTACATACATGTTACCTCTCTACCTTGTCTTCTGAAATTTAATTGAAAAGCATTTACCTATTGAGTTGTGACTCACCCATGTTGTGGGACACTTTTTAGGAGGATCGGGTAAAGGATAGATGGCGGATAGACCTCCCCTCACGTACCGTCGTAGGGAGACAACGGGCGGCATGTTCCTTTTTGAGTTTTTGATGTTTTGGTATAGATGGTTGTATAGGTTAACCTTGATAGTTAGTTCTGTTCCGAACACTTCCTTTTGTATTGAATCTTCATGTATATGTTAACTTTGGTTTATGAATGAAATGAAAAATATTTTACTTGAAGTTCTTTAGAGGCTCTTTCATCATGTTGAGAATGATTTTGTGTATGTTTGGAGACATGTTAATAGAGAAATGTGAAAGTTTTTATTAATTCCTCCTGTCCGACTTTCGTTCCAGCCTCGCACTTGCGAGCTAATCGGGCTAGGTCGTGACAAATAAAAAATTGTAATATCAATGACCTATTGAAATTAATTGGAGTTAAAATACTCCACCCTATGGTCATCATTAGCATTGGAGTTTGTGCTCTCTTCAATGACACATTCATCTTAATTTAGAAAAAAATAGTTTCCAAATATGGCCATCAAGAGGAACAATTATTACGTCCTCTGACCGGACGTAGAGCTACGTTCGGCCGCCAATAACATGTCGCCACGTGCTCTTACTCTTTACCACGCGGCCCGACGACTTCACCCGTAGCGGAACCCGGGAATGCTATGTTCGTGATTTTCTCGGTATTGATCGGTATTTGCTCGGTATTGCAAGGTATTGCTTTGCAAAAACGAGAAATACCGCTCTGTGAAGACCAAAACCATGCAAATACCGAGTTGTACCGAGTTTTTCTACAACTCGGTACAACTTGGTATTTGCTCAGGATTTGCTCGGTATTGCTAGGGATTTGCTCGGTATTGCTAGAAAAAACACGGTACAACTCAGTACAACTCGGTACAACTCAGTATTTGCTCAAGATTTGCTCGGTATTGCTAGGGATTTGCTCGGTATTGGTAGGTATTTGCTCGGTATTGCTAGAAAAAACTAGGTACAACTCGGTATTTGCTCGGTATTGCTAGGTATTTGAAATATATCCAAAAGGTGATGGGATGTTGTTCGGCTCGTCAAGGATTTAAAAAAACGCATGTGCGAGAACCCAAAAAACAGAGGGTCGGGTCGGTGACTTTTCTTCATGCTACGTGGCGCTAAAACATTGGTGGCCGAACGTAGAGGAGCATACGTTCACTGGACCGAATAAAAGTTCCATCAAGAGAGAGATTAATAACTTCAAGTATCCAATGTCATTCATTGTAATTAATGTATCCTCATCAATATCCCACAATTTAGTGCACTTTAGTATATTTTGGGTTTCTCCCAAATAAAAGCCAAAGATTTGTATGCACAAATATTAAATATTTACCCCGTTGAAGAATAATCTTGTTCCTCTTAAGTGAGTTAATAAAATAGTATGAATGACAAATTCTTTTAAAATAGGAAGGGAATGTGGTTGAGCTAAATTAAAAGCAAAATTTTACAATCGTGGGGAACTAGCACCATAAATCATCCACCAAATATTTTCATTCATAGTGCCTCTAAAAGCTATAGAGTCGTGATCAACAAAAGCATCACTAAATACATAGAAGTTTGCAAACTACAAATTAACATTTGTCTTTATTCAATATTTGAAAAAAAATATATATCTTTAAGCATTTATTCTTGTTTAATATATCTTCATATATTTATGTTGGGCAACACGCTTTGGAGCTTCACTTTCTCAAACATGGTTATAATACCCAACAAAAGATTTCATCTAATAGGTAGGATTCATGGTTATAAAATGGGGTAGGAAAATATTCATGAAAATTTTAGAAGTCAACTTGAATTGAGAGAGTGAGCTAAGAATGAAGAAGAGTATTGATTTTATTTCATCTTTGTACAAGAATGCCATACACCATCCAATAAAGATGGAGCTTTAATATCACCCTTTCCACCATGTCGATATATAATGACTTTCACCTTTTTTATTATAGAATCGAACATGTAATACATAAGGTATAGACAAGGCTCATCAGTATTAGCCACTCTTAATATATCATATATTGGCTCTACAAAAGCAATAAGTGGTTTTTGTCCCACCACAAATCATTCAACATTTTCTACTTCGCAAATTTAGCCTTATCTACATCATCTCTCTATATATGCTCAACTTGTCACTTTCATGGTCTACAATCCATGTTTTATTGTTTTGGTCATCTAAGCAAAATCTCAACTATAACCAAAATGTTAACATAACAAATTCATCAAAAAACTACAATCTTATTGAATGATTCATGATGAATGTATTAATGAAGTTTGCATCGCATGTTATGTTTGTAATCCAATTCCATTCTTGTCACATTCTATATTCTTTGGAAAACAAATACTCTTCAATGCAAGATTCAATGTATGAACACCACAACGAGTACAAAAAAATGAGGTTACTGAGTCTTAATCAGCATTCCTACAGCTCCGCAAACTACTGCAATATCAGTGTGATTACTTAGAACCACTTCATAGGAACATACCCTATAATCATTTTTTATCTTCATACACTTCTTCAGAAGTTAATGGCCTTCATAAACATAGGCCCAAATTCCATAATTGCCATGAAATTAATTAAGGGTCTTCTTTGTGCATCTATTCAACCATCACAAATAATAGTAACTTCCTTCTCAAGCCTCTTTCATGGTTTAAATTGCGCAATCAGAAGCCCAACTCAAGGCTTGCATTAACGCAATTAAAAAAAAAAAAAGAAGAAGAATAAGATAATAAGATGTATGCCTCCCGCTTGCTTAATAAGGTTTAAACCTCAATGGGGTGAGGCACACCTCAAGATACACTACAACTCAATTATAGTATAATTTTGAAGAGGCATAAGCCTAAAAAATTAGTGTTTAGGTCATTTTAAATTTTAATGTGTGCGCACGCGCATATACACATATATGTAAGTGCATACCTAATTAAATATATTTAATATACCTAAACCGATTCAAATTTGAGAAGAACCAAAAAATCTAAAACTCACAGCTACACGATACGCCATGTCATCGTTGTCACTACAATATCGTTGCTGCTTCTCCTCCAACACCTATTTTCTTATTATTAAGGAGAAGAGAAAGCAATTAATTATAATGATTATTGTAATGAAGACCTCTATGTGGTAAGAAAAAGGGAGCCTTTTGAATTCATATATTATGACATTAAATTACTTTTTTATGTTAAACTATAAGAATTTTTTTTAGCATTGTTTTTTGCCTTATATTGCTTTTAGTGGCTTACTTTTACTTTTCATTCTCTTATTTTAGCATCTTACTTTAATATTAGTATGGTATTTATTATTTTATATTTTAATTAAGTTAATGGCTTAATTTTGAAGCTTACACCTCGAAACGCCTTGAGGCTTGCACCTTTCCTTAAGAAAAGAAAACATCTCAATACTGGATTGCGTAGTATCAAACATTGGCATCTTTGATTGGTTCAAGCATTCTTTCAATAATTGTTCATTCTTTTTGAAACAATATTATCCTCAATAGATTATAACCAAGAAGAAAATATCCAATAAGTGTTTTGTTGGCTGCACATGAGAAAGCACTAAAGTAATAAATATTTATTGCTAAATAAAATGAAAAGAACAGACAAGAGATTCTTCATGCAAATAATCTCTAACTTGCAAATTAAATACTCTTTCAATAGCAATAGATCCCGATGCTTTCCTATTTTTTGGGTCATAGACATGGACGCTAAATAGATGTTCACTTAATTGTGAGCTACAATATTGGATGAATTTATTTTGCCCCAAATGAAGGAAGGGGGAACTTCTGAAATGCAGCGTTCTTCTTGTCTTGCTCACTTCAGCATCTAATTTTGCACTTCCTGAATCTGTGGACGTTATTTTGAAGCATCATCAAATGTCTTCCACAAGTTTTTTGGGCCAAGTGAAATCTATCTCTTAAATGTCCCTTTGAACCTTTTTTTTAGCAGATATTACATTAAAATTCTATATGGCCTCCTGATCCAATTGCTCCTAATTTGTTTAATTTGATAACATATGCCCATAATGATTATCCCATCCTTTATGAGATTATTATCAACCATATTAGTACTCATCTCAAAAGTCCTTATCCTATTAAATAATAAAAGAAACTTAAAAATCTATAAGTTAATTCTACTTTTATGATTAAAATTGCCAACTACCTAATAACTAAGCCCATGAATATATAGTCTATATATTCAAGTTGTCCTTAAAACTACTTAATATATAATAATATTTTCTTAATATATTTATAATACAATCAAAATTGCTTATCAGAAAATTAAATGAAAAATAAATTGAGTCAAATAAAATCTTCGTAACATAGTGGTCTCATTCAAATTATATTTAAAAAGCAAGACAATGCCTAATACCGTATCAAAGTTGAAACTGTGTTGTTTGCGAAGATTTATTTGTTTTAGTAACATTGACTCCATCATTATAATGTTATGGAAAAAATGGAATGGCATGAACTAGATTTCAATGGTGGCTGAGATAGCTAGTATGAGGGCACGGGTTTAGGGTTGAAGATGGTTTTTTTAAAGGTCACAACACAAAACAGCATCAACTGAATGGGATTACAGACTTTGAAGAGAACGACCTGGCTTCAGCTTTGATGGAATGACTTTAAAGGGCATGGTATGGCTTCAAAGAAGAAGAGGTGGAGATGCCAAACAACCACCAAAAAAGTAGATACGCGAAACATTCGTCAAAAAGGGGAGATGCAAGATGGTCTCGTTCAACCGAAGAGGTGGAAATGCAAGAAAATCCAAAGATGTGATCATATCGTGGAGTGCTGGGGCAACTAACATACACAATACTACAAGTATTATTTCCTTTGCAAGTTTCGATTTTAATTTCCATTATTTCAGGTTATGTGTGTCCCTGTGTCTGATAAGTGTCAAGTCCAAGTTCACAGTTAAAAACTTTCAAATAATTTCTGAAGTGTCACACATGTTGAGGTGTATCGGAGTCATGTTTGTATCCCAACATGTTTGACATCGACAGCATGCTTCATAAGGCATGATTGACAAGAAGGGTGTGGGAAGAGGACAACAGGGAAGAAAATAAAGAGATGAATACATGGTTTAAAATTGCGCAATATGAGGCTCGCCTTGAGGCCCGCCTTTGCGCAATTCCAGTAAAAAACGCCTCGATGCTTACGCCTCGAGTTTTTTTTATGAGGCTTGCGCCTCAACTTGATTGATACCCGCCTTGAGGTCCGCCTCGCCTCACGCTATATATATTAAAACTTAAATGCCCGACATTGGACTCTTTAGGAGAGGAGGAAGGGAAGAGAGTAGTTCACCATAATGATGATTTAAATGAAGAACCCCTTAGTAATGATAGTGCTGATAACTTATGAGTTCTTATGTGATATGTCATTGCTATTTATTTTTGGTAACCGGCATTATATGTTAATGAAAAGAATACTGGGATCTCGGAAAGATAGACTTTTGACTTGAACTATATTTCATGTTGTCTTATTATTGAGATATTTTGATTTCACTTCATATCTTATGATTTTTTATGTTTTATATTATTCACTCATTAGTATATAACAAATTTATCATTTTATGTTTAGGCAATCTTTTGATTTTGAGGCTTACGCCTCAAAACGCCTTGAGGCTTACGCCTCGCCTCACGAATGAAAAACGCCTCAATACCCGAATACGCAATTTTAAACATTGGGTGAATAAATATGCTACTACAACAATATAAACAATAATAGCAAAGGACATTATTAGTTGCTGACAACACAAGCAATGCATTTAATGGCAGATGACATAAGATGCTTAAAGTTCTCAAAGATCATAGAAAGCTACTCCATTGATCAGCCTATGATGATGCAAGAAATACATTTAGAACTAAAATCATTCCACTTCATTGACATACTCTGCCTTTATTCCAAGGATACATAATGTTAAAACCAGGATGACTAAAGAATTTTCCTGAATGAGATTGGATGCAACTATACCTAAAAATAAATAGTAGTGGTAAAAATAGGATTTTCACCATACATGAAACAATAGAGCAAATATCTACTAAGAGCTATTTCCTAAATTTATTTTTCAAATTACTGCACGAAATAATCACAATATTTTTATTAACATGGATAGATTTAATTGGATTTAACAGCATCAAATAGTAAATATATCCACACAAGGTTTAGTTGAAAGCATAGCCAAATTAAATCTTATCAAACCTAGAAAAACAGAAAGCTGTTACGTAATAAATCAACAACAGCAATACAAACATGAAACAAGCTCAATAAGGAATACATTCAATGCTTTGTTGAGAATTATTGAGTTTAGATAGCTTCTCAGTTAATATCTGTGTGCTAAAAGCGGCATCCATTCCTCCTCTGCTAACAGTAAATCTTCATGAACATAGGTGATCCCTGCTCCAACAGTTAAAACAATTTCAGCGCTCTATATTTAAGAAAAGTTGAGGTATTTTTATATGAAAAAAGCAAATTTGTAAACATTCACAAAAGACAGAAAATCATGATGTTTAGCCCGCATGTTCAACAACCTGAATGGAAGATAACCAAAATATACAAAGTTTATAGGTACTTAATAATAGAGGAACATGATCACAAGAGTCCAACTAAGGTGTTCCAATCTAGAACAATCAAAGTAAGTTGACCAATCAAAAGGCAAAAAAGATAGATCCAACCCTTCAAACATCAAACTATAAAACTATTAAACCAAGTAAATTGATAACCAAAAAGAGATTGATCAGTTAGACCAAAATCAAATATCATATTATGAAGCTCTTCCATAGAAAAAAAAATTAAGAACACACCAGTACCCAAAAGGCTGAATAAATCTTAACTTATCCCCCTCACCCACAAATAACAATATAATCAAAACCTTCCACATACACATGCCATGCAAGCATGCAAATATTAAATAAAAAACTATTAAGAAAATCTGAAGAATAAATAGATAATATAAATGACTTTTTAAGAAAATCTGAAGCATAAATAGCCAAGTAATTGTGTAGAAAAGCATTCTATATATAACAACTGATGCGGGCAAAAATCCGGAGGATGGGGAACCCAAGGACCTCTGCCCACAAAGAGTAGGGTAAGACCTTTAAAGACTCCTACGTAATAAAACGAACAAACTCTTACATTTTAAATAAAAGAAAGACTTAGAAATTAAAAGACTTACAAAATAGGACTTGAACTCTTACAAACTTGACTTAAAAAAAATTAAAGACACCCTAAACTTGCTTTACTTGAGAAGAAGGATAAAGGTGGGGTGTAAACTTGCGGAGAGACGAAAGAGATTAGAAGCCCGAGAAGAAAGGTGGAGAAGAACTCGTAAGTCTCCTCAAAGAGGTGGAAGAAGAAGGTGGACAAAGATCACAAGCTCCTCCAAGAAAATCCCAATGATTTCTTTTCAAAAATTCATATATCACTTTTTTAAAACATTACAAAACCCCTCATATTTATAGGTATGAAAGGGGGAATACAAACAGACACTTAATTGAATTCCCACAGGAATCCAAGCACCACAACCACGGAAAAGCCCCCAGCTTTTCACGGGAAAACAGCCCGGCCAGGGAACCGAAGGAGCAGCCACGGAACCAAAGAGGCCCGCACAGAATCGAGGCGCCAAAAGGCACGGAAAGGCCCCCAGCTAGGAGAACCAACAGCCCACCGTGGGAACCAAGGAGCCAAGGCACGGGAAAAGCCAACCGTGGAAGCCAAGGAGCCAAGGCACGGGAAAACAAACAACCTTGGGATTCCAAAAGCCATTTTAGAATCCCAAGAGACAAACTTAAATTTAAGACATAAAAACTATAAATAAAATTACATAATTAAGATAACTAATGAACTAAAACTTAGCTAATAATGAGCTAACCTTTAGTTCAATAAATGAACTAAAAATCAGCTCATAAATGAGCTAAATTCCAGCTCAAAATTTATTGAGCTAGTAAGCTCAAGGGAAGTCAAAACCAACTTATTTTAGGTTTGAGTTGACCCCCCCCCTTGCCTACATCGGACTCCCCTTCTTGAGAACTCATCTCCCGATGAGTTAGCTTTTGCTTTCTTTGGAGGAGGTGAAGACGGAGCATCCAACTCTTTGATCTTTTCTTCATATTTCTTCAGGATCTCTTCTCGTTCTTTCAGAAATTGATCTTGTAAACGCTGTTTCTTCTTCATGTACCTTTCTGTACATAAGTGCATCCATGATTGAAGTTTGTACAGTTCATACAGCAAAGGATTTGTCGATTCTGATGGAATCCATCTATCCATAGGATCTTCAATTTCATCTCGCTTGCTTTCTTCAATTTTTTTGTCTTTTTCCATTTTTAAAATAAAGACTCAACAAACAAGACTCAAAAGACTCAACCTAAAAACTTAGACTCACAAGACTGACAAAACTTACAACTTGACTAAAACAAGATTTGACAAACCAACCTAGGACTTCCTAACTTGCTCTGATACCAAAAATGATGCGGGCAAAAATCCGGGGGATGGGGGACCCGAGGACCTCTGCCCACAAAGAGTAGGGTAAGACCTTTACTAGATAAAAGAAAAACACTCCTACGTAATAAAACGAACAAACTCTTACATTTCAAATAAAAGAAAGACTTAGAAATTAAAAGACTTACAAAATAGGACTTGAACTCTTACAAACTTGACTCTAAAAAAAATTAAAGACACCCTAAACTTGCTTTACTTGAGAAGAAGGATACAGGTGGGGTGTAAACTTGCGCAGAGACGAAAGAGATTAGAAGCCCGAGAAGAAAGGTGGAGAAGAGCTCGCAAGTCTCCTCAAAGAGGTGGAAGAAGGTGGACAAAGCTCGCAAGCTCCTCCATGAAAATCCCAAGGATTTCTTTTCAAAAATTCATATATCACTTTTTTAAAACATTACAAAACCTCTCATATTTATAGGTATGAAAGGGGGAATACAAACAAACAATTAATTGAATTCCCACAGGAATCCAAGCACCACAACCACGGAAAAGTCCCCAGCTTTTCACGGGAAAATAGCCCGGCCAAGGAACCGAAGGAGCAGCCACGAAACCAAAGAGGCCCGCACAGAACCGAGGCGCTAAAAGGCACGGAAAGGCCCCCAGCTCGGAAAACCAACAGCCCACCGTGGGAACCAAGGAGCCAAGGCACGGGAAAAGCCAACCGTGGAAGCCAAGGAGCCAAGGCACGGGAAAACAAACAACCTTGGGATTCCAAAATGGCTTTTGGAATCCCAAGAGACAAACTTAAATTTAAAACATAAAAACTATAAATAAAAATTACATAATTAAGATAACTAATGAACTAAAACTTAGCTAATAATGAGCTAACATTTAGTTCAATAAATGAACTAATAATCAGCTCATAAATGAGCTAAATTCCAGCTCAAAATTTATTGAGCTAGTAAGCTCAAGGGAAGTCAAAACTAACTTATTTTGGGTTTGAGTTGTTGATAAAGTCTGCATTTACTAGTTATTGTATTTATTAACTACCACTAACCACCAACCATTCAACTAATTCAAATTTACTTTCCAACCACAGATCATCCCCCTTCTAACAAACTCATTTTATTAGACTAGTTATTTTTTAGGATATGAAAGGCATAGAAACAGAAATATTTTGGGAGAGAGCATAAGAATGAAAGAAAAAGAGAGAGAAAAAGATTACTAATTTTGGGGTACGCGACTGTTCAATATAATGGGTGGTTCCCTGAATATTATGGGTGGATGACTACCCACTTTATCTCATGTAATTTTTTTCCGTTAAGATGATAAAATCCTTTTCCAATCTATGTTCAACTTTACTAATTTTTTTTCTAATGAATTGTACATTTGATGGTTATTATACTTCCCAACTGCAACTTACCACCCATTATACACATCATTCAATTTTTATTTGCAACCATTACTTACCACCCATCATCCACATCATTCAATTTTACTTTCCAACAACCATCCTCCTTCCAATAACCACATAAAATTGGCCAACAGTTCCTTTTCTATGCTTTAAAGGCATGGATATGGATGAGTTTGGGGAGAGAACATAAGGGGGAAGGAGTGAGAGATTCCAGGGTAATTAATTTCTCAATGTAATGCACAAATGAGTACAATTAAGACTTTTAAGGTTTAAGGTCCCAATTTAATAGATAAGTGAGTTCCCATTTGTATAGTAAATCATTGATAGCGATGATGAGTAAATCCCACATATTGTGCGAGTGAAAACCTCAAGTAATTTTTCTTTCGGAATAATGAAATCCCTCTCTTTCTATATTCAATTGAAGTTTCCTTTTTTATAGGCTACATCAAATTGATATCAAAATAAATTTATCTATATTTCAACTCAAGCAATTTCATAAGCTTGATGAACCATGATGATACAGATACTTCGTGAGTTCAAGCTGAGTTTTCTTCAATAAAAGGAAGATTAATGAAGTATATATTGGATGGTTATAGTATTTCACAACCACTACTTACCACCCATTCACCTCATTCAAATTTTACTTCCAAGCAACCAATCATCACCCTTCCAAAAGTGCATTAATTGGCCAAGAGTTCACTTTTAGGTTATAAAAGGCATACATATGGAAAGATTTCAAGAAAATACCTAAGGATATTAAAGTGAGAGATTCATCATATTTGAGTGAGCGATTCTCTAACCTAATAGGCAAGTGAGTACCCTTTGTATGAGTAAATCTCCTCTTATTATGGGTAGTCGGGTCCCCATAATTTAGGGTGAGTGAATCTCCATATTACTCATATATTTTTCTTGTCTTTAAAGGAAATGAAACCCCTCTTTCTTTCTACATTTTTTTTTTGGCTACATTAAAACTTACCTATGTGCCTATGGGGACACAAATATATACATATACATATATACATATATATATATATATATATATATATATATATATATATATATATATATATACACACACACAAAGATATAGTCATTTTGAGTTGCCATGAATTTATTTCAAATGAGTCATCCTCAACTTGAAGCAAATTGATTTTGGGTCAATTAAAATCAAATGATTATCAAATAAGTTTCAAGCTTCAGGCCTAATAATTATCATTGTCAGACACAAATTTTCAAATGATAAGCCAATTCACCATTTTAAGTCTTATTAGTAAAATGATTCTCGCATGAAAAAAAAAGTATCCTCAAGGTATCCATCACCCAATCATGAAACCCCTTTAATGCAACCTTCTCATCAATTTTCAATATAAAATGGATGGTTGATTATCAGTATGACTGAGGAAACTATTTAAACATTCAAGATTTGGTTGATGAAAGCCCAATTATATTCTTACTTCCACACCTTGCAATGGCAGACCATTGGATGAAAGTTGAATGAAATGTGCATACTCATGCTCAAGGATCCAACCATGATTGAACCTCATCATACAATGAGTCTATTCTTCTTAATATTCAATTGAAAGATCTCACCCAAGTAAGATGCATTTAACAATGATAGATGCCAAAAAAAAAATAGCTTGCTTGAACACGGCAACATTGGCAATTGTTTCCAAAAAAAGAATACTGAAGTCAATGAGCATACTATCATACTATAGTGGGTCTAACTTGACCATGTCATGATGATAATGGACTTCTCGACTGCTTAACAATAAGGAATCAAGGTCAATTTCACTCAAGAACTTGTTTGAGGCAGGCGTACCATCGAAAATGAAAAAATTAGCTAATGCCTACGCAATTCAAAGCTTTTACTTCCAGATATATGCCAACCACAAATTTAAAACTAACTATTAAATAAATGTGTTAGATCTCGACTTCAGTTCTAATTCCATCCAAGTAATGTCGCAGTCTGCTGCAACATTCTTCAATCTAATTATGAAGTTCAGCAAAAAAGAAATGTGATAATTACAACCTGCTGGCAGTAAGAATGTCAATATATCCAGCAAAGATAATCTAAATTTTAATTAGCTGTAAGTGTACAACTTGATGATCACTTCCAAAATTGGAGCAGCCAACTAGAATTAACCTAGCCATGGCAGAGCATCATTATCACATAGTCTATTCTGGTATCAATCAAGGAGTGTATCTTATCATATTTGTGGCATTGTAAGAGCCTTTAATGCATAAGATGCCACCACCAATCATGATAGCAAATTCGGTGGCATAGGAAAACCAAAAAACAGAAGTATCGATTCACACTATGGCATCTTTCTACTAACCACTGTAATGACAAGTGCATGACAAAAGGGCATAGAAACACATTGAATCCATGACATAATATAGCTGACCGTCTATAGGCTAATGCATGTTTAGATGAACATCTGAGTAGCAAGCTCGTCATGCTTCTTATAAGAGAAAGAAGTCGAGAATTGTAATTTTAGCTAATGTCAAAAAGAGGGTGAAACACTAACATGTGGCCAAGACCATGAGAATTGAGAACATATATTCGCTGATGGGTATATAGGATAGAACTGGCAACAATGCTTCACACTATTGTAATTCAAGTTCAAGCAAGTTATGATGCAAAAACCATGCACTCAAGTTGAATTCAAAGAAAACCCATATTTCTTAGTTTAGGATCTAAATTCCAATCTATCCTTAACATTTACCAGGCCATAGCTAGGCAAGTAAAGACTCAGAATTAGAAGATTACTACATGTAAGATTTGTGAAAAGGAAGGTACATAATTGATACAGATGGCCAAATTGTGCTCCAAACAGCAATTAAAGAAAAGGCGTTTCAGACATCATAATTTGATTTTAAGTGTCATGGCCAAGAGCATGGCAGCCTTATTATTATGCATCCTTAATCAGTAGTTTCCAATTTGAGAATAGCCGACCTACAATCACATGAAACATGTTTGCTGATGTTATCTGGTTGTGCTATGCTATTTGGTGCAAAATAAAAGTCATTAGCAATCTCATGAAGATAGAAAAGCTGCTCCGCAAGTAAGTTCACCCTGGTCATGTAGGCGTCAAGAAAGTGCAAGGTAACAATGGTGTTATTTAAAATTAGGGAATAGCTTACTTTCTAATTATGGCTAAAAAGGATTTCTTTAGGTTAATTAGCATGTAGATGTAACTAATTTCATATAAATTAAACTTCAATTAGTCCAGTTAAAGTTGTTTCTGTCAATCAAATGTAGCATGTAGGAAGTCACCAATTAATGACAAGAAACTTAACTTTCGTTTTTGTTAGGCCAAATTGCTAAAATGGATTAAATTATAGTTAAATTACTATAGTTAAAATAATTAACCAATCAAAGATCAATTAATGAAACAGTAAGTAATCTTAGGATGCAAACCTGAGACTTAAATTAACGATTAAATGTGTTTAATTAAATATTATCAAATTTCTACAAAGCTAATTAGAAGAACAGAAAATATTAAAATATCAGTAACCTAAGTAGTTAGTAACTAAGCAATAATTAGGTTATCATTTTAGCACTAAATAAAGCTTCAAAAGGCCAATTAGGCTAATTAAAAAATGGATGGTATTTAGGAATAAATTAAACTTAAAAAGGATATAAATATTAGACAAATAATAGCATTGGGGCCAATTAAGTCGAGCTCAAAAGCCCCCTAAAATGAGCATGAGGTTTCACTAATCAATCAAGCTCAATGTGAGTTCCACTCTTCTCATATTCTAATGAACAAGAAAAGCTAAATGTGACTCTAAAGAGGAAATGGTGGGAAATTAATTAGAAATTAGGAGAGAAAAAGATAACTAGAACTTTTTGTTTTATATTACTATGTAATTACCCATGAATTAGATATTTTTAAGTGTATTCTACGCTCATATTTTAAAATGAGCTCACTCATTAGCTGACAATTCAAGTCATGACTATCTCAACATTAACTTGGCTTGTCAAGCTCGGCTCATGAATCACCAATCAAGCTGAGATCAAGCTGACTCAGGAAGCCATTGGCTCAATTACACCCCTATTTATCATGCAATAACACACAAGCATAAAAAAATCATGTTCTTATATTTTATAAAGAACATGAGGACATCTACACCACAGATTTTATCAAACAGCACAGGGTGTGTAACCCACAGTAACCGTCTAATGAACTTTACCTGAAACAGCTTCATGACCTACTTTACCAGAAGCAGCTTCATGACCTGCTTTACCAACAGCAACAGCCCAACAAAATGAAGGCAGTAAACTCAGTGTGGAGAAATGTCGCAGCATTGTTCTATTGATATAACTGATTCGCACCCCACTAGCAAAATTACGCCTTTTAACCACATTAGTTTAAAATCTGAAAAAAGAAGTGTATGGTAATTCCTTTACAAGAACTTTGATTCCCAGAGTGAAACTCAAGCATTGCAGCAACTATCGATCCCCTCCAACCATAGAAAGAGGAAAATCAAAGAAAAGCATCACCTTCCGACTCACTTATCACACACCTAACTGAACATATCATGCGAGAAACCCATGGTCGAGAAGCACGAAAGAGAACACACTACAGTTTTTTTCCCCCATATGACGTGAACAACTCCTACCTTTAATGGCATGAAAGATAAAGAGTGGGGAAGAGGAAAGCCGGCAGAGATATTTTAGGAGGGGGGATAAAGAAGCACCAGATTCCGAAGCTTCTCCTGCTGTGAAAACGCCGGGTTTCAGTCCTATGCATCCAGATCAGAGGGGAGGTTTAAAAACTTCTCCGAAGCGAAGAAGAGGGTTGAAAATGCCCCGAAACTCGCTGCAGTTGGGCAAAAGGGTGTAAAGAAACGGATAGGAGAGCGCCCGCTGTCTGCTCCTCTACTCGAGCTCTTGGAGGTAGTAGGGTTGCGAATTGCAATCGTCCCAGGGACCGGTTCGTTCAAAGAAGGCAAACCAATAATACTTTGACAATTCGTCGATCCGAGACCAAGTAATACTGGCTTGCTTTGCTATAGCTTCTTTATTATTTGGGAATAGAAAATTTGTATGTTTGAAGGGTTTTTTTTTTAATTATTTTTTAAAAATATAATTTAAAAAAAGCTTTTAACAATAAAATAAAAAAATATAAGACTTTTTTTGAAGTTGTCTAATGAATATTTTTGTGATAGTCGAAACAATTAATAAGAATTAGTTTTTGAAATTATTCTTTCAAAATTGTGCCTAAAAAATTCTTAATCATGTGCATAACTCGAATTATGATTGAGAAAATAGCTTTTAAATAAGTTGTTTCAAATAGAATACAAAAAATTGGGACTACAAGTGTGATAAGGATAGAAGAATCTACTTGTTCCCCAAATTTAAAACCCTGATAAACCCTTACGATTGAATTAGTATAAAGGTGGAATCCTTTCATTTATAATAATTTAGCTTAAGTGGGGGTAAATATTTTGTTAAGGCTTAAACACTCTATATACTTAGTAAAGTCAATCAACAAAATTACTAGGAAGACAGAGGCGTTCCAATCGAATAAGATTAATGAGCAGATAAAGATTTGATGTTGGGTTCAAATTTATCCATGGATGACATCCAATTCTAATAGCAAGGCAATTTGATGAGTTAGGACGTGCGAGAATGGAGAGTGAAGAGTAGAGGAGAATGCTACAGAATGCTCAAAAAGCTGTAGGTCTCAACATGGTAAAATGTTCACTAGATCAGTCAAAAAGTTCTCATCACCCCATATTTATAAGGTTATGAGGGCTATAGGAAAGACAAGATATAAAAAAATTAAAAAAAAAATACAAAACTACATGCTATCGTAAATATGTGTCTCCTCCTGATTGGATGAAGGAGTGCAAAGGTTATAAAGCATTAATGATTCATCTCTAGTGAGCTTAGTTATGTTGAGTGTGTAAGGGTGAGTTTAATATTGCCATGTGTGAATGAGGGGAGTTATATGGCAAGTATTGATGAAAGAGGGATCAGTAACTGACATACTTGTTGACTTTGCTAATAACTCGTACAAGGGATCTCAGGCTGCCGAGAGAGGGATGATTGAAATTTCTAGGATGGTAAATTTGATTATCATGGTGCGGTTGGTTGAGGGTCCCATGAGTAAGCACTTTCCTATAGTTGAGAATGGAGAAGATGGTTGCTCTGGAAGAAAGCTAGTGTTTGACATCGCTCGAAAGAGATAAGAGTAATTGAAGCAATGGTCTAGGTATGTTGCAAGCTATTAACTTGATAAGAATTCTTTGGTTCACCTCACAACGGGCGAGCTCCTTTGGAAAGCCCAAGTGAGTTGTGCCTAGTGATTACTCTAGGTGAGTCCTCTATGAATTTCAGGAGAGTAATGCATCTTGTTTGATGAGTTCCATACGTCAAGCCCTCTTAAGGTAAAGTTCATTTCTATAACCTACTAGTTACATATTAAATACCTATATAGTCATATTCAAGTATACATTTAGTTCCCCAATTCATTTAGCCCTTTGAAAGGCGGGTAGTTAAAAGGATAAGTGAATGAAGTGTTAAATGTGACTACCATATATAAAATAAAAAGCATATGTAGATTTTACTACCATGCTTTCACTTTAGCATTGATGACTATGTGGAGCCGCATTGATGATTATGATGTGACACACTCTACACAACTTTTTATAATTTGGGGTTTTATATTGAGGAAGCTTTACCCTTTTATTTGTGTGACCTGAGAGTTTGTGGGTTATGAGTTCTAAGAAGATGAATCCTATTGGCATCCCTTGCCCTTGCTTGAAGGCCTCAAAGAAAACTGCATTTCAACAAGGGTGAGTTGAGTTCATGGTGATTGGGATCTCATTTGTCAGAGATTTGCATAGCATTATATGGCTAACACAAGTACTTGTTTCAACCCCTCCTGCAAAGAAAAGCAGGATCGATCTTGGAGTAACATTTGGGATAGTAATTACACCAACTTTGGACTTTGAATTTTATCATGATGAGCAAGGGGCCAAGGCCATATGAGGAGTTAGTTGATGTACACAGGAATGATTCACTATGGTTGATGTGAAGATGGGATTTCAATAAATGATGGGCGAGTGTGTGCAAGACACTTTAATTAGTGACTGCTATTGAGTAAGTGAGAAACAACCATCAAATCTCTTAAAATCTATGGAGAGAGAAAATGAAATTTGGTGCATTTAATATGAATATAAGTGCTTCAAAATGTATAGTAAAAGGTCTATAAATACCCGAGGCATGTCCCTCGTCTCATGATCTTTCTCCTTAATCTTTGTTTTTGCTCCTATGAGTGGACTTATTTCTCCCATGGTTGCTCTACACAATTATGTTGCCACAGTCACCCAAGTCATCGACTTCATAGAGTCATATGTGAATATTGAGCACACTGACCTTACATACTCCAGCTATTGCTTCATGCACAATGACTTCAACATGCGAGTGTTATGAGGACAACCTCCTAAATACATTATATGATGCTGAGCTATGTGTCCCCATCGACCACTTCCACTTGGGTTTGTGATTCCCCACATGCAAAGAGTTGGTTGTAATCTTCAACTTCTATGAGTCATCCCCATGTATGAAAAAGAAATATATGCAATGGACTTACTCATAAACAATGGAAAAAGAAATAGAAATGTATGAAATTTTACTCATTGTAAAATAATAAAGTACAAATGGGACTTTCCTTATTTATAAAAGGTCCTCAAAACTATATGTCCTTGGAACCTTTTTTTCTAAAGAGATTTGTAATTGATAAGCACCTTAGATGGCTTGAACTTTGATGATGTATGTTCCTTCCCATGAGGTCACCAACTTTCTTAAGATGGAGTAGTGAGTGTTAGCATCATCTTCCTTCTTCAAGACTAGGTCACAAGGCTATAAGGTTTTCCCTTTGACATGCTAGTTATAATACTTTTTCATTCTTCCTTTAACCTCTTCTAATTTGTGGGCAGCTTGTACTTATAGTTCCTTGAGGGTTTCTACTACAATTTTCAACTCTTCCTAATTAGTCACCTCCCACTCATTGAATTTGCTTCTTTAAATGTTTCTTTGGCAATTACTCGGTGGCTATGCTAGTTGAGTTCAACATGCAGTAGTGTTTTAGCACCATGAGATAGTAGGAATGGTGTTTGTTAGGTTGTTGAGGAAGGATTCATCCTTAGTGCCCACAATAATGAAGAAAGTGCCACCATCCATTTTCCCTTTACCCATTCTATCTTCTTCTTCAAAAGGTTAAGGGTCTACTTTTGATAGCTTCAACTTTTCCATTGGTCTATGTGTGTTGTGCTCAATCAAACTTCAGTTGAATGCCATAAAAGTGATAGATATCCTTTAATGTCTTATTGACAAACTATAACCCGTTATTTATTATAATGGTGAGAGGCACACCATATTTACAAATGATGTAAATCTAAATAAAATTTCTCATAGTAGTGGAGGTCATCCTAGAAAGTATTTTGGCTTTGATCCACTTGGTAAAATTATCGACCATGACTAGAATAAAATTCCTCTACCCTATGAACTATGGGAATGGTCCTAACAAATCTATTCTCTATACTATTAATGACTAAGGATTGTTGTTGGGTGGAAACGTGTGAGAAGGCTACAACTATATGGGGGAAAATTTATGGCATTGATGATACCTTTTGAAGAATTCCTTTGTATCCTTCCTTTTAGTCAGCCAAAGGTATCATTTACTTAGAATTATATGGGTAAGTGTTCTTCCTCCTATATGACTTCTACATTGGCCTAAACAAATTTTTCTAGGTACTGTCTCCTTCTTGTCTTCTCTAACACACCTTATGTTAAGTGAACTTGTAGTTCTTTTAAATAACACCCCCGACCCCCCCACCCCCAGAGCAAGTAGTTGCCTGCTTTAACCTTGAGTCTTCACTAGTTGCTGACTTCTTCATCTATTCCTACTTTCTACATAAACTCTATGATTAGATCTATTTAACTCACTAGGTGACTAGCTTCTACCTACATGACTTACTCTTCTTCTATGATAGGCCTTATGATCTTTATTGTTGGCTTCCTATTAGGCCCCCACCCACCTCCAAATACTTGGAGAGGAGGTTGGAAAGTTCATTTTGTTCCAAAAGGATTTAAGAAATTTTAAAGTACTCTAGTTTTTTTATCTATACCGTTATTTTGAATAAGTACTTCAATAGTAACTCTTCGCTTACTTCATGCTAGACATTGATTTGGTTCTCCATCAGTTGCAATTCGAAGTAGACTAGTGGTGCATGTTTACCAAACCAACTCAGGAACCAACTCAAGTTTAACTCATTAAAGAGCTTGTGAGTCGAGCTTATCAAGTTTTGAGCTTAAGCTCAATCCTAATTTTGAGCTTGTTGGATTATTGAGCTGAACTTCAAATTGTAGAAGGATCGACTCAATTACTCATCAAGCTAGCTTGCGTGTGAAAGGCTGAAGCACTAATGGTGGGGGGTGAGCTAGGGTGCGGACTATAATAGTGCATAGGAATAAGACGTGGAGGTGCGTTTAAACCACGGTAGTAGTATGGGGACCATGGCAGCACGTGTGAACCATGTGAAAATAACAAAAGGGGTGAAACATGTTCATGAGCTACCATCTACATACTCGAATCATAGAATCGAGCAGCTTGACAAGCCATTTGTAGTGGGATGAGTCAAGCTCGGGCTCATCTTTTGAGCTCAACCAAAGTATAAGCTTAAGTTTAAGCTCAAGTTAGGCTAGACAAGAGCTTGTATTGACTCGTTTACACCCTTAAAGTAAACCATTAGCTATGTTTCTCCAATTCCTATAATGATTTGCATGCCATCAAGTAAAGCCTCATACTCATCTTAATTATTTAAAACTTTGAATTATATGCTAGTTAATTAAGTGATGGTGATTCCAATGGGGTTTCTTTGAACCATGTTTATGCCAACTCTCAACTTACCAAAGATGTAGTTAATGAAAGTGCAATGACACACCAAGAGGGGAATGTGTGAAAGCTTTAAGAAAAATTTTTAAAATAAAAACAAGAAATATATATTTTTATTTTTTCAATCTCCTAAAACATATTCAACCTTCTTTTATTTTTATCTTTCAACCAAGAATTCAATGAAAAAATTCTCAATTGCAACTTTCCCAAAGATTAACCAAATAATCCAAAGTGAAGGAAAGTAAATGCAAGAGACTAAGTGCACGAAAGCAAGAATACAAAAACAAAATTATAATGGTTTGATAAAATTGTTATACTTCTACTCCCCAACGGTCCACTTTAGATATTATACATAAATCATGTTCCTTTGTCACTTATCCAAGTAGATAAACCCTTCTCCCTTATCAGGTGGAGAATGACCTTTACATAATCTCCCCTCTTCTACCTCCAGGCGAAGATGCTGCTCCCTCCTACTGTTCCTTACACAATGAACACGCTAAATCCTCCTTCAGCTCCTCGCTATGGAAAATAACATTAGAAGAAAACTTAACATTTTTACCATTTTTACCTTTGCTCCATTTTTGTTGATGCTTATCCTTTTGCTTCAATAGACTTTTGAATTTGTTTGTTATCAATACTATCTCCTTACTTTTCATCATCTACTAAGCCACATTCATCTATGTCTTTGGCTTTTAGCACTATAGTCTTCTCATAACCTGCATACAAAACTCTTTAATTCACACTTTGCTCGTAGGAAATAAATGAGCCAATTAGATTGTAAATAGAATAAGCATTCAAATCTTTTGATTCACATATAGCCGTGACTTTGGCATCAAATTTATCAAGTAGAGAATGTAGAATTTTGTTAACCTTTTCAAAGTTTGAAGTTTCTTTACCTAAGACATGCAAAGATGTTATTATCTGAGTAAACCTAGCATACATATGTGAGATAGTCTCATAAGGTTTCATGCTATCACTAGTACTTTCATATGTAATGCATAATTTTTCCCAAATTTTCTTGCGAGTAGTATATATAGAGATTCTCATGCAATCTTTAGAATTTATGTTTAGTTTTTATTTGTATATAATGATAGTAATAAAATTTTTACAAGAGCATTTCATGAGAACATTAAATAACGCTGCAATACAAATCAGCGACCTTATGCAATACACTTGATTTGATATTCAACAAAAAATTATTGGTGCATGAATTTAACATGAAAAGAGGAATACTACTCCCATAGATATCTAATGAGTACAAAGTCACCAAATAAGTATAAGATACTACATAGATCTAAGTGGGCAATAAATTCACATCTAAATAAATTAAAAATTCACAAATAACTCATTACCCTTTTTGGCAAATAAACAGAACAATATACACAAACTGTTAAAGCTATAAAAGATATAATCCCAAACTATAGAAGTTCATTGATTTAAACTGGGTGGTCAAAATAATAATCCTTCATCATTATGAATTAAGTATTCATCTAAGTATTTTCTTCTCATCACTGACGATGCTGCCACTTTTCATTTTTTTGAGAGATGCTTTTTTTTAGCTATAGATGAGAAAATAAAATGTTCTAAACACCCTTCTTAGGTAATAATAAGTTTGATGAGCTTCGAAAGGAGAAGAAGTAGTAGTTGCTGCTTCTTCTTCTTCTTCATGGCCATTCTCAACATTAATGACTGTGCATTTGATGCATTGATATAGAAGTGCACGTGCCATTTTAAGTAATAAAGTGATTAAAAGTTTCATTCCCATGAGGAATCAGTTGCTTCTTTATTAAGTTAACAACTAATTTTTATGCAACAACAATAACAACAATAACATTAAGCCTTTATCCCACTATGTAGGGTCGGCTAAATGAATCCCTTTTCACCATTTTGATATGTTAAGAGTGAAATTTTCATTTAAATCTAATGAAGAAAGGTTATTTATAATATTTTCTATCCAAAGCTTTTTAGGTTTACATCTACATTTCTTAACATAAACCAAATATATTACATCTACTCTCATAATCGGGTCATCGGAAGGCCACCATTTTGATGCGACCAAACCATCTAACATAACTCTCTATAATCTTATCTTCCACTAGAGCTACTCCAACCTTTCACATATATACTCGTTTTGTATACTATCTCTAAGAGTAAATCCACTCATCCACATGAGCATCATCATCTCTATAACACTTAACTTAATATTATGCTTCTCTTTTAATGGCCAACATTCTGCACCATAAATCAATGCAAGTCTAACTACCATGTTATAGAATTTTCCCTTAAGTTTGAGGGGGGCTTTTCTATCACGCAACAAGCCCGATGAATTCCTCCACTTCAACAATCCAGATTGAATTCTACTAATAGTATCCCCATCTATTTCATCATCACTTTGAACAATAGAACCAAGACATCTAAAATGTGTACTCTTATTAATGACTTGATTGCTTAAAGTCAAAATCCCCCACTAGATCTATTACTACTAAAACTGCAATACATATATTCAATTTTAGATATACTCAAACAAAAAAAAATACATTTAGAATCTAGGGTTGACCTTCATAATTCAAGTTTACCTTCAACACCCTCTCTAGTCATATCAATAAGAAGAATATCATCATAAAAAAGCATACACTAGGGTACAACCTCTTGTAAATGTCTAGTGAGAACATCCATGACTAAAGTAAAAAGTTATGGGCTTAAGGATGATCCTTGATGTAGTCCAGCTAAAATAAGAAAATACTTGGTCAACGACCTTGTGTTTGAACACAAGTAATAGCTCCTACATATATATCCTTAAGGTTTCGAATATATGCATTATTAACCCCTTTCTTTTCTAGAACTCTCCATAGCACTTATCTTGGAACTTTATCATATGTTTTCTCTAAATTAATAAATATCATATGTAGATCCTCCTTATTCTCTCTATATTTCTCCATCAAACCTCTCAATAAATTTATATCTTCCATAGTAGATCTATACAACACGAATCCAAATTGATTTTGAGAAACATTATAATCACATTGTAACCTATGCTCCATAACTCTCTCCCATAGTTTTAAAGTATGACACATTAACTTAATTCCTCTATAATTCACACAATCTTGTACATCTCCTTATATTCTTAAAGAATAGGAATCAACACATTCATTCTCAAGTACTTATCTAACATCTTTTTTAGAAATCAAAATAATATTAAAAAGTTTAGTAAGCCATGAAATTCCTATATCTTTTAAGCATTTCCACACATCTATTGGAATATCATAAGGTCCAAAAGCTTATCAACGTTTCATTTTCTTTTAAGCCTCTCTAACACTAGCTTTCATTAAAATGCTAATAAAAAATTATTTTCATTTAGGGTGTTACGGTCACTAAAGTCAATCATATTCTCACAATCTTCATTGAAAAGTTCAACAAAATATCTCATCCACCTTTGTTGAATATATTCTTCTAATAAAAGTTTTTTTTCAACTTCATCCTTGCTGTACTCCACTTTAACTAAATCCTTACTACTCCTATCTCTTTTTTTGGATAACTTATACATAAATCGTTCACCCTCCTTAGTATGAAATATGTTATATAAATCATTAAAATCTAAAATATTTGCATAACATATTGCTTTCTTAGACTCCTTTAGGGCCTCTTTATGTCTTTCCCAATTATTAGAGTTTTTGCATCTAAAATATTTTTTATAAAAAAGCTTCTTATTTTTGATATTTTCTTACATATTTTGATTCCACAGCCAATGTTTTTTAGTATTAGGAGATTTTCTCTTTGATATTCTAAGCACATCCTTTACAATATTCAAAATATCACTAGCTACTATCCCACATAACATTAGCTTCTTCATGCATAGACAAAATCATAAGATATAGAATCTTACTCTAAAAAATATTTTTATTAATATTCTTTAAATTCCCCCATCTAATCCTAGAATAATATTTTACTTTATTTTTTATATTTAGTCCCTTCATCTTAAAGTTCAAAACTAATAAGCAATGTTGGGTATAGAAACTTTCACTTAGAATAACTTTAAAATCTTTGAAATCTAAATGATCTATTTTTCTTATTAAAAAATAATCAATATGAGATTTACTATATCCATTCTTGTAAGTGATGAGATGATCATCTCTTTTTTTAAAAAGGGTATTAACAATTAAAAAATCATATGCTATAGCAAAATCTAATATGGACTTACCACCTTCATTAGTCACTCAAAATACATAACCACTATGAATGCTTTTAAAATCATCTTTCTACTAACATATCCATTTAAATGTCATCTAATAAAAACTCTTTCTTTAAGAGGTATCTTTTGAAATAATTTTTTAGGTCGTTTAAAAAATTTAATTTTGAAAAGATCTAAACCTACTTAAGGAGCATAAGAGCTTCTATTATAATAATCTTAATATCAACATTAATCTTTAAAGTTATAATTATATCTCAAATTCTATTAAATTTTATACCATTATTCTTCAAACTATTATTTATAATCACACCTACCCCATTTCTAGTATGGCTTCTTCCAAAATGCAATAATTTAAATCCTAAACTATCAATCTCCATAGCCTTCTCTCCAACCCATTTAGTTTCTTGAATGTATAGAATATGTATCTTTTTATGAATCATAATATCTATTAATTCAATTAATTTTCCTAAAAGAGAACTTATATTCCATGTTTCAATCCTAATTTTTATTCACAGACTAGCATCTTTGCCCACACCCATCCATGATGTTGAAACCTTTGTCTATTTAACACTGCACTCAGGCACGATGTAGTGACCCTTACATACATCTCATAATGTTAGGCCATATAGCACATCACCTTTAGGGAATGCCCTAACATTAACACAATGTGATAATGGTTTCATGTCATGATTATTTGATAAATTTTATGATATATATCGACTACCTAACTCAACCTTTCACTTTTCTCATCAAGGACTTGGGCCCTCGCAATGACAGTGTTAACAAGTAAATTTTATAAATCAGTTAATTTATTTTACCATGAGTTAAACTTTTAGGGAGCAAGTTAAAATTACAATGCTTTCTAATGGTTTCATAATTTTAAGTTGAATCCAAATTTTTGATTAATTTGGTAGTTATGTGGATGCATATTTGGTCTCTAAAAGTTAATTGTGAATTAGAATATTATTAATTCCTTGTCTTTTTCAAGGCAATCTAAATCCTGATGATGTTTGACTAGACATACACTATGCTAATCACTCGCTTTAGTGCATATACAATATCTCCTTAATAACTAAATAGCCTTAACAAATCCGTATGTCAATCTTTTTAGGATTTTGTTCAGGTTTCCTTAATTATTCTACTATGCCTCCATTGAGAACATAGTTCATACTAAACTTTAAGTTTATGAATGGCTAAAACACAACTAAATGAAGTTTGGATAAATGCAAAACATTTACTTGCAATGTAAGAGTGTAGACTTAGGCTTCATTTGGGATGTCATTCTTACTGCTACTTAAAGTAGCTTTCTAATACAAAAATTAATTTTTTTTTTGTTTTAAAAAGTTGCTTTAAGAAGCAGTAAGAAATCCATCCCATATGAAGCCTTAATCTACATTGAACACAAAACCAACATCAAATTATAAATTAAAAAAAGCTATCCATTAATTTACAAATTTATCAAAATAATTATCACCACTTTAATTTCAATTCAAAATAAAAATTACATGAGTTTGGAAGGATAAATTCCTTGCAATCATTAATTTCACGACTTTTTTCTCCTCCAAGAGTTTGCTCTCCATACTTCTTGCCAACACACATAGCACTTACACACACTCACACACACTATGAAACTACTTAAAAGAGAAGAAATGAAAAAGTCTCTCTAATAGTCCCTTAGAAGTCCTTATTCAAACATCTTTGAAAATAACTATCAACATGACTTGGCAGGCCCACAAAACTGTGGGGCTGGACTGATGATGTTGTGGTGCTATGAGTAAATTATCATGTCTCTTCTAAATGTATCTGCCAAATCCCACACTGCCCTGCCACTAAGGAGATTTATCACTACAGTGTTGTGGTGAAAATCCCTCTTTTTAAAATCTTAAATTTTACTCTTATGAGCATTGTGGAATTGGAAGGTTTAGTGATATCATGCTTTATTGTAGTGTTATTGGGTTGACTTCTTTGCCTTTAGCATAAAAAATTTTCCTCCCTGTGGAGCTATAACACTTGGTTATGTAGTGCTACAATGTTGAGCTCTTTATTTGAATACCATATTTCTTCCCATAATGTTGCGGTGTTAAGTTGGGTGGCACCACAATGTTGCTAGATATTTCTTTACAATAAGATCCTTTTTTAGAAATTCTAGCACAAAAAAAAAACCTTTTTACATAAAAAATTAACCTTTAAACACTGCATCTTTGGCCTTAACTAAATCCTCCAAACTTAACCTATTACTTATCCTTAAGTAATCTAGATATGCATTAATATTTTGCCACATTTTGTTCGTTCATGACCCTTTCAAAATTGAACTCAATTGATCATAATAATATACTTAATTAGTGCATAAATTGTTGATAATAAATTTAATATATAAAATAATATCCTAACATTTTAACTTTGTTGATAACTTTCTAAATTAAACTCCTAAGAGCAAGTGTGAGTCCAAGCTAATTTTAATAAGTTTTAATTAATTCAAGTTTATATGATTTTTTAAACTTATTCATTCTAAAATAAATATAACTTGGGTCTCCTAATTTTGCATAATTCTATCAATTATCCTTAGGTTTAAACTTATTAAGATTGCATAAGGTGATAATAGAAGATGAACATGTATCAATTTTTTATTTTAAGTGCTGAGCTTCTTTTTTTCTTTTTCCTTTTTTTTTTTCTTTTGCTTTTTGTTTTCTTTTTTTCCCCTTTCTTTTTTTCTTTTTTTCCACCCTACTTTAGTTAGCTAAGTACATCATAATAAATTTGAATACCATGCATTGACCCATCCACTCACTCATTTGTTCAAAATTAGCTCAACCTAAAGTGTATTGAATGATTTTATGATTCATTTAGTACTCAACTACATCATATTATAAGAATAAAGTAAGTCTTCAAATTTCAAATGTCCCAATTAATTAAACCTAAAAAATTTCAGTTTTGGTGCTCAATGATTTAGGATTCTCATTATTTTGAATTGTTAACTCCAATAAAAATTATTAGTTATTATTAGGTTAATTAATTTATTACTTTTTAATTTGGCGCACTTTCAATCACTAAAATATTATCTACTTTCTATTAAAATTTGTGATTTGAGCTAAACAAGAAAATGAGACAAGAAATATAAATAAAATTGCCATACATCAAGATAAAGGACATGAACAAATACCAATTTTAGTAATGTAAGAAGTCATACC
Organism: Dendrobium nobile; assembly: GCA_022539455.1. Lineage (NCBI taxonomy): Eukaryota > Viridiplantae > Streptophyta > Magnoliopsida > Asparagales > Orchidaceae > Dendrobium > Dendrobium nobile. The sequence continues at coordinate 22,149,747 of CM039723.1, forward strand.
ACAAATTACAATTTTTATAATTCCCCAAACTAAATTAAACAAAAAAACGCAAATAAAAAACCCCCTATTTCTCTCCTTCTTCTTCTTCTTTTATTACTGATGAGCTACGACCACTATGGGGTGAGAATGATGGAGTTGCATGGAAATAAACTTGATTTGGGCCAATATTAAGTTAGCAGTTTTTAAATACTCGAGTAAGGGCTTAGTGAAACTTAGTCGAGGAGTGGAACTATCATTGTTATTGGCCTAAGATCTTTTTTGTGGCGCATTCCTTATTGCCATTATCTTGACTCATCAAGAGTCTATTGAATCCCTTGAACCTACCCCCCTTAAATTAAAAAAAAAAAACATGATTCCCTAAAGTTTTGGGGGTTCTAAATCTAGATTAGCTAGGATGGCTAGGCTGATTGGGGATGACAAAACTCTCACCAAGCTCCTTCGAGAGATTCTTAAAGGATATGATTTTATTTTTTATAAGATCAATACTAGGAAAGAGAAACTCCTTAGTAGGATCCCTTAAAACTCTAGCTTGGGTATGTAAGGTATAAATAAGAGAGTGTGCTTATACCCTATAGTGGTGAAACCCCTAATCATGTATTGAATGAAGTAAAAAATGATTTTTCGTTCATCTATGGTCATGCCTTTTTGGATTACACATTTAAAGATGACCCTATATTTAATAGTTTCAATAATATTCTTACTAGGCATCATCTTGGTAGAAATAAAATAATATAAAGATTTTACATCTAAGGGAAATTGATTAATTTAGCCTCAATTATTTTCCATTCCGCATTATAATTAGGAACAATAAAAAATCTTAAATTTCATCAAAGTCCACGGGGGTGTTGTAAGCTAAGAACTTATCAAACTTTATATCATGGGTCCTATAGACATTGTTAATGATGAAATTATCAAATGAAACCTAACACACTCAAACACATGCCTTGTTATCCTAGTGTTCCTTGGTATACATGAAGAAATCTCAAACAATAGAGATGATTAATGTAAAGGTTCATTAATAAACTTCTCCTGCCCTCATTGTATAATTATCATTTCTACTCTACCCCCTTAGACTTCTAAATCCCCTTTCATGGATCAAATTTTTGTAAACGATAGAGTGATTATACCTATCATTAGCTTTAACACTTATGAAATCACATTTATAAGAGAAGAAATTGGCCTTCTCTTCTGATAGCTGATCTTGGATACCATTTGATTGAGGGAGAATATTATGAAGCTAAGGGATTAAGGAGTTTCAAAGTGAAGTGAAAATATAATTTCTCATTACCCCAATATATAATAAATTATAGTGCCATGGTGCTATAAATGATAGTGTTGTAGAGCTATCTCAATCAAATATTTGCTAAACAAGTAAGATTCTTCTTTTAATATGCACCAAATATCTACAACAAGACATTATAGCACTATGATTATATGTTAAATAGTGTGGTAGAACTATGATTTGGGATTTTACATGTTTACCTTTCTGTTGGTAAAGGATGTGGCATTTAAAACGTGTTCATAGCATTACTGCACTAAAAACTGTGACAACGAGACACTCCACAAGAATTTTATAAAGTTATAAAAATTAGTGTTGAAGCTAAAATATGTTTCATGATAACACTATAAGAAAATTTGAATTTCATATAGAAGTGATTGTTATATGTCTTTTCAATGATGGGCGCTATAATGCTGCACACAATTTTCATGCATTAGGGTTTTTCGAGGTTCTTCTTCACAAATATAACAATATAACATGTATTTACTCACAAGCACACAAAATTACAAAAATTATAACAAACAAACATACAAAACTCCTTTTTTTGGTTGCCTTCCAAGTATCATTTGGTTTTTCATCTTCAACCTAACTATGCCAAACTTTAATTTAGCATTGTGTTAAATCTAGACTTATTCAATTGATAATGCCTAACCATACTTTATGGGTTTACCAGTGAGATGAGGAAGTATAGATTGGGATGATGAATATGGAGGGTAAGAGATTGAGGAAATTGGAGAGTAAAAGATAGATCTGAATAGACTCTTTATTATTTCAACCAAAAGTACAATAATAAAAGGAGCAAAGGCTCTGTCTTGTAAAGCTTAAGTATGAAAAGGAAAAAAATAGTTCATTATTTCTCTAGGAATCTCTCTCTCTCTCTCTTCCTTTTGGTGCATCTTTTTTATGTGTCTTATGATGTTTCATTATGTCTTTATTTTATTCTTTATCCGTATTTATAGGGCTTAGATTTATAATAGAATATGTATGGAGTATAGGAGTTATACTATTAGTCATTGATATAGCTCGATCAGATGTGCCGAGTGGTGTAGCAATCTTGTGATAGATGATAAGGGTTAGATATACCTGTGGTCATATAAAGATTGAGTCAACAGTGGGTAGGAAGTTGGTTTGATGTCACCCTGTTAGAGTAAGAGGGGGTGAGTGATGATTTGATGTTGATCTCTTAGTTTTAAGCTAATAAGATCATGAGAGATATCTTAGGGATGATATGTTATGCCTTTAGCTTGGTTTTTGATAGGCGTTGTATAGAAGACTTTACTCTAGTTGAGATGAACAAAGATTTATATGACTAAGAGAGGAACTTTTATGGTTGCCTCTGTTGGGAAGGGAAACTACTATGAGGAAATGGTTAGAGGAGGTTTTCCATGCTCCAATGATTAGCTCCTTTGTAGCTCCTGAGCGACTACCTCAAATGGACTATCTAGAGAGAGATCTCCTTCTATATGACCTGAATGTAACCTAATAACATATATGTGAGAGGGTACCTACACAAGCAGTCATGAGTGTACATTTAGTTCCTAATTTATTTGACCCATTCATTATTGAATGCTAAAAAGATCAAATAAATAAATAAATAACCAAATAGAAAAGTGTGATTAAATACAAATTTATTGTCCTTAATCTTTTATAAGTTTCATGCATCTTTAGAGACCGAACACTCCTATGATCGGGTTTCTTTATAAATGTTAGCCTCGATTCAAGAAGATACTTTTTTATTCCAACTTATGAGTATTACACAAATTCTTGGAGATGGATCGTTCTTCTCTTCTTGGCATTTGTGCTTCCAGGAAGGATGCTTTCAAGATAGCACAAACTACTTTCAATATGAATGCCTTGAATGTGGAAGAGGCCATGCTAAGTAAGGCCATTTCTAGAGAGGAGGTGCAAGTATTAGTAGATTCAGTGGATCTTATTATTGGTCCTCAATTGAAGAGGGCACACAATGGTACTGGGGATTTAGGTTTCATTATTGATGATCTATCATCTGACACTATATAGGGATGAAGTAGACGGTCGATCCTATTATTCCAACTAAGGGAGGGATGACTGGTGAACATTAAGTGTATTTGAATAAAGGTGGAAACATTTATATTCTCTTGAACATATATAAGAGTGCATAAGTGAAGCCACTTTGAAGGAGGTGAGTGCCCTAGACCGAAATGTATTTATTGATGATAATGTTAATGCTATTGAAAAGGTTGTTGAGGTGGTTGCTGAGGAGCATACTAGGGACAAGATTCTTGAGAAACTGGTAAATTCCTTCTCGTATACCTTATACACTAACCTCACCTTTCCCTTAGAATGAATTTCATTAAAAGAAATTGTTGTGTGATAAGTAGCCTTGGAATGAGCAGTCAAGGAAAAAGATGTGGGTGTGCCCATTATTGGTGGAGAGGGAGCTACTGTCATGGGTGATACAAATTTGAGAGGTTTGTGGATTTGTTAAATGACCAGATAGTGGTTGTATGGAGTTGCATAAACTTGATGGAAGATTAGTGGTGTTTAATCCTTAGCCTGACTAAGTAGGAGGAATTTCACCAAGGAGCTCAATACATTATAGAGTATCTTGATAGGATGGCATGATTAACACTGATTATTGAAGAATGGACTGTGTTGGACCATGGTTAGTGTGGTCACCATATGGGTTGATTCTATGTTAATATTTTTTAGTTATTATATTTTTCTACTAGCTCGGACGTGATTGCCCATTTCATGAATAAAACTATGGCTTATTGAGATGGCATACAAAAAGATTTTTTTTTTTAATTTTTATCGAATAGTATGAGGTAATAGGAATGCCATAGATTTTGAGAATGATCACTACAGCAGTTGGGGTTGAGTGCAATATGGTTCTTTGAATCTTATAATGATGAGGGTGAATGGTGTAAACTTTCACATTGATTTTGATTTGGATATTCTGATCTCCTTATTCCATATTTGGACTATTAATAAGAGAGGTAGGGCCCTGAGAAAGGGATCTATGATTTATAACTTATGTTTCTATTATTCATGAATAACTACGATAAAATGACTAGTTTGTATAAATATACGAGTAGATTCTTTATGAGAAAGGTCTACCTAGGCCTCACCTTACAAATGAGTATGTTGAGTAAATCTTTTAAGATGTTTATTTTTATCATGCTGACTATATTGTGAGGTCAGTAAAGGAAGACGAGTATATAAATTCTATTCAAGATGGGGAATTGGTCATACTCATTGATCACTTGGCATTAGGGATGTGATTTCTTATTTTTGTGAAGATAAAGGAGGTTCCAAAGTTCTATAAAGTCATTATTGCTCAACTCTTGCCTTATTATATGGTGCCGATTATGTCATTAACTTCTTTTATAAGGGAATGCAATTTGTCATGGTCATTGAACTTGTTTATGCAAGTTTTCACAATGAAGGCAACTTAAGAGCACTTCATCATGTTTTTGGATGAAGTCAACAAGACTATAGGTCTGGCAAATAAGGTGCTAGACTAATTATTGAGGTTCATTATGGTTCTATATGTGCTAGAATGGAAGGTGCTGACTATACCATTAGCATTAAAGAAGAAGAAGTTGGCCCTTACAGAATTATCTTATAAGGAGGAGGTAGTATTAGGGCTTATCAAGAATGAACCATTAATCATTCAACACCATGTCACCAACTAGAATGCTCATAAAACTTTCTATGGTAAGTGGCTGATGAAACAAAGTCTTTGCCTTATTTGGATTCTATTTATGTCTTTGTAGGGGAGGTCATGGGTTTCACATTTCTTATGAACCTTACATCTTTGAGGAAGACTATGATAATGATAATGAGGTTAAAGAATAAGCCTTCCTCTATAAATATTGAAGTTCACCATGAGGTCTTCTTAGAGAAGAAGGAAGGGCATTGATGTTGGGGCAAGTTCTAGGGTGCCAGTGGCTAATAGATCATGGGCACCTGAGGGGCTGAGCCATCCTTCCTCACCTATGAGGAAAAATGAGGTTACATAATTTTTCAGCATGGAGGAAGTACTAGTTGAGCTATTGGATTAGGCTGAGGTTATTACTCAAAGAAAAGGAAAGAACTTGCTGAAAGCACAAAAGCTTCAGAGGAGTCTAGGTGTTTTACCCCCCTTGATGATGATGTCTCACCCTCTAGTGATAAGGAGTGTTCTATAAAGTGAGGATCAGAGTCCTGATCGAACATCCAGTTGGCGCTTCTAGAATGACAAACTTCTTTCTAATGCTTCTTTGGAGACAGACATATAAAAACTGGATTCTCATGGATTGGTGTGCTCGACCATGAATTCATTTGTCAATTCCAAATGGAAACTCTTTCTTCTGGGAAAGTGTCATATTAGTTCAGTTACTAGAGTTAATCGACAGAATGATATGGAGAGGCTCATCCAAGTTGATTTAGATTAAAACATAAAAAGCCATATAAATATGACAAAGGAACTTAATCTGTTGAAGGAGGAGATAATCTGGCTAAAGAGTCTGTAATCATTTGAATTAAACTTAGTAAAGATTATAACAACATCGATTGTGGAGGCCAAGGACTTGGATGAGGATACTACTATTAATTTTGTTGCGCACATTCATAAAGGCTAAGGAATAGGCCGAAGAATCCATTATCGTACTGATTCTAAAGTTGGATGAGGTCCTTGTCATTGTTCACGATAGTGATTTTGAACATTTGTTTGGTTACCACTATGTTGATGGGGTAATTGGTTGCATTCAAATGTTGGTGGCTTGAGGCAAGCTCCATCCTAATTTTGAGGTTCCTTCTTATTACTTCATAGACTTTCTTGACAGTGATAGTGGGAAAGATAGTGCATGTATGAGTTCAACCAATAAATAATCACATAAGCCTTGATTTTATAATTTTGTTATACTTTAGATGTAATACGAGTATATATATATTTCACACTTTCTCATATATGAGTGGCAATGCTTGTTAGATTTTGAATTCTAACCTTGAGCCTATTAAGCTTTTATGTGAAATTGAGAATTTATATTTTATTTTATTTTATTTATAATTTAAGTTATCCCTCTCGACTCAGTTGTTAGTTGTTTTGTTATGAGTGTGCAAAGTAGCCTATGATTGGCCACTCCTTTTGCCAGACTTAGGGTTTATAAGGGGGTAACCATAAAGACTAACTAGCTAAGGGGATCCTCGCTCTTATCTTATTATGGAGCTTACTGTATTAAAGGGAGAGGGAATCACCCTTTAAGGTTTTTCACTTCCATCATCTGTGGCGTGAGACTTTACTGGCTGAGGAGACTGTGTGCTACCTTTTATGAAGCTTATCAAAAAAAGAAGTGTGCACACCCTTTAATGGTCAATCACATTGTGCTTATAGTAACCTATAGTGTCGAAGCCTTTAAGACTCACCTTCTATTAGGGACTCACATGCTACTCTTTACAGAGCTTGTCATAATGTGGGTAGTAATCTAATAACTACTTAGGCATTTTATTATTGATGGTATGATAATTATTGTCATGCCATGATGATGTTTATCATGTTCATATGGAATAATAAATGTTTTGGGAGGTGAAACATGTTACCCCATGATTGTAAGTGGTACATTTATTCTGATTTATCTCTTTAATGTTATAGATTTTTATATGAAACTTCATGGTTGTCTGCCTATAAATAAAGCGAGTGGGTTTTTTAGATTATGCATACTCTTGTATATTGGTTGTACCTACTGAGATGGTGGTATTCCTTGAGCCTACTTTCTGAGAGTGAGCTTACCTTTTGATGGTTGGCATGGCTTAGAGCCTGCATCAATTTTTTGTTCATTCTTTTTATAGTATATAGAGGGAAAGAAAGAGAAAGGAGGTGTGATTTCCTTCATAATGATAACCTTTTGACGTAAATGGATTTTTTACATAGGGGCATTTGATAACTTCATTTTTTTGGGGAGTTGATGGGTCAAATGGCAATAATGTTGCAGGATAATTTCCTACAAATTATTTCCATATTTCCCTATTTAATCCATGGCTCCTTCAAGGAAATAGAATCAATGAAGTAGGTTTGAGATTGGAACTTAGCTAATTCTATCGCTTAAAAGGTTGAGGAGCAGATACACCTTTTTGCGCAACTTGGGGAGGTCATTATTTTCTCCTGAGTTACAAGGTGGATCAGTACACTTATTTTTAGGAAGGAGCGTAGAATGTGAGTTTCTTGTTGTGTTCCTAATGGGACACCCTAAATGATAGATGTTGGATGGAAAGTATGGTAAAATAGGGGTTGAGTTTTATCATCTAATTCTACTCAGCTTGCCATAGTTGGAAAGTAGGGTGAAATAGGGGTTGGGTTATTTCACTGGAAATAGATCGAGCCATTTGGGCAAGTGTAAGTGCAAATTCTTGTAATGAAAGGCATGAAATAAATATTATTTTGTTACCTATGTTCATTTTTAACATTCTATTTAGATACTTAACTGAGAAATGTAGGTGCTTATATGTTTGTTCTTACTTGATACTAGTGATCAAAATTGTGAGTTTTACTCTTATGTGAGTTTAATGAAACATTATTCTTGCAAGAAAAGTGGGTATGTTTATACGTGTGGAAATTTCCACTTAACTTGCAACCTAGGGTTTGCATAAATTAAAAGTGACCGGGCATCATTAAAAAGGACCCAGATTCAAACTCTACACAATGACACCAGTATTTTTAAAATGGGATGTTTTTGTCTTCGCCTCTTCATCTCCTTTCTTCCTTTCTTTAGGTACCTTAGATCCATCATGTTCAAATATCCAATTAAAAATAATGTCTTCCCGAGGGAGTGTTTCATTCCTCTTTGGATTTCAAGTCATCCGAATTTGAATTCCAAATGGAAAGAACTCCTCCCCGAAGGGGTGTTTCCTTCCTCTTTGAATTAAAAATTGGATGTTAAACATCCCATTTTAAATAACTTTCACAACTCTTTAAAATTTAAATTTACCTATGAAAAAATAAATAACTCTAATACAACCTACACATTATCCTAAACAATTCACATATAATATCATCAAAATCATAAGCATTTATAGTTTTATTACCCACATTTGAGCCAACACATTCACTTGGACATGTTATTTTATTTTTTAGGGGGCTTAGCATATTTAGCACCTTTATAAAATTTGGTTATGAAATTTTTGTTAGCCACCCTTTTTATAGTCTTATACGAGCATGGTCACTTGTAGAAAACTATTTTAGCATCCAGATTATTCCTAAGATAGGAGAAATCTAGAGCCCATCACAACATGTCACAAATAATCAAAGAGAAATACCACATCAAGGCATCACATAACACATTAAACTACAATAACCAGCATGCAATGAAATTAGTGTAAAATTCACAAAAAAATACACATCAAACAGAAAGTAAATATGAAGGAATAATGGCATAGCATAAAATTAGAGTTGGTTATCCTAACAAGCCATCTACAGTATGTGCGTTGGGTTGTGTGGTTTGGATGTATCCTAAATGGGTTGGTGTTTGAATTTTTTGATATTTTCTTTTAGTTTGTTGTAGGTTAATGGGATTTGACTTTGAGTTTAAGCTTGATATTTTGATGTTTATTTTACAATGAGTTTTAAGTGTTAAAGTTGATTAATTGTTAGTTCTCTAAAGTCCTAAATTTTAATTAGGTAATTTAATTCCTAAGTCTTAAAATTTAATACACTTATGTTCTCCTAAATAGAATCTACATAATGTATGGAGACTTCAATTAATTAGTTATTTATGGTTAGTTATTTAGGTTGAATAATAACTTCCTTTTTTTATACCAGGGTCCTATGATTTATTTTACCCTCCTTGGGGCTAACTTAATAGCATCATAGGCATGGGTTACCTAAAAATTATCTTTAGGTTTAAGTTTAATTTAGTTTATTGATTAAGTTATCTAGGTTTTTTATTATCTTGTTCATGATTTTTAGTTTTATTATTAATATTTTCCATCAACTTATTCGTGGCATTATCACAACGGGCTCGAGACCAAGGTCTCCTTAAAATACATAGCCCTATCGCTCAAGGTAGTCCAGCCTAAAAACTTATTGATATAGTAGTATTAAGGATTTCTTTTTTTAATTTGTTGGTTACTAACCTAATTGAGTTTATTATATATGTTTTATACTCCATTGAATTCATTTGTGACATTGTCATAAAGGGCAGGAGGAAGCCCTCCTTATGACACATAGTCCCACAACTCGATGTAATCCTTCCAAAAAATCATCAAAGGCGTGCTGGTTGTATTAATTGTTAAGATAGTTGCTATTTGCATGCTTTACATTTTTGCAACTTATGTAGTTTTGATGATTCCAAATATTATTGTTCAAATGTGTAGTTATATCCTAATAATTTTAGAAGATTTGTATTTGCTCTTGTGTGTACTAACATTTCAGGAAAAACGAACTCCAGACTACGAAGACTTCAAATCAAATTCAGAATGAGATACTTTGTAAAATTTGAAGTTTGCATTTCTTTGAAATTAAATTGAAAGGGAGTGATTGTAATTGAGTGAATAAAAACATACACACAAATAAGGAGATCATAAAAAATTTATACTGATCGTATTGGACGATATCCGTTTTTACAGGACGATCAGACAGTTATCTCCTATTGAGCACATGGAACGAATAAGAACTTGCTCAAAATTTTTTCTAAGTCATATTCGTCTAGGACGAATTTTACTATCGTCCAAGACGATTGGTTCTCTATAAAATTTTTGTCCAGACGAAATTAAATTATCGTCAATGGTGATTGGTTCTCTGTAAAATTTTCGTCCAGACAAAATTAAATTATCGTCAATGGTGATTAGTTCTCTGGAAAATTTTCGTCCAGACGAAATTAATAATCGTCCAGGACGATCTGGTCTCTGGAAAATTTTCATCCAGACGAAATTAAATTATCGTCCATGGCGATTGGTCCTCTGGAAAATTTTTGTCTAGACGAAATAAATAATCGTCCAGGACGATCGATCCTCTGTAAAATTTTCATCCAGATGAATAAATTTTCGTCCAAACGATTAACCGACTTAGAACGGTTTTCAGCAGTTTCTCGAACCGACTTTGTAATAACCGTTCGTACCGGACGAACCTAGTTCGTACGGGACGATCAGCTGTACGAAGACATTTCGTACACATATACAAATGGGGTCGTTTCAAATCGTTTAAGTAAAATCGTCCAGGACGATCCACGATCGTACGGGACGATCCACTGCGTACAGAATTGAATACTTGCAATTTTTGGGCAGTTTTTCTTGTCTTTTGTATAAATAGTCCAAATTAGACTACCACCCAATCTTTTTGTCATTTGATCTTCGTGCCTCTTGAGAGAATAGCCAAGGAGAGAGTGGAAGAGAGCATTCAAAGGAGGATTCCTACCATTGGAGCGAGAAGGCTTCACTTGGATTTCAAAGGTAAGAATCTCTACTTGTGAATTGAGATTACTTCACTCTTTTCCTTTTTCCTTCTAGATTCTTGTGAGAAGATCAGTCAAGGAGATCCGGTTCGCTGCCGACACTTGGAGAGTGTGAATAGCCGAAGGGTTCGCTGCCTACACTTGGAGAGTGTGAATAGCCGAAGGGTTCGCTGCCTACACTTGGAGAGTGTGAATTGCCGAAAGGTTCTCTGCCTACACTTGGAAAGTGTGAACAGCCGAAGGGTTCTCTGCCCACATTAGGAGAGTGTGAAAGGAAGAACGGTTCTCTGCCAACACTAGGGATTGTGTAAAAGGATGACGGTTCTCTGCCGCACCGGGGAGTGGTGAAAAGAGTGTGTTGTAAAGGCTTCTCCGCCTTGCTGTGGGTGCAAAATGAGAGTCACTATTGGTATTAGTGCAATACTCAGAGGGTGCCTCTGGGGAGTGAATGTAGGTCTAGTTTTAGACCAAACCACTATAAATCTAGTGTCATTTACTTTACTGTTTTTACGTTTCCGCATTTTATTTCTTAGTCTTAAAAATTCTGTGGTTGAAAAACTTTTTATACAAAACTTAAAAGAAACAATTTTTATTTCGGTTCAACCTAATTTAAAAAGAGGGCTTAAAATTTTTAAACTACCAATTCACCTCCCTCTTGGTAGCCTTTGGGACATTAACTTAGGCTTAACAACCTAATTACTAGACTCAACAAGTGGTATCAGAGCTCCGTTTCAAAATGATAAGTTTGAACTACTTTTTGATTAACGTAGATGGCTACTTTCGGAAACCGAAACACACCTGAGGGTTACTCTATCACTAGACCTCCACTGTTTGACAATATTCCTTTTGATTTTTGGAAAACACGCATGTCTACTTTCTTACTGTCACTTGATTATCACATGTAGATGCTAGTCCAGGATGGCTACACAAAACCAACTAGATTAGTTGATGGAGTTATGGTAGAAATACCTTTTGCAGATTAGACTATAGAAGAACGTGACTTAGCACAATTAAATGCCAAATGTCTAAATAGTTTCTTTTGTGCTTTAAAATTTGAAGACTACATGCGGGTTTCTACTTGTAAAAGTGGAAAGGACATATGGGATAGACTTTGTATAACTTATGAAGGGACAAATGAGGTTAAGCAATCAAGACTCAATATCTTGTTACATGACTATGAATTATTTTGCATGAAACCTAATGAATCTTTCTCTGACATGTACACAAGATTCACACAAATTGTCACTTCTTTGCATCCACTTGGTAGGGAATTAACAAATGCTGAAATGGTCAATAAAATTCTTCGATGTTTACCTACTGCTTATGATGCTAAAATTACTGCAATTACAGAGTCTAAAGATCTAAACATATACTCTATTGACAATCTTCTTGGCTCACTCATTGCTTATGAGCAAGGAGTAAGTCAAAGAAAGATTGATGCAGGTGAACCACGAAAGGAGAAAAATATTGCACTAAAGGTGGAAGAGTCAGAAAGTGAACACTCACAACCTGAGGATGAATATGATATTACACTGATGACTAGACAATTCAGAAGCTTTTTAAGAAGGAAGCAGAAGAGACGCCAGCAATGAAACAGAGGTAAGTTTAACAGAAATGGCAAGGTTTCTAATGAAGTAATTTGTTATGAATGCAGGAAACCAGGTCATATCAAGACTGAATGCCCAAAACTCAAAGCCACTACTAGCAAGGAGAAGGTAGAGGAGAAACAAATGGTAAAGAAGGGCAAGAAGAAGTTTCAAAGAGCATTCTGGGCAGACTCAGCTTCAGACTCATCTGAGACTGAAAAAGAAGAAGAAGTCACTAATCTTTGCTTGATGGCAGACAATGTAGATCATTCAGATCAAGAAGAGGTATGTGACTTAACCTATGATGAATTATTTGAAGTTTCTGAACACATGCATGATGCATATAGGAAAATGAAAAAGATGCATGCTAGTGTAAGCTTAGAACTGGAAGAACTCAAGAAGGAATATGAAATCCTTAGGAAAGATCATGCTTTAATAGATGACAACCACATGAAACTACTTGATGAATGCGATGAATTGAATAAAAATTTTGAAAACTTAAAAACATCCTATGCTGAACTTGAAAAAGAATTTAAGAATTTTAAGGATGAATCTGAGAGCAAAGCATATAGAATCAGTTATACCAATCGAATCTTGGAAGATATGAATTCATTTTACAAACTCATAATAAGAGCTCTCGAGGATAATAGGAAACCCCCCAAACTTGAAGATTTTACAAATCCTAAATATTATCCTAAATTCATGAAATCCCTTAGAAGACAATCACATGGAAGAAAACTTAGGAATATTTTTCCTAATGTTAAATGTAATAATTGTGGATTTTTTGGTCATACAGCACACACCTGTATCTTGATGATGAAATCTAATTTGGTGTGGAGACCTAAGATGCATAAACCTAGACATATAATACATGTATCTGATTATAAATTGCTAAAAGGTGAACCCAAACTTGTTTGGATTCCCAGGTCTAACATTTGAGAGTTTTGCAGGAATGCTCTCACACAAGACCTCGTGGGAGCATATGGTACCTAGACAGCGGATGTTCAAAGCATATGATTGGAGATACTGCTCAATTCATAATGCTAGAAGCCAGAAATGGAGACAAGGTTACACTTGGAGATAATACCACAAAGAAAGTGGTTGGATCAGATATGATTGGAAATTTCAAAAACTTTTTCATAGACAATGTATTATTGGTTGAAGGCTTAAAATATAATCTGTTAAGTATAAATCAGCTATGTGATAAGGGCTATAATGTGAAATTTTTACCTACTAGCTGCATATTAAGCCTAAATGAGAAAGAAATTTTTAATGGAAAAAGGGTAAACAATGTTTACATGCTAGATTTGAATTCTATTCAATCTCCTACTGCTTTTTGTTTAAAAACTGTTTCTGATGAATCATGGCTTTGGCATAAGAGACTTTGTCATTCTAGTATGAAAAATCTTAGGAGAATTACCCAAAAGAACTTGGTAAGAGATATACCAAAACTAGACTTTACTAAGGATCATCTTTGTGATGCATGTCAATTAGGAAAACAAGTAAAGTCCTCTTTTAAGTCCAATAAGGATCTTAGGACCAGTAAACCTTTGGAAATACTTCACATGGATCTTTTTGGACCAGTAGGAACTGTAAGTCTAGGAGGGAAGGTATACGGATTTGTTATAGTGGATGATTTCTCAAGATTCACTTGGGTTAGATTTCTTTTTTATAAGAATGAATCGTTTGAGGAATTCAGAAATTTTTCAACTTGGATTCAAAGAAAACTAGGATGCAAAATAATTTCTATTCAAAGTGATCATGGAAGAGAATTTGAAAATGAAAAATTTGAAAATTTTTGTAAGGAAAAAGGGATTGATCACAATTTTTTTGCACCTAGAACCCCTCAACAAAATGGGGTAGTTGAAAGGAAAAATAGAATATTAATAGAAGCCGCCCGAGCAATGTTGGCAGAATACTTACTTCCTAGATATTTTTGGACTGAGGCGGTTAGCACTACATGTTATGTTCTAAATAGGGTGAATGTGAGATCAAAATTAAATAAAACACCCTATGAGTTACTAAAAGGTAGAACACCTAACTTGTCACATTTGCATGTTTTTGGTTGCACAGTGTTCATACATAACAATAGAAAATTTGCCTTAGGAAAATTTGATCCAAAATCAGATGAAGGAATTTTTGTTGGATATTCAAGTGTTGGAAAATCTTATAGGGTATTCAACAAAAGAACTTTAGTCATTGAAGAAATCACACATGTTGTATTTGATGAATCTGGAAATTTGGAAGAGCCAAATATTGTTGAAGAAGAGATTGAGAAAAACTCCCAAAAGATTGATAGATTAAATTTGGAAGAAAATGTGAAAGAAAATTTGGAAAGAGAAAACCCTTTGCCTAGAGATTTGAGATTTTCTAAAAACCACCCAAGAAAATTGATTATAGGTGAACCTAGTGAGGGTGTTAGAACTAGGCGTGGATTAAATAAGGAAGTCAATCATTCAGCCTTTATTTCAACAATAGAACCCACTAATATTGATCAAGCACTTTCTGATGAATTTTGGATATTGGCCATGCAAGAAGAGTTAAATCAATTTGTAAGAAATAAAGTTTGGGAATTAACTACAAGGCCAAAAGATCAAAGTGTTGTTGGAACCAAGTGGGTTTTCAAAAATAAAATGAATGACTCAGGAGTAGTCATTAGAAATAAGGCTAGATTAGTTGCTAAGGGGTATAATCAAATTGAAGGAATTGATTTTGAGGAGACCTTTGCCCCTGTAGCAAGACTTGAAGCAATTAGGGTTTTACTTTCCTTTGCCTGTTTTAAAGATTTTAAATTGTTTCAAATGGATGTCAAAAGTGCCTTTTTGAATGAGATTATTGAAGAAGATGTTTTTGTAGAACAACCTCCAGGATTTGAAAATTCAAAATACCCAAATCATGTGTTTAAATTAAAGAAGGCATTATATGAATTAAAACAGGCACCTAGGGCTTGGTATGAGAGATTGAGCACCTTCCTACTTGAAAGATCTTTTAAAAAAGGAAGTGTGGATACAACTCTCTTCTTAAAAAAATTTGGAAAGGAAATACTCATTGTTCAAATTTATGTGGATGATATCATCTTTGGATCTTTAAATAAAAATCTTTGTGATGATTTTTCTAATACAATGAGTAGTGAATTTGAAATGAGTCTAATGGGAGATTTAAATTACTTTCTAGGTTTTAGCATCAAGCAACTTGAGGAAGGGACATTTCTTAGTCAAACTAAATATATTAAGGACATCCTCAAGAAATATGAAATGGACAATGCTAAACCTGTTAGTACACCAATGAGTTCCTCAGTTCAGTTGGATAAGGACCTTAAGGGAAAATCTGTTGATCAAAAGAAATATAGAGGGATTATTGGATCTTTGCTTTACTTGACTGCTAGCCGACCAGATATTATGTTCAGTGTTTGCTTATGTGCTAGATTTCAATCAGATCCAAAAGAATCACATTTGACAGCAGTGAAAAGGATTTTAAGATACTTACTAGGAATTCAAAACTTAAGAATTTGGTATCCTAAGTTTAGCTCTTCATTTGAAATTATTGGTTATTCAGATTCTGACTTTGCAGGCTGTAGAGTGGATAGGAAAAGTACTTATGGAACATGTCAATTCATTGGAAATTCATTAGTTTCTTGGTCCAGTAGAAAATAAAATTCAGTAGCCCTATCTACTGCACAAGCAGAATACATTGCATTAGGAAGTTGTGTGGCACAAGTACTTTGGTTAAACAACAGTTGATTGATTTAGGATTATCTATAGGCACTATTCCAATTTATTGTGACAATACTAGTGCTATTTGCATTTCCAAAAATCCTATTCAACATTCTAGAACCAAACACATTGATATAAGGCATCATTTCATAAGGGATCATGTATCCAAGGGAGAAATTGAACTCACACATGTTTCAACTGAAAATCAACTTGCAGACATTTTTACAAAACCTTTAGCCTTTGATACCTTCAGTACATTAAGAACAAGGCTTGGTGTTATTGATTTGAATACTTAAATAAAAATGTTTTTGCAACATTGATATTTATGTTTTCTTAGTTATTTGTCTTTGATTTTTGTTTTGATTTTTGTGATTTTTTGAGTATTTTGAATGAGTTTATTTTAGAGTCTATGGTTTATCTTTCTTTTCTGTGTTTTAAATATTTTGTTTGATTTTCTTCAATTAAAATTCAAAAAATTCAAAAATTGGTAGAAATCGTCCGGGACGAATTGTTTTCGTACTGGACGATGTGTGAAAAATTCAGTTTACGCGATTTTTAACCGTTTTGAGAGCAGTTTTAATGAAGTTTGTCTGTACGATCTTATAATCGTCCAGGACGAAATTTTTTTCTCTCTCAAACGTCGGGACGATTGAATGCAGCGGTTGAGTGGATAAGGCAATTTTAATTGTGAAGTTCGTCCGTACTAACTTTTGGTTCGTCCAGACGAATAGACGTCGTTTTATTATAGGGGACGGTTTTCAACAGACATTAAAACGAATTAACTTTTTGATCGTCTGTACGAAAAATTTTTGTCTGTACGATCGGTCAAGTCAAAAAGCCTGTACGATGGGATGCATCGTAAATTGTGTTGATTACGAAAAACCGTTACATTTTGGACGAATTGGATCGTCTGTACGAAATGTTTTCGTCCAGACGAACGATAATTTTCGTCCAGGACGAACTGTTTTCGTCCAGGACGAATGTATCGTTTTTCTTTAAATATGAAGGTTTTCTAACTCAACAATCACATCTCCAAACTTCACTTTCCATCCCTTTCTACTTCAAATCGATAATGGCCTCCTCAAGCAAGAGACAAAAGGTGTTGGCAAAGAAACCCCACAGGAATGCCTCTGAAAACTTCCTGTCAAAAGCAAATGAGGAATCCTTTCCTCATTTTGCCTCTGCCAAAATAACTCCCTCTCGCATTTTAATTCAAAGCGAGATACACTTTAAGGTAATGCACCTTTTTGCCTCCCCCCAGTTTCAATTCATTCTTTCTCTCGTCCACTTTTACAACAAACAAACCTTTCACTATTTCCTAGCCAACATGAGTTTTAATTCCGACCACTCGTCCATAAGTTCTTATATTTTCAAGCAAAAAGTTGAAATCACCAAGCACGACATTGGTGCCTTTTTGAACTTAAGAACTGAAGGATATAGAGCCCACACCCTAATGACAGAAACCACTTTCAAATGGGATGATGTCAATAGGGTAATTAGACAAAGTAGTCTTAACTATCATGTCGCTAGAGTCTCCGGTATGACAAAAAATGCCCGAATCATCCAGCATATCCTTCGATCTTCAATCATTCCTAAAGCTGGTGATAGGATTAATATTACCCCTCTCCTTTCTATTCTAACATTTTTGATTATAGAATATCATCCTGTTGACGAAGCCCAACTTATCATAGATCATCTCTATGGGCTTTCAGAAATAGGACATGCAGAATAGAAGAGAAAAAGGAACATCTCATTAGGACACTTAGTTACATACATTTTGGAAAAGAAATACAACTTAGTGCATCCTGATGATGAATACGAAGAGCCAGTTTACTATAATGATGCTTTCTTCAGATTGCTTTTCAAGGAGGAAAAAGGAAAATCACATGCCAGTGCTTCAGAAGAAGAAGAAGAAGGAGAGCAAACTTCTGCACCTCAGTCAGATTATCAGAATCTGATTGAAAAATTTGATAGACTTGAGACTCATGTTGATCAAAGATTTGATCAACTTGATGCTCAACTTATGCAGCAACAACAAGACATTGGTAGCATCAGAAATGAAGTACATGAAATCAATACCAATGTAATGTTGATAGCCTCTTACTTCAACCTTTTCGGTGACATTCCTCCTCCTCCTCCAGAAGAATAGAGAATGAGAGATAAATTTCTTTGTGTTTGTTGTACTCGTGTTTTGTTTTTAAATATTTTGTTGTGTTAGCTTTTTATTTTTAGTGTTTGTTTTTAGTTTGTCTTTATTAAAAAGTTCAGTGTATTTTCTTAGTTGTTTTAATATTATGAAATGAATATGTAATCCTTTTCATTAATATTAATGCATGTTGTACTTGATTCAAAATTGGTTTGTTTTGGAATGTGGTTAATTTTTATGAATTTTATTAGTCTTATTTAATCTTAATTATGCTTAAATTAGATTGTAATTTGAGATTAATTATATTAGAAAATCTAGTCTATCTAAATTTAAAAGTTGTTTATAACTTATTATAATTAGAACTTTTAAATTCATGTCTATTCATTTAGACTAAATAAAAGTTAATATTATTATTGCAATATAGATGTTTTCTTATTTTGTATTTCTATGCTCAAGTGATATTTATGCACTTAGAAATATTTGAAATTTTAGATTATTGATTTTATAAAGAATTGGTTTCAATTACTCTTGAAAATTATACAAAAAGTACAAAAATCAAAAGGAATGTGCAAAGGTTCGCAAATATGTAAAAGAGGCACAAAATTAGCCCAATGTTAAAAGATGCACAAAAATGTGCCCAAAATTTGAAAAAGATGCGCAAAGCGCCACATGTGGTAATTCTCTTATTTTCAAATTCTTTCAATCTCTTAATTCAAATTGATCTTATGTTCATTTATATTCTATTGAACTTTGAAATATAGAATTTTTATTCATCTCTCTTGTAATGATTTTCTATATTCGAATGTCTAAATTGAATCATATTTTTGATAAATTCTTCTTACTTACAATGTTATATCACTTCTTAAATTCTATGAATTTCTATGATTTACCTAATGTCATTAGTTTTAGATTGCATACCTTATACCAATCACCATTTAGATTAAATTTTCAAATGAATTTCATATAATTACTTACATTTCTCGTCTATTTCTTCTTCACTTTTTGTTGTTGTCAAAAAGGGGGAGAAATTATTGTGTTCGTATGTTTTGTTTGTGGTCTTGTAATATTTTTTGAAAAACAAAAAAAAAAAAATTTTTTTCTATGGTTCAAAATGCATCCTTATTTTCATATATACATCAATTCAGGGGGAGTTTAGGAGAATTGTTTAAATTGAAACCATACAAACAATAATTATTTTGCCATCATCAAAAAGGGGGAGATTGTTAAGATAGTTGCTATTTGCATGCTTTACATTTTTGCAACTTATGTAGTTTTGATGATTCCAAACATTATTGTTCAAATGTGTAGTTATATCCTAAGTATTTTAGAAGATTTGTATTTGCTCTTGTGTGTACTAACATTTCAGGAAAAATGAACTCCAGACTACGAAGACTTCAAATCAAATTCAGAATGAGATACTTTGTAAAATTTGAAGTTTGCATTTCTTTGAAATTAAATTGAAAGGGAGTGATTGTAATTGAGTGAATAAAAATATACACACACATAAGGAGATCATAAAAAATTTATACTGATCATACTGGACGATATCCGTTCGTACGGGACGATCAGACAATTATCTCCTATTGAGCATATGGAACGAATAGGAACTTGCTCAAAAATTTTTCTAAGTCATATTCGTCTAGGGTGAATTTTACTATCGTTCAAGATGATTGGTTCTCTGTAAAATTTTCGTCCAGACGAAATTATATTATCGTCAATGGCAATTAGTTCTCTATAAAATTTTTGTCCATACGAAATTAAATTATCGTCAATGGCGATTAGTTCTCTGGAAAATTTTTGTCGAGACGAAATTAATAATCGTCTAGGACGATCTGGTCTCTGGAAAATTTTCGTCCAGACGAAATTAAATTATCGTCCATGGCAATTGGTCCTCTGGAAAATTTTCATCCAGATGAAATAAATAATCGTCCAGGATGATCGGTCCTCTATAAAATTTTCGTCCAGACGAATAAATTTTCGTCCAAACGATTAACCGACTTAGAACGGTTTTCAGCAGTTTCTCGAACCGACCTTGTAATAACCGTTCGTACCGGACGAACCTAGTTCGTACGGGACGATCAGCTGTACGAAGACATTTCGTACACATATACAAATGGGGTCGTTTCAAATCGTTTAAGTAAAATCGTCCAGGATGATCCACGATCGTACGGGACGATCTACTGCGTACAGAATTGAATACTTGCAGTTTTTAGGCGATTTTTCTTGTCTTTTGTATAAATAGTCCAAATTAGACTGCCACCCAATCTTTTTGTCATTTGATCTTCGTGCCTCTTGAGAGAATAGCCAAGGAGAGAGTGGAAGAGAGCATTCAAAGGAGGATTCCTACCATTGGAGCGAGAAGGCTTCACTTGGATTTCAAAGGTAAGAATCTCTACTTGTGAATTGGGATTACTTCACTCTTTTCCTTCTTCCTTCTAGATTCTTGTGAGAAGATCAGTCAAGGAGATCCGGTTCGCTGCCGACACTTGGAGAGTGTGAATAGCCGAAGGGTTCGCTGCCTACACTTGGAGAGTGTGAATAGCCGAAGGGTCGCTGCCTACACTTGGAGAGTGTGAATAGCCGAAAGGTTCTATGCCTACACTTGGAAAGTGTGAACAACCGAAGGGTTCTCTGCCCACACTAGGAGAGTGTGAAAGGAAGAACGCTTCTTTGCCAACACTAGGGATTGTGTAAAAGGACGACGGTTCTCTGCCGCACTGGGGAGTAGTGAAAAGAGTGTGTTGTAAAGGCTTCTCCGCCTTGCTGTGGGTGCAAAAGGAGAGTCACTATTGGTATTAGTGCAATACTCAGAGGGTGCCTCTGGGGAGTGGATGTAGGTCTGGTTTTAGACCGAACCACTATAAATCTGGTGTCATTTACTTTACTGTTTTTACGGTTCCGTATTTTATTTCTTAGTCTTAAAAACTCTGTGGTTGAAAAACTTTTTCTACAAAACTTAAAAGAAATAATTTTTATTTCGGTTCAACCTAATTTTAAAAGAGGGCTTAAAATTTTTAAACTACCAATTCACCCCCCTCTTGGTAGCCTTTGGGACATTAACTTAGGCTTAACAACCTAATTACTAGACTCAACATTAATGATTTAGGTTCAGTCAATTATTTAATTTCTTATTAATTTTAAGGTTTGCATTCCACCATATCCATTCGTGGAGTTATCATAATGAGCTCGAGGACTAAGGCTTCCTTAGGACACATTGCCCCACAGTTTAAGGTAATACATCATAAAAATATCATTGGTGTAATATTGGTTGTGTTTAAATGTTGGTTATCTAATTTGATTAATTAGATTCGTGATTTGCTTGAATTTGGTTGATTTATTTAATTTCGATATTTTTTTGAGTATTTTAAATTATTAAGTGAAGTGTTTATTTTATGCCTTTTTATATACTTTTAAGTTCTAGAGTTTTCTTATTTTTCATAAATAATAGACCCTAAGATGAGTAAAATGGCACTAAGTTCACTAGATTTGGAATTTTTAACAATTAGTTATGATTTTTCAATATTTAGGTATATTTTTGAACTAAGGTTGACCTAAATGTTGACTTTTTTTATTGTCAATAAATTATTATTAATCTAAATAAATGTTGGACCCTAAGAGGAATCCAATGACTTTAAGTTTTCTATAATTAGTTATGAATTTTTGAAGTTTTGATATTTAATTTAATTATTTAATTTGTTAATTAGAGATGTTTGATATTTTCTCATTCTTGCACCAAACGCACTTTAAACCCCTTGAAATCTCTCCCAAATATCAGTAATGACTTGTAGGAGTGTTTTTAAGAGTTTGAAATTTATTTGATATTTTTAATAATTTTTAGTTTTTAATTTTAATTAATTATTATTTTTACTAATTATTAAATTAATGCTAAATTTGAAGACCGATGAGGGGGCTTTTAATTTCTCTAGATTGTATATTTAATCATGAAAAATTTGAGCTATCATTTGTTTTTTTTAGATTTAATTTAGATTTATTATAGCTTTTTGAAGTTTTAGGCCCCTTAAATGAGCTATTTTTTGTTTTGCTTAATTTTCTGACCAAATATAGTCGAAATTTAGTGAAATTAAAACTTAATGTTCATAATGTAACTAAGTTATTTATTTTAGAATTTACCCCTATTGGTGTGTGTAAAATTTCATAGATTTTTTATATGTTTTCTAGATAAATTTCTAAATATTTTTCCTAGATGTCACTAGTGTTTCAATGGAATTGAAATTTGGTTTGGCTAACCCTCATGCATATAAAAACATACCAAATAAAAATCACAAGAAAATTATGAATTTTAAAATTTATGGAAAATTATAAATTTTTAAATTTATGTGTCTCAAATGGTCCCATGACATTGAAAATTTCATTTCATATCAATCTTGAGTGTACCATGATTTGTAAAAAAAAAACATTAAAAGTGTATAAAAAGCTAAAAAAACCAACTTTCAAAATTTGACCTCAATTGGAGCACAAGATCTTGAGAAAATTAAATTTCATTTAAGTTCAAAATTTTTAAAATCCATTAAACAAAAAATTTTTAAAACTAATTTAAAAATAAACTAGGCCTCAAGACCTTTCCAACGAGCCTAAGATCACTCAATTTGAAATTAATTTGGATTTTTTGTGAATTTTTGATGTTTTAGGCATTAAAAATGACTTAAAATTCAGTTTTTTAAATGGTGACCGAACACGTGGAACACACGCAACAGGACACGTGGTTTACATGCGAAAAATTGATGGTGTGATGATACACGTGGCTGCATGGCGAAGCGCCTTATATGGAACACGTAACGCACGATCACGTGCTATTTAATCACATCAGTATGCAATTCAAGTCGTCCAATTTGTAAGGATCAGACAGAAGGCTAGGACCACGTCACATTAGTGATCCCAGATATTGTTGGATGCATTATTTCATCTGGTGTGATCTCTTCCATCTGATTACGATTAATGCGTGATCGAACGGTCCAGATCGTACCAGAATCATTATTAAAAATGAACTAGAACTTCAAATTGCCATAATTTTTTATCAAACTATATGATTTAGATTAAATGTAAAACATAAGCTCTTTATAACATAATCCTTCAATGCCTGAAGTTTGTAGTCTCTATACATTGAAGATTTAGAGGTGTTTCAAAATGAATTTAAAACTTAAAATACACGTAACTTTCTAACCAATGGGCAGATTGACATGTTTTTGGACTATTTTTTTCATGGAGAGAACTTTTTCAACTTTGTAGAAGACCTAGATAGTTGATTAGGGATAGAATGAAAGTTTTCTCGAAACTTCCTGATTATCTCTCTTTTCACTAATATGGGCTTTGGAGGCCATGGAATGGTGAGGAAATGGTCGAAGTAGATGGAAGATGCTCTAGAGAAATAAGAGAGGGAACTTAGGGGTTGGAGGAAGCTTACAAAAAGTGGTTTGATGGAATGAGGGTTTTAGGACCGTTTAGCTGACTTTGAGCCCTAGGGTTTTAATGGAAGTTGTGATGGATTGGAGGGAACCCTTCAATGTTTGACACCTGGTAGGAGTGTTTGGGAGCCAGAGATGGAAGCTTGGGAGAGAGTGTGAGGTGTTTTAGCTCATGTGAGGAGAGGGGACCACATTTTATCTCTTTAGGCTAAACCATGGCTTGGTTTGGTTTTAAGGGCTGCTTTAAGGTTAATTTGAGGAGGGGTAAATTTGAACAAGTAGAAAAATTTGGAGGGAAATTGGATGGATGAGTTGGCATGTTCATTTTGGCCCATTTCCACTCATTTTTTGGTTATATTGACTTGTTGACTAAGTTGACTAGTCAATATGTGATGAGGTGGATTTCAAGGGAGTGTGGCTTTGATGTTACAAATCAATAGCCAAGTGTTTGAAACCATGATGTGAGTATTTATGTGAATAGCCAAGTGTATGTGAGGGGTTTGACCATGCATGGGAGTTTGAGCAAGTCAAACCACATGGTTTACTCAAGATGGGTTGGAGATGCATTGGACTTGCAACTAAGTGATTTTGAGGATTTGGTTTGGTTTGAAAAATCCCAAAGCATTGGACTTATATTTTATAAGGCAAATGATTGATTTTGATCAACCATGGTGGACTTAGTCAACTTGGTCAGTCCAGAGGTTGGGATCAAGTCCAAAAAGTTCAAAAAGATATTTTGGACCCAATGGAGGTGGTCCCATACAATGGTAAGATATCGAAGCCTTAAATGTATGTTTGGGCCTTTAAGGGGCAATATGGTTAACCACAATTGACTTGGTTAACTAGGTCAAACCAAGATTTGGATTTTAATTCAATAAATTCCAAATGATATTTATAATGCATTGAAATATGTTTCAAAGGCTGGTTTGAATGATTCATATTGAGGTTTATGGGAAAAACTAATTTTCCCTTAAGGATTTTGGGGTTTAGTGGGCCCATGGTCAATTATGTTCAACTAGGGTCCACCAAAGTTTTAGTTCTACATTAAACATGTCATAATAAGGGTTATAGATATACTCAACAGTTATGGGAAGGTTCCCAAGGCTAGGTTCCACAAGATGCATGGTTTAATGGCATGTGCTACAAATATTTAAAGGTTTTATAGACTTTGGATTTGAATTGAGTTTTGGGAGTTAGAGAGCTCAGATTGGCCTGAAATTTGGAGAGGTGACCTCATAGATATGCATAATCAATATGCATCTGGTAGATTATAAATCAAAGGTCATTTGATTTGGTTTGAGATGATTGAAAAATCACTCAAAAATAGTTATGGGACATAGGATTTGTCCTCGACTTTGGCTTTGAGATTTTGGATTTGATATTGATTTTGAATTTTGTTTTGATTGATGAATCTCATATAAAGATGAGGTTGACAAGTTCTTGGGGGGCCTCAACTCACCGTAGGGAGTAGTTTAATCTTTTCTTTTAGCTTGAACCTAGAGGGGGACTCGATTGGCCCATGTTACTCAAGTGATCATGCTTATTTATTTCATAGTTGAGGTACTATGGTTTGACATGTTTCTCCTTAAAAAAGGCTTTTAAAGAGTTCTCATTACACCCTCCAAACTTCCATTCTAGGCATCCTGAATTTCTTGGGCATCTTAAATTGGTGGTTTCGTTGGGAGTGGGTGTATAATATATTTTTATTTTATAAGAAGATTTTTCATGAAGAGTAAAGGAAAGTGGCTCTTAATAAAAGAGAGTAAGAAAATGTAGATTAAATAAAGACAAGTGCTTATTTTAAGGATAGAATAAATTGAGATTGTTGACAATCCAAGTCCTTGATATTTCTTTTCCATTGTAGGTTTGTGATTGATAGGATCTTGGACCAACTTATCATTTTATAATGTACGTGCCTACCCAAGTGCTTGTTAGTTTGTTAAGTGTAGCGTGATGAGCGACTACACCTACTTTTTTTTGGATGAGATCTCTAAATAAGAAGATTTTTTATTTAACATGTGAATTATAGTATAATAGAAATTATTCTTTTTTACTTCTTGTTAGAGTGCAATAAGTGTCATGGTGATCAAGTGGTCCTTCGAGCGAGTTGGCAGTTTTTTCTGTCATACTAATGTTGCGAGAGTGTCCTAGATGGACATTAGAAGATGCTCCTTCATTTCTTACTTCTTGCAATGAGTGGTATAGTCAGGATTCATCATGTTCACTAAGGTCTATGATTGCTCGGTGGATACCAGTCTTCTACTTCTTGGCATGAAATCCATGCTCACAACACCTAAGAGAATGTTGAATCAAAATTTATTCGATGGATGATGCTTGACAGTACTTTGTGGATCTACCTATGAGTTGAGAACCTATAGGTGAGAATGATGAAGATGGATAGGAAAAGGTATAAAAAGTAGGTATATATATATATATATATATATATATATATATATATATATATATATATATATATATATATATATATATATATATATATTTATATAGTCGCACCCAAGATGTTGTGCAAGCTTTATTTTGGTAGGTATCTCATTGAAGACTTAACTATGGATGAGATGAATAAAGACTTATCCAACTAAGAGAGGAACTTCTAAGGTTGTTCCCATTGGGGAGGGTGACAGCTTGGAGGAAAGGCCAGAGGAGGTTCTGTGCACTCCAGTGATAAGCTCCTTTCTTGTTCCCAAGAAAGTCCTTCAAACAGACTATCTAGAGAGAGATCTCCTTCTGCATAACCCAAATGTAACCTGCAAGATAACAGTAAGAGGGCGCCTGCACAAGTAGTAATGGGTGTATAAGTTGATCCAATTTTAAAGTTAACATAAGAAAGTTTATCTCTCCTCCTAAATAAGTCTTAAGTTTCTGACTATTCACTTTAAATGTTTAGGCCTTTTTTCGTCCTGAATCGTAATAGCTCCATAAGGATACACCTTGACTATATTAAATTGTCTTGACCAACTAAACTTTAACTTCCTAGGAAATAACAATCTCAAATTAAATAATAACACTTTATATCTAAGTAGAAATTCCTTCATAATTTTCTTACAATCATGCCATTTCTTAATTTGTTCCTTATAAATTCTTACATTAGTACAAGCTTATAATCTAAACTCATATAGTTCAATTAAATGTAGTGGTATTTTGCTCCTTCATCCTTAAGATTATAGTTTATATCATTTACTACGTAATAAGTCATATGTTCTAATTTAAGGGGCAAGTGGCAAGCTTTCTCATATTCTAATTTATAGGGAGACATACCTATAAGTGTCTTAAAGTGAGTCCTATATGCTCATAAATCTCCATGTCCTTTCAAAGCCCAATCTTTCCTAATTGGATTTATTTTTTTCTTCTTTTTTGATATTTCAACTTGGGGATGTTAAGATGTAGCAATTCTATTTTTAATAACAAATTTAGCTACCAATGGCCCAAATCTCTTACTACAAAAGTGACTTCTCATTATTATTTTTATCTTTATGTTGATTATTTGACTTGAAGTGGAATGTTTGGTCTAGGGTTAACAAGATTAGGTTGTTAAGTGTTCCAATTTTGGACAAGGTTAGGTTGGTTTCTGGGCTAATTGTTACCCTACATATTTATTATTTTCAAGTTAAATTCAGGGTTTTTATCTAGCCTAAATTATAAGTATTATAGTTGGAACTATTCTACTTATTGTTGATCATGGATTTGTAATCTAGAAGAACAATGTTTACCCTATTTGTTCATACATAATATCCACTATACTTAATAGTGTTCCTTAACTGGAATTAATACATATATTATCTAATTTTCTTGATGCCTTAGCTACTTAAGAAATCAAGATGAATAATACATCATACTCATGAACACTAGCTGCCTTCTTAGAATTGATCCCATCTGAACGCCATTAGAAATTATTTATAGCCATTTTTTCAATTATAGCATTGTGACTTAGATTTTCCCTTTATAATTGAGACTTTGTTTATCAATACTTTCATTACACATGAACATATAGATGTCAACCTTTATAATCTTTGTAAGCAATTTGACAACCTCACTAGCCTTATTACGGTCTCCTTATAGAAATTATTGATAGTTATTGCATAGCCTACTCAAAAACCAATCATTGTTCATAAGAATAAGTGGCACCCAATAATTATTCATAGCATGCCAACATGTCCATAAATCTTCTTTTATGCTGGACATCATTAGTGAGGCGGTTTTGTTTTAATTCAAAGCTCTTCAACTCAAAACTTGTCAAGGATCATCTTACTATATAAATCACTAAACATGATTTTCATGCATATTATCTTTGATCCCATCAAGATTTGAATCCTTTTGAGAACTTGCAGGGATGTAACCTAAAAGGGATTTAATCTTTTTCCCATACAAAGCATTATTTCCTTAAGAAAATTATCTTACCTTTCCTTACTCAATATTCTTCTTTTGAGAGGCCACTAAAAACTTATCACTCACTATTTTGTACAAAGTAGAAGGTTGATGAGTCCCTTAAGTACTATACCCATCACTTCAATATGGATTTTTATATAATCACTAATGGTGATGATAACCTCTCTTAAGATACTTTATCCTTGGACTTTAGCCCAAAATGTTAAGTTGTTGGTTGCCAATAACCTTGGACGATTTTCTTTAGAAGGCTTCCAAGTAAATCATGATTGAAGAGTTAATCTTGGAGGCTGAGCAATATGCCTCATCACTGAAGCCTCTATGAAGAGGTAAGTAGAACCTTAGAGCATTTCTCAGCACCCTCATTGTAACTAGAAGTAGGTGAGGATTGATTGTGCTCATCAAGGAGAAGTTTATTATTAGTATCATTACTCCTATCTTGAGAAGAATCATGCTACCTCTTATGAATGAGTTTAGGCACATGATTCTCACTTCACAAAACTAGCCACTCATTATCATCATAATTACAATCCAAAAGGAGTACTATAGGCTATATCCTCACATGTGGAAAGATCCTAACACTAGGGATAAGTCATAATTTTACCTATAATATGATAATCACTGGCACGATACTAAGAAAAGATATGTCTATAAGGCCTTCTTGGATAAGCTTATTTAGGACGAGCACTTGAAAGAGTACTTTATTAACTAACACACTAATAAGAAATCATCTAAGGAGCAATCTCAACTTGATACCGATGGTATGGATTATGATTATTAGGGAGATACAATCCATTATTAGGGATAATAATATAAAAGTTACACCAACAACAAAGCCTTTAGCAGCACATGTAATATGGTGTACACTATTCATCATTTTACTATACTCATATCCTTTATTTCTTAATTAACAATATATTTCTATGTCACTATTGAGGCGAATAAAAAGATGATATGAAGATCTTCTATACGTATAGGAGATTTCATTAAAAGAGGTAGTTAAAGAGTTATAGTGTAGTAAAACGAACAAATTATATCTCAACCTATGTAAAATTCACACAAGAAGTCATATTATCAAAGTCAAAATTTAGCTAATTCAATAAAGAATCTATATTAACCATTTTCCCCAAAGGAAATTCATATTTTGATATTAATTAGACTAAAGAACACTATAAGAGATACTCTAAATAAAATAAGCATGCTAATATTTTGATTTAATCAGGTTAATATCATGGCTATATTATAATTCAAAGATTATTATCCAAATGTAGCAATCCATAATCCATAATTTATGAACACTTCTGTTGTCAAGTCCCAAGTCCTAGATGAGAAAAGTTGAGGGTTGCATTAGGTAGTCGACAACTAGTGTAAAACTTGTCGAATAATCATGACATGAATTCTTTAAAAAAATGTGTTAATGCTAAGGTGTCCTCTAGAAGTGACGCACTGTATGGCCTGAATACAGTAAGTGTTCAAGGGTCGCTACATCGGCCCGGGTGTAGTGTTAAATAGGCAAGGGTTTCCACATAAAGGACTGATGTGGGCAAAGAAGCTAGTCCATGAAACTAAAATTAAGATAGGAACTTGAAATATAGGCTCCCTTACTAAAAAATTAATTGAATTAATAGATATTATGATTCATAGGAAGATAAATATTATTTGCATTCAGGAAATTAAATGAGTTGGAGAGAAAGCTAAGGAGATTAATAGTTTAGGATATAAACTATGATATTCGGATAAGAGTCGTACTATAAATGATATAGGTATGATTATAGATAAGAGTTTGAAGGATAATGTTATAAAAATAACAGAATTGAAGATAGAATTATATCTTTAAAGATTGTTGTTGATGCTAAGATTGTTAATATTATAAGTGTTTATTCTCCTCAAGTAGGTTTGGATATGAGTTCAAAATTAAAATTTTGAAATGAATTAGAATAATTAATATAAAATATACCTCTTGAAGAAAGAGTTTTTATTGGAGAAGATTTAAATGGACAATTGGTAGAGAGGTAAATGATTTTAAAAGCATCCATGGTGGCCACGGGTTTGGAACGACATATGAAGGTGGTAAGACTATATTAGATTTTTCTTTAGTTTATGATTTCTTAATAGTTAACACTTTATTTAAGAAAAGAGATGAGCATCTTATAACTTATAAAAATGGATATAGTAAAACACAGATTGATTGTTTTCTTATAAGAAAATTAGATCGTTTAGATGGCAAAGATTGTAAAGTTATTCCTAGTGAAAATTTATGTATCAAACATCGATAATTAGTTTTGGACTTTAAGATAAAGGGGCAAAAAATAAAAAAAAAGTAAAATAATTTTCTAGAATTAGATGGAGGCATTTAAAGAATATTAATAAAAGTATTTTTGAGAGTAAGATTTTATATATTAAGATTCTATCTGTATATGGGGATGCCAATATTATGTGGGAAAAAGTGGTTGGTGATATTAAGAATATTGCAAAAGATGTGCTTAAAGTTTCGAAGGAAAAAAACTCTTAATAATAAAAATAGTTGGTGGTAGAATCCAAATATGCAATAAAAGATAAAAAATAAGAAAATTTGTTATAAAAATTTGTTTAGAAGTAAAAACTCTGATAATTAGGAAAGCTATAAAGAGGCTTGTAAGGAATCTAAGAAAGCTATTTGTGATGCAAAGAGATTAGATTTTAATGATTTATATAATAGTTAGCCTAACAAAGAGATAAGTATTAGTTCGCCAAACAAAGAGATAGAAGTAATAAGGATTTAGTTAAAGTGAAGTGCATTAAGGATGAAGATCAAAAAGTACTTTTCTTATAAGATGATATTCAACAAAGGTGGATGAGGTATTTTGATAAACTTTTTAATAAAGAATGTGAAAATACGATTGAACTTAGTGACTTTATCACCCTAAATGAAACTAAAGATTTTTGTTTTTAATGACGTATAAGTAAAACTGAAGTTAGAGAGGCTTTAAAGAAAATGAAGTTTGAAAAAGTTGTTTGACCTGATGATATTCCACTAAAGATATGGAAATGCTTTAGAGATGAAAGAATTTCTTGGCTAACTAAACTTTTTAATACTATTTTGAAGACTAAAAATATGCCAGATCAGTGGAGAATGAATGTGTTAATTCCTATTTTTAAGAATAAAGGTGATGAACATGAGTGTGCGAATTATAGAGGAATTAAGTTAATGTGTCATACTTTAAAACTATAGGAGTGAGTTATGGAGCGTAGGTTGCGATTTGATACTAATGTTTCTCAAAACCAATTTGGATTCATGCCGGGTAGGTCTGCTATGGAAGCAATACATTTATTGAGAGGTTTGATGGAGAAATATAGAGAGAGTAAGGAGGATCTACATATGATATTTATTGATTTAGAGAAATCATATGATAAAGTTCCAAGAGAAGTGCTATGGAGAGTTCTTGAAAAGAAAGGAGTTAATAATGCTTATATTCAAATCATTAAAGATATGTATGCAGAAGCTATTACTTGTGTTCAAACACAAGGTGGTGTGACCAAGTATTTTCCTATTTCAGTTGGATTACATCAAGGATCAGCCTTAAGTCTATATCCTTTTGCTTTAGTCATGGATGTTCTCACAAAACATTTGCAAGAGGATGTACCTTGGTGTATGCTTTTTGCTGATGATATTCTTCTTATTGATAAGACTAGAGAAGGAGTTGAAGGTAAACTTGAATTATGGAGGTCAACATTATAGTCTAAAGGTTTTCACTTGAGTAGATCTAAAACTGAATATATGGAGTGTAATTTTAGTAGCAATAGACCTAGTGAGGGGATTGCGACTTTGGGCGATTAAGTCATTAATAAGAGTACATGTTTTAGATATCTTAGATATATTGTTCAGAGTGATGGTGAAATTGATGGGGATATTATCAGCAGAATTCAAGTTGGATGGTTGAAGTAGACGAATGCATTAGGCTTATTGTGCGATAGAAAAGTCCCCCTCAAACTTAAGGGAAAATTCTATAAGATATGGTGAGACTTGTAATGCTTTATGGTGTCAAATGTTGGCCATTAAAAGAGAAGCATAATACTAAGTTAAGTGTTGCAGAGATGAGGATGCTTAGGTGGATGAGTGGCTTGACCCTTAGAGATAGGATACGAAATGAACATATACATGAAAAATGGAGTAGCTCCAGTGGAAGATAAGATTAGAGAGAGTCACCTTAGATGGTTTGGTCACATAAAACAGCAGCCTTCCGATGACCTGGTTAGGAGAGTAGAGGTATTAGATTTGACTTATGTTAAGAAAGGTAGAGGTAGACCTAAAAAGACTTGGTTAGAAAATATTAGAAATGATCTTTATTTATTAGATTTAAATGAGAAATTGACTTTTAACTTGACATAATGGCGAAAAATGATTCATGTAGCCGACCCCACGTAGTGGGACAAAGGCTTGATGTTGGTGTTAGACCCCAAGGTAGATGGCGAATCACCATAATCAAGTGAGATTACTATCTCTTCACATAGAAAACCTATGAGATAATATTCATTGAATCAACGGAGGATGAGGGTGCTAAACGTGCTGATGATCACAACTCATTTTGGTTTGTTAGTTGAGAGCTTTGGCTACCTACCAAAATGTCTTGGATTGAAGTCTTGTGTATGTGATGTGTATTTGAGTTTGCCTTATTTGGCCTAAATGTCCCCCAAAAAGGGGTGATGAGTACTAATAAGGAATCTAAAAAAAAAGGATAGAAATAGCTTTGTTAAAATTTTATGGAATAGATTATTAAGTTTGAGATCACTAACCATAAAAGTAGTAGGTTCATTTTGAAGTCATCCATTAGTATTCATAAATCATATCATATAGAGTGAGGCTCATAATATAATATTAAT
Source organism: Dendrobium nobile (assembly GCA_022539455.1). Taxonomy (NCBI): domain Eukaryota; kingdom Viridiplantae; phylum Streptophyta; class Magnoliopsida; order Asparagales; family Orchidaceae; genus Dendrobium; species Dendrobium nobile. The sequence continues at coordinate 22,182,562 of CM039723.1, forward strand.
AAACAAAATATAGGTTTTTAGATAGATAAAATTTATCATATTTGAAAAGATGTAGGGGTTATAATACTTAAACCCATAAGGAATACCTACATAATAAAGTAAACAAGATAACTTGATTAGACATAATTTGGGCTACTCAATTGAACTTATAATCATATCGGGATCAAGGTCGCCACTACCTAGCATGCTAGACATCTTTTTTTTAGCATGCGAGACATCTACTAAGTGTATTATTTAAAAATATTATTTAAGCTTAATTTCTTAAAATCCATTCAACAACATTTTTCAAAATATATTTAAAAAAGTAAGCCTGAAGACCTTTCCAACGAGCCTAAGATCACTCAATTTGGAGTTAAATTGGATTTTTTTTTGTGAATTTTGATGTTTTGGGCTTTAAAAATGTATTTAGAATTCCTTTTTTTAAAAGGCGTCTGGACACATAGCACACATGCAACGGTACACGTGGTGCACTTGTCGCATTTGATGGTGCAATATACACGTTGCGCATGGCGAAGCACCACATATGGAACATGTGGTATGTGGATGTGTGCTATTATATCACTCAGCAAGCGATTTGGGTCATCTGATCTGCACGGACAGACATGAAAAGACTACACCTATAAGCGATCCCAGTCTAGTAAATGCACCTTTCTAGGCGTGATTTAATGTCTGATTACGAATAATGCGTGATCGGATGGTCCAAATAGTACCATGATCACAAGTTAAAAATGAATTAAAACTTCAAATGGCGATAACTTTTGGTCCAACCATCCGATTTTGATTAAATTTGGGATTTTGATTAAATTTAAACCTAAGCTCTTTATAACTAATCCTTCAATGCCTAAAGTTTGGAGGCTCCATGCATTGAGGATTTAGAGCAGTTTAAAATGAATTTCAAACTAAATACACATAACTTCGCATTTGTAAGTTTGAACATTTTTTCTGGAGAGATCTTCTTTAACTTTTTAGAAGACCTAGAGAGCTGGTTAGGGCTAGATTGAAAGTTATCTCCAAACTTCCTCTTTCTTTCTCTTTCACTAATATGGGCTTTGGAGGCCATGGAATGGTGAGGAATGGTGGAGAAGATGGAGGACACTCTAAGAAATAAGAGAGGGAACTTAGGGACTGGATGCAGCTTACAAAAGTAATTTTTATGGAATGAGGATTTAGGACCCTTTAGGTGACTTTGAGCCATAGGGTTTGATGGATGGTTGTGATTGATCGGAGGGAACCCTTCAATGTTTGACACCTAGTTGGAGTGTTTAGGAGCAAGAGATGTAAGCTTGGGGGAGAGTATGAGGTTTTAGCTCATGTGAGCGGAGGGACCACATTTTCCTCTTTAGGCTAAAGCATGGCTTGGTTTGATTTTAAGGACTGCTTTAGGGATAATTTGGGGTGGATTTGATAGGTTAAGTGAGAAAAATCTTGAGGGAAATGGGTATATGAGGTGGCTTGTTCATTTTGTCCCATTTCCACTCATTTTTTGTTTTATTGACTGTTGACTAAGTTGACCAGTCAACATGTGATGAGTTGGACTTCAAGGGAGTGTGAGCTTTAATGTTAGAAATCAATAGCCAAGTGTTTGGAATATGATGTGAGTATTTATGTGAATAGCCAAGTGTTATGTGAGGGGTTTGACAATGCATGGGATTTTGACCAAGTCAAACCACATGGTTTAACTCATGATGGGTGAGATGCATTGGACTTGAAAATAAATGATTTTGAAGAATTGGTTTGGTTTGAACAATCCTAAAGTATTGAACTTATATTTTTTAGGGTGTATGGTTAATTTTTTTCAACCATGGTGGACTTGATCAACCAAGTCAATCTAGAGGTTGGGGTTAGGTCCAACAAGTTCAAAATAATATTTTTGAGCCAATAGAGTGGTCCCATATAATGGTAAGGTCTCCTTGCATTAAATGATATTTAGAATGCATTGAAAGATGTTTCAAAGGCTGGTTTGAATGATCCATGTTGAGGTTTAAGGGAAAAACTAATTTTCCCTATAGGATTTTGAGGTTTAATGGACCCATGGTTAATCATGGTCAACTAGGGTCCACCAAAGTTTCAAATTCTATTTAACATGTCATAACAAAGGGTTATAGACATGTTCAAGAGTTTTGGAAAGGTTCTAAGGTCACGTTCCACAAGATGCATGGTTAGTGGCATGTGCTATAATATTTTAAGGTTTTTTAACTTTGAATTTCAATTAAGTTTTAGGGGTTAGAGAGCTCAGATTGGTCCGAAACTTGGGGGTTGATCCAGAGGTATGCCTAATAAATATATAACTAACATATTATGAATCGAAGGTCATTTTATTTAATTTTAAGGTGTTTAAAAACACTCAAAAATAGTTATGGGTATAGGCTTTTGTGCTGACTTTGGGTTTGAGATTTTGGATTTGATCTTAGTTTTGGATTTTTTTTATTATTTGAAGCTCATTTAAAGATGAGGTCAACAAGTTCTGGGGGACCTCATATCACTGTGGGAGTCGTTTAATGTTTTCTTTAATCTTGAACCTGAGGGGGACTCGATTGGCCTATATACTCAAGCGTCATGCTTATTTATTTTATAGTCAAGATGTTATGGTTTGATAGGTTTCTCCATAAAAAAGAGTCTTAAGGAGTTCTCATTACACCCTCAAATATCCATTCTCAACATCTTGAATTTCTGGACATCTTAAAGTGGTGGCTTTGTTGGGAGTGGGTGTCTAATATATTTTTATTTTATAAGAGGCTTTTTCATGAAGAGTAAAGGAAAGTGGTTCTTAATAAAGAAAGTAATAAAATGTAGAGTAAATGAAGACAAGTCTTCTTTTAAGGATAGAATGACTTGAGATTGTGGACTCCATGTCATGGATATTTCTTTTCCATTGTGGGTTTGTAATTGATAGGTCTTGACCAACTTATCATTTTATAATGTAGGGCCTACCCAAGGGGCAGTTACTTTGTTAAGTGTAGAGTGATGAGTGAATATGCCTACTTTTTTTTGATGAGGTCTCTACATAAGAAGATTTTTCATTGATGTGTGAATTATAGTGTCTACCAGTTTTCTTTTTACCTCTTATTGTTAAAGTGCAAAAAGTGTCATGGTGAAGTGGTCATTCGAGCGAGTTGGGCAGTTTGTTCTTGCATACTAGTGATTGCAAGCGTGTTCTAAATAAACATTAGAAGGTCCTCCTTCATTTCTTTCTTCTTGTGATGAGTGGCATGTTTGTATTCATCATGTTCATGGGTTTATGGTTGCTCGGTGGATAGTAGTCTTCTAGTTTTTGGCATCAAATCCATGCCCACAAATTTAAGAGGATGTTGAATCAAAATTTTTCTGAAGGATGATGCTCGACCATACTTTGTGGATCTACATATGAGTTGAGGACATATAGGTGAGGATGTGAAGATGGATAGGAAAAGGTAGAGAAAGTAGGAGAGAAGAAGAGATAGATATGGAAAAAAATCTTTATTTTCCCAACCAAGTATAAGAATAAGAGGAGCGAGGGCTCTGTCCCATAGATCTCAAGATAAAAAAAGAAAAAATTTCCACAGTATCATTATATGAATATCTTCTCTCTTCTCTCTCTTCTCTCTCTCTCTCTCTCTCTCTCTTCCTTTCAGAGACTCTTTTTATTACATCTTATTACCATTCATCATGTCATTCTTGAAACCCCCTCTATCTTATTTATAAGGCATAGAGAGATAGTTGAATATATATGGAGTGCAGGAGTTGTACTATCATCTTTAGTGATATGTGGTTGGATATGCTGAGTGGTGTGGTGATCTTATGAGAGATGTCGTGAATGAGATACTCCCCATGGTCATCTGGGGATTGAGTCAATGTTGGGTAGGAATCCAATTTGATGTTGCCTCATTAGAGCGAGAGGGGGTGAGTGTGAATTGATGTTGATCTCTGACTTAGTGCTAATTTGATGATAAGAGATGTCTTTTAGATGAGATGTTGTGCAAGCATTGTTTTGGTAGGTCTCTTATTGAGACAATCTCTGGATGAGATGAATAAAGACATATCCAACTAAGTGAGGAACTTCTAAGGTTTTCCCCATCGGGAGGGTGACTGCATTGAGGAAATGGCCATAGGAAGTCGTTGTGCTCTTAGTGATAAACTCCTTTCTTTCTCTCGAGCAATTCCCTTAAACAACTATATAGAGAGGATCTCCTTCTGCATAACTCAAATGTAACCTGCAAGATAACAATAAGAGGGTGCCTGCACAAGAAGTAATGAGAGTATAGGTTAAGCCAATTTTAAAGTCAACCTAAGGAAGTCATCTCTCCTCCTAAATAAGTCTTAAGTTTTTGACCATTCACTTTAAATATTGGGCCATTTTTTTTGTCCTAATCTTAATAGCATCATAATGATACACCTTGACTATATTAAATGGTGTTGACCACCTAAACTTTAATTTTGTAGGAAATAATTTCAATCTCAAATTAATATATAAAACTTTTATATAAGTAGAAATTCCTTTATATTTGCTTAAGATCATGCCATTTCTTAATTTGTTCCTTATAATTCTTGCATTTGTTATAAGTCTAATCTAAACTCATATATTTCATTTAATTTTAGTCGTATTTTGCTCTTCATCCTTAGATTATAGTTCATATCTTTTCTACCTAATAAGACATATGTTCTAATTCATGGGGTAAGTGGCAAACTTTCTCATATTCTAATTTATAAAGAAATGCCTATAGGTGTCTTAATGTGAGTTCCTATATGCTCATAAAGCTCCTGTACTTTCAAAGGCCAATCTTTCCTAATTGGATTTTTTTTCTCTTATTTGTATTTCAGCTTGGGGTGATAGAGATGTAGCAATTCTATGTTTTAATAACAAATTCAGCTCAAATGACCCAAATCTCTTACTACAAAAGCGACTTCTCACTAATAATTATTCTTGGTTTTCTAAATTAAGAAAAATTATTTGTTGAAAAAATTCATCACCACCTGGTATTGTGATGGCTACACTATCTCGAAGACATTATGCATTTATATGATATGTTGTGCTTAATGTACATTTCAGCTAATTTTCAATTTCCATACATACATAAAAATCTCTACCCCCATGAGTTCAATGGCATTTCATCTTTCAGATTATTACCACCTCGCACCTATCACATCTCTTCACATATCATTATCTCTCCAAAAAATTTTTGATAATAGAGTCCTGATTGTAAGATATTAGAAGTTGTTCTAAAATCCCAAAATTGCTATAATCTTTTAATTACTGGAAAATTTCTTTGGATATAAGACTCACTCCTCAGTCAATGCCACAATTTCAAAGCATCCCAATTTTCTTTTATTACTCAAAATATCTTTCATGAATTTGACATAACTGAGCATTTTTTCAAGATCTGCAGAAGGGAAATATTATTTATGAACTTCTTGAAAACCTCTAAAAACCTAGTGATTGGTTATACCAAAATTTTCTTTTGAGTCTTTAGGGAAACAGTTGTGGTGGGTGGTTCTCTACATCCTCCTTATAGGCCTCTCTACTTTAAAGTTCCTATCAAGTTTCTCAATTGGTAGGTTGGATTCAACTTTTTGATCCTCAATAGTGTTCCTCTTTATCCCTTTTTTAAAATACTTCACACTCCTCAATTATTTGCTTTACATTAATGCTCCTTACCCTTGTCCCTTAGGTTCACCTAATATTATAAGGAAATGTTCCTTCCGTTGTTTTCTTGTGTGTTAGTGCATATTGTCCTAATTGAGTTTTAATATTTCTAATGGCTATAGTTGGCTATGTAACTGGGTTCCCATTTATAACACTAAGTATTTTAAGGATTATGTTTTATCTATATTTGATTATTTTAATTGAAGAGGAAAGTTTGGTCTAGATTAACAAGATTTGGCGTGCTAAGTGCTTCAATTTCGACATGGTTAGGTTGATTGCTAGGTAATTGTTATTCCCTACATATTTATTATTGTTCAAGTTAAATGCAGGGTTTTTTTCTAGCCTAAATTATAAGTATTAAAGTAGGGATTATTATGCTTATTGTTGACCATGGATTCTACACTATATAAGAGAAATGTTTTACCTATTTGTTTATACACATTCTCCACTATACTTATCAATGTTCCTTAACTATAATTAATAAACTAATTGTCTAATTTTTTGATTTCTTAGCTACTTATGAAGTCAAGATGAATAATACATCATGCTTATGAACACTAGCTGCCCTTCTTAGAATTGATCCTATCTGAATGCCATTAGAATATATTTATTGCCATTTTTAATTAGTGCATAAGCCTCACCAAAGCTTTTTGACATCAAAGATCATTCTACTACACCATTTATTATAGACCTTAATGATCCTTCAAGCCCATTATAAATATATAAATAATTAGCTAATTAGGTATGGCTGATGGGGACATTTCCTTCATAACTCCTTAAATCTCTCCCAAGTCATTGATTGCTCACTATCTATGGGTGAATGAGGTGATGTCATGTCAAATTTTTGCAGCCTTAGAGGAGGAAAAATTATTGGTTAAGAATTTATGGGCCATATTTTTTACAAGGAAAATAGAGACTTGGGATAAAAAGTTTTAAAATAACTTAACCTTTATCTCTTAAGGGAAAATGGGAGCAACCTATATCCTAATGGTGCCATTCATATACTCCATTATACTTGAAGTTGCACAAATATCCAAGATATTTGACTATGTAGGGTAAGGTCCGTCTATAGGGGATCTTTAAAAGTGAGAGTTTTGTACCATTTTGATAATGATAGATTTAAGCTCCAATTGCTGACTTGATATGCTAGTTTTATTAATGGCTTGGTGAGATTCCATTTACAAAAGGATTGGCATAGTTTTTAACAGTGGTTTAGGTTTATCTTTTTGTTTAGAGGTAATTGATAGTCAATTTAAATGATTTTCAACTTTTTAAATTTTTTATTTTTATTTTATGTTTTAGTTATTTATGTGTCAAATAGTGCTAAGTTACAATTGGTCTCTATCACACATAAAATAGCTAATAAAAATGAAGGTGAGAAAAGACATCCACTTTTACATATTAAAATTAAACAAAGAAAAATAATTTTAATATATTATAATTTTAACCACAAATTTTTTAAAAAACAAGTAAGATTGAAACATTACTTTATTGGCGTCATAGAATACAAAACACAAGTAAGTTAAATAATTGAAAACTTAAAATTAAGATATATACTAGTAAAGATAAGATGTCGATTACTTGGCAAAGGCTGTCAAAAACTTGACTGGTTGATACGATGACACACAAGTGCATGTGTCATTTCAAGTAATAAAGTGAATAAGAAAGTATCAATCCATGAGGAATCAATTGCTATCTTTATAAGTTAATGTACTAATTTTTATAGATTACTTAATTTTTCTTACCATGAGGTTAAATGTTTTAGAGGTAAGAAAAAGAAAAACTATATTGCTTTCTCTAAAGATTTTATAATTTTATCATGATGAATCTAATTTATGATTAATTTGATAATTTATACAAGCTATTTGGTATATAAAATTTTAATTGTGAATTATAACATTATTAATTTCACTTTCTATTGAGCTTATCAAAATCATAATGAAGTTATGACAAAACATATATACTATACTAATCACTACTTCGCTGCATGCACAACTGAAAGAGAGTTTGGAGAAACATAAAATAAATATTTATAATATAAGAGTGTATACAAAATACCAACATCAAATCATAAAATAGAAAAATAAACTAGCCATAATTTGCATAATTCACCAAACAACATTCATAACTTCATTTTCAAATTCCAAACAAAAAAGTACACTAAGTTTGGAAAAGAACAAAAATTGAGCAATTATTGAATTCAAGCCTTCCCTCTCCTCCTAGAGTTTCTCCTGTTATACTTTCAACACACACCAACACTTTTCAAAATGATAATATGGTAAAGCATGTGCTAATAAAATTGGATTTTACGAAGGGTTACACAAATTGAAAGTGATGGGTAAGAGGAGAATTATGTAAACTTGGTTTCTATTATCAAATCAAAAGTATTATTAGCTAAAATAATTAATCCCTATATTGGAAACATCAGTCAGTAAATATGAAAAGCCTGATAGTGATCTTAACCTTCCACCCACAACCAAAGGAATGAAAAAAATAGTGCGTTGATGATAAAAAATAATTTTAAAATAAGAATTCAAAAAAAAAAAAAAAACATTGAGTAAAGTGAAAGGTTAAGCGAATATGTATAATAGAGGATGGTGTTAATAAAAAAAATATAAAATATAAAGTAAGAGAGTCATCTAATACTATCTATATTTTTAGTCTACATATCTATATGATCTTATAATGCTCATAAGCTTCTCATATTTTTATAGTTTAGAATTGATTCACTTGTTATGAAAATTGAGGATGAACCAGATCCACATACTCTCTTGTTTCCCAAAGGAACTTCTTACAAGAAACTCAAGAAAATCAAGATGGTTTGGAATGAAAGAAGAGGGGGGATGAGGTGAGGGAAGTCTTTATATCTCTCTTACCTTCCAAAAGTCCAAGAAAAATGGCTTAAAACTTTATCATAACATTCCCCAATGACTATATAATAGGATGCAATTCATATCATATGAAGAGTTGTCATGTATGATGTTAGGGTCATTCAACCTTAATGTGGGTCATATATGTTAATCTTCTTAATCATATTCTCCCAATGTATTAGGTAGCAGTTAGGCTAACCCTCTAGAAAACATATAGTGATGGAGAATCATCTTGATTAGAAGTTCTTAGGGTTTGAATGAGTTAATTCTAATTCATTTTCTTCCAAACTTTTCTAATTTTATTTCTGAATAAGATCTATGCCTTTATTTTTTTTTATTTTCTTTGTAATTTTCTCTCCTTTTTTTTTAATAGAAAGTAACAACAATAAAAAAAGATTAATTTGCTTAAAAAATTTCAAGTATGTGAAAATTCAAGCACATATGTCAATACTTCCTAATTAAGTTAGTGAATAGACAAATCTATCAATTAATTGGATTTCACATCTAACTATTTAGTGGAATGAATTGAATTTTTCACGATACATATTGACACATAATCCTTAATAAAATGATAGAAAATATTGAAATGTTAATATTTTATAATATTATAATTTTTTTTACCATGCTTTTGAAATTATATTTTCACACATGTTGATAACAAATCCATTAAAACTCAAATTCACAGGAGTTGGGATTGAGCTATATTTACATGGGCAATCATGGCCAACTAGAGTACTATGTATTTAGCCTTCAATAGCGAATAATGTGAAATGAGTTTTGCTTTTTTACTCGGCCATTGTATACGAGGAAAATATTCCTAAATTTGACAATTTATCAAACGTGTTTCTTAATTTCAATTTTACATTCCAATGAAGTCAGAATTAGAATAACCGAGATGAGATCAAAAGGTGTTATATTATAGGGAAAATAAGTTTAAGATATAATAGCGATCTAATATACCTATATATAGTGTTAATTCACTATTTTTGCTAGGTATTTTATATGGTTTTTTGTTATGGCTCATTAGTTGCACTCATGTATCCTTCAATACCAATTGTTTTATATTTAACTTGACACAGAACTTTTTTTCTTTCGCCTATTTCACTTGAATTTAAAAAAGTTGTTGGCTCCCCCATCATACTGCATTTCAAATTTATGACTCTCATTTAAAGGAACCTTTGACTACATTATATCATTATTAGCTTTAGATGATATTCTCGTCAACTAAAATTGTTTGTAGCCTATTTCTTGATTAAATAGTATTATGGCCACAATCCTTTTCTAAATTCATTCTCCTAAGCTGAATGTACTTTGTATCTTTTATACCAAGCTGTAAGTGCTTTCTCATTCCATATAATTTTTTTTTTTTAATTCAATACATGATCAAAGTGTGTAGAGCTCTAAAAACCAAGTGTTGCTCAACACACATCTCTTATATTAAACCATTTAGGAAGTCACTCTATAAAACTATTTGATATATTTTGAACCTTGAAATTGGAAAAAAAATAATGAGTAATTTTGATAGCTCTCAAATGATTGCTAGTGTTTATGTCTCCTTATTAATAATTTGGTATTCATTTTTTTGATGATGATTATTGTCTTCCTCAATTCTCATATTCAAATCCTATTTACCTCCTCATCGCGCTCTAGCTCGTGCAACTTAATAAATTGTTAATGTGTTTACTTCCACTGCCTTCCCATCATCAATGAGTCTTCGCTATAAAAAAAAAATACTTGTTTATCATAATCATCCATGAATTATTTTTACTTTTACATTCAGTCGTGTAGAAAGGATGGCTGTTGTAGATCACCCTTATGCATTATGGACTTAGATTTTCCCTTTATAATTGAGACTTTGTTATCAGATACTTTCTTACACATTGAACATTTTAGTTGCAATCTATATCTTGTCACAATTTAAACCTCACTAGCCTTAAGGTCTCCTTATAAAAATTATGTAGTTATTGCATAGCCTACTCAAAACCCAAATATTTTCATAAGAATAAGTGGCACCAATAATTATTCATAGCTGCCAACATGTCCAAAAATCTTCTTATGCTGGACATCATTAGTGAGGGGTTTGTTTTAATTCAAAGCTCTTCATCAAAAACTTGTAAGGATCATCTACTATATAAATAACTAAACATGATTTCATGCCATATATCTTTGTTCCATCAAGTTTGAATCCTTTTGAGAACTTGCAGGGATGTAACCCAAAAGGATTTAATCTTTTTTCCCATAAAAGCATTATTTTCTTAGAAAATTATCTTACTTTCCTTACTCAATTTTCTTTTTGAGAGGCCACTAAAAACTTCACTCACTATTTTGTCAAGTAGAAGGTTGATGAGTCCCTTAAGTACTATACCCATATTCAATATGGATTTTATATAACACTAATGGTGATGATAACCCTCTTAGAGACTTTATCCTTACTTTAGCCCAAAATGTTAAGTTTTGGTTGCCAATAACCTTGGAAGTTTTTTTAGAAGGCTTCCAAGTAATCAGATTGAAAATTAATCTTGGAGGGTGACAATATGCCTCATCACTGCAAGCCTCTATGAAGAGGTAAGTGAAACCTTAGAGCATTTCTCAGCACCCTCATTAACTAGAAGTAAGTGAGGATTGATTGTGCTCATCAGGAGAAGTATATTATTAGTATCATTACTCTATCTAGAAAAAATCATGCTACCTCCTATGAATGAGTTTAGGCACACATGTTCTACTTCACAAAACTAGCCACTCATTATCATCATATTACAATCCAAAAGGAGTACTATGGTATATCCTCACATGTGGGAAAGATTCCTAAACTAGGGATAAGTCATAATTTACCTATAATAGATAATCACTGATAAATTAAGAAATGATATGTCTATAAGGCCTTCTTGATAAGCTTATTTAGGAGAGCACTTGAAAGAGTACTTTATTACTTACACACTAATAAGCAATCATCTAAGGAGCAATCTCAACTTGATACCGATGGTATGGATTTATTTTGGGACCTATTATTAGGGATAAATATAAAGTTACCCACAACAAAGCCTTGCAGCACATGTAATATGGTGTACACTATTCATTATTTTTTATATTCATTATTTTTTTCTTAATTAAATAATTATTTCAATGTCATATTGAGGGGAATAAAAAAGATATGAGATGTTCTATACTATAGGATATTTCATTAAAAGAAGTTTATAGTGTAGTAAGAACGAACAAATTATATCTCAACCTATGTAAAATTCACACAAGAAGTCATATATCAAAGTCAAAATTTAGCTAATTCATAAAAGAATTATATTAACATTTTCCCAAAGGAAATTCATTTTTTGATATTAATTAACTAAAGAACACTATAAGAGATAATCTCAAATAAAGATAAGCAATACTCATATTTGGATGATAACATTTAAAGTTACCCCCACAACTAAAGGCTCTGACAGCAAATGTAATATGGTGTACACTATTTCATTATTTTGTTATATTCATATTATTTCTTTCTTATTAATAATCTATTTCAATGTCATTATTGCGGGGAATCAAAATAATAATTGAGGATGTTCTATACTATATATGATAGTTATTAAAAGAGTTAGTGAAACGAGTTATCAGTGCGTAGTAAGGACAACACATTGATATCTAAAATTATGTATAAAATTCACACAAGATAGTCCTATTTATCAAAATCAAAAGTTTTGCTAATTTAATAAAAAATTATTATTAATCATGTTTACCGTAAGGAAGTTCATTTTTTGATATCTATTACACGTAAAGTAGCACTATACAGAGATAGAATCTACAATAAAGTTAAGCAACTCATATTTTAGGATGATAACATTTAGATAGTACCCCCCAAACAAAAGGGCCTCCCTGTTGTGCAGCACCTGAATTATGGGTACACTATTCATTAATTTTGATTATATTCATATTATTTTCTTTCTTAAGTAAGTGATATTCTATTTCAATGTCATTATTGAGGGGAATCAAAAATATATATGAGGATGTTTCTATACATATAGGATATGTTATTTAAAAGAGTTAGGAAAGAGTTTATAGTGTAGTATAGGCGACCAACAATTATATGTGTAAACTTATGTAAAATTTACACAAGACAGTCCATATTATTCATAGAAGTAAAAATTTTGCTAATTCAATAAAAATATTTATATTAATCATTTTCTCGAAGCGGGAAGTGTCATTTTTTGTGATATTAATTATACACTAAAGAAACACTATAAGAGATAAATCTCAATAAAGTAAGCATGCTCATATTTTGATTTAAGTCAGGTTAATATAATGGTTAGGTGATATAATTCAAAGATTATAGATCCAAATTGCTAGCGATCATTAATTTAAGATGTGTTGGTCCCCCCCCCCTCTTTTTAGCCTTTCACAAGCATGACCACTTGTAGAAAACTCTGTTAGCATCCAGATCATTTCTAAACTGGGAGAAATATAGAGCCCATCACATCATATCACAATTAATCAAAGCAAAATACAACAACAAGGCATCATATAACACATCAAACTATAACAACTAGCATGTAATGAAATCAGTGTAAAATCCATGAAAAATCCACATCACACAAAAAGGAAATTTAAAGGAATAATGAGCTAGCTTAAAACTATAGTTGATTATCCTAGCAAGCAATCTATTGTGTGTGTTGGGATGTGTGGTTTGGATGTATCCTAAATGGGTTGGCGTTTGAAGTTTTCTAATATTTTCTTTTAGTTTTTTGTAGGTCAAGGGAATTTTACTTTGAGTTTAAGTTTGATATTTTGATGTTCATTTTATAATGAGTTTTAAGTGTTATGTTTGATTAATTGTTAGTTCTTTGAAGTCCTAAATTTTAATTAGGTATTTTAATCCTTAAGCCTCAAAATTTAATACACTTATGCTCTCCAAAATAGAACCTACAAAAGGTATGTAGACTTCCATTAATTAGTTATTTATGGTTAGTTATTTAGTTGACTAATAACTGTCTTTATTTATACCAGGGCCCTAACGTTTATTTCATCCTCCATGGGGCTAACTTAATAGCCTCACAGGCCTGGGTTACCCATAAGTTATATTTGGGTTTAAATTTGATTTAGTTTATTGATTAATTTTTCTAAGTTCATGATTATCTTGTTAATGATTTTTTTATTATTAATATTTTCCATTATCATGTTTGTGGCATTATCACAACGGGCTCGAGGACTAAGGCCTCCTTAAGACACATAGTCCCGCTGCCACTCAAGGTAGTCTAACCTAAAAACCTTTTTGATATAGTTGCATTAAGGATTTATTTTTTTAATTGGTTGGTTACTAACCTAATTGAGTTTATAATTTATGTATTACACTTCATTGAATTCGTTCGTGGCTTTGTCACAACAGGCAGAAGAACCAATGCCTCCTTAGGGTACGTAGCCCCACAACTAGAGGTAGTCCTTCCTAAAAACTTCATCAAAGGTGTGATGGTTGTATTAATGATTTTGGTTCAATCAATTATTTAATATCTTATTAACTTTATGGTTTTCATTCCACTAAATTCATTCGTGGTGTTGTCCAAACGGGCTTGAGGGCCAATGCCTCCTTAGGAAACATAGCCTTGAAGCTTGAGGTTGTGCATCCCAAAAACAAAATTGGTGTAATATTGGTTGTGTGTTTTAATATTGGTTATCTGATTTGATTAATTAGATTATTGATTTGCTTGAATTTGGTTTATTTATTAATTTTTCATATTTTTTGAATATTTTAATATATTAAGTGAAGGGTCCATTATATGTCTTTTTTATTTACTTTAAGTTCTAAAGTTTTCTTATTTTTTATAAATACTAGACCCTAAGATGAATAAAATGACACTAGGCTCATTTGATTTAGAATTTTCTACAATTAGTTATGATTTTTCAAAGTTTAGGTGTATTTTTGACTAAGTGTTACCTAAATGTTAACTTTTTATTTTAATAAATTCTGGAGATTTGCTATTTTTAATAAATATTAGACCTTGAGAGGAGTCTAATGCCTTTATGTTTTATATAATTAGTTATGAATTTTTAAAGTTTTTGTATTTAATTGAATTATTTAATTTGTTAATTAGAGATGTTTTCTCATTCTTGCACCAAACTTACTCCAAACCCCTTGAAATCCCTCCCAAATATCAGTAATGACCTGTACGAGTGTATTTAAGAGTTTGAAATTTATTTGATATTTTTAATAATTTTTTTTTATTTTAATTAATTATAAATTTTCATTAATTGTTAAATTAAGGCTAAATTTGAGGACCAGTGATGGGGCTTTTAATTTATCAAGATTTTATATTTAATTATGAACAATTTGAGCTATCATTTATATATTTTAGATTTAATTTGGATTTATTAAAACTTTTTGATTTTTAGCCCCTTAAATGGGCTGATTTTTGTTTTGCTTAATTTTCTGACCAAATGTAGTCCAAACTTAGTGAAATTAAAGCTTAAGGTTCATATTGTAACTAAGTTCATTATTTTAGAATTTTACCCATATTAGTGTGTGTATAATTTCCTAGATTTTTTCTAAGTTTTCTAGAAAAATCCTAAATTTTTTTTTCTTAGGTGTCACAAATGTTCCAATGGATTTGAAATTTGGTTTGGCTAACCCTCACACATACAAAAGCACACCACATAAAATCAAAGGAAAATTATGAATATTCAAATTTATGGAAAATTATGAATTTTTGAATTTATGGGTCCGAAATTGACTCATTACCTTGAAAATTTCATTTTACAACAATCTTCAGCATACTATAATTTGTAAAAAAATTATTAGAAGTGTATAAAATGCTCAAAAATCAACTTTCAAAATTGGAGCTCAAATGGACCGCAATATCTTGAGAAAATAAAATATTATTTAAGCTTAATTTTCTTAAAATCCATTCAACAACATTTTTCAAAACTAATTTAAAAAAAAGTAAGCCTGAAGACCTTTCCAACGAGCCTAAGATCACTCAATTTGGAGTTAAATTGGATTTTTTTTTGTGAATTTTGATGTTTTGGGCTTTAAAAATGTATTTAGAATTCCTTTTTTTAAAAGGCGTCTGGACACATAGCACACATGCAACGGTACACGTGGTGCACTTGTCGCAATTTGATGGTGCAATAATACACGTAGCAGCATGGCGAAGCACCACATATGGAACATGTGGTATGTGATTGTGTGCTATTTAATCACTTCAGCAAGCGATTTGGGTCATCTGATCTGCACGGATCAGACATAGAACTAAGACTACACCATATAAGCGATCCCAGATCTAGTTAAATGCACCATTTCATATGGCGTGATCTTAATTGTCTGATTACGAATAATGCGTGATCGGATGGTCCAAATAGTACCATGATCACAAGTTAAAAAATGAATTAAAACTTCAAATGGCGATAACTTTTGGTCCAACCATCCGATTTTGATTAAATTTGGGATTTTGATTAAATTTAAAACCTAAGCTCTTTATAACATAATCCTTCAATGCCTAAAGTTTGGAGGCTCCATGCATTGAGGATTTAGAGCAGTTTAAAAATGAATTTCAAACTTAAAATACACATAACTTCGCATTTGTAAGTTTGAACTCATTTTTTCTTGGAGAGATCTTCTTTAACTTTTTAGAAGACCTAGAGAGCTGGTTAGGGCTAGATTGAAAGTTATCTCCAAACTTCCTCTTTCTTTCTCTTTTCACTAATATGGGCTTTGGAGGCCATGGAATGGTGAGGAAATGGTTGGAGAAGATGGAGGACACTCTAAAGAAATAAGAGAGGGAACTTAGGGACTGGATGCAGCTTACAAAAAGTAATTTTTATGGAATGAGGATTTTAGGACCCTTTAGGTGACTTTGAGCCATAGGGTTTGAATGGATGGTTGTGATTGATCGGAGGGAACCCTTCAATGTTTGACACCTAGTTGGAGTGTTTAGGAGCAAGAGATGTAAGCTTGGGAGAGTGTATGAGGTTTTAGCTCATGTGAGCGGAAGGGACCACATTTTCCCTCTTTAGGCTAAAGCATGGCTTGGTTTGATTTTAAGGACTGCTTTAGGGATAATTTGGGGTGGATTTGAATAGGTTAAGTAGAAAAATCTTGAGGGAAATGGGATATATGAGGTGGCTTGTTCATTTTGTCCCATTTCCACTCATTTTTTTGATTTTATTGACTTGTTGACTAAGTTGACCAGTCAACATGTGATGAGTTGGACTTCAAGGGAGTGTAGCTTTAATGTTAGAAATCAATAGCCAAGTGTTTGAAAATATGATGTGAGTATTTATGTGAATAGCCAAGTGTATGTGAGGGGTTTGACAATGCATGGGATTTTGACCAAGTCAAACCACATGGTTTAACTCATGATGGGTGAGATGCATTGGACTTGAAAATAAATGATTTTGAAGAATTGGTTTGGTTTGAACAATCCTAAAGTATTGAACTTATATTTTTTAGGGTGTATGGTTAATTTTTTTCAACCATGGTGGACTTGATCAACCAAGTCAATCTAGAGGTTGGGGTTAGGTCCAACAAGTTCAAAATAATATTTTTGAGCCAATAGAGGTGGTCCCATATAATGGTAAGGTCTCCTTGCATTAAATGATATTTAGAATGCATTGAAAGATGTTTCAAAGGCTGGTTTGAATGATCCATGTTGAGGTTTAAGGGAAAAACTAATTTTCCCTATAGGATTTTGAGGTTTAATGGACCCATGGTTAATCATGGTCAACTAGGGTCCACCAAAGTTTCAATTTTCTATTTAACATGTCATAACAAGGGTTATAGACATGTTCAAGAGTTTTGGAAAGGTTCTCAAGGTCACGTTCCACAAGATGCATGGTCTAGTGGCATGTGCTATAAATATTTTAAGGTTTTTTAACCTTTGAATTTCAATTAAGTTTTAGGGGTTAGAGAGCTCAGATTGGTCCGAAACTTGGAGGGTTGATCCTAGAGGTATGCCTAATAAATATATAACTAACATATTATGAATCGAAGGTCATTTTATTTAATTTTAAGGTGATTTAAAAATCACTCAAAAATAGTTATGGGATATAGGCTTTTGTGCTTGACTTTGGGTTTGAGATTTTGGATTTGATCTTAGTTTTGGATTTTTTTTTATTGATGAAGCTCATATAAAGATGAGGTCAACAAGTTCTTGGGGGACCTCATCTCACTGTAGGGAGTCGTTTAATGTTTTCTTTAATCTTGAACCTTGAGGGGGACTCGATTGGCCTATATTACTCAAGCGATCATGCTTATTTATTTTATAGTCAAGATGTTATGGTTTGATAGGTTTCTCCATAAAAAAGAGTCTTAAGGAGTTCTCATTACACCCTCCAAATATCCATTCTCAACATCTTGAATTTCTCGGACATCTTAAAGTGGTGGCTTTGTTGGGAGTGGGTGTCTAATATATTTTTATTTTATAAGAGGCTTTTTCATGAAGAGTAAAGGAAAGTGGTTCTTAATAAAAGAAAGTAATAAAATGTAGAGTAAATGAAGACAAGTCTTCTTTTAAGGATAGAATGACTTGAGATTGTTGGCACTCCATGTCATGGATATTTCTTTTCCATTGTGGGTTTGTAATTGATAGGATCTATGACCAACTTATCATTTTATAATGTAAGGGCCTACCCAAGGGTCAGTTACTTTGTTAAGTGTAGAGTGATGAGTGAATATGCCTACTTTTTTTTGATGAGGTCTCTACATAAGAAGACTTTTTCATTGATGTGTGAATTATAGTGTCTACCAGTTCTTCTTTTTACTTCTTATTGTTAAAGTGCAAAAAGTGTCATGGTGAAGTGGTCATTCGAGCGAGTTGGGCAGTTTGTTCTTGCATACTAGTGATTGCAAGCGTGTTCTAAATAAACATTAGAAGGTCCTCCTTCATTTCTTACTTCTTGTGATGAGTGGCATAGTTTGTATTCATCATGTTCATGGAGGTTTATGGTTGCTCGGTGGATAGTAGTCTTCTAGTTTTTGGCATCAAATCCATGCTCACCAAATTTAAGAGGATGTTGAATCAAAATTTTTCTGATGGATGATGCTCGACCATACTTTGTGGATCTACATATGAGTTGAGGACATATAGGTGAGGATGATGAAGATGGATAGGAAAAGGTAGAGAAAGTAGGAGAGAAGAAGATAGATATGGAAAAAAATCTTTATTTTCCCAACCAAAAGTATAAGAATAAGAGGAGCGAGGGCTCTGTCCCATAGATCTCAAGATAAAAAAGAAAAAATTTCCACAGTATCATTATATGAATATCTCTCTCTCTCTCTCTCTCTCTCTCTCTCTCTCTCTCTCTCTCTCTTCCTTTCAGAGACTCTTTTTATTACATCTTATTACCATTCATCATGTCATTCTTGAACCCCCCCTCATCTTATTTATAAGGCATAGAGAGATAGTTGAATATATATGGAGTGCAGGAGTTGTACTATCAATCTTTAGTATAAGTTGGTTGGATATGCTGAGTGGTGTGGTGATCTTATGAGAGATGTCGTGAATGAGATACACCCATGGTCATCTGGGGATTGAGTCAATGTTGGGTAGGAATCCAATTTGATGTTGCCTCATTAGAGCGAGAGGGGGTGAGTGATGAATTGATGTTGATCTCTGACTTAGTGCTAATTTGATGATAAGAGATGTCTTTTAGATGAGATGTTGTGCAAGCATTGTTTTTGGTAGGTCTCTTATTGAAGACATAACTCTGGATGAGATGAATAAAGACATATCCAACTAAGTGAGGAACTTCTAAGGTTTTCCCCATCGGGGAGGGTGACTGCATTGAGGAAATGGCCATAGGAAGTTCGTTGTGCTCTAGTGATAAACTCCTTTCTTTCTCTCGAGCAATTCCCTTAAACAAACTATATAGAGAGAGATCTCCTTCTGCATAACTCAAATGTAACCTGCAAGATAACAATAAGAGGGTGCCTGCACAAGAAGTAATGAGAGTATAGGTTAAGCCAATTTTAAAGTCAACCTAAGGAAGTCTATCTCTCCTCCTAAATAAGTCTTAAGTTTTTGACCATTCACTTTAAATATTGGGCCATTTTTTTGTCCTAAATCTTAATAGCATCATAATGATACACCTTGACTATATTAAATGGTGTTGACCACCTAAACTTTAATTTAGTAGGAAATAATTTCAATCTCAAATTAAATAATAAAACTTTCTATATAAGTAGAAATTCCTTAATAATTTGCTTAAGATCATGCCATTTCTTAATTTGTTCCTTATAAATTCTTGCATTTGTATAAGCTCTAATCTAAACTCATATATTTCATTTAATTTTAGTCGTATTTTGCTCCTTCATCCTTAAGATTATAGTTCATATCATTTTCTACCTAATAAGACATATGTTCTAATTCATGGGGTAAGTGGCAAACTTTCTCATATTCTAATTTATAAAGAGAAATGCCTATAGGTGTCTTAATGTGAGTCCTATATGCTCATAAAGCTCCATGTACTTTCAAAGCCCAATCTTTCCTAATTGGATTTTTTTTCTCCTTATTTGATATTTCAGCTTGGGGATGATAAGAAGTAGCAATTCTATGTTTAATAACAAATTTAGCTACCAATGACCCAAATCTCTTACTACAAA
Source organism: Dendrobium nobile (assembly GCA_022539455.1). Classification (NCBI taxonomy): domain Eukaryota; kingdom Viridiplantae; phylum Streptophyta; class Magnoliopsida; order Asparagales; family Orchidaceae; genus Dendrobium; species Dendrobium nobile. The sequence continues at coordinate 22,202,633 of CM039723.1, forward strand.
AGCGACTTCATCACTAATAATTATTCTAGGTTTTCTAAATTAAGAAAAAATATTTTTGTTAAAAAATTCAATCACCACCTGAGTATAGTGATGGTTGCTCTATCAATTCACTTGAAGACATATTATACTGCTATAAATATGAATTGATTTGCTAATGATGGTACAAATGGTCTCATTAAATCAATTTCCTAAACATAAAAAATCTCTACCTCCATAGTATAGTTCAATGGCATTTCATTTCTTTCAGATTTATTACCTACTCTTCGACACCTATCACATCTCTTCACATAATCATTCACATCTCCAAAAAATATTTGATAATAGAGTCCTGATTGTAAGATCTTAGAAGTTGTTCTAAAATCCCAAAATTGCTATAATCTTTTAATTACTGGAAAATTTCTTTTGGATGATAAGACTACACTCCTCAGTCAATGCCACAATTTCAAAGCATCCCAATTTTCTTTTATTACTCAAAATATCTTTCATGAATTTGACATAACTGAGCATTTTTTCAAGATCTGCAGAAGGTGAAATATTATTTATGAACTTCTTGAAAACCTCTAAAAACCTAGTGAATTGGTTATCCAAAATTTTCTTTTGAAGTCTTTAGGGAAACAGTTGTGGTGGTGGTCTCTCTACATCCTTCCTTATAGGCCTCTCTACTTTAAAGTTCCTATCAAGTTTCTCAATTGGTAGGTTGGATTCAACTTTTTGATCCTCAATAGTGTTCCTCTTTATCCCTTTCTTCTAAATACTTCACACTCCTCAACTTATTTGCTTTACATTAATGCTCCTTACCCTTGTCCCTTAGGTTCACCTAAATATTATAAGGAAATGTTCCTTGGGATTTTTTACTTAGTGTGTTAGTCAATTGTCCTAATTGAGTTTTAATATTTCTAATGGCTATAGTTGGCTATGTAACTGGGTTCCCATTTATAACACTAAGTATTTTAAGGATTATGTTTTATCTATATTTTGATTATTTTAATTGAAGAGGAAAGTTTGGTCTAGATTAACAAGATTTGGCTGCTAAGTGCTTCAATTTCGACATGGTTAGGTTGATTGCTAGGCTAATTGTTATTCCCTACATATTTATTATTGTTCAAGTTAAATGCAGGATTTTTTTCTAGCCTAAATTATAAGTATTAAAGTAGGGATTATTATGCTTATTGTTGACCATGGATTCTACACTATAAGAGAAATGTTTACCTATTTGTTTATACACATTCTCCACTATACTTATCAATGTTCCTTAACTATAATTAATAACTATATTGTCTAATTTTCTTGATTTCTTAGCTACTTATGAAGTCAAGATGAATAATACATCATGCTTATGAACACTAGCTGCCTTCTTAGAATTGATCCTATCTGAATGCCATTAGAATATATTTATTGCCATTTTTTTAATTAGTGCATAAGCCTCACCAAAAGCTTTTGACATCAAAGATCATTCTACTACACCATTTATAATAGACCTTAATGATCCTTCAAGCCCATTATAAAATATATAAATAATTAGCTAATTAGGTATGGCATGATGGGGACATTTCCTTCATAACTCCTTAAATCTCTCCCAAGTTTCATTGATTGACTCACTATCTATGGGTGAATGAGGTGATGTCATGTCAAATTTTTGCAGCCTTAGAAGGAGAAAAATTATTGGTTAAGAATTTATGGGCATATTTATTACAAGTGAAAATAGAGACTAGGGATAAAAAGTTTAAAATAACTTAACCTTATCTCTAAGGGAAAATGGGAGCAACCTAATCCTAATGGTGCCATCATATACTCCATTATACTTGAAAGTTGCACAAATATCCAAGATATTGACTATGTAGGTTAAGGTCCTCTATAGGGGATCTTTAAAGTGAGAGTTTTGTACCATTTTGATAATGATAGATTTAAGCTCAAAATTGCTGACTTGAATGCTAGTTTTATTAATGCTTGGTGAATTCCATTTACAAAAGGATTGGCATAGTTTTTAAGTGGTTTAGGTTTATCTTTTTTGAGTAATTGATTAGTCAATTTTAAGTGATTTTCAACTTTTTAAATTTTTTATTTTTATTTTATGTTTTAGTTATTTATGTGTCAAATAGTGCTAAGTACAATTGGTCTCTATCACACATAAAATAGCTAATAAAAATGAAGAGAAAAGACTCCACTTTACATATTAAATTATAACAAAGAAAAATAATTTTAATAATAATAATTATAACCAAATTTATAAAAACAAGTAAATTGAAACATAACTTTATTGGCGTCATAGTAATACAAACACAAGTAAGATTAAATAAATGAACTTAAAATTAATATTAACTAAGTAAAGATAAGATGTCGATTACTTGGCAAAGGCGTCAAAAACTTGACTGGTTGATACGATGACACACAAGTGCATGTGTCATTTCAAGTAATAAAGTGATAAGAAAGTATCAATCCCATGAGGAATCAATTGCTATCTTTAATAAGTTAAGTACTAATTTTTATAGATTACTTAATTTTTCTTACCATGAGTTAAAATGTTTTATGAGGTAAGAAAAAGAAAAACTATATTGCTTTCTAAAGATTTTATAATTTTATCATGAATCTAAATTTATGATTAATTTGATAATTATATACAAGCATATTTGGTATATAAAATTTTAATTGTGAATTATAACATTATTAATTTCACTTTTCTATTGAGCTTATCAAAATCATAATGAAGTTATGACAAAACATATACTATACTAATCACTTACTTCGCTGCATGCACAACTGAAAGAAGTTTGGAGAAACATAAAATAAATATTTATAATATAAGAGTGTATACAAAACCAACATCAAATCATAAAATTAGAAAAATAAACTAGCCACTAATTTGCATAATTACCAAAACAACATTCATAACTTTCATTTCAATTCCAAAAAAAAAAGTACATAAGTTTGGAAAGAACAAAATTGAGCAATTATTGAATTCAAGCCTTCCCTCTCCTCCTAGAGTTTTCTCCTTGTTATACTTTCCAACACACACACAACACTTTCAAAATGATAATATGGTAAAGCATGTGCTAAATAAAATTGGAATTTTACGAAGGGTTCACACAAATTGAAAGTGATGGGTAAGAGGAGAATTATGTAAAACTTGGTTTCTATTCATCCAATCAAAAGTATTATTAGCTAAAATAATTAATCCCTATATTGGAAACATGTCAGTAATTATGAAAGCCTTGATTAGTGATCTTAACCTTCCACCCACAACCAAAGGAATGAAAAATAGTGCACTTGATGATAAAAATAATATTAAAAAAGAATTCAAAAAAAAAAAAAAAACATTGAGTAACAGAGTAAGAGAAATTAGATAATATAGGATGGTGTTAATAAAAATATAAAATATAAAGTAAGAGAGTCATCTTATACTATCAATTTTTAGTCTACTATCTATAATATCTTATAATGCTCATAAGCTTCTCCATATTTTATAGTTTAGAATTGATTCACTTGTTATGAAATTGAGGATGAACCAGATCCACATACTCTCTTGTTCTCCACAAAGGAACTTCTTACAAGAACTCAAGAAAATCAAGATGGTTTGGAATGAAAGAAGAGTGGGAATGAGGTGAGGGAAGTCTTTATATCCTCTTACCTTCCAAAAGTCCAAGAAAAATGGCTAAAACTTTATCATAATCATTCCCCAATGACTATATAATATGATGCATATCATATCATATGATATGAGTTGTCATGTATGATGTAGGTCATACAACATAATGTGGGTCATATAGTCTAATCTTCTAAATCCACTAATCTCCCTAATGTATAGGTAGCAGTTAGGCTAACCCCTCTAGAAACATATAGTAGATGGAGAATCATCTTGATTAGAAGTTCTTAGGGTTTGAATGAGTTAATTCTAATTCATTTTCTTCCAAACTTTTCTAATTTTATTCTGAATAAGATCTATGCCTTATTTTTTATTTTCTTTTAATTTTCTCTCTTTTTTTAATAGAAAGTAACAACAATAAAAAAAGATTAATTTGCTTAAAAATTTCAAGTATGTGAAAATTCAAGCACTTATGTCAATACTTCCTAATTAAGTTAGTAGAATAACAAATCTATCAATTAATTGGATTTTCACATCTAACTTTTAGTGTGAATGAATTGAATTTTCACATCACATATTGACACATAATCCTTAATAAAATGATAGAAAATATTGAAATGTTATATTTTATAATATTATAATTTTTTTTACCATGCATATTGAAATTATATTTTCACACATGATTGATAACAAATCCATTAAAACTTCAAAATCAAGGAGTTGGTGATTGAGCTATATTACATGGGCAACATGGCAACTAGGTACTATGTATTTAGCCTCAATAGCGAATAATGTGAATGAGTTCTGCTTTTTACTCGGCCATGATACGAGAAAATATCCTATAATTTGACATTTATCAAACGTGTTCTTAATTTCAATTTTACATCCAATGAAGTCAGAATTAGAATAACCGATGAGATCAAAAGGTGTTATATTATTAGGAAAATAAGTTTTAAGATATAATAGCGATCTAATCATACCTCAATATAGTGTTATATTCACTATTTTTTGCTAGGTATTTTATATGGTTTTATGTTATGGCTCATTAGTTGCACTCATGTATCCTTCAATACCAATTGTTTTTATATTTAACTTGACACAGAAACTTTTCTTCTTTCTCCTATTTCACTTGAATTTAAAAAGTATGTTGGCTCCCCCATCATACTCATTTCAAATTTATGACTCATCATTTAAAGGAACCTTTGACACATTATATCATTATTAGCTTTAGATGATATCTCGTCAACTAAAATTGTTAGAGCCTAATTTCTTGATAAATAGTATTATGTCCACAAATCCTTTTCTAAATTCATTCTCTAAGAGAATGTACTTTATCTTTTATACCAAGCTGTAAGTGCTTTCTTCATTCCATATAATTCTTTTTTTTTTAATTCAAATACATGATCAAAGTGTGTAGAGCTCTAAAAACCAAGTGGTTGCTCAACACACACCTCTTATATTAAACCATTTAGGAAGTCACTCTATAAAACTATTTGATATATTTTGAAACCTTGAAATTGGAAAAATAATGAGTAATTTGATAGCTTCAAAATGATTTGCTAGTGTTTATGTCTCTTATTAATAATTTGGTATTCATTTTTTGATGATGATTATTGTCTTCCTCAATTCTCAATATTCAAACTCCTTTTACCTCCTCATCGCGCATCTAGCTCGTGCAACTTAATAAATTGTTAATGTGTTTACTCTCCACTGCCTTCCCATCTCAATGAGTCTTCTCTATAAAAATACTTGTTTATCATAATCTCCATGATTATTTTTACTTTTACATTCAGTGTGTAAGAAAGGAGGCATGTTAGTAGATCCTTAGCATTATGACTTAGATTTTCCCTTTATAATTGAGCCTTTGTTAAGCAATACTTTCATTACACATGAACATATAGATTCCAACCTTTATAATCTTTGTCAGCAAATTAACAACCTCACTAGCCTCATCAAGGTCTCCTTATAAAAATTATTGATAGTTATTGCATAGCCTACTCAAAACCCAAATCATTTTCCATAAGAATAAGTGGCACCCAATAATTATTCATAGCATGCCAACATGTCCAAAAATCTTCTTTCATGCTGGACATCATTGGTGAGGTGGCTTTGTTTTAATTCAAAGCTCTTCAGCTCAAAACTTGTGAAGGATCATCGTACTATATAAATAACTAAACATGGTGTTCATGCACAATATCTTTGATGCCATCAAGTTTTGAATCCTTTTGAGAATCTATAGGGATGTAACCCAAAAGAGATTTAATCTTTTTCCCATATAAAGGATTATTTTCTTATGAAAATTATCTTACATTTCCTTACTCAATTTTCTTCTTTTGAGAGGCCACTAAAGAACTCTCACTCACTATTTTGTGCCAAGTAGAAGGTTGATGAGTCGCTTAAGTACTATACCCATTATTTCAATATGGATTTTCATATAATCACTAATGGTGATGATAACCACTCTTAGGAGACTTTATCCTTAAACTTTAGCCAAAAAATGTTAAGTTCTTGGTTCCTAATAACCTTGGAAGATTTGTTATAGAAGGCTTCCAAGTACATCATGATTGAATAATTAATCTTGGAGGGTGAACAACATGCCTCATCACTCAAGCCTCTATGAAGAGGTAAGTAGAACCTTAGAGCATTTCTCAGCACCCTCATTATAACTAGAAGTAAGTGAGGATTGATTGTGCTCATCTAGGAGAAGTATATTATTAGTACCATTACTCGTATCTAGAAAAAAATCATGCTACCTCCTATGAATGAGTTTAGGCACACAAGTCTTACTTCACAAAACTAGTCACTCATTATCATCATATTTACAATCCAAAAGGAGTACTATAGGCTATATCCTCACATGTGGAAAGATTCTAATACTAGGGATAAGTCATAATTCTACCTATAATATGATAATCACTGATAAAATATTAAGAAATGATATGTCTATAAGTCCTTGGATAAGCTTATTTAGGATGAGCACTTAAAAGAGTACTTTATTGATTGGCACACTAATAAGCAATCATCTAAGGAGCAATCTCAACTTGATACCCAAGGCATGTATTATGATTATTAGGGATGATAACATTAAAGTTACCGCCACAACAAAGCCTCTGGCAGCACATGTAATATGGTGTACACTATTCATTATTTTGTTATATTCATATTATTTCTTTCTTAATTAATAATCTATTTCAATGTCATTATTGAGGGGAATAAAAATATAATATGAGGATGTTCTATACATATAGGATATTTCATTAAAAGAGTTAGTGTAGTAAGACCAACAAATTATATCTAAACTTATGTAAAATTCACACAAGAAGTCATATTATCAAAATCAAAATTTTGCTAATTCAATAAAAAATTTATATTAATCATTTTCCCGAAGGAAGTTCATTTTTTGATATTAATTACACTAAAGAACACTATAAGAGATAATCTCAATAAAGTAAGCATACTCATATTTAGGGATGATAACATTAAAGTTACCCCCACAACAAAGGCTCTGACAGCACATGTAATATGGTGTACACTATTCATTATTTTGTTATATTCATATTATTTCTTTCTTAATTAATAATCTATTTCAATGTCATTATTGAGGGGAATCAAAATATAATATGAGGATGTTCTATACATATATGATATTTCATTAAAAGAGTTAGTGAAAGAGTTATAGTGTAGTAAGACCAACAAATTATATCTAAACTTATGTAAAATTCACACAAGAAGTCATATTATCAAAATCAAAATTTTGCTAATTCAATAAAAAATTTATATTAATCATTTTACCGAAGGAAGTTCATTTTTTGATATTAATTACACTAAAGAACACTATAAGAGATAATCTCAATAAAGTAAGCATACTCATATTTAGGGATGATAACATTAAAGTTACCCCCACAACAAAGCCTCTGGCAGCACATGTAATATGGTGTACACTATTCATTATTTTGTTATATTCATATTATTTCTTTCTTAATTAATAATCTATTTCAATGTCATTATTGAGGGGAATCAAAATATAATATGAGGATGTTCTATACATATAGGATATTTCATTAAAAGAGTTAGAGAAAGAGTTATAGTGTAGTAAGACCAACAAATTATATCTAAACTTATGTAAAATTTACACAAGAAGTCATATTATCAAAATAAAAATTTTGCTAATTCAATAAAAAATTTATATTAATCATTTTCTCGAAGGAAGTTCATTTTTTGATATTAATTACACTAAAGAACACTATAAGAGATAATCTCAATAAAGTAAGCATGCTCATATTTTGATTTAATCAGGTTAATATCATGGTTAGGTTATAATTCAAAGATTATAATCCAAATGTAGCGATCCATAATTTAAGATGTGTTGGTCCCCAAGGTAGATGATGAATCACCATAATCAAGTGAGATTACTATCTATTCACATAGAAAACCTTTGAGATAATAATCATTGAATCAGAGGAGCATGAGGGGTGATGATCACAACTTATCTTGGTCTGTTGGTTGAGAGCTTTGGCTACCAACCAAGAGGTTTTGGATTAACGTCTTGTGTATGTAATGTGTGTGTGAGTTTGCCGTATTTGACCTAAATGTCCCCAAAAAGGGGTGATGAGTACTAATAAGGAATTAAAAAAAAAAAGATAGAAATAGCTTAGCCAAAATTTTATGGATCCATCATCATAGATTATCAAGTTTGAGATTACTACCCATAAAAGTAGTAGGCTGATTTTGAAGTGCTCCATTAGTATTCATAAATCATATCATATAGAGTGAGGTTCATAATATAATATTAATAAACAAAATATAGGTTTTTAAGATAGATAAAATTTATCATATTTGAAAAGATGTATGGTTTATAATACTTAAATCCATAAGGAATACCTACATAATAAAGTAAATAAGATAGCTTGATTAAACATAATTTGGGCTACTCAACTGAACTTATAATCATATCCGGATCAAGATTGCCACTACCTAGCATGTTAGTCATCATCATCTTCTTCTTATTTTTTTTAAAGCATGCTAGACATCTACTAAGTGTATTATTTAAAATCATGTTTTTAATTTAGGACCTTTAACCTGAGAGACATTATATAAATTTAAAGATATTTGTCCTTGAGATAAAATACTTTTACTATATACATTTTGACCGACCATATTTTAAATATGAACCACTACAAGCTTAAATTTATATCTCATCATGGTGATATAAAGAGAACATTTTTAATTAAAAAATTTGCATGAAGGCCATCCATTTAATTTTAAGAAAATCTTTACCTAAATTAATTTTTAACTTAAATATCAATTTATTAAAATTAATAGAAATATTTTTGTATGCACCGATTACATTACACGATTTCAAGAGAAACCACACATAATAGTAAAAATTCAAAAGTAGGTAACCTACAATCTGACTAGAAAAATATAAATGCAAGAGGAGCCACAACAACAGGAGCAAATAAAAGTGAGGTAGTGTGATTAAAAGATCATGATTATATAGAGAATGTAAGCAAAAAGAGCATGAAAGCAAAAAATATTTTCTAGTCAAAGAGGGTGACTAGAAGGATGAGTAATATAACTAAATAAGCATGAATATGTTGGGAATAGACTTAGTTAAAAGAGCATGGGTAGTCTAGGAAGATTCTCAATCAAAAGAACATGAATGGGAGGAATGAGAAAGTACAATCATGAGTGCATGATCATACCAAGGATAAACTCAACCAAAATTAAATGATTAAGCTTGCGTGAAGCCTAATCAAAATATAGTGACTAAATTATAATATCAATCATAGTTAAGATTGTTGAATCAAAATGATGAAATGCATGCCAATGATGTATAATAGAGTAGACGGTAATGGCCTTTAAAAGTGCATTTTAAAAAATTTTGTAAAATACTATTCACTCTTGGTACAACTTTTGGCCACAATTTTTTTGTTTCTTTTAAAAAATTTTGTCCTAAAAAATTGCTGCAGAAAGTAGTAAGAAAACTATCCCAAACAAATCTTTAATTTGATAATAAATTTTTAGGATATTTAAATATGCATTTATTTGAAGAGTGTAACACAACTCCATTTTTAATAAATAGTTACTAAAGTGCTTTCTAGAGTAGAATTTAACTAAGCTTTAATTTAGCAAATCTTTGTAAGTCAAAATTTAGTAAATCCTCCTAAGGGCGTTAAATATGCAAAAATTATTTTCTAGCTAAAAGGTGTGATGATCACAACTCATCTTGGTCTATTGGTTGATAGCTTTGGCTACCAACAAAGATGTCTTGTATACAAATCTTGTGTATGTGATGTGTGTGTGAGTTTGCCTTATTTGGCCTAAATGTCCCAAAAAAGGGGCAATGAATACTAATAAGTAATCTAAAAAAAAGTTAGAAATAGCTTCGTTAAAATAATATGGAATAGATTATCAAGTTTGAGATCACTACCCATAAAAGTAGTTGGCTCGTTTTGAATTGCTCCATTAGTATTCATAAATCATATCATATAGAGTGAGGCTCATAATATAATATTGATAAACAAAATATAGGTTTTTTAGATAGATAAAATTTAACATATTTGGAAAGATGTAGGGTTTATAATACTTAAATCCATAAGGAATACCTACATAATAAAGTAAACAAGATAGCTTGATTAGACATAATTTGGGCTACAAATTGAACTTATAATCATATCTAGATCAAGATCGCCACTACCTAGCATGTTAGACATCTACTAAGTGTATTATTTAAAATCATGTTTTCAATTCAGGACCTTTATCCTGAGGGGCATTATATAAACTTAAATGTATTTGCCCTTACGATAAAATACTTTTACTATATACATTTTGACCGACAATGTATTAAACGTGAACCAACTAGAGGATTTAACTACTACAAGCTTAAATTTACATCTCCTCATGGTGATATAAAGAGAATATTTTTAATTAAAAAATTTGCATGAAGGCCATCCATTTAATTTTAAGAAAATCTTTACCTAAATTAATTTTTAAGTTAAAATATCAATTTATTAAAATTAATAGGATTTTTTTTGTATTCACCGAATGCATTACATGATTTCAAGAGAAACCACACATAATAGTTAAAATTCAAAAGTAGGCAACCTACAATCTGACTAGAAAAATGTAAAAGCAAGGGGAGCCACAACAACATGAGCAAATAAAAGTGAGGTAGTGTGATTAAAAGATCATGATTATATAAAGAGTGCAAGCAAAAAGAGCATGAAAAGCAAAAAGAGCATGAAGGATGAGTAATATAGCTAAATAAGCATGAATATGTTAGGAATAGACTTTAAAAGATCATGGATAGTCTAGGAATATTCTCAATCAAAAGAACATGAATGGGAGGAATGAGAAAGTATAATCATGAGTGCATGATCATACAATGGATAAACTTAGCCAAAATTAAATGATTAGGTTTGCATGAAGTCTAATCAAAATATAGTGACTAAATTATAATATCAACCTAGTTAAGATTGTTGAATCAAAATGATGAAACGCATGCCAATGATGTATAATAGAGTAGACCATAATGGTCTTTAGAAGTAAAGTGCATTTTAAAAAATTTTGTAGAATACTATTCACACTATTGGTACAACTTTTGGTAACTATTTTTTGTTGCTTTTAAAATTTTTTGTAAAAAGCTGCTGTAGAAAGCAGTAAGAAAACTATCCCAAACAAAACTTTTATTTGATAATAAATTTTTAGGTTATTTAAATATGCATTTCTTTGAAGAATGTAACACAACTCCATTTTTCATAAGCCTTTTTTTAATTCCTTAATCCATTCGAGATTATCACTCCAAATGCAGTTGTTAAAAATTATTATAAAAAAGTTTTAGTATATTGTGAAAAATGATGCCTTCAAATATGATCTTGTAAGCGTTTTATTGCAATATAAAACCCTACCAAATGTTACCACAAAGTTAATAAAGTTGTCTGGCTACAAGTAGGATTTAACTAAGTTTTAGGCTTCATTTGAGACAGTTTTTTTGTTGCTTTCTAAAACAATTTTCTAGAACAAAATTTCTTGAATTAAAAAATTTTATACTAGAAAGTCATTTTAGGAAGTAATATGAAAGCTGTCTCAAACGAAGCCTTAGTTTTGCAAATGTTTGTAAACCCAAATTTAGTGAATCCTAAGGGCGTTAAAACTTGAAATTTGTTTGGCATTATAGCAGCTAAATTTTGCGAAATCTTGATTAATTATTTTTTTATTGTTATTTTCAGAATTTTAGATTTATAAATGCTTTTGTAATGAATTTAATCTTAAACAACCAAGAAGAGTTGCAAAAAGGAAGAAAAAGATAACGTGTTCGTAAAATCAATTTTACTTAAAAAAAGGACAATTAGACTGCTTATTATGATTTGATTGCATATTTAAATTGGATTAGTGAGGTTATTTGATTACTAACAAGTTTAGGAGGAGCTCTATCTAAGCGAGGGTAAAGAAGACAACATTTAGTTTTGCAATGCTCTAAAGACTTGCCGTGTTAACAAAATGGAGGCAAATCATCCATAACAACCTGTTGGATGTAACCTAAATTATCAGGACCAATCCAAGTAGCCTCTGGATAACTTTTGAATGATCAAATTCAACAAGCACCCTAGCAACAAGCAACTGAGAACCAACAACAGTAGCTTATCAATTTTCAATGGACAGTCAAAAAGTGAACCAAGCCGTGTAGAATGCAGGGTGAGAATAGATGAGGCCTAAGATTTTGGAATGAAACCCAAATAGGAATGATCGAAGATTCTACAGTAATATAAAAAAAAGGCAACCACTTAAACAACTTCATGTAACAATTGGAGACGAAGTAAGAGCTATGAGAAAATACTCTACTGTAAATCATATCATTAACCAACTTAATTAAAACATGCCTTGGATCGAAAACAATGACAGAGTAATCACCATTCAACTTTAGGTTGAAGAAAAACTTATGAATCAACTCATGGGGAAGACAACGATTCAAAAATTTACCAACCAACACATGCTCAAAAGGTTGCGCCAGAAGATCTCCTGTTCTGAAATCCATAAGGATGGAAGCTCACAATGCATTGTAGCTTCGAGGTCAAGAAAACCGTTTGAAAAGGAAGCCCCAAACAAAGCTTCAAGAAAAAGAACGAATATTTTTTTGGCCATTATAAATCATTGTCCGTCAAGCGATTAACCACCATCCAAGTCAAAAAATGATGGGAGGTGGCACGATCGCAAACAGAAAATGAAGAAAGACACATAGAAAGGGAGGGAAAAACACTAGGAGAGGAAATCCCAAAAGATCGTGAGTCATGAAGAGGAGAAGAAGATCGGCAAGGGTTGCTAGGTCAGAAACCCTAGCAAAGCACACGTGAGTGGCATGGGCCGAAATAAAAAAGATTGCTTCAAAGATTACTTTGGTAATTTAGAAGTTAGTAATATGTAAATTGATTAGAGTAATTAGGGTTTACTTTTCTGCATGAATATTCACTTAAAATTTATTTAAACTATGACCTAATCCTATTTATTTATTAGGATTTTATATCGGATGAAACAAACTGTAATTACAGTAATTAGTATGATTTAACTAAGTGCATTAAAATATTATTATTATTATTATCAGTCAATTAAAGTATTTAGATCAATAATAATTAACTACCTAACTAAATGAAGATTTATTTAAGAATTTATAAAAAAATTTAAACTTAATCCATCTTTATACCAGTAAATTAACATGTGAAAACCAATTCAATAAATTTATTCACTGTGATTCTATGACCAAAATAGGCATCCAATGAGACTAGAAGTTTTTACTGGCTGGTAGAAATTTTTGAGGAACAAGATGAGAAGATGACTGTTACAGAGCCAGTGAATCATAAATTACTAACAGGATATCATAATAAGGAAATAATATGATAATTTTTAGATCCAATCGTAAAGAACAAATCTTGATACTTTTTTCTAAACCCTAAAACTCATACATAAATATAAATTTATAATACAATCAAAGTGTTATTTATGCATCTGACGAATTAAATTATTTCTTTGTAATGGAAACAACGAATCAAATCATCAAAGTGTTATATAGTTATCTATACCATACATAATAAGCCCCTTTCATTTCATTGCATGTTTTTTTCTTCTTAGGCGTGGGAACAATGAATAGCAGAATATAAACTGGAATTAGCACCTGAGTGAAGTTGGTCGTATTAAATCAGCGGGGAATCTCCTTTCTCCAGATCTTGTAGGATTTCAATTGATCTTCGAAGAAACGACTTAGCTTGTTCACTTTTCTCGATCTCCATTAGATGAATAACCTCGCTTTTGAACTCCACAAGTCTCTTTTGTTCAGATGGAATGCTTCTATTTAGTTTGACAATCTCTAGAATGCATTCTGAAGCAGCAGTATGAAACTGAGAAGACAAACATATATAATTACAATATGGACAAGCAGATTTAAGGTTTCGTTTGTGATGACTTTCTTAGTGCTTCTTAAAATAGCTTTTTAGTATACAAAATTTAATTTTTAACCTAAAAAGCTACTACAAGAAGAAGTAAGAAAGTCGTCCTAAATAAAACCTAAGGCTTCGTTCGGGACAGCTTTTTGTTGCTTTTCTAAAACAACTTTCTAGTACAATTTTTTTTTTGAAATTAAAAAATTTTATACTAGAGAGTCGTTCTAGAAAGTAGTACGAAAGCCATCTCAACAACAACAACATCAAGCCTTTATCCCACTACGTGGGGTCGTCTACATGAATCCTTTTTCTCCATTGTGTCCTATTAAAAATCAAATTCTCGTTTAAATCTAATAAAGAAAGGTCATTCCTAATATTTTCTAACCAAGTCTTTTTAGGTCTACCCTACCTTTCTTAACATAAGTCAAATCTAATACCTCTACTCTCCTAACCGGGTCATCGGAGGCCGCCGTTTTATGTGACCAAACCATCTAAGGCGACTCTCTCTAATCTTATCTTCTACTGGAGCTACTCCAACCTTTTCACGTATATGCTCATTTCGTATCCTATCTCTAAGGGTAAAGCCACTCATCCACCTAAGCATCCTCATCTCTGCCACACTTAACTTAGTATTATGCTTCTCTTTTAGTGGCCAACATTCGGCACCATAAAGCATTGCAGGCCTCACAATCTCTAGAATGCATTCTAGAAAGTAGCACGAAAGCCATCTCAAGCGAAGCCTAAATCTAATTAATCAAATTGAAGAGAAAAAATAGCTTAAGATACTCTTAAAGTTCAGCATCAGTTAAGTGTTGTGGAACAGAGGAAGAATAGTGAAGTCAAAACATAACAAAATAAAAAGATAACAGCAGTTAGCATGTTGGAGTCATGGAGATCCACAAACGTGGGTATAAAGTGAGCTATTATAAGAATTCTTAAGATGGAAAGAGATCCACAACTATAAGAAATTATGAAGTATATTACCATCACTAGAACACCTTTGATTCAGTGTCATTGGATTAGACATTGTATCTATTCGTGTAGCTGTTTTATCAACAAAATGACGCACATATATTTGACCTGATTTGGTTTAGTCCGACAGACAACAAGGCACATAATTTACTTCAAAATTCATTAAATGAATCAAACTTTATATTACTCGATCAAGATTAAAAGAAAAATTTTAATTATTGCCAATTTAAATAAATATTAATACAAATATGTTCATAAAATTTAGAACTTAAGTGTTCATCAACAGGTTTGAAAATCCAAACATAGTAGTTCCCCTCTTTCTCTCTTAATTTCTTTTTTTTTTCCACGTTCCAATATTGCAATATTTGGATTGGCATTCATCTTTTGCCTTTCATAAGAAGATGAGCTTAGCTAGTAAGCAAGCTCATACTCACTGAATGAGCAAGAACTCCATTAACAGGTTAAACTCAAGACGAGTACAAGCCAGAGGTAACTTTAATTAGGCTTGACTCATTTATAACCCTAATCCCACCTATTTGTACTTCTTGTATAAATTCCCATTTTTTATTCATTCTAGTTGAGTGATATATGAGGTGTTAAACTTGATAAATTTTTTGGCGAAAATTTTAACGGTATGACTTTAAATTTGTTTATTTTTTCATAACGCTCATGTCTAAAAGGTTCATTTTCAACCTGCAATGATTTGTTAGAATCACCAAGGTCTTATTTTTTGAAATGATCTTGAACTACAGCTAACAACTTCCCATCTATAAAAACCCAACATCAGTCTACTCCATGTGAGGCCCAACGGGTCCTTCAAGATAGAATCATTCCTCCAAATCAATGACTTCTTCGCCAACACTGAAAGCCCATCTCCGTCCAACAAGAATGGCACAAATGCATGTGAAGGATCCTCCTAGAAGAAGATGATTTCAATTGCCATGAATAAGCCATTGTTCAAGAAGCTAGCAACTCTAATACAGAAAATTAACGTCATGTTTTTTCAACGGATCCTCCTATCATAGGCGTATTATAAGGTCTATGACAAAGAAAGGATGACTATGATCAAATTGTTTTTGTAACTTTGTTCACATGTTGTTGTATTAAGACGTTAATGGTATGCGTTGTTTGGTCATTGTAATATTGTCATGAAAATGTGTGGGAGAATACAGGATAGATCCGGAGTATTTCATGCAACAAGGTTCATTACTATATCATTTAAAGCAAGGAAGCAATTTGGGTGGGAGAAGACAAAGGTACAAGATCAATGTTAACTGGCCGGACATGGCTTGATTTTGACTTCCAAGTGAAGCGATATTTACTTCAAGAATTTTATCAATTTTTTATATGAGCCGGCTAAGCAGAGTATCCAAATAAATACCAACCATCCAAGAAGCCACTTTAATCCACTCATAGAAATATGGGGCGGCCCCTCTTACACTCCCATGGAACTTAAACACTTTGATAGACCGGTTCACTGGACCGGTCTAGCCGGGACCGGCTTACAGGCGAAACAGCGGATCTTTTCCACTTGCCGCGGATGCGGCGCGAGCTGCAAGTCCACGGGAGCCGTTTTAGGAAGAAATTTTGAGGAAGTTTAAGAGGGAAATTGAATGTAGGGACTGTTTAGAGATTTTCTTTTGATTTGTATGCATTAAATACTTTTTTTTCCTAGGATTAGGGCATCTTGAATTTGGCTGAAATTTGAGATCTCTTAGATTTAGGCTTTCTTTTGGGCTCTATCGGCGTCTCGAGATTTGGGAGAGATTGATCCTCCTCTTGAATAGAGGATGAATTGTATCTTGTTATTTTTCGTTTCCCTTTCATCAAATAATACAAATTATCTACTGTTTTCATGGTTTTGTGAGGATTTTTGTGTATAAGCTCGCTGCTTTTCGAAGATTGATAGGAAATACTTGAATCTACAAGTGTTTCCTATCACACTCCTACAAACATGGGAAACTATCCAAAGCTTTAGGATTATTTTTTTTCAATTGAAAGCAATAGATGCATGGTTCAAACCATGTGATTGTCATAATGGATGTATTATTGGATAATTGGACTTACATTAGGACTTTGTGTTGTGCAACAACTACCACGTACTTCAGTTCATTGATAGCCAAAAGCACATCAATTGAATGCATGCAAGGTGGGTTCTCTTTCTACAAAAATTCTTATTTGTAATGAAACATAAGTCAGGTACCCAAAATAGAGTGGCAAATGCCCTTAGGAGAACAAATGCATTATTAAGCCAACTTCAAACTGAAATAACTGGCTTAGAATGTCTCGAGGAGTTATATCACTCTGATAAGGATTTTGCCAACATATGGAAACAATGTACAATAGCCCAACTAGTTGTCGATTACTCAGATTTTAATTTAAGGGGAACTTGTTATGCATCCCAGACTCATGGAGACATCAACTTATTAAGGAAGTCACAACTTATTAAGGAAGTCACAGTGGTGGCCTGACAACCCATTTGGGTCGTGAGAAGACTCAATTATAGCCCCTATCCAAGTTCTATTAACCAAAATTGCAGCATGACACTTCTCGATTTATTGAGAGGTGTGTTGTTTACCACAAATTTATGCGAACTAGTCAATATGCTCTTCTACTAGTATGTTATTCCATATGGTATAAAATAAGTATCAATTTTGTTTTGGGCTTGCCGAGAACTAGATGAGATGTTGATTCTATTATGGTGGTTATAGATTGGTTTTCAAAGATGGCTCACTTTCTAGCTTGCAAAAAAATCTTTGATGCCATTCATGTTGCTCGCTTATTTTTGTAAGGAAATTGTTCGGCACCATAGTGTCCCTCATAGCATAACATTCGACCAGGCTGTAAGGAATATAAGCCACTTTTGATGAGAATTATGAAAACAATTGTGTACTGAAATTAATCTTAGCTAAGCCTACAACCTCCAGTTCAATGGACAGGCAAAAGTGGTGAACAACACATTAGGCAACATGCTTCAATGCTTGGTGCAAAATCATCCCAAACAATGGGAACAAGCTCAGGCCAAGTCGAATCCGCCAATAATTCAATGACAAATCAATCTAATGGTTGCTTTCCTTTCTTAAATTAAATTAATTTTAAAAAAAATATCATACATCTAAGACACAAAAAAATTAATAGTTATATACTTGCAAGGAAAAAATACATAAGATTATAATAAAGTTATGAAACACTTAAATGAAGATGAGAGAATGCTCTATATTTAAATTTAAGATAAGATAAACTAATATAAGGTATATAGAAGTACAAAATACCATTAAATAAAAATTAGCAAGTAATATGCTCAATTGATTAAATTTGAGAATGCATGAATACATCAATTTTAATTTTAATATATACTTTTATAAATATATATTATATATATATATATATATATATATATATATATATATATATATATATATATATATATATAGATAATTTTATAATCAAATTACTAGATTTGTATGATAATTTATTGTTCGTTCACATTATATTTCTACTTATTATCTCTCATTTTTTACCTCTAAATCTCTAAATCAAACTTCTCTTGAAACATAACAAATACCTAGGGCCTTGGGATGACTTTCTAATTGCTCTACTTTTTAGATCATAACCACACTTTTGTTTGGCAAGTGCTTTCTTGCTGCATTGTAGGCATTTTTGTGGTGGGAAGTTACTTTTTTTAAATAGATCTATTAATATGTCAGAGTCGTAAGAAAGCTACAATCTGACTTATAAAAAAAAAAGATATCCACAATATCTAAAGTAGCTTTCCAAAAGGTTACTTTTCCCATAATTACTTCACAATCATTTTTATAAAAACTACAACCACCCCAATGAAACCCTTAAATTATATCATATTTATAAATTTGAAAAAAATGAAAAAATAAATAAATAATTTGGATTTAAATTTTGATAATATAATTCTACAATATTTAAATTTTATTGACGTGCAACTATACTAGCATTATTATATGGAATGATAACTTGTCATAATATAAAGAAAAAAGAAAAAAAAGAGAAATAAAACAAAAGTTAAAAATTCCAAAAACATGAAGATTCAAATTGGTCATATAAGGTAAATACGATGGATCTAAATTTTAGCAATACTTCATGACTTTTTTGCTTCCTTGACTAGTATAACCAACCAACTCATTAAGGGACTTCAAATTAAACTTCTAACTTTTTCTCTAATAATTTTTAAGTAATGATGGATCATCTATAAGCTTACACGGAGACTTGTGCATGATGAATTACCAAGATCTTGATACAGTGTCATAGTTTGTTATCTTATCCTTGGCCTTTGTCTTAGTGCTGCATCGATTAACCTCGCTTCGTAGAAAAACTGATGAGGACATCAAAAGATCAATGGCTGCGATCAAGAGTTATTTTATTTTTGATGTCTTATGTACTATTTATTAATGTTTTTCTCATTTTACCCTTAGGAGTGATCAAGTGGTGTTATAGCCCAAAGGGCATTTTAGTCTTTGTTATTTTTCTTTTCATGAGGCTAGCTTTCTTGTATTGAAGGATGATGATTGATATGAAAAATTTCAGCTTTTGCTTTTGGATTTCTTTGTGAGTTCTAGAGAGAGTGGTGAAGCCTAGGAGAGGCTCAAACGAAGTACCCAACAGCCCCTGCGGGTGAGCTCTTGGTTTTCCCATATCTTTTATTTATCTTTCCCATTTTTCTCCACTCGAGCTTCCTCTTTTCTTTTCCCCTACCCGATGGCCACCATTACCTCCCCTCCTTGTGTCAACCCCACCTCCCAACCTCATCACCACCGCCGGCCCAAAGCTTATTCCCCTCCACCCGAGCCAAATCCCCCATTCCCCCATGCCGCCGGCCTACTCTATAATCCCCATTATGATGATTTCCCTCATCATAGTTGCTTTTCTAAGTTAAGACAAGCAAAGAGGGTAAGAATTCAAATTTTGAATTTTAAATACTTTCCTTTTTTTTGAAATTCTAAATTAGGAAAGTGATTAAACCTAGTTCAAATTAGATTGAATATCAGAACTCCTTTCCTAAATCACATAGCTTGTTTTGGAAGCTCATAATTTCCTTCACACGCCGGCCACTCCCTCCACCCCATAGCCGCCGGCCACATATTTCCCTCCCACATTTTGATTTCAAATTTCCCATAAATGCTTTCCTAATTTGGCTCCCCTAATTTGGGAATAGAATTAAGTTCAAGTTCAAATTTGAGTTTCAAACTATTCTTAAATTATCATTCCATAAATTAAGAGAAACCTCCAAATAGTTTAAATCTGAAATTACTTTCAGATTTAACCATTCAATCCCCTTAATTACTTGGGCCCACCTCCTTAATGTCCAACCCCTCTCCCTTCATCTCTCCTTGTCCGGCCCCCCAACCTTCCTCTTTTAATTAATTACATCCCATGAATTAAGGATCTAATTAATACAATCCCCTCCCTACTTTCCCTCCCAAAATTTCCAATTATTCAAATTCAGATTTCAAAGGAATAAAGCCTAATTCCCCATTAAATCTGTAATTACGTTCAGATTTAATCTACCCCTCCCTACCCCTCCAAAGGCTTACGTTTTCTTCACTGACTTGCACTTTAGGAAGATTACAAGTTGCTGTCTTGCACTTTTGGAGATTACAACTTGCCGTCAAGAAGACTTCCAGCACCCTACAACTGCTGTCCAGGGAATTTCTGCAAAGATCAGGGGCTGTCCTGCTGTCCAGATACTCCTGCTTGTTGTCTAGAAAGTTCATGGCTGCTGTCCTGAATGTTTCTGACGAGACGAGCTGTTGTCCTGCTCTCCAGGAATCCCTGTTTGTTGTCCTGAAAAGTCACAGCTGCTGTTCCGTGATTCCAGCAGTTTTCTAGTGCTGATTCGCCATCCGGAAGGCTCTCATTGGTTGCCCAGAAGATCCCACATGGCTGTCCACACGCAAGACTCCTTCAAGTTCAGCCACCGGCCTCTGGATCTTCTATCTCGCCCCTCAAATCAGATCTAAGAATTTGACGATGGTGAACTCTTCCCCAAATCTCCTATCTTCCTAGTCGCTCTCAATTACGGTTTAGTTGGTTCACATAGATAATGTTAATTCTCATCTGCTATAACCTAGTGAATTAGATAATTGAGTGAGTGGATTCTTATAGTAACTAAACTCATTGTTAGTTTAGGGATCATCATTGAAAACCAATCATGTATGCATCATTAGATTAAATTGACTGTTTTACGATCTTAACTCCTTCGTATGTGATTTAGCCTAAGCTTGTTTTGCCGCTCGTGTTTTATTTTGTCGTTCAAAATTAATGCAAAGATATAATTATTGTGCTCTAAAAATTAAGCGTGCAAATTCATTAAGAAAGTCACCTTCGCATGTACATTTCGCATAAAAAACAATCTATAAAAGAAACTATTTGGTGTATTTAGTTAATACACATAATTTGAAGGTCCACGTAATGCAATAGAAATATAGAATGCATCAAAAAAGATGAGGGAACTATAACATACAAGGAAACAATCATGTAATTGATATGTATATATATATATATATATATATATATATATATATATATATATATATATATATATATATATATATATATATATATATATATATATATATATATATATATATATATATATATATATATATACCTTCTAACACAGTGCGGGTAATTCCAAAATTTCAGAATATATTTGGATGAGAAGAAATAAAGAGATAAAATATTAAACAAGTGCAAAGGAAATAAGCAAAATTATGGTGGATTAGATACCTGGGCAATCTTCACAGTGCGAATTGCTTCAACTAACTTTGGGGCCAAAGAATGGAACAACTAAAATACAAGATACCGAGGTGAGAGCAGATATTAGTTGGAAGAAAGAAAGTCTTATATATATAAAGATAATACCTCATAAATCAAATATGATGTATCATTAGAAGCAGCTGTTTTATCCAGACAGCATTGCAGTTTCAAACAAAGCTCTTTAGCTGCCGATAAAACTGACAATTTGACTGCACACAATCCCAAATACATAAGCATCAGAGGTTATACTTGCTTTTGAAGCCACAAGCAATTTAACATTCGAAATAAACCACAGTAGGAGAGTACCAGTCCAATTAAATACAGGTAGCATGGCACATTCAAGGATATGAATAACTCTTCCCGTTTCTTTGAGGACATCCTCAAGTCTAGCCACAAGTATACAAGCTGTAACACAATCCAGTACCTTCTCAAGCGCCAGACAGGAGTCTTCAATGGGCTCATTACCTAAATCAATAAAGCTCATACATCTTAAATATAACAATTTAGCTTTTAATTAAACATACATCCAAGGAGCATATAAAGTGCACAAGGCTCCTACTGCTTCAGGGATTGCAGAAATTTAAGGGCTGATGTACGAAGTCTTATATTACGTGCTGGGAAGATTCTATTATGTGCAGGGAGGATTTGACTCCCCTTGTGGGGCCCAAGAGAGGAGAAATTCAGGGAGAGATAATTAGAAAGGTCTTTATGATAATTGGGAGGGAATTATTTAGGGAAAGAGTTCAAAATTGAGAAGAAATCTAGGGAAACATAAATAGAAAGGTTTTAATGATACATGGGAGGGAAATATTTAGGGAAAGTTCAAAATCAAGAGAGAATTAATTAAGGAAAAGAGGCTGATTTAGGAGGGAAGTAGGGGAGCCTATTTAAGGCTATGTATTATCTTCAAATTATGCAAATTATTTTTTGTTGTAGTTTCTTTCTCGTGAGTTTTCCTAGCAGCATCTAGGATTTGTGGGAGAGCCAATCTACCCGTCGAATTGTAGATCACTTGTACCTAGAATAGACACTCATATCGCCTGACTTGTTACACGAGTAAAAATGAAAAATTTACCTGCTCGTAAGGCGACAACGTGAATTTCGAGAAATGCAGAAATGAGTCACATAAAACAAAAATTTCTAACCTACATTCTCTCTCTTTATATATATATATATATATATATAACATAAAAAAATCAAAATGAAAAGAATATAAAAAACAAAGAAAAAGTAAAAATAGAGAAAAAAATAAAAAAAAGTTTTAATTTGTATCAACCTCAAGAAGCATGCCAAAACCTCACAAAGCGTGTAGCTGCAATTAGAAAGGAACTATTATTTTAAAATAAGAAAATTTAATGTATATTACAAAATGTGCAAATATACTATATAAATGTATCAAAATACATGCAAGTGTATAATGTAAACATACTAAGAAGCAGGCCAATACATATAAAGTATGTGAACACACTATGCAAGTGCATTGAGAAGTGTGCAATTTTATAATGTAAATGCATTGAAAAGCATGCACTTCAGTTAAAAACAAATTTAAATTTCATGCATGTGCTTTGACAAACATGCGAAACATGTAAACACAAAGGCCTAAAAATGCTGCGTGGGGATAAAAGCAAGTTAATTTTAAATTAATTACTTGCACGTGCTCTGAATTGTGCATTGGATTCATCAATTGAAACACCGAAAATGCTATGTGGATTAAATGTGAACTTAAAATTTCAAGTTAAATTCTCTTTCTTAAAAGGACTAGAGTTAATTAGACTAAAATTAATGAACGAATATATGATTGTGATATCCACAAAAAAATTTTGTTTTACATTCACATTAAGCCTTCAATGCCTTTGTAGAATTCAATTCACTATAAAAATGCAAATTCTCGAATTCAACACTCATGAAATAATTCACTAAATTAGTGTTAAAACCCGATTCTTTGCTGACAAACAAGTAAAGTTAATAAGATTCAAATAACAAAATAAATCATTTAAATCCTCAATGATGGTCATGTTGATAGTAAATTTCAATCAGAGAGGTTACTTTTGTTAAATACCTCTAAACTCTCATAAAATGCAAATATATTTGAAGTAACTTTAACATCTGTTTGACGATAGCCGTATTGAAAGTGAATATCAATCATAGGAAACTCTATCTTTTTAAATGCCTCTAAATCCTGCTAAAATATAAATATATTTAAATTGACGTTAATATATATCAGTATTATGATGGTCACATTGATAGAAAATCTCAACCGAAAGGGAACTTCATAACTTTTCAAAAATACCCCAAACTATAAAAAACCACTTGGAGATCAAATTTTAATAAAAAATTTCAAAATTTAATATACATCAAAATTCAAAATATTCAAGTGATATTATCTAAAACTTAAAACAAAATCCATCTACCATTCGCAATCGTTTGGAGAAGGTGATGAAATAAAAAATAACCTCAGTTAACTAAGAGTGAATATATAGCCGGGAATATCACTAATATTCATTCTTAAATAATTTTCAGCAAGTAAGAATGTGACACGTCTTTTCTAACTAGTGATTTGATTGTAAAGTGGCTCCACAAGCAAATGGTTATGACTAGGGTTCTTTGACAAGGTAATTTTGCCGCATATATGCATTATTATATTTATGATCATAACCAGAACTGGTATGTTCCTCAATGGCTAAAACACTTGAGTAATGAATCATATGGTACATTTGATAGGGCACAAACTCTTTATTCGCTAAGGTTGACTTGAATTTTTCTTAGACAAATACTCACGCCATGTCTATAATGTACCTTTGGATAAAGCAAACAATGATCGCCAAAAAGGATCAAAATGATCCATCAACTCTTTGGGGGTCGAAGTGGCTTGAAGGCTGGAAGGCAAATTTGAGCATGGGGTCGAAGGTGCGAGAAAAAGCTGAAAGGCGAATTCAAGTGTGGGGTCGAAAGTGCTTAAGGGTCAAATGTGTTGGATGGTTTCGATGCAAGCTTTATTTCACTTTTTTTTCCAGGTGAAAACCCCTTGTAGTGGAGAGCAAGTATTTTTTTATAAAGGTTCTAGGACCACTTTCTCTCCAATCTTTGCAGCAAGTTGGATCTCCATGATATATAGGATCTAATTTGAGAGAAAGTATTAGAGCATTACTAAATTAGAGAGTTAGTAATTAGCATATTTTTTTTCTTTATTATATAATGAGAATATTTTGACGATTCTTTTCTTCCTATTCTACCTACTATACTTACTTGTATGTCAGCCAAGTTTTACAGTGAAATCAACCAATTTGTATTCAATTGTTCAACTAAGACAAATAGAAGAGTCCCCAACAATAGAACAAAAAAAAAATGGAAATGAAATTTGTTATAAATGGAATTACATTTAGAACGCATTTTAATCTTTTAGAAGCCAACTGCGGCTCTTTTAAAAGCATGAACCCCTATATCTTTCTTACATAATATTAGCTAATACAGGGGACAAAGTTGGTACTCACTTGCCAAGCTATATCTAGCTACTTCATTTCTAACTAGAGGCTCCTAGGATGAAACTAACAGCTCATCCAGATACGCGTAAAGGAGTCAAACATTCTTAATTTCAGATTGTACTATTTGTTCTAATAAAAGGCCTAATCAAAAGTAAATAGGTAATAGCTTTCGTTATTTCAGAAATGTCACACAATATCCAAAAATCTTGAAATTATTATAATATTAGTAGTACCTATTACTGCAGAAGTGTTGACAGTATTAGCGCTTGTAGTTTTGGCAACAACAGCTTGATCACACACCTCGTCCAGAAAGGGGAAAACCTCACTGAAACACTCTGGATCATCAAAAGCTTTAATAATCTGCATGTTCAAGCAAAAGGGTAATTTTTAAAAAATTGGGCACTGTGAATAAGTTCTGTAAGGACACCATGGACAAATATAGATGATGAAGCAAAATTTTGCACGAAGTGAGCAATTGCAAAGCTTGTGAAAAGAATACAATGAAATGTGACATGAATTTAAAAATCCTAATTCCATTGTCATCGGATAATATAACCTACAATAACCATAAATAACAACAGAGTGAATTTGTCTATCCAAAAAATAAAAAGAAATGCCACACAAAAAATACTACAGTACATACCATAATGAATTTTTAAGAAATTAAATTAGTCCCGTACAGGTTACTTTTCACAAAAGGTCATAAAAGGATGGCAACGATTACCTTCTGAAGACACACGAAGGCTGCTTCACGATAAGATCTTTCTTTTTTGGAGCATGAGGATAGTATAGAGCTTAGAATAACCCCCGGGGCGACTTGGTCATCAGCAGCAATAGCAATACTGCAGGATGAGCAGAGTGAAGCTAGAGCATGCAAAATAACATCCTTTCCCTACAAAGAGAAAATGGAAGGTAGAAATAATAATTAATATTTTAATATATTATCCTTTAAATTATTCAAAAGCAAACTACAGAGTAATACGTCATAATAATTTACAGATATTAAAGAACAAAATGTTCTATGACATCAGGAGCACTTCCTGATTGCGGAAACAGTAAGTAAATAACATATGAAAAAATTAAATAACTGTAAAATGCACCAAAGCAAATGTGCCTGAAGAATGAATCAATAAACCAAAACAAACAATATTATCCTTGATTTCCTATGCTTAATCCTATAGGGGTGGTGGTGGAATTTTGATATCCACAACGGATTGAAATATTTTGTAATCAAGTATGACATAGAAAATAATATATTATTCAAAATAATAAAAATATTATTTCTCTATAGACTCAATAACAAAAATCATATTTTTTTTATTACCAAAGATTGTCCCCTACTCAAGACAACCTATAGTTTTCATAATAAGGGTTGGAAATTTTCTTTTAGCTTTGGAGCTAAGGAAAAAAAGAGTATAGCTTATAACTTGAAGGCTAGGGGTTAAGAAATTTCTATGGTTTTTGGGACCATAGGATAGAGAGAAGATTTGTAATTTCCATGGCTTTTGGGACCTAGGGGTTAAGAAATTTCTTTGTGTATCAAAGGATGAAGGTTCATTTGCTTAGCCCATGTGCTAAGAAAATTAAAGGAGCTAGGAGTGGAAGCCTAAGGCTGGGAGAATCAACTATTGATTTTAGCTCAACAGGTGGATCAATGGAATTAGGTTTTGGTCCTAAGAGTCCCCAATGCACTCTTTAGAGGTCATTTGGGAACCTATATGCAAGCTCAAAGAAGAACCAAGCAAGGGATCAAAGGATAAACTGAATTAAGTTGAGTTTGGTTCAACTTAACTCAAAACAATCCTAGGATTTATCTAAGGCTGATGGTAGCTCCTAAGGAATTCTATAGTTCATGCAATGAGATATTTTATTGAAGCTTTGGGAGGCTCCAAACATCATACATGAGGGAGAACTCTTAAAAGAGAGTTCCTATTTTTTTAAAATGTTTTAGAGTCATTAAAATATGATTGATCAAGCCTACAGATTTGGGAAAGTAGTGAATCAATTTTATCATTATTCAAGGGTTTAGGTGCACATTGAATGAGTTCCAATTTTTTTTCATGAACATAGAATGTTTTTAGGGCAAAGGATTGTTGTCATTTAATGCTCAAACTCTTGCCAAGGGTCGAATGTGAATTTAATCAACTATGCCCATTATGAAACTTGCAACATATGCATTTGAGGGCCAATGAGAAGTCTCATAATAATTTAAACAGTCACAAAGAATTCATGAAAGTTCTCAGATATCCATGTGTGTAAGCATTTAATGCTATGTGCAATCTCCTAGATTTGTAGGTCAATTTTGTCATGACGTGATTGAGTAAGGTATGTATGCAAGTAGTGGTGATTGAAAGCCCATGCGTCATCTTTCGATTTGGGATCAAATGACGTCTTACCCTAAGGTGTGATCGTAGGTGATGGATTGGGATCAACCATTAAAAAAGAGGACGAGGCGTCCACATTGAGTCGCGGCCTCAAGTCGAGGCGAAAGTCATGCGTACCGGGGCTTACGCCTCGAACCATCCAGTGAAGCCTACGATTTTTTCGCATGAGGCGTACACAACAGAGCGTAAGGCAGTACGAGGCACCGCTTCAAAAATTTTTCTTCGGTATATATGTAAATACGATGCAGCCGATTCGTGTTCATGTATTCGCGTATAGGATTAGGGCTTCCTGTGAGAATTGAAAGGCAAACTGGAGGCGAAGCCGTGAGGGAAGGAGACGAAGCCGTGAGGGAAGGAGACGAAGTTGGAAGGAGACGACGCAGGAAACGAAGATGAAAGCAATAACAGTTTCGAAAGCAGGAAACGAAGCCGAAGTTGTGAGTGCAGGAAACGTTCAGGCCTTAATTAGGTCGGAAGAGCAGATGAGCGGTGTTGTGGGCCTTGACTTTGACGTGCAGTAACGAAAGCTTGAAAAACTCCTGATTCAGCTTTCTTTCATTCGTTCGCTTAGTACATGCTCGGTACTGCAAGGTACCGCTCTGTACCGAGCAAGTATATGCTCGATACAGAGCGGTACATGCTCGGTACCACTAGGTACATGCTCGGTACTGAGCCAGTGCCGCTCGGTACTGAGCAAGTATATGCTCGGTACTGAGCGGTACATGCTCGGTACCACTAGGTACATGCTCAGTACCGAGCCAGTATCGCTCGGTACCGACCGGTACCGAGCAATATATGCTCGATACCGACCGGTACATGCTCGGTACCGCTCGCTATCTTTCCATACAAACAATTTACGAACTTTAAGAACAAGCAGAATTTTAAAATTACTCTTACAATAAAATTTTGTTCCGGGGGCAGCGCCCCCTTGGACCCCCGGCAGACCGGTATATTATTGTATTCATATTGTCCTATTGTTGATTTTTTATGTTGATTATTTAATATTTCTATAAATTATTAGCATGACTAGTGGAATAAGAAGGAAAGATCTTGCATGGAAATATGGAACTCAAGTTAAAGTGTCAGGCAAAGGTGCAAAGAAGGGATAAGTTTACATGAAATATAATTTTTGTGAGAAACACATAATTGGTGGCATCAAGAGGTTGAAGGATCATCTAGCCTGCACTCATGTCACTGTGGGACCATGTGCAAAAGTACCTGATGAGGTGAAAAAGGAATGTACAGATTAATTAAAGAAGTTTGTCACCATAAAGGAGGTCACACAGAAATATGGAAGAGATGATAGGAAACTCTTCTTACTATGGATCACAGCATGAAGGTTCCAGTACTGAAAGACATCTAGTTTCTTCTAACAGAGGCAGTCAGGGGCCCATGGATAGATTTATGCTAAATATTGATAACGAAGAAAACACAAATACTCAGGATATTCAGCCTCCTATAGCTACACAAGAACTCAGGAACAGAGTTTGTTCGGATATCGCCAGATTCATCTATGAAAATGGGATTCCATTTAATATTGTTAGGAATCCGTCATGGATCAATATGTTACGATCTGTTTCAAGCTATGGAAGAGGACTACAACTTCCAAGCATGTATGAGCTGAGGACTTGGATGCTGAATGAGGTTAAGACAACTTCAAAAATGGTGGATGATGTTAAGAAGACTTGGATTGAGATAAGAGTGACAATAATGCCAGATGGTTGGTCAGATATTCGACATAGAAGTAATTATTAATTTCTTGGTCAACAATTCATATAGAACAGTTTTTCTCAAATCAGTAGATGCTTCAAGTTTTGTAAAGGATGCACAATTATTGTTTGAAATATTGGATGAAGTTGTGGAGGAAGTAAGAGATGCCTTAGTAGTACATATTGTTACTGATAATGCAAGTGCATACAAAGCTGCAAGAAGAATGTTAATGGAGAAGAGGCCTCACCTTTACTGGACTCCTTGTGCTGCACATTGTATTGACTTGATGCTTGAGAGGTTGGGACAGTTGCCTCAACATAAATCAGCCATATTGAAGGCCAAATTCGTTAGTAATTTTATATACAATCATTCTTGGGTACTCAGCTTGATGAGAAAGTTCACTGACAAAAAAATTATTAGACCCGCTGTTACAAGATTTGTACTGCATATTTAACATTGCAGAGATTCAAAGAGTTAAGACAACCTTTGGAAGCAATATTTGCTTCTGAAGAAAGTTCATGGGCCAAAAAACAAGAAGGAAAAGAAGTTAAAAAGATTGTTATGAAAGATGATTCATTTTGACGCAGTACAAATTATTCTTTGAAGATAACAGGACCATTAGTAAAGGTGCTTAGAATGGTTGATGGTGAGAGGGCCCCGGCTATGAGATTTATTTATGAAGCAATGACTAGTGCTAAAAAAGATATTGCAAAAGAATTGGGAGGTCAAGAAAGTGCCTACAAAGAAATATGGGATATTATAGATGAAAAGTGGGATTGACAATTACACCAACACTTACATGCTGCTGCGTACTATTTAAACCCCCAATTTTATTATGATAAAGATTTTCATATTGACAAAGAGGTAAAAACTGGTTTGTATGCATGTATGTACATACTCATTTATGAAGAAGACTACCTTAATGTGAATGATCAACTCGAGGATTTTCATTTGAAGAAGGGAAAGTTTGGATTTAGAGCAGCACAAGCATACTACAAAACACGATCTCCTGGTATGTTTATAGTTTGTGTATTTATAATTTTAATGTTAATATTTATGTTCAAGTCTTCTACTTCAACCAATATTCATAAAATACTATGTTTGTCTTCATGTAGAATGTTGGTGGGTTCAGTTTAGAGATGATGTTCCTGAATTGAAAGCTTTTGCAGTTATAGTTCTTAGCCTAACGTGTCCGGCTTCTGTATGCGAGCGTAATAGGAGCATCTTCAATCAAATTC
The DNA here is from genome assembly GCA_022539455.1 of Dendrobium nobile. Lineage (NCBI taxonomy): Eukaryota > Viridiplantae > Streptophyta > Magnoliopsida > Asparagales > Orchidaceae > Dendrobium > Dendrobium nobile. The sequence goes on from CM039723.1 coordinate 22,233,221, forward strand.
ATACAAAGAAGAAATCGATTGGCGGCAGATCGAATGAACAAACTAGTTTATGTTATGTTTAATAAAAAACTGAAAAATAGACATCTCAAATTGCAGAATTAAGGAAACATTGAGAATGAAATTGATCCTTTGCTTGTTGATGAGTTACAATCTGATGATAAATGAGTTACTCCTAAGAATGTTGATGTTTTTGAAATTGAAGCAGAAGGAGAAACTCATGTCAATGAAGAAGGCAATGAAGTAACTACCCAAGTATATAAAAGAAAGAAACAAAGTGAGATTGGAGCTTCAAAAAAATTCAAAGGTATTCTTAAATATAATGAATTATTTTGTATGTTACTATTGTTTCATTTTAGAGCTAATGAAATATTAACTGATATAGGATATAAAGAAAAAAATGTTATAGATGAAGAAGAGTTTGAGGATGACTTTGACATTAATTATGAAGATTCTTCTGAAGACAATCAAAGTGATAATGAGCCTGCTTTGGGTCTTGATCATAAGGGGATGTTTTATTTTTAAGTGAATTTATTTTAAATCTTGTATTCTAGTAATATTATCTTGAAACAAATCTTCAAATTCATAGTTGACATAATATTTTGTTATTTTTTGTAATTATTTATAATTTTAAATTAATATATTTAATCATTTTTAGGCTTAGACCTCGATCCGCCTCGAGGCTTACGCCTCGCCTCGTTTAGAAGAGTTTGTGTCAATGGACGTGGGTGATTTCACTATGAAGGCCTCGACAAAGCTTAAATGTTATTGAGGTTAGAACTGAAATTGGGTTGGGAATTGATTGGGGGTGAAAGATAGAGCTTTGGGGATAAAGAGGAGATCAAATTGCTATTCCCATTGGAGGATCTACTATTTCCACTTAGTGAAAGCTACAAAAATTGGAGGCTGAGGCCATTTGGGATGATCCAATAGGGTGTTATTAGGTGTCCCAAATCGTTTCAGGGCATTGGGATAGTTGCCCATTCACAACCATGCCCCATATCCAAAATAATTTACAAATGATCCCCCAATCTAGATTACAATGATGACCTTCATTGAGAGTATTTTTGGGCATAAACCTGAGATGTAATTAATCATAAGAGTTTGTGTCAATGGAAAATCTTGATCACACAAAGTCTATATAAACACTATATAATACAAATTATTGTCTAGGAAAAATTTCTATGGAAAATAAAATAGATTGCAATCCAAAAATCTATATTGCTTTACATGCTTCCTGAAACTCCAAAAGATAAATAACACAAAGGATCGCACCAACGGAGTGTGAGTGCTTTTGAAGCACAAGAAGCAATGGTTGACATGAAAGACAAGTCACTTTATTCAATTTACTTGAATTTCAAAATCAACAAATCTACATCTATGTGTAGTAGCAAGTGAATTTCTATTAGCTTTTAGTAGTTTATCTAGTTTATCATAACAATAGTAAACATTTAGATTAATTTTCATTTTATTAAGGAAAACAATATTGAGTTAGATGAAAGCTATTTAAACATATTGATTCTTTAGAGCAAAATGTGAAGAATGTAAAGACTAAAGGATTTAAATTTTCATTTAATAACAAAAGAGAATCAACTATAAACACTCAGTTTGCCATCAATAAAATAATTCAACAAAGCCATGCTCCCACTAAAAGACGTACTAGAAATCAAGAGTTTGTATATTATATCAGAAAAAAATAGACAATTCCATTATATTTCAACAGATTATATTCATCAGAGAGAAAATATGGATCTAATAAGATTTTGACATGGTATTTGTCTTGATAGTGAGATAGATAATGCTCATTTTGAAGTTCTTGTGACTACTATTAGATCAAGTGCTAAGCAAAGTGTAAAGCGCTAGCAATTAAGTGGTTGTACTGGCATAGATAAGTCAACTTATTTGAAATTGAGTTGGACTTCTAATAAACAAAGCAAATGCTGCGTGAGATAAATTTGCTTTAGCAATTTAAGTTTGTTTTCTATGAGAGGACCAACCATATTGAGACCAACTTTCATTTTATGTCAGAAAAGGTCCGAGGTAGAAGAACTAGGTATTCATGCATGCATGTTCATCGTAACTTCTAAAGGATAAAATGCTAATGTAAAGACAAATGGATGCATACTTAATTATGGACAGTATACATACATGCTTGTTCTAAAAAGTAAAATGGAGACAACTAATGTTACAAAAGAAATATTGATAAAATGGAGACCAAACCACATTATGCAGGTCAAATATAAAACAAGAACACCTAAAAGGATGACTACTCTATCAACAAGCTGGGCAACCACATTTTGTTCATTTAGCAATTTATGAATATCACAAGTTCTTGAATTTTTGTTTTGTGGAAAATATTACGATTTCCATCAAAAAACCTCTATAATTACTTCTTTCCAGAAATACTACATTTGTTTAGGAGAGTAAAGAAAAAAGGTCGTGGAAGGAGGGGTTGTTGTTGACCATAATTTGAAACTCACCCAAATAAATTTAGAAAATTATAGGGGGAGGGCAGGGGCATCGGAATGAGATAGAGAAAGCCTTTATGATCATATAAATAGCATAAATATCATTAAAACATGCAATATGGACTGAAGCATTGAAGTATTTTGATTAAATTCTATCAAGCGGCTTCAAAAAATATCAAAACCCTCAAAATACAATGATCAAAATCATGGATTTGTGAAAAAAGAAGAACAAAATTGCTTTGAGCTAAATAGGAGGGACTATATTGTTTGGGCCAAAAATTTTACTTCAAAAACGATATATGGGCCTATTCTAAGAAAAAAAACAGTAGCCAATCATGTTTTGGAAAATTCAACGGTAAAATCAAAATGGCAAAAATGCAAATTTCAATATTTCTGCAACTCGGCTGGGGTGAATAAACCTTAGCTATACCAAATTTGATGTGATACAATCCATGCGAAGATGATTTTCTTAATGAAAGTTTGCACGCTTAGATTTAGAGGCAATAATAGGCAAGATCTTATGCCGAATTGAACGATTAGATAAATATTAAAAGGCACTTAGCTTAGGTTAAATCACATGAATAAAAGTTAAGTTCAAAAAAGATAGCCACTTAATCCGACATTGCATACATGGATCGTTCCAACAATAAATTCCAATGCTAACAATAAGATTAGTATTATGAAGGATCCCTCACACAACTCTTCCTATTACTAGGTTCTAGAGGCAAAAATTGACATGATCTTCATGAATCCATTAATAATAACCACAATCAAGGATGTAACTATAAAGATAACAAATCGGATGTTGAGTTTACCCAAAGACAGGAGGGATACACACTCCGGCAGGATCGTTTGGTGTTGGGGATGACTAAGACAGCAGCCACCATGAGCTTCTTCGCACCACTGATTAGCCAAGACAAGCTGTGGATCGTCAAGACAGCAGCAGTTTTTGATTTGGACAGATTCTGGACATCAATTGGCACCTTCCGGATGAAGGCATGTTGCTAGGAGATTTGTAGAATCCGTGGGCAACAAGTTGTAGGAGAGCGGCCAGCAGTTCGAAGGTTTTAGGCGGCAAGAATTCAAGTTTCCCTCACTGGAATTCTTCCGGATGCTGTTGGGCAGCAACCAGGATATGTGGGCAGCAGGTCAGCTGTTTTTACTGCTGGAATTCTTCTGGCCAGCAACGTTATGACTTAGGAAATCTGAGCAGCAACCATAAGAAGGCTGTGGACAGCAACAGGAGGATTCACGACAGCCAAAATTGTTGATTTCCCTTTGCTGGGGTGAAAGGTAGCCAGAAGAAAATCTGGGATGTGCTAGACAACGTGCCACTTATGCCCAGACATTTGGACAGCCATGTGAAGTTTCCAGAAAAGGAAGGACGTGGGAAGAGTATTGAGAGGAGGCGGTGGGAGATTAGAAGGCAGGATTTCCTTTCCAAAATTAAAAGTCTGATTTTGGACAAGATTAAGGAGGGAGGGAACACGTGAATTGTTTCCCAAAATATGGCTTGGCTTTTGGAAAGAATTCCACAGAGGAATTAATTGGGAAATTTGAATTCATTTGGATTGTAATCAATGCCTTGATTGTGCATTACATGGAATTCCATCCATGCATGGCCGGCGGCATAGAGAGAGAGAGAGGGAGAAGGGGTTATGAAAATTCAAACTTCAAATCAAGTGTAATTAATGCATTGAATTAGCATTAATTGGGCTTCCTCCCTAGCATGGCCGGTGGCATAAAGAGGGAGAGGGATTGGGGGAAAGTATAGAACAACTTCCAAATTGGCCACTATTGTTTAAGGAGAGAATAATGTCATCCCATCCAGTTTGAAATTTAAAATTGAATGACATTCAAGACTTTCCTAATATAGATTTCTATTTTAGGAAACTATTTGAAATTCAAAATTTGAATTTCAAATGGTCTAAAATAATTTTCCCCAAATCCTTCATGATTTATAGGAAGGTAATAATGAGACATTAAATCCTCATTCAAGGGATGGGAAGAAAGTGGCCGGCGGCTAGGTGGGTGGAGGAGGAAGGCCGTGGGAAGGAGACCGGCGCTCGGGTGGGTAAAGGTCTCGGCGGCTTGGGGAGGTGGAGCTAGGAGAAGATTTGGGTAGATGAAGAGGGGAGAAAAGAGATGACGAAAAATATACGAGAAAAATAGAGATAACTAGCAAACTCATACAGAGATCGTAAGAACCGCGAACCTCGGACTCTTCCAAAGATTGACGGGTATTGCGAATTACCCTCCTCGGGCTTCTCCTCTCATGAACTCACTAAGAGATCACGTGAACTCACTAAGAGATCAACATGAACATAAAACCTTTCATTATCAATAATCATCCTTTCCAAGAGGAAGGGGAAGGCTTAAATAGCCAATTACATGAAGGAAAAATAAAAGACATAATTTCCCCTAGGGCCATATAAGACAAAACCCTCAAGTGAGGGTAGAAAGGGAAAAGTACAAATAACAAATAAAATACATCAAGATAAGTAAACACGATCGTAGCCGTTGATCGTAGACAAAACACTCTGATCACGTACCCTCTGACTTTGGTTCACCTCTTCACCTAGTCACGTATCTTCTTTGTCCACCCTCTTTTGTGGAAATAATATCATCACTAGGAATTATGTCAACCTTCTCCTCTATGGGAATTTTGGAAATAATTTTGGGAGTGGAGGTAGGCTTTGGGGTTCTCACAAGGTGGGGTCACACAAGGCTTAATTTGAATTGGATTTGGGGGTTTATCTCTGGACCCTCAAAGTCTACTAAATCTGTTATGTTATAAAAGGAATGAATGTTGAACTTTGCAAGCAGATCCACCACGCAAGCGTTGTTCTTGATTTTATTGACTAATCTAAATGATCTGCACTTCTATGCATGTAATTTCCCGGACGAATCCGCACCATTACTGAGTTACCAACTTTAATAGATTTAACTTGTCGTTTAGAATCAGCATAAAGTTTATATTTATTATTGCTCTATTCAGTTAGGCGTGCAGTTTTCTTAAGAAAGTCATGCAGATGTATTGTAAATGCAACATATGCTATGCGAATTCATATGTCTAAAACTCAAGACTCAACAAGATGAACATGAGGTGGTGCAAGAGACTTGATATGCAAGATGAATGACATACGACTTCACACACAAATTTTAAACAAAGAAAACTAAGGAAGACAACAGACTACAAAACACACATAACAACATACTAACTCACACGAACACATAGCTAGAAAAGTGGACAAGTCACAAAAAGAGTGGTTTTAAAGTGTTCGGTCTAAGGGAACTGGGGTAGGGGGAGAAATGAAAACACTCTTAACTACCAGGGCACTTCTATAGGTAGTTTCAGTTAGGGTCGATAGCAGTCTCCTATTGGGGGTAGTGTAATCGAACAAATTCATCCAACTAGGATATAAGTGGTCCTTATCCTGGTAGGACGAGGCTATAACGGGCAAAATGTATGAATCAGGAATGACACACTCGACCAAATATAAATCCAATTGAGTAGCTATGAAGTTAGACTCTAATGAAACAAGATGGGGCTCATTGTTCAAATCAGGCTTAAAAACTTTCAGACTCAAAATACTGTCTTCCGAAAGAGACCCAGGTTTGGTTGCAACCCTAAGATCCATGGGTTCCGTTTCACTTAAATCATGTGATAAATTCGATTGACTTACTTCCAACTCGAGATTATCTAAGTCGCCATCAGAATTATCCAAAATTAAATCAGAATTATCCGGAGACATCTCAGTAATTGAATTAGAATCTTCTGATTTTAATTTCAGTGTGTTCAAGGTCAGATCAGTTTCTTTCGAGATCAAATTAATATCTTCCCGGCAGACCTTATCAAAGGGATTTCCATTATGAGATTAGGATCAGGATGGGCTAAGATATCAAGGTTTGAGGATTCTTGATCTCCTAACTTAGGGTTTACATCATGTAGGGAGTTTAATGTAATCACTTCAATCTCATCCTCAAAGAATTCCTCATTTTCGATAGTATCCACGAAATGGATGTATTCAATCTCGGGTTCAGTAGACTTCTTCTTTTTACTGCAATTCTTTATTAAACTTACACTCGCAGGATCAAAGACTAGGGAGGCTAAAGGTTGACTGAGCTTGTTAGAAGTCGATCCAAGTGTGGAGTCATATGGGCTCGAACCAACAGAAGACCCACTAAAGGGTCAGTCACCAAGACTGAATGAAGACCTACAGGGTGGGACAACAACCCTGTCGTACTAAAGGATGGGTGGTCTCGACCCCCGTAATGTCCACGGTTTGTTCCAACAGAAAAGGTGGGGCGGGGCTCTATATGGTGGTCACTGGTAGAGGGTCGGTATTTTAAATTAAGATCTCGCCTCATGTCTTTCCAAGTAGGGTACTCACTGCGAGACTCTTTATGATCTTCCATTCTTGCCCAAAATTGAAGAGCTCGACCTTTTAGGTGAGATTTAGCGATGCTTACTTGGTGGGATTCAGGGATACGACATGATTCAAAATAGTCCTCTAGTTGTTTAACCCATTCCCTAAAGTAGTAAGCGTCCAAAGAACCATCAAAGGTGGGTAGACGGTAAGGTGACTCAAAGTGAGGTCGTTGAAGCCTAGGCTCAGGTCTCGGGTGATAAGCTGAGTGGGACATGTAATTAGGGTGGGGATAGTCAACGGGTTTCTCTGTCATAATTCTAGTCATATTGCCCACTAGGTTAACGATGTCATCTAAACTCTTTTGGAGTCTTATTGGGTCCATTGAAAAGTGTCAAGTGAAACCTAGTGAAGATTGGGTGCAATGTACCACACTCTACAAAGGGAAAACAACATTTCAACTTGCTATAAGGTGCAGGAAAAGTACTGGACAACAAGCTTCAAGAAGGGTTTAAGTCACCCGGTGTTTAGGGAGGTTGCTAAGGCTTGGGCAGCACCTAAACACTAAGTTAAACTCTTCCAAAATGACACTACAAGGTGCAGATTTTGAGTGGACAACAAACTACAGCGGTGGGAGAAGTTGTCCAAGCATTTAGGTTAACTTCTAGGGTGAGGACAGCACTTATAACTAAGTTAAACTCACTAGAAAACCCTCTAAATGATGCAGGAAATGAAAGGACAGCAATCTACCACAAGGACCTAGGTTGCCAAGTGTTACGTGTGGGTTTTATAGTGTGGACAGCAATATAACACATACTTAGACTCACATTAAAGTGCTGGAATTTTCAGGACAGCAAAGTAAAACAGAAATTAACACTATCCAAATGATGTTATGCATGCCAATGACTAAGGACAAGTCACATTAGACCCCTAGGATGCATCTAGCACATGTAAAGCATGCTAGCCATGCTCTGATACCAAGATGATGTGATACAATTCATGAGAAGATGATTTTCTTAATGAAAGTTTGCACGCTTAGATTTAGAGGCAATAATAGGCAAGATCTTATGCAGAATTGAACGATAAGATAAATATTAAAAGACACTTAGCTTAGGTTAAATCACATGAATAAAAGTTAAGTTCAAAAAAGATAGCCACTTAATCCGACATTGCATACATGGATCGTTCCAACAATAAATTCCAATGCTAACAATAAGATTAGTATTATGAAGGATCCCTCACACAACTCTTCCTATTACTAGGTTCTAGAGGCAAAAATTGACATGATCTTCATAAATCCATTAATAATAACCACAATCAAGGATGTAACTATAAAGATAACAAATCGGATGTTGAGTTTACCCAAAGACAGGAGAGATACGCACTCCGGCAGGTTCGTTTGGTGTTGGAGATGACTAAGACAGCCACCATGAGCTTCTTCGCACCACCGATTAGCCAAGACAAGGTGTGGATCGTCAAGACAGCAGCAGTTTTTGATTTGGACAGATTCTGGACATCAATTGGCACCTTCCGGATGAAGGCATGTTGCTAGGAGATTTGTAGAATCCGTGGGCAACAAGTTGTAGGAGAGCGGCCAGCAGTTCGAAGGTTTTAGGCGGCAAGAATTCAAGTTTCCCTCACTGGAATTCTTCCGGATGCTGTTGGGCAGCAACCAGGATATGTGGGCAGCAGGTCAGCTGTTTTTACTGTTGGAATTCTTCTGGCCAGCAACGTTATGACTTAGGAAATCTGAGCAGCAACCATAAGAAGGCTGTGGACAGCAACAGGAGGATTCACGGCAGCCAAAATTGTTGATTTCCCTTTGCTGGGGTGAAAGGTAGCCAGAAGAAAATCTGGGATGTGCTAGACAACGTGCCACTTATGCCCAGACATTTGGACAGCCACGTGAAGTTTCTAGGAAAGGAAGGACGTGGGAAGAGTATTGAGAGGAGGCGGTGGGAGATTAGAAGGCAGGATTTCCTTTCCAAAATTAAAAGTCTGATTTTGGACAAGATTAAGGAGGGAGGGAACACGTGAATTGTTTCCCAAAATATGGCTTGGCTTTTGGAAAGAATTCCACAGAGGAATTAATTGGGAAATTTGAATTCATTTGGATTGTAATCAATGCCTTGATTGTGCATTACATGGAATTCCATCCATGCATGGCCGACGGCATAGAGAGAGAGAGAGAGGGAGAAGGGGTTATGAAAATTCAAACTTCAAATCAAGTGTAATTAATGCATTGAATTAGCATTAATTGGGCTTCCTCCCTAGCATGGCCGGTGGCATAAAGAGGGAGAGGGATTGGGGGAAAGTATAGAACAACTTCCAAATTGGCCACTATTGTTTAAGGAGAGAATAATGTCATCCCATCCAGTTTGAAATTTAAAATTGAATGACATTCAAGACTTTCCTAATATAGATTTCTATTTTAGGAAACTATTTGAAATTCAAAATTTGAATTTCAAATGGTCTAAAATAATTTTCCCCAAATCCTTCATGATTTATAGGAAGGTAATAATGAGACATCAAATCCTCATTCAAGGGATGGGAAGAAAGTGGCCGGCGGCTAGGTGGGTGGAGGAGGAAGGCCGTGGGAAGGAGACCGGCGCTCGGGTGGGTAAAGGTCTCGGCGGCTTGGGGAGGTGGAGCTAGGAGAAGATTTGGGAAGATGAAGAGGGGAGAAAGGAGATGACGAAAAATATACAAGAAAAATAGAGATAACTAACAAACTCACACAGAGATCGTAAGAACCGCGAACCTCGGACTCTTCCAAAGATTGACGGGTATTGCGAATTACCCTCCTCGGGCTTCTCCTCTCATGAACCCACTAAGAGATCACGTGAACTCACTAAGAGATCAATAAGAACATAAAACCTTTCTGTGGGCTCCGAAAATTCGGCCCCGGCCTCCGCTCGCTTTTCTTATTCGGCGAGCGAGTTTTAACGAACTAAGTTCCGAGGTAAATTTTGGAAGGCAGATGGGTTTGTAGATAAGACACTACCCAGAGATTTCGCCCTCATTTTGCGAGGACTTTATGATCTGAGTTCTGGTTTCCTATAGGCGCAAGCCCCTATAGTTAATTACCCCTCCCGATCACGAGAGAGAACTTTCGATTAAGGCTAGTCGTCGATCAGATACGTAAATGATACGTGTTATCTGGCTATAGTAGCAACAATGGGTTTAGGAATTTGGAGAATTTGAAAGATTGAAAGTTTGGTATTTAAAATAGAAATTTCACCATCTTGCACTTAAAGCGGATGGTGGGGGAATGGATGATGGGCCCGATCAAGATCCCATGGTTCCGTCGTCCCGGGCCATCGTGGTCCCTGGTCTACTTAGTCAGAGGAGGTAGTCGACCCAACCTGATAGAAGGATCCTTGTCGGCAGCCATGGGTTGCTTCGTCCAAGGGGACCTTGTAGACCGGGGTTGAATGTTTGTCTAAGGGGACAAATTTGAATCCACCTTAGCTTACAGAGGGCTTTGTGCCCTATCGATCATATCCTATTGATTCATATCTCAAGGATTTAACGCCATTAAGGAGCGTATTGGCTCTGGCCATAACCGCTATCTGTGGTGCCATTTGGCGGCAAAACCACTCGGTTCAGAGGGCCCCGGGTCATAACCGTTTACCTGCAGCGCCATTTGGCGGCGAAACTGCCGGTTAGAGGACACGTACCACGTCCTTACTGGCAAAAGATTGTTTGAGAATGGATCCTAGTGATATTTTCGACTAGGCATTGGCTCTCTGTGAGCTAGAGTTTATTTGAATTTGTCCACCCCGGCAGACTGTTGCGGAGGGTGGATGGGTTTTGCTTTAAGATTTTGATGGATTTATTTCATTTTAAATATTTTTTTGGATTTTGAGATTTTTGTAGAGTTTTATGAGATTTTGTGGATTTTTGGGATTTTATGGGATTTTTGGGTGGAGCTTTGAAATATTTGGGAAATATAACTTTGGATATTTGGGACATATTTGAAAATATTTTGGGAACCCCTCTGGTTGAGATCTGCATTCAACACGGCCATCATCGGGGTGTTTGGGGTCATTTCTCTTTATGGATTGAACCTTGTCAACTCTGTCGGGCTGTCGACAGAGGATCGGGTTTTGTAGGCTTTGAGCCTTTATTAGTGAATTCATATTGTTGTAGGCCTTGAAGGCCTAATATGGATGTTTTAAAGCAAATATACTGGTCACCACAACTTTATATTTGCTTAATGGTTTGAACCCTATCGACTTCTATTGAACCGTATAGAAGGATCGGGTTCGAACTAGAATTCACTTGTCAACCCGCGTAGCATCCCTAGACGTCACGTGTGTACCAATAACACGCTCGCCAGGGCCCATGCGGGTTGTAATTGCATTTACCCCTTTTTAGTGTACTTATGTGTATACAAGTTATGGTGCACGTGCGGGGGTATCTTTGGGATATTTATAGACGCCTTCTATCCGTTTGCATAGAAGTTGCGGATCCGGTGGCGTGGCATAGCAGCTTCTGAATAGAGTTGTTCGCTGCTTCGTACAGGTAGACTGTCGTGCACTATTTGTTGATTTTTGTAGGCGGGTCATAGTACACTAACTAATCTCCTGCCTTAAGTTGTAGAAACTCGTAGGAACTTGTGGTCTTTGGTCTTTACAACACATCCACTATCGTTGTAGGTAGATATATTCATTCACAGATTGAGGTTGACTTCAGGATACTGCATTTACTGAAGTCTTTCTGCATCTACCTCTGGGTGGCATGTTATACATACATCTGTATTTGTAAAGAGAATGTATGTATTGCAGATCTTCGATCCTTGCTCGTAGAAGGCTGATATACTTGACTAATGCTAAGTGGTTATCGACTGTGGGAATGATTTAGCACCCACTTTGGTGAATTGTTATCACTCATAGGTAACGTATTCTGTACATTTTGCAAGTTACTTGATACTTGTCGAAGTCGTCATACTGGTCTTTACTAATTATGAGCTAGCCAGTACCAATCATATTCTTCGTGACTTCTTTCAGTGTGCTATGCCATTGGATCACTATCTCTTCCATATGAATGATACAAATGTTTTGCTATCATGTGCTATAAGTTTGCTCAATAACATTTGTCTTCTAATTAAAATACTGATCTCTTAATACCAATTGGAAGTCTTGGATAGCAAATTAAAAGCATGCCATTACATTCTTTCGTTGATTTTTACTTGCGTGGTCAACGTTTAAGAATGAAAGCTGGAGAATTTATTCATTCTCTAACATTGCTTGCAATCACTCCTCATTTATAGGTAATTTTAGTGATATTTGCATTCTAATTAGTATGAAGGTTCTTCCAAATTCATTTGAGAGCTTCATATTTTGATTGCAAATACATTGGTTGGAATGAGATGTAGGAATCATAAGTCTCTCATTGCTTTGGAAGTAATTCATAGCTTGCAAAATGGATTTTCTCATTTATATATGCTCGTAATCAAATATATACCCTTGTAACTATCTCAATAAATTGTATGAGTTTCAACATCATTTATGATGGTTGCAAGTTCTTCTTGATGTTGTATAGTCCAAGTTCATGCCCACTATAGTCCCATTGTGTTTGTTTGCAAGTTCTTCTGCATGTTCACTTTCATTTGAATTTTGATTTCAATTTGATTTTTATTTCACTTGAACTTAGTCTTTAGGAGTCATTTGAATTTTGCTTAAGTTCAAGTCCACAGTTCACAAGTCCTCTGTTCGAGTTCCTTTGGAGTTCAAGTGCAAATATAAACTCCTTGAGTTCAATCAAGTCTAGTTCAAGTTCAATGTCCACAAGTCCTCCATTTTGAGTTCAATGAGTCCCTTGTTGTTCACTTGAGTTCGAGCATTCTTTCGTTTCATTTTCATTCAACATGAAATTATTATTGATTGTTTGAGTTTGAGTTAAGTCCATTTGATACTCCAATCAATGCCCAAGCGTAGTATTGCGCTCACCCGAAATTTCGGCAGCCTTCCGGCGTCTCCCCCGTTTAGGGGAAAACTACGGAAAACTGGGCCTATCCCACCACGCTAAGAAAAGCGTGTATGGTAGGTGCCCTCTTTCGAGGACACCGCGGCCGTGTAAATTTGATCCCCCACCACGCTAAGAAAAGCGTGTATGGGTATTTTGAAAACATTTTGCAAGAAAACATTTTTTTTTATAGTATTTTGCAAGAAAGCAGTTATTTCCCCGCGAGCGGGTACTTATGGGTATCCCCGCTTCGTCGTGCGTATCGCACCGGGATCCCTTCCCACCACGCTAAGAAAAGCGTGTATAGGCGGGGTTTCCAAGGCGATACGAACTTCGAAGAAGGAATTTGGGTGATTACCCGCTTCGTCGCAAGCGTCGGGACGCACTCCCTCCCACCACGCTAAGAAAAGCGTGTATAGGTGGTCGTTTTGTCCCGACAAATGCGTTGAAACGAGCTCTCGGAGTTTTAGGGTTAGAGGGTTATACCTTGGCGGGGTCGTTGGCACGTTGATCGAGGGAGAGAAGCATCATTTAATTTATAATTAATTACCAATTATATATAATTAATTATATTTGACATATAATTAACTATATACAATTTATAATTAACTATAAATTAAATATATATGATTTATAATTAATTATAAAATAATTATAATTAATACATAATTAATTATATTTAATTTCAAAATTAATTATAAATTCATAAGATTTATTTTACAATTAATTTAAAGATAATAACAATTAATTATATTTAATCCATAATTAATTATAATTAATTTAAAATTAATCATAACTTAATTAAATTTAATTTATGATTAATCAAAAATTAATTATAATTAATTATATTTTAATATATAATTAATTATGTTAATTTAAATTAATTATAAGTAAATCATTTTAATTTATAATTTATGATAAATTAAATATAATTAATTATATTAATTAATTATATTTAAGTTAAAACTAATTATAAATCAAAAATTATATTAGGTTAAGCCTAATCTTCATTAATCAGAGAGTTTAAGTCTCTTAAACTCTCTGTTTAAGAGATTTGGCCGAATGGAGTGCACGAAATGGAGGGGATCACCTCCACAGCCGAGCTCCTGTTGTTGCTTTGGCTCAAAATGTCGTAACTTCCGTTCCTAACAGGAAGGGAAAGTCTTAGGAGCAAAGTCGGAACAGCCAAAGGGGTCGGAGAAGGCGCGTCGGGCAACAGAGGAGGCGACGGGTTTGCAGCTCCTTGGGCTCGGTCGGCTTCGGTGAGGAAGAAGGTACGGGGATGGGAAACTCTTTCTTCCTCTCTCTCTCTCTCTCTCTCTCTCTCTCTCTCTCTGTGGATCGAAAGAGCCGAGAGGGCTCGGATGAGGTCGGGTTACGTGCGAACAGGGATGGACTTCGTCGAAGGAGGAGGTCGGGATGGAGCTCGGCTAGCGACGTCAACACAGCGACGAGAATGGAGGGAGGAGGTCGAAGGTGTTTCGTGGGATTTGCGAGAGAAGAGAAGCAGAGAGTGGAAGTAGCGATGAGAGATTTGTCATCGATCGACTGGCTTCGTTTGGTCGGCTTTTAAAGATGTCGAAGAGCAACGATCGAGGCCGGGATTTGAGCAGGAATCGCGGGATGAGATTTTCGGCGCCGATTTCAGCCGGATTCATGGCAGGTTTCGTGGATCCGTCGGGCACAAGGTATGTACACGGGATTTTCCTTTTTTTTTGTTTCCTTTGGATATAACATACAGGTCAACAAATGCCCCCCAACAAATGTGGTACGCGTCTAAAGCGAATCACGTTTGTTGTAAGCTGATTGACCCTGTGGATCTCTAGATATTTGTTCTAGATGTCACACTAGGGCTTTCATTTAGTGGATCTCCAAAAATTTGCTTGGACGTCACACTAAGATTTTCATTTAGTGGATCTCCAAATTTTCGTTTGGATGTCACACTAAAATTTTCATTTCTCCATAGATCTACTGGATGTATCAATAGATGATTGAGATACTTATTTCTTTTGTCCTGTGCTTTGTACTGCGGACATTAACGGAGAATTTCTTGATTTGTCTTTATTGACTTGTCAGGAGATTTGTGTTCCTTCGGCCCTATGCTTCTAGCTTTGGCGGGCTTGTTGAAGGAGTAGATGCCGGTGACCTAAACCCTTAGGTTTGTATTAGGTCGATGGCAAAAAGTCATCGGTCCAGAGCTTTGTGCATAACGGACTTGTTGATGACAGAATCCTCTTAGTTCAGCCTTGGGCTTTGTGTGAACTTTGAGATAATTTTCTTCGGTCCTTTGCTTCGTGCTTTGGCGGACTTGTTGAAGAAAAATTCCTTCGATCCTCGCTTTGTGCTTTACGGATTTGTTGAAGGATTTACAGGTTCTGGATTCAGTTGATAGTACCGAACGTAGGTAGTATCTTGATCCTTAACCACTTGAGAAGACTTTAATCTGAGTCACTTGAGTTTGTCAGATTGGGAGAGCTAGAATTTGACAGCTCTTTGTCCTCTGGTTGCTGATGGGGGTTCCTCTACTGCGGCCTTTCTTATGGCTTGTTGAGTAGATGGAGCTGCCAGCGATCCGGCCATATTTGGGCTTGTTGGATCCGACCTCTTACACCCATTCAGACTTCAGACTTGAGCTATGGGAATTGCGCTCCCCAATGCTGATTTTGCTGAAGTTGGTAGATTTGGAGTCATCCTTCGTGGTTTTGGATTTTGGAGCCTACGAACATTTGGTAGTTGCCCGAGACTCAGCTTTCCCATTGGAACTTTGATTCTCCAGTCATTTTGGAGAACTCTGCAGACTACGATCACTTGAACTGGTCGAGTCAAATTGGTCTTCGTTCCTCCTACAGTCCCTACTGACGGGTTGACGAAGTGGGGGTTCCGCTACTACGGCCTTTCTTATGGCTTGTTGAGTAGACGGAGCTGCCAGCGATCCGGCCATATTTGGGCTTGTTGGATCCGACCTTTTACACCCATTCGAACCTTAAGCTTCAGGCTGTCGAAAGACTTCAAGCTTCTTTGGCTCAATTTTGTAGGAATGTGTAGCCACAAAAGTCTCTTTCTTGACTTTTGAGTCTTGGTTTGTTGGAGAAGGTGTCTCTAACTTTTGAAAGATCACCTGCATAGACTTTGAAAAAGAAATCTTTGTATTCTTTAGCACGAAAGAATATTTGAATTGATAATTTTAAATATTTATTCGGGGATCTCGGCATGCAGCGCGATGTCGACCCGAATAAATATTTAAAATGCCCCCTGTCTCGCAGGGACATTTTAGAATGAAATAGATTTGGAATATTAAGATTTTAAATATTCATTTGGGGATCTCGGCGTATAGCACGATGTCAACCCAAATGAATATTTAAAATGCCCCCTGTCTCGCAGGGACATTTTGGATAGGCTTTTGTATCTTTGAGATTTTAAATATTTATTTGGGAATTTCGGCACGCAGCGCGATGTCGACCCAAATAAATATTTAAAATGCCCCCAGTCTGATGGGGGGATTTTGAAATGCGTTCTTGCTATACAAGAGAATTTCAAAATATAAATGTAAATATGCACTGATAGATATGCATATAAAACTTTGACAATTACAAAGTACACTAGTAATGAAATTTTCATGCATGATATTTCTTTACATATCGGCCGTTGATAGGCGGCATAGGTCTCTGACCGTTCAGATCGATCAACTGATATGCTCCTCCTTGGTACACCTTCTCTATGACGAAGGGGCCTTCCCAATTGGATACGAATTTGCCACCAATTTTTCTGTGTGGGATGATTGGTCTTCTCAGCACCAGGACCAATTCCCCTTCCTGAAATGATCGAGGACGCACCATTCGATCAAAAGACTTTGCCACTCTTCCTCGGTAGATTTCTAGATTTTGTTGAGCTTGTAACCTTAGTTCATCAAGTGCATCGAGCTCTTCCATTCTGAGGCGGGCATTTTGCTCTTGAGTGAGATCGTTCTGAATTGCTACCCGGAGTGACGGTAGTTCAATCTCCAATGGTAATACAGCTTCGACTCCGAACACTAGAGAGTAAGGAGTGGCTTTGGTCGGCGTCTTGTAGGTTGTACGGTATGCCCATAGCGCTTCTGCCATTTTCGTATGCCACTCTCTTTTGTTCTTGGTAAGGATCTTCTTCAATAATTTCACCAACGTCTTATTGAAGGCTTCAGCCAAACCATTGGCCCTTGGATTGTATATGGACGAATATCGCCAATCGATTTTATGCCGATCAACGAACTTGTAAATTTTTGTACTCTTGAATGCAGTACCGTTGTCTGAGATTATACGGCGTGGTACACCAAATCTGTAAACAACGTTGTGGGTAAAGAAATTGATCACATG
This sequence comes from Dendrobium nobile, assembly GCA_022539455.1. NCBI lineage: Eukaryota > Viridiplantae > Streptophyta > Magnoliopsida > Asparagales > Orchidaceae > Dendrobium > Dendrobium nobile. The sequence continues at coordinate 22,250,375 of CM039723.1, forward strand.
TTCGGATGTGACCTCTCTGAATGGAGCTGCTTCTGCCCACTTGGAAAAGTAATCCGTCGCTGCTAGAATGAAACGGTGTCCCGATGATGACGGCGGATCTATTGGACCAATAATATCAGTACCCCAGCATTCAAATGGCCAGGACGCTACTGTTGGGTGCAGTGGATTTGGAGGCTGATGTATAGCATCACCATGGATTTGACACTCGTGGCACCTCTTAGCGTGGTCGATACAATCTTTGACCATGGTCGGCCAATAGTAACCCATTCTTTTGATTTTAGCAGCCATTTTAGGACCTGACTGATGTGCTCCGCAAAGCCCCTCGTGGACTTCTGTCACCACCTTATCAGCTTCCTTGGTCCCTAGGCACCTTAGCCACATTTGATCAAAGGCTCGTCTGTACAACATGTCATTGACGAATGCATATCGCAACGCCCTTTTTCGAATTTGTGCGGCCGTAGACTTTTCTGTCGGGAGTTTGTTTTCTTTGAAGTAGTCAATGAATGGCTGCCTCCAATCATTTTCGACATCAATATCTAAACAATGCCACCACGATTCTGAAGCTTGACTAGCTTTATGTCTCTTGGCTGTATGATATCCTTCCGGATAATTTTCCATAATAATTTGATGGAGAAGTTTAGGGTCAACTGGAGTTTCATCCTGCTGACTTGAATTTGATACTTCTTCTACCATCGGGAATTGTAATAAAGCGGGTTCCAAGACCCTACGGTTGTAAACTCCGATGAATATAGGCTTCTCCTCATTGGAATTTGCCATTTCCTTGGCCAATTTGGCCAAACAGTCTGCTTTGGCATTCTGTCCTCGAGGAATTTGAACTATTTTAACATTCGGCACCTGCTTCAGGAGCTCAATGGTTCGCCGGTGGTAATGAGCCAACTCAACCTTAGAAATCTTGTAGATGCCCAAGACTTGATTTATCACAAGTTGAGAGTCGCCGAAAATTTGAAGATTTTGAATTTTGACGTCAATTGCAATCTCCAGCCCTACTATTAGAGCTTCGTACTCAGCTTCGTTGTTGGTCCGAGGTTCAGTCAGACTGAATGAGAACCTCATTATGCCTCCTTCAGGTGGTATGAGAACAAGACCGATACCGGCTCGGGCTCTTGCAATATTTGGAGGTCGGACAGGTCTAATGGACGATGCCCCGTCGAAGTACATTTCCCAGAATGGTAGCCTTTCATTCTCCTCAACCTGCATTATCTGCTCATCAGGCAAATCATCGTTGAGTGGAGAATCGGCCGGGATCGGATGTGCGGCAAGGAAATCTGCCAAGGCCTGTCCTTTCACCGCCTTTTGTGGCATGTACGTAATTTCAAACTGTAATAACAATACTGCCCACCTGGCCAGACGACCTGTCAACGCTGGTCTTGTCATCAAGAACTTCAGCGGATCGATCTTTGATATCAGTGTGATTTTGTGGGATAACATATAGTGGCGGAGTTTCTGAACTGCAAAAATCAGCGCCAGGCAATGCTTTTCAATAGGAGAATAACGGCTTTCTGCTCCAATCAATCTCCGACTGATATAGTAGAGTGCATTTTCTTTTCCTTCTTCATTATTCTGGGCCAATAGTGCTCCGAGGGACTCTTCTAGTGCAGCTGTATACAGTATAAGAGGCTTCCCCGGAATTGGCGCTGCTAGAATGGGAGGATTTAACAAGTATTTCTTGATGCTATCAAACGCCTCCTGACATTCTGCATCCCATTTGAAACGAACATCTTTCTTCATTAATTTTGAAAATGGCTGGCACCTACCCGATAGATTTGATATGAATCTCCGAATGAAAGCCAGTTGTCCTTGTAGTGAGCGAAGCTGTCGAAGGTTCCTTGGTGGTGGCATCTCCGTTATTGCCTTAATTTTGTTGGGGTCGATCTCTATGCCTCGATGACGAACAACATAACCCAGGAATTTACCGGAGGAGACCCCGAATGCACACTTGAGAGGATTCATCTTCAGATCAAATTTTTTGATTCTCTCAAATACGATTCTAAGATCTTTTAAATGATCATTTTGGCCAAGACTTTTGACGACAAGGTCATCTACATAACACTCGACCTTCTGATGTATCAAATCATCAAATATGTGAGTCATCGCCCGCTGGTAGGTGGCACCAGCGTTCTTCAAGCCAAAGGGCATGACTGTGTAGCAGAAAATGCCGATGGGCGTTCTGAACGATGTATGTTTTTCGTCTTCGGGTGCCATCTTGATTTGATTGTATCCTGACGATCCATCCATGAAGGAGAACATGTCATAGTTGGAAGTGTTGTCCACCAGGAGTTCGGATACAGGGAGTGGAAAATCGTCTTTTGGGCACGCCTTGTTGAGGTCCCTGAAGTCAATGCAGATACGAATCTGCCCATTCTTCTTCTTCACTGGGACAATATTGGCAATCCAATCAGCATACTTTTCTTCTCGGATAAAGCCTGCATCTATAAGCTTCTTTGTTTCAGCAATCACCTGTTCTTCAATCTCCAATCTCATTCTCCTTGGAGCTTGTTTGATGGGTGTTACATCCGGTTTGATTGCTAATCTGTGAACCGCTACATCAGGGGATAAGCCGGGCATCTCAGCATATGTCCAGGCAAAGCAGTCCCTGAATTCACAGAGAAGTTCTTTTATTTCTTTTATTTGTTCTTCGGGTAGGAGAGAACTAATGAAGGTTGGGCGAGGATCTTCTTCGGTCCCCAAGTTGACTTCTTTTAGTTCATCCATGGTAGCTGCCTGTCCGCCATCTTCAAGCTCTTCTGGTGCAGGCTCGGCTTCCAAGGGCTGTTCATCATAATCATCAGCTTCGTATGTTTCTTCAGCACCATGTTCCTCGGATTCGATTTCCGTGCATGTGATTGCCCGACAAGTCTCTTTCCGGAGACACTTTCGTTTGATGAACCCGATACCTTTATATGCATCTGCATCCTTCTGCCGTAATGGACACGGATTCCTTCCATACCAAAGGCCTAGGCTTGTACGAAGTTGTCGCTTGGTGGTCGGAATATTGACTTGCTTTCGTAGCATTCTTTGAATATTCTTGGTATTGAACCTGGGTAGCCTCGTAGGTAGTAACTCTCCGGAGTCAAGAAGCATGCAATCCCAATCATGGTTCTCTTCTTCACGTATTCCTATAGAATATAGTACATTCCCTGGCACAGTCCCATTTTTGAGGGGAGGAAGATAAAGGGTGGCGAGTTCTTCAACTTTATGCATCTCGCGCGGAATGATTTCTTTGAAGTGTTGTAGGGGAACACGTGTGATTACAAGTACACTATCAGAAATTGATAGGCTGTCAATTCTTCTAGAGAACACGTTCTGCACCGTATTCATATAGATGGAGTCGTAGTCATAATCATCACTTGAATATTCGACTTGCCTACTCCATTCGTCCATGGATTGACATACTTTTCGAGATTTGGCAGGAGAAACATCATCTTCATCCGTGTCACTTCCAAGATGAGTACATGTTTCTTTTCTTTTGGAATGGTCGGTGCTTTGGGAAGAGTCGGCGCTGCCTTCTTTCTCCCCACCTGCCTTTTTTCACCTTCCCGTTCTGGTCGTTTTGCAGCCTTTGAGTTTGATGTTTTAGCTTCGAGGGAGCTCGAAGATTTTTGCTTCTTTGACATGAAGTACCGTGCATCTTCATAAACTGTTGCTTCATGAACTGTGAAGGGCTGGATGTCACCAGAGATCCTGAATTCTTCACCATCTTTGAGATATTTCATACACTGGTGTAATGTTGACGGGACAATGCCATACTCATGCAACCAGGGACGACCTAGCAGCGCCTTGAACGAAGTATCCGCATCAATCACATGAAATTTAGCTTCTGTATGAAGCTCTCCAAATACAAGAGGAAGCATGAATGACCCGAGGGTTTTCTGCCCTTTTTCATTGAAACCATGCACCATCAACTTATCTTGCCCGAGGTGCTCCACATCAAGGCAGAGAGATCTCAGTGCTTTCAAGCTTATCAGATTCACGGAGGACCCAGGATCAATTAGGATTCGACTGATAATCAGTTTATCGCTCTCTGCAGTAACATACAGAGGACGATTATGGTCTGCAGTTCCGAGCATCATGTCCTCTTCGGAGAAAGTAATGAATGGCTCATTTCGAGCTTGCAGAACCTCAGTCAAATTGCGTTCAGCAAAATACGCCTCATATCTTTCGGGATCTTTTAGAGCCTGAATCAGAGTCTCTCGAAGGTCTTTAGACATCACTAAGGCATCGTATATGCTGAGTTGTGCTGGAATTTTTCTTAGATGGGATAAGATATTATAATCTATCCCATTGGCTGAAGTGTTCTTCTTCTTGGTATCTTCAGGGATAATATCGTCATTGATGATTATCTCTTTCTCCTTATCTTTATTGGAGACCCCTTTCTTCGGTGGAGGCGGCAGTATTTTGCCGCTTCTTAACTGCACTTGAGCAATCTCCTCCGGTTCAGAGTCATTTGACTGTACATTTTCTTCAGAGTCAGCCATCGTTGCATCTAGGGACTCATTTGTTGATCCAGAATCACTACCCAGGTTTACATGTCCCATCCGAGATGCTATGCTAGGATCTGATTCGTCTCCCTCTGGAAAATACAAATCCTCCTCCGAACTGTAATCCATTGGCAAAACCATCATACAGGATTCAGAGGGTACTTCTGTGTGTTCCTCTTTTATCGAGGTACTCGGCGCCACTGAGATGACCCGACATACTTCTTTGGGAAGAGAATTCTCATCATCTTCTTCAGCTTCATCAATTTTAAGCTCCGTCATGAAGTCAGCAAGCTTGATAGGTCGCCTCACAGTCTGGTAGTATTCATCCAAACTGTCGATAACCCTCTGAGTTGCGGTCATCTTCTCCTTGGGCTTCTTCAATTTGATTTTCTTCTTGGATGATTTCTTCTTTCCAGTCTTTGAAGAACCAACTTGGTTGGAGAACTGTTTTGAAGTAGAAGGTCGTACCACCGGCAATGCCTTCAAATCTATCATTGGCTCGATAGGAGACTTCCACTTTACACCTGAAACTCCTTCAAGCTGCTTCAACATTTTCACAGTCTTCTTAGAGACCGCAGTCTCCCACTGTTCTTCTTGAACTTGCTTCTTTTCATTTCTTCTTTCTTCAACCAGAGGTACGGAAGAGGACGTGACCACCCGAGCTGATTCCTTCTTAGGATGAGACAACACATTGTCGGATAATGTTATCTCCCCTTTTTGATATTTTCTTTCAAGCCAATCCTTGAAGATGTAGCAATCTTCAATAGGATGGCTGAGTACCCGATGGTATGGGCAATAATTTGGATCACCAGTGTGCTTCGACTCTTCGGGCCTCTTGCATTCAGGCAGTTCTAAACCCGATCTCGACACTTGTCGAAATAATTTGGCAACACTCTCCCTTTTGAATGAATACTCTTTATTCATTTTATCTTTAAGGGATTGGAACGTTCTATCACCAGTTCCTGTTATTTGTCTCGGGCGTTCTACACCACCTTGATAAGTTCGTGGCTTATCATTCCCCCATAATATCAGCTTCGGTTGGGGGTTGGGGTTGTAGACTTGCTTAGGCCTTTCTTGATATTGCATCGGCTGTTTGTCTTTGTCTACGTTGTAAATTAGCTGCTTTTCTCTATCAGCTCTAGAGAAGAACGTAGAGTCGGCCTCACCCTTTCTAGCACCCGGGGCTTTACCCTTTTTGAGCTTATCAGAGTGATTTTCTGATCTGGACAAATTCAGTTTTTCAAATTTGGCCACTCTGTCGAGCAAGTCTTGAAATGTGTTTATCGTAGCCATTCACAGGAAGGGTTGCATCTTGTCATCAATGTTGCCCATTAACAACTGTACTGCGTGTTCTTCTTCTAACTGCTGCTCACATTTCATACTTAGATTTCGCCAGCGAGTGATGTACTTGGTCACTGATTCTTCTCTTTTTCTCTTATCAAGAGCGAGGTCAGCGATCGTGATCTTCTCTGTTGCACTAGCAAACCTCTTCACGAACATAGATTCTAATTCTGCGAAGGTTTTCACAGAATCATTTGGCAGTTCAGCGTACCATTCGAAAGCAGTTGCTGTCAAACTACTAACGAATTGTCGGAAGAGTAGGGCGTCATTTCCTCCTGTATTCCCACAGGTGGCCTTAAACTGTGCCAGGTGCTGCCTGGGGTTGTTATTACCGTTGAAAGTGTTGAACTTTGGGACCGAATATCCTTTCGGGTATGGTACTTGGTCGTACTCAGCAGGATACGGACGACCTTTACCCACCAACTTTTCTGCTTGGTCAACAGCTATAATAGCCCTGATTCTTTCTGTTATTATTCCTTCCAACTGTGCAGCAGTCACGGGCTCGGAAGTACTTGCAATATTCTGCGGAGTGGGCTGACGGGTGACATTATGAGTTTCGCGACCACCTTCAGGATTATCTCGTACTCCCGAGGCTTGAGGCATTTGAAAATTTGGAGGATCCGGAGGAGGATTGGGCATGGCGCCAACAGCGGCAGTTCTCTGCATCATCTGCATCATTGCCCCCATTTGAGTCATCATCTCAGTCATCTTCTCATTCAACTGAGAGATTTCTCTGTCTTTGGCTCTCATTTGTCGTCTCATATGTCTTTGCATTTCTGCAAGTGTGACATTCTCGTCAGCGAAGGGATTCTCCTCGGCTTCTTCTCTTTCTTCTTCAGCTTGTGAATGACCACCTCTACCAGTGGTGGACCCAGCTTCACGACGACGTTAATAAACTCGCCTAATTGGCGGTTGTTGCTCGTCTTCATCTTCACCATCATCATAATAAGCTTCCTCATTAGCATTGGTGTGTCTCACCATATAGACAACTTCCATGTCCAGAGTGTCATTTGTTTCTTGAATTTCTTCTTCTAGATTTCCATCCATAAATTCTTCAATATTTTCATCCCCTTCGAGGTATTCTTCTCCCTCTATATTTTCTTCTTCTCCTATATTTTCTTCTAGTACCTGAATTTCTGAGCGGCGACGCCACTGGATCTCTGGTTCTTGATTAGGCACAGGGACTTCTTCGATCAGTGGGCTGCGATCGAAGTTAGTTTCTTTCTTTGGAGGGGATGGAGGACGACGGGATCCCCTGGAGGATTCTCCAAAGTGTCTACCGTCTGGAGGAATATCATTATGGGTCCTTTTTGGGGCCCACTTCTGACGTTGTTCGTAGATGGGGGCGGATCTCCGGGAAGCCTCACCGGATGTCACGCCCAGATCAGTCCTCCTTTCTCTTCTTTCTTTCTCGTTTCTTCGAGGCTTTGGCCTCCAGACTTATTTTCCTTTCCACCGGGACCTTTCAGCGGTGGATCCCTGAACGTATGGTTCAGGTGTCACACCCCGATGTTCACCACGTGGGGTATATCTTCTTTCTCTTCCTTCTGCAGCAAAGGATAGACGCTCCCTTGGCGGGGTTCTTCTGGCCTCTATCACTAAGGGCCGTTGGAACTTTTTCTTTTTCAGACCCTTCTCCTTTACAGTCTTCAGGACCCGATAGACCCGGGCTGAGAGAGTTTCAGGTTCTTTTCTCTTTGGAGGAGCTGGGACTTCAGGTCGTCGATCCCAGAAAGATTTCTTCAGCTCACCAGTAGAGCTGTTCCTTTTCACCCATTTTAGATCAGAAAATTTGTTCCTGGTAGGAACATTAGCTTCAGGCTCTTGGGCTGGCATATTTGAAGGGTGAACAGGGAGATGTTGCTGCTGAGCTCGAATTTCAGCATTCATCTTTCTTCTCTGCCTTCTTGTAGGCCTTCCTCCAGATGAGGAGGCCTCAGCATCATTCTTTCCGGGTGCAGATAACCCGGTCGGCAGAGTGGTGGTGTTTGTAGTCACCACAGATACTCTTCCACCATTCACAATTCTTCTGGTGGTTGGAGCCTCAGGCTGTGATAGCCTCGCGAATACAGAAATCCTCCCACGAGGATTTTCAACAGCAGGTCGTGGCGCTGGCAGATGCGCACGATGGACAGAAGCTTTAGTAGTTCTTGCAACTACAGCAGGGAAGTCGACGCTACCAAACTGGATGGTAGCTCCAGTATTTTCGGTTTCTATGACAGCATTAGCCAGCTGGATCCTGGCTCCTCGTCCCAGTTGGACGGTCATCGGGGTATTCTGTAGATCCATCTGCATAAATGAAAGGCAAGGGTTAGTAATCAGAATCTGATACATCACCCCGCACTTTCAAAATGCAGAGACTTGCACAGAACACAAAAATAAGAGAAAATAACATTAGCGAGCAGTTCAAATAATATAAATCTAAAATACTGCTGAATACGTTATTTCAATAGAAAAATTTTCTTTTTGAACGATCATTCTTAGGATACTTAAAATTTTAAGTACGGATCGATATGGATGCTACTATAGTATTGAGACGACTAGCCAAAGATGGAAAGAGAAACCAAACCCCAGCGGAGTCGCCAGAAATCTGTGGGCTCCGAAAATTCGGCCCCGGCCTCCGCTCGCTTTTCTTATTCGGCGAGCGAGTTTTAACGAACTAAGTTCCGAGGTAAATTTTGGAAGGCAGATGGGTTTGTAGATAAGACACTACCCAGAGATTTCGCCCTCATTTTGCGAGGACTTTATGATCTGAGTTCTGGTTTCCTATAGGCGCAAGCCCCTATAGTTAATTACCCCTCCCGATCACGAGAGAGAACTTTCGATTAAGGCTAGTCGTCGATCGGATACGTAAATGATACGTGTTATCTGGCTATAGTAGCAACAATGGGTTTAGGAATTTGGAGAATTTGAAAGATTGAAAGTTTGGTATTTAAAATAGAAATTTCACCATCTTGCACTTAAAGCGGATGGTGGGGGAATGGATGATGGGCCCGATCAAGATCCCATGGTTCCGTCGTCCCGGGCCATCGTGGTCCCTGGTCTACTTAGTCAGAGGAGGTAGTCGACCCAACCTGATAGAAGGATCCTTGTCGGCAGCCATGGGTTGCTTCGTCCAAGGGGACCTTGTAGACCGGGGTTGAATGTTTGTCTAAGGGGACAAATTTGAATCCACCTTAGCTTACAGAGGGCTTTGTGCCCTATCGATCATATCCTATTGATTCATATCTCAAGGATTTAACGCCATTAAGGAGCGTATTGGCTCTGGCCATAACCGCTATCTGTGGTGCCATTTGGCGGCAAAACCACTCGGTTCAGAGGGCCCCGGGTCATAACCGTTTACCTGCAGCGCCATTTGGCGGCGAAACTGCCGGTTAGAGGACACGTACCACGTCCTTACTGGCAAAAGATTGTTTGAGAATGGATCCTAGTGATATTTTCGACTAGGCATTGGCTCTCTGTGAGCTAGAGTTTATTTGAATTTGTCCACCCCGGCAGACTGTTGCGGAGGGTGGATGGGTTTTGCTTTAAGATTTTGATGGATTTATTTCATTTTAAATATTTTTTTGGATTTTGAGATTTTTGTAGAGTTTTATGAGATTTTGTGGATTTTTGGGATTTTATGGGATTTTTGGGTGGAGCTTTGAAATATTTGGGAAATATAACTTTGGATATTTGGGACATATTTGAAAATATTTTGGGAACCCCTCTGGTTGAGATCTGCATTCAACACGGCCATCATCGGGGTGTTTGGGGTCATTTCTCTTTATGGATTGAACCTTGTCAACTCTGTCGGGCTGTCGACAGAGGATCGGGTTTTGTAGGCTTTGAGCCTTTATTAGTGAATTCATATTGTTGTAGGCCTTGAAGGCCTAATATGGATGTTTTAAAGCAAATATACTGGTCACCACAACTTTATATTTGCTTAATGGTTTGAACCCTATCGACTTCTATTGAACCGTATAGAAGGATCGGGTTCGAACTAGAATTCACTTGTCAACCCGCGTAGCATCCCTAGACGTCACGTGTGTACCAATAACACGCTCGCCAGGGCCCATGCGGGTTGTAATTGCATTTACCCCTTTTTAGTGTACTTATGTGTATACAAGTTATGGTGCACGTGCGGGGGTATCTTTGGGATATTTATAGACGCCTTCTATCCGTTTGCATAGAAGTTGCGGATCCGGTGACGTGGCATAGCAGCTTCTGAATAGAGTTGTTCGCTGCTTCGTACAGGTAGACTGTCGTGCACTATTTGTTGATTTTTGTAGGCGGGTCATAGTACACTAACTAATCTCCTGCCTTAAGTTGTAGAAACTCGTAGGAACTTGTGGTCTTTGGTCTTTACAACACATCCACTATCGTTGTAGGTAGATATATTCATTCACAGATTGAGGTTGACTTCAGGATACTGCATTTACTGAAGTCTTTCTGCATCTACCTCTGGGTGGCATGTTATACATCCATCTGTATTTGTAAAGAGAATGTATGTATTGCAGATCTTCGATCCTTGCTCGTAGAAGGCTGATATACTTGACTAATGCTAAGTGGTTATCGACTGTGGGAATGATTTAGCACCCACTTTGGTGAATTGTTATCACTCATAGGTAACGTATTCTGTACATTTTGCAAGTTACTTGATACTTGTCGAAGTCGTCATACTGGTCTTTACTAATTATGAGCTAGCCAGTACCAATCATATTCTTCGTGACTTCTTTCAGTGTGCTATGCCATTGGATCACTATCTCTTCCATATGAATGATACAAATGTTTTGCTATCATGTGCTATAAGTTTGCTCAATAACATTTGTCTTCTAATTAAAATACTGATCTCTTAATACCAATTGGAAGTCTTGGATAGCAAATTAAAAGCATGCCATTACATTCTTTCGTTGATTTTTACTTGCGTGGTCAACGTTTAAGAATGAAAGCTGGAGAATTTATTCATTCTCTAACATTGCTTGCAATCACTCCTCATTTATAGGTAATTTTAGTGATATTTGCATTCTAATTAGTATGAAGGTTCTTCCAAATTCATTTGAGAGCTTCATATTTTGATTGCAAATACATTGGTTGGAATGAGATGTAGGAATCATAAGTCTCTCATTGCTTTGGAAGTAATTCATAGCTTGCAAAATGGATTTTCTCATTTATATATGCTCGTAATCAAATATATACCCTTGTAACTATCTCAATAAATTGTATGAGTTTCAACATCATTTATGATGGTTGCAAGTTCTTCTTGATGTTGTATAGTCCAAGTTCATGCCCACTATAGTCCCATTGTGTTTGTTTGCAAGTTCTTCTGCATGTTCACTTTCATTTGAATTTTGATTTCAATTTGATTTTTATTTCACTTGAACTTAGTCTTTAGGAGTCATTTGAATTTTGCTTAAGTTCAAGTCCACAGTTCACAAGTCCTCTGTTCGAGTTCCTTTGGAGTTCAAGTGCAAATATAAACTCCTTGAGTTCAATCAAGTCTAGTTCAAGTTCAATGTCCACAAGTCCTCCATTTTGAGTTCAATGAGTCCCCTGTTGTTCACTTGAGTTCGAGCATTCTTTCGTTTCATTTTCATTCAACATGAAATTATTATTGATTGTTTGAGTTTGAGTTAAGTCCATTTGATACTCCAATCAATGCCCAAGCGTAGTATTGCGCTCACCCGAAATTTCGGCAGCCTTCCGGCGTCTCCCCCGTTTAGGGGAAAACTACGGAAAACTGGGCCTATCCCACCACGCTAAGAAAAGCGTGTATGGTAGGTGCCCTCTTTCGAGGACACCGCGGCCGTGTAAATTTGATCCCCCACCACGCTAAGAAAAGCGTGTATGGGTATTTTGAAAACATTTTGCAAGAAAACATTTTTTTTTATAGTATTTTGCAAGAAAGCAGTTATTTCCCCGCGAGCGGGTACTTATGGGTATCCCCGCTTCGTCGTGCGTATCGCACCGGGATCCCTTCCCACCACGCTAAGAAAAGCGTGTATAGGCGGGGTTTCCAAGGCGATACGAACTTCGAAGAAGGAATTTGGGTGATTACCCGCTTCGTCGCAAGCGTCGGGACGCACTCCCTCCCACCACGCTAAGAAAAGCGTGTATAGGTGGTCGTTTTGTCCCGACAAATGCGTTGAAACGAGCTCTCGGAGTTTTAGGGTTAGAGGGTTATACCTTGGCGGGGTCGTTGGCACGTTGATCGAGGGAGAGAAGCATCATTTAATTTATAATTAATTACCAATTATATATAATTAATTATATTTGACATATAATTAACTATATACAATTTATAATTAACTATAAATTAAATATATATGATTTATAATTAATTATAAAATAATTATAATTAATACATAATTAATTATATTTAATTTCAAAATTAATTATAAATTCATAAGATTTATTTTACAATTAATTTAAAGATAATAACAATTAATTATATTTAATCCATAATTAATTATAATTAATTTAAAATTAATCATAACTTAATTAAATTTAATTTATGATTAATCAAAAATTAATTATAATTAATTATATTTTAATATATAATTAATTATGTTAATTTAAATTAATTATAAGTAAATCATTTTAATTTATAATTTATGATAAATTAAATATAATTAATTATATTAATTAATTATATTTAAGTTAAAACTAATTATAAATCAAAAATTATATTAGGTTAAGCCTAATCTTCATTAATCAGAGAGTTTAAGTCTCTTAAACTCTCTGTTTAAGAGATTTGGCCGAATGGAGTGCACGAAATGGAGGGGATCACCTCCACAGCCGAGCTCCTGTTGTTGCTTTGGCTCAAAATGTCGTAACTTCCGTTCCTAACAGGAAGGGAAAGTCTTAGAAGGAGCAAAGTCGGAACAGCCAAAGGGGTCGGAGAAGGCGCGTCGGGCAACAGAGGAGGCGACGGGTTTGCAGCTCCTTGGGCTCGGTCGGCTTCGGTGAGGAAGAAGGTACGGGGATGGGAAACTCTTTCTTCCTCTCTCTCTCTCTCTCTCTCTGTGGATCGAAAGAGCCGAGAGGGCTCGGATGAGGTCGGGTTACGTGCGAACAGGGATGGACTTCGTCGAAGGAGGAGGTCGGGATGGAGCTCGGCTAGCGACGTCAACACAGCGACGAGAATGGAGGGAGGAGGTCGAAGGTGTTTCGTGGGATTTGCGAGAGAAGAGAAGCAGAGAGTGGAAGTAGCGATGAGAGATTTGTCATCGATCGACTGGCTTCGTTTGGTCGGCTTTTAAAGATGTCGAAGAGCAACGATCGAGGCCGGGATTTGAGCAGGAATCGCGGGATGAGATTTTCGGCGCCGATTTCAGCCGGATTCATGGCAGGTTTCGTGGATCCGTCGGGCACAAGGTATGTACACGGGATTTTCCTTTTTTTTTTTGTTTCCTTTGGATATAACATACAGGTCAACACTTTCATTATCAATAATCATCCTTTCCAAGAGGAAGGGGAAGGCTTAAATAGCCAATTACATGAAGGAAAAATAAAAGACATAATTGCCCCTAGGGCCACATAAGACAAAACCCTCAAGTGAGGGTAGAAAGGGAAAAGTATAAATAACAAATAAAATACATCAAGATAAGTAAACACGATCGTAGCCGTTGATCTTCAATGTCCTCATCAAAATTACAAGAAAATTTTCAAAAACATACGTTAGTCCTCCAAAAAGAAAACGAGGGTCACAGCTCCATTAAATCACATCATACATATGACGAAGAGTGCACAAACAAATTCAAATAAAATCAAACAATATAACATGCAAAAGAGGTAAAACAACGTGATATTTAACATTTAACATCCTGTTGGTACACATACCTCCCAAAACCGACCTGGCACTTCTTTGAGAAGACACTTGAGTAAAACCTGGTTGGATGCTGATACAGAATCGCCCATCGTTTCACAAAGTTTAATCGTTGCCTTAGCAGACTGAAGTATCATAATTAAGTGTTGTAAGTTACCATAATAAAGAGGATATTACACACAAGATCCAAAGCCATGGTGCACATGTTATGCAAACCTACGAACTGATACAATTCATAAATCCGCACCTTCCTTTTACTTGCCCAAGATGATGAAGAGATGCAACTGCAAATTAACGAAACAATTTCTTGCAAATATAATTGAAGAGTAGCACGATCACTGGTTGAATTATCCTCCCATAGCTCCTCATATAAGGTACTAATATCTTTATCATCTTCAAACCTGAAAATAGAAAATTCATACATTATTATGCACAGTTTTTGTAGAATATACCTTATGTTCAATACAGGTTATTAACTTTCAAGGTACATAGCCGCCAAATAATTAATCGAACACATAATACAAAGCTCATTATATATAGAATTGAATACAACAACAACGAGTCTTTATCCCACTATGTGGGTCGGCTACATGAATCCTTTTTCTCCATTGTGTCCTATTAAGGGTCATATTCTTATCTAAATCTAATAAAGAAAGGCCATTTCTAATATTTTCTAATCAAGTATTTTTAGGTCTACCTCTACCTTTTTTAATATAAGTCAAATCTAATACCTCTACTTTCATAACTGGTCATCACAAGTCTGCCTTTTTATGTGACCAAACCATCTAAGGCAACTCTCTCTAATCTTATCTTCCACTGGAGCTACTCCAACCTTTCACGTATATGCTCATTTCATATCCTATCTTTAAGAGTAAAGCCACTCATCCACTTGAGCATCCTCATCCCTGCAACACTTAACTTTATATTATGTTTCTCTTTTAATGGCCAACATTCTGCACCATAAAGCATTGCAGGTCGCACTACCATCTTATAGAATTTTTCCGTAAGTTTGTGAGAGACTTTTCTATCACATAACATGCCCGATGCATTCCTCCACTTCAACCATCCAACTTGAATTCTACTAATAATATCTCCATCTGTTTTACCATCACTCCTAACAATAGATCAAATATATCTAAAACGTGTGCTCTTATTAATGACTTGAACTCCCAAAGTCACAATGCCCCCGCTAGATCTATTATTACTAAAATTACACTCTTATATATTCAATTTTAGATATACTCAAACGAAAGCTTTTAAACTCGAAGGTTGACCTCAAAAATTCAAGTTTACCATCAACTCCCTCTCTAGTCTTATCAACAAGAAGAATATCATCAGCAAAAAGCATACAGCATGGTACAACCTCTTGCAAATGTCTAGTGAGAACATCCACGACTAAAGCAAAAAGATATGGGCTTAAGGCTGAGACTTGATGTAATCCAATAGAAATAGGAAAATACTTGGTCAAACCACCTAGTGTTTGAACATAAGTAATAGCTCCTGCATACATATTTTTAATGACTTGAATATAAGCATTATAAACCCCTTTCTTTTCTACAACTCTCCATAACACTTCTCTTGGAACTTTATCATATGCTTTCTCTAAATAAATAAAAATCATATGTAGGCTCTCCTTATTCTCTCTGTACTTCTCCATCAAACCTCTCAATAAATGTATAGCTTCCATAGTAGACCTACCTGACATGAATCCAAATTGATTTTGAGAAACATTAGTGTCACGCCGCAACCTATGATCCATAACTCTCTCCCATAGTTTTAAAGTATGACACATCAACTTAATTCCTATATAATTCATACAATCTTGTGCATCACCTGTATTCTTAAAAATAGGAATCAACTCACTCATTCTTCACGTATTTGTCATCTTTTTAGTCTTCAAAATAATATTAAAAAGTTTAGTAAGCCAAGAAATTAATTCTATCTCCTATGCATTTCCAAACCTCTATTGGAATATCATTAGGTCCAGCTGTTTTTTCGCACTTCATTTTCTTTAAAGCCTCTTTAACTTCGATTTTACTAATACACTGATAAAAACAAAAAACTTTATTTTCATTTAGGGTACAAAGATCACTAAAGTCAATTCCATTCTCATAGTTTTCACTAAAAAGTTTAGCAAAATATCTCATCCACGTTTGTTGAATATCCTTTTCTAATAAAAGCACGTTTTGATCTTCATCCTTAATACACTTCACTTGAATTATCCTTACTACTCTTATCTATTTGTTTAGCTAACTTATACATATATCATTCGTCCTCCTTAGTATCTAATCTATTATATAAATCATTAAAATCTAAAATCTTTATATTACAAATTGATTTCTTAGACTTAGGGCTGTCAATTCCTGACACGACCCGCTAACCCGACCCGAACCCGACACGGAAAATCCGGGTTCGGGTCAACCAGTGAAAGAAACGGGTCGGGTCCGGGTTGAAGGATTTGACCCGTTTATTTATTCGTGTCGGGTTCGGGTCAACCCGTCAACCCGCGGGTTGACACGATTAACCCGATAATATGCGACTCGTTTTAATAAAAGCTAAAAAGCCGCGATTCCTCATTCGTCATTCCGTCATTCCGCGCGAGACGAGAGTCGAGAGGGTTCTAGGGTTTCATTTCTCGGTTCTCCTCGCTCAGTCGCTCTCACGCTCTGGCTTTGGGGTGGAGCCGTGGAATTGACGAATCGTGGAGGAGCTAATAGAGGTTTTTTGATATCTTCTTCTGATCTTCTGAGTTCTGAAACATCTGGCTTCGGTCCTTCGAGATTCTTCCTTGAATCCTCTTCCTTTCTCCATTTCTCAGTTGCGACTTGCAACGGTTGGTAATATCTTGAATAACTCTTAAATCTTTAATATTTGAAGTGTTGGTTTGATACTTTGATGGTGGTCGGTTGTTTCGATTTCTATTTGACCTAATTTGATGGTCGGCGTAAATCCTTAGTTGTGCGAAAGAGAAACTGTGAATCTGTGATGGCCTTGATGGGTTTTATGTTTTTGTTTATTTTCTTCTTCCTTTAGTTCCTGTGAATCTGTGATGGCCTTTAGTTCCTATGAGTGCTGCTGTGCTGCACAATTTCTTGCTAAAAATTTCCTCTTCCATCTGTTATATTGTTAGTTAGAGTGTCGTTTAGTGATTTACTAATTACTATTACAGTTTTCCAATTTTCTTTCTGTAATCTTTACGGCTTGCTTTGCTGTTGAGATTACGGCTTGGTAGTTGTCGCTGGGCCTCTTGGAGTTGTCGGGTTGCTGTTTTGATGAATTACTGTAAGCCTGTGATGCTGTATAACACTATAATTGATTAACTGTATTCATGTTATTATCATATTATGGAGTATTGGAATTTTCTTGCTGTATAAATGTGATGGTGTTGCTGTAAGCATGTGATGCTGATTTGCTGCACATTTTATTGGAATGTTGGTGTAAGCATGTTGATGTTATGAGTACAATTTTGTGTTTTTATGTTTAGATGCAGGATTCTAATACAATTGAGGAAGTTGAATATGATGAAGTAAATGAACATGTGCATGTTCCTGTTGATAATGAAGTGGAATGTGATAGTGATGAGTTGAACAATCCCATTCCAACTGAGGGAAGTGTTCATAGAAAGAAGAGGAAGTTGACTTCTACGGTATGGGGTCATTTTGAAATGTTGCCACTTGCAGATGATGGCAAAAATCGTTGCAAATGTAAGAAATGTGGTGCAACATACTTATGTGATAGTAAACATGGTACAGGAAATTTAAGACGCCACTTGCAAAACTGTAAGAAAAAGTCTCAAGATATTAGTCAACTTATACTTCAAAGTAACTCAAGCAGTTCTATGTCACTGATTGCAAATAAATTTGATAATGAAGAATTTCGTTGCTTATTTACTGCATGTATAGTCAAGCATGATTTACCATTTCAATGTGTGGAGTGGGAAGGGTTAAGAACATTACTTCGTTACTTACGGCCTGATTTACAGTTTATTTCTAGAAATACTGCAAGAAATGATTGCAAGAAGATGTTTAATAAGGAAAAAATTCAAATTGAAGCCCTTCTACGTAGTTGTAAGGGTAGAGTATCTTTAACTTCTGATCTATGGACTTCCATCAACACAGATGGTTTTATTTGCTTGACTGCACATTTTGTTAATAATAACTGGAGGTTGCAGAAGAAAGTGCTAAATTTTGGTTTCATGCCACCTCCACATGATGGACTTGCATTATTCGAGAAACTTCATCAATTTTTGGTTGAATGGAAGCTTGATAGCAAGCTTTTTAGCATCACTTTAGACAATGCCTCTGCAAATACTGTTTCTGTTGATTTTCTACGAAATCATTTGAATTTGAAAAATAGTCTTCTATGCAATGGTCAGTTTTTCCATATCAGGTGTTGTGCACATATTATAAATCTTATTGTGCAGGAAGGTTTGAAAGAAATTGATTCATCTGTTATGAAGGTGCGTGAGAGCATTAAATATGTTAAGGGTTCTCAATCAAGAAAGCAAAAGTTCCTTGAATGTGTGAGTCAAAGTTATCTTGCAGATAACAAAGGGCTAAGGCAAGACGTACCAACTAGATGGAATTCAACTTTTATTATGTTGGATAGTGCAATTTACTTCAGACGTGCGTTTATGCATTTAGAGTTGGGTGACTCCAACTACAAGTGTTGCCCTACAAATGATGAGTGGGAAAAAATGATAAACATTTGCAAGTTTTTGGCACCCTTCTATGAAATTACAAATTCAATTTCTGGATCTAAGTACACTACTGCTAATCTTTATTTTTCATGTATCTCTACTGCATATGCCACATTGAAGTATGAAATGTCTTGTGGGCCGGATTATATAAAAAAAATGACATTTGGCAT
Source organism: Dendrobium nobile (assembly GCA_022539455.1). Classification (NCBI taxonomy): domain Eukaryota; kingdom Viridiplantae; phylum Streptophyta; class Magnoliopsida; order Asparagales; family Orchidaceae; genus Dendrobium; species Dendrobium nobile. The sequence continues at coordinate 22,268,891 of CM039723.1, forward strand.
GATTGCCAAATTTGAGAAATATTGGTCAGACTTCAGTATAATTTTAGCAATTGCTGTAATTCTAGACCCAAGATATAAGTTTAACTTTGTCGAGTGGTGTTACAAGAAATTGTATGTGGGGGATTACATGGCCGAGCTTGAAAAGGTGAAGGATAATTTGGAGAATTTATTCTCTTGCTACGCAACAACCAATGAGGAAATCTCAACCCCTGAATCACAAACATCCCAATCATTAACACAAAGGACTTCTTCAATTTCTAATTCATCAACAATTCTCAAATCACAATTCCTTCAGGTTATATTGTTCTACTTTTCCATTTAATTCTTCACGTTTCTAGAGAGAAGGGAGAATTTATTTTCTTGCTATTTTGCACAGGATTATGATTCTTTTCAAGTTGAAGTAACAATGCCTAAAAAGTCAGAGCTTGAAAGTTACTTGGATGATGCCAAGTTGGATAGGAATTCTGAGTTAGATATTTTACATTATTGGAAATTGAACCAGTTCAGGTTTCCTCAAGTCTCAAGAATGGCTCGTGATGTTTTGTGCATACCGATTTCCACTGTGGCATCCGAAAGTACTTTTAGCAATAGTGGTCGAGTTCTCGACCAATATCGAAGTGCATTAAAACATGATATTGTGGAAGCGTTGGTATGCACAAAAGATTGGTTGTTTGGCGATCAAGGTAACAATTATTACTTTATTGAATTTAGTGTGTAAGTGCATAACTAGAATTATAAAAGGTAACAAATTCATATAATGCTTTTGTAGTAGATACAACAGATCCAGAGCTTGATGCGGTGACAGATGATATAATGGGTTTTAATTTCGACGGAAGTCAAACGATCAACCCTACGGACTCAACGAATTTAGCATCTTAACTCTTATGAACTTAGCCTTCACTGCTTTATGTTCACTGCTTTATGTTTTATGTTAAAACAATCTGGAGTTCTGGACTATTTGGTTTTTTATCATCTGGTTTTTTATCTTCCCTGTTATATATTAAAACAATCTGGAATTCTGGACTAGCTGGTGGCTAACTGGCTTTATCTGTACTCACTGTTTTTATCTTCACTGTTTTCATTGACTCATTGTTTTCTTTAATTTTTTCTTCTCTGCTTCATGTAAAATTTCTACTAGCCGGTGCTGGTGTTGTTGAATGCCGGTTTAACTGATGGTATAAGTGTATAGCTATAACTTGAGCCGGTATAGTAATGCGTTTTGCTGTGTTGGACAGTTGGAATTTAATTGTTGGAGTTCTATTGTTGGAGTATATGCATATTGTTGATGTTATTTGAATGTTTTGGGCTGTCAGCTGTGTGAGATTCTGAGCTTCAGCTCGTAATATCTGAGTACTGAGCTGGGTTAAACCGACTGTTTTGCTATTATTGACATTGTTTTCAGATCTGGACAGTTGGAATTTAGTTGTTAACCTTGTACTGTTGGAGTATATGCATATTGTTGATGTTATTTGAATGTTTTGGGCTGTCAGCTGTGTGAGATTCTGAGCTGCAGCTCGTAAAATCTGAGTACTGAGCTGGGTTAAACCGACTGTTTTGCTGTTATTGACATTGTTTTCAGATCTGGACAGTTGGAATTTAATTGTTAACCTTGTACTGTTGGAGTATATGCATATTGTTGATGTTATTTGAATGTTTTGGGCTGTCAGCTGTGTGAGATTCTGAGCTGCAGCTCGTAAAATCTGAGTATTGAGCTGTGTTGGAGGTCGACGGTTGAATATTTGCTTGGAAATTGAGGTCTGAGAACTAAGCTGCAGCTTGCAGCTGCTGAACTGCTAAAGTGCTGAATGAGTGATGTTTATATTTTAAAATTATAAGGCGATGATGAAGAACTTGGTGAAGTTATGCATTAGATGTGACAAACAATAAGTTGCAACCGAGTTATAAATTGGTTTTGACTTTTGTTTGAGCAGATACTATTTAATTGAATAGAATATTACCAATTTGTAACTTTGGATGGCATATTTTTTGTTCTTGTTGCAGATGATGTTTCTTTGCTAGGTTAATCCTGAGCCTATGGCTTTCGCCTTTTACCTTTCATCGCTAGCCTTCTAGAGTTCTAGGGACGTTCTAGGGTGCTAGTAGTCAACAAATTGTTGCTTTTATTTGTTTATTTTTTGCAGCCTAGCAGGTTAAAGGGTGAAAGACAAAAAGGAGCTCGTCACTCGCCAATCGCCATGCGTCATGCGGCAGCCACCAGCCTGGTCCAGCCACCATCTTGAGCCTTGAGACTTGTAAAGTTGTAATCTTGAATTTTATTGTAACAATTTATGTATTTAAGACTTTTAGTTAAATTTGTCAATCACTCAATCTGTAACTTGTAATCTTGTATTTTATATTTTTATTGTAAGTATTTAAGACTTTTAGTAAAATTATGTATGCATTATTGCATTTTTTATTTTTCCTTCTTAACAGCAAAAAAAATATATAAAAACTAATTATCGGGTTGCCGGGTCGGGTTTGCTCGGGTCGGGTTGACCCGGCAACCCGCGAAAGACAGAAAAATTGGTAATTATTCGGGTCAGCTGGTCGTGTCGGGTCAACCCGTAACCCGCTCGGGTCGGGTCAGGGTTGGAAGGTCTGACCCGTTTGTAATAACGGGTCGGGTTCGGGTTGACCCGTTTAAATTTGGGTCGGGTCGGGTTCGACCCGAACCCGACGGGTTGACCCGAATTGACAGCCCTACTTAGACTCCTTACGGGCCTCTTTATATCTTTCTGAATTATCAAAGTTTTTACAGCTAAACTAATTTTTATAACAAATCTTCTTATTTTTTATCTTTTCTTGCACATTTTGATTCCACCACCAAGTATTTTTACTATTAATAGCTTTTCTCTTTGATACTTCAAGCAGATCTTTTGCAATATTCTTAATATCATTGGCTATTTTTTCCTACATAACATTAGCTTCTGCATGCATAGACAAAATCTTAAGATCTAGAATCTTTCTCTCAAAAATATTTTTGTTAATATATTTTAAATGACCCCATCTAATCCTAAAATAATGATTTACTTTATTTTTAATATTTTGTCCCTTCATTTTAAAGTCAAAAACTAATAAGCGATGTTAGGTGCATAAACTTTCGCTCGAAATAACTTTACAATCTTTGCAATCTAAACAATTTATTTTTCTTATAAGAAAATAATCAATCTGTGTTTTACTATATCTATTCTTATAAGTTATTAAATGTTTATCACTTTTCTTAAATAAGGTATTAGGAATTACAAAATCATAAGCTAAATAAAATTCTACCATGTTCTTATCACCTTCATTAGTCGCTCCAAAACCATATCAACCATGAATGCTTTTAAAATCATCTACCTTTATATCAACATATTCATTTAAATCTCCTTCACTACAAACTCTTTCTTAAAGAGGTATCATGATGAGGACATCCGACCTTAGAGAGTTTACCAGAGGTGGGGCCGACGATCTACGACCACGATCGCACCGATTTATTTTTGAGTTATTATATGTATTTGATTTGGTTATGCATTTTTTTCATTTCTAACATCACTTGAGAGATTAGTTGTTTGTGACCCTTAGGAGCATTTGTCTTTTATTTCTTCATTGTAAACTTTAGCTATTTATATCCCCTTCTCTTTGGAGAGGGTAATGATGATTATTATGATATTTTCTACACTTGTGTTCTTTGTGAGTTGTGAGAGTTCTTGAGAGAGCTTGCTTGAAGTCCCTAGGTAAGGGCGCTGTAGTACCCACCAACCGCAGTAAGCATTCAGATTCATGATCCTCCTCTTTCCGTCAATCCCTCCCCTCTTCCCTCTTTAAATCGTCGGCCATCCCTCCCTTTCTTCCTCTCTCGGCCGAACCCCACAACCCCCCAAAAATCTGGCCAATCACACCTCTTTCACCACCAAGCTGCCAGCCACAAAGGCCTAGCCCCTCCCCATAGTCACCGGCCCACCCATCAAATCATAATCCTAACCCTAGTCCAAGCCCTACTCACCGGCCACTATTCTTCCCCTTTCCCTCAAAGTTTCAAACCAAACAATTATGACTTTCGTTTTTCGCAACATCTTAAATTAGGAAGGTATTTCAAAACTCAAAATTCAAATTAATTTGAATTGATATTGCTTTCCTAAAATAAGTTTACAAAATATTAGGAAAGTTTTAATTCAGATTTCCAATCAATTACATCTGAATTGAAAAGGGGATTTGATTTAACTTCTCTTTCCTAACTTAGGTTTCTTAAATTGGCAATCAATTAAAGCTCCCAATCCCTTCCTCCTCTGAATAGCCGCCAGCCCCTCTCTCCTTTTTTTCTTTGTTTGGGAATTTAAATTTCAAATTCTCCCAATTACCTCTCCCAATTAACTCTGAAAGTAAAATTCAGATTTTGGAACCATCTCCCTTCCTTAAAATAAAATCCCAAATCGGGAAATAGAAGCCCTTTCCCCCTTCCATATGGCCGACCCCTTCCCCTCCTCCCTCCACCTCCATTACGCCTCCTAATCCCTTCCTAGTTGCTGCTATTAACATCTCCCCAAGGTGTCCCATTGCTGTCCAAGAAATTTCAGCAAAACCCTTTGCTGTCTAGCCCTGCGGAAAGACGTCGATTGTTGTCCAGGAGCGCCAGTACATAAAAATCGACTGTTCCCACATGTATGGCGGATCCAAAACTTGATCACAAATTTGTCTACGATTGATCAAACCGTAGAAGAATACGTTGAGAGGATCGTCTTTACCCTCGCCGACGCTATCGACGAACAACACACTTCCATTCAGTGGTAGAAAGTTTCCAAATCTTGATCCAGGTGAATTTCTCCTTCAAATCTTTTTCCTTTCTAAGTCTTACCTTAATTTGTGGCATCATAAAGGGTTGTGCAACCTATCTTTATTTAGCCTACATCAAGAATGTGAGTGAGTAGACGCTAATAGTGCCTAATCTTATTGTTAACTAAGAGATTTTTATTGAAACTCCCCCATGCTATGTTAATCTTGATTAAAATTGATTATTCATGAATCTAAACTCTTATATGTAGTTTTGCCTAAGCTTTAATCATTTTTCTAATGTTCTAACCTTTGTATAAATCACTAGAAGTAAACATTATTGCTTTAACTTAGAAGGCGTGTATTTTCAACATTACATATCTAATCAAGCATTTTGTTCTACATCATATCATTTCTATTAATTCTTCTAGGTCATTCCAAAATTTGAATTTTGAGCACATATCCAAACCTACTTCAGGAGTATAAGCGCTTATAATATTAATAACCTTAGCATTAACAATAATCTTTAAAGCTATAATTCTATCTTCAATTATATTACTTCTAACATCCATAATCACACCTACATCATTTCTAACACGACTCCTACCAGAATATCATAATTTAAATCATAAACTATGAATTCAAGGGTTATTGTGTTTGCCCCTACAAACCCCACAAATATGGGGTTGACCTTAGCTTTCGTCATGCTCGAGTCTCACAATTGCACACACACCTCGTTTAGCTTTGAGTTTCCTGGTGCAATCATTATGGCACCTACACTCCTTATGATTTGAACTTGCACTTCCTGATTAAGACTACTTCCTAATCGGTCACATCATCCCTCTTGCATGCGTCTGGGGTAGAATCGAGCGGAACCGAGCAAAAGCCTCCTCTCGCATACGTGCGACTGCATGGGACGAGAAATCATGTTTATGGACAGCGACCAGGACCTCCTACGAATGGTGACATCATACTCAATCTTCATCCCTGCGTGCGATCGAGAGAATAGCAGCGTTCCTCTTGGACATCTGCTTTGTGCGTCCCTTCCTGGAAGCCGAGTGAAGAGGAGTGAGTAGGAGAGGGTACGTGATAAGGAGGCCAAACCTCTATGCGTGCGTTCTTACCTATGTGAAGGCAGAACCGAGCATCGGGAGGAATCATGCATAAGCTTTCTGCATGTGTGCATAGGAAGAGCAGAACGCTTTGGATTGGTGGTCTTGTTCGCGCCTGTAAGGGACTAAGAACTTGGAGCCCTTATTGCCATACCTGAGACCTCTCTCGTGCAAAAAACATCATGAATAACTTGGCATCTCCACCATCAAATTTACAAAAACTTCTACTATTTCTTGATAAAGCTGAAAATTTATTGTAAAAATGGAACAATCTCCATCTACTTCAATGTTGACTGCTATTCAGCTTGCTATGAGGCATTGATTACCAAAGATCTTTTTGGGCACTCATACATGGATGGTAAGCTTTCCATTGCATCTTGTCTTGGTGAAATAACAAGAATAATAGCACTAGATGCTCTATACAGTGATGATACAATGAAGCAGATATTTGAGCTGATTGTTAGAGCTTTCAAGAATTTGGATGAGATGTCAAGCCGTTTATTTTCAGAGAAAGTTTCAATACTTAAATCTGTTACAAATGTCTGATCATGTGTTTTGATGTTAGATCTTGATTGTGATGATTTGATATTGGAAATATTTCAGCATTTCTTGAAGACAATAAGGTCAAAGCATTCTAATACTATCTTCTCCTCAATGGAGACTATCATGACACTTGTATTGGAGGAGACTTAAAGTATTTCTGTACAGATTCTTTTATGTCAGTTCGAAGGTGTGAAAGTTGTTGAAAAGAATATTCGTCACACAACAAAGAAGCTAGTTGAGTAAGTTCTTGTTAACTGTTCCTTGAAGCTAAAGCCTTATTTGGCTAAATTATTTAATAGCAATGGTGCTCTATTAAGTTATTACAACAAAATTATTGAAGATGTATTTCAGGGGAAACCCGACACTTCGATACAGAATGAAATGAATGCTTCCATGGAAAATAAGGAAGCTGACCATAAATTATCTGAGCGGTTCCTTTTGACAACTAGCCTCAGGGATCTGCACAACAGGAAGGTGAAATTTTTCAACATGAAAAAACAGTTGTTGATGTAGACAGACCTTCCAAACCAATGACGAATAATGGATCCTTTCAGAATGGGAATGGTGATTCCATAGCTATAAAGCAGAAGGCTGAATTTCGCCATTATAGTGGTAAATCTAGAGTTAACACTGAATATAGCTTGGATTCAAATACAACAAAGCCTAATAGAACGTCAGATCTATTCATTGCACCTGTCAATTAGCAATCACCATTATGGAGTTGGTAATAAGAAAAAAGCTCGGAGTAAGTCTGACAAAAAGCTACCAAGTAATGGATGTAAAAATGGATCTAAAAAAAGTTAGAGTGAGATTCTCGAAAAATAAGCAAACAGCTGGCACTAAGAAGCAGAAAGGAGTTAAGCATACTGAGGCTAAAGACAAAGAATTGAAATTAAAGGATGTTCTTTCCTCTAAAAAATTTACACTGAAGGATTTGATTAAAGATCATAATCATGTTAAAACTACCAATAAAAAAATCAAGATAGAAGCATGTTCAGGGAGTACAAGAGGCTTCTAGACCACGGAAGCATAGGAAAGGCTTGGATGAAACAATTGTTGGTTCAAAAATAAAAATTAGGTGGCCAAATGATCAGGGATTTTATGATGACATTGTTGATTCTTTTGATCAAAATACAAGAATGCATAAAATTTTGTATGATGGTGATGTAGAGGTGCTACTCCTAAAGAAATAGCAGTGGAAGTTTATTGAAGGTGAAACCAAGATGCATGGGGTGCAGGAAAAGAATGAAATCGATGTTGTAGACATTCTTACGAAGAGACTTGATAACTCTACCGTTCTATGACTGATTACCAAGCTAAGAATGACATATATGTATTCCTCAGCTTGAGGGGGAGTATTAAACCCCAGTAGCCCCTCCTAGATCACGCCGTTAATCTCAACCGTCCTTGGCCCTTGATCCCATGGCCATCATGGGAATTCGTGGGAAGCTCACCTATATCACGTCTCCTTCCTTATTTAGGTGGCTGATTTAGGAAGGATTATATTAAGTCAATTATGCATGATTCAGTAGTTATTTATTTCAATGTTTTAAACTGCGTATTCGAGTATTGAGGCGTTTTTCATTCGTGAGGCGAGGTGTAAGCCTCAAGGCGTTTGAGGCGTAAGCCTCAAAATCAAAAGATTGCGTAAACATAAAATGATAAATTTTTATATACTAATGAGTGAATAATATAAAACATAAAAAAGCATAAGATATTAAGTGACATCAAAATATCCCAATAATAAGACAACATGAAATATAGTTCAACTCAAAATTCTATCTTTCCCAAATACCATTATTCTTTTCATTAACATATAATTCAAATTTCCAAAAATAAATCACAATGACATATCACATAAGAACTCATAAGTCATCAGCACTATCATCACTAAGGGGTTCTTCATTTGAATCATCATTATGATGAAATGCTCTCTCCCCTTCCTCCTCTCCTATAGAGTCCAATGTCGGGCATTTACTTCAAGATTTATGTAAGTTTTAATATATATAGCTTGAGGCGTAAGCCTCATGCCAGTGCGGCGAGGCGGGCCTCAACCAAGTTGAGGCGCAAGCCTCATAAAAAACTTGAGGCGTAAGCATCGAGGCGTTTTTAACTGAAATTGCGCAAAGGCGGGCCTCAAGGCGAGCCTCATATTGCGCAATTTTAAACCATGATTTATTTCTTTATTAAGACATCTTACATAGATCTATAAATATGGATTTTTTGTAGAATAAAATTAAGCCTTTTTACTCTCCAATTCTCTAAATTTAATAGTTTATACGAAATTGTGTAATCTTTCATCATAAGATCAAAGGATAAAATTATACATTTATAAGCAAATTGTGTAAACTTTCATAGGTAGAGATCCACCTCTTCAAACTTGCTGATATTCGTCAGCAACATAGTATCAATTAACTTGAAGTATTACTCTTCCTAAATGCTAGCTAGGTACGCTTATAAACTTACCTGATCCTTACATTTTGGAGAGTTTGTTTATTCACTTATTTATTTTGTGTTATTTTATTTATAGTTCTGATAGACTTAGCCTATATAAAATTAGTATATTTCAATAATCATATGCTTCATATATCCTTAAGAAAATTTCAAATTAAAAAAGGAGAAATGAATAAGTTATAGCTATATGTGCATTGTGTTATAATTATATCAAGTTATCTGAATTAATGATTAGTTTTAAAATTCCTTTAGTGCCTAAAATTGTTTACAAGATAATCATGATTTTAATGTATTCCCCAACAACGTGTGCAATTTAAAAAAATATAGAAATTATGTGTTCTTAATGTTAGTTTTCCTATTTAGTTTTTCTTTATTTATGCATGCAATTAGTTAAGGCTGGAGCTTGTGTCTCTTTGATGTTCACCTACATATTCACATGTCATATAAGCAGGAACATCATATTATTTTGCTTGCTATTGGCATCTGTTTTGCAGGTGGAACCCTAGGTTAGTGAATAATAAAACATAACAAGTAGGGATTGACATTCTTTCACACATGTCTACCCGCTTTACACTAGGTTTGCTACTTGACATCAGTTCTATCATTTTCAAGCTAGGTTAGTGATTGTAGAGACGAGTACACATTACTCATTTGTAGGTTGGGTCCACTTAAAACATAGAGCGCACCTAGTCTACGCATCCAGCAAGAGTGGTGATTAAGAATATACGCTCATCACACTGGACATAGACAGCTGACTTAGACATATACCTTATTAGCCTCTAGCCTTTGCTGACACCCAATATATCATGCCTCTTTTTGAGTTTGCATACAGTCTAGGATCTATACCTTATAATAGACAACCTAGACATAAACTCTACATACACATAAGCATTTTTTTTCATCTAGTCAGTCTAAGACATTTTCTAATTCCATAAGAGTGAGGCACCTTACACCTTCACATATGACTAGGTGAATCGATTGAATTTCTAACCCAGGCTGAATGTTAAGTCCAGGCAACTATCTTTTCTACCACATTGAGAAGATGGTTGGGCCTTCTTTGTCACAAACAATCAAATACACGTCCCACCTTTGATGTTTTCTCTATCACATTGAGAAGCTGTTTGGGCTTGCTTGATGCCATGCCAACAAGCTGCAAGTCCCATCATTTCCATTCTCCATATCTCTTTCATCATTCCATATCATTCCCTTAGCATCTTCTTTACCACATTGTGGGGATACTTAGAATTTCTATCACACCTATGATGTTTTCTCTACCGCAATGAAAATATATTAGGGCTTTCTTGGTCACAAAATATATATATCATTTTTGGCATCTCCTCTACCATATCAAGGAAATGTTTGGGCTTGTTTGATCGCATGCGATCAAGTTGTAAGTTGCACTCCTTAGATGCCTGATGTAGACAAAGGAGGGGTCAACTCATGTCCAAAATAAATTAATTTTGGACTCCCTCGAGTCTACAAGCTCAATAAATTTTGAGCTGGAATTTAGCTCATTTATGAGCTAGTTTTTAGTTCATTTATTGAACTAAAGGTTAGCTTATTATTAGCTAGGTTTTAATTCATTAATTATCTTATTTATGTAACTTTTATTTATAGTTTTAAAAGTTGAGTTTGTCCCTTGGGATTCCAAAATGGCTTTTGGAATCCCAATGTTGGTTGTCTTCCATGCTTGGCTCATTGGTTCCCACGGACTGGCTCTTGGTTTCCCGAGGATGGCTCTTGGAATTCCGTGCCTTGGCTCCTTGGTTCTAGCGGCTGCCTCTTTGGTTCCTGGCTGGTCTGTTTCCTGTGAATGAATGGGGGCTTTTCCGTGGCTTTGGTGCTTCGTTTCTGGGAAGTGACTGTTGGCTTTTCATATTCCCTATTTAAATAAGTTTTTAAATTAATGTTGTGGCTATTTGTATTCTCCTCTCATGCCTATATATAGGAGTTGTTTGTAATGTTTTAGAGTATGTTATGTGATGTGATTTTTGGAAATGTAAACCTGCGGGTTTCATGGAAAAGGTTGCGAGCTTTGTCCGTCTTCTTTCTCATCCCCTCCGGAAATCTTGCGAGCTCTTTCCAACCTTTCGTCTTGGCTTCTAACCTCTTTCGTCTCTCCGCAAGTGCCACTCCACTTGTATCCCTCTTCTCTAAGTGAAGCAATTTTAGGGTGTCTTGTTTGAGTAAAGTTTGTTTGAGTCAAAGTTTGTCAGTCTTTCATTTTTATAATATTAAAGTTTGTTATAAGCATTTTATGTATTTATTTTGTATCTAGAAAGGTTGTTCTTTTCTGTGATAAAAAAATATAGGGTCCCCTATATTTTTTGATTGCATCATTTGGTATCAGAGCAAGTTAGGAAGTCCTAGGTTTGTAAGTTTGTCAAGTTTTGTTTGTAAAAAAAAAAACAATCTTAGTGAATCATAACAGTTGTTGTGATTCTTGTGAGTCAGTCTGTCAAGTCAAGTCTTATTGTGTGAGTCTTGTAAGTCTTGTGAGTCTTGAGAGTCTTATGAGTCAGTTTAGTATGTTTTGTGTGTCTTGGTGAGTCATAGTAGTTGTTGTATGAGTCTTGGTGTCTCTTGATGCATCGCCTTCAGAAAACAAAGCTAACTCAACGGGAGATGAGTTCTTCAAGAAGGGGAGAATCTGATGTAGACAAAGGGGGGTCAACTCATGTCCAAAATAAATCAATTTTGGACTCCCTCGAGTCTACAAGCTCAATAAATTTTGAGCTGGAATTTAGCTCATTTATGAGCTAGTTTTTAGTTCATTTATTGAACTAAAGGTTAGCTCATTATTAGCTAGGCTTTAGTTCATTAATTGTCTTATTTATGTAACTTTTATTTATAGTTTTAAAAGTTGAGTTTGTCCATTGGGATTCCAAAATGGCTTTTGGAATTCCAATGTTGGTTGTTTTCCGTGCTTGGCTCATTGGTTCCCACGGATTGGCTCTTGGTTTCCCGAGGATGGCTCTTTTAATTCCGTGCCTTGGCTCCTTGGTTCTAGCAGCTGCCTCTTCGGTTCCTGGCTGGGTTGTTTCCAGTGAATGAATGGGGGCTTTTCCATGGCTTTGGTCCTTCGTTTCCGGGAAATGACTGTTGGCTTTTCATATTCCCTATTTAAATAAGCTTTTAAATTAATGTTGTGGCTATTTGTATTCTACTCTCATGCCTATATATAGGAGTTGTTTGCAATATTTTAGAGTATGTTATGTGATGTGATTTTTGGAAATGTAAACCTGCGGGTTTCATGGAAAAGCTTGCGAGCTTTGTCCGTCTTCTTTCTCATCCCCTCCGGAAATCATGCGAGCTCTTTCCAACCTTTCGTCTTGGCTTCTAACCTCTTTCGTCTCTCCGCAAGTGCCACTCCACCTGTATCCCTCTTCTCTAAGTGAAGCAATTTTAGGGTGACTTGTTTGAGTCAAGTTTGTTTGAGTCAAAGTTTGTAAGTCTTTCATTTTTATAATATTAAAGTTTGTTATAAGCATTTTATGTCTTTATTTTGTATCTGTGATAAAAAAATATAGGGTCCCCTATATTTTTTGATTGCATCAATGCCTCATCTATCACATTGAGAAAATATTTAGAATCCCATTCCTTGGATATCTTATCTAATGCATTGAGAAAATATTTGTAATTGCAATCAGTCCTCTATTGCAAGCTGCAAGCATCTTTCGAAGCCCACATACGGTCACATTATCTACGAGCAAGAACAATAATATTAATCATCCTACTCTTAAAGCACCACATCTCCCTCCAATTAGTGAAGACATCGAAGATCAAGATTAAGATCAATCATAGGAGATTGCACCTATAGGAAATCTTGAACTATATTATAAAATCCTCACAAAATAAGGGTGTAATCTCTGAGTAGTGTAAATCCAATTTATCTTCTAAAAATTTGATCTCTAACCATACACTCACAAAAGAGAGGCATGAATTTTTGGGGCCCACAAAACAATGCTTGGATTACTTCCTTAATCATGATGAATTGTTATGAAATAGGGAATTATAAATGTATATGTAAATCTCATAAATTTGACTCACATTTTCATTGATTTTCTTCAGGTATTGGAACATCACTACTGTATGCTAAGAAAAATGTATGTTTCATTCAAAATGCCAATATTCCATAAACATAAGTTTTGAAAGAATGTAATGGAGGCTTTTAATAAGTGCACCTAAAATTTTGATTTTTTATTGTGCTGACTTTTTTTTTAAAATAATGTTGGAGAGCTGAAGTATCCCAATTCTCTACCTTGGTGGTAAAATGATTTTGAAGGACGAATGTCATCAACAAAAGGATGGTTGTAGGAAGCCCACATCAAAATTTTATTTGATGCTAGTAATTTGAACAAAAAAGATAAACTTTCATGCTATAAAGCGAAACTGAAGAAAAAAATACATAAATTTGATATGCAATTATCTAATTCCTACAAATAATGTTAATAAGACTATTGAGGGCGATGAATACTGCCATAATCGTTGCATCTTAGGCTAAGAAAGAACATGCCTTCAGAATTGCCCTTCTATTTAATCCTAAGAATAAACACGGATAAGGGGCTGCAATTTGAACACCTCAAGCAAGAACATGGAAGGGAAAACCAATTATTTATTAAAACTTCCTTTAAATGGAACCACTAGAACCATCAATACTGCCAAAATAATGATTAGTTAATACTTCTTTCGGCTTGAAAACTGTGTACTAGTTCCCTAAAAGCCACATGGAGGCGTTTAAGGTAAACTTCAGTTTTAATTACCTCACGTATTATACGCTCATTTTTCATATGATTTATAGACTTCCGAAAGTGGAAGTAAAAAAAAAAAGGTGGGTGTCTTGAACTTTACAAGCTCATTTGTCGTAGTTATAGTTTGCAGGCATTTGAAATCCAATCAATTTTGGTTATCTATTTCTTGAAGAGCAATTTCAGTTTGAATTAAATGAAGCATCTTCTACTTTCTCTCCATTCCTTTCATCCTCTTTCCTCCCTTCTTAGTCTTCTTCATCTTCTCGGGTCTACATCACGTAACTATAGCCTTGCATCGGAGAGAAACATTAAACAATTCCTATAATAATAAAAAAATCATTGAACACATGCCCCTATATTGGAACCGGCAAATCACTAAATGAAAATGTAAGCTAAAAAAATCAATAAAATCACTTAGTCAATCGAACTGGAAAGTTTAGAACTAAGCATAGCTTGCACCCTGCCATTGCAAAACAAAACTTTGAGAGACATTTAAAATAAAATTTCTAAAGATGTCAGCATGTGAAAAAAGCATAGTACAACCAAGAATTCCAAAAACTAACCTTGACACAAAGACAACTGGAATTATAGTAGCGTGGTAGCCACTCAAAACATCGGCAGCAATATTCGCATAATTTTTAAGAAGAACTCCACAAGAAACCTGAGAATTTCTATCACCCAAATGGAGAGCCACAGTGTCTTCAATTAGTTTTTGCGCTAGAGAAGGGCTTCCATACTTCAGGGTGATGGCACAGGCAGCAGCAAAGGAACGCTTTGCTGCACCACGTTTTTCCTCCAGAGTAGCTCGAAACAATAATTTTGAAAGCATGCTAGTGAAAGGTTTTATGTCATCTTTGACTTTCTGTACTAGCAAAGTAATGAAGCTGGCAACTCCTACCCTGGAATTGAAATAAAAGCAAAAAATATTGGATCGTTATGGCAAATCCTAGTACTATAATAAAAGCAACGGTAAGAGATGCACTGATTATCATCAGTAACATTTAAAAACCATTGCAACATAATTGCTCCCCGTATCATTCATTTGTCTATAGAAAAATAATTTGTACTTTTAATGCGAATTGAGATTTCGAGTACACCACATTTCAAAGAAATCAAGCACAAGGAAAGGTCCCGACAATAGAAAATAACTCATTGTCAACAAACTTTATGAAACCATGGAATGAAGAATGGACATGAAACAAATGTGAAGTCATGGCAAGTCATGGCAAGTCATGAACAAACAATAGATGACAAGTATAGGACACGTGACTTTAAAGTATCTTATAAGTTGAGATTTTTTTTCTTAATAAAAAGCTGGGAGTAACCCCACATTAAAATAGAAAAATAAAAATAAAAATAAAATAAGAGATTACAAGTAATGAAAAGTACACAAAACACTGATAACATGCAAAAGAAAAATAGAATTAATTAGATCTAAAAAAGGCTCAATATGATTATCAGAGAAGCTTTAATTCCACATAGGTTACCTTGAGCACCATGTTAGCAGAAAAGAATGCAACTCTCATATCAACGGCAACAACAATAAAAAGATCTGTAAATGTTTAAAAGTATAATGCACGTGAGAGAATAAAAATTTGATCATCACTTACACATGATAATCATGATGTCAATGAAGCTGAAAACAATGTGTCCAACATGTGTTGCAAATGGCAGTGAAAGCTGATGAGGACATCGTCAGCATTTTCGACACATGTATCTTTATGAGACACCGGAGATCGACGGCCACGAGCATGAGTTGTATTTTGTCATTTTATATAGTAGTTTATTTTATTTTAATGTTTTTCCGCTTTTGCCCTTATGGGCACTGAGTCGCTTATGTAGCCCGGAAGGGCATTTGTGTAATTTCTTGTTATTTCATTTTGGCCTATTTATATGAGGCCTCATGTATTGTAATTTCAGTTTTGATGAATGAAAAATATTTGCTGTGTTCTCTTTGTGAGTGCAAACCTCCACGATCTCTTAGTGAGTTCGTAGGAGAAGCTAGATCTCTTTGTGAGTTCTAGGTTTTTTCTCGTTCTACTATTTTCCTTTATTTCTCTTGGTCAATTCATCGTCTTGGAGATTCGGATTGAAGCACTTGCGGAAAATTGGAATTCACTCCTTGAATCCTTATATTTTCCATACTTCTTCCTCTCCTTGGATCCTTGCCGCCGCCCCTTTCCCCTAGCCAACCGCCGGCCAGCCTCCTGCCGGCCAATCCTCCATCCGGCCACCCGTCGGCCACCACCAGCCCTTCCTCCGCCGGCCACCCTGGATCCATACCGCCGGCCCCCATTTGGTTTCCCTTTGCTAGTTTGAATTTCATCCTTTAATGACTTTCCTAATTAATTCACTTAAATTGGGGAATTAATTAAGGGGGTTACAAATTTTTTGAAATTCAAATTCCCTCCCAATTTTCTTTCAAGAAAGGAGTTACATGACATAATTAAAATATGAAATCTAAATTTCAAATTTTGATTAATTAATTGTGGTCCCCACCTATTTAATTCCAAGCCTCTCTCTCTCTCCCATATGGCCGTCCACCTTCCCCTACTATTTCTCTCTCTACTTGCCACCTCATCACCACTTAAACACCTCTTTAATACCCCTCCCTCTCAAGTTTAATTTCAGTTTTTCCAGGATTTTAATTTCAGATTTCAAAATCTGGAATTTGAAATCAATTCCTCTTCCCCCCTTGTGAAAGAATCTGAAATTAAATTTCAGATTTCTTCTCCCCCCCCCCAAAATAACTTCACCCGCTCTACTTCCACCAGCCACCTTACTCCGGGCAATGGTGCATGGCGGATCCCGAAGTGGATAGTGGCTTAGTACTCGACGTCTACGGAAGTATTCATATAACACGCTCGCCATTCTTCGACGTTGGGTTAGGGACCTGACGACACCGTCGATGACTATTTGAATCGCATCCTCCCGACGCTCGTGGATGTCGTAGACGAGCAATTTGAAGACTACGATTGGACCATCCGCGGACACCCACCGGCCTCTCCAATTCCGGCCTCCTCCCCGGCGACGAGTCCCCTCGGCATCACCTGTCTACTAGTGGCATCGCTAAGCCTACTTACAATTCTCCTCCGCTAGCCACCACTTTCAAAACGAGTGACGGACCTCTAGGTGAATGATCTAGATTTTAGATTTGGGGCTTTGTTATCATTAGCTATTTGCATTACTTAAATATTTAGTAGTTATTTTGCAAGTTACCGTAATCTCTACATGTGATCTATTGCCGTTGCTAAATCTCTCAACCTCAAATTCTTAACTCAATCTTGAGCAAGCAAAGAGTTAATTATTAGCAAGATAAATTCCATCGCTCTTATTAATTTCTCAAAGGCAATTCTTGTTCATCGCATGTTGTTTCACATCAAAAGCTATTGGAAATGCCCATACTTCATATTGTGAAATTCAAACTGTCAGCATTCTCCCTCCCTCATAAGCGGGCATGAAAAGCCAACCACACAAGCTCCTTAAATGTAGATTGGTAGGAATTTCATGCACTAGATATACCATTATTTTTTTTACATATATGTAAAGATAAATTACATTTAGGTTCCTAATTTTTTGGGGCTTTTTGTCAATGTTCATTATGCCCAATCAATTCTACAACATAGCTGCTCAGATCCTTATATTGTTTTTTCTATTCACTTGGATCCTCATCATTAAGTAGTGCTTTGATGCATTATAACTGACTAATCAGGCCAAAGCAACTCGCAAAAGCCCACTTGATCATAAGTCAATTAAAAGGATCAAACCAGGGCATGATATAGCTGCATTGGGCCCATTTTCAAACCTTTTTTAGGTCCATTTCAAGTTTGGGACAAATTTTTATATCATTCAATTGATTTTTTCTATTAGGTTTAATTATCATCCTAAAAAAATAATAGCTTTAAATATAAATACTTTGTTATAATTAGATTTGAATTTAACTTTTATCCTTATCATTATAACACTTTCTATAAATAATGACTGATGGTTTTTATTCTACATAGATTATTAGTGAATGAAATTATTTTATGAGGCCAGGCCAATTCAGAATTCTCTCCTTTGATCCAACTTGATATGGATAGCTCCAAGTTGCGTGCATGGACTTCTCCATTTGTAACAAAGATAAGATTCATTCTAGTTCCGTTAAAAACAAATCATAAATTCAAAGTTCATTGCACTGCAATCAAACCCAATCCATATCCCTCAATTAAAACCAAATCTCAATTTCCTCCTCTACACACTACATTTCACATCCCTTCTCCTCTAAAAAAATCAAAATCTTAGCCCCGTATCCTTTTGCAAAACCCCGCTTTCGTGGCCTATTAAGCACAAATCCTACTTTTTCCACACGCTCATCGCTCGCTCTACTTCCTATGTACGCTAACTACTTGCATCCTCTCTCATTGCATAACAACTAGCTATTTTTGTTTTTGTTCCCTATCTTCATTGCACGTGCCCACACGCAACTCATGTTCACTCACTTGGCTCTTGATGTAGACAAGGGGGGGGGGGGTCAACTCATGTCCAAAATAATATGAATTTTGGCTTCCCTTGAGTCTACTACCTCAATCAAAATTGAGCTGAAATTTTAGCTCATTTATAAGCTGGTCTTTAGTTCATTTATTGAACTAAGGGTTAGCTCATTATTAGCTATGATTTTAGCTCATAGTTATCTTTTTATTAAATGTATTTTTATGTTTTAATGTTTTAAGTTTTAATGTCTTAAAGTTGTCTCTTGAGTTTCCAAAAAGGGCTTTTGGAATCCCAAGATAATTGTTTAGTCTTCCCATGTATGACTCCTTGGTTTCCTCCATGGTTTCATTGCTTTTGCCCCTTGGATTCTGGCCAGCTGCTGGTTTCCCGTGCCTGGGCTCCCTCCTGTGACCGTGGCCCCTTGGCTCCCGCGGTTGCCTCTTCGGTTTCTTGGCTTGGGCTGTTTTTCCGTGAAAAGCATTTGGGTTTAATGCTTTTGATGCTTAGTTTCTTGTGTTAAAATTAATGTAATGTGTCTCTTTGTATTCCCTTTCATACCTATATATATATATATGGGGGACTTGTAATGTTTGAAGTAAGTTGAATGATATGTTATTTTTGGAAAAGCTTTAACCTGCGGGTTTGCTTTGGAAATCCTGCGGGCTCTTTCCACCCTTCTTTCTCATCCCCTCCGAAAATCCTGCGGGCTCTTTCCATTTCTTCTCGGGCTTCTAACCTCTTTCGTCTCTCCGCAAGTGCCACTCCACCTGTATCCCTCTTCTCTAAGTGAAGCAACTTTAGGGTGTCTTTGGTTTATGAGTCAAAGTTTGTAAGTCTTTTAATTTCTTTTAGTTTTATTTGAAATGTAAGAGTTTGTTCTTCTCATCTCTTTCCTCTTCGTCATTTTCGTGGTATAGTTGGGTCGTGATCTCCCGTGCGGGCAAGGGGTATAGGCTCCCTATATTTCCTGCCCCCACCAGCTCTTCTCCTCCTCCCATCTCCTAAACCCTCTTCGATTAATGACTTAAAAAATAAAATTTCCTTGCTAGAACTCCTTAGCAGCTTCTCTATGCGCCACCAACCCAACTATGACCTACAACTCTCCTCTAAGTTCAAAGAGCTTCATTTCTTCCACCTTATCCCAATATGACCTTCAAAACATCCTCTAGTTTTCAGCCAACAGTCTCCCTTCAATTCTCTTGTTTCTCTCTAGCTCTTTTTATCCCTCACTTTCTCACTCGAAACAAAAGAAAACACTATATGTCTCTCTCAACCTCTCTTTCTCTTTCTATCGCTTTTATCAATATGTCTCTAGAAGCATACATAAATTTATGGTGATAATCCCATTAGCTTCTGAAATAGAAAAATTCATAGTGTATCACTTCCTTATATTGATGGATTCAATGAAAAAGATATCCCCACTTTAGCTAGTACATCACAAATGAGTAAGAAATATAATGAATTCTGCAAAAACAAAATCAATGAGCACACTATAAAAGGAATGATAAGAAGATCCGGTTCTTCTTGGAGTTGTATGATCTTCTATGCTAAAAATACTGCTGAGAAAGAACTAGAAAAACCTCACTTTGCTATCAATTATAAGCATTAAACAAAGTTTTAAAAATGTATTAGAAATCAAATTCCCAATAATAGAGATTATTGAATTTATTACGCGATGTTGTATTATTTTAAAATTTTGATTTAAAATCAACATATTGATAAATACAAATTAATGAATAAGATATATCAAGGCTGCCTTTAGTATTCATTTTGGAAATTTTAAATGGAATGTTATGCCATTTAGCGTAAAAAAAAAACCCATTTTGAATTCCAAAAATATATAATTGAAATTTGTAATCCTTACAATACATCTTAGTATATATTGATAATATGCTCTTTTTTCCAAAATCTATTTAAGACCATTTTAAATATTTACAGGTATTTAAATAGTTAGCTCATAAGAATGGACTAAATATTTTCGTAACAAAAATAAACTTTTTTCAAACCAAAATTAGTTTTTTAGAAGCTCTTAATTACATTTTCGACTTCTACAAAAACATAGGAAATTGATTAGGAGTGTCAAAATGGAGTTTTTCGTCAAGTTCGGGTCTAACCTGAAAATGACTTGCCGTCATTTGACCCGACCCGATTAGAAAAACAGGTCACAGACTCAAACCAGAACCTAACATGGTTCAAACCCAGGTTGACCCTACCCGTCCCGCCAAAACGTTTAAAAAAAATTGCTAATTCAGTAATCCCGCTTTTTGAGCGATTCTCCTTCTTTCATTTCGCATGCTTCTTGTTCGACCAAATCTCGTAAATATGTCCCGTCTGTCCCACTTTCGGGCTTCCACTTTCACGTGCTAAGATTGTTAACCATCCCGCACATCAACCCTCTCTCTTCCCCAAGCAACTAGCCCCATCTCTTTACCTCCCAAGCTGGCTTTTTTCTTTCCCAAGCAAACCACATCATCTTTTTCTCTTCCCCAAGCAGCCAATCCCCACCTCTTTACTTCCCAAGTTGACTTCTCTCTTTCCAAGCCATTAAAATCAGTCAAATCCTCTCTCCCCTTCTACCCATGCAGTAGGCCTAGTTCACCCCTCCAAACCCCAAAACCGTGAACTTTTCACTTCCAAATCCTCATGTAGCTGAACCTTTGTTTTCCCTCCTGACTATTCTACCTCTCCAAAGAAACTTAGCATCTACTAATGCAACAAGGACATTGATTCAACAAAGAGCAAAAGTTTCAAGGGTAAGCCAAGGAAGAACTAGCTGTCATTTCATCAAGAACTTCATTCCTCCCATTCATGAGCTAAGTATCAAAGCCTTCCCTTGTTCTCCATCTAATTAAATATTAGTCTTCTCATATCATCTATAATAGCATCATCTCATATGTGTTGATTAATCCGCCAAGTTCTACTTAAATTTGAGCAAACAGAAACTCTAGTGACTAATCCCTTAATTAAATGTTGAACTTGTGTCAATCCTTATTAGCTAGTCTAAATTGATTCAGCTTTTATTATTGTTTAGCCTTTACTAGTTAATTTTTTGCTATTACATGACTTAATAGTTCATATTTTTATGAAGTTTATTTTGCTGTCTTTGATGTTATCTTCGCATAAATCTCTATTTGCATGACTTATTTCTCTTAGTCCTATATCATTTGGTATTAGAGCATGTTTGCCTAGTTGCATGTGCTAGAATTCAACTGAAAGTTTTATATAGCAGCCCCTAGGTGTGATTAATTGCATAACATTTCGTTTATATCACTTGTATGCCCATTTTACACGTGCTTACAGCAATTTCAGCATGGCATGTCACTTAGCTACAAGATGTAGGATCAAAACCTCAAGCCTAGTTTAGGAAATTGTATGTTTAAGTGTTGCCCCCTAAACTACAGCAATCCTACCTCCCCAAAACTGATTTTAGGAGAGTGTTTCCCATTGTTTGTTTGCTATCTACTAAAAACTACATCATATAGCAAGCCTTATGTGTGTTTTCCCATTAGTCTAGGTGCTGTCCTTTACATCCTAGCAGCCCTAAGTGTCACCTAGTGTATCCCCATGGACCAGGAAAAAATTCAGTGGTGGACCTTAGACATTTTAGTTGGTCAAATTGGCGCCATAACTCAGTTCGTCAGGGAAAACCAAGCCGGTGCGGCTGAATTCCATCGCTTCACAACGGAAAGGCTTGACAATCTGGATAGGGCAAGGAGTATGCCATCACTCTACACCCCAACTAAAATTCCTTCAATTGTTGGTGATGACTTGAACCCCAATGATGGATACCCCCAAGTCCCCCCCTCCTCTACAACAACCTAAGTATGACCAAAAATCCCCACCAAGTCATAACCCTATTTTTGGCCAGGGAGTGCCCCCAACACATAGTTGACAACCTCGTGGACACCACCCTGCTCCTGTTGGTTGGCCATACCGTGAACATCCCCGTGGCCATGATCCCATGCATGATCCTGATGCTCCCTTGCTGAAAAACATTAGGGTTGATGATCCCACATTTGATGGCAACCTAGATCCTAAAATCTTTCTGGATTGCATCAAGAGTATGGATAGTTTTTTTCAAGTGGTATAACATTTATGAGAAGCGAAAAATTAGATTTGCTAAAATGAAGAGCTTATTTAGAGAGCTAGTCAATATTGGACTAATATAGAAAATCTCGAGGTGAATATTCAGTTATTGATTGGAGAACTATGAAATAGGAATTGAGGCAGAAATACCTCCCACCATCATATTTCCCGATACTATTGGATAGGTGGAACAAGTTAACCCAATGTAGTAAGTCTGTAAAAGACTATATCGCAGCATTTGATGATTTTATGATACGCTGCAGTGGGGAGACTATCACTACTCTTGCACAAATCCTATCCATGTTTCATGCAGGGTTGCGTGAAGATCTCATGAATGAATTATTTGCTAGGAATATCACCACCAAAGAGAGTGCATATAACATAGTCTTGGATCTGGAAGAATCTAGACCACACCACACTATTCGTCATAATGAGTATAGACTCCCATTTAGGCATCCAGGTGGATCGGCCCCACATGTTTCTTCTCCCAGGCTGACTCCTGGCCATCCCAACCAACCCCCTTTTAACACACCACAAACTCGGCTTGATCTGAAGAGCAAGTCTCCCATGGTGACCACCTAAATCCCACCCTGGGACTAAGTGCTTCAGGTGCCATGGGTATGGCCACATCACCGCCCAGTGCTCTAGCCCTTATAAGGTATCCATTATTGAAGAAGTATCTGAGGAAGACCTTCAGCCTGAGGTTGACCTCATTCACTAGGTAGATGCTGATGGTGAATTCTTTGAGGAGGATAAGGATGAGGATGATATTGATGTCATTCATTGCATCCAGAATTAAGACCCCTCTCCTCTATGTGCGGTGAGATGTGCACTATCACACCCACGATCTGTTGATGATTGGTGTAGGACTTCCATGTTTCACGCCTACACCAAATTGAAAGATAAAAATTGCAAAGTCATCATCGATAGTGCCAGTTGCATCGATGTTGTCTCCTCCAGTGTGGAGACCTGTCTTACATTGTACATTATTCCCCACCCCAGTCTATATGAGGTAGCTTGGGTCAACTCCACTGCTTTAAAGGTGAAGGAACGAAACCTCATACCCATCTTTTCTGATTATAAGCAAAATGTTTGGTTTGATATCCTTGTTATGGATGTACGAGTGTCAATATTTGACCCAACCCAAAATTCGACCCGAGCCCAACCCAAAAATTCTGGGTTAGGATTAACCCAGAAGTGAAACGGGTCGGGTTTGGGTTCCACAAATCGATCCGTTAAAAAAATTTGGCCAGGTTCGAGTTAAATCGAAAACCCGAGAATGACCCATTTTTGCCCTGGACACCAAAGAATGACCCCTTTTTTTACCCAAAAATCCGAGATTCACCCATTTTTTTACCCTAAAATATGATCAACCAACGTGTTTGACAGCAATTTTTGCCGACGCCGGTTCATTCGTGTCGGGACGGGTTAACCCGATTTTTTGATGGGTTGGGTCTGGGTTGTAAAATCTAACCCGTTTCAAAAAACGGGTCGGGTTTTGGTTGTGTCAAACAGTAGCAGGTCATTGTCAGGTTCGACCCGAACCCGACCCACAACCCATTTTTGACACCCCTATATGGATGTGGGTCAGGTTATCTTGGGCCGCACCTGGCTTTTTGATTATAATGTCCATATTTATGGCCGTTCAAACATCTGTGTGTTGGAACATGGTGGCAAGAAGAACAAGCACTTGCCTAGTCAACCAAAGTCTAAGGATGAACCCAAATCCAATCCCATGAAACCTAGTAAAGGGCTTAACTTTGTATCTACCAAGATTATTGATTACAGTGTGGCCCAAGACGCACCCCTTTATGCCTTAGTGGGTCGTGAGGTTACTAAGCAGCCTGAGAGGCCCATTCCTCAAGAGGTCCAGCCCATCCTCAGGATTTTCTGATATTTTTCCTGAGAACCCTCTTAACCACTTGCCACCTTCGAGGGATATACAGCATGCCATTGACCTTGTCCATGGTGCTTCCCTCCCCAGCTTGCCTCATTATCGTATAAATACCACTGAGCATGCTGAGTTCAAGAGGTAGGTGGATGAACTCATACAGCGGGGTTTTATCAAGGAGAGTCTGAGTCCTTGTGCTGTACCAGCTCTTCTTACCCCCAGGAAGTATGATACATGGAGAATGTGTGTTGATAGTTGTGTTATCAACAAACTCATTGTCAAGTAATGTTTTCCTATCCCTAGATTGGATGACATGCTGGATATGATGTCTGAAGCCACTCTAATCTCCAAAATCGATCTTAAGAGTGGATATCACCATATTAGGATTCGTCCTAGAGATGAGTGAAAGATAGCTTTCAAGATCAAGGATGGTCTCTATGAGTGGTTAGTCATGCCATTCGAGTTGAGTAATGCCCCGAGTACGTTCATGAGAATCATGACCCAGGTGTTCAAACCCTTCTTGGGTAAGTTTGTTGTCATCTATTTCAATGACATTCTAATCTATAGTCGATCCGTAGACCAGCACTTAGACCAACTCAGCTAGGAATGTGCAGTTCTGAGCAAGGAACAACTATATGCTAATCCTAAAAAGTGCATCTTCCTCACTGACGAGGTTGTGTTTTTGGGCTTCATAAATTCAGCTCATGGGGTCTCTGCTAATCCCGAGAAGGTGAAAACCATAGTTGAATGGCCTATTCCCAGGAACATTCGAGAAGTTAAGAGCTTCCATGGCATAGCTAATTTTTACAAGAGGTTCATGAGGAAGTTCAACTCTATTGTGATGTAGAACTATATAAGCAAGTAATGTTGATTTGGAAATTATGCAGGCTTGAATAGAGCTTAACAATTTATTAACTCATCATGAACTTAAGCAATGACTTCCGTATGCAAGGGAGGAATCAAGTTTACGAAAATAATCACAAGAAGTGCATCTTCCTCACTGACGAGGTTGTGTTTTTGGGCTTCATAATTTCAGCCCATGGGGTCTCTACTGATCCCAAGAAGGTGAAAACCATAGCTGAATGGCCTGTTCCCAGGAACATTCGAGAAGTTAAGAGATTCCATGGCTTAGCTAATTTTTACAGGAGGTTCATTAGGATGTTCAACTCCATTGTGATGTAGAACTATATATGCAACTAATGTTGATTTGGAAATTATGTGTGCTTGAACAGAGCTTAACAATTTATTAACTCACCATGAACTTAAGCAATGACTTCCGCATGCATGGGGGGAATCAAGTTTACGAACATAATCAAATGCTAATAGGAAGACCATTAAATAACAGATTAATTAATAACATCTCACGTGATATTTCAGAGACAATCCCTATATTACCAAATAGACTAGTCACTATAAAGGCCCACTCACACAACACTCTTGATGTGGGCTAAGCGGATAAACTTTAAAATTAAAACGATACTATGATTGAGGAGGGATCAAAAAGATAGAGAGAGAGAGAGAGGGGGGGGGGAAGAGTTTACCTGCATGGAAGAAGATACTAAGCCCCGGTGAAGTCGTTTGGCTGCCTATGTGAAAAGGATAGTAATACGAAGCCTCTTGCACGTCCGAACAGCACTATAATGTATCCGGAAATTCTGGATAGCAACTATGTGGGCACCAATTGCTAGAAGAACTGATAGTGGGGCTGAAAAACAGTTTGATCCTTGGTTTGAAATTGTGGGGGGGGGGGGGGGGGGGGGACCACTGAATGATCACGAGCCTAACTTGGGGCCTTAGTGGAGTTGCTAACTATAGCTTACTAGTTAAGGAAAGATGAAATAATTTAGATTTCTAATCAATATTTAGATTTGCTGATGTAAATATCCTTCCAAACATAGCCCAACAATTTATAAAAGAAATTCAAGGCTAATAAGAGAATTCAAATTCCCAAAATTAATGCTAGGCTAATTTAAGAAGGGGAATTAATTGGGATCTCACTTTAATATTCAAATTGATTGATTAGGATATCTTTCTAAACATAACCCAACAAATTGAGAAAGGATTTCAAGGCCTTAAGAGATTTTGAATTTCAATTTCAATTTCATAATTTCCAAAATTAACACTAGGCTAATTTAGGAAGCGGAATTAATTGGGATCTTTGATTGGGATATATTTTCAGACATAACCAAACAATTTGGAAAAGGATTTTAAAGCTTTAGGAAATTTCAAATTTGAATTTCAGATTTTTTTCAAAATTAACGCTAGGCTAATTTAGGAAAATGTTAGAGGATCAATTGAAATTTTGGGAGAAAAGCGAAGTGGGGGTCAAGATGGTTTCGACAATGGGAACAAGGAGGTGGTCGGCGGCCATAAAGAGGGGGGAAAGGAGAGGCTGTGCATGGTCAAGGCTAAGAGGAGAAAGCTGGTGGTTGGTTGGAGCTTTAGGAGGAGATGATGGTGGCAGAAAGCTCAATGGGGGTGGAGGTGGAGATAAACCGTGAGCCCAGACGCTTCTTGCGGCTGATGGATCTTGCTTTTCCCTCACTTAGGGACTTCATATAAGCTCTCACAAGAATTCTCAAGGCTCTCAAACACACCTAGACACAAAGTGCATAAATTTTCATTCATAATAATCATCATCATCTCAAGGAGGGGAGGCCTACAAATAGACAAAATACAATAAACCATCAAATGACAAAAGTGCCCCCTAGGGTCACATAAACCTACTCCCTCAAGTGAGGGTAAAACTAAAAAATTACACATAATAAATCAAATACAAATAAATGCTTAAAAATAGAGTAATCCGATCATAGCCGTAGATCTCAGGCTCATCATCTGACAAACTTTTGACGACCGGATGTCCTCATCACATTGTCTTCCCCATCATTGAGTGTCTGAAGAAAGGAGAATTCCAGTGGTCTGTGGCTTCCACCAGAACCTTTGATGAGATTAAACAAAAGATAGTGGAAGCCCCTGTTTTGAGACTTCCTAACTTTTATAAAGTTTTTAAAGTGTTATGTGATGCTTCGGGAGTTGGTATTGAAGAAGTCAGATCCCAAGAGGGCCACCGTGTGGCCTATTTTAGTGAGAAGTTGAATGAAATTCATCAACAATACTCCACATATGACAAGGAGTTTTATGATGTGGTTCAGTCCCTGATATATTGGCGACACTATTTTCTCCTGTAAGAGTTCATCATCTTCTTTGATCATGAAGCTCTTTATTATATAAAATTCTAGAAAAAACTGAATGCCTACCATGGCAGATGGGTTAAATTCCTCCAGGAATACACCTATATCCTTAGGCATAAGGTGGAGTTGAGAACAGAACTGTTGATGCCCTTAGTCATCGTATGATGACTACTGTCGAGATGAAGGCAGAAGTCACTGGATCTGAGCAGTTGAAGGAAGAATGTTTAAAGTGACCTGACTTCAAGGAGATTTACTCCATCCTCTCCTAAGGCCCTGAGCACACTGTTAATGATTATCTCATTGAGGATGGGTATCTATTTAGATCTCAGTAGCTCTGCATCCCGTGCACCTCCCTTAAGGAATTTCTAATTTGGGAGCTTCATGCGGGGGGTCTTGCTGGCCACTTTGGTCGTGATAAGGCCATAGAAGCTGTAGAATATCATTTCTTCTGGCCTAGCCTGAAGAGGGATAATGCTAGGTTCGTCAATAGGTGCCACACCTGCCAACTGTCCAAGCAAAAGAAGCAAAACACTGGTCTATATACACCTCTACCCGCCCCTAGTTGTCCTTGACAGGATGTCAGTATGGATTTTGTCTTAGGTCTGCCAAAGTCTATTTGTAGGAATGATGTCATCTGTGTCGTCGTAGACAAATTCTCCAAGATGACTCACTTCTTATCCTGTTATACAACTTTCGATGCCTCAGTTGTTGCTAAGCTTTATTTCAATGAAGTGGTTAGACTACATGGGTTACCCAAAACCATCGCGTCTGACAGCGATATCAAATTCACAAGTTATTTCTGAAAAGCCTTATGGCTACAAACTGGGCACAAAACTTCAGTTCTCTACTTCTTTTCACATACAGATAAATAGTCAGACTTAGGTAGTTAATATAAGCATGGAAAATCTTCTCAGAACCTTACTTGGTGAACATGTGAAAGATTGGGATTCTAAGATCTCTTATAGCTAAGTTTGCCTATAGCACTTTTGTGAATCATACTATGGTTCTAAGTCAAGTTGAGATAATCTATGGTTTCAAACCTAGGCATCCTATAGATTTGATTCCCATGACCCCTGGGTCTAGATTTAGTGAGTTTGCATCATCATTTGCATCTTATTTGCATGATTTGCATAAAGAGATTTTAACTAGGATAAATCAAAGCAATGCAACTTACAAACTTCAAGATGACATTAAGAAGCGATTCAGAACTTCTGAAGTAGATGATTATGTGATGGTTCAGATTCGTCCATAACGGTTCCGAAAGGAGCTATTAGGAAACTACATGCTAAAAGTGCTAGACCTTTTAGAGTGGTGAAGAAAATTAATGATAATGCTTATGTGGTAGATCTTCCTTCAAATTTTGGCATAAGTCCCTCCTTTAATATAGAGGATCTAGTAGCCTATGAGGAACTTGATTTTAACCCACCTAATCCACTTGCTGAGCCTTATGTGAACCCACCGGTGAGCACCATAACCTACCTCCACTACCCAAATTACCCAATTCACCCCAAGCGGATAAAATTGATATCATTTTGAGTGATGAAATTATTTCTACTAAGGATGGAGGAAGAAGAAGATATTTGGTTAGGTGGAAGGATAAGCCGAAGATCGAAGATACATGGTATGAGCGTGAGGAGTTGCAGAGGATCAACCCATATTTGTTGGAGCGATATAAGAGTTCACATAAAGCTGACTCAACAGGGTCGAGTTTTCTCCCACCCCGGAAGAATGATGGGTGCATTAGATCTTAGAGGGTTTATCACCGTAGAGTGATGAGGACATCGACAGACGCTACAGACATGTTTATCGCCGGCGAAACCGCAGATCGACGACCACGATTCAGCGCCTTTAATTTTGATTTTGATGTCATGATGTATTTTATTCTTGCCTTGTTTTATTTACTGTTTTTTCCCATTTTACCCCTGTGGGGAGTTATTTTATCTTTGTAGCCCAGAGGGCAATTTAGTATTTTTACTTTGTATGAGTTGAGACCTATATATAGTGGTCTCTTGTATCTTTTTTGAGCTTAATGAATTATTGAATGAAAAACTTGATTTCGTTTCTTCTTACTCTTCTTGCATGAGAGATAGAGAGAAGTGAGAGAGAAAGCCCAAGGTGAGGGCCAAAAGCAACACCCACCAGTCATTGGAAGAGTCCGTGACTCGTGGCTTATCCCCATCATCCCGCTCTTCTTCGTTTTCCCCAACCCGTCGGCCACCATCCCTCCCATTGCCGCCGGTGAAACCTCCTCCTCACCGACCTCCTTCTTCCCCCATCCTCTACAACGGCTCATTTCGAAATTCGAATTTTGAATTTCAAAAACTTTCCAAATTTGGAACTTCCAAATTAGGAAAGTTTAACTCCGGTTCATGACAAAATTTCAAATTCAAAGGATTTCAATTTAATCCTTCCTAAATGTCATGAGCCGATTTGGAAACCCAAACCCTTGCTCCCCACACAAAATCTCCCCCATGATGCCGCCGGCCACCTTGGATGGGCCCTCCTTCATGTCTCCACTTAATGCATTAATTACCCTATTAATTTGAGATCAATTTCAAATTAATCCTCCCTCCAATTTTGTTTAAAATCTGAGCCTAATTTCAGTTTTGAAATTCTCAAGCTCCCTCTCCCTCTATTAGCCGCCGGCCTCCTCCTTAATGGGTCCCATTAATGCCCATTAATTACCCCTTAATTCTCTTGCTAATTTGAAACCAATTTCAAATTTCTTTCCCTCCACTTCACACAAATTCTGAAAATTAATTTCAGATTTGTGTAACTCCCCCTCTCCCTTGCTTGACCTAATTTCCCTCACCCCATCCACCCGCCCACTCCTCCTCTGTTTTGGCCGACCGCCCCCCTCACTCCCTCTCTTGGGAAACTTCAGCAAGACGAAGAGACGACGACATCTCTCTCCCCAATCCTCTTCAATGTTGAATGGCGGATCCCGAACTGGAGTGGGGTCTAGTATTCAACGCCGACGGAAGCATCAACGTCCTACGGTCACCTTGCTTCGACGTAGGATTTGAAGACGAAACCACCGTGGAAGAGTACTTGGAGAGAGTCGTGCCAATCCTTGCAAGCATCTACGACCGACAACTTTCAAAGCACACTTGGAGCCTCGACGGTCATCTACGACTTCCATCCCAACCGGCTACTTTTCCTCCGACGAAGTTCTTCGGCGCCCTTTCTCTAGTGGTAACTTCCTTCATCGCTTGGATCTTCTATCTCCGCCAAAAGTCCACCAATCTTTGAGTGATACGGCCCCAAGGTGAAATTCTCGTTGTTAAACGTTGGGTTTTGTTAGTGTACTTTACATATGAAAGTCGCCTAGAACTTTGAATGACTCGTTTTGGTTAATCTCTCTTGCAACTCTTTGGCCTAAGCGAAGTTAACGTTTCTAAATCTTAACTCTATCTTGCATGATCCCCATAAAATTATAAAAGCAAACTTTAATAATTCTCTTTTTAATTTTGATCGTAACTCCTAGTAGTTTCACATCATATTTGGTATCAGAGCATGGCTGGCATGCTTTGCTCATGCTAGATGCATCCTAGGAAACTCTTTTTAGCTTGCCATTAGAGAGGTTTGCATGCATATCATCTTTTATTTAAGTTTATTTTCTGTTTTACTACTGCTGGCCTGAAAATTCTGCATCAATTACTTCACCGTGCCTGAGTATATTCATGTGCTTAAGTGCTACCACATTTGCATTAACATCCATAGTAGTCTAGGCCACTTTTACACTTGCTGCCACCTAATTTCTGCACTAGCTGTAGCCTGAAAATTGAGTTCTTTATAGTTCCTAGTTGCTATCCACCATTTCCTGCAGCGGTTAAGCACCCGTTAGTGACCCTAATTCCACTGTTTAGGTGCTACCTTCACCCAAGCACATTGCCTAGACAATTAGGTAACTTCACCCATCGTTGTGTTTGCTGTCCAGCACTTTACAACTGCTATAATTGCAATTTCAGCAAGCATTTTAGTGAGTCTAGCTGCTGCCTTGGACCTAGAAACCTTCCTAGTGATCCCTAGAACCCAACCATGGATCCCACACATATGCAAGCAACCTTAGACATGATTGTGAGCCAGTTGGGCTCAATGTCGCAACAAATTAGAGACACCCAAACGAGTGTTGCGGACCTCAAACGTCACACAGGAGAGAGACTCGGCAATATTGAACGAATGGGACACCCGGCTATCTACACGCCGTCTAGACCTCAATCCCCGTACAGCGAAGATGCCCGAACTGAGTACGGACCTCCTAGGGATTACTACCGACCCAATCACCGACCCCATCAAGAACCGGTAGGACGTGAAGCCCCTTGGAGAGACAACGACGCTCAACTCCTCAAAAGTATTAAGATAGACGCCCCGACGTTTGACGGTACGTTAGAGCCTCAAGTTTTTCTTGACTGGATTAAAGGAATGGATAGCTATTTCAAATGGTATAACATCTCGGAAGATAAGAAAGTTAGGTTCGCTGAGATGAAGTTGACGGGTAGAGCAAATCAGTACTGGACCAACGTAGAGCACATGAGGGAGACTCGAGGAGAATACCCCATAGCTGACTGGGGAGCGATGAAGCAAGAACTAAAAAGGAAATACCTTCCTCCCTCGTACTACCCAAGACTACTAGATCGTTGGAATAGGCTAACCCAAGGGAGTAAACCCGTTAAGGAATACATCGCCACGTTTGATGATTTCTTAATTCGTTGTAACGGGGAGGAGACCACCACTCCCACACAACTTCTGTCCATGTTCAGAGCTGGAATGAGAGAAGACCTTAGAAATGAGCTCTTTGCTAGAGGAATAACTACGTACGAAGCTGCCTGTAGTCTTGTACTAGACTTGGAAGAGTCTAGAAGCCACACCACCAGGACTCAAGATTCTAGATCTAACCCTTTTAAGTCTTCCTCTAGCCAACCGTACAACAAACCCGCTGGACCCTCTGGTAGTCGACCCGCTCCTAGCCAAGCCCAACCTCGATCAGACTATAAAGGGAAACCCCATAACGAGAGACACCCAAAACCAATGCCGGCACTAAGTGTTTTAGATGCCATGGGTACGGACACATTGCTTCTCAGTGCTCCAGCCCATTTAAGGTCACAATAATTGAGGAAGTGAAGGAGGAAGAGAATGAACCAGAAACTGACTTGGTCCACCATATGGACGACGATGAGGAGTTTTTCGACGAGGAAGACACTGCTGTTGTTCACTACCTCCAAAAGATGAACCACTTAGATCTGCAGGTTGTTAGGTGTGCCTTTTCCCAACCCAAACCTAGCGACGACTGGCGAAGGACCTCGATCTTCTACACTTTCACGAAGATAGGAGACAAAAATTGTAAGGTCATAATCGACAGTGGAAGTTGTATTAACGCTGTGTCTTCAGCTATGATCTCGAAGCTGCAATTGAGGACCACACCACACCCAAACCCCTACAAAGTTGCTTGGATAAACTCGACCATGTTGGAAGTGAAAGATAGGAGTCTTGTTCCTATCGAATTCGTTGGGTACAAGGAGAAAATCTGGTGTGATGTTTTGACTATGGACGTGGGTCAAATCATCCTTGGCTGCCCTTGGTTGTTCGACAACGATGTACACATTTATGGACGATCAAATACCTGTGTATTTGAACACGAGGGCAAGAAAATTAAACTACTACCCACTCAGCCTAAGTCTACCAAGGAAGAAGTTAAACCCAACTCCCTGAAACCCAACACGGGCCTGAACCTTTTGACTGCTAAAGACTTAGGTATGGAACTTGAATCAGGAGCCCCCCTGTACGCGTTAGTAGCCCGGGAAGTCAGTACCAACCAAGAAGAGCCAATCCCTGACAAGGTAAAACCCCTTTTGGAAACTTTTTCTGATGTCTTCCCTGAGGATTTGCCTTACCAACTGCCACCCCTAAGGGACATCCAACATGCTATTGATTTAGTCCCTAGGGCCTCTTTACCTAACCTGCCTCACTACCGAATGAACCCTGCTGAGCATGCTGAGCTCAAGAAACAAGTGGACGAGCTTTTACAACGCGGGTTCATTAAGGAAAGTCTTAGCCCGTGTGCCGTCCCTGCCCTTCTTACCCCTAAGAAGGATGGGTCGTGGAGAATGTGCGTTGATAGCCGTGCTATCAACAAGATTACGGTCAAGTATCGTTTCCCAATCCCTCGCCTTGATGACATGCTGGACATGATGACTGGGGCCATACTTTTCTCAAATATTGACCTCAAAAGTGGCTACCACCAAATTAGGATCCACCTGGGGGATGAATGGAAGACCGCGTTTAAAACCAAAGACGGGTTGTACGAATGGACAGTAATGCCTTTTGGATTGAGTAATGCGCCTAGCACTTTCATGAGAGTAATGACTCAGATCCTTAAGCCTTTGCTTGGAAAATTTGTTGTAGTATACTTCGATGACATTCTGATCTACAGTCAATCGGTGGAACAACATTTGAATCACCTACAACAAGTCTGTGAAATTTTGAAGAAAGAACAAATGTATTCCAACCCTAAGAAGTGCACTTTCCTCACGAACCAAGTAACTTTTCTTGGGTTTATAATTTCTTCCCACGGCATATCTGCTGACCCCGAAAAGGTGCGAGCAATCAACGAATGGCCTATACCAAAGAATATTAGAGATGTCAAGAGTTTTCACGGATTGGCCACGTTTTATAGGAGGTTTATCAGAAACTTTAGCACCATAGTGGGTCCCATAACTGATTGTTTAAAGAAGGGAGAATTTGTCTGGACGACGTCGGCCACCAAGGCTTTTGAGGAAATAAAAAGGAAAATGGTGGAAGCACCAGTCATGCGTCTACCCGACATTTCGAAAGTTTTTGAAGTAACATGCGACGCATCTGGCATAGGTATAGGAGGAGTATTATCCCAAGAAGGACACCCGGTTGCCTACTTCAGTGAGAAATTAAATGACATCAGGCAACGATACTCCACATACGATAAGGAATTCTACGCCATAATTCAATCCCTCAGGTATTGGAGACATTACCTGCTTCCCCAATAATTCGTTATCTTCTCTGACCACGAAGCTTTACGATACATCAATTCACAGAAGAAACTGAATGCCCGGCATGGAAGATGGGTTGAGTTCCTACAAGAATACACTTACACCATTAGGCACAAAGCAGGTTCTGAAAACAAGGCTGCCGATGCACTAAGTCGTAGAATGATGGTCACGCGTGAGATGAGGACAGAAGTGATTGGTTTCGAGCAAATTAAAAAAAACTATTCTGACTGCCCTGATTTTGGAGAAACCTACTCTAAGCTAACAACTGGAGACGAGCGTATCGTAGGAGATTTTATACTGGAAGATGGATACCTGTTTAAGGCTCAAAAACTTTGCATTCCCACAACTTCACTGCGAGAATTTCTTGTGTGGGAATTACATGCTGGGGGTCTAGCGGGTCACTTTGGTCAAGCCAAGACCATTGCAGCGGTTGAGAATCGTTTTTACTGGCCAAGTCTTAAGAAGGACGTTAGCAGATTAGTAAGGCGATGTCACACCTGCCAATTGGCCAAACAACGGAAACAAAACACCGGCCTTTACACACCCCTCCCCGTACCTAACCAACCTTGGCAGGACGTCAGCATGGACTTTGTTTTAGGGCTACCCAAGACTGTTAGGAAACATGATTCAGTCTGCGTAGTTGTAGATAGGTTTTCTAAGATGGCCCATTTTCTACCTTGCTCCAAGACTTTTGACGCGTCTAGAGTAGCCAAACTGTACTTTGATGAAATTGTGAGACTTCACGGGCTGCCTAAAACCATAGTTTCGGACCGAGATGTGAAGTTTACCAGTTATTTTTGGAAGACCTTATGGCATAAAATGGAGACCAAACTGCAATTCTCTACCGCCTTTCACCCCCAAACAGACGGCCAAACGGAAGTAGTGAATAGGAGTCTAGGAAATCTATTAAGGACCTTGGTTGGAGAAAACATTAAGGACTGGGACTCTAAGTTGCCTATAGCTGAATTTGCCTACAATAACTCTGTGAACCGAACTACTGGTCTTAGCCCTGCTGAAATAGTGTACGGGTACCTCCCCAACCAACCCATTGACTTGATTCCCATAAGCACTAGAGTTAGAACATCTGAGTCAACATCATCATATGCATCGCATCTACAAGAGTTACATAAAGAAATTAAAAAGAAAATTGAGCAAAGTAATGCAAATTATAAATTTATGGCTGATCATAAAAGAAGAGCTAAAGGATTTGAAATTGGAGACTTTGTGATGGTTCGGATCCGTCCGGAGCGTTTTCCTCCTGGATCCGAAAAGAAGCTGCATGCGAGAAGCGCCGGACCGTTCAAGATAATTTCAAAGGTGAATGACAATGCTTACGTACTAGACCTTCCCGAAGGTTTCAACATTAACCCCATATTTAACATAGAAGATTTAGTAACCTTCGAGGGACCAGAATTTAACCCATGCAATCCACTTACAAATGAGCCTTGTGTGACCATACCTGGTGAGATCCCCAACCTTCCTCCACACCCAAAGTTACCCCCCTTACCCAATGCGGAGATAGTTGAATCCATATTAGATGATGAGATCATTACTACGAAAGGAGGCGGACGTCGAAGGTACTTAGTTCACTGGAAAGGGACCCCGGCGACGGAGGATACGTGGGTTGACCGAGAGGAGCTACAGAACCTAGACCCAGACCTTCTAGAGTGGTACGAGAGCTCAAGAGACACTCACTCGACAGGGTCGAGTTTTCTCCCACCTGGGGAGAATGATGAGGACATCGACAGACGCTACAGACATGTTTATCGCCGGCGAAACCGCAGATCGACGGCCACGATTCAGCGCCTTTACTTTTGATTTTGATGTCATGATGTATTTTATTCTTGTCTTGTTTTATTTACTGTTTTTTCCCATTTTACCCCTGTGGGGAGTTATTTTATCTTTGTAGCCCAGAGGGCAATTTAGTATTTTTACTTTGTATGAGTTGAGACCTATATATAGTGGTCTCTTGTATCTTTTTTGAGCTTAATGAATTATTGAATGAAAAACTTGATTTCGTTTCTTCTTACTCTTCTTGCATGAGAGCTAGAGAGAAGTGAGAGAGAAAGCCCAAGGTGAGGGCCAAAAACAACACCCACCAATCATTGGAAGAGTCCGTGACTCGTGGCTTATCCCCATTATCCCGCTCTTCTTCGTTTTCCCCAACCCGTCGGCCACCATCCCTCCCATTGCCGCCGGTGAAACCTCCTCCTCACCGACCTCCTTCTTCCCCCATCCTCTACAACGGCTCATTTCGAAATTCGAATTTTGAATTTCAAAAACTTTCCAAATTTGGAACTTCCAAATTAGGAAAGTTTTAACTCCGGTTCATGACAAAATTTCAAATTCAAAGGATTTCAATTTAGTCCTTCCTAAATGTCATGAGCCGATTTGGAAACCCAAACCCTTGCTCCCCACACAAAATCTCCCCCATGATGCCGCCAGCCACCTTGGATGGGCCCTCCTTCATGTCTCCACTTAATGCATTAATTACCCTATTAATTTGAGATCAATTTCAAATTAATCCTCCCTCCAATTTCGTTTAAAATCTGAGCCTAATTTCAGTTTTGAAATTCTCAAGCTCCCTCTCCCTCTATTAGCCGCCGGCCTCCTCCTTAATGGGTTCCATTAATGCCCATTAATTACCCCTTAATTCTCTTGCTAATTTGAAACCAATTTCAAATTTCTTTCCCTCCACTTCACACAAATTCTGAAAAATTAATTTCAGATTTGTGTAACTCCCCCTCTCCCTTGCTTGACCTAATTTCCCTCACCCCATCCACCCGCCCACTCCTCTGTTTTGGCCGACCGCCCCCCTCACTCCCTCTCTTGGGAAACTTCAGCAAGACGAAGAGACGACGACATCTCTCTCCCAAATCCTCTTCAATGTTGAATGGTGGATCCCGAACTTGAGTGGGGTCTAGTATTCAACGCCGACGGAAGCATCAACGTCCTACGGTCACCTTGCTTCGACGTAGGATTTGAAGACGAAACCACCGTGGAAGAGTACTTGGAGAGAGTCGTGCCAATCCTTGCAAGCATCTACGACCGACAACTTTCAAAGCACACTTGGAGCCTCGACGGTCATCTACGACTTCCATCCCAACCGGCTACTTTTCCTCCGACGAAGTTCTTCGGCGCCCTTTCTCTAGTGGTAACTTCCTTCATCGCTTGGATCTTCTATCTCCGCCAAAAGTCCACCAATCTTTGAGTGATACGGCCCCAAGGTGAAATTCTCGTTGTTAAACGTTGGGTTTTGTTAGTGTACTTTGCATATGAAAGTCGCCTAGAACTTTGAATGACTCGTTTTGGTTAATCTCTCTTGCAACTCTTTGGCCTAAGCAAAGTTAACGTTTCTAAATCTTAACTCTATCTTGCATGATCCCCATAAAATTATAAAAGCAAAATTTAATAATTCTCTTTTTAATTTTGATCGTAACTCCTAATAGTTTCACATCATAGAGGCTAAAGATCTACGGCCTTGATTAAGTCTATATTTTTAGTTTTCATATGCTATGGAGATTTATGTGGGGTTATTTATTTATTATAGTTTTACCCTCACTTGATGGAGCTTTAGTGTTATTTGGCCATGAGCTTTTTTGTTTTTTGTTCCTTTCATATTTTTTGTGCCTATATATATGGCTCAATGTTCTCTTGCATGAGAATGAATATTTTGATATAAACTTCTAGTTATATGTTTTCTCTTTTCTTGGTGAGTTGAGTTTGTGTATGAAGTTTTTTGGAGAAAGACAAAGAAATACCCAACAGCGTATGAGCTCTTGGTTGGTATCATCTTACCTCTATTTTTTTCCTCCTTCCCTAGCTGCCCAAACATCCCCCCCCCTGAGCTGCAACAACCTGCTGCCCTCAACCAGCAACCACCTCCCTCCCTTCCTCTCTATCCACCTCCATCTTGTCATCAACACCTTTGACCATTAAGCTTCCCAAATTCTGCAATTAATTCACATTAATTGAGTGCTTATCTCAATTAATCATGACCATTGGAGATTCACATTCACTTTAACTCTTTTCCTTCCCAAGCAAGTCACATCAGCCCTCCCTCTTCCCCAAGCAACCAACCCCACATCTTCACCTCCCAAGCTAACTTTTCCCTTTCCCAAGTTAACTAATTCCCTTCCCAAGCAAGCCACATCATCCCTCTGCCTTTACCAAGAAACTAGCCCCACCTCTTCACCTCCCAAGCTAAATAATTCCCTTCCCAAAAAACCAAATCAGCCCTATCTCTTCTCCAAGAAGCCAGCTCCCAACTCTTCACTTCCCAAGCTGACTTCTCCCTTTCCAAGCCATTAAAATCAGCCAAATCATCTCTCCCCTCCTCCCCATGCTCCCCATGCAGCCGGCCAAGTTCACCGCTCCAAACCCCAAATCGGTGAACTCTCCACTTCCAAATCCTCATATAGCTGAAACTTTCTTTTCCCTCCTCACTATTCTACCTCTCAAAGGAAACTTAGCTTCTACTAATGCAACAATGACATTGATTCAACAAAGTGCAAGTGTTTCAAGGGTAAACCAAGGAGGAACTAGCCATCATTTCATCAAGAACTCCATTCCTCCCATTCATGAGCTAAGTATCAAACCCTTCCCTTGTTCTCCATCTAACAAAATATTGGTCTTTTTATTTCATCTATAGTAGCATCATCTTATATATGTTGATTAATCCGCCAAGTTCTACCTAAATATGTGTTGACCCTCATACTAGTGTCGGGGTTGAGTCAACTGCGCAAGGTGAGTTTTAAAAGAGAAAGAACTCGAAATCGCGCAAAAACTCACCCGACGCGTGTCGACTGAAAACCCAAAATCGCCGAAACGACCTCCGTTCGCGAAACGGACAGCGCCGATGCGTCCGGAGCAACGGAAACAGCTAAGATTGACACCCATATTGGTGGGGGTCGTCGGTCGGCGAAAAATTAAATTTTGGGCGCACGAATCGAGACGACGACTTGTGCGAGCGGCGACGCGGCGACTCACTCGATGCAAGATTAAAATTTTTATTTTATTTTGTGCAATATAATTAAATTTTTGTTTAAAAGATAGGGAGAGAAAGAGAGCTTTTTAAATAAAAAAAAATGATTTTTCTTTAATAAAAAAACTCAAAAATCCCTAAAATACCCCTAATTTAACCCTCATAACTCTCATAACCGAACCCCCTCCCTCCTCTCACGATCAAATTCACGCCAAGAGCCGCCCCTCTCACGCCTCTCTCACGACTCCAAAGCCGCCGGCCTCCCTTCCCTCCTCCAAGCTCAAGGTTTGATCTCTCCTTCATCTTCTTCCTCTTCTTCCTCCATTTTCTTCTTCCCATCTTCTTCTTCTTCTTCTTCCTTCCTTCTTCTTCTCCTCTCCCATTTTTCTTTTTCTTTCTTCATCCCTCCACATTTCCTTCCATTTTCTTCTATTTTCTCCCTCTACTCCCTTCTCCTTCCTCTCCTTCATCTTCTTCTTCCTCCTCCAACTCTATTTCTCAAAACCTACAAAACCCTAAAACCTAATCTTTTTTTTTCTCTCACTTCCACTCACCAAACCACATACATTCCTTCACAAAAAACACTTCCCTACACTTCCTACACCCTTCCAACAAAGAAAAATTTTCGTCCTTCATTTTCTCTCTCTAACCTAGAGAGAGAAAATTTTCTCTCTCTAGAAATCTCTTCATGAATAGCTCCATCTCCACCCCAAACATCTTCCCTCTCCACCATACCTCCAAATTTCTTCCCTAGAGAGAGAAAAAAATTACACACTCTCTCTTTCTCTCTCCAAAATTGAGAAGAGAGGGATTTTCTCTCTCTAAATCTCTCCTCTCACTTTCTTACACCTCCTAAACCCACTCTACACAAATTCCCTTCAAATCCTTTCTTTCCCTCTCTTTCCCTCTCTTTCTCTCTCTAGAAAGAGAGCTCTCTTCCTTTTCTTTCTCTCTCTAGCTTCTTTTTTTTTAAATAAAAATATGATTAATTAAATTGCACAAGTAAAATATTTTTTTTTAATTATGCATCGCAGGTTCCTACGTCGCCGTCATCCGCCGTCGCCGCCTCGACTACTGCGCATCCAAGGTAAAAAATTAGTATTTACAGTTATATGCATGAGATAAGTACTCGTGACCGCTTTTCTTAGCGGGCGAGGAAAAACTTAAGTACCCGTGACGCACTGAGCGAGCGGGGAAATTCGTATGCATGAAAATATAAGTACCCGTGACTGCTTTTCTTAGCAGGCGGGGAAATTTATTATTTATAGCAAAATTATTTAATTAAGTACCCGTCACTGCTTTTAGGCGGGGAAAAATGCTATATTTTAAATCTGCGCTCAAAGACCCCGTGACCGCTTTTCTTAGCGAGCGGGGGTTACAACTGCGGCCGCGGTGTCACCCGACACCTACCGTGACTGCCTTTCTTGGCAGGCGGGAAGGCCTTACACACTCCGATGCAGCCCCCTACTCGGGGACGACGCCGGAGTGCTGCCAAAATTTTCAACTGAACCTATGACTTAGAAAATTTTAAAGAGATTAAAATCCACCTACAAGTGTACTCAAGGGGTTCGTGGAGACGCATTCAAATGAATAACTAAAATTTGAACTTAAATGATAACTTAACTTGAGCTCAATCCGGACATTAATTGAACCTGCGAACATTTGACTCAAACTTGAATGAACTTGAACTCAATTCTAAAACGAATTCAAGCTTAAATAAAGATACAAGTTGACAACACTTGAACTTGAACTTCAAATGAAATTGAACTGGACTCATGCTTGAACTTTACAAGCTTTGGACTTGAAGAAATAAACATGAATTGAACTCAATTTGGACTTGGGGCCTTGAGTTAGTCAAATTCAATATATCATGTGATTTGGCATATGTTCAAATGAACACTAATAGAAGAGCAACAGTGGATTCTATTGGAAGAATGAACAAGATGTGAATGGAACTGTCATTCCAAATGCAATTCAATGGCAAGTCACAATGTTTGAGCAATCATATGCAAATGATAATATCTCTTATAAACATATGTAAAGAAAGAGAGCGATGGTGCAAAGAAGAAATGTTTGAAGATTGCTCTCCTACAACCAACACAAGCTTCTTACAAATGGAGACCAAATTGAAGGGGTACCAGTGAATACTGAAGAGCGATACATAAGCAGATATGATCTTCTCTTCTTCAAGTAGAAAGATTTGATATGTAATGATATGATATACCCAAATACATTCAACGGAATATGCATGAATGTCAACAAATAGATGGGAAATTCATGACATATAAAGGATACAATGAATGTGATTTATCCATAAAGAGAAAGATCAATTGAGAAGGACACACATATTAAAATATGAATAATTCACCTCAATCAAGAATGCTATGCTAGTGGATAAAGCATGGAGGATGCATGGTGAATATGATGACTTCCTCACACAACTTTAATGCACTATCTACAAGTGAAAGACTTGTAACTAAGTTGCAAACATATATGAAGTATACATGAAGTTTAATGTGTGACATTTACATCAGTTTTACAAGCAAGCAAGCTAAATGATAATGTTCCCAACAAGATATTCATAAGTGATAGCAAAAGGTCCACCATGACGTATTCATGAGTAAAGCATGGAAATTTCATATCTCTACAAGGCATGACAAATACAAAAGCCAACGATAATTATTTATATCGTTGACAATAGCAATGCAGTCAATGAAATATACATGAATTGTAGCGAGAATCATGTAGTGATATGATCACAAGTAAAGCAAGGGAGATGTAAGAGAAGTGTATTCTTTGTTATCAATACAAACTAATGTGTAAATGAACACGCAACAGTCTACTTTCAAATGGGAAGAATAGATGTACTACAAGACCCTTGATTTATGTATAGCCAACATGAAATCTGCGGTGTTCGTATCAATCGACCAATGAACTCGTATGCTGAAAATTAGAAGCCCCAATGCAGAAAACTATTAGTTGATGCAATGATTTACGTACAACAAATACAAGCACCCGCAGACTCTTATAGCAAGGGTAGTCTAGTATCCTCGTAGTCAACATCAAGATACAAATAAGTACATTGATCCTCAAGCAATCAAGAATAGAAGATCTGCAACACATACAAACTTTCTACAAAGACTGATGTATGTGCCACCGATGGGTAGATGTAGAAAGACTTCAGTAAATGCAGTATCCTGAAGTCAATTTCAGTTTGTGAAGGAATATATCTATCTATCCACTCATAACAATGTCGGAGGTACTACAAGCGCCAAACAACTACAACGAATATGAGCATCTACAAGAACAAGGCAGGAGATTAGTTAGTGCACTATGATCCCCCTACAAAAATCAACAAATAGTGCACGACAGTCTACCTGTACGAAGCAGCGAACAATTCTATCCAGAAGCTGCTACGCCACCGGATCCGCAACTTCTATACAAGCGGACAGAAGGCGTTCCACGAATATTCCAAAATACTCTCGTGCATACACTGTGGTTTGTACACACTTAGGTATACTAAAAGAGGGTATACAATCAACACCCGCATGGGCCCCGGCGAGCATGTTATAGAAACACATGTGACGTCTAGGGATGCTGCGCGGGTCAATAAGTGAATTCAAGTTCGAGCCCAATCCTCCTATGCAGGTAAGTGGGAGTTGACAAGGCTTGAACCCTTAAATGAATATCCGGTCACGATGTCGACTGAGATATTTATTTTATACATTCATTTTTGGCCTTCAAGGTCTTCAATCAAGAGAATTCACTGATAAAGGCACGAAGCCTACGAAACCCGATCCTCTATCATCAAGTTGATAGGGTCGACAGGGTTTAATCAATGAATGACCCCACATACCCCGATGATGGCCGCGTTGAATAAAAAATCTCAACCGGAGGGGTCCATTCCAAACATTTTTAAATGTTATCCAAAACTCCACAAAAATATCAAAATCCAAAAATCCAAAAAAATCTCAAAAATCCAAAATTCAAAATATTTAAAATTGAAATAAATCCGTCAAATCACTTAAAGCAAAAATCATCCACCCTCCGCAACAGCTTGCCGGGGTGGACAAATTAAAGTTAACCTTTGCTCACAAAGAACCGAATGTCTAGTCGAAAATATTACTAGGATCCATTCTCAAACAATCTCTTGTCAGTAAGGACGTGGTACGTGTCCTCTAACCGGCGGTTTTGCCGCCAAATGGCACCGCAAGATAAACGGTTATGACCCGGGGCCCTCTGAACCGAGTGGTTTTGCCGTCAAATGGCACCACGAAATACCGGTTATGGCCATAGCCAATACGCTTCTTATTGGCATCAAATCCTTGAGATATGAATCAATAGGGTATGATCGATAGGGCACAAAGCCCTCTGTAAGCTAAGGTGGATTCAAATTTGTCCCCTTAGACAAACATTCCCCCCAAGT
Source organism: Dendrobium nobile (assembly GCA_022539455.1). Taxonomy (NCBI): domain Eukaryota; kingdom Viridiplantae; phylum Streptophyta; class Magnoliopsida; order Asparagales; family Orchidaceae; genus Dendrobium; species Dendrobium nobile. Next base: position 22,312,576 of record CM039723.1, read on the forward strand.
CTACAAGGTCCCCTTGGACGAAGCAACCCATGGCTGCCGACAAGGATCCTTCTGTCAGGTTGGGTCGACTACCTCCTCTGACTAAGTAGACCAGGGACCACGATGGCCCGGGACGACGGAACCATGGGATCTTGATCGGGCCCATCATCCATTCCCCCACCATCCGCTTTAAGTGAAAGATGGTGAAATTTCTATTTAAATATCAAATCTTCCGTTTCAAATTCTCCAAATATTCTCAATACCCAATGCTGCTACTATATGCCAGATAACACGTATATTCTACGTATCTGATTGACGACTAGCCTTAATCGAAAGTTCTCTCTCGTTATCGGGAGGGGTAATTAACTATAGGGGCTTGCGCCTATAGGAAACCAGAACTCAGATCATAAAGTCCTCACCAAATGAGGGCGAAATCTCTGGGTAGTGTCTTATCTACAAACCCATCTGCCTTCCAAAATTTACCTCGGAACTTAGTTCGTTAAAACTCCCTCGCCGAATAAGAAAAGCGAGCGGAGGCCGGGGCCGAATTTTCGGAGCCCACAATATGAGCAAACATAAACTCTAGTGACTAGTTCCTTAATTATATGTTAGACTTGTGCCAATCCATATTAGCTAGTCTAAATTGATTCACCTTTTGTTATTGTTTAACCATCACTTGTTAGCTTCTTGCTATCACAAAATTTAAAAATTCAAATTTTCTTATTGTTCTTAATGTTTTATGAAGTTTATTTTGTTTTCTTCGATTTTATCTTAGCATAATCTCTATTTATATGACTTATTTTGCTTAGTCCTACATCATTTTGTTAAACGGTTCAACTTGAACGCAGAGTTTTCGAGTCAGTTCAAGATTAGGTTGGCAGGTCGGGTCAATTTTTGACACCCCAAGAATTGATGCAACTCCCTTATACGAAAGATTTAAAAAGAACCGACCTTCTTGAACTAATGATCATAGTAAGGCAGTAAAAAAATTAAAAAATTAGAGTTGAACAACTACCCAGCATTAATCTTGCAAATCTAATATATTTTATCTCAAGGTTTCTTCCTTCTTATCCAATTGAACAAGGAAGAAGAGAAATCCAGTGACGGAGACGTGGACAGCAGTTTGGAAAAACTGAGAGCAAAGTGATACTTAGACCAATACACGGACATTTATGTAATTACAAGAGATGCTTGTGAGTGACTTTTATGCACATAAATAAGCTTAAAAAATGCAAGAGATAACTTGGCACAATAGTAGTTCATCATTTAAAAAAAAAAATTCCACCATAGCACGACTCAGTGACATGCCTTTTGAAGCTAAAATAAATTTAATAAATATCTTCAGAAAAACAATCCATTGAACATGCTGTTCAAGGGGAACTCAATTACAGAGTGACCACAATCAATATGACAGAACAGTTATGTTATAAAACATACCTAACAGAAACTGAATTGAAACAAACAGATACACTTCTCTCAAAACCAACAACATGCAACTCTGAAAAAAATTTGCAGCATTTGAAATTTATTCTCCTTCTTTATTCATGATACCAAGTGCTCACGATATTCAATCTCCCTAATTTAAACTCATCACTACATTATTATTCCCCCATATATCATGCTCTCAACCACCCCTTAAAACCATAATGATCCAGTTGACTAAACAAAGTTTTGCTCCACCAAAAACCTTCTCTACTGCACCCCACCCCCTTTCATCCTTCATCAAAGGGTGACATCATGAATATACATGCTTCTGAATTCATGTTCATGCTACCATGCTCAACATCCCAATTCCCGAATGTCCATACACTTAACCATTGTCCAAGAACAAAAGGGACATTCAACATAACAAACATTCCCGCAAGCCCAAACCTTCTAAGACAGGAACTATAACAATTTTTTCCAGTTATAGCAAGTTATATATTCTTCCAAGTACCCACCTAACCTTACACATGTCCTAACACACGCTGCTGAACAATCCACCAAAAGCTATTCAATATTACAATGAATAGCTGGTGGCCACTTAAAACTATATTAGGCCAGTTTTGTATATCATCAAACTTGTACTTCATTTAAGATCCGTATTGGTCATTAATCTTGAATTGCTCTGATTTGCAATTGAGCACACTGACTCAGAAAAGTAAAAGAAATTCTTTAATCTTCAAGCACCGATCCAAAGCATTATCCAATCGATTCAACCAACAACAATGAACTAGACCCTCGCATTTGAAGTGAAAAACATACATGCACCCATCCTAACGCCAAAAACTCAGTACAACTATTATTGCAATAGAAATCGATGACTAAGAGCATTGTAAAGAATCCTTAAAAAATCTGGTTAACTGTCCTAGCAGTGTTTAAAAATAAATAAATTTCACAAAATAGAATATCAGGACATGTGAAATTTCATCAAGTTTTTTTACCAAACTTGGACATGGTTAGCACTGTAACATACCTTGTATTCAGTCCAACTCCAGACCTGACAAGTTGGGCTAAACGTGGAACTAAAGATTCCAATGATTCTTTATCAGTAGCTTTTATGCACAAATCAAGGGTTTCCCACATTGTAGAGTCTTTAGATACAGCAACCCGCAAATTATCCAGTTTTTCTGCATGAATTCCGACATTTGCTGCATGCAACTATTTCACAAAAAATATATATAAATAAATAAAATATTGGAAATTGACACCATTCGGTAACTTAAACAAAATTAAAGCATTTTCTTAACAGGATCAAACATATTGTAAGACCTAACAGCTAGAAGAAAATAGTGTGAATAAAATGACAGATTTGCTCCCCCACTAAAACAAAAGTGATGGGGACATCAGCAGCGATTTCGACACATTTACCTTCAGGAGATGCCGGAGATCGACGGCCACGATCATGATTTGTATTTTCATCATTTTATGTAGTAGTTTATTTTTATTTCATGTTTTTCCGTTTTTACCCTTATGGGTATTTGGTAGCTATTGTAGCCCAAGGGGCATTTTAGTACTTTACTTTCTTTGTCATTTTGAGGCTTATTTATATGGCCCTTTTCTCATGTAAGAGTTAGTTTTGAGGAAATAAAAATTACTTTGTGTTCTCTTTGTGAGTGCCTCCTCTCTCTCAAATCTCTTAGTGAGTTTTGAGATGAGCTAGATCTCTTTGTGAGTTCTAGATCTTCTTCCATTTTATTTTTGCAATAAATTAGTGTGAAAACGAAAAGAGAATACATCCGGATTGTATTCTTCTTGAGCTTCCTCCCCACAACCCCTTCCACCAAGCACTCCCACCACCTACCCTATCCAGCCGCCGGCCAGCAGCAAGCCAGTCACCCGCCGGACTGCAGCCTTGCCGCCGCCCGCTCCCTTAGCCGCCCAGGCCCCCAGCTCCACCGGCCAGCCTTCCCCAGCCCGCCGACTTCCTCCCCCCCCTGCAGCCGCCTCCTTCCCCTTCCACCTCTCCACCCGCCGGCCCTTCCTCTTGGATTTTTAATTTGAAATTCAAATTCTCCAAGAGCCATTACTCACTTACCAAAATTAACTTCTGAATTTATTCCATCATCTTAATTGGAATTCAATTCCAATTTGAAATTCAAATAGCTGTTTCATTATTTAATCATAAATTAGGAAACTTTCCCTCTTGATTAAAATCTGAATTTATTTCAGTTTCATTCAAATCCCTTACTTAATCAAGTGGGCCCCCACCTCATCAAAACCGAAACTCCCTCTCCATGCTCTATGGTCGGCCACCCATACCCATTACTCCTCCCTTTAATTAGGAGCTTAATTCATGGCTTCAAATAAGGCCTCATTAAGTCCTAATCTTCCTCTTAAGCCTAAATTTCAAATTTAAAAAATTTGAAATTACAAAGTCCAAATTAAATTAGGAAATCTGAAATTAATTTTAGATTTCCCAACCTAGTTCACGCTTAGCCCCTTTTCCCAACCCGTGACCACCTCCTTCCCTTCAACGGATCAGCCAAAATTGGTTTTCACCTGAACTGGGTTGCTGTCCAGGATTGGAAGCTTGTGGACCTGCTGTCCAGAGCCTTCCACACGTTCAAATCTGCTGCTGCCCTGAAGTTCTGCTTTCTGTCCCCTTATTTCAACAAAATATCTTGCTGTCCAGCACTCTGGAAGACCACACTTTGCTGTCCCAAGCTCCCAGCAGCCTAGAAGAGCATTCCAACGTTTCTTGCACCTGAAAGGTTGCTGTCCAAGATCTGTCCAAGACCAAACTGCTGCTGTCCAGAGAAATTCTGCATCTCTTCCTGCTGTCCAGCCAGTCGGGAGAGCTTCGGATGCTGTCCTAAAGTTTCCGACTGCTGTCCACCACATCAAGAAGGGTTTGCATTCCAACGTTTCTTGCACCTGAAAGGTTGCTGTCCAAGATCTGTCCAAGACTAAACTGCTGCTGTCCAGAGAAATTTTTGCATCTCTTCCTGCTGTCCAGCCAGTCGGGAGAGCTTCGGATGCTGTCCTAAAGTTTCCGATTGCTGTCCACCACATCAAGAAGGGTTTTGGTTGCCGTCTACTTTATCTCAAGCATTCAAACAGCCACTAAAGCTTCATGTCTTCTATTTCTTTGGGTAAACTCATCATCCGACCCTTTTATCTTTGTAGTTACTTCTCTATTGTTGTGATATCTTGACTCATGGAAATCATGCTAATCTTCTCCGCTAAAACCTAGTAATTGGATGAGTTGTGTGAGGGATCTTCTCATAGCAACTAATCTTATTGTTAGTCTAGGGATACTTGTGGAAATCCATTCATGTGTGCAGTGTTAGATTGACTTGATTGTTATATGATCTTAATTCTTACCCGTGTGATTCAATCGTAAGCTCGTTTTTCCGTTCTTAATATTTTATCTCGTCGTTCAAATTATTATAAAGATATAATTATTTGTTCTATCTAAAATTAAGCGTGCAAGCTTTCATTATGAAACCCATCATCGCATGTACGTTTCACATAAAAAAGATCAGGATTTTAAAGTGCTCACAACAACTGACCTCGACATAATTGAGCCTTTGGTCTTCAAGGCTTGATAAACATTCCAGCATACAGCAGACCAGGTCAGGTAGATATGGACGGATTGCATTTCCAGCACCCTGTAAAAAATAATTGCTACATTTGGATCAAGTAGTATTCAACTCAAGAAAAAAAGACATTTAAATAAATAAATAAATAAATAAAAGACCAAGTTACAGAAAGATAAACCTAATGAAAATGCAGAGTAAAACTGAAGAAATAGTGTAAAGTAAACAGACTGAAAGCCATCATGATAACTACTTATAGCAATCAACTCTACGTACCCATGCAACAGGTCAAAGACATCACCACCACAAGCCTTATTCAATGCTCTTTAACCTACTGCACTCCATAGCTCTCAACCTACTTTCAAAGTTATGAAGAGAATTGGTTCGTGCTCCATCCATTTGACCTGACACCCTCTCCTAAGGCATGGTTTTCCATGAGCTCCACTTTGGGTTTGCGCTTGCACACAAGAAGTGCTCGCTCTCATCTACTCTGCTCGTTGCAACATTGTTATACACTTCTCCATTTACTGATGCCAATGTCCCGTGGCGTGGGCATCTCATGCTCCTTGTACTCATTTGGGGGTCTCATCCTCAGTCCTTTCTACAGCTTGGGAAACCCTTTTGCTTCAACTTTTCACTTGCCAATTGCAAATTTTTGTTCTTCGCCACATGTCTAGCATCATGCCAGTTCTCTTCCTTTGGTTTCTAATCATTGCATAACTATCATACCGACTTTGTTTTCTAATTTGGAGCCTTCTCCTCTGCTTCACAGGTGTCCTCACCAACTCTTGCACAATGGATTTCCAATCGTCCTACTACTTGCGCAGTTGTGCTCTTCATTCCTTCATTGAAACTGTTGAGGGGAAAAAGGATAATGCTTCTTCCTTTTGTTACTTCTAATTTTTTTTAGCAAGATTCAACACCAACTCTTCATAGAAGACCATCCACAATTCACGATGAACATGTTCTTATTTTTTCAAATTAGGAGATCTCAAACTTCACATCTCATTTTTCCTTCACTTTTATTGGAAATATTTACCAGGGTCACCCTAACCTTGAGGTTTATCATGGATTCCTGTTTGATTTACAATTGAATTGAGATTTTTTTTCCGTGGGCTTTTTGATTGCCACATATGCTTATCAAATTATCACTAGAAGTATATTATTCTAGACTTTTCTCAAGCGGATCATACTATATGACCGGCTTCCGATAAGGATTCTAAAGTGATTGATTGTGCCGAGGAACCACCAATTACCCTAATTTGGGCTGCATTTCCTTGGCGTTGAATTCATTACTTCAACCAATCCACTAATTATTCTATTCCATCTATTTTCAGAAGATGTTTATAAGTGAATGCATCTACTGCTAGGTGCTCTACACCATTTGGGGCTATAATTCTACCTGTAAATGGGTGTTACTTCACCGTTGGAGGAGGAAATTTAGATTAGTTCCACTACAAATAAATATTGGCAAAAGGTGAAATTTAAAAGAATACCTTCCCATTGTTTTTTAAGCAAAATTTTGAACACGTTTACACAGCATTCTTTGAGGCTCACTAGGAATTAAGGAAATCAAGTAAGATTCATCATAGCACTCTGTTAGACCAGCCCAAAGGGGGCCGACTGAACCGGTCCATCCTAGATCGGTTCTTACCTACAGGAGGCGGGCCAAAGGGGGTGGAACCAAGGAGAGAGAAAGAGGGGGCGGCTAATGGAATAGGGCCCACACACTAATTAAGTTTGGGTTGGAGGAAAAATTCAAATTAGGGCCTGTTTGGGATTAAGTAATTGTCCTTCTGCTTTAATTAGTCTCTCCTAGCTAGGGTTAGGATTATCTTGAATTATATCATCTGAATTTGAGATCCTGGTGTTGGTTTTGGGCTCTAGACTTTGGCTAGAGATTTGGAGAGTTGAATATTCATCTTGAACTAAACCATCGCTTACCACGCTCAGACGGACAAGAAAACAGAAGCTTGGAGACTTACTTGAGGTATTTTGCTTTTAAAACACCACAAATGTGGATCAAGTGGTTAGCATGGGCTGAATATTGGTACAATACATCGTACCACTCAGCTTATAAGATGACTCTTTTAAAGTGATGTATAGAAGGGACCCTCCACACTTGGTGCATTTTGGGTAAGGAAGCACACAAGTCTCATCAGTGGAACAGTACTTGGAAGAAAGGGATAGGGTGCTAGAGGAGTTGAAGAGGCACTTGTTGAGGGCACAACAGATAATGAAGAAGCAGGCAGATGCACATAGGAAAGACACATTTCGAAGTAGGGGATAGGGTGTTCTTAAAATTGTAACCCTATAGATGGAAGATAGTGGCCCTTAAGAGAAATGAGAAATTGGCCCCAAGGTATTTCGGGCTCTACGAGATAGTTGAAATGTCACGATCCGGCCCAGATGCTCGAACTAACGAGGCGAAAACGAAAATTGGACGGTAGTAACTTTTCATTCCCTTTATAAGTAAAATAACATAAAGACTTCTCTATCCAACTGAAGAGCTACTAATACAATAAATATTCCATTAAATCAATTTTTCAACTAACCAAAGCTAGTAATTTCATCAATCATAATTTACATGTTTTCATTGATGTGTCGTCTTCTATAAACATACTCTTTTCTTTCTATCATTCTATTCCTTTAGAGATCTACCTGAAAGATTAATTTAGTGGATTAAGTTTACCAAGTAAACTCAGTGGATAATCATTATCAATTATAAAATAGTAACACAGGCATATATATATATATATATATATATATATATATATATATATATATATATATATATATGTGTGTGTGTGTGTGTGTGTGTGTGTGTGTGTGTGTATACATACATACATTTTCATATACTTCTTTCTTTCTTTCTTAATACAAAATCCATATACATATATCTTTCATGTGTTATAAGCCTTATAATTTGCATAAGTCCTTTTATATTCAATCATAATTGTCCATTTGCACATAACAATTCTTTTAACAGATTTGACATTTAATTCATTTTCATAACAATTTTCATTTATACAAGAGCACCATCTAAATGTACCAATTAAGGTACAAGAATTTTCATTTACATTTCCATTTTCTTTTCAACGTGCAGGGGTATGTTGCTTCCCTAGTTAGTACCATACGGACGTGAACATTATAAATTTGTATGCATATCTTTTCATTTTCCTTTTCTTTTCATTCATTCATATATACTTTTGTTAAACATATAAGTATCATATATATATATATATATATATATATATATATATATATATATATATATATGATACTTATATTTCCTTTGTACGTATTCTCTTTACATGCATTTTCTTTCATATTTCGTATACTTGCATATACATTTGCTTATTTAATATGTAATAGTTTCCAAAACAGTTCATGAGTCTTAAAACTATTATGTAACATGCTCCTTTCAAAATAAAAATAGAAAAAAATACAAAAAATAAAAATGTAGTCAATACCAACTTTGATTCTTTCAAGTCATCACTCCTTAGCACAACCTAAAGGATATACAATCATTTAAATTTATCATTTCTTCCATTAATTTTTCATAAGTATTCATTTAATTAATGTTTACCTCAAATCTCAGTTTTTCCTTTATTAATGAATTCATGAAGAATCGAAATCCTACAATTTGATCTCTTTCTTTCTAAAATCCCTTAAATCATACAATATAAACTTTCATGAAAATATGATTTAAACAATAAAATTTAAAAACAGTTGCATGACAGAAAATTCATTTACAATGAGGATTTTTTCAAAATCCTTCCTCTTTTTATCCCAAAATCTGTTCTCCTCTCTTCCAATCTCTTTCTTTTTCCTTATTAAAACATCACTTGTTTTAGATGAAGTAAAATAAGGGAATTTATACGAAAATGGAAAGAAAAACTCAACAAAATCTTTTTCCCTCTTCCTATCAGTCGTTCTTCTCGTTCAACGAGATTTCTTCCACTTTACCACTTCTTTAGCGACAAGAATGAAAAGGAGTTGGTGATTCTTATCTCTAAACACGATCAATTGCTAAAAATGACGAATGAATTCTCAGAATCTTCCCATGCATGCATTAGGTTCCGCCCTTTGTCCGCCTCCTGTTATGTTCGCGAATAGGAGATGCGATTATGAGCAATGTTTAAAATTGTGTAATCGGGTATTGAGACGTTTTTCGTTCGTGAGGCGAAGCGTAAGCCTCGAGGCGTTTTGAGGCATAAGCCTCAAAATCAAAAAATTGCGTAAATATAAAATGATAAATTTTGTATATACTAATGAGTAAATAATATATAAAACATAAAAATGCACAAGATATGAAGTGAAATCAAAATATCCGAATAATAAGACAACATGAAATATAGTTCAACTCAAACTCCATCTATCCCAAATCATAGTATTTCTTTCATTAACATATAATTTCAAAAATAAATAGCAATGATATATCACATAAAAACTCATAAGTCATCAGCACAGTCATCACCATGTTTAGAAATGCGCAATTAAGCATTAAGGCGTTTTTTGTTTGTAAGGCGAGGTGTAAGCCTCAAGGCATTTTGAGGCGTGAGCCTCATAATAAAAAAATTGTATTAAGTACAAATAAATGTTAAAAGTAAATTTTTATATAATAATCAAATAATATGTTAAAAAATGACGACGGGTTAGAGGTTAAGGAAGTTGAGCGAAAGTTGATGCGACTAGGGGGTACACGAAGTGTAATTTGTTTACGGCTTTACTTCAGGATTTATGTAAGTTTTAATATATATCGGGTGAGGCGTAAGCCTCACGCCAGTGAGGCGTAAGCCTCACGCCAGTGAGGCGATGCGCGCCTTAAGGCGGGCCTCAACCAAGTTGAGGCGCAAGCCTCATAAAAAAAAAAAACTTGAGGCGTAAGGTGGGCCTCATATTGCGCAAAGGCGGGCCTCAAGGCAAGCCTCATATTGCGCAATTTTAAACCATGATTATGGGGAGGGATTTTAATGAGGATTGGTCAGTTCAACTGAACTGGCTAGACCGAACCGAACGGGTCCGTCACATGAAAGGATTGGAGCAGTGGCGTACTAGTTGAAGTTACCTCCAACTATCACCATACACCCAATATTTTGTGTCACAGGTGAGAAAAGCTCTCAAGGAGCATGCAATTAGCACAGAGTTACCGCCAACACAGACTGAGGAGTTGGAAATGATCTTAGAACCATTGGAGCTAAAAGGGGTGAGATTAGATCAAGGGGGGGACAAAGAAGTGCTGATTTCATGGAGGAGCATTCCTGACTTTGACGCCACTTGGGAACCGTATGAGAGGATGAAGCATCAATTTCCTTCATTTCATCTTGAGCATGGTTTAAAATTGCGCAATATGAGGCTCGCCTTGAGACCCGCCTTTGCGCGATTACAGTAAAAAACGCCTCGATGCTTACGCCTCGACTTTTTTTTATGAGGCTTGCGCCTCAACTTGGTTAAGGCCCGCCTCGCCTCACTGGCTTGAGGCTTACGCCTCACGCTATATATATTAAAACTTACATAAATCTTGAAGTAAATGCCTGACATTAGACTCCATAGGAGAGGAGGAAGGGGAGAGAGTAGTTCACTATAACGATGATTCAAATGAAGAACCCCTTAGTGATAACAGTACTGATGACTTATGAGTTCTTATGTGATATGTCATTGCTATTTATTTTTGGAAATTGGAATTATATGTTAATGAAAAGAATACTGGAATTTGGAAAAGATAAAATTTTGAGTTGAACAATATTTCATGTTGTCTTATTATTGAAATATTTTGATTTCACTTCATATCTTATGTTTTTTTTTATGTTTTATATTATTCACTCATTAGTCTATAAAAAATTTATCAATTTATGTTTACGCAATCTTTTGATTTTGAGGCTTACGCCTCAAAACGCCTTGAGGCTTACGCCTTGCCTCACAAACGAAAAGCGCCTCAATACCCGAATACGCAAGTTTAAATATTTTGATTTCATTTCATATCTTATGTTTTTTTTTATGTGAGTCCTTGGGAGAGAGGTAATATTAGACCGACCCAAGGAAGACCGGTTCTCACCTACAGGAGGCAGGCCAAAGAGGGCAAAACCAAGGTGAGAGAGAGGGGGCAGCCAATGGAATAGAGACCTCACACAAATTAAGTTTGGGTTGGAGGGAAAATTCAAATTAGGGGTTGTTTGGAGATTAAGTAATAGTCCTTTTGCTTTAATTAGTCGCTCCTTGCTAGGGTTAGGATTATCTTGAATTTTGTAAACTGAATTTGAGATCTTGGTGTTGATTTTGGGCTCTAGACTTTGGCTAGAGATTTGGAGAGTTGAATCTTCCTCTCGAATTGAAGATTCATTGTATCGGGTTGTTCCTTTTCTTCTGCTATTGAATTTCATGTGTTTCTCTCCCTGATTTTCCTACAGATTTGGTAAAACCTGTTGTATTACTGCATAAATTCTGTTATGTTTTCCGCTATTTTGTGTTGTTACCTATCACACTCACTTTTAGAGGAACATTTTATGGATCAAAATATATCATCAAATGTCATAGCTGCGATTTGAACTGTTTTTTATCTAAATTGTACTAAAAACATAGCACCATATTTGGATCTTGATTTGGAATTAGAGCCTTCCAAAGATATCGTCAATACACCTTCCATATTCATTATTGCTCCAAATCCACTTGATATATTAGCTCCCCGTAATAACCATGTTGCTAGGAGGAGGATGATCCTAACTCGTATTCGTATAACTTGGGTGTTAATATTCACAGAGCAGAAGCTCAAGTAGACAAAATTTCAAATCATGTTTTGTCAAATGGGGCATAAATTTAAAGAAAATATAGTGTCACTCTCCTAAGTTCACCAGAGTTCAACCAAGATGATTCAAATAAGGATCATTAGGATATTTGATGAGGACATCAGTAGAAGATTCCAGCGCGTCTATCATAGGAAACATCGCAGATCAATGGCCACGATCAGGAGCATCTATTTATGAGTTATTATATGTTATTGCATTAGTTTAATTTTCATTATTTATTTTATTTGACCTTTATACCCCTATGAGGGAGTTTAGTGAGTTGTAACCCGGAGGGCATATGTGTCTTTGATTTTTCTTCATTATTTAGGCATATATATAGCGGCCCTAATCTTTGTATTGGTTTTAATGATTGCTTAATGAAAATTTCAGAATTTCTTTCTCTCGAGCTTGTGAGTTCTTGATATAGGCAAAGGGGGGTCAATTCAAACCCAACAAAAATTTGGTTTTGACTTCCCTTAAGCTTGCTAGCTCAATAAATTTTGAGCTGAAATTTAGCTCATATGAGCCGGTTTTTAGTTCATTTATTGAACTAAAGGTTAGCTCATTATTAGCTAGGTTTTAGTTCATTTATTTTCTTATTTATGTAGTTCTTTATTTATAGTTTTGTCTCTTAAAATTCGTAGTTTGTCCCTTGGGTTTCCAAAATGGCTTTTTGATTCCCTATGCTTGTTGTTTTTCGTGCCTTGGCTCCTTGGATTCCACGGTAGGCTATTTCCGTGCCTTGGCTCCTTGGTTTCCACGGTTGGCTGATGGTTTTCCTGCTGGGTGGCCTTTCCCGTGCTTTGGTGCCTCGGTTCCGTGCAGGCCTCTTAGATTTCCGCGGCTGCCTCTTCGGGTCATTGGCTGGGCTGTTTCCCATGAGGTTAGGGGGGCTTTTCCGTGGTTTGTGATGCTTGAGTTCCTATGGGAAATCATTGAAGTGGCTGTTTGTATTCCCCTCTCATGTCTATAAATATAAGATGTTTTGGAATGTTTTAAAGGAATGTTAAGAAAGAATTTTTGAAAAGAAATATGCGGATTTTCTTGGAAGAGCTTGAGAGCTTTTTCTTCTTCTCTTCTTCTTCTATCTCTCGGGGAGACTTGCGAGTTCTTTCCACCCTTCTTCTCGGCTTCTAATCTCTTTCTTCTCTCCGCAAGTATCCACTCCATTATATCCTTCGTCTCTTGGAAAGCAGGTTTAGGTTTTAATTTGTGTTTGTGTCGTTTGTAAGAGTTGTAAGGTGTCTTGCTTGAGTCGATTGAGTCAAAAGTTTGTGTCTTTTTATGAAATGTAAGAGTTTGTTATTCTTGTTACTTAGTTCCTAAGTCTCTCTCTTTTGTTAATTTTAAGGTGATCGAAAAATTTTTGGGGTCCCTCTCCTGGAGGTTTTTGATCGCATCAGTTCTTGAGGGTCAAGTCCCAAGTGTGGGCAAAGAAATACCCACCAGTCGTGGATGTGCTCCAGGCTCACGATACGACTTCTCCGTTGCTTCTCCAACCATCGGCCATACCCATCCCTGGGTGCCAAGTCGCCGGCCATACCCTTCCCGGATCCCAACCGTCGGCCACCAACCAACCTCCCCTCTCCAAAACCGGTGGCCCCTCTTCCTTCTCCCATCATATTACCGGCCTACCCATCCCAAACTGAACCCCTTCACCTAATCCAAGCCCTAGCTGCTACCCCTTGGATCCTTCTGATGATGATTTCAATCATCATAATTGATTGCCTAAAATAGCTAAGTCAATTTGGGAAAGACTATAATCCCAATTGAAATTTAAAATTGAATTTTCAAATACTTTCCTAAATTAACCTATCTAAATTTGGAAAGTGTTTAAATTATAGTCTAATTTAATTTTGAAATAGATGTGATCCCATTATCTGATTCCTAATTTAAGATAACGAATTAAGAAGCATTTAATTTCCGCCCAAATCTCCTCTTTCTCCCATACATGTCGCCGGCCTACCCCCTCTCTTTCCCTAATTTAGGATTCAAATTTGAATCCTAATTTCCCTCCACTCTCATTAAGCCTTTAGATTAATTACCTTTACTGGTAATTATTCTAAAATCCCAAAACCCCTCCCTAACCTACTTGTCCCCTTCTCTAGCCGAACCCACCCCCACCGCCGGCTCCCCACTCCTCTCTCCCTCTTGCTTTATCCACCGGCCTTTCCCGACTCCAAGGTGCACATTAAAGAAGATCCACATATTTATGGATGACTGATCCTGAAGTCAACCACATATTTGCGTACAATTCTCAAGGACAAAATGATATCCTTCAATCACCCTACTTTGATCCTGTCTGGGAGTTTGACGATTCTGTCGAAGGCTATGTAGACTACATACTATATCATCTCGCCAAGACGATCGACATACAACGACCATCCGGACAGTGGCAACTCGTCAGACGTTCACCTGTGCCTCCTTCTCCGCCTACCTTCCCGTTGATCAAGACCATCGACGATTTAACTTTGTCAGTGACATCGTTTGGTGTGCTGAAGATCTCTCTCCGCTAAAGCCTCTCATAGAGTGTGAGTGAGAAAGGAAACTCGAGGTGAAAGCTCTTGATATTAACCTGTGGATTATTATTACAGTACATCTAGCTTTATTGTATTTCCTGATATTGTTTTAAATTGACCTGTTCGCCTAAAAGTGTAACTACATCCAATAGCAAAACTTTAACGGATAATTCATGAAGTTAGCTCCTACGATTCATTCCTCTTAAAATAGCGAGCTTACAATAATTTCCTAAAAAAATTCCTGATCGTTTCACATCAACACTCTTTCTTACATTAGATGGTTTTTATCGAGATGTCTGTATTTTGATTTCATCTTGTTCTTCAATTAATTCTTTATAATTGCTTGATACTTACTGTATTCATTTCATTGGCTGGTTCTAAAATTTTTGCTTTAAAAAACATATAAGCCTTATCCAACTATTTGGGCTTGGCTTTTTGAATTTCCAATAATTTACTCCTGAATGTTGCATGATGTGTTGAATATAGTTCTCAAATCATTATTTATAAGTTTGTACATAAATTTTATTATTAATGATCTAAAATCAGCCATCGAACATTCTGATCCGAGCTTGGCAACAATGACAGTTGTCCCTACAAATGATATAAACTAAATTTGGGACAATTAAACTAACTTGGACAAGCAGAAGTAAGCAACTGCTACAGAAAGGATGAATTTATAGACAGAAATCAAAATGTTTCTTATAAAAAAGAGTAAATATCTACATGTTTGCCTTCTTAACGACAAACTATGATATACATATACTTCTATAGAGTTCCGGGCAAGTTTTTTACACCAATCATTAGTGTGGCGGACTTATGTAATAGTTTTAAATTATTGTAATTGTTTGCATCTGGATGTAAGCAAGATATCTGATATATTCTCCCGATGGTAACCTGTTTAGTTCAGACCAAAAATCAAGGCATGCCAACAAATCCAGATATAGAACAAAAATAATTTATAGTAAATCTAGAACTACACCATCTTGACCTCTATGTAAGTATCACTACTAATGCAAATAAAAGTAACTATGATCGCCGACCGCTATCAAAATCAATCAAATTTCGCCCAATTACAAAATGGATTGTATTGGAGCATTATGAACACCAAATTTTACCAAAAAAAAAAGTCATGTGCGATCCGAGAAAGTGACATTTGGCGGGCGTAATGCATCGCTAGATTGCTTGAATGACTTCCGATTGCCAAACAGACTGCGCCAATGTGATCAGAGCATCGAATTTATATAAGGGGGACCCCTCGCAATTAGATCGAATGAACACGGTCAAAATCAACATATTACAAACAGTACATTGCACGGCGTTGCCTTAATGTTGTTCGTTTGCAAAATGGACTTCGTCGTTGTATACGAAATGTCAAAACCATAAAAAACGACTATAATATTGCCTGGGGTCTTGCACCTAGGAAAATCCAAAATCAACACATATTTCAAAGCGATGCACGTAACCTGAGATGCGCAGGAATATATATATATATATATATATATATCTCTTCTCTATTATTTTAATAAATGATAATAAAAAAATTAAAAAAAAAACATTCATTTAAATAAAAAATCCTATTTATTTATCTGACTTACTTTACTCAAATCGGTGTTGACATCGAACTGTCCCGTCTCTCAGCTGTACAAACTGCAAGCCACTTCTCTTACCTGCTCTTCTCTGCTCTCTTCATCTGATTCTTCCTCTTCTACTCGACACCAACATCCAGCTACTCAATCGAATCCCTCACGACTCCAGCCCCTCTCCGTTCCTCTGTCTACACCCAATAACAGTCAAACCCTCCATCACAACTCTTCCTATAGTAAGCCTGCTCTCCACTACAAATGTCGAACAACCCAGATCCCAAACTTCTCCGCCGCCTCCTTGTTCCAGCTGATCTTGACAGCATCTTTTCCGATCCTTACTCCTTCACAGATGCTCCCAGGTTCGGACTCCAACCCGCTAAACCCCACTCCCTGTTCGAAACCCAAGCCGCTCTTGCACCTCCCGTACTCCACACCTTTCACATGAACCACAACCTAGCCTTACTCTACGTGAAGACCTCCAACCTCCCCACAGCCCCTTCACACCCAAATCCAACCTAAAACAGCTCACCTGTAGCCCACTACAAACTATGACTTGCAGCCCATTTCTCCTCACCTACATACCTCAACATTAACCCACTTCACAGCCCAACCTTTACACTCCTTCCGCCAACCCAAACCATCTCCAACACAACAGCAAAAGCCCACCATCACATTCAAAAACAGCAGGCCATTTACTGCCACTTCCGCTTCCTGCCAATTCCAATACCCAAATAGCGTGGCCAACATTTCTGTCTCCTCCATTAAAACTCAACAGCAATCTCACTCATCTGCACACTTCGCATCCTACATCACTACTTTCACCCACTACAGAAAATTAAAACCACCACCTCTCCAAAACAGAAACCCTACTCCTTCCATTCCCTTCCTCTCAAAGCCTCACATCCTCAGCCCATTACTTTCTCTAACAAAGAGAGTTTATTCTCCCATTTTCCTCTAAACAGAGAATCCACTTCTATTCTCTCTAACAGAGATTACTTTTATTCCACTCTATATTAGTAGTAGTAGTAGTAGAGAGAGAAGGAAAAAAAGGAAAGAAAAAAAAGAGAAAAAGAAAAAAGAGAGAGACTGTGTAGTTCCCTCATCACTTTCGTGCTCTTGACATCTTCATCGTCTATCTTGTGTACCATATAATGCTGGATAAACTTAAAACCTCCAAAATCCTGTTGTTGAGAATTGCAACGCAACGAGCAGACCTCCTATGCATGCTTTTCTTAGCACAGTGGGGGAAAGCTCGATGCAATGTCTGTGAAGAATCGGGTAAGATCAGTGTGCTTTCTTAGTACGGCGGGGTAAAAATAGAATACTCGTGCGTGCTTTCATGCTGGCGGGAAAATTAGCGAGCTTCCATGCATATACCCTAATGACCCATACATGTCTTTCTTAGTGTGATGGGATTGAAGACGGTGTCATCTAACACCGACCATGCATGCCTTTTTTAGCATGGTAGGCAGGCTTAGACTCCCCAAAATTTTCCCTAAACAGAAGAGACAGTGGGAGGCTACTGAATTTTTTATTACACATGGGACTTCTTAATAATATTCTGTTAAGCTAAAATGCAAGTATGCAACTAAACAAAATCTAAAAGGCTCGTTGAGGAAAAAAATATGAGAACACTGAATTGCTATTTTCGCCTACTTGTAAGCAACAATAGGAAATGAAACTTAAATTAATAGTTTTCCCAAAAAACAACAAACCAATTTTGTAAAATTAAAAACACAACAATAACATGACTTGCCTACAAGCATGCATAAGGCATGTATAGTGAATATAATACCTAGCGTACAAGTAGGAAGAGAAGATTTGCAATACAAATATCATAATGCGCCTACAGGAAAGGATAGTAGGCTTTTGATGGACATATTAATCTGCTCGCAGGCAAAGAACAAGGATTTTTAATGCATATATCAACTCGCCTACAAGGAAGTAACAAGAAACTTGTATTGAATATAACCTATTTACAAGCAATATCAAGAGACATGTAAAGAACACTATAATTCACCTATGAATAGGAGCATAAAATTAGAAGTGCCTACAAAAATTAGTCAACATGCTAGAACAAGGGGGTTCGTATCAAATATATCATCCTGCCTATAGTTAATATCAATCAACCTATAATGAACGCTACAATTCATCTGTGAGCAGGAGCAGGGAATTTGCAGAACACATAATTAGACTACAGGTAGCAATAAGAGATTTGTTGCAAATGATGTAAATCACTCAAAAGCAAGAGCACAATCTCTTCGTATCTATTGTACAAACATCTTCAACAAGTTATGTTGAGTGATATGATAATTTAGAGGAAAAAAATGAACTAAACAACATTTCTCCTCTATGCAACAAGTAAAACCTAACTCGTTTTCACGCCATCGGATCCACAATAATTGTACAAGCGGGTAGAAGGTGTTTCTTGAATTTTAAATAAACTATTATGCACTTTCCAAAAGATAATCACTAGAGAAAAAGAATATATTTAGATAATTTAAAACCCCACATGCATCAAAATATAATTCCCTAAATCTAAATGTGAAACATTGAGAAGCGTGTCGACACCTCTGAGAGTGTGGAGAAACCTCAGGGAGCAGGCAATAGGCCCAAGAAATATCCTACCGCCTCGAGAAGCAAGTCACTACCTCGAAAAACATGCAAATGAATTTATTACCTGCGTGTGCTCCATCCTCTATATTGAACTCCTAATCTTAAGGTTTAAAAATGCCGCGCGAATTAAATATTCAAATTTCACATCCTCCTTCAAAGGACTGGAGTCAACATGACTTGAATTAACAAGTGAATACCTAATCATAAATCCACCAGGATATTTAACATTAAAGTATAAATTAGGACTTCAAAGGCTTTTTAAATGAAACTCATCATAAAAATACAATCTCTCGATTTTAGCGTTCGCATAATCATCAATTGTTGAACCCGATCCTCTGCAAGCGAGCAAACATAGTTGGCAAAGTTCAAATAACTAAATACTTTAATCCCCGATGATAGTCGTACTGAAAGCTAATTTCAACTAGAGGGGACTCTACTTTTTCAAATGTCTCCAAACTTTAACAAAATACAAATATTTTTAAATGACAACTATGTCATTCCAATGATGGCCGTGTAGAAAATAAATCACAACCGGAGGGGTCAAATCTCAAAAATCTACCAAATTTTAAAACTCAACGTCTATCAAAATATAAATATTTAAAATTTAAATTTAATCATCTAAACTTAAGTAAAACCCATTAAGCCTCTACAATTTATCGAGGTGAAAAATTTTGAAAATCACTTCAGTTCACAAATGATGAATGTCCAATCGAAAATATCACTAAAATTCATTCTGAAATCAACTATTGCCAATAAGGACGTGACTGATGCATGCAAATTTCATTTCAATTTTTGAACTTTATTGTAATTTGAGTTTTATTTTTTTAATGTTTTTTTACCCTATGATCGAAGACAACCAATGATCATGTGTAGGTTGTACTCTTGGACATACTATGCCTTTGGTGTGCTAGTTTCTATGGTGCCATGGCTTGTGGGCTGACTTGGGATTGACCCAAGTTCTTTGAGTGTGGCTTGGTTGATTCAGGTATGGCTGGCTTGAGATTGTTGGGCTTGAGTTGCCTTTATTTGGTTTTTTTTCAGTTTTTATGCTACCCGGGTTCATTCACCACTCTTCTTGCCTTTTCGGCTCCTCTGCCTGTCCCGATTCTTCCCCCCTTGGCACCTGTCCATTCATTGGATGTTCTCGCATGCCCCTTTGGGTGCTGCTCCAGTCGGTGGTCTTTTGGTCTTTTGCCTCCCCCTTTCTTATTAGCTTGTTGGGCGGCTATTTAGCTCCCTTTCTTCACCTATAAATAGGGGCTGTTTGGTGACATTTGTGAGCAGATTTTGGTGAGTGACAATTTCCTAAACTTGAGGGTTTTCTTTTTGGATAGCGAGCTATATCCACTTTCTCTTCTCCTCTCTTTGACTTCGTCTCGGGCTTCTTACCTATTTCTTCTCTCCGCAAGTTTCCACCCATTTATATCTTTCTTCTAAAGCCTTTGAAAGTGTTGGTTGGTCGGTTTGGCAGCATTTGCCAGAGGAGTTTGTGGAGGATGTTGGCCCAAGGTAACTGTGGTGGACCACTAGTTTGCATGTCTTCAAGCACATATCATCTTACCTACTATTTCGATGCATGTGAGGTGACCACTAGCTGATTGTTCTGAGGGTAGTTTTTTTTTTTTAGTTTACGCTTATTGTCTAACTTCCGTTTGTTTTAAGTCTTGTTTGGTGTTGGCTTATTAAATTATGAATTGAGACAAGTTCTTCTTGCCTTAGTGTTCTCATTTAGTTTTTTAATATATTTGTATGCATCAAGGACCCATGTCTTCTAACCGATAGTTTCGCTACCAGATGATAAATAGTTATGATCGAAGCCCTCTAACTGGGTGATTTTATCGTCCAATGGTACCGCTAAATTATGGTCATGATCATAGCCCGTATGTTCCCCAATAGCTTTAAATCCACGAGTAATGAATCAATAGGGTATAATTGATAGGGCATAAAACCTTTTCTTAGCTAAGGTGGGCTCAAATCTATCCCCTTAGGCAAACATTCACCCTAAGTCTACAAGGTAACCTTATACGAAGCAACCCATGGCTATCGATAAGGATCATTCGATCAGATTGGGTCGACTATCTCCTCTAACTAAGTAGATTTGGGGCCATAATGACTCAAGACAACAGAACCATGGGATCTTAATCGGATTCATCATCATTCGACCACCATCCGCTTTAAGTGCACAATGATAAATTTTCAATATTTAATGTTGCTACTACTATACGGTAGATATCATGTATCTATTCAACAACTAGCCTTAATCGAAAGTTCTCTCTTGTTATCAAGAGAGGTAATTAACTATAGGAGCTTGCGCCTATAGGAAACCTGAACTCAGATCATTAAAACCTCGCAAAATAAGGGTGAAATCTCTATGTACTGTCTTATCTAAAACCCATTATGCCTCCTAAAAATTTACCACGGAACCTAAACTCGTTAAAACTCTCCTCACCGGCACACAAAGAAAGGGTCACCTAGGATGCAAATTTTCGGAGCCCACACACCACTCAAACTTCATTGAATGAAATATGATCAATTCCTCTAATGAAGGGGAGGAGCAATCTTCTTCCTCACTGGCTTTCTAAGCCTCCTTTGAATCAATTCAAAGAAAAATAGTGAGAACATACCATGAGTATTTGAGACCTATTAGCACAATTGAAATTGTACCACCAGATTGCCACAATTAGCAAGCATAAAGGGGAATAATTATTCTTAGTTTTTCGTTTCTTGCTATGTAGGGATCCTTTTTTATTTAATTAGGAATTCTAGAGAGGGATCAAAGTAAAAGAAAAAAAAAGCAGTCGGTAGCAGTAGTCAAGACAAGTACATTGAGCTGGCCATTATGGCAGATGGATGAATTTGATAATGAAATGTTTACGCAGAAATAACAAGTTGAATTGAAAGAAAAAGCATGATTTAGACTTTGAAGCATGCTTTGCAGGAGAATGATGGAATTTAAATTAAACATAAATGATGAAAAATGAAAGAAAATTGATGCTAAACCAAAAAAGGGGGCACTAGGTTGGCAAGAATAAAATATGTTGGAGTTATTAAAACCTTTGCCTAAGCTAAGGCGCAACCCAAACATCATGCAGGAAGTTTTCCTGAACCTGAGTTCTAGTCAAGCTAGGTAAAGTCAACTCCATTGATCAACAACTAAGTTTTTTTCAGATCAGACTGATTCAGTGTGAGTTATCCTTTCCCAAATCCAACATAAACTTACAATTGACTAAGGTCAACAAATAGCATACTGCACAAAATGTAACATAAGACTAATACGACAATAGGGTGGACTAAGCAGGCTGACTAGCATGCGCCTATGTATTCAAAATAACCAAACAAAAGTGAATAGAGTGACAACCCCTGAGCTAAATTAGCAAATTACTACTTGCATTTATGATGTAGGCCGCGCGGGGGGGGGGGGGGGGAGGCAAGACAAGTCCTAAATTTTGGCCTTGGTTTGTCCTTGGCTGCTCTCTGTTTGGAGCCTTGGCTGTTCTCGGTTGGAGGCCTTGGTTGCTCTCGGTTTGGGCCTTGGCTGCTTGGTGTTGAACTCAAAATTTTGGATTCTACTTGATGTTAGCTCATTAATGTTTGAGCTGAAGTTTAGCTCAATGATTGGAGGAATAAATGCACTTCCTATCTCATAAATTCAAAAAGGTATACTTCTATACAAGCTCATTATTGTGGAGTGGACTTGTGTCTCTTCCTTTCCCCTTATCTTCTCGATTTCTATTGGCTGTTGTTTTTCCCAAGGTCACTCCCTCTCGGTTTCCCCCCCTGGCTGTTTTCCCGTGAAGTGCTGCCCTGTTTCCTATGCTGGCTCTTCGGGTCCCTTGCTGGCTGGGCATCCCATGACTTCTGGCTGGGTTTCCCGTGCTTCTTTCTCCCTATTTTATGAGCTGTTCTTGTGGGATTTTGTGGTGACTATTGGCCTTTCATTTCCCCAATTCTGATTGGATTTGGTTGGAAGTGCTATGGTTGTTTAGCTTCTTTCTTTTTGCCTATATATTAGAGATATTTTGGGATGGAAAAAGTTGTTGGGCTGATTTTTGGAAAGAACCTGAGGGTTTTCTTGGATAGCTAGCGAGCTATGCCACCTCTTCCTCTTCTCCTCTCTATAGCTTGCGAGCTATGTTTCTTCTCGGCTTCTAATCTCATTCTTCTATCCGCAAGTAACAACCTCACATGTATCCTTCTTCTCGACGAATGCAAGCTTCTTTAGGTGTTGTTTCTATGTCATAAAGTTTTATGCGTCATTTTTTTAATATTAAAGTTGTATTTTGTTTTGTGCAAGTGTTTTCTCTTTGTCTTATGTAATTTTGTTTTTTTTTTAGTATTTCTGTATTTTCACATTCTAGGAAGTCTTGTTTTTGCTTGCAAAAATTTGGGGCCCTTCCCAAATTTTTTCCTGCATCAATTTAAGTATGATGGAACCCAAAAGTTGCAGAATAACTAGAAATTTGTATACCATACCTTTGAAAGCTTCATTACAATGCCAATTGATGCCTTTTGTATGCTAGACACTTTACTAACTATCCCTTCAACAAGTAAGAAAGGAAGAACAATATTCATAGTTTCACTAGCATCTGATATTGGAGTTAGAGAAATGTCACATAGCCTGATAGTCAGTGAAGTCACAGAACGGCACAAGCTATCACCAGACTTTCGGACGGTTTCCTTAATATCATCCATAGCACGAAAAGCTGCCATCCATATGCTTCTTAAATGCTTGGATACCTAGAAAGTGAAATGTATCAATGTCAGTTTCGTAAATTCATTAAAAAAATAAGTAGAGAAATTTTATAGAACAAGCTAGCCAACTAAAACTGATATTGAGAAGAAAATTACTACAAAAATGGCATATCAACTAAGCAAAAGACTTTCCTTTGGACTAGATATTGATTGGAATTTGAAAAAGAAAACTAAGCATGCCTGACTAGATTTTCGGCCTTGAATAATATCTGCAAGGGCAAGACAAGAAGCTTCCCGAGAGCGCCAAAGTCTTGATCCAGATTGCGCAAACAAATCCTCGACAATGAGATCAAAATGTTCATCAATTGCTTTCTTTGAATCTGCAACAAGAGACTTCCATATGTTTTCCATTGCATCCTAACAAAGAAAATTTAAAGGCTTCCGAGCATTAGGCCAGATATTCCATAGAGCTAACATGAGTTTTATGGAAACAAAAAACTCTTTAGAATAGCATGTACCAATCAACCAATATTACCTCGCATACAAAAGTACAACAAGCTCTCAAAGTTTCAATGGGATGCATAAGAATACACCAAATGCCTAAAATGGCCAAATCCCTAAACAGACGTCAACTTGGATACAAACAAAGCCCTCAAAGTTAAAGGAAGAAACCAAGATATTCCTGGTGTGAAAAATTACGAAAAATCTATTTTTCATAGCAAATTTATGCGGAAATAAAACAAATACTTTGATCTATATAAATATAAAACAAATTTGAGCCGTGAAACTAAAACTCAATGAGTTTGAAACATGACAAATACCATCCAAGTACCGGATCAGCTCAAAGAATGAAAAGCTTCATGATATCAAACAGAAGGCATAGGGATGAAAAGTTCAAAGCTTTATTCACATTTTGGCTTTCTATAGTATGTTTCCTTTTTATTTTCTTCTTTTAGTGCTGATGCTCGCAAATTAATATATTTTTAAAAGATAACGATGTAGTAGATTTTCACAGATTCTAGAATGCAGGCATACATAAGTACCATATATTATCTTATCCGACAAGTAAAAATATGCGACAACCGGTTCATCCGGCCGGTTCAACCGAACCGGCCGGCCCATTCCTTATAATTCGGCGAACAGAAAGGGGGCCGCGGAACAGTGCAGTTCGCGAAACAGAGAGGGGCGGGCGATGGGCGTTCGTGCGGGAGAGCAAGGTGAGTTTCGTTTTTCTAATTTTAGCACACGATTGTTTTCAAGGATAAGAAATAATGATTCCTTTTTATTCTTATCATTATCAGAGTGTTGTTTTGGGAGAGATTGGAAGAACAAGAGAAATGGACGATAAGGCTTAAGGGAAAGGTTTGTTGAATTTTCTTTCAGATTTTTCGTATAAATTTCCTCCCTTTACCTCATCCAAAGTGAATGATATATTTCTTGAAAGATAAGGAAAGAATTGAAGCGAAGAAAGAGGAAATTTCGAGAAGAAGGATTTTGAGGGTTTGAGAAGTCTCCATTCAAAAGAGTAAGTGAATTCCTTCCAATTTCAGTTTTAATGATATTTAGAATTTAAAATCAAAATATTATATTGATAGAAGTTATTGTTTGAAATTAGGGTTTTTGAAAGTGAAAGATTCAAGTCATAAGTGTTGATCCCGCGAGGATTTAGCAAGAAGAGAAATTTATTCAAGAATAGATCAAGCATCGAAGGCCTAAAAAGTTCAAAGTGGGTAAATTATATTATTTTATGTTTTATTCATGATTTCAATTTTCTAAATAATTGATTAAAATATTGTATTATAAAATGTTGAAGACAAATCCTTATGATTTTATAGTCTTAAGAAAGAATCCATCTATGATAAGCTTATGAGAAAAGAAAGGAAATAATTTATAAGGATACATATGATGTATGTTATATGCAATGGTAACTATAAGGATGAAAATGAAAAAAGAAAAGAAAATAAAGGAAAAGGTTATTGCAAAATGACAGGAGTCACCCCCTTATGGTACTGGCTGGGGACGCCGTACTCGTGCATGAAAAAGGAAAAGGAAATTTCTATGGAAAAGGGGAAAAGGAAATCAATTGGAAAAGGTTGTACCTTTGGGTACTTTAAGACGGTGCTCCTGCGTAAATCAAATGGGAAAAGGAAATGTAAATGAAAAATTTAAGATAACATTGTTTCGAAATAGTATAAATGAAAATATCCAAAGAAGTATAAGTTAATGAAATAAAAGAAAAAGATTAAGAAAAGAAAGAACATATATTAATCCATTTTTATAAAGATAAATTTATAATTCCCACTGAGTTTACTTAGTAAACTCAAACCACAAGTTTAAATGTTTCAGGTAATTCCTAAGAGAAGTAATGGCTGAAAGAGAAGAACATGTTTACAGAAGGCGAGGTGCAAATGACAACAGGTAAAATAGATTTTTGTGTTTAGTGTCTCTTCAGTTTTTGTAAAAGTTTTGAGGACTAGTTATCTTATACTTTTGGAAATGTACTATCGTCCGACCTTTCGTACCCGCCTCGTTAGATCGAGCATCCGGGACGGGTCGTGACAAAATATTTCAAGTTTCTTTAAGAATCAAAAAATATAATCAACAAAAACCATAAAACAATGTGAAGTTTATATTTAGAGCATCAATCTAACTCCACAATGACATTAATTCAAGTACACCCTTTACACTAATTACGGCTTATAATGATAACTTAAGTTGATGATAGTCATATAGCGTGTGTTG
Source organism: Dendrobium nobile (assembly GCA_022539455.1). Lineage (NCBI taxonomy): Eukaryota > Viridiplantae > Streptophyta > Magnoliopsida > Asparagales > Orchidaceae > Dendrobium > Dendrobium nobile. The sequence goes on from CM039723.1 coordinate 22,338,513, forward strand.
AAGAAACTTGAATTTCACAAAATATTTTCATTCGCACATGATCATTTGTTATAATTTATAAATATATAGAAAATAAAAATACAAAGATCTCTAAAACAACTCAAGATAGAAACTAGCAGGTTTACTACCTGAACATTTTTTTCAGGATCATACTGTAAGCGAACTAGTTTAGGTATCAGTTCACGCAAATGTGGCTCAAGTACATCCCCAGCTTGCTTGGCTATCTTCGAAAACCCGAAGGCAGCGCCTCTTTTGGAATTTAGAGATGCCTGATAGTTAGCTAGATCCATGAACTTATAGATTAAGTCAGGCTGCCCCATCTCATTTGCTAAGTTGCAAAGTTCCTTGTAAGTGCTGAGTTTTCCTCCACTAAGAGTTTCACCTATAGCTCCTTCCTGGAATACTTCAGAGTCCTCCATCAACTACAATCAGCAATTGAAATTCATTCCCAAAGTTAATATAAAATTTCATAGAAGATCAGAAATATGAGAAAGACAGAATGTCTTAAGGATGGGCTCAAATATGAAATCTAAAATATATCATGCCTTAATAGCCCTCTTCCTCTTCCCTGAACCTGTCAAGGTATTTACTAAAGCATTAACTAGGTCTTGCTTGGTAGATGAGTCACCGAGTTCATACACAATGCTCATGCCTTGAGAAGCCAATTCCTGTGTAAGTTCATTCTGGTCGCCAAGGTGGTGTGAAAATACTTCCTGACAAACCATGAAAACGGGTAAATTAGGAGAACTGTGATCCGGAAAATCAAACTGTCACTTATCTATAGTGAAAATCCGTCATTAAAAAGAAAATCCAAGAGACAATGTTATATTTGATACAAACTGCAAAAAAAATTAAGTTCCAGAAAACTCTATTCAAATAAATAAACAAAGAAGACAGAATTTAAAAAAACAAAAGATGATTACGTTTGGTTCTTGAAGAAATCATTATTTTTTTTTTTTTCTAAGTATTACTTTGAGTGTACGACTTGATTTAATTTGGTTCTATGATAATGTCTCCTCTCTTCAACATTTCTAGCAATACTTGATTCATAGATCTTTTGGAAGGCATGCTCTTCTTCCTTTGAATGTCTTTAGGTAGTGTAAGCCTGAAAGCAAGCCAATTCACAACCATCCAACGTCTAAAACACTCCGAGATCACCATAACATTGAGGGAATCAATCTCAATAACTGAGTTTCAGTATGCCGATAACTTAGACATTGGTGTGTCGGAGATGAGTTGTATATCTTACTCTTGAGTTAAGATACATTCCACGTTATTTGCCTAATGTTTAAAAAGCATTACTTCTCCTTTTTTTCTTCGACAAGGCAGACCAACATCGTTAGGAAGTTCATGCTTGGATTTATTAGTCTATCAGTTTTCCGTGCTGTTACTATGTCTATCATTGGCACAATAGACTTTTTTTTTTTCAGCATAAAACCTTTGCTTTTTTTCTAAACTAACATTAACAAGGCCATTGATGTATTATTGCAAACTTATCAAGAAGGTGTGAGCTACGAAGACCTAGCGAATATCAAGTAAAACCACCTCACATATCATTCCATCCATGTAATCCTTGTGATTACAAACTTCAAATAGCAAAAAAAAAAGTAACCAACACCTCCCTCTTCTGTATCAAATCCATAGGGCAGTGATCAGGATAAGATATGGTGTCTTACCCTACTTTCTGCAGCAAATTGCAGAAATAATATACATTGGTTGTTGGCATTGCCAATAGAGATATAGAGGTTTTCCTTATCCATCGAACTCATCAAAGTGTTGTTCACCACAACAAAAGCTATTTCTTCATTAAAAAATGCCATTTGTCTCCAACTAGTCAATGTAAGCAACCATTTTATTGGCATCAATTGTCCCACCGAATCAAACAATATCTACTAAAACTTCTACTTCAAATGCATAAATCCTTCTTGCATGAATGCTCATCCTCTCCATTCAAGGATGCATCTGGCATAAAAGGAAAAGGATTATGACTTTAGCCCACCAATCACGATGGTGGTTGTTTGCATCCTCATTCACTCCATAATGATGGCTATTTGTTCCATCAATGTATTCACTTAGATATATTTGTCAGAATTTTGTGTAGAATCATTTTTATCCATTGATAAGCTTTCTTCCTCTTCTTTCTGCTCATATCTTTCTCTCCTTGTTCGCTCTGGAAAATAATATCAGGCACGAACATCGCTCTCACAAGCTGAAGGTCTCCTTATTTTCCCTAAGGTAGACTGAATTTAATATTTAACAAGATTTCCCCTGAGAGTAGTGTCAGGATTTGTTTAGATCTCGATCCTACTTCCTATGAGTACGAGCCCTCATAGGTAATTACCTTTTCTAACACACTAAAAGAGCACTCTTGATTAAGTATGAAATATATTTTAGTTTGGTCAAGGAGTATGAAAATGTATAACAATGTTTTAATCTTAATTATGGAGATAAAGGTACACCCGATCAAGATCCCATGGTTCCGTCATCCAGAGTATATCATGGGTTTCAGTTTACCAATACTAACAACCATTGATTGTAGTGTCCAAGGAATCTGATTAACAGTCATGGGTTGCCTCCTCTTAGGGATCCCGAGTAAACTGAAGCGGAGAAATATGGATCTTTAATACAGTTTGGTTTGGGTTGGGGCTCACATCAAGGATCAGCCTTAAGCCCACATCTTTTTGCTTTAGTCATGAATGTTCTCACTAGACATTTGTAAGAGGTTGTACCATGGTGTATACTTTTGGCTGATGATATTCTTCTGGTTGATAAGACTAGAGAGGGAGTTGAAGGTAACTTGAATTATGGAGGTCAACCTTAGAGTCTAAGGGCTTTCATTTGAGCAGATCTAAAATTGAATATATAGAGTGTAATTTTGAAATAATAGATCTAGTGGGGGACTGTGACTTTGGGTAAGTCATTAATAAGAGTACACATTTTCGATATATTTGGCCTGTTGTTCGAAGTGATGGGTATATTATTAGTAAAATTAAATTTGAAGGTTGAAGTAGAGGAATGCATCAGGCTTGTTCTGTGATAAAAAAGCCCTACTCAAACTTAAGCGAACATTCTATAATATTGTGGTTAGACCTGCAATGCTTTATGGAGCAAAATATTGGCCATTAAATGATGTAGACAAAGGGGGGTCAACTCATGTAAAAAATAATTAGATTTTTGGCTTCCCTTGAGTCTACTATTTGAGCTGAAATTTTAGCTCATTTATGAGCTGGACTTTAGTTCATTTATTGAACTAAAGGTTAGCTCATTATTAGCTAACATTTTAGTTCATAGTTATCTTTTTATTAAATGTTCTTTTATGCTTTTTATGTTTGTATTCATGTTTGTCTCTTGGAATTCCAAACCGGCCTTTGGAATTCTAAGATTTCCTTTTCCCATGTGTGGCTCCTTGAATTCCACCATGGCCTTTAGTATTTTGTGCTTTTGCCCCTTGGGATTCCGGCCAGCTGCTGGATTTCCGTGCCTGGGCTCCTTTCCGTGACCGTGACTCCTTGGATCCGTGCGGCCTACTTGGCTCCCGCGGTTGCCCCTTCGGTTTCTTGGCTTGGGATGTTTTTTCATGCAAAGCATTAGTATTTTAGTTAATTGTGATGTTTAGGTTCTTGTGATAATTAATGTTAGTGTCTCTTTGTATTCCCTTTCATACCTATATATATGGGGGACTTGTAATGTTTGAAAGTAAGTTGAATGAAAATGTTATTTTTGGAAAAGTTATAACCTGCGGGTTTGCTTTGGAAATCCTGCGGGCTCTTTCCACCCTTCTTTCTCATCCCCTCCGGAAATCCTGCGGGCTCTTTCCAACCTTTCTTCTCGGGCTTCTAACCTCTTTCGTCTCTCCGCAAGTGCCACTCCACCTGTATCCCTCTTCTCTAAGTGAAGCAACTTTAGGGTGTCTTTGGTTTATGAGTCAAAGTTTGTAAGTCTTTATTTTATAATATTAAAGTTAGTTTGGTCCAATTAATCTTCTTTTAGTGTCTTTCTATTACCAGTAGAGACTTTATTCTTGTTAAGCAAAAAATATAGCGTATAGGGCTCCCTATATTTTTTGCTTACATCATTAAAAGAGAAGCATAATATTAAGTTAAGTGTTGCATAAAAAAGGATGCTCAGGTGGATGAGTGGCTTTACTCTTAGAGGTAGGTGGTATTAATGATGATTGAAATCATCATTAAGAGGAAAAGGATGGTGGTGGCCGGTGACTAGAAGGATGGGAGGAGATGGGGTTGCCGGCAAGGAGGTGGTGGTGGATTTCAGTTTAGAGAGTGGGAGGAGGGAAGAGAGAAGCTTGGCCGACGGCTATGGAGGGGGTATGGCCGGTGGTCAAGGGAGAAGGAGAAAAGAAGTATAGAGAAAGAACGATAAAAATGTGAGCCTGGACGTTTCCTGTGGTTGAGGGGTGTTGCGTTGCCCTTCACCAAGGGACTTCAATTCACGAGCCCGGACCCACATCCTACGGCTGGTGAAAATCTAATTCGTTCCCATAGGGATCTCACTAACGTCCTCCCAAAAGAACACAAGTGCATAACACAAATTTTTTTTATAATTCCATCATTCCTAATACAAGAGAAGGGGGCTCTATATATAGGCCTCAAAACAAACTAAAAGACAAATTTGCCCCTTGGGCTTATATAAGATAACTCTTAAATAAAAGGGTAAAAGGGAAAATTGTAAAGTTAAATCAAAATACAATTAATAAACTAAAATAAAATGGTGTGATCTCGGCCGTTGATCTTCGACACTTCCTTTGAATATCGTCCATCGTCGGATGTCCACATAATTCTCCCGGGGTGGAAAAGAGCTCGACTCCGTCTAATGCCCGGGTAACCATGCTCTGATACCAAATTTATGTAGAACGATTATGGGAGTGAGGTAAATTTGAAATTTGAATAAATTAACTCCCATAATAAGATATCCAATTAGCGAATTAATTAATGGAGGGGAATTAATTGGAGAGGGAATATGGAAAGGGGAGGGAGATTGGAGAGAGAGGAGGCGGCGGATAGGTGAAGGGGGCCGGCGATTTCAAAGAGGGAGGGGGAATTAGGGAAAGCTTTAGTAACTTGCCTCTTTGGGAATCCCAAGTTAAGGGAAGGAAATTAATTCCAATCTAATTTATTTGTTAATTTGAATTAGATTTGAGGAGTTTCCTAAAATAGAATCCTATTTAAGGAAACAATACAAATTTGGATTGAGGTAATTGAGTGGAAATATTTCCCAAATTAATTATGCAAGAAAAGGAAGGGAATAAAGGAGGGAGTTTAATGAGGCATTCAAAGCTTTCCTAAACTAATAAATTAAATTTGGAATGAAATATTTCATCCCAATTTAATTCAAAATTTAAATAGGCTATGAATTAGTAAGTTTTCTAAAATAGGATTTATAAATTAGGCAACTATTCAAATTCAAATAGATTTAAATATGATCATTAAGATAGTTACCTAAAATATGAAAACTAATTTAAGGAAAGACTTTATGGCAAGTGGAGATGGGAGGAAACTAAGGGGAGGGTTAGAGGCTTGTGGCTTGGCTATGAGTGGTGGTGGAGCTAAGGCCGGTTTAGTGGAAGTAGGGAGAGGATGAAGATGGCGACTAGGAACAACAAGAAGGAACAAAAACAAAGAAACAAAAGATAAAAGATAAAATCATGAGCCTTGGACTCTTCCGAAGACTGAACGGTGATAGGTTTCCCTTCTCCAAGGGACTTCAAGCTACGAGCCAGACCCATTCTGCGGCTAGTGAAAACTCTAATTCCTTCTCATAGGAATCTCACTAACGTCCTCCCAAAAGAACACAAGTCCAGAACACAAAAGGTTACCTTGTGATATTAAGAGGTTGTTTGGTTTGTTGTAAAGTGAATGCAGAATAAAATAAATACTTTGAGGATGTTTGATGTAGACAAAAGGGGGGTCAACTCATATCCAAAATAAGTTGAATTTTGGCTTCCCTTGAGTCTACTAATTGAGCTGAAATTTTAGTTCATTTATGAGCTGGACTTTAGTTCATTTATTGAACTAAGGTTTAGCTCATTATTAGCTAACATTTTAGTTCATTTATTATCCTATATTAAATGTTCTTTTATGCTTTTTATGTTGTAGGTCTCTTGAAACTCCAAACCGGCTTTTGGAATTCCAATAATTGTCTTTTTCCATGAGGTGACTCCTTGGTTTCCTCCATGGCTTTTTGTTTTTTTGTGCTTTGCCTCTTGGAATTCCAGCTGGCCGTTGGTTTTCCCGTGCCTGAGCTCTTTCCCGAGACCGTGACCCCTTGGTCCCATGCGGCCTCCTTGGCTCCCGTGGGTGGCTCTTCGGTTTCCTGGCTTGGGATTTATTTTTAGGTGTTTTAATGTTGTGATGTTTAGGTTCTTGTGATAATTAATGTTTGTGTCCTTTTGTATTCTCCTTTCATACCTATAAATATGGGAGGTTATGTATTGTTTGAAAAAAGTTGAATGATAAGTTATTTTTGGAAGCTTTAACCTGCGGGTTTGCTTTGGAAATCCTGCGGGCTCTTTCCACCCTTCTTTCTCATCCCCTCCGAAAATCCTGCGGGCTCTTTCCAACCTTTCTTCTCGGGCTTCTAACCTCTTTCGTCTCTCCTCAAGTGCCACTCCACCTGTATCCTTCTTCTCAACAGTGAAGCAACTTTAGGGTGTCGTCTTTGAGATCGAGTCGAGTTTGTAATTTTAATTTCTTTTTATTTCTTTAATTTGAAATGTAAGAGTTTGTTCTTTCCTCTTCTCGTCATTAGTCCTTTATGTTTTGTCGGTGTCGTTTCGTTAATATTTTTTGTGATAAAAAAATATAGGACCCCTTATATTTTTTGATCGCATCATTTGGTATCAAAGCAAGTTAGGAAGTCCTAGGTTGTTTATCAATTTGTAGTTTGTCAAATTTTATTTTGGTTGTCAAGTCAGAGTTTGTCGAGTTTGTCAAAGAGTTTTATTGTGAGTCTTGTAATTTTTGAATCTTTTTGAGTCGGTCAAAAAAAATAGAAAATACCAAAAATATGGCTACATTCAAGGAAGAAAGCGATCAACATAATCCTGATGTCCCACTTCCATTATACAGATGGTTACCTACAGAAGGTGATTCAACAGATCCACTTCAAGATCATCTATACAAACTTCAGTATCACATGTTCCTATGTGATCAAAAATTCGAGAAGTACAAAAGATATCTACAACAGCAATTCGAGAAGGAGCAAGAAGAAATTCTGAAAAGGTTTGGTGAAAAACTCAAAGAACTGGACGAACAGTATCACCGCCTCAAGGGAATCATCAACCAATTCATCAGGAGCTGAATTCGCAAGAAGGGGAGTCTTATGTAGACAAAAAGGGGGTTAACTCATGTCCAAAATAAGTTGAATTTTGGCTTCCCTTGAGTCTACTAATTCAGCTGAAATTTTAGCTCATTTATGAGCTGGACTTTAGTTCATTTATTGAACTAAGGGTTAGCTCATTATTAGCTAACATTTTAGTTCATTTATTATCCTATATTAAATGTTTTTTTATGCTTTTTATGTTGTAGGTCTCTTGGAATTCCAAACCGGCTTTTGGAATTCCAAGAATTGTCTTTTTCCATGAGGTGACTCCTTGGTTTCCTCCATGGCTTTTTGTTTTTTTTGTGCTTTGCCTCTGGAATTCCGGCTGGCCGCTGGTTTTCCCGTGCCTGGGCTCTTTCCTGAGACCGTGGCCACTTGGTTCCGTGCGGCCTCCTTGGCTCTCGTGGGTGGCTCTTCGGTTTCTTGGCTTGGGATTTATTTTTAGGTGTTTTAATGTTGTGATATTTAGGTTCTTGTGACAATTAATGTTTGTGTCCTTTTGTATTCCCCTTTCATACCTATAAATATGGGAGGTTATGTATTGTTTGAAAAAAGTTGAATGATAAGTTATTTTTGGAAGCTTTAACCTGCGGGTTTGCTTTGGAAATCCTGCGGGCTCTTTCCAACCTTTCTTCTCGGGCTTCTAACCTCTTTCGTCTCTCTGCAAGTGCCACTCCACATGTATCCTTCTTCTCAATAGTGAAGCAACTTTAGGGTGTCGTCTTTGAGATCGAGTCGAGTTTGTAATTTTAATTTCTTTTTATTTCTTTAATTTGAAATGTAAGAGTTTGTTCTTTCCTCTTCTCGTCTTTAGTCTTTACGTTTTGTCGGTGTCGTTTCGTTAATATTTTTTGTGATAAAAAAATATAGGGTCCCCTATATTTTTTGATCGCATCAATGTTTGATTGTTTGTAAAGTGATGCAGGGAAACTGTTTTTTCTGTTTGGTTGGGTGTATGCAACGTAAAGTAAAATTAATGCATTCTGAATATTTAGACGTTGTTTGGTTGAGTATCTATAAAGTAAAGTTAAAATATTCTAATTAGATTAAATATTTTGAGTTCATATTCAAATTAGATGTTGTTGAGTCCATATTAATAAATCTAATTTTATGATATTTTAAAAATGTTTACATACATTAATAAACTACTTTGCTATACGAACTATCACGACTTTGCACTTTTCAACAGACTAGCGACATGTCAATTGTAAAAATAATACTAGATAAAATTTATAGCATACCAATTCTTTTTTGTTCAATGAAACTAAATAGAGTTGAGTAAAAAGCTACAACAAGAAATCCCAAAATATTAATAATATCAAACCAAAGTCACAACAATCAACAAACTTTACAAAAACTATAACAATATCGTTAACATTCAAATGAAGTCTTCTTACAAAAACGAAGTCTTCTTAAAATTTTTCTTGTATATGCTATCATCAACCACCTATTCTTTGATGGCAAAATATCTATAAAAACAAAGTCTTCCTAAAATTCTCCTTGTACATGCTATCATCAACCACCTATTCTCTGATGGCAAAATATCTACAATATAAAACAATAATCAAACTGATGAAAATGATAATGAATGAAATCCAATACTAAATGTTGAAGCCATAGTTTAAAATTGCGCAATAAGAGACGGGCCTCTGCACAATTTGCCCCTCAAGAGCCTCATTGTTTAAGCAATTTTGGAACTTGGTGAGGCTTACGCCTCATGGAACTTGAGGCGCGCCTCAGATGCGCAATTGCACAATTTTTCGTGAGGCGTACGCCTCATGAAACATATTGTATATGCTGGTGTCGAGGGCTCGAACAGGGGGAAATAAGTAATGACATGTTCATTCTCATGCCCACAAGATCACTGCAAGAAAAATGTAATTTGAGGGTTAGACCAAGGTGAAGAAGAAGGTTGCAAGCTCCTAAAAGATTGCTCGTTGCATGAATCATCAGTTGTTATGGGATTTAAGAAGACATTGATGCATGCAATTTCACATCAAAGTCACAATACAAGCAATCTAACCATTGTTTTGGGCTTACATTGAAAGGGGGGGGGGGGGGGATTTCCAAAAAAAAAAAAAAACTCGAAAGGAATTTGCAAGCATATCTTCATAGAGTATATTGATTTTTCATAATACATATAAACAGTAAAGTGATTAATTAAATCTGAATATAAAAATCAACTCAAGCAAAGTTAAAGTTAGACCCCCTTTAAGTATTTGTTGCTTCGCCACTAGAGAAAGTGCTATGCCTATTAATCTAAAGGTCTGATTAGGATGAAATACTTTTTTTGCAAGTAAATGTGGACATTATAACTTTTTCTTTTGAAAGAAAATCAAATGTAAGGTTGTTTTTTTATGGCTACCGTACTCTAATATATTTGACTATAAGAAATTACTTCCCACCACCAACATTTTAAAAAAGCAGCAAAATAAGCAACAGCGAAATAGCGAGTGGCATGGATGTGAAATACATAGAGAAAAAGCCATCCCAAACAGACCCAAAGAGATAAGTGGGTAACATTTAAGATAATGAAAATTTGACAATCATAGATACAATTGGAGATGAAGATGCCTCCACTGAAGACTCATGTAGTGATGGGACATGATCCGATTTTAGATGTTTTTTCTTATTTGTACTTTGAGAGTTCTGATAGACTTTAATTTGTAGTTTTCTATTTTAAATTATGCTATGAGATGCATATATTGCATCTATTTTTTTGTTTTCCACTAAGTTCACTTCTCTTTTAGATGTTTTTATTATATCATAGACTCTTACCATTATTTATTTGCTAGAATACTAAAATTCTCATTTACGTAATTCTTCGTCCGTGAGGCATACGCCTCACACCGCCTCGAGGCTTACGCATCGCCTCACGGACGAAAAATACCTCAAGGCTTATTTACGCAATTTTAAATCTTGGTTGAAGCCACAACATACTAATATCTTTCTTCTGATGCAAATGAATCATTTGTTTAACTCTTTTCGCATCCATCGAGCCTTTGATTCCTTAGGTTTGGAGAGGAAGGAAAGAATCATTGATGTGTTCTTGGATAAATTATCATATATAGTATCAATCTCTTCCTCCGAAAACCTTGAAATGGTAGATAACTCTGTCATGAGCTAACTAAACTTTTTTTTTTCTCAGAAGCTCTTGTTATTGTTTGAATTGCATTAGCAACTTGAGCTACATTTGATGTGATGCAATGGGGAGTTACACAAGAATTTAAAACGAGAATTAAATGTTAGCTCCACAAATTATTTAATCATGCATCAAAATCAAGTCAATTATAAGTAATTTGCGGTGTTCAATTTGCTAGGCAAAGAAACTACAACGAGAAAGCTAAATCGTTTAAGCAAATGCGAAGGAAAACATAAAACAAAGGCTAGTAAATAAAATCCCACAGTTAATACCAAGTTGTTCACACTTTGAGACCTTTAACACTCTCTTCCTACGGAGACTAAGTTGAGCGACGGAAGATTGTCCAAACTAGCATGGAGGTTGCCACTAAGACGGAGGTACCAAGGAACGTTGCCATGGAAGAGGATCTCGGAGGCGGAGGAGGCGCGGTAGCTCGACCTTTGATAATCCAAGTGTAGACAGAGAAGTGTTCTTCAATGGAGTCTACAAGCGTCAGCAAGATGCGGTCCAAATATTCTTCGACGGTATCGTCGAAGTCAAATCCAACGTCAAAGAATTGGGATCGCAAGATGTCGTTGCGGTCGTATTCAAACCCGTAGTTCCACTCGGGTTCGTCCATGCATTCTCGCAAGGGAAGCGAGTGGTCTCCGCAATGATGTCTCCAAAAGAGGGGGAGAGGGGCGGTGTCTTGGAGAGGAGAGAGGACTTGAGCCGTGGAGTTGGAGGAGGAGGGGGGGATTTCGGTTGGGAGGGGGAGGGGGGAAGAGGTAGCTGCCTTGTGTGAGAGAAGAAAAAGGAAATATCAATCCCAGAATCACGTCAGCCTTTGTTTAAGGAATAAAACTGATTCAATAATTTCCAATTCAGATTTTGAACTTAGAAGTTTATTTAGCGAGAGAAAAGAAATAACTGAAATAATAGGAGAGATTATGTGGTAATTATGGGGGTAATTAAGAGACATGGTGGCCGGCCATATAGCAACGAGAGAGCCTTTGGAATTTGGAAAGTGGGGCCCACGTTTGAATAAATAATTCCTCCAATCAAATCTGAAATTGTAATTTCAGACTTGATTATATTTTAAGTAACTCCCAAAATTGAGTTATTAAGAAGGAATAGAATTTGAATTTCAAAAGAAGCATTTATCCCCTTAAATGTCTTTCTTAATTGGATGAAACCCAATTAGGAAATTAGCTTAATTAGGGGTAATTGGAAATTCAAACACGTTTGGGTCCAAGGGGGAGATCCGGCGGCAAAGTGGATGCTGGGCGGTGGGCTAGGGATCACGGGCGGCTGCAGTAAGGGGGAAATGGGGGTCGGCAGAGGGGCTAGCAGCGGGTGGGATCAATTGGCCGGCAGCCAATTCTCTGATAGACGAGCCGAAATCTCCTATCGATGACCTCATCAACATTATTAGTCATTATTGCAATATAATCATGGAAATCATGATCATCAACAGGCTTTTTACTCTTTTTCCTTTCAATAGACCTCTTAGAAGATGATAGTGCTCCCCGCTTTGTAGTTCCAACAATGTCTTCTCTAACATTTTGTTGAGGACATTCAAAATCTACTGATGTATCCACAAGAGTATCCACAAAAACCGTCTCCTCATTATCTAAGTTAATATGTTGACTACCAAATGGAGGTTGGCAATTTCTTGACCTAGTACAATCTCCAGTTGCATGACCTTCACCACAAACTTTCTCTAATTCATATAATTTGGAAGAGAAATATTAAGTTATATTGCATCTTCGGGAAAAGACTATAATTATTCAAATCAGTAAGCATAAGAGATAGATTGCATCTTTGCATTTATAAAAACTCATCTAAATTTGAAGTGTTACCTAGATATGCAATAGAAACTCATCTTGAACCATTAAGATAGTCTTCGTACTGTTATCTCAAGACACTCCAAACTTCTTTTTTAATTCTTGGATGTGATTCCAAACACTTCTTTGATATCTAATCTGATTCTTGCATTGTTTACCTGTGACCTCAATGCCAAATTTCTCTTTTAATTTTTGAGCAGCACCTTGTATCTTTAAAGTCATTAGCCTTCTCATGTTAGCATCATCATAATCACACGTTATTTGTAATAACCCAAACATCCATTAAGATTTTAGACTCCATAGAAAGTTTTTCTCTTCTTAGATTTGGCACTTGATGCGCCAGATGGACCATGTGACTCCATTAATCCTACAATTAACAATTTATAATTCATCTAAATTTTTGACAACTTCATTACCGTGCTAGCGAATAAGAATAGGACAAATTCCAAGTACAAAAGATATAATAACAAAACTATGTCTTGAACCTTAGAGTCTAAAGGTTTTCGCTTGAGTAGATCTAAAACGGAATATATGGAGTGTAATTTTCGTAGTAATAGACCTAGTGAGGGGATTGTGACTTTGGGCGATCAAGTCATTAATAAGAGTACACGTTTTAGATATCTTGGATCTATTGTTCAGAGTGATGGTGAAATAGATGGGGATATCATCAGCAGAATTCAAGTTGGATGGTTGAAGTGGAGGAATGCATCGTGCTTGTTATGTGATAGAAATGTACCCCTCAAACTTAAGGGAAAATTCTATAAGATGGTAGTGAGGCCTGCAATGCTTTATGGTGCCGAATGTTGGCCATTAAAAGAAAAGCATAATACTAAGTTAAGTGTGGCAGAGATGAGGATGCTCAGGTGGATGAGTGGCTTTACCCTTAGAGATAGGATACGAAATGAGCATATACGTGAAAAGGTTGGAGTAGCTCCAGTAGAAGATAAGATTAGAGAGAGTCGCCTGAGATGGTTTGGTCACATAAAACGGCGACCTTCCGATGACCCGGTTAGGAGAGTAGAGGTATTAGATTTGACTTATGTTAAGAAAGGTAGGGGTAGACCTAAAAAGACTTGGTTAGAAAATATTAGGAATGACCTTTCTTTATTAGATTTAAGCGAGAATTTGACTTTTAATAGGACACAATGGAGAAAAAGGATTCATGTAGCCGACCCCACGTAGTGGGATAAAGGCTTGATGTTGTTGTTGTTGTTGTTGTTGACCTTTTTTAATTGAGAAAAAAAAGCATTAACACTTTTTGGTATTCTATTATCCAAACTTCCTATAGACTATAGTTCATATACAAAACAGGATAACTGGACCTTACTATTAGTAATTGCATAGGATTCTGATTTACTTCCTGTCATGGAGCAGATACTATAGCGGATCAAATGAAAGAACTAAGGTTTTTTACATCAATCTATTAATATGCAATGATAACAAGTTCTACAACACTCAACGGTTCAAGAAAGAATAGGGAACGAGCATTTGTTGCCTTGTTAAAAAATGTACAACAAATTATTTTTCTTATAGTTTTATGGGAAAATTAATTATAAGCATATTCCTTCAAAAATCTCCCACTTTCAGCGAGTTATAGCTCCAACCAAACTAATAAAAATCTTATTTTTCTTCTATGGCACAGAAGCATTCCACATTGACAACCTTAGCAACTTGATTCTCCTCATCCTTTCATATCAATAAAAAGAGAAAAACAAAAAAAACAAAACAAAATATTCTCATCTATATGATTTGGATGAGTGCTGTTAGGAAGTTCAGCCCGATTTTTCATTGTTCGAAAGCAGCAAAGCCCAAGACAATCAATGGAAAAAAAAAAAAAAACAGAAATCATCCATGGGGCCTTCCGCTATCTTAAGCTTCCATATTAGCAAATCAAAGCATACTTTGCCAATCCAGCGCGAAGTATTCACCAAAATCAGATCAAAACAATACGAAGATCCTAAAATTAATTTCGTAGATCCTAGAATCCGATCTGACAGAAAGGAAACACCGTCAAGGAGTGAAGTCTAATAGCAATGGAGCCGAAGAAGCTACACGTGCAAATTTTATGCATCTCATAATTTTGTTTCATATAAGTTATTCAATGTAAACCTTGAGGATCATAGGTAGAGAACAATCATTTGGAATGAAAATATCTTCATTTGGTTAAGATATTAAATTAGATGTACATGATTTTGTTGTTCACACCTTTTTTTTTCAAAAATTTATTGTTTTTTTAAATTATACAAATGTCCCCTGTCATTTAAAATTTTAGCAACCTCCTGGCTCCCACCTAGTATAGTTACTAGGGGTGTCGAGTAGGCATTTGCCTTTAGTTCTTCCTGGCCGGATCAAAGATACGACGGATGTAAGGCCTTGATAAAATTTACATTATTCCCAGCCAGATCAAAGATACAATGGCAAGATGTAGGGTCTTCTTTAGTTCTTGTTCTTTTCCTAATTGAATCAAAGATATGACGTGCGTGGGTTCTTTCGAACTTGTTTTTTAAGCAAGCAAGAATGAAATTTATATATTTAATATAGAAAAAGTAATGAAGGCGGCGACGGGTCGAGGATCGATCAAGTCGAGTGATTGAGTAAAGATGGAATATGTCGGATGCTACTGTGGGAGGTTGGATGCATGGGTAAAATCGTAATCGTGAGGGGGTTGGGTTAGAGTCATGTCTACATCGATCAAGCATGAGGACAGATTTGCAGGAGGCGGCGAGTGTATGTCTGGGAAGAAGTCTCGCGTGCGGTTAAGAGAGATTGGGTCAAGTGCAGGCGAAGTCACGGGCATGCGAGGGATGGAGTCAAAAGGCTATTGCCGCAGGTGGATGAAGTTGCAGGGCGTCTGAGTAGCTTGCGCGTGAGGACAGATTGTGGTGGTTGGGTCGCGTAAGGGCGGGAGGAAGGCTAGGTCATTCCTTTTGTGCTGCACAGAAAGGTCGAGAGGGAGTTCAAGTGCCTGGAAGGGTCCAATTCCTACTCCTGCATACGTGAGTTTGGCGGCTAAGTGAGATGACAGGAAGCGAGGCCTTTCTACGTGTGATGTCGTCCGAATGAACAAAGAGAGGGGCTTCGACTCCTTCCTGTGAATGAGCAAAGAGCGGAGGGAGTTTAGTTTGTCTACTGCCGTGTGAGGGAGTTATGTGAGTGGGGGTGGTTATGAGATCGTGAGTATTGGGTTAGTGGTCAACATCTGTAGACACTAGACACATTATTTCTTGTGAAGAAATATGCCCTTCCAACCAAGAACTAGAGATTTCATAAGAACTTCAAAATGCAAAAATTTTACCATACAACATAACCACCCGAAGTGCATAAATAAAGCTACCCCCACCCTCAGTTTTTCCTCCCATCTAGCTACAAAGTGGGTCGACTAGTGGTTCAAGGAGGTGGCAGGTCAGATTCCTCCCTCCTCTTTCTTTTATACTAATCTGGTCAATAATCCCAGCAATTGAGAAACTATTTTCCTTCTCCTTTTATTATTTGATTCATAAGAAATATTTTCTTTTAAAACAGCATTAATAAATTCACATACCTGGATTTCTGGAAGAAGAAGCTGGATCCTAGGATGATGACCACAGTACATGGTTAACGAAACTAACCAGACAGTTGCTGCACAGCGTTCTTCTTTCCTGTTACTATAAAGTAGTTCGTCAAAAAGTTTTTTTATTATCAGATCTCTTGCCAAAGCACGAGACTCATTATCAACATTAAGCTCAGATGAGCTCCATCTCATTGAAACTGAGGAAATTTCACTAGAAAGATAGTTATATGTCTGAGAAAGGGAAATATAATTTGATTTCAGTATCCCATCTCCAGTCACAGGTACTCCTCCCCATATAAATGATAAAGCCTCCCCAGCAGCAAAGAGTACATCTTCAACCTGAATGTGCAATAAAAAAGAGCTAACTAGACAGCAACTGCATTCAAAAAATTAGCATTTGTCACATACAAATTTGCCAATCCAAAAGGTTTAGATGACGAATACCTTTGACCGAGAAAGACCAAAAATTAAATCAAGAGCATTTTTCAAGTGAGATATTGATGCTTCCTTCACTGAAATATGCCCAAGAGCAACAACAATCCTCTGAATAGTTTTGATGTCATTCCCATCAAGCAATTTTCTTAGCCTTTCATGCAAAATTAGTAATACACCGCCTGTGAAAGTAAACTGAATGTTCAGCAAGTGAAAATACCATGGACAAGAAACAAAGGATCGTACCTCTTATCGAGAGAGATCAATGAGAAAAAGTACCTGAGATTGCATCATGATTGATATCATTGGGCAAAGGACAACGTAGCCCAATATGACCGAGGGCTTCCATAGAAACTGAGGCTAAAGAGGAGGCTTCCAACTCGACCACACTTACAAGATGGTTAACTATGCTTGTAAACAATGATTCTGAAATCTGCATGGAATAATGTATTGATCAGCATCAACAGAACATGAAATTTAAAAGAAATGAAAGAGAGGGCTATAACTCAAAGAATATGACCATTTAGAGTTGAATAAAGGAAATCGCATATTGCTGGCATAATAGGATGGCTAATGCACAAATTACACTAATTTTGAAAATCATTTGGGCAATGGGAAAACGTAGCATTCGATACAATATGATTTGTCACATACAAAATAATAAACACATTGCACAGCTCTAAATTCTTTCACAAAGAAATAACTTTCTATAAGAATTAATTATCATAGTTCAACATTGCTCGCTCTCGTTATGCATATCCTAGATAAAACCAATATTCGCTGTTGTAGGAATTACAAGCTTCGAGAAGGGCATAATGCTTAAAGAAGACGGGCATACTGCTTAAAGAAAGGAATCTTGGGAAGAGAAGGGGATAGTATAAAATGCAAAAGAAATGGAAAATACTACACATAACTTCAGTGGACACCCAAAAAGAATCTGACAAATTATAGGTTTCTTGTAGGAGCAAGCTCGTATAATTAATTATATCTCTTGATGATGAGAGAGGGAGAGAGCATTTGATTAAGGCTAGTCATTACATAAACATCAAGCACTTGGCATATAGTAATAACAATTTTGGTTTAGGATTGAAATTTTTCTATCATCAACTTCAAGTAGATAATGGGAAGAATGATGAGAAATGATGAAAAACTCAATCAAGGTCTAATTATTCTGTTGTCCCAAATTGTCATGGGTACTAGTCTACTCAGTCAAAGGAGATAGTTGGTCCAACAAGACCAAAAGTCTAAAAATCGCTTCTATAGTAATTGGTTGCCTATAATAACCTGATTTAGATCGGGTAAGACTTGCATGTTTACTTAGCCTCTACTAATTTTGGTGAATTTTTTGGGGTTATTTTTATGCCTAGTTTAGTCTCCAAAATAATTTCATAATGACACTAATTTGATAGTTACAATAGCCAACATAAATATTATGCTAGTTTACTTTAAACATGCTTTATTGTTCATACCATGTTATACTGTCATACAAATTATTGTTATATATATTGAACTCAATAGTAGATTTTGAGTAACTTAGTAAGCTAGTGTTACTCACCCCTACCTTACCTACATAAATCTTGATCATAAGTATGTTCATGATATGTCAATCTATTATTTTGGCAATCACGGTAATGTACAAGTTTTAGTGGGGAGAGAAATTGTATTATGATTGTTATATACAACTCTTGTTTATTTTATAGTTTGGTATAAAAATGAAAAAAAAAAAAAAAGTTAATAGTTTTACTTACTGTTTATTTAATGATATAGAAAAGGCAATGTTTATGAATATTGAAGAAAATAAAATCTAATCTTTCTAAATAGACCTTCGAAAATACATCAATTGTTGCAGACTCAACACGCTGTGAAATGCTTCAATACAGTAGTTTTCATTTGGTTGTGTAATACAAAATGATCACTGTTGGCAACCATGGGTTGTGCCATTTAAGGAAACCTTCTAGGCGTGGGAGGTATGCATATTTGTCTCCATGGTTAAATTTTAGTCGAGCTTAGCAAATAAAAGGTTTTGTGTCCTATTAAGTGTACCCTATGATACACCACTCCAAGGACTTAAAGCTATTGGAGAACATTCAGGCTATAATAATCATTGTAAATTAATAGGGTTGTTTCTTAGTCAACTTACCCAGCAAAAAGGGTTCCGATCATAATATTAATTAGTAGTGTCATTTGGCGATAAAATCATCTAATTAGAGGTAATGTGGCATGTGCTTGATGGTGTTAGATCTTTTGATGTTGATCAAATTGATACGACCGATGAGACATTGGCTCTTTATGAGGTAATACTATTCTTAAATTTACCACCATAGTTAAACTTAGTAAATAGTGGATGAAAAACTGTTTTTATCTTTGAGAGATGGATTTTACTTGAATATTTTTTATTATATTAATTTTTTAGGAAGTCTGTTTTCTTTTTGTGATCAAAATATATAGGGTCCCATATATTTTTTGATTGCATCATCAATGAATTATTTTAATGATTTTGTTTTATTATTTGAGCATTTGGCTGTGAGAGCTGGTTTTCCACATTTTCCTTCCAGGATCGTCCAAGACGAAATTGGATCGTCCTGGGACGATCGGTACAGGTTTGTATAGGAATTTCTGGCTGGGAGGTTCGTCCCAGGACAAAATTTGGTTCGCCCGTATGAAATTTGTCCAGAGGGTAAGCCGTCCAGGGACGATAACTATTTCGTCTAAACGAAATTTGTCCAGTGGGCAAATCGTCCCGGGACGATTTGGGATTGTCCGGGACGATCTGGTTGGATATATTGTTATTCGATCAAAACTCCGCAGAATTCAAAATACCCAGTAAAAATCTTCCAGAAAATACTCAAAACCTGCACATATATCAACCCAGAAACATACCAAAAGTTACGCGGTAAAAAGTTCATCAGTGCAAAACGGAATCAATTATTCGCTAATGGAAACAAAATCCGAAACAGAAAAGTCGTCAAAATCCTCGTTTCTGAAAATTGAGAAAGGCGGAATGTGCCTTACCTCGAGTCGGTCAACTTTCTCAACTACAGTTACGGACGAAAACGGACAAAAGTCACTCAAAAATTACTTTTCTTCCTTTTTCCTTCGATTTTCTCTCTCCTGGGTTTTCTCTCTCTTCAAAAAGATCTCAAACCCAATCTGGATGTCTGAATTTATTGTCTCAGTACAATGAAAGTCTTACAATGATGTTTTGCACTATCTGTGATAATTTAGTAAATTTCTGAATTTGTGAATTTTGTGTAAATTTCGTATACTGTCGTTATGTCGCTGATGATTTTTTGACGAAATCTGATTTTCTGAATTGAATGTTCTAATGTGATGTGCTATCAGAAGGGAGTTATAAAGGGTCAGAATCCTTTGAGATTCTGTCTGTGTCAGGAAAATCTGAGAAATCTGAAAACAAGTTCTGTTCTGAAAATTCTATATCTCTGTTCTGTTCTGGTGTTATAAGCACAAAGGGAGACATAAGGGACAAGAATCTAAGATTCTATCAGTGTCAGGGAAGGGAGGCATAAAGGGCCAGAATCTGTCGAGATTCTGTCAGGGTCAGGGCTACGTGATATGTGAAATGTGATATCTGAAATGTGAATTCTGATTTGTACGATCTGATCCGTTCTGTGATTTGAAAGTTTTATAAGTTTTATCTGTTCTGCACTCTGATTTGAATTCATGTATTTGTGATTTGATTTCTATTTGATCAAGTATCTGTTCTGTCTGTTATACGATTTCTGTATGGCTATTTGAATAACTGCTTCTGATGTGTTTTCTGATGTAAATTTCTGGAGATTTTGATTGGTGAGTGTAGTCTTGCTAAGCTGTTAGCTCATCCTTATTTTCTACTTGGTTTTCAAATTCTGGGAAAGGGAAGGAAGTCTTAGACTAGAAGTTCTGTGTCTGATCAGTGATTAGGTATTTTTGTACTTTGATTTTGTACAGTCATGGCTTTTCTGTTCTGTTCTTTCTATCTGACGACATGCACTGTATTGTACATGATTATTTTGATGAAATAAAGAAAGAAGAAAATAGTGGATGCATTTCTGTATATTTGGATGTTTTTAGTAGCTCTGTGTTGTTTGTATATTTTGATATTTGGAAGAAAGTCTGAAGCAAATTCCAAAGCTAGATCCTGGATTTCTATCCATCGTGACCCGACGCGAAAGGATTCGTTCCGATCGGATTGGGTCGTGACATTGGCAACTCTATCCGCCTATTCACAAAGATTCAGATTCAAGAATTAACTTTAAAAACGACATTATGAACTAGGTAACGCTGAGAGTTCGTATTTTAGAATGAGCTTTCTTTGGAAAAGACATTAATAGCCTAATGTGAACATAAAATAAAGTATCTCAAGAATTTTTATACTTATATGCTGATGTATAGAATAGGATTTGAAAATGATTCTTTATTATTAAATTTTTAAATTTATTGTTAAAACATCTATCATGAGATTCAAAATCTTATCAACTCTAGCAGTTGAGAGCAACGTTTTAAAAGGCGAAATCGGGAATCGAGGCGTTTTGGATAAGCGAAGCGAGGCGTAAGTCTCGAGGAGGATCAAGGTGTAAGCCTCAAAAATGATAAAAATAAAATAATTTAAAATTATAAATAATGACAAAAAATAACAAAATATTATGTTAATTGTGAATTTGATGATTTGTTCTAAGATAATATTAGTATATTACTAGAAAAAAGATTTAAAATAAACTCACTTAAAAATGCAATGGGCAGCACAAAGAGTCTAGTAAAGGTGAGGCCTCTTCTCTATTAACATTCTCCCTGCAGCTTTATATGCACTTGCATTATCAGTAACAACTTGTACTACTAAAGCATCACCCACTTCCTCAACAACTTCATCCA
Source organism: Dendrobium nobile (assembly GCA_022539455.1). Taxonomy (NCBI): domain Eukaryota; kingdom Viridiplantae; phylum Streptophyta; class Magnoliopsida; order Asparagales; family Orchidaceae; genus Dendrobium; species Dendrobium nobile. Next base: position 22,359,670 of record CM039723.1, read on the forward strand.
ACATTTCAAACAATAATTGTGCATCCTTTACAAAACTTGAAGCATCTAGAAAAACTGTTCCATATGGATTGTCGACCAAGAAATTAATAATACTTCTATGTCAAATATCTGACCAACCATCTGACATTATTGTAACTCCTGTCTCAATCCAAGTCTTCTTCACATCATCCACCATTTTTGAAGTTGTCTTGACCTCCTCGTTCAGCATCTAAGTCCTCAGTTCATACATGCTTGGAAGTTGTAGTCCTCTTCCATAACTTCCAACATATCGTAACATATTGATCCATGACAGACTCCTAGCAACATTAAATACAATCCCATTTTCATAGATGAATCTGGCGATATCCAAACAAACTCTGTTCCTGAGTTCTTTTGTAATAGTAGGAGGCTGAAGATCCTGAGCGTTTATGTTATCCTCGTCATCAATATTTATCATAAATATATCCATGGGACCCCGAGTGCCTCGATTAGAAGAAACTAGATAGCTTCCACTACTGGAACCTTCATGTTGTGATCCATAGTACGAAGAGTTTCCTATCATCTCTTCTATATTTCTTTGTGTGGCCTCCTTTGTGGTGGCAATCTTTTTCAAATAATCTGTACATTCATTTTTCACCTTATCAGGTACTTTTGCACATGGTACCACATTGACATGAGTGCAGGCTAGATGATCCCTCAACCTATTGACGCCACAAGTTATGCGTTTCTCATAAAAATTACATTTCATATAAACTTATCCCTTCTTGGCACCTTCTCCTGACACTTCAACTTGAGTTTCATATTTCCATGCAGGATCTTTCCTTCTTGTGCCACTAGTCATGCTACTAATTTATAGAAATAAATAATCAACATCAAATTATTGATATATAAAAGATTTTTATTTGTACTACCAATAATAAGATAACATGAATACAATAATATACCGGTCTGCCGGTGGTCCAAGGAGGCGCTGCCCCCTGGTGGGGATCTGTAAAACCCGAAAATGTTATTTTAGACCTCGCACGCTTTTCAAAGCGCCGCGACGAGTTTTAAGTGAAAAATTCGAGGTTGTCAGATTTTGACGGGAATAATTTTAGAAAATCCTACGCAAAATTTTAATCGTTTTGATGTATAGAACCTATATTAAATTATGAGTATTTTGGGAATTATTAAATTCGGAAGATTAGAAATGCCAATATTACCCCTAAGCTTTTAAAAGGTCGAATTTGCTTATGTGAGGGCAATTAGGTCTTTTGGCCTATCCCATTTCTCCCTATTAGGCAAACCGAAACCTCCCCACTCTCCCACATTCGATCATTTCGCCCAAACCGAGCGGGCAAACGAGAGGGCGGACGGTAGAGGCGAAGGGCAAGGGAGACGGGCAGCTCCGGCGACCTTTTTTCGGCGAGGAACTTTGGGGAAATTGAAGAGGAAGTCAAGGGAAGGAAAAGGTATGCAATAGAACTAGGGTTTTCCCTCTCTCTCTCAAGATTTTTGGATGAGAAGATTTCCAGGGTTTTTAGAAAACTTGATTTTTCTTTGAGAAAAGTTTAGGGATGGGTTAGAGGAAGTTTTTAAAAACTAATGTGAAGTGTTTTTGTGAAAAATGCGAATTTTGGGGATTAGGGTTTTACTTAAATTGATTTTCTTTGGAAATGCCTTCACAAAAGATGTTTCTAATGACATGGGAAAGTTTTTATGGGAAGACATTATAAGGTTTATGCAAGATTTTGAGTTTTGAGATTTAGGATTTTTCCCCAGTCATGATATCTTTGATCCCTATGGTTTTAATTTGTTTTAGGAAGGATTTTAGAGGCTAATTTATGGATTATATTTGAAATACAAGATTTCCTAATTTTTTATTTAATAAATTCCGAAAATTTAAGATATTTTTTTTTAATGTTGAGAATGTAAGGAGAGGTGTGGCATGCTTAAAACCTAAGATTTTTTGACTAAACCCTAATTTAGAGAGGATATGAGTGAGAGATATCATGAATTGTGGGAAGGGTTTGAATTGAAACTTATACAAGACATTAGGTTGAACTCTATATTACTTAGATTAGGGATTTAGAGAATTGTGAGGGGACTAGTTACTTATGCATTTTTTTATATGTCCCTTCTAGATTTTAACCGTGTGGAAGGAAAGGATTTGATCGGACAAACAAAAGAGGTGCACGGATTGAGGTAGGTGGGATGGATGTTCTTCTAAATTTAGAAAACTTTACTTTCATGCAATTACATAGAAATGACAAATTCGTTTATGCTCATTATGAAACTTTTATGGCTCATGTTCCCTTGTAAGTTTATGGACACTTGAAGCAAATACAAAGGTTCTCTTTATGCAAATGTGCAACTCATGAATGAATTCCATGCTCATTTCTTTACTCTTACTATACATGTCTTTCCTCTTTACATGCAAAAGCACACATAAGCATATCAAGCATGCATATCCCTAAGGAAACATACACTTGATTAGTTTATGAATGGTTTACATAAAGCATCTCTTATAGTTATATATGTAATAAGTGTATGTGCATATTGATGCGGGAGTATCACATGGTAAAGGAGGCTCTTATGAGCCATGGTAAAGGATGGTTCCTATGAACCAATGGTAAAGGAAATGGCCAAATTTTATGTACCTGATCAGTACAAGTGGTACTCCCGAGACGGGTGTTATATTTACATATTAAACTATTATGAACATTTCATATTCATGTTGTATGCATTTGAGACTATCATGTGAGGCAAAATGTTAAAGGAAAAAAATGGAAATGTTATGAAAGGAATAAGAACTTGAAGGTTGAGGAAAAAGATATGCATCTCTTTGAGCAAAAGTTGGTATTTGTTAATGATTCTTTTGTTAAAATACTAAAGCACGTTATAGCTTCCTTTTATTGGCTCTAAATTTATTTGAATTCCATTCGCACCTATTGAGTTATGACTCACCCTCGTTGTGGGAACACTTTTCAGGAAGATCTAGGAAAGGATAGATGGCAGACCAACCACCAAGCACTTACCGTCGTAGGGAGACAACGGGCGGCAGGTTCTTTTGAGTTTTGTTATTTTTGTTAATAGATGGTTATATGTATAGATTTTGAGAGAGTTATATGTGTTTTGGGATCCACTCTTTTGGAAGAACTCTTTATGTACTTATCTCTTTTGAAAGATCAATGGAAACGAACATTTTATTTGGATTTGCATTAATGCCTCTTTCATTTTTATAGTAAAGATGTTAATTTATGTTGGATGATTTAATGTTATGCTATGGTAACTTGTCTCTTTTACCGTCCGACCTCTGTTCCCGCCTCGGACTTGCGAGCTAACCGGGCCGGGTCGTGACAGGATCGACCTGTTTGTATGAAAAGATACCGAGCGGTACCGAGCATGTACCACTCGGTACCGACAAATATACTACTCGGTACCGAGCGGTACTGGCTCGGTACCGAGCATATACATTTCTCACAAAAATTACATTTCATGTAAACGTATCACTTCTTGACATGCTACTAATTTATAGAAATAAATAATCAACATCAAATTATTGATATATAAAAGATTTTTATCTGTACTACCAATAATAAGATAACATGAATACAATAATATACCGGTCTGCCGGGGGTCCAAGGGGGCGCTGCCCCCTGGTGGGGATCGACCTGTTTGTATGTAAAGATACCAAGCGGTACCGAGCGGTACTGACTCGGTACCGAGCGGTACTTGCTCGGTACCGAGCGGTACTTGCTCGGTACCGAGCATGTACTGATGGGTACCGAGCATGTACCTAGCGATACCTAGCAGTACCGAGCATGTACTGAGCGGACAAATGAAAGAAAGCCGAATCAGGAGTTATTCAAGCCTTCGTTACTGCACGTCAAAATTAAGGCCCACAACATCACTCACTTGCTCTTCCGACCTAACCGAGGCCTGAATGTTTCCTGCACTCACAATTTCGGCTTCGTTTCCTGCTTTTGAAATCGTTATTACTTTCAGCTTCGTTTTTTGCGTCGTCTCCTTCCGACTTCGTCTCCTGTACTCACGGGTTCGTCTCCTTCCCTCACGACTTCGCCTTCAGTTCGCCTTTCAATTCTCACAGGAAGCCCTAATCGTATACACGAACACGAATCGGCTGCATCGTATTTACATCTATACTGAAGAAAAAATTCCGAGGCGGTGCCTCATACTGCCTCGAGGTGTTACGCTCTGATGCGTATGCCTCGGGCGAAAAGATCGTAGGGGGGTCATTTTTTCGGCTACAAGTACAAGCATGTGTAATTTATTTTCATTATCAGCACATATCATCAAGTGTATTCTTAAAAGGATTTTATGTGTGACAATTCCCTAATAAGCCTCTTTTGTATTCAACTATTATCATACACTTTTCTTCTTTTTTTATTTTTTATAATTTCTTATTTTTCAATTTTTTTCATTTTTTTATTCATTTTATCATTTTTGTTGCTTGTGTAGTCCAAAGTGTTCATCTTTTTTTTTGTTCCATGCAAGTTTGATCTGTTGAAGATTACTATAACCTCCTAGGGTCCCCCACATAGGGTTTCGTTTGTAGGGAGTATGGACTTGCCCACCATGCTGATAAATGTGTATATGGGTGGTGTAAATATCATGGCCATGTTCACCATGCTTAAAAAGATGCATATGGGTCTTCATAAATACACGTAAACATTGCAAAAATGCTTTCCCATACACGTCAAAAAAGATGTGTATGGGCACTCTTTTTTGTTAGGCATGGCCTTCTTACTCACTGCAATGAGATTAAGAAAGATATGTATATGCTCTTCAACTCCCTATTGTGCCAAGAAAAACAAGTATAGGGTAACCCGACCTGCTTGAGAAACAAGCAAATTAAGATTTTCCGGTCGTATCAACAAAGACGCGTATATGTACTCAAGCATAGGGGTGAGCTTCCCAAACATTAACCTTGCGCGCAAAATGGCGACGCAATGAATGCACAACGAGGCAAGGTAAATACACAATTTTGTGTCTTTTTCCTTTTTTTTCTCTTTTTGGAGAGAAAAGATGGAGAGGGAAAGTTAGAGTTAAGGAGAAAGAGAGACAAAGTGAATTGAATGAGAAAGAGTGAGGGAGAGAAATAGTTAAAAAAAGAAATAGAATTAGAGAAGCAGAGAGATGGAAGAGAGGTTGAGAGAGATAGCAAGAGAAAAAAGAAAGAATGGAGAAAGAGAGGGGAGAGAGAGAGAGATAAAGTGAGTTAGAGAGGGGGTGAGTAAGAAAGTGATCTAGGGAGAGAAATAGAGAGAGAGGGAGAGGTAAAGAGTGGGGAGGGAGCAAAAAAGGGAGAAAGAGAGCAGAGTGTAGAGGAGCTCTATTGAAATCAACGATGACAAATGTAGCTAGGTTGATGGTGATTGCAAGATCGATAGGGTTAAATCCATTTGTTTCATGAGCTTCTATTATCCTGCACGAGCCGATGGTCCTACCAAGCCTTCATCTTGCTAACTCCCTAAGCCTTCCTTAGGGCTTGTCGCCAAGGATTTCAAATGTTTGGTCAAAGGTTGAAGGGAGATCAAGAGCGAGAGACAGAATGATAGAGATGGAAAGAATTTGAGAGAGATAAAGAGAGAGATGAGGGTGGTAGAATGGCTGAAAGGGATCAAGAGGAAGACTGTAAGAGAAACAAGCGGGTAAGATAACTCACGCACCTGCATAGGTGGACTGGCTCATTTGAGGACGAAGGAGAGGATGTGGGAATTGATGGATATTTTAAAATTTATTTTAATAAAAAAATATATCTAATAATAATAGTATAATAGATTATATATATATATATATATATATATATATATATATATATATATATATATATATATATATATTGATTTTTTTGTGCAATATTTTTGTCGTACACTCAAATCAAAATTGTGTTATCACCTCACACAAGTGAATTTCCCAATTTTCTTTTTCATGCAACAGCCTAGGCAATATGCTTATTTAGTTATTTCTATTGTCTCAAACGCACTGACGTAGTACATTTAGTGAACGTACATTGTTCAGACGATTTCTATTTTTGTTAGATACTTTTCACACAATATTTGCAAGATGGAGCATTTTTTGCTTGCCATTTTCTCTATTTTCAGTTGGTTCGGCCTTAGAATACTTATTATGGTTAACAGTCAGCAGTATTTTCTTGATAATAAAGTATTAACTTTAAAAAAATAAATAATTCAAACATTACATGCAAGCTGCAGTCAACTTTGAGCAGAATAAACTATGAGATGGTGGATTAAAATATATCATCGAAACAAAAAAATACATCAGCTAAAATGTCAACACAAAAATCCAATAACATCAATTGCACGAAACAATGCATAATCTATATGTGCGTGCACAAGAATTTCTTTTATTAGTTAAACCATATTTCACACAACAATTTTATATTCTTCAAAATTTATCATCCAAGGAGGATGACAAACTTAACATTAAATACACTGTCACGACTCGACTTGGAGGCTCGTAATTACGAGGCGAGAATAGACGATTATTTAAAATTACATCCGCTAAAATTTCTAAAAAAATTTCAATACACTAAAAGAGCTAATAAAACCTCAAATATCTTTTTAAAGTAAAACACTGTATATATCTTTCTTTTGTAGTGTCACACGTATGATTCATGTTCTCTCCTCTTTCACTCATTCAAATTCTTTAAATAATATACGTGAACATTTTGTAAATATGAAGTGAGTCATAACGTAACTCAGTTAGTACATCATGCTTCTAAATTTAAATAATACAAGATATTTTGAATAACATGCATGCTCATTACAAAACATAAAGTGATTAAAATTGAAATTTATTTGAGAATGACCATGAATATTATGCATATCTATATACTTCATATGTATATCATAGCATTATAATTTTTGTAAATAATACAATTATCACAGGAGACACTATCTAAATAGTACTAATGGAAGTACTTCCTTTTCCATAACTTTTTTCAAAACCTTTTACATTACATGCATGTGGGTACATTGCGTCCCCAAACAATACAACAACAAAGTGTACTTCATCATTCAATCATACAAATGCAAGCATTTCTACTTAATATCTTTTTTGCATTCTCTATCTCATTTCATACCATTATGCCTAATAAACAATATATGACTTGTCCTAAATAATTGAAACTTGGAAAATCTATGTCATCAAATTCAATTTGGCCAATTGCATTTCACAAAAATAACACAAATAATTCATAATACAGACAAGCAATTAAATATACTTATAAAGACAACATTATTGTCATAAATTAGGAACATGAGCACTCAACTTGTAATCGAATACCTTACAATTCACCTTAATCACCACTTCGTTGTCGTCAACTAACATCATAATTAATATTTTATAACACTGTTATTGCCAGGTCCAAAGTCCTAAATGAGAAAAGTAGAGAATTGTCGTAGGAAGTCAATAGCCAACATAAAACTTATCGAATAATCATTGCATGAATGCTTTAATATATTTTATTAATACTAGGGAATTTCTTAAAAGTGACACACTGTATGGCCTGAATACATCAATAAGTGTGCAAGGATTCCCACATCATGGACGTATGGAGAAAAAAAAGTTAATCCATTAAACTAGAATTAGGATAGAAACTTGAAATATATATTCCCTTACAGACAAATTAATGAAATTAATAGATATTATAATTCATGGGAAGATAAATATTCTATGCAATCTAGAACTAAATGGGTTGGAGAAAAGGCTTAGGAGATTAATAGTTTAAAATTTAAACTATAATATTCAGGTAGGACTCATATTAAAAATGATATAAGTGTAAATTATAGATAGGAGTTTGAAGGATAATATTGTAGAAATTAATAGAATTAAAGAAATAATTATAGCTTTAAAGATTGTTATTCATGCTAAGATTACTAATATTATAAGTATTTATCCTCCTTAGGTAGATTTGGATGTGTTCAAAATTAAAATTTTAGAATGACTTAGAAGAATTGATACAAAAGATATCTCTTGAAAAAACAATTTTAATTAGCGGAGATTTAAATGGGCATATTGGTTGAGAGGTAGATGATTTTAAAAGCATTCATAATGGTTGTGGATTCAAAACGATTAATGAAGATGGTAAGACCATATTAGATTTTGCCCTAACTTATGATTTGGTAATTACTAATGTCTTATTTAAGAAAAGAGATAAACATCTCATCACTTATAAGAATTGATATAGTAAAATTCAAATTGATTATTTTCTTATAAAAATATATCATTTAGATTGCAAAGATCGTAGAGTTATTCCAAATAAAAATTTATGTACCCAACAACGTTTATTAGTTTTTGACTTTAAGATGAAAGGGAAGAATGTAAAAAATAAAGTAAAATTTTGTTTTAGGATTAGATAATGGCATTTAAAAACACTTGGAAAAATATTTTTGAGAGAAAAATTCAAAATCTTAAGAGTTTGTCGGTTCATATGAAAGTTAATATTATGTGGGAAAAAAATTAATAATATTAAGAATGCTATAAAAGATGTGCTTGAAATATCAAAAGGAAAAGCTTCTAAAAGTAAAAATAAATTGTGGTATAATCAAAATATGCAACAAAAAGCTCAAAAATAAGTAACTTTGATGTAAAAATTAATTTAGATATAAAAACATTAAAATTGGGAAAGACATAAAAATTTTAAAAATTGAGAAATATATAAAGAGGCTCATAAGGAGTCTAAGAAAGCAATATGCGATGCAACGAATTTAGTTTTTAATGATTTATATAATAGATTAGATATTAAGGAGGGCAAAAGATATATGTATAAATTAGTCAAGCAAAGAAATAGCAGAAGTAAGGATTTAGTTTAAGAGAAGTGCATTAAGGATAAGGATAAAAACTAAATTTTTATTAGAAGAGGATATTAAACAAAGATGGATGAAATATTTTGATAATCTTTTCAATGAAAATTGTGAAAATACAATTGACTTTAGTGACTTTAGTATCTTAAATGAAAATAGATATTTTTTATTTTTTATCGGAGTATTAGTAAAATCAAAGTTTAGGAGATTTTAAAAAAATGAAATCTAAAAAAGTCATTGGACCTGATCATATTCCAATAGAGGTGTGAAAATGCTTAGAAGATTGAGGAATTTCTTAGCTTACAAAATTTTTCAATATTATTTTAAAGACTAAAAAGATGCCAGATGAGAAGAGAATGAGTGTGTTGAACCCTAATTTTAAGAATAAAGGTGATTCACAAGTGTGTGAATTATAAAGAAATTAGGTTAATGTGTCATTATTTAAAACTATGGGAGAGAGTTATTAAGCATAGATTACATCATGATACTGATATTTTTCAAAATCAATTTGGATTCATGCTAGGTTGGTCTTTTGTCGAAGCTATACATTTATAGAGATGTTTGATGGAGAAACATAGAGAATAAGGAGGATCTACATATGATATTTATAGATTTAGAGAAAGCATATGATAAAGTTCTGAGAGAAGTGCTTTGGAGAGTTCAAGAAAAGAAATAGGTTAATAATGTTTATATTCAAATCATTAATGATGTGCATGTAGGGCAGTTGTTTTCAAACACAAAGTGGTTTGTCCAAATATTTTCCTATATCAGTTGAATTACATCAAGTATCAGCCTTAAGTCCATATTTTTTGCTTTAGTCATGGATGTTCTTACCAGACATTTGTAAGAAGATGTACCATGATGGATGCTTTTTACTGATAATATTCTTCTTCTTGATAAGACTAGAGAGGGAGTTGAATTATGGAGGCCAACCTTAAAGTCCAAAGGTTTTCATTTGAGTAGATCTAAAATTGAATACATTGTGTTATTTTAGTAGTAATAGATCTAGGAGAGGGATTATGACTTTGGGCGATCAAATCATTAATAAGAGTACACGTTTTAGATATCCTGGGTCTATTGTTCGGAGTGATGGTGAAATAGATGGGGATATTATAAATAGAATTCAAGTTGGATGGTTGAAGTGGAGGAATGCATCGGGCTTGTCGTTTGATAGAAAAGTACCCATAAAACTAAAGAGAAAATTCTATTAGATGGTGAGACCTGCAATGCTTTATGGAGCAGAATATTGACCATTAAAAATAAGCTAAAATTAAGTGTTGCAAATATGAGGATGCTTAGGTGGATGAGTGACTTTACTCTTAGAGACAAAATAAATCGTCTATATGATTTGTAAAGGATCGAACAATTGCCTCTTAGCACCCCATCAAACCCTTCGTCTTCACCCGAAAATTATGAGACCTACCTAGCATTCAACTCCTCATTTGAGAATCAAATGAAATTCCTTCTTCTCCTCGACACCAGGTGACATTGAATGCTCCCTCTTCCATGCTCTTCATATCCTTCATCTTCGTCAATACCGAATTACGGAATGGCCAGCCATTCCGTAATTCAGCCATTCCGTAATTCGGTATTGACGTAATCGATGCACGCTCAAATGACAGATGTCTCCTTCGTTTTTAGCTAACAAAACCGGCTGCAACGAATCAACATCTTCATCCCTTCGTTTTCAGGTTATGGAACCGACATTCGTCGGTTAAGGTTCTTACAAAGATACTTATACAAAAGCTTGTGAAACATCACATTCACACACTAGGTGGGGGAGGCTGATATTCTAGCCACATATTCTACACAGTATGAGTTAGGATGATATTCTAGTTGACTAAATTAATTGTCATTTAAAAAGGTTATCATCAGTCTCAAGCTCAAAACAAAGGTAGATTTTAAGTTGATAGACAGTATAAAACTTCTGATAAACTGTTAAATGGGTCCTAATCTGATTCCACTGAATAAAACGTTCAAAATGAGTTCCAGTAGCCAATATAGATAGAAATCTTAAGAATTAAGGAGATTCGAAATGAAAAAAGTGAATCAAATTTAACTTGAAAAAACAGAAATATCTCTGGTGAGTCGAAAATTACTTTGGGAACTTCCTTCATACACTCTGCTAGAACATAACCAATGGCACACAAAAGCCCATGCTGATTTTCAAACCTGTATCATTAAGAAATAAATACATTGCTTTCACATAAATAAATGCAAATACAAATCTCTGTTAAGCAATTAGGCAGACCTCAACGATTTGGTTTGAGTTATTGTGGAAACTAGGTCAGTGGTTAGAGCAGTAGCTTCGGTGGTAGAAATTACAGAACATGCTATTCCCAATAGCCTTGATGCAGATTCTCGAGTATCAAAATCAACATGACCCAAGAGAAGCTTTAACCAAGGCAAGCGTCCTGCAAATCGTGATGCCACCAACTGCAACGAGCAAGGAAAGCAAAAAAATGATAATAAAGTGAACTTGCCCTAAATGTAAACAAAAAATAGTATGGAAACAACCTTCTGCTGATGAGAACCAATCTCAACTAAAGCCTTCATGGAAGCAGCATGCAACTCAACAGATCCATCAAAAGCCATTCCATGCTCCAACACTTGGCACAATGTCAGTACTGTAGCTCTGAACTCATCAGTTACAGAATCACATATTCTGCAATCTGCCTTAAAGCACTTCAACAAAAACCTAACCATAGCAAAATAAGTCTTTGAAGGAAAGAGAAGTCCCTTCTCCCTATGCTCAGTAGAATCTAACAATTTTGGTTGCCGCAAACAGATGTAGTCAAGCATATCTTTCAACTTAGGATAATTGGCATTATCATCTGCACTGTTCAATAATTCTTGATCCTTGGTCAGATGAAGGCCTTCAAGAGCCATTTCCCTGAACAACTCCACAAAATAAAAAATCTAAGCACAAACTCAAGCAATTGTTATACAAATATTTTCAGTGACAAATAAAAGGAGCATTTAATCCTACTCCATACAGTACAATACATGAATTGAAAGTAGAAAACCAGTGATCAAACACCCGCAACAAGAGAATAATTAAAAAGGCTGTTCGATATTCTGGACATAAATATGGAGTCTGGGATGAGGTTAGATCAGTGGAGCATATTGATCATTCTCAAAAAGGTAAATACTAAAAGCATGCAAGGAAAATTTTTTCTTGCTTAGTTATCCCAACTCAATGTAAGAGCTTGCTCGAGGAAGCTCCAAAAATAAAAATAAAAAATAGGAAGGATTCTCCTGTATAAACTCTACTTTTCAATGCAAAGGAGAGGGAACTCGGCTGTGGCATGAAGCTGCAACTTCTGAAGTAGCAGGTCAAAAGATGCAATGATTTCTGCCGCATCCATCTCCCCAATTCTTTAACATGTGTCAGCTCCCCATTTAAGGATCCAAGAAAAGTATGTCAGAAAGATGTCATTACAAAGAACAAAAACTGCTGCATCCATGACTAGTCTGTCCCAAGGAGCAGGGTAAAGTGGAATGTCATATCTCGTCAGTTGATGTAGTTCAAGAATTCAGGACACAGCAATAGCAAAGAAAAAACTGGAATAAATAATTCAAACTTTGAATCTCCTTCATTTTGATGTAGTTCAAGAATTCAGGACACAGCTATAGCAAAGAAAACTGGAATAAAGAATTCAAACTTTGAATCTCCTTCATTTTGGACTCGTCAAAAACTGCATTAACGGATAGTCCAATGATAAGTAGATCAGAACCATATGAATGCTGTTCCAAAAGAACAGCCTTAAATGGATCTGGAGCAAAATTTGCAATAGATCAGATTCTCTGGCCACATAAAAAGCATAAAAGTAAACGTTCTGTTAGCATAAAAGTACTTTTACCACACAAAAATGGCACCAAAATAAGCAACAACAAATAATGGCATGAAACATTTTTAAGAATAAAGATGATGAGTGTGTTGATTCTTATTTTTAAGAATAAAGGTTATGCACAAGATTGTGTGAATTATAGAGGAATTTAGTTAATGTGTCATACTTCAAAACTAAGGGAGAGAGTTATGAAACATGGGTTATGATGTGATGCTAATGTTTCTCAAAATCAATTTGCATTTATGCCAGGTAAGTCTACTATGGAAGACCTATATTTATTGAGAGGTTTGATGAAGAAATATGGAGAGAGTAAGGAGAATCTACATATGATATTTATTGATGTAGAGAAATCATATTATAAAGTTCCAAGAGAAGTGCTATAGAGAGTTGTAGAAAAAAAGGGGTTAATAATGCTTATATTCAAGTCATTAAGAATATGTATGCAGGAGCTATTACTTGTGTTCAAACAAAAGGTGGTTTGACCAAGTATTTTCCTATGTCAGTTGGATTATATCAAGGATTAGCTTTAAGCCCATATCTTTTTGCTTTAGTCATGGATGTTCTTACTAGACATTTGTAAGAGAATGTACCCTGGTGTATGCTTTTTGTCGATGATATCCTTCTTGTTGATAAGATCAAAAAGAAATTGAAGGTAAACTTGAATTATGAAGATCAACCTTAGAGTCTTAATATTTTTACTTTAGTAGATCTAAAATTGAATACATGGAGTGTAATTTTCTTAGTAATAGATCCAGTGGGGGGATTGTGACTTCTATCAATGAAGTCATTAATAAAAATACATTTTTTAGATATCTTGGATCTATTATTCAGAGTGATGGTGAAATAGATTGAGATATTATTAGTAGATTTCATGTTGGATGATTGAAGTGGAGGAATGCATCGGGCTTGTTGTGTGATAGAAAAGTACCACTCAAACTTAAGGGAAAATTCTATAAGATGGTGGTTAGACCTACAATGCTTTATGGCACATAATGTTGGCCATTAAAAGAGAAGCATAATATCAAGTTAAGTATTACAGAGACGAGGACAGTCAGGCGAATGAGTGGCTTTACTCTTAGAGGAATGATATAAAACAAGCATATCCGTAAAAAAGTTGGAGTAGCTCCAGGCCTCCAATGGAAAATAAGATTAGAGAGAGTCACCTACGATGATTTAGCCACATAAAACTGCGGCCTTCCGATGACCTGGTTAGGAGAGTAGATATATTAGATTTGGTATATGTTAAGAAATGTAGAGATAGACCGAAAAAGACTTGGTTAGAAAATATTAGAAATGCTTCTTTATTAGATTTAAATGAGAATTTGACTCTTAATAGGACAATGGAGAAAAAGGATTTATGTAGCCGGCCCCATGTAGTTGGATAAAGGCTTGAAGTTGTTGTAGCATTTTTAAGAATAAAATGTTCATTTTTCGGTAAATCTTAAGAAGTCCTCTTAGCACTTTTTCACCATTCCTTACATCCCAAGCAATCCATATTTATATTCTCTTCTCACATCCCATAGCAGCTCTTCCAAATCGAAACAACCCATCTACACAACATCCTTTCACCTCTACTTTCATCTCTTTATAATTCTCCTGTTCAATTTATTGCTCTACCTTTTTCTTCAACCACATATCTACACCACAAGTACTTGGTATCAAATGAGAAGATGCAGAGCAGAACTTTAGAAATAAATTATACATTTTTAATTAGCTTATTGAGAATTGCAAACACAGTTACTCGTGGAAGTCAAGACTTTACTAGGGCTAATGAAGATTGCATCCTCTAGGCATGTTGGTGAGTAAAGCTTTTCGTGTAATTATGTGCACATGTCCTTCAGAAAGTCTTTAAATCAAATGGATCTCATGAATTAAATAAAAAAATAAAAAACGCATCAACTAATTTACGAAGTTCAATCAAATGGGGACCTAAGATGATGCTATGATTCAGGTTGAGAATATTTTGATACTCAGGAATATGGATACAATGGTTGCTGATAAAGAGGGCGGACAGCATAAAGAATTCATTGCGTTGCAGCATTTAATCTGGATGTGGATCAGGTTCCAATGGATGATATAGTGAATGTGCCAACATTAAACCCCCGTGATTTGATTATTTGCTAAATATTTACACTGGGTTGCAATTAGTAACAGGAATTAAAATATCTTTGGTAAAAACAGAATTGTGGTTTTGATCTTGATTCTTCCAGTGAAGAACATGACAGGTCTTAAGTTCTTGCTTGAGATTTGAATTCTTTCGAGCAACATTCTCATATCTCGACTAGGACAAAATCTACATGCATTAATCCCTTGGTGATGAGGAAGGTCCAATTAAAGTTTTTTATAGAAAGAAAAAGAGATTGAAGAGGTAGTGGCTCCTCAAACAAGGCCTACTAAATCTAAAGTTAAAACAGAAAAACGATGGCAAAAGCTAGGGTAAAAATTATCACATGTACTACAAGCACAACAAGTAATGTAAGACTTAAAAAGCTTTCTCCTATTGTTCAATCCAATATTATTTCCTTTTTATAGACGTATGGTATTCCAATGTGTGAAGACAAATAGATCCAACAAATCAGTCTTTTATTGGGAAAAGAGGATTTAATTTTGCAGAGGAAGTTAATAGCCATCTGCTACTACATGTAGCACTTTCAAGTTGGAGATGAAGCTCAGTGCGCTTTTGTGCATGCAAGCTCTTTTAAATCAAAAGAAGGAAGGTGTGGAATGATCTTAGTTAGGTAAAAATTATAAAAATTGGATGATTGTAGGGTATTTTATTATCATACTCAAGATTCAAGGAAGCAAAAGGGGAAACTTACTTTAATGCTATGGGAGTATATATATATATATATATAGTGGATTAATTGGCAATGTGCTTTTAGGGAAAGTGGGAATCTAATTTATTTGGACCAATGAAGACTCCGGAAGAGGCTGGTCAGGTGTTTTATTCCACAGCATGGTTGTAGAAATTTGATAGTAAAGTGGACTCTTCAGTAGACCATGCTACGTAGTTAATTCTTTCAAGAATAAAATTTTCTTGTCCAATCCCTTACGAGCTCAATATTGCTTATGAGCTAACTTTCTTAGTTTAAAGTACTGTAAAGGTGTTCAACCTAGTTAGGTGGAAAACAAACGTTTGGAATTTGCTGGATGGAAAAGTTCCGAGCAGTTAAAGAGGTAATGGAAAAGAAGATTTGTTGGGAATTAGGTGCTGGTAATGCATTATTTTTTCATGATTTATGGATTATTAATCAGTTTCCATTGGTATCTTATGCAGAACACTTCTACAGTAATTGTAGAAGGAGTCATATTCAAAATGGATCCTCCAATATAGCTAAAGTGTATGAGACATTTCCTGATGACCTTGCCGGACAGGTTGATGATGCTCCTTTACAAAGTGCAGAGGTAGATGTGTTAATCGGCCTCTGTATTAAGAAAGACTGGGAAAAGTTGAGACAGTGAGCAAAATTAATTCATAGAAGATGAAGTGGACTATTAGTGGTAGGAGGTGGTCTTTGGCAGTTGAGGTTGCTAAGGAGGGGAGGAAGATGCAGCTCCGCAATGTCGAATATGGGTAAACCCACAAGCCTTGAGAATTTTTCTTTATTATACATTGTTTCTCCCCTTGAGCCATCAATGTCCAATGTGACCTCCACGCCTCCTTGATGCTATGAGTTTCAAGAATTTTGGGTAGGAGAAAAGAGTGTGAAGGAGTTGGGCCCCACGATGAGATGAAGGAGACTATTGGTGGTAGGAGGTGGTCGTTGGCAATTGAGATTGATGAAGGATTTTTTTTTTTTTTTTTGGGGGGGGGGGGGGGGGGGGTTGTTATTGATTCTAAGAAGGAAGATGCATCTACGGCAATGTTGAATATGGGTAAACCCGCAAGCATCTAGAATTTTTCTTCATCATACATTGTTGCTCCCAATGTGACCTCCATGCCTCATCCTTGATGCAATGAGTTTCAAGAATTTTGGGAAGGAGCAAAGAGTGTGAAGGAGTTAGGCCCCATGATGCTTAAAAAGGCGCAGATAAGCCCCAATCGCCTACACAAGCAAAAATGAAAAATTTCCCAACAGTATTGGAACAGCACGCACAAGTAGTTAATTTTGAATATTCCACCCCACATTGGAACAATGCGCTTAGGTGAATAATTTTGAAGTATCGAATTATACCTTTCGCACAAGTCTATGAAGACCAAATTTTTGAAGTCGAAAGCACGGATTTAACTATTTAAAGAGAGAGGATTTAGACGATGAGCCAGAGAGATGAGGAAAGAGAGGGTGAGAGATGGAGAGAGTATGAGGTAGAAGAAAGGAAAAGAGAGAGAGGGGAGAGAGATAGCTAGAGAGAGAAGAATAAATTTATCTATTTAAAGAGAAAAAAGGTGTTGAGATCTCCCTCTTTTTAGAGAGAGAAATGTAAAGAAAGAAAGAAATGGAGATGCTTGTGGTGGTCGGGTATGTGGCGTCGAGAGTTTGGAGAACTAGTTGGAGACGATGTAAGGGAGGAGAAGAGATGCACAGTGAGTTATGAGCTCAACACGTGCAAGAGGGAGGGAAGTCATTTGAGACAAGGAGCGGAGCTACGGTGCAATGACGACTTGGTGGCAAGATGGGAGATAAAGGAGGCGGAAGCAAAGACGTCAACGATGGAGACTTTAAAGATTGTGAATCCATGAAGCAGAGAGCAAGTCAGTAGAGAAGCACGAATGAAATGGAGATCAGTGCAATGTATCGTGCAATTAAGAAGGACTCGGCCTAAGGAGGCTATTTGCAAACAGAGAAGAAAGTAGGGAGTTGGCAAAAGGGGAGGTGCATTTGGCGCTATGCCTAAACGGAAAAGACGATGGAATTTTTTTTTTTCCCGTACAGATCATGGAGATAAGGCACAGGGAGATGGGATACCAGATACACGGTACTTAATGTGGTGTGAAAAATTAAAGGAACTCAACGGGATTTACAGGATATTAACGGCGATGGCAGAGATTTCTTTTGATATGATTTTTTTACTAAATTAATATAAATAAATAAAAAGGATAATAAGTGTGGCTTAATTTCTCATGCAATTTATAATTTCTCAAGCATCTTAATTTCCGTGTCATCGCATTGCGTATGAGTAAAATTTAATATTTTGCCTTCACACAACAACCCGCTCATTATAAGTGTTCTCTCTAGGTAACTTGGACATTTTGGATGCATAGGCGCAGTTCGTTTCGTGAAATAGACAGCTTATGCATGACGTCGCATCTGTAATACATCGGTTTCATTATCTTTGATCGAAGTGCATGTGAGCTGTCTTTTTTTAGTAAATTTGATGTTTTGAACGCAATGACATAGTACATTTTGTGAATAGGCAATGTTTAACAATTTTTACATGACATCGCGTCCATAGTCCATTGTTCTATTTACATTTGATCCTAGTAATTACAAGAGTCGTTCTTTGCTGATTCGATGCTCCAAACATATTGATGCTATCCTTTTCGTGAACAAGTGGCATTAAGGAGTTTCAAGCCCATTTCGTGTGACGTCACATCTGTTAACTGCTATCGTCATCATATTCGCTCGAATTATTTGCAAGATACATACAAAGATCAACAAGCCTTCACTTTACCTTGGTTGTTGACTTAGAATTTCATATATCTTGCAAAGCTTTAAATGCATGGATTGATGACAAAATAAATATTAAGGATTTGTCCTTAGCATTATGACTAGGAGGTCGAAGGGTTTTACCTGATGAGAAGAACAAATATGTAATATGTTCGTTTCAATTTAGATTTGAACATATCTGGAGAGATGGAGAAGATTAGGTTGATCAGCTTGCCAATGAAACTAATCTAAATAGCTTGAAATTGCTCTTAGTTGCAATTGCTATTCAATTTTAAAATACGAGATTAGGCATCAACCTCAACCCTAGTGTTGACAATAATAAGTTACAAAAGAACAAAAAAGGCCTAAATTCCAAGATGGTCCCCTGACTATGGTTATGTGGCCAATTTAATCCCAAAGTATCATATTTCTCTAATTTTTTCCCTCAACTATATAAAATTGATCCCAAATGGTGCTTATGGGACTCAATTAGGACCAAGTTGGTATGGTTGAGGGACCAAATTTGTATAAATTTTGAATCCCAAATTCTATAAAATTTTACTTGAGGGATCATTTTAGATCAGTTTTGCATAATCGAAGGGATAAAGTAGAAAATTCTAATACTCAGACTAAATTGGACACAAACAAATAATCGAAGGTATATTTTGGGATTATTTCCAAAAAACAATGAGTATCATTTCCAAATAGTTTATTTTTATCAATGATTATGATGCGTATTGGGCCTACGAATAGCAGAAAATAGCAAGAACAGAGAGAAAAACACAGCAGAAAACAGCGAGCAAGACTTATTCCAGCACCGAAAATTAAGATACAAATTGATCTACTATTTAAAAGATAGATCAGCTCTCCACAAGCCCTAGATGTCGCTAGGAACTAGCCCCAAGAAAACTACAGCAAACACAAATCACATACTCTGAAAATAACAACATGGTTAGCCCTAAATAGGCTTCCTTAATTCCCTCCCAAATCAGCCCATTTTCTTAAATGATTCTCTCCCCAATTTGAATTTGGATCACTTTACCTAAATAATTCCCTCCCAGTTTTAATTAAAACCTACCTAAATATCTCTCTTTATTTCTCTTCCTTGCATATTGAATTATAACTTTCCTTGGCCACAAAAGGCGAGCTGAAACCCCCTCCTTGTTCCTAACTATTGGGTTCGGTTCCTCTGAACCGAGCAACTTGCTCTAACCTGAACTGGCGGCATAATGAAGATTTAGCATCTTGATCATCTTGGAAATCAATAATCTTACCTAGGAAGGGGTGGACACCTTCATGATACCTAAAGAAGATTTCCACGTACTATACTGAATGCTTAGATTAACCTATTTAAGTTAATATGATTTAAACACATTAAAAAAGAGTTCTAAAAAAACTGAGGGAAAGGTAATGCATCAACATAAAAGCACGAACAAATTAACCCAAACATGATAGAAAGTAAAAAAAGGGAAAAGTGGTTCGAGTTATTGAATGCAAGTGGTTGAATTCAGAAGTAATGAAGCAATAAATATGGTTCTACCTTATATCCATCTTTGTGTCTTCATTTCCAAGCATGCAAATGTATCGGCTAGGGCAATGATGCAAACAAAATAAGGAAGTCGCCCACCTCATCACACAGAATCGTACCTCACTTTGCTCCTTGATAAGATGAAAAGAAATTCAGAAAGATGTTAATGCATAAAACCTGCAAATGTGGCTCATGCAAAAGCTGTCAAAGTGAATATAAACATGGATAACACAAAACATCATCATCATTATTATTCTTAACACAATATTTGGATTTCGTGTTGGCTTTATGAATTATCATTTTTCATTTTGTTATGTTGAGTATTTATTGAGGTGTGAAAACTCATGCTTCAAAAATCATTTTAAACAACTTCTATTTATATTATGCAAAATGTTCCTTTTTTTCTTCACTAATCCTTCAACACTAATTATATCAACACATATATTGGATGCATTTTCCATCCATCACTATATAAAATTTAAAATCAACAATGTCAAATTTCAACAACAATAGTTCCAATATATATCACTCCACCCATCAGTCTATAATAGTCATTCCTTAACTATAACAATGAACCAAGCCAAAGTTGATGAAATTGGTATGCATTATAAGGAGAAGATGATCCATTAATTATTTATGAATGATCAAAATAGTCTCCAACTATATTAAAGAACCATTTTTGTCCCTCAAGTCTTTAAAAAGGAATCAAAATAGTTCCATAGTGGGACTATTTTGATTCCTCTTTAAAGAGTTGATGAATCAAAATTGTCATTTAATATAGTTGGGGATTATTTTGATCTTTTATAAAGAGTCAATGGACCATTTTGATACTTTTCTCATATGATAAGTATTAGAAAATTTAATGTACAAATTATAATAAAACTGTATGAAGGTAAAACGAATGTCCAAAGAAACAGATAGACATATCAGATTAAGAAAGAATAATTCAGCCAAGATATTAAAGAAGAGAAACATATCCAAGGTAGCTAGGTGATAAAATACATTAACGAAATAGTGTATTTGAAAAAGATTAAATCATGATGAAAACCTGTTAGCAAGACCCATAGAAATCAACTGCATTACCAATACCTTGTAGCTTGAGAAAACTAAAGGAAAATGCATATTTTCTGCTAGAAATCAAATTGAATACGAGGGAAAATGAACAATAGATCAAAGAAAAGTTTCAAAAATAGCGATAAGTTTGCACAAGATTCAGTCAGGGTTTTAATTTAAAATTGAAAAGGGAAGTTGCATCTAAAATCACAAAACAATGAAGTTAAGACGATGAAGAACAAAAATGCTATTTAGGAATAAGATAAGGCTTTCTAAGAAACCTCACCGCTTGACAATTTTCTAGCAAAAATGCTTCCAGCTCCTTTAGCACAGCCAATGGAGCATCCTGTTGTTGAGAATTCAAAAACTCACCAAACAATTCCAAAAGAAACAATCATGCAAGAAAATTATTTTAAGAAAATGCTATTTAACAGTAGTAATCTACAAATCCAAACTGTAACAGGCCAACTTTTTATTATTGTTTTGCATAATAAAAATTCAGTTTTGATTTAAATATGAGTAAAAAAAGGTTTCAGTCTTCATAGAAACATATATTTCCCTTCTAGCCCTTGTTCTTTACTGTTATTCAACGCATTTAAGAAAATTGGAAGTGAGCTTCTATGACAAAACTAGAGACTTTGCTTCGAAGGAGCGTTACAATGGATAAACAGGGATAAAAGAGAGGACGAGATGCACATTGGAAAATTAAGCTTGGTGAAGATCTTCTGAGATTATCTGAACATTCAGGTGAAAGCTTACTTGTAATCTCTGTTAGAAACATACTCTAACGTCAATAAAAGGTTTTATGAAGATTTCTTCCTCTATCCCCCAACTAGACTTGTGACCACTCTCTAAAATTTGAAAACATTTAAAACTTAAGACTAAGATCGTGCATTTGAATGCACAACTTGGGGATTTCTTAGAAACCTTTTTGGATGATAATGTGTCAGCTGACGAGCTAAAGATATTCCAAACTATTATATCTTCATAGTTAAAGAACTCAATGACTTGCAATGTTTTGAATATTGTTTACACTTAAAAGATATGAGATATTTGTTAGCATTTAAAGGAGAGAATGCTTTTAGCATGGTGATTATTCTTATTCTCTAAGTTGGGTCCAGAGCTTTACGTTAACTTCATAAACATTGAAGTTCTCTTTTGATTGTTTCTAGATATGGATGCTTTGGTGTAACGAAGGACTAGTCATAGCTCACAATGTTTAGTCTATCTTATAATTTGTGATATAGGAAGAACAATAAATTATTAAATTTATGGACCGATGGACGATCTCCACTTATTTGATTCCTTCTACCATTATGAGATATACCCGCAAATGTAGTCTTTATATGCCCTTTTTTTACTGCAACTTTAGAGCCTACTCAAATATTGTATCTCACTGAATCATTCATCCAAGTTCCATGTAACACCTGACATACGTTATAATGGACTTAATGAAAGTATATTGCATGGTGCAATACATCAAATGTTATGGTGCAATACTGATGTAGACAAAGGGGGGTCAACACTAGTCCAAAATAAATCAAATTTTGGCTTCCCTTGAGTCTACTAGCTCAATTCATTTGAGCTGAAATTTTAGCTCATTTATGAGCTGGTCTTTAGTTCACTTATTGAACTAAGGGTTAGCTCATTATTAGCTAACATTTTAGTTCATTTATTATCTTACTTTTATTAAATGTTATTTAGTCTTTAATGTTTCTTTTTATGGTGTCTCTTGGGTTTCCAAAAAGGGCTTTTGGAATCCCAAGATAGTTGTTTAGTCTTCCCATGTGTGGCTCCTTGAATTCCACCATGGTTTTATTGCTCTCACCCCATGGAATTCCGGCCGGCCACTGGTTTTCCCGTGCCTGGGCTCTTTCCCGAGGCCATGGCCCCTTGGTTCCGTGCGGCTTCCTCGTCTCCCGTGGCTGCCTCTTCGGTTCCTTGGCTTGGGTGTGTTTTTTCATGCAAAGCATTAGTATTTTAATTAATTGTGATGTTTAGGTTCTTGTGTCAATTAATGTTTGTGTCCTTTTGTATTCCCTTTCATACCTATAAATATGGGGGAATTGTAATGTTTGTTATGTATTATTTGAAAAAGTTGAATAATAAGTTATTTTTGGAAGCTTTAACCTGCGGGTTTGCTTTGGAAATCCTGCGGGCTCTTTCCACCCTTCTTTCTCATCCCCTCCGGAAATCCTGCGGGCTCTTTCCAACCTTTCTTCTCGGGCTTCTAATCTCTTTCGTCTCTCCGCAAGTGCCACTCCACCTGTATCCTTCTTCTCAACAATGAAGCAACTTTAGGGTGTCTTTGGTTTATGAGTCAAAGCGTTTATTTGTAAGTCTTTTTATTTCTTTAATTTGAAATGTAAGAGTTTGTTCGTCCTTTTCTCCTCCTTAGTCATTTTCGTCGGTAGAAGTCCGTTCCTCTTTTTGTGATCAAAAAATATAGGGTCCCCTGTATTTTTTGATTACATCATTTTTAGGATCCCCTTTATTTTTTGATTACATCATTTGGTATCAGAGCAAGTTAGGAAATCAACGGGTTTGTGGTTTGTCAAGTTGTAGTTTGTCAAAGTTTAGTTTTGTTCTCAAGACAGTGTTTGTCAAGTCAAGTCTTTATGAGTCTAAGTTTAGGTTGAGTCTTTATGTGAGTCTTGTAATTTTTGAGTCTTTTTTGGATACCAAATGATGCGATCAAAAAATGAGAAGTCCGTTCAATACTGAAAAAAATGGCATCATTTGGTAAGAAGGATCAAAAAACAGTAATTTTTTGTAAAACTGTCAACTCTGATACCAAATGATGCGATCAAAAAATATAGGGGACCCTATATTTTTTTATCAACAAAAAAGAAGACTAGACGACGACACAACAACTCTTGACCTCCAACGAAATTGACAAAAGATGAGAAGAAAAAAGAACAAACTCTTATATTTCAAATAAAACTAAAAGAAGAAATTACAAGACTACAAACGACGACTGAATCACTTGACGAATCAGGAATGTTACAAAAAATGGCATCATTTGGTATCTTTTTTTGTTACCGAATCAGGAATGTTTTTTTACCGTTCAGTACTGTTATTGAATTAATCAGTTTTTTATCGTTCAGTACTGTTCTTTGACTTCCCTGGCAGTATGATCATAAAATCATCCACAATGGAGAAAAGAATACATATTCTTTGGACTTGACAGGTTTCTTGTTCAACAAAAAAGAAAACCCACAGGTTAATAATTTGACATTATGAACCTCTTTGAAAAATACAAGCAAATATAAGGTGAAATATAATGTTACTAAAATAATTTTAAATTGTGAATCTCTTTGAGGTAGACAAACAGCAGTTATCCAATCTAAATAAAGTAAGCACAATGGATCGATGATAGAGTATATTTTTTTCTGTGAATTAGTAACAAGTCAACAACAACAATAATTTTGATTACTTTTGTTGCTGCTGCTGTTAAGAAAAAGTAAAGCAAGCAATAAAACAATGACTAAATAGCTACTACATGATGTAGACACACAAGTAAGAAAACCAACACAAAGAGAACAATGGATATAACTTTAACCAAACTTTATTAAAATAAAAGCAAATAACTTAAACTTCAAAATCCAACAAGAAAACACTAAGAGATTTTAAAGAAATAAAGAAAGATAAAAGAAGCTATCCTCAGACAACCGTCAGAGCAGGTTCCTCACATGCATCGAATTGTAGGTTAAATAAGATAAGTGCATAAGACTAGCAAACCGATGGTCCACCACTGCAAGATTCTCCAACAAATGCTTCCAAATCAACCAAGACACGACACCCTAAAGTTGCTTCACTTTGAGAAGAAGAATACAAATGGAGTGGCACTTGCGGAAAGACGAAAGAGGTTAGAAGCCGAGATGAAATGTTGGAAAGAGCTCGCAAGATTTCCGGAGGGGATGAGAAAAAAGGATTGAACAAGCTCGCAAGCTTTTCCAACAACCCGCAGGTCAATAGCAAATATGCTCAAATAATCAACTCCCTTTCTTCACAACATCTTCTCATATTTATAGGCAAGATAGGGGAATGCCAAAAGTCATATTTTAATTTTCCACAAGAACCCAAGCACCAGGGTCATAAAATTCATTTGCTTTTCACGAAAAAACAGCCCAAGCCAAGGAACCGAAGGGGCATTCACGGGAGCCTAGCAGGTCACACGGAACCAAGGAGTCACGGTCACGAGAAAGAGCCCAGGCACGAAAAAAAAAACAACAGCTGGCCGGATTTCCAAGAGATAAAGGCTCGAAAAACAGCAACTCCCCTTGAATGCAATTCATAGAAATCAGCCACAATTAAAATACAAGCCACGGTTTCCCAAGAGACAAGAAGAAAGGGGAAGGAGAAGGGACAAGTCCACCCCATCATTGAATCCTTCATAATATGCTACCTTTTGGACATTAATGAGCAACTAAACTTCAGCTCAAGCAACTAAGAGAATGAGCTCCATCCAAACCTCCTTCAACCAACCCGTGAACCAATAGAAGAAAATGGACCAATCAAGCCAACAAACCAAAGGTCTACCAAGCCCTATGCACAACCTATCATGATCATTGGATGCTTTCCAATCATTGGATAGTTAAAAAAAAGGAAATAAAATAAAATATACTATTGTTCAAATAAAATAAAAAGTACAGAAATTCTTGATAGCATCACTACATAAAAAAACTAAAAATATTGAATTTTAATTACTTCCATATTATCAAAGTCATGGTTTTGATCCAGCTCACCCAACAACAACAACAAGCCTTTATCCCACTTTGTGGGCTCAGCTACATAAATTTTTTTTCTCCATTATGTTATAATAAGAGTCAAATTCTCATCTAATAAAAAATATTATTTTTAATACGTTCTAATCAACTCTTTTAAACTATACCTCTATCATTCTTAACATAGGCTGGCTCTAATACATCTACTTAATCACACAACAGGCTCGATGCATTCCTCCACTTCAACCATCTAACATGAATTTTACAAATAATATCCCCATTATTCCTCCATCGCTCTGAACAATGGGCTTGAGATATCTAAAATGTGCACTATTTTTAATAACTTGGTCAAACCAAATCACAATCCCTTCACTAGATCTAATACTAATAAAATCACACTCTATAATTCGGTTTTAGCTCTACTTAAATAAAAAACTTTAGACATTAAGATTGGCCGCTCCATAATTCAACATTTTCTTCAACTCCCTATCAATATATATATATATATATATCTTCGGCAAAATCATACAAAAGGTACATCCTCTTGCAAATGTATAATAAGAACATTTCGTACTAAAGAAAAAATATAAGGGCTTAAAGTTGATCCTTGATGTAATCCAACGGAAATAGAAAAATACTTTATCAAGCCACCTTGCGTTTGAACACAATTAATAGCTCCTGCATACACACCCTCAATGACTTGAATATAATCATTATTAACTCATTTTTTTAGAACTCTCCAAAACATTTCTCTTGGAACTATATCATAAGCTCTCTCTAAATCGACAAATATCATATACATATCCTCCTTGTACTCTTTATACTTCTCCATCAAAACTCTCAACAAATGTATAGCTTCCATAGTAGACCTACCCAGCATGAATCTAATTTGATTTTAAGAAATATTAGTATCAGATCATAACTTATGCTTAATTACTCTCCCACATAATTTTAATGTACCACACATTAACTTAATTCCTCTAAAATTCACACTCTTGTGCATCACCTTTATTCTTCAAAATAGGAACCAACACACTTGATCAAGCTCACCCAATTACAAAAAAAAGGGTATGTCCCCAAACTGATCAGGTTCAAGGCAAACTGAGAACTCATTAATTGAATATCTTGAAATTTGGTAAAAGCACCATTCAAGATGTGATTGCATCCATCCGATCAAAATTTATGATGGTCATCTACACCACTTATTTGATTAAATATTTTCTTCTTTATTTTGATACATGTATTGAGAAAATATTTGAATTTGTTTCATTAAGCTTTTCGCATATTTATATCATTGGTTGTCGCCTGAACCGTAGGCCCTATAAGGCACTGATGAAATTTGGGCAATCCGACATAATAATTATCAATGACCTCTCAATCTCAAAGCTGAACTTTATAGCAGAAAATTTCTAAGATAGAGAGTCATGAATTTTTCTTTTCCACATCGACATCTTTCCTTTTAAACATAATAATCATAATTTTTTCCAATTTAAGATAAATTCCTAACTACTTTATTGAAACTAAATCCATTAACATCAAATAATAATTTTTATGTCAAATTAATTTTTCCTCATTCAAGCCTTGAATCCTATAAAATGAAAATAGAATTATTACCCAAAATCTTGAGTTCTCCCCTTCCCCTTTTCTTCCTCTCTTTTTTCCTCTTCATCCTATCCTTCCCATTCTTCTCTTCTCTTATTCTTTTTTACTTCTTTATTCCTTCTCCATTTCCCTAGCTGAAAGCTTCCATTTTTTTTCCTTATTCGCTTGCTTCACCGTAATCCCATTATATATTTACTTTCTCTTATCATTTATTTCCTACCCTTAACTATCCAGGACTCTGTTCTTCCACCTACAACTACAGCCTCGGAGTTTTGGAACGGAATAGTGGGATAAAGATGAGAATGAATAAAGGGTGAAGTTGGAATAGATAGATTTAGACTATTTGAAATCTAATTGATCAATTATGTAATTAAACAATCCTATAAGTTATTCTTATCATCAATTTATCCTTTCACGACACAAAATTTTAGGAGATTATGTGTTCTACTTATTAATGAAATAATCGGCTGGCTCTTCATCTTGAATTATATAAAAGAATCCAGTTTTCTTTTTAGAAAATAAATGATATATTAAACAAGTTTTGTGGAATTTTTCACAATTCTGTAACATAAAATAGAAAAAAAAAACACTAAAGACGGATTAAGCAATTGAAAAGCTCTAAGAGTAAAATTTAATTTATAGAAAGACGTAACAGTTCAACAATAATAGACATGAGACTTTAGAGCGAGCATCAACAAAACATAACATCCAGGTCCTTTTCCATGATATAAAATGAAACGTCAATCTTCAGAACCACCAACAAGAGCGATTGATCACAAGAAATTTGAAAAAGTTAAACAAACAGAGACCACAAACTTGATTTGAATAGGATTTTCAAAAATGGGCTGCTACCTCAACAAAACAAAGGAAAAAAAAGACATTGAAGGGCTAAATTAATGGGGTTTTAATGCTAATTGAAATATGTTCTTTTTTTTTCCTATACAAGACAATAACGGAGGAGAAATACTGAAGAATAACACAATGGATGATTAAGTCTTTGGACGGCATTATGGCACAAACAGTCTAGATTCCACGAGAATATGGTGTTGTAGCGAGCTAATGCTCAGTTTTTCAACTCTAAACTCAAGTATCAAGTCCAGGAAAGTGAAAGTGAGATACCGGCAACTCCACCAATTTGTACCTAAGATGCACTTTTAGCAAGGCACCATTAAGTGACACGGTATCAAGCTGGCCAAAACTTTTCCATTAGTCTGATTGTGCACTTCATACCACCATGCAAGCCATTCAGTAGATTGCTAATTTATTTATGCCACAAATATGAAAAAATCATTTCTAATATCAAGGAGTCAAGCAACATAAGAGAGAAAACCAATATGCAGCATAATAACCATCAGATTGAAATAAATCAATACAGAAAACATCAAAAATAATCAACAAAAAGTTTAGGTAAAAAAATAACACAATTCAGCTAGATAGAACAAAGTCAAAGGTCTGCAAAGCAACACTCTGCGGAGTTGAGACTGTATAATATAATATCAACAAATGACAAAAAGAAAACTTGCTAAATTCTGAAATACAAAATTCAGCTAAAAATATTGCTGATTAATTACCTTGTATGCAATTCCAAGTGAAGTGACTGACTCCTGTATGGCAAGGCGAAGAGATTGGTCTTCCAATTTCAACGATGTGAACAACCGAACAGCCATGTCAATTTTGTCTCTGCGCGATAAATAAATATAATATATAACCATGCACAAGTAAGATTAGTTGATGGTATAGCCATGCAAAAAATATATTGAATTAAAGTGACCTTCAATCACATTTGCCAAGCAAAACATAAATTGAAAACATAAGCATACACTAATATAAATTAAACAAGACATCAATATTAGCCTCATTCTAATTATTTCGGGTCAGCATTATAAATTACCATTCTCCAATTGTTCCAATTGGGTGATAGATGCAAACTCAAACATACATACATATGCAAGACCTTAAACCATGATCTCTTGGTTGGAAACATAAACTCCCAGCCAAGAGCCTATATAAGAGTTCGCTCAAGAAAAATGGCGCTAGGCAAGAACCCCGCTTTCTAGACTTAGGATATCATTCTTCTTAAGGCAAATTGATTTCTAATTAACCATATTTCCCTATAGGAATGTATCGGGGTTTATTTAGATCTAGGCATTACTTCTTATGAGCGCAAGCCCTCGTAGTTAATTATCCCATAGATTTGATTTAAGATGGGGCTTGCGTCTCCGCTTAGAAGTTGTCTATTAATTAGGATAGGGCTTAAGGCTCCGCTTAGGAGTTGCCTGGAAATTTGGTTTAGTTTGGGCTTACGGCTCTGCTTAGGAGTTGCTCGTTAGTCTGATTTAGGATGGGGCTTACGGCTCCGCTTAGGAGTTGCCAGCAGATTTGATTAAGGATGGGGCTTATGGATCCACTGAGGAGTTGCCCGTTAGTTTGATTGAGGATGGGACTTACGGTTTTGATTAGGAGTTTCCCATTAGTTTGATTTAGGATAGAGCTTACAGTCATGCTTAGGAGTTGTTTGTAGATTTGATTAAGGATGGGGCTTACGGCTCCGCTTAGGAGTTGTCTGTTAGTTTTATTCAGGATAGGAGTTACGAATCCGCTTAGGAGTTGCCCGGTAATTTGGTTTGTGATAGTTTTATTCAGGTTAGGATCAGTTACTTCACTTAGAAGTTTACCCAATGAATTGATTAAGAACAAATCTTATTGCTTCCAATGGAAGTGGCCTATTAATTTTACTTTGAGGTTTATTAAGGTTAATTACTTCACCTAGAAGTTCCCTAACAAATTGGTTAGGAATAGGCCTTACTGCTTCCCTTGGAAGTTGCGTGTTCATTTTGATTAGAAATAGGTTTTATTGCTTCTATTTAGAAGTAGCCTAATCATTTAGGTTGTTGCATTTAGGAATAGTTACTTTTGGTTTTCACTTTCATCTTGTTTCAGTAGCATTCCTTTTACTTCATCACTATTGTTTTAGTTTCAGCATTTTGATTTATTCTTCAACATTTTTGTTTTAGATATAGTACTGAATTTGCTTTTGTTTCATCTGTTTTACAGGTGTCCCAAACCTGCGTTGTTGGAGCTTGTGTGGAGTTTTATCTTGTTAAATGTTGGTTTGAGTTAGTTTGGAGTTTTGAGTTTGAGTTTTGGGTTTGGAGTTTGTACTTAGTTGGAGTTTTGTATAAAGGTTTAGTGTAAACATTTTAATTAATTAAAAGAACTTTTTTAATTCATTAATTAATTAACCCATTAATAAATTAATTAAAAAATTTAATTTATATTTGGTTTATTTTATTTTTCGTCAATTATGTAATTAAAAGAAGATTTTTTCTTAATATTATTATCAAGAAAAAATTAATTGTGCATATATATCATTTAATTAAATTAATTGATTAGGATTTTAAAAAGTACGGGTTTAGCTTACAAAGTTTTTGGGAGTCGACCAAATGAGTATTTCACAGAGAGCAGACAAGGGATTCCATTAAGAACTATTTTGATTCTTTAAAATTTGAACAACTCGATGAATTTAGCAAATCCTTTTTTTGGTTCCCAATTAACATAGATCAAACCTATCCAATTTTTACAGTGCGATGGATGGTTGTTCACTGAATGTAATAATAAATTTAAACTACTCTCCAATCAAAATTTTTTCTTTTTTTTTGAAAATTCGGCAACCTCCAAGCGTCCTCTCCTCATGGAGGGAGGTTGGACTATACTTGCTTCTTCCTGTCCATATCTAAAATAAGACGGCGCGTGATCTTCAATTTAATTTCTTTCCGATTAGAACTAAGATATAACAGCGGGAGGTCTTCAATTTAATTTCTTCCCAATTGGATCTAAGATACAACGGTGTGAGGTCTTCAATTCAAGCATTCCTAACCGGATCTAAGATATAACAGTTCTTCAAAATAAAAATACCTGTTTTCTTTATTTTTGTTTATTATTATATAAATTTTTCTCTATACGTATAAGCACTCATGTCTCACAATTTGTAGTGGTAAGTGAAGACACGAAGAAGTTCCATAATTAACTAATTTTTTCACACTACTATACTTAACTAATTTTTTGTGTTTTTAGTTCAACTAGACTTTCATCTACATTTCACAGTGGTGTATCTTCTATACTATGTTGTACAAGTTCAAATCACCAAAGTTTATGTTCAACTATTTTATCTCTAATAGATGATACTCTTATTGTCTCTCTAATACAAACATTTCAAAATCTATGTAGCCAACTTTATCATGCATCCATCTTAACATTCTCATTTCCACCTTGTTAAAGTTGATTATTAGTAAATAACTTATCTTCCACAATTTGATCCACAAAGCATATACAACCTATTTGCAATTTTACATTGTTTGCCTTTAAGTCTTTATGATATTCTCTTACGTCATAGTATTTTTTACTCAGATTTTAAACAACCAAACCCAACTCCGCAAGGTATATCATCCTTTTATATAACAAATTCAATATAATTAACCCTAACGCACAACATAACACTTTATCTTCTATTAACATTGGCTACTAATCATAAGCCATTATTTTTTGCAAGGTTTTGTCAACATTCGAATTTTCTGCTAATTTAGTAGATATCTCACCAACTAGAACTATGTTATCTACAAAATATATAATCAAAAATCTCACTTTGAATATACTTTGTTAGCACACTTATACATAATACAATAAAATATGAACTGAAAAATTAATCTTTAATGCAATTCAATTATGATTATAACTCTTTAGTCACTCCATTACTTCTAATACTAATAAATACTCTATCATACATATTTTTCATAACTTTGGCATACTTTGAACACATGCTTTCTTCAATACACAAAAAATCACTTCTCAAGCTTTTACTTTGCAATATTACTATCTTGTAGAACCTCTATCAACCTTGTAATCATTATACATATTAAGCATTTATCTTTTTCCACTTCTTACGAGCACAGTAGCTTCTTTAATAATTTTTTGCACCATCTTACTTTATTGTTGACGAATATTTTCGTATCGAACCGACCCCGATTGAGCCCGACTAGGCTCGATCGCGCTCAATCAACCCAATCGAACGTCGTCGAACCAAAATCGGCCCAAATTAAACCCCAATTTAATTAAATTAAATCAAATCAATCCAAATCGAACCCCGTCGAGCCCAATTTGACGTGTTTCGATGCATTTCGGCACCAATTTGAGTTTAATTTCATGAAATTAACTCGATCGGACTCGAATCGACCCTAATCGATTCAAATTGGGTCCAATTCGGACCCAATTTTAGCCCAATTCATCAAGTCTTGAATCAAATCAAATCCCAAGTCAAGATTTGAATCTAACAGCTCAGATTTCCTCTAGAATCCCGCTCTGTTTTCCATCAAGTCACTTGGTTTCCGCGGCTGTAGCAGAAAATCCACTATAGTGCGATCTTTTCGTGTGTAGGAGCGGGAGAGGGAGTAGGGAGCGGGATTCGGCTCCCTGTGTGTTCTGTCCGTCTCGATCCAAAAATTCAGAGAGTGGGAGAGAGTGAGGCGGGAGGCGAAACATTTCTCCGCCTTTTCTGCTCGTGTTTTCGCCCCAGGGTAGGAGAGCATAGCCGACTGTTTCTGCGTGTGGGTTCGTCCAGCCCAAGCGAAAGGGGGAAGCCAGCCGGCTTCCTGTGTCCGTGAAACTGGGGAAGGGAAGAGCCGCGACTGCAGCTCTACCACTGTCACACGACCCAAGCAGAGCAAGGGACCTCCCAAGCACCCTTTGCTTGTGTGCCCTGCGTCTGTCCGGCCCGACCAAAAGAAGGAAGAGGCCTTCCTTTGTGCAACCGAACCAAACCAGCACACAGAGACCTCGCATGCAGTTTCTCTTGTCTTCTTCGCCATTCTTCTTGGAAATAGAAAGGGGGTTGTCGTTTCTTACTCCTCGAGCAAACGAAGTGAAGTAGGAAGGTTGGTGGAGGTACTAGAGACCTTTTGAAGGATGTTTGCTTGCTGTGGAAGACTTTCCTTCCCATTCTACCAACCTTGGAGACTTCTTACCGGCGAAATCCACCTCCAGGAGCACTTAAACGGAGAGGACAGTGGTTTGGAGGCTTTTGGAGGCTTCCAAACAGCATTTGGAGCTTGATCCGGAGCTTGGGAAACACTTGGAGCTTGGATAGGAGTGCTAGGACAACCCGGGAGAGGTATAACACTAAAACTTAGGCAAAGCCTTAAGGCCCCCCCTAGCCGTTGATGTGTTGTTTACGTCCCCAAGCCCTAGGTCCCTAGAAACTTTTATTTTGGTCTCCCAAAATCCCTTTGTTTGTTGTCCTCTCCGCAAAACAGAAAAAAAAATTAGTGTTTTTCACTTGTTCGCTCTCTTGTGAGAGCCAAGGAGGCATGCTAACGCGTGAAGGTGTTCACTTAGCCTCAATTAAAGTGAATGCATGCCATTTCCTTTGAACATCAAATGCTCAAAGAAAGTCCTCTAGCTTGCAACGCCCAAGTTACACACCCTTTCTCTCATTTGCCTAACCTATATAAGTAGACAACCTTCTCAATTTGTAGTCTCAAAATTATGCATTGTACCTCTTATTCATGATGTTTGGAGTTTCCTTTTAGCTCCGAACACATCTTTCCATGAGTTAGAGGGAACTTGGAACCAATTCCCAAGTTCTTTTTATCTTGCTTGTTGGTATTAAACCAACAAGTTAGAACTATCCTTCCATTCTATTCATTGGAGCATGAAAAATCAATGAATAATCTTTCTAAACATAGGACTCAAACCTTGAATTCCTCTATCCACTTAGCCTAAATTAAGTGGATGATAACTTCTCTTAGGACATCAAACGTCCAAAGTGCATCCTCAATTGGCAACTTTTAAGTTACATTCTAATCATAACCTCTTATGAGCTAAGATTATAAGAGAACTTGTGAACCTTCTTTCATCCTCCCAAATCCGGATTGAGAAGATGCAACCCTTTTCTTTGAATACCAAATGTTCAAAGAAAAACATTCTAGAAGTTTTGTAGCTTTCAAGTTACATCTTCATCCCTTAACCTCAAAGTTATGGGAGAGTTTGCATCCAACAAAATCCTTTTGTTGGGTAAAAATAACTAATATTCCTATACCAAATATAGGAATATTATCCTCATATCTTCCCCATTCTCCTAACCAATATTAGGTGAGTGAACCCTTTTTCTTTGGGCACCTAAAAGCCCAATGAACTCTCACGTTGTATAGTGCAAATCTATGTGTCTCATTCTGATATTTGCCCAACACAAATTGGGCAGATATCCTCCCTTTTTTAACACCAATTGTTCAAAGAGTTTCTTCCTATTTGCAACCTCTAAGTTGCATTTTTCTCCCTCTTTCCTACAAACCAAGATTGTAGGAGAGCATCCAAATCCATCTTCATGATCTCATTCTTCTTACTTAAATTAGAAGAGTGTATTTTCTTCTTAGAATGACTATATGTTCAAAGAACTTTCAATAATTTGCAACCCAAGTTGCATCTTATTTCTTCCCTTCTATTCTCCTAAACCCAAATTAAGAGGATGTACCCCTCTCTTTGAACACCAAATGTTCAAAGGGGCATTCAGAAGTTTGCAACCCATAAGTTGCACATTCTTTTCTTCTTCTACAACTCAAAAGGAATTGTAGAGATCCTTCTCATCCCACTAACTCAAGTTAGAGGGGTGAATGTCCCTTTCTTTCGAACACTAAAATGTTCAAAGGAATCTTTCCATCTTGCAACTTTCAAATTGCATTTTATCCCCTCTTTCTACTCTACAACCCAAAATTTTAGAGAAATTTTCACCTTCCTACAACTCAAAAGTTGCACGAAGCTCTCTTTCACTCAACCCATGTTGAGTGATTCAATTTTGTTCTGAATCAATCTACTTGTTGAACCAAAACCAATAAGTAATTTCATCTCAAA
Source organism: Dendrobium nobile (assembly GCA_022539455.1). Taxonomy (NCBI): domain Eukaryota; kingdom Viridiplantae; phylum Streptophyta; class Magnoliopsida; order Asparagales; family Orchidaceae; genus Dendrobium; species Dendrobium nobile. The sequence goes on from CM039723.1 coordinate 22,394,728, forward strand.
TATAAGATTCAAAGTCCTATCTCCCTCCATCCTTCCAACCCAAGTTGGAAGGGTGCAACCTCTCTTTGAACATCAAAGTGTTCAAAGGTATTCATGGATTTGTAATCCATAAGTTGCATATTCCCCCAACTCTCCTCCAACTCTCAAGTTGTAGGAGATGTTCCCTCTCTTTAGCCCCAAAAACTAGAGAGAGTTCCCCAACATTTAGCCCAAAAACTAAATGTTGGATTCCCACTTTCTCTTCTTAGCTCCAAAGCTAAGGAGAGTTCTTCAACACAAAGCCTAAAAGCTGTGTTGGATTTCCTTTCTCCCCCTTCTTTAGCCTCAAAGCTAAAAGACATATTCATTCCTTTTCTAGCTCTAAAAGCTAGGAGAGAATCCCTCCAACATTGAGCTCAGAAGCCACGTGTTGGACACTTCTTTCTTAGATTCAAATTCTAAGAGAACCCTTAGTATAACATACCACACAATCCTCACACACTTAGATGCACAACCCCTTAGGCATACTAGAATTAGGATTTTCCTTTGTGTGCGCATGTGATTAATGATTTGGTGTGAATGATTTTTGGATTGTCTGCGTTGTGGGCACTTGCCCTTAGTGGTTAGTATAAAAATATATACATACTTTTTGTGCAGGTGGCCATGTCCAAGAAGGGGGTAAATAAATAAGTCATGATTATACTAATGTTGTTTGCTTGCATGCGCTGCTTAAAATCCCCCAAGAGACATGACTAATAGGGTAGAAGAAGGTGTTTAGCACTCTAAGTACTAGGCCAATTTTGGATATGATATGATAATTATATAAATTATTGTTTAACTATGTTTTGCAGATTTGAGTCTTTTCTATTTAATATCATGTATTTGATTAGATATAGGATGTAAAACTTGTAGGGTTTGGACTAGAAGAAAATGTGGATTAAAGAAGGGTGTACTTCCTCGGAGGTGAAGCTTGAAGGTCCATTGAAGAGTTAAAGCTTGAAGACCCCCATAAGTAGAGTCTCTAATAATTTGGCTGGGTTGTATAATGACAAACAACTCAGCTGCCAAACTTGTTTGTAATAACTTGGACTCTATTTACATTCATTGCACTTTACTTATATACAAAAACATGCGTTATTTGTTTACTGGGTGTGCAATAGAATAGCATGTCTTTTTTAGGTTTCTTCTCTTATTTATTTAGGCGTGACCTGGACTTGTGATAGGATAGGCTCTTAGGATAAAATAAATTTTCTACCCCTTAAGTTGTAATAAACTTAAAATCAATCTAGGCTTCATGTTTTCTAACAAAAAAAAGAAACTTGCATGGCTCTCTTTCAAGGAGCCAAATTTTCCAAAATTAAAAATAAACATGCATAACCCAAAGTATATTGCACATAGAAAGCCCTCACTTAAGGACTGGATAACAAAAATCTTTCTTTTGTGAGTCAACATTATGCATACCCATCATAATTAGACATCTTGGCCTCAAAGCCAAGTTGTAAGTCCTATTTCCTAAACAAAAAAGAGCCCTCCACTCTACATTTGCATTAAGACCAGATAACATGATTTTAAAAGCGATTAGAAGTGTTTAGCTGGTAGTCCTTTCCAGGCAGGACAATAAATTCAGAAGTCGGGTAAGCTATGACTCATGTGAGGTGTAGCTTATAAGTCCCTTTGCATTCGTTAGACTTAGGTTCGAAGCAGTACCTATCGATAGTCCTCACCTTAGTTTTAAGATCTGACGCAATAGTTGATTTCAAATCACTATGTGAGCCCTCACCTTTCGAGCAATTCCTTCAACAACTGTTGTTGGAATATAAGCCCCAACTTTCTAATTAAAAATATCAACTTAAACCAAAATTAAATTTCTAAAATGTAAGGCCCAACATAGGATAATCCGAGCACCTCTGAGATTTCTCAGAATCAAGTGCTCATACTTCACCTCCTTTGGCTCTCATTCCAAAATCTAATTCTAAGTTGATCTTTTCGCCTCCTTGAAATTCCTAAAGGCCAAAACCCTTTTAACAAGATTTTCACATATTTTCAAAATTAATTTTAGCCAATATCTAAAAATGACTTTCAAAAGATAAAAAAATCACTAGTTTAATCAAAAGTTTTCCCAAATTAAAGCTTGGGATGTAATTAACCATAAGGGCTTACCCCTATGGGACGTTTGTACCCTAGAAAGAAAATAAACCCTATTCGACTAAAATATAGAATGGGGGAATCTCTATTCAAAATTGTAAATTTTATTATTGTGTGTATAAGAAAATGCTATTTTTACCCTTTGGGGTAATATATAATCATTCTTATGTCGTGCTCAATTATAAAATATGCAATCCGTTTGAGGACAAAAAAATTCTCCAACATTTATCATCAACTCTATATGCTCATGTATTCTAAAAAATTTATAGTCCTATTTATAAAAATTAGCTATCGTACCCATGTCAAAATTGGCCACCTTAGAAATCCAATTTGCCTCTTGTAACAACTTAACTTGAAATATGATCAACTTCTAGCAATTTAAATTCCATCCTTTTATGTTAAAGTTTTTTTTTTTTTTTTTGGTTATATTCCCTATCCTTAAAAACTACCCCTATAAATAAAACATTGCATTGCATGCTCAAACATTCTCCTACAATCCCCTTAAAATATCTTTAGAAGGATTTTTCTTTCATTCTATGTTAAGATGAATATTTTTATGGTTTGATGCTATACTTTTGAAAGTAACTAAATGCGTTTCGTATTTCTTACAATCTGTGTTATCCATTGCAATATCACATCCTACTATAAAATCAAATATAGCTTTTTCATCACACTTCTATCTCCTATTCTATACCGTGAATCTCTTATTGCCTATTTATTAGAATCTAGTTCCCATTTAACTTACCCTCAATAAATATCATTTGCTTCTATCACTGCCTCAAATATATAATGTAAAAGCTTATATACATCTCCTCCTACAATTGATTTACAAACTACCTTCTTATCAAACTTGATGAACATAAACACTAATCACACACACTGATCAAATTCAAAACGTCCTCATCCACAATAAACTTGTTGAGATCACTCTTTCACTACTCATCATGTTTATATTTTAAATATTAATCCATTACAATCTCTACTCATTCCTACTATAAAACCACCCATTATGCAACAATTTTACCTCCTCCAACCTCCCCGATGTAAAAAACATTGGCATGGCAAAATGGATGAAGATAACGGGTGCATTTATCTCTTTTGTTCGTCCCCAGCTACAGTTCTCGCTTGCAAATACCTTAACTACAAATCCATCTCCATTTAAAACTTAGCTTGGCAATTAACACATCCAAAAAGCACAATCCTGGCCTTTCTTATAGAAAACCAGCACTCCATATGCTGACATCACTAGCATAATGATCCTAATTTATGCAAGGTTTGCTAGCTATGTTCACAGGAACAACAAAATCTCATGGTCTACTTTATCTCCTTGTTCTTGGTGGTAACTTTGGCATACTTTAGTAAATCACTCTAGACGCTGCTTGTTGCAGCTAATTTCTCATTTTTGTCCATTTCTAACCTTCTCTTGAACTTCCAGATTGAAATTAGCCAATCCATGAGTATGCCAGGAAGTAAGAAAACTTGTATTTGTGAACTCTAGAAAGTGATTATTTTTCTCTTTTTATTTTATTTCCAACGAAAAACTAATATTGATTTTTCCAACTAATTCTCTAGTATTTTTATTCAAAGTCCACAAATTTCATGTAGCCAATGTAATCATAGTTGTAAACCTAATCAACCCATGAATACTTTTATCACAATTGGACTAAATTAATGTCTCAGCCAATCTTGCATATTTTTTACTACAATCAGTTTAAATTGTGTTGCACCACTTATCACCACATCATAGCAAGCACTCAATAATTCACATAACAATTAAGGTTGGTGGTGGTGCATAGCTTTTGAGGAGCCCCCTAGCTCAAGGCAAATTTCAAATATGAATTCATTTTATATATTTTGGTATAAACTTTTCAAATGCTTTATTAAACTAACATCAACCATCAAACTTTGTTATTTAGGCCTACGGCTGAAAATGATAGTTTTAAATAAAATAAGAAGACATACCTGAAAAGTTGGGGCATGCGAACCGCAAGCAGCCCTATTGCTTGGAAAGCAAAAGATTTAGCATCTTTAGCAATAGCATCTGTACGAAATTGAACATTCATATCAACTCAGTAATTCAGTATAAAAATCTACAAATATTTAGATTTGTATGATGTAAGCGCTCACACCAATAAGGGGAAAATAAATGGGATTAGCAGGAGAAGGCAACCTGTTTCAGCAAGTGAGGAGCCATCAAGCTGCCTCAGTATTGCATTCAGGATAACAGGGCCCATAAGTTTTAATCGGTCAATTAATGCCTGTGTAAGAAAATAAAGAAGTTGAAAAAGCAAACACCACAAGAACAATTAATGTTTTATTGACATAAATGGAAATATCCTACAACAGTAACAATGAACAAAAGCATTCAGGCTGAAATAAGAAGAAAAATGAGCAAACCGACTACATATACGGTTATGTGTGTTTTCAGATATATGTTATCTATTATAAGTCCGAGACTAATAAGACAACAGCTTTCATCTCACACTTAACCATCTTGGAAATTCAAAACCAAAATCGTTCATCTATCACCATCACAGGAAAACAACTGCTGACACCTTCACAAAGCCACCAATCTTTCCCTCCCTCATCAAGTCTTCTAATCATCATATTCTTCAACTTTCATCCTGCAAATCTTCTTGTTATCAGGTATTTGCTCTTTCAAATCCCCCCCCCCAAGCTCTCATGCAATTCTGTACAATCTGTGTTGATCAATGTTTTGCTGATCCCTTTGAATCGCAACCTTCCCTTCTCTTAACATCTATATAACCCTATCTTCACCTTAACTCACTTTGTTCCATCAGCATATACCAAAGTACATAATATGTGCAATATTGATGACTCCAACAGTAGCATTTAAACATTGTAGCAAAGTAAATAAAAAAAATCAAGCACTGGTCTTCCATTCAACAAAAGTGAATTTAATAATCCCAAAATATAGCAAATAAAATGAACAAAAAATTTATCAGCCTGACACATACATGTTTAAATACCCAGACAGTAAACTCCATTCCCAATTGTTTCAGTCTTGAAGTTGTCCCGCTTCCTATCATAAGGAAAAAGGCGATTTATTTGCAAAGATCTTCCAAAGGTCAATTCAAAATACAGTGTAAGTTTCAGAGCAGAACTATAACAATAATATAACTAAGAAGAACTTCCCAAAAGAAATGAAGTTAACACCCGTTACAGCGGTAAAATCAAAATCAAAAGGCTCACGACTTGTTTTGCATTTAATGCTTGGTTCATAAGCAATAGCATACCAAAGCAACTCTAGACAATATTTTAAGCTGAAGTCACTTCTCAATTTTGTAAAGAACTCCACATACACTTATGCAAACAGAGAAATCGGTTTCTACATTAACTAAAAATTTATTAGTCTGGCCCATACATGCTTGAAACCTTTGCTACACTCCAAGCACGAACTATCATTATAAAGAACCTTGATCAAAAAAGTTATCAACAATAAGATGTTGGCATCATCCAGTATTCATTCCACACTAATTATATACCAGTTTTTCACTAAATAAAAGTCAGACTACTTTGAATACAACTTCAGCAAGGATTTTGAGAGCAAACTTGGGGTTGCAAAAGACTTGAGTCAAGCTGATTTCTTTTTCACTAAATAAAAGGCAGACTACTTTGAATACAACTTCAGCAAGGATTTTGAAATCAAACTTGGGGTTGCAAATGACTTGAGTCAAGCTGATTTCTTTTGAGCTTAAGCAAGCTCATTTATCTTCTTATCAAGTTCAAACCAAATTTCAAAATCTTGTTCAATTTTGTTTCATAATTTTGTTGTTAAGTATGAGTTACAATTGATCTTAAAATGAGTCTAATCAATAACATGGAGGATGCTAATGATTTAAACATAAAGTAGAAGCCCAAAATAGTCCCCTGACAATTAGTAAATATCAGATTTACTCTTAGACTTTCATGATGACCCAATTTATCCTCTCGACTATTAGAAAATATCTCAATTTGGTCCCAGGCCAAAAATTATAGTTAAAATTAACCCCAAAAGTTAAATATGCGGGCACTTCAGGTATTATAGTGCATGTGATATTATCTTATTTTTTTTATATTTTTGTTATTTATTTTATTAAATAAATATAAAAATCATAATAAAAGTTAACAAGCTAAAAAACAAAAGTGAATAATTAATAAACATAATTAACTTTCATTATGATTTTTGTATTTATTTTAATATGATAAATGACAAAATATATATAAATAATAATTTAATCTCAGATACACCCTAATACCCAAAATGCCCTCACATTTAACTTTGGGCTAACCTTAACTGCTATTTTTTTCCTTGGGGCCACATTTTTTAATAGTCGGGGGGTAAAATTGTGATATTATGAAAATTTGGGGCTAAATTAGGCTTTTATTAATAGTCGGGTGACTATTTTAGGTTTTTACTCTTTAAACATATAACCTTATACGCATAATTTGTATATAATTTTCCAATAAAATTGTCAAAAGTCGATAACTATTATTTTTATTATTATTTAAATTTTAAATTTAAATATAAAAATTTTGATTTTAATATATTCATCTAGTTATTTGCTTAATATTTTCATCATACTTACACATTTAATAATGCAGTGAAGTTTTTTTAATTTTTCCTCTTAAACTTTAAAATAATTTATTAAGTGTATGTTTTCTTATAAATAAGGTCGTAAGACTTTTGATGAGTTAATAAAGAATTATTGGATAAGATTTTAGGCTTTCAGCCCTCGATGCAATTACATGTTGATCCCCTTTCTCCAACCCACTAGGCCATATGATGTAGAACTAAATGCATGAGTAATTATGTAATGCTGAAAATACATGTCTTTTAATCAGAGCAATAATAATTACGTTTACTTTTAACGATTTTAACAAATATTAAAACAACAAGGAGATGATTTACGCTTAGGCCAAATTACAAGATAAAAGTTAAAATCATGAATAATCAATTCCAATCACAATTAGCATAGCATGGAGGAGTTCAAAGGAAATCCCTATGTTAACATATAAATTAGGCATTAATTGGATTCACTTACTCACACTCTTGATATAAGCTAAACGGAGATAGGTTGCACAACCTTTATGGCGCCACAAATTAAAGGGAAGACTTAGAAAAGCAAAATACTTTGAGGAGAAATTCACCTTTATCAGGATTTGGAAACGATCTGTCACTGAGCGGTAGAGAGTTGTTCGTCAATAGTGACAGCGAGGGAGAAGACAATCCTTTCGATGTAATCTTCTACGGCTTGATCGATCTCCAAGTTGATGTCTAAGAACGGATATTTGAGGATATCAACTTGACCTTAATCATTATATACAAATCCGTGGTCAAGTTCTGGATCTGCCATACATGAATGTCCAGAAGCTATGGGATGTAGGAAGCTCTTGGACATCAAATAGGGGTTTTCCGGCAAGTAGGACAGCAAATAACTCTTGCTGAAATTTCTGGACAGCAACTCTGGTTAAGTGTAATTTACTTTGGGAGAGGAAGGGGTAGGGAAATAAAGGTCAGATTTTGGGGAGGGAAGGAGGAAGGGATTTGCTTTTAGGTTTGAATTTGAATTGGGATCACTAGAGGAAAGAAATCAAGAGAGGGGAGAGGGTAGGCCGGTGGGTAGAGGGGTGGAGAGGAGATGGAGGAGGAAGTAATGGGGTTGCCAAAGAGGGATATTTAATTATGGAAGAGAATATTATGGAAAATCCCTAAGTAAATAAAATTGATGTCATTTAGAAACTTTTCTAAAATAAGTCATCTTATTTTAGGAAATAATTTCAAATTCAAACTTGATTGGAATTTGAAATTAAATTGGAATTTGAAATTAATAACTTTCCTAGTTTAAGATGTTTAATAAATGGAAAGTATTAAATGGGGATTTGAATTTTGGAGGCAAAGGAGAGGGGGATGAGGCTGGCAGCTAGGGTTAGGATGAGGGTTTGGAGCCGGCGGTTAGGGAGGACGGAAGGAATCTTGAAGCCGACGATTTGGAAGATGGGGATGGGCCTTGTAGGCCGGCGGCTTGGAGGTGGAAGAGGGGTAGCTGGCCGGGATTGTGGTGGTGATGGGGGTTTCGACCAAGAGAGGGAGAAGGGTAGACATGGCCGACGGTTTAAGGAAGAAGATGAGGCTTAAAGCCGGCAGCTAGGAGGGGACTTGGCCGGCAATTAATGGAGGAGGAGGGGTATTAGAGAAAGAAAGTTAACCACGAGCCCCGATGCTTCCTGCGGCTGGTGAGTGATCCATTGCCCTCACCTAAGGTTCTCACGAAAGCTCTCTCTCAAAGCACATAAGAGATAATTGTTGAAATTTCATAATAATCTTCATTACCTTTATAAGAATATGAGGAGGCTATAAATAGTCCCCACATACAATAGCAAAACAAAAGACAATAGTACCCCTTGGGGTCACAAACATCTACTCCCTCAAGTGAGGGTAAAATCGGAAAAGAAACAACAATAAATCAAATACAATTAATAACTTAAAAATAAAGCGGTGTAATCGTGGCCGTCGATCGTCGTCCCCATCTCTGGTAAACTCTCCAAGGTCGAATGTCCTCATCACCATATCTCACGTTCAATCACTCAGACCATCAGACTCTCTTATCTTCAATTTTGCTCACCTCATAGGTTAATCCCACTTCACCATCCTTTCCTCTCTCTTTGTCATGACAACTTACTGTTGTTTCTTCACTTCATATGCCTCCCAACATTAATTCTATTATTTCTCACTACTATTCAAACTTATATTACCTTAGTATGTTAAAACCAATGTAATCATATTTGGAAATCACAAAATGATTTGTGAATATCTTGAATAGTTAAAGGATAAAGACAGGACAAGAGGAGGGAAGAAGAGGGAAGAGGACAAAAGAGGAATAAGGTGCAAAAACTAAGAGGAAAAAGCATCTCAAACATCATTTGATCCAACAATCAATGTTTGCTTTTAAAAGAACCCTTCGAACTTTATTTATGATAGAAAATCTTACAAAATAAAACCAATAAACAAATTTATCAAAATGATAATATGCCCTTAACGACTAAAATGAAGATTAAATAAATACTATTAAAATAATTCAATAAGAAAACTATGATAGAGTGTTATTAAAAATGTGCTTCAAAGCACACTTTAGGTGCAAAGTGATGTACTAGCATTATACATCTCTTGTTTGTGAAACACAAGTTCGAAGCAAAGCATGTAGCTTGCACCAATTCACCACATCGCCTTGTAAATTTGTGCACATGACTCCAAAGAAAAACAAAATCATGTTTTCATATTTCATAGCTCAGTTCAACATCTATCACAATAACAAGGGACGAAAACTTTCACCTCATTATTTCTAGTAGCCATTGATTCATTGTTCATTGGTTATTTGTTCTCTCCTATTGGAGCTAGTTGCTTCATAGTGGTTCTTGAGCTAGTTGCTTCATAGTGGTTCTTCATTTCACACTCTCTTCCTACAAGTTATGTCATAAGCCTCACGTTGATTCTTTTCATTGGCTCTTGTAGCTTCTCACTCACACTCGAGAATGTTTCTCAAGGCCTTACCTTAATACTCTCCCTCCACGTTGCCTATACCTCTTAGTCTCTTGCTAGTCATTTAATCTCACAAGTAGTTTAGATTTTAAATATTGTTTCATCATTTATTCATATATGTATGCACATAATATATGCATATCTGATATACAAATCATGAACGCTCACTTTGCGCATTGCACATTGAATCAAAAAAAATATATCGTGTGCCTCCTATTGTGCATAGTTTAGATTTTAAATATTTTTTCATCATTTATTCATATATGTATGCACATAATATATGCATATCTGATATACAAATCATGAACGCTCACTTTGCGCATTGCACATTGAATCAAAAAAAAATCTCTCTTGTGCCTCCTATTGTGCATAGTGCTTTACAAAGAATGGTATGTTATGACAAATAACCATGTGAGCCTTATAGCATGCTTTCAAGGGTGCAAATTGAGCTATAAATTATCTAAATTGAGCCAAGTACTTGCTTAAGCACATTCATTTTCTTATTGACTTTGAACTGAGCTTGAACATGACTTTTTATTATAGAGTTTTCCATAATCAAACTTTAACCAAGTCAAACTCATCTAACATTTAATGTTAATAATTTAAACATATAACCTCATTAATAAAAATAATTAGATTTATAAATTAAAATCAAAATTAGCATAATTCATTATATATTATTTTGAGTTGTTTGTTAAAATTTAAATATTAATAAGAAAATATTTTAATCTATATATTGAGCTCTTTATTTGATATTTTTATTATACATATACCTCTAATAATATACACAATTTTCTAAGTATATAACATATACAAAAAATGACACAAAAACATAGACTAAGTCAAATAAGTCATCAATAAATAAGTGTTCTATCATGTTCAAGGCGTGTTACTTTTTTAAATAATAAACAAGCATATTCATAAATAAAAATGAACAAGATAATGCTTAAACTTGTTTATTTTTATGATAAGCTTTAAAATTGTGTCCAAATTAGTTCAATTATACAAACAAATGAATATATAAAAGCCTTATCCCCTATCAAGCTATTCATCAACTAAACTTGTTCACTTATAGCCCTAGGAGCCAATAATTGTACTCTATAGAATTTAAGTTAAGATTGTAAATGAATCAAGTCAGCTGAGAACTACCTAGTTCAAGCTCATTCTTTTAATTTCTTAGAGAATTTAAGCTGAATTTAATTATGACCTCAACTTTTAAAATCATATTCAAACTTATTTATTAGTTTTCTTATCAGGCTCAAGCTGTAACTAAACCTTACTAATTGTATGTTTGATGCTAATGATTTAAACGTATTTAATTATTTTTAGACATAAATGAATTTTTATATATGTTGTTCGATGAAATTCAACTTTTCATAATAATAATTTTAATTTATATATTTAGCTATTTATTTGATATTTACATCATACTTACACATCAAATAATATACATAATTCATAAAATGAAAGAAATATAAGAAGATGAAATAAATTATCAAATAAATGATTAAACCATCATTAAATGAGTACTTAATCAAATATTTAGCAAGCTACTTGTCGAAAAACAAATGAGCATGTTCATGAATATAAATATATGAATTTTTTTATCAAATTCTAAAATTATTGTTCTAACTTATTCATTTATATGCTTAATTTTAAATTTTTTATTAAATTTTATTAAATGACTTAAATAAACGAACATAAAATAGCCTTAAATCAATGAGTTTCGAGCAACTTAACAAGTGCTCGATTTTGCTTACATCTCTAATTTGAATGTCACTAGAGGAAAAATTAAAAGATCATCCATAATAGAACAAAAGTAGTAAAATTCAACTTGAAAAAGAACAAACAAATGTAACACGTATTAAAGAAGAGAACAATAGCTCGCTTTCTCATTGAGAGAGGTGAATGGGTTGAATATCAACATTTTGTAAGAAAATATATAGAACATTCCAATTGTTGATATGTTCGACAATTTCATGTACTAAAATTCTTAAAGCCACAAAGTTTAGGCAATTTTATTTTGAAGTAGAATATTTCGGTACATTGAGAAAATTCATATATCTTTACACCTTTTTTTTATACTTTATCTCTGTAAGTAGAGTTTATACATCCTCCACAACATCACTAATTAGTAATTACAATTCTTCCACCAATTATAGATGTTTAGAGGATTCAATCAGATGACATTACAATAGGCCCTTCAAGAGAACATTATTATTTGGTTCATTGGTGACACCATCCCATGTCAAATAATTTGAGAGTAATGCATGACAAATTGTGATGCATTTCTCCCAATTTGCTTGACAAGTACAAAAAAACCGGTTAATCCAAAATTTGAAGCAAGTTAGCTAAACCAAAACATGATTTAGCATTTTGTTTAAAAAGACTTATTTGGCTTATTTAGATTTGAGATTTATCAAACTAAAATAAATCAAACCAAATCGATAATTAATTTAGCAATTGATTCACTCTTCAATCATATGTTTCTTCATATATCATATATTATTGATACATTAATTTAGATGAAACTAAACAAAACCAAAGAATTAAAAATCATTTAAAACCAAATTGAATCAAGCAAATATAAAAACTGAAATCAAAGACAAATTCCAAAATGGTCAGTTTGATTTCAATAGGCCACAATGTAAGTGTGATTTTAGTTTTAGGTCTTAATCAATTCGGTTTCAAATACTAGTCGATTGGAGCCAAATTGAACTGTGGTTTGGCATAAGTTTTAGATCAGTTTAATCAATTCAGATTCAAATATTATTCGATTTAAAATAAATCGAACTGAGCACACTCTTCTTGATGAGAATATTAAGGATAACACTCTAAAGGAGAGTTCTTCACTTCTCAACTATGATGACCATATGATCTAGGCATACATTCAGCACCTTTGGTAGGATTAATTATTATTTTGTGCTTTCTTAGCAGATTTATAGTTGAGAAATATTTTCTTTTATTTTGACTTTTCTTTTGGATTATCCATTAAGATATAATGTGTTTTTTCTTTCAAATTATCTTAAGGGTCTTTTCCCCTTTTATAATAATACACCAAGACTTTTGATGGCATAATGAAGAATTAGTGGATACGCTTTCAACCCTCTCTATGGTATTGCAATCCCCCTTGTCTAGCAATACCACCTTCTATGCTGTTTCTCATTCACTCTATACCTGTCTTGTTCTACTCTCCCTCCCAACTTCCTACACCTTGCTGTGTCCCTTTACTTCCATTTCTTTTCTTTTGTAATGTCCTTTCCCTAATTCTTCTTCACTTAATTCTTTCCCACCATATTCTCTCCTATTAATTATTTCCACTTCTCAAAACACAATTTCCTTTGTCTGTTATAGCCATTGCATTCCAATTGGTGAGTCAAGAACTCTTGATTTCACACCCTACTCTACATCATTCTTGCTAATCAAAAGCATAATAACTAAAAATTGAGATCCACAAATTAGATGATGGAACCCTTCTCTATTCATTTTTCATGATTAAATATTCAAATAACCCTTGTTTAATATTAGCCTCCAATGTTCATCATTTGAAATACATTAGGCTTCAAGAAACAAAGAATTCACTTGCATACACCTCATCTGAGGCCACTAGACAATCGCGTCCAGCATACACATGAACTGGGTAAGAGATTTGCAACAAGACAATTAGGATGGAATTTGTAATCCCAAGCAGCGATTAACAATTCACAGGTTAAACAATAATCATTAGAAAATCGCTAGATTTACAGACACATGTACTCAAAAGAATAAGGAAAAAAGATTACCTTTAGCATGGATGTGGAGAGAGATATTTCAAGTAGGCATACCGGTAAGTTCTAATGTTTTGAGGGTATAACAGGAACAAACAAAACTTATAATAATTTCCATGCACAAAAATAAGTCATTCTTAAACTTTAGCTTGAAAGTTGCTTTAAAAATATTTATCACTTACAAAGAGAAAACGGATACACTTTTCCCAGCTTCCTAGAATAGAATGGGTACAAATAGAAAATCAAAGGAAAAAAAAAAATTAGTAAGAGCCTCCTATACCACCAAAAGTTACAAGAAATCAGCCAGACAAGATAACATGTAGTACCAACTAACACAGTTTACAGAAGCTATGTTGCACCGATACACCTATTTATGAAGGCGTGATGTATATGATACCGATATACGGATACGCCTCCGATACTCCACCGATACGTGTCGGATACGCCAAAGACGTATCCAATTAAAATACTATTTAATTTCAAAAAGACACGTGTATCTGATACACGTGTCCGTTGAAAAACAAAAAGAAATCCGAAAAAAAAAAAAAAGAAGATGCGTCGTATTTACTTCCACGGCTGCGAGCAAAGTTCTCTCATTTCCGAAATGGATTTGAGTCTCTTGATGATATGAGAATATTAGAAATTACTAATCTTTCACTTGATGAGCCTGAATTAAAAGCTATGATATTTATTGAAGATGATATAGAAGTTCAAAGACAAACCACTAAAGAAGCTAATCATATCATTCCTTCTATTGAATAGTTGAAACTTTATTTGCTAGACAATTTATATTTATGCTTTTGTTGTTGCACTAGACATTTAATGCTTATATTTTGATATTATAAGCTACAAGGCTACAAATGATGTAGTTGTCATTTTTTTTTTGTAATTTCAAATATTATGCTTTGAATGCTTTCTTAATTTTTATGTATGATTTATAAATTATGATGCCGTGTCCGCGCCGTACCCGTATCTTGTAAGTTTAAGAATTGACGTGTCCCATATCCATATCGTGTCGTATCCGTGTCGCCGTATCCGTATCGGTGCAACATAGACATAAAGTTTTTGCGGAGCATCCTGAACCCAGAAAAAGAAAGACTATAGATGACATGTAGGGATGAAACCAATTTCATTAACTAAAATCACTGGTGAAATAAGTCTGGACCAGAGGTAACATGGCCACCACTGAACCTACAATTCACATTTCAAGTCACAAAACGACAATAAAAAAAAAACCAATAACCATTGCATGTATAAAGCAGAGTGCATCAACCTTTCCCTACAGGCTGCAGATGGTTTGAGCATTATTCATTGATAAAACTGTTCCAAATTGAATAAATATATTTGAAAAAGAATTTTATATCAAATTCTGAAAAAAAAAAAGTCACAAGATAGATTCATTCCCAAACACTAAATCAATAAGCAAAATTAAACAACAAGAAAGAGAAAAATAAACAACTGAGTTATTGACTGTTAAGCAATAAAAGAGTTTGTGCATACTGTACCTAACTCTAGACATAGGAACCAAAAAACAGGGAAGAAATGTGCCGTACCATATATGCAGCCGAAAATGCACTGAAGTGCAGATGGGAAGGCATTGGCAGCAGCAACTGAACGGCAGAAAACAGACATAAGTTGCAAACGAAGTGCGTTGTTCACAGGGGTTACCCGGAAATCAGTAGGTAAGCTTTCGACACTGGTGGTACCTGCATTAATTCGAAAGATCATATTAACATGCTACTATAATTGTTAACATTAACTAATGGAATGATAGGCTGCCAAACATTAAAACTAGAACAGGAAACATGGCGCATAACAAAAACAGTTCCCTGTTACAGAAAATCAAACCGAAGTTGTTGGAAAAAAAAAATTCCAAGATATCTGAGCCAAATACATTTCACCCCACGCTGACTGCTTACAAACTAGCTGACATGTTATAAGTCATGGTGTTTTCTTGTGAGCAATGCTGTGAGATGATGGGATCGCAGTGGCTCTGTGACAATTTGAGTAACTGACTACATTTACGTGAGCTCTTTCTTTCTAGTTCCAGCAAGGAAGCTTCTGATAGAAAACAGCCATCAATAGTGCAGAAACTTATTCAGCAAAACGGAGCAGATTTTTCAAGCTTTGTAGAAAAATAAAAGGAATAATCACTTCAATTTCAACAATAGAAGAAGAAAACAGCAAACCGATACAAGAATCTTCAATTTGAAAGGAAGATTCAACTCTCCAAATCTCTAGCCAAAGCCTAGAGCCCAAAAATAAACCCTGGATCTCAAATTCAGCCTCCAAATTCAAAATAATCCTAACCCTAGCCAAAAAGAAAATACTTAAAGCAAAAGACAATTAATTAATCCCTAAACAGCTCCCAAATTTGAATTTTCCCTCCTAAACCTTTGCTTCAATCAATTATTGGGCCCCACCCTATTCCATCCCCCTCCGGGTTCCACCCCCCTCTATGGGCCCGCCTCCTGTAGCAATGAACTAGTCAAGGAGGGGTCAATCAAGTTGGGCCGGCCTAACATTACTCTCCTCCAAAGACTCACCTTATCCTCAAGGTGAAATGAAGGAAATTGATGATTCACCCTCTCATATGGTTCCCATATAGCGTCTAAGTCGGGAAGGTCCCTCCATTTAATAAGCACTTCTTTGTTCCCCTCTTTATCTGATCTCACCCTTTTTAGCTCCACTGATTATAAGACCGTTTCCAAATCCTCTGTCAAAGTTGCTGATAAATCTAAACTAACTACATGCTCCCCAAGAGCTCTCCTCAACTGTGGGGGTAGCTTCAAATAGTACGCCACTGCTCCAATCGTGTCCAACATCTCATTGGGGCCAAAGTACCATGGGGACAATTTCTTATTTCTCCTATTGGCCACTATCCTCTGTCTGTATGGCTACAATTTTAAGAACACCTTCTCTCCCACTTCAAACTGGATGTCTCTCCTATGGGCATCTGCCTGTTTTTCATGATCTATTGTGCCCTCAACAGATGTTTCTTCAACTCTTCCAACACTGTCTCTTTCCTCCAAGTATTGTTCTACTGAGGAAACTGGTGTGCTTTTTTTTCCAAAGTGCACTACGTGTGGGGGCCACTTCCATACAGCACTTTAAAAGGGGTCATCTAAGAAGCTGAGTGGTAAGATGTATTATACCAATATTTGGCCCATGCTAATCAGTTGGCCCATCCGTATGTCTGCGGGTGATAAGTAGTGCTTCTCTTAAGGACTGTTCCTTGTACCCTAAACAGCTCCCTCTAAAACTGGCTGAGAAACACATTATCTCGGTCAGCAACTATCGACTCTGGAATCCCATGCAATCTAACCACCTCCATGATGAATGTTGTTGCCACTGTTACTACGGTGTAGGGGTGTCGTAAGGGAATGAAATATGCGTACTTACTCAGCCTGTCCACCACCACCATAATGACTGTGAATCCCTCCGATCGTGGTAGGCCATCTATAAAATCATGGAAACTTCATCACATACCCTTTTGGAAGTGTTAAGGGTTGTACTAACCCCCCTTAAGTCACAGCTATGTACTTGCTCCTCTGGCACACCTCACCACTATCTCCTCCACATCCTTATGCATCCCCTTCCAGTATAACTCAGTAGACAGTCTCATGTATGTCTTTTGTACCCCAGAATGGCTTCCAACTATACTCCCATGGAACTCCTGTAGTAGGTGGGGAATATGAATGGAAGTTCGTGGCATCATAAACCTCCCCTGATATAAGAATCTCTCCCCTTTAAGTGAGTACCCTGGATGGCTGCTCGTACATTTCATCAAATCCTCCCTAATCTTCCTCAACTCCTCATCCTGCATACTCTCTTCTTTGATAGCCCCCCAATCAACCATCACTGGTACTGAAATTGTCATCTCCTAGAGCTCCCCAACATCTTGATAAGGCATCAACCGTCTTATTTTCCAAACCTGGCCTATATTGGATCACCTCTGATGCTCCTCATTCACCATCTTTTGCTCTAATAAGTATTTCAAGCTTCTCTAATATGACCTGGCAATGAAATGTCGACCAAGCCGTTAAGGGCGCATTCTGAATAGACAACACAATGGTCATCAATTCCCTCTCATATACCGACTTGGCTGACATTACTTAACTGTAGTATGTTATAGGTATGTGGTTCTGCAACAGTACGACCCCCAACCCGTATCCGGATGGCATCGGTCTCTACTACAAAATTTTGACTGAAATCCGGGAGAGCTAAAACTGGGACTGTAGTCATGGCTTTCTTCAGTCTCTCAAAAGTCTGGGTCACAGCCTCTCCCCACAAGAAGTTATCGTTCTTCAATTGCGCGTTTAAGGGCCAAGCTTTGGTTCTGTATCCCCTCACAAATCTCTGGTACTAACCAGTCAATCCTAGGAAGCCCCTCAACTCTCTCAGGGTTCCTAAATAGAGGCAGCTTCAGCATTGCCTGAATTTTGGTTTGATCAGCCACCACTCCCTCCTAGGATATCGCATGCCCCAAGTACTCCACACTAGCCTGTGTGAAGCTGCACTTCTTTAGGTTGGCCCTCAACTGATGCTCCTGTAGAACTCCTAAAACCACCCTCAAGTGCTCCAAATACTCTTCTTCAGTCTTGTTGTACACCAGTATGTCATCAAAGAAAATCAGGACAAACTTCCGGAGGTAAGACTGAAACACCCTATTAAACAAGGGTTCCCCATTAGACAAACTTTCCTTCCGGCCATTGGTTCCCCTTAGATCGACGTACTCTGATACTAATTTGATAGAAAACAACCACCAAAAGTGATGCAAGCAAAACTAGAGTAAAGAGACAAATTGGAGAACACCAGGACAAGACTTTAACCAAGCTCGATTCATATGTAGCTTGCAAACATCCAAACAAACTTAGGAGAAATAAAAGCCAAATCGAACAAAACAAAATAAAAACATAAAAACGCTATCCTCAGTAAAATCGTCTAGCGGTCTCCTCACATGCAACGAAAGTAGGAAATTTAAGAAAATTGTGCTTAGTCTTGCAAACCAAGGGTCCACCACTGTAAAAAAGTCCAACGTTCTTTCCAAACTCCTCCGGCAAATGTCTACAAATTTCAGACAACATACACTTCCAAAGCTCAAGAAGAAGGATACAAGTGGGGTGGAACTTGCGTAGAGAAGAAGAGATTAGAAGCCAAGACGAAATAGAGAGGAGGAAATGAGGGATGGAACAAGCAAAAGATCAGCTTTGCTCACAGCCAGGCAACAGAGAAGGTAGACAAATAGCCATAGCACCTCCAATCAAATTGGGGAAATGAAAGGCCAAAAGTCACCAAGAAGAAGGCCAAAAGGCAGCAAAAATTGCAGCAGAAATTCTGCACAGAAAAACAGAGAAAACTCACGGAATTCCCCCCCAAACTGCCACGGGAAACCAGCCAGCAAGGGACCCGAAAAACTAGCACATGAGGCAAAGCATCAAGTCCCGGGAAACCAGCCAGCAAGGGGCCCAAAAAGCCAACACAGGAGACAAAGTGGCAGATCACGGGAAATCAACCAGCAAGGGGAAACCGAGAAGACAAAGAAAGAAGAAAAGGCACAAGTCCACTCCATTGAGCTCCTCAATAATGAGCTTGAAACAAAAGCATACCTTTTTTATTTAATGAGCTAGGAAGTGCATTTAATCTCCAATCATTGAGCTAAACTTCTGCTCAACATTTATGAGTTAACACAGTAGAATTCCAGCATTTTGAGCTCAACACCAAGCAACCAAGGCCAACCGAACAGTAGTAACCTCACCAAACCGAAATTAGCAAGCAGCCTAAGGACGAAATAGACCCACGAGCAAGTAAACCCAAGGCTTGTCATGCCTAGCACATTCCTACCATGATCATTGGAAGCCCAACCATCATAGGATAGCTTAAAAAACATAAAACACAACTAATATTGTTCAAAATACATTAAAACAAAAATAAACTAAAAATATTGAATGCATCAAAAAGTGCAGGGAAATTCAACAAAATAGCGTAGATTTTTTAAGCTTCATAGAGAAATAAGAGGAATAATCACTTCAATTTCAACAATAGAAGAAAAAAATAGCAAACCGATACAAGAATCTTCAATTCAAGAGGAAAATTCAACTCTTTAAATATCTAGCCAAAACCCATAGCCCAATAGCATACCCTAGATCTCAAATTCAGCCTCCAAATTCAAGATAACCCTAACCCTAGCCAAAAGAAAATTACTTAAAGCAAATGATGATTAATTAATCCCTAAGCAACCCCCAAATTTGAATTTTCCCTCCTAAACCCTTGCTCCAATCAATGATTGGGCCCCACCCCTATTCCGCCCCCCTCCAAGTTTCGCCCCCCTCTATGGGCCCGCCTCCTATAGCAATGAACCGATCCAGGAGGGACCAGTTCAAGTTGGACCAGCCTAACAATTTCTTCCACGTTTGGGTCGTTGGCTGCTATTCCTAATTCCCCTTTTGACCTGAGTCAAAAGGAGCATAGTCATGGCGAACTTTGGAAAGAGTTAGGGTTTCTTCTCCGAAGCTTTATCCTCTCCTCTTTGGCTTTATAATCCATTTTCACATTTCTTTCGACAACGGCAACTCCATTTTCTCTTACAATTGCATCTGTTAATATGATTAAGGTTTTGTTACATTTCTGATATGTATTAGTAAGAAAGGTTTTGGTTTTATCCCTTTAGAATGCATTTCACTTGAGAATTGTGCACAATTTAATTACATGAATCGCATTTTTATATCTTGGTGCTTATTTCCCCTTTGATGTTCTGAAAGTTGCATGAACTTGTAGTGGGATGTTTCTTAATTGTTACCTACTTGTGATGCCTGTTTAAATTCTGTGAGCCACATTACATAATCATGTACTTTCCAATATATGTTATGAATATTAATGTAAGTTGTGTCGGACACCGTTTGTTGTGAGATTGATGCACAGCGTACATTCCATAGCTGTGTTCTTTCCATAGAGACGAAGTGCTGTGAGATCAACAAGAAAACGACTAGGGTTTTGTGGTGAGTTCATTCCAAATAGACTCCCGGTCTGTATTTTTATTATTACTTTTTTGTTTTGTTGATTCTTTTGTTTTGTGATAGAATGAAGTTTAAGGTCTCTTTCACTGTTCTACGATGGTCGGGCAGCCAACTGAAGGTGCTTTTGGGCAAGTGATCGAAGAAGGCCCATCCCAACTCGAAGAAAATCGAGAAACAACAGGTGAACAATAGATTTCTTTTAATCATATTGTGGAATCCTTGCATTTGTTCTCTGTTCTCTTTTTTTCGTTGAAGGTTATTTGCAATTTTTTTTTTTTCTTTTTGTGCAATACAGTTGAAATTATTAAGGCTGAACAACAAGAAGTGCTATCAACTATCAAGGTGAATGTTTTTGGAAAGTGAGTTTTTTTTAATTAATTTTCCCATTGACAACCACATACATTTTTATAGGTGAATTTATTTATGATTGTACTATTCAATTTTTGTATGTGTTTTGGCAGTCAAATAGTGAATAATGGATTATGTGCAGTAGTTTTCGAGTGGCTTGATGACTCCAATTCCTTACTTAATGGTTTTCCTAAACAAACTGCTATTAATTTTTCATATGCTAATAAAAAAGATGTAAAGGTAGATGAGATGAGTTGTTACCATAATGAGGACAAGGAGGGGACGAAGACTACAACTTTTTAGATGATAGTAAGCAATTTGTAGATAGTGATTACGAGATGTACAAGGGTGATGAATTATTTGAAAACAATATGGATCCTTTTGTTGAATTTGTAGGGACCACAAAGAAGGTAACTGAGAAGACTAAAGCTTAAAATGAAATTTAAATTAAAAATGGAAGAGCAATAACTATGAAATTAATTGTATGGATTATAATAATGATGACCACACAAGACTTGTGCAAAAGTTTAATTGTGAGAAGCAGAAGTTTGAAGCGGGAATGTTATTCAGTAGCAAGAAAGAATTTAAAGAGGTTGTGCATAACTAGTCAATTACTAGGGGAAAACAATGAAGTTTTAAAACAATGATAAAGACCATGCAGAGTTATTTGGAGATCGAACTGTCATTTTCTCGTCTACATCTCAAAGCATAAAGAAAGTCATTCATGGCATGTTAGATCGTTGGAGGAGCACACATGTTCATAGAGCTATCATAACAAGACTTTGACATCAACAATTTAACCAAGAAGTTTGTCAACAAAGTTAGAATTAATCTACATTGCAAGAAAATATATTTTAGAAGAGATGTTATTGATAAATTAAAGTTGCATGTGTCAAAGTCACAGGAAAGGAAGACTGTGATTAAGGCTTCAAAATTGGCGCACATAAAGGAGAAAGATCGGCTCAAGAAGATTTAGGATTACTGCTTGGAAATCATAAGAATGAATCCATGCACGACAATATCTATACTAACAACGAGAGACGCGATCTTAGAAGGTCAAAAAACATTTAGGAGAATGTATGCGATCTTAGAAGGTCAAAAAACATTTAGGAGAATGTATGCTTGCTTTAACGCTTGTAAAAAGAGTCTCCTCAAAGGTTGCAAGCTAATTATTGAAGTTGATGGATGCTTCCTAAACAGTCCACAGCCAGTCAACAACCGATGGTAGTAAATCTGGATGGGAACAATAATATTTTTCCAATATCATGGACTATCGTTGAGTGAATCAATGAGTAGTTGGAAATAGTTCTTGGAATTGCTAGCAGGAGATTTACACATTATTAAAGATCAAATCAAGTTCGCATTCATATCGGATGAACATAAGGGTTTAGTTCCTATATTTGAGAATATTTTATCAAATACAACAAATAGATTATGTGTGGATCATCTGCACCAAAATTTTAAATTTGATTGGAAAAAGAAATTGCACTAAAAAATACTTTATGGGCAGCTGCTAGAAGTATTACAATTAACCAATTTATATATACAACATGGAGATGTTAGCAAAATTGGATAAAATACTTATAAATAGTTGAACGAAAAGCACCTAGAAGAATGATCATGATTGCATTTTACATGCATCTCAAAGTGTGATATGTTAATAATACGTGCAAATTTTTTAATGCTCTCATTCTCGAAGCAAAAGAGGAACCCATCATCTCGATGTTTGATAGCATCAGAAGTTTGATAATGAAACAGATGTAAGAGAAAGAGGCATCAACAAGATGGAATGAGAAGTTCTGCCCAAGGATTCATGAAGCACTTGCAAAGAATTTATACAACGTTAGAAGCTGCGTTGGAGTAAAGATGATGATGTCAATTAACAAATTACTACAATGCAAGGGACACAGTACATCGTTGACTTAAATTCTATGTTATGTAGTTACAAAAGATGGGAATTAAATGGCTTGCCTCGTCTTCATGCATGAGCGGAAATCAATATGGGAGAACTTCATCGTCAGGATTTTGCCCATAACTACTACACTGGACAATTATATGAGACTTATAAATTCAATATTATGCCTATTAATGATCATGACGAATGACCTAGAAGTAACAGATCATATCCATTGCCACTAAAATACAATACGTAAAACCCGAAAAATGTCATTTTAGATCTCGCACATTTTTCGATGCGCCGCGACGAAATTTAAGTTAATTTTTCAAAGTCGTCGGAATTTGACGAAAATAATTTTATAAAATTCTAAGCAAAATTCAAAAAATTTGATATATAAAACTTATAACTAATTTTGCTTAATTTAGAAATTAAATTTTATAGATGTCTCATAATACTTAGATTACCCCTAGTGTTTATTCATGCATGGATGGATTAAGTGAGAGCAAATTGATCCTTTGTCTTTTCCCATTACCCGCCTACTCATAAGGGGACCGAAACTTATTCGGTCCCCACTTGTTTCGTTCGGCCGAAACCCGAACCGAGCGAAAGCAAGGAGAAGAGGTGCGCGGAAGGGGCAACAGGGAGGCTTCGGCGACGTCCTTAGGGCGGTTTTCCAGCAAGGTTCTTGGAAGGAAATTGTAGGGGAAAGCCTAAGGAGCACTAAGGTATATTTCTAAACCTAGAAATCTCTATCTTTCCCTTGGATTTTTGAGATGAAAAATTTAGGGTTTGACAAAAACTCCTCTTTTCTTTAGGAAATGTATAGGGAATGAGTATGAGATAATTTTATGCATGGAATGAGGCTTTTTCTTCAAAATGTGGAGTTAAAAAAATTAGGACATTTTCGTATTGATAGATTTTTAAAGAAATTTCTTGAAAAGTATTGTTTCAAGGATCAGCCTTAAGCCCATATCTTTGCTTTAGTCATGGATGTTCTCACTAGACATTTGTAAGAAGATGTACCTTGGTGTATGCTTTTTGCTGATGATATTCTTCTTGTTGATAAGACTAGAGAGGGAGTTGAAGGTAAACTTGAATTATGGAGGTCAACCTTAGAGTCTAAAGGTTTTCGCTTGAGTAGATCTAAAACGGAATATATGGAGTGTAATTTTAGTATTAATAGACCTAGTGAGAGGATTGTGACTTTGGGCGATCAAGTCATTAATAAGAGTACACGTTTTAGATATCTTGGATCTATTGTTCAGAGTGATGGTGAAATAGATGGGGATATTATCAACAGAATTCAAGTTGGATGGTTGAAGTGGAGGAATACATCGGGCTTGTTATGTGATAGAAATGTACCCCTCAAACTTAAGGGAAAATTCTATAAGATGGTAGTGAGGCCTGCAATGCTTTATGGTGCCGAATGTTGGCCACTAAAAGAGAAGCATAATACTAAGTTAAGTGTTGCAGAGATGAGGATGCTCAGGTGGATGAGTGGCTTTTACCCTTAGAGATAGGATACGAAATGAGCATATACGTGAAAAGGTTGGAGTAGCTCCAGTAGAAGATAAGATTAGAGAGAGTCGCCTTAGATGGTTTGGTCACATAAAACGGCGGCCTTCCGATGACCCGGTTAGGAGAGTAGAGGTATTAGATTTGACTTATGTTAAGAAAGGTAGGGGTAGACCTAAAAAGACTTGGTTAGAAAATATTAGGAATGACCTTTCTTTATTAGATTTAAACGAGAATTTGATTTTTAATAGGACACAATGGAGAAAAAGGATTCATGTAGCCGACCCCACGTAGTGGGATAAAGGCTTGATGTTGTTGTTGTTTGTATTGTTTCAAATGATCATAGGGTTGTTTCTAATGCTATAGATTAGGGTTTTTCCACAAAATGTAATTTTTGTAATTTTAATTTATTTTAAATCCAAAAATAAAAATTATTTTAAATAATTTTAGGCTAGAGTAAAGGGTTAGTTTGGTTAAAAATGTATTTAGACCAAAATATGAGATTTTTAGAATTGTTATATGCTTTATGTTTTAAATGAGAGAGAGAAAGAGAACCTTTAGAAGTTTTATAGGAGTAGATTCATTAAATTTGATAAGATTAGCTTTAGCCGTTGAATATTAAAATATTTTCTTATAGGTGTTGTTTGTGGTGATCTCAAAGGAAGGGTGACTAGCATAGAGAATCAATTTCCTAATTTCTGTAAGTATTCATGATTCTTTATTACAATGATACCTTTGTTTTCTTTCCAATATATGTTTTGAAAGTTCAAGCATGTTTATGAAATATTTATGGTCAATTTAAATCATGATTCTGTTACTCTTGTCCAATGATTGATCATGCAAATTATATGTTACATTTTATGGCATTATCACATAAAGTTCATAAGTTATAGAAATGAGATGATATGATTGTTATAGAATGCTTATATGTGCATGCTGAATTGATAGAGCTCACCCCCTTATGGTACTAACTGGAGATGCTATACTCATGCACGTTAAAATGGTAAAAGATAAGGAAAAGAAAATGATAAATGAGTACCTTTATGATACTAGACGGTGGCTCCTGTGACGGCTGTAATATATACAAAATGAGAAAGTTATGAATATTAATATGAATATGAAAATGAATATTAAAGATATAGTTTATGATATATGACATGTTTGTAAGGAAGCAATTTATGTTATGTTTTAGATGAAATGTAGCACCTAGCATATTATTCACTTTGCCTTGATTACTGCTGTTTAGAATCGTGTTTTATTTATTAAGCATTAGCTTACTATTAGTTGTTAACATTTTTTAAGTGTAATTACTTTAAATCAAAATGAGTAGAAGGGGTGGAAATGTTTACCGTAGGAGAGGAGTGCCGGAAGAAAGGTAATTATATGAATCTGTTTAAAGTTATGTTTATGTGTTTTAAATTTTATTGTTTTAGTGGCTCTTTCAAATGTTAAGGTAATAGTTTTGAAAATTAGATATTTTAGTATACCGTCAGACTCCGTTCCCGCCTCGCCTGCGAGCTCATCGGGCTATGTCTTGACACAATAAACCTACGAAGAGCCACCCACCACAGTTTAGAAGAACATGTTCAAATAAGCAAGCAGATAACTCACAAAAAAAAGCTTGAATGTGTGCACACAAGGATCGTCAAATAAAGGGCTATTAGTAAGTTAGCAAACAAAACTTTAAAAACACCCGTGCACTTAAATTTTTATAACTACTAATTTTATATTATGTTTGTTAATAGGTCTATACATCCAAAAGAAAGAAGATTGAGTAGATAAAACCTCAAAAATACTATACATAATGAAATTTTTTGCATTAACTTACATTTACACATTTAAAAGGACATCATTAAGGATTTTTTTTCTTTTGTAACATGATCTTTGAGTTTTTCTGGTAAATAATTTCATTTTCATAAGTATTTTGGAGTTTTGTAATCAATGATAACACTTGATAGCAAAGGGTTGTATGATATACCGTTTAATAATTATTCACTATTATTATTTAGTTGGTTAACTTCCACAATTATTTTTATATTTATTTTAACATAATAAATAATAAAATATAAAAAAAAAATAATATAATCTTGCATACACCCTAACACCCAAATTGCACTCATATTTAAATGTTGGAGTTAATTTTAACTATTACTTTTGGTATTGAGACCACATTGAGACATTTTCTAATAGTTGGGAAACTATATTTGGTCATTACGAAACTCTAGGATTAAATTGAAAGGGGACTATTTTGGGCTTATAGTCCTTTTTGGTTGCTTCTGTTGTAAGAAAAGTAGCCAATAAAAAGTAATTTCCATTTGGATGGCAAACTTTTCTTAGCTTTTTCTAAAACTATGCCTTGAGAAAGCATAATTGAAATAGTAGTTGAGAAAGTAGCACTCAACAACAAAAATAGAGAAATATAAGCCACTCCCAAACAAAGCCAAAATCTCTCGAGTTACTATGAATATTAAGTAACAATTGCTGAATATGACTCTAAAATATATATTTGAAAAACATGAGCATCCTTCATTGAATCATAGAAATGTAAGTTTAAATAGCATACAAAAATATGCAAGTTTTGGATAAAATAGAAAATCTAGTGTAGCTACAAAAGAGTGATTGAAATATAGACTAATAGCAAAGAAAATAATTCATTTACCTATTAAAGATATCTAATGTCCCATAAAAATGAAATAGAATTGTAGTGAGAGCCAAAGTGCTTAACATGTCAATTATTACATGAAATAAGTGAGCATTCACTCACAAAATTATGGGGACTCATCACCCATGACAATTGGGTATAACTCACACATTACATTGGAGAACCACTCACCAAAATAAGAGGAATCTCTCATT
Organism: Dendrobium nobile; assembly: GCA_022539455.1. Lineage (NCBI taxonomy): Eukaryota > Viridiplantae > Streptophyta > Magnoliopsida > Asparagales > Orchidaceae > Dendrobium > Dendrobium nobile. The sequence goes on from CM039723.1 coordinate 22,421,791, forward strand.
CTCTCATCCTTAAGTTCTTTGACCCAAAACTTGTCCATTTTAATGCCTTTTATAGGCACAAAAAAGAACACTTTTTCAAATTAAATGAGGTGATTGACAAGGGTGGTAAGTTGGTGGTAGAAAGTGCAATTAAATGAGGTGGTTGGTGGTGGTTATGAAGTACAATTTATATCTGATAGATATCTCATCACTCTCTCCTTCACTAGAAAATTTAGGGCCTTGAGGTGGATATTTGTGAAGCACCACTCCTCCATCATGGTTAATTGATGCTTATAAAATTGCATGAGTCGAAACATGGAGCAACCCAATCGGAACCAATTTGATGTAGCCTATAAAAATAAAGTGTAGTTTTAAAGTAAATTGAAAGAAGGATTTCATTACTATGAAAGAGAAACTGCATGAAATAAATGGGGGTCTCACCCTAACAAATGCGGAATTACTCACCTAAAGAAGACTCATTCACGCATTACACTGGGGAATTACAAACCCAAAAGAGAGAAATCTCTTATTCTCTCATCCAAGTTGTGCTGCACTTTCTTTGTCCATGAACCTTTTGAATGTTAGAAATTGTGTAATCCAGAACTTAGGCACAGATATTTAGTCCAACAAACGCTCCGACAGTATAAAAGTTTATGAAACCTATTTCTCTTCTATCATACCAAGAGCCACAAAATGCTCACTTTCCTCCAACAAAGTTCAAACAGTAGCCTTAAGAAAAAACTTAGGACTTGAAGATCATGCTAGCGGTCAGACACCAAATTTACATCACACAATATTCTAGAACAAAAAAAATACAAAAATAACAGACAAGCCTAATATCAATTTGTAATAATACAACGTGAAACAGCTCACCATTAAATAGAATAAATAGTCTGTTTATCAAATCAGGGTCATCTAAATTGACACCAGCAGTCTTGCGCTTCAGAAAATCCTCTCCTCTTTTAGCAACATGCTCTTGACTTTAAAACATTCGAAAAGGGGAAAGATATCAATGAAATGTCCTCTTTTGAGATTAAATGGCTACAGCCCTGTTGGGATGATAACAAGGAAGCATGTACCTGTCTGAAGAAGCAGCTAGATAAATAGGATAGACCACCATAGGAGTCAACTGCATTGATTCAATAACATGCAAAATCCCAAGCTGCAAGAAACAAAATTAACCCGTAAGGCTAACAAACAAAAGCCAACTATTTAGCAGTTGACAACAATTTCAAACATAAGAAGTAACGAAGCTACCTTTCTCTTTAGCAGCACATCTCCTTTCAATGGCAACTTTCCTGTAATACGATCTGATTGAGCCATGGAAAGCCCAGCCGGGCAGCCAACACTTCAAAGACAAGATGATTGGTACATAAGGTGATAAGACAACAAACAATTGACAACTAATCACTGTAGCCGACGGCACAGATGCCATACCCAAGAGATGGTGGTTGGTATAAAATCGTATGGAGACAAAATTCCACAAAAAGTTGCCTGTCCTTACCATCACAAGACTTGTATTTTACACCAATATTTTCATCAAGCTGACTTGAATGGCACTCACCTATCGCCTGCAATTAATTTAGCATCAATAATCAAAGATTATCTTCTATATACTCTGAAGTTAAGACCGAACTAAAAAAAAATCAGTATGTATTTACAAATCAAAATATTCCTCACATTGTTGAACAGAACGAAATTCTAAAAAACAAATTTTCCACTTCCAATATACATAACAAAAACAAGCCTTCGCATGCTGTTATAAATGTAAAGCAAAGTTTTTAGCAAGAAAGGCATCTCAATTAGCCATGTTAGAAGCAAAAAAAACTCAGCCTATGCAAGTTGCTTATTGTTAATTCATAAAAAGCACCTTCTGCTCCACCACAAAGTTAAGAGTAATTATGAAGCGTGTATTATTCTAAGAAATTAGTAGAATTGAATTCATCATATATTGTTAAAAATCACTCTATTGAATGTTATTTCACCCTTTTTACGTTATAATTCAATTGAGTGGATTGTTTTTCCAACCTGTTAAGTTTATTTGATTATTTTTTGCTTCTCTTCATGGTTATTTTAGAAGCCTTATGTTAAGAAATTGATGAGGACATCGAAGATCAACGGCTACGATCGTGTCTATTTATTTTCATGTATTTTATTTGTTATTTGTACTTTTCCATTTCTACCCTCACTTGAGGACCTTGTTTTATGTTTGCCCTAGGGGCAATTGTGTCTTTTATTTTCCCTCGCGTATTTGGCTATTTAAGCCCTCCCCTCCCTCTTGGAAAGGGATGATGATTATTGATAATGAAAATTCTTATGCTCTTGTTGATCTCTTAGTGAGTTCACTTGATCTCTTAGTGAGTTCATGAGAGGAGAAGCCCGAGGAGGGTAATTCGCAATACCCGTCAATCTTTGGAAGAGTCCGAGGTTCGCGGTTCTTACGATCTCTGTGTGAGTTCGTTAGTTATCTCTATATATTCTTGGTTATCTCCCTTCTCCCCTCTTCAAGCACATTCTTCTTCTCCTCCATAGACTACCACGAGCCAAGTCAAGAGTGGAAGAAGCCGAAACCTCCACTAGCATCTCCACCCTAGCTCCACCCGCCGGCCATCCTAGCTCCACCCGCCGGCCATCCTAGTTCCACCCGCCGTCCACCCATTGGACCCCCTTGTTGCCGGCCCCCTCTAGCTCTCCCCTTTGAATTTCGAATTCCCCTCTCTTAATGAATTTCCTAATTAAGCCATATTAAATTTGGGAAATTAATTAAGAGGAGTTACACACGTTTGAAATTCGAATTCAAATTCCCTCTTATTTTCATTTGAATTTGGGAGTTACTTATGAGAATCAATTCAGATTTTAATTTAATCCTTGATTAAAGCTGTGGTCCCCACTCTACTTATGACAATTGTGTTCTCCCCTCTCTCCATGTGGTCGGCCCCCTTTTAATGGGTTTTTCTCTCTCCCAAATTAAATTAAAAGCTCCACCAAATCAGCCCCAATTACCTCTTCAATTAACCCTCCTAGTCATTAATGAATTAATTTGAAATTTCAAATTAATCTCCCTCCAAAACCACTTGGAGCTGAATTTAATTTCAGTTTTTTCTAAATTCCTCCCTCTCCCTCTATCTCACGGCTAAGCCCTCCTCTCCCAAATTACTAGCTGCTCTCCTATAGCCTACTGTCCAGCAGTTTTCATACAATTTCCTGCTGTCCCGCATCATTGGAGAGACACTCAAGGGCCAAAACTGCACTTATTCTCTTCCCCACTACATCCAACCTATTCTCTTCCCCACACCCTTGCTGGAGGTGCTGTCCAGGAGGTTTCGGCAGGCCAAACAGCTGTCCTGCTCTCCAAAACCTCATGATTGCTGTCCTGAGAGCTCGTAGATGCTGCCCAGGAAATTCTCGGCAAGACGAGCTGCTGTCCTGCTCTCCTAAAACCTCCGGGTTGCTGTCCTGAAGCCCTACAGCGGCTGTCCCAAGGTTCCAGCAGGTTCCTAATGCTGTGTCGCCATCCGGAAGACCTTTATTTGCTGTCCAGATTTTCTGGAAAACTGTGGGGTTGCTGTCCTGTTCATCTAGTGCCTTGGTGATCAAACGGGAAGCTTCGCAATATCTCGTCTTTGAGTAAACTCTTTCCCCGAATCTTTTATATTCAAAGTGCTCTCAATTGTGGTCTAGTAAATTCATGACGATCATGTTAATGCTTCTCCGCTAGAACCTAGAAATAGAAAGAGTTGTGTGTGAGGGATCTTTCATAGACTAATCTTATTGTTAGTATTGGAATTTATTGTTGAAACGACCCATGTATGCAATGTCGGATTAAGTTGGCTATCCTTTTGAACTTAACTTTTAGTCATGTGATTTAACCTAAGCTAAGTGCCTTTTTTTTATATTTATCTTATCGTTCAATTCCGCATAAGATCTTGTTTATTATTGTGCTCTCAAAATTAAGCGTGCAAATTCATTATGAAATTCATCATCGCATGTACGTTTCACATCAGAAATACTTGAAGATTTCAAGTAATACCTAACATTATTGGTAAAACAACAAAAACAGTCCACAACTCCAATGGAAAACAGCAAAAAATAGTAATTTTATTGCAAGAAATCAAATAGAACGGAAAGAAAATACCAAGATATAATTGATCCTCTATTGGAGAGGAGGATCTATCTCTACCAAATTTCTAGGCGCCGCTAGAGCCCAAAAACCTAAACCTAAGAGATCTCAAATTTCAGCCAAATTCAAGATGCCCTAACACTATGAAAACAAAATGTTCAATGCATACAATTCAAAAGGAAATCCCTAAATAGCCCCTGCTTTGAAATATCCCTCCCAACTCCCTTCAAAAACCTTCCTAAACAGCTCCGTGAATAGTTGGGCGATCAGATCTTGCGAATACTCCCCCCCCCCCCCCCAATCCACTTTGTCTGAGAGGTGGAAAGACAACACCTTCCTTCATTCTCTCCTCATCACAAACGGTAAGAACATGAAAATTTCGGTCCTTACACTTGTGCCCCAGAGTATACTTCTCGTCACATCTGAAACAGAGCTCATTCACCCTCTTCTCCTATAATTCTGTTTTTGTGAGATTCTTGATGCTGTCCCCATGTATTCGGTCCCTTCATGAAATTTTCCTCTAGCACTGTCGCAAGAAGGCAATCCAATCGGCTAGCAAGGTACTCGAATCTCTCCCAATATTTTATCATTGAACCATCATGTGTCAAGGCAAAGAACTACTCGTATAAGTCTCCTCCCTTGCAAGTTCGAAAATGTTCTACCAAACAATCTTTAAACTCCCTCCAATTTCATATGGGTCATCGCATGTCCCTCCACTGGTACCAAGCTAAAACCTTTGCATCCAAACATAGGCCAGCTACCATCAGTCTCTCCTCCTCCGTCAACCTGTTGACAGCATGGTTTAAAATTGCGCAATAAAAAGCGCGCCTCAGCAAGACCCCCACTAATCTCCTCAACAACCACACTTTAATTTTTCTGCTGAAGCACTTGAATCTCTCCAAGAAAGAATAATCAAATCCTGCCAAGAAATATGCACAAAAATTTTTCTTGAATTTGAAGGTAGGCTGAGCTCAAAGTTTGAAGATCTAATTAAAAGAGTTGAAATTATTGAGGTCAAGCTCAAAAATCACATTGATCGGAGCAAAATTTTTTCTCAGAAAAGATATGTTAGCTACTCTTCATCTTCCAATAAGAAACATAAATCAGATATCCCTCCCCCCAGCCCCAATGAACCAATCTCCCAAAATGAGTCAATCTCCCAAAATGAGGCAATCCCCATCAATGAGTCAATCCCAGCAGAAATACAACTTATTCCATATACAAATCCAAATCAACCAATACCAGAAGATGACATTCATATAAATCCTGTAACTTATGTTTATGTAAATGAAATAGAAAATTACAAAAATCTTCTGAGTTTGAGTTCAGAGAAGAGAAATTTTGTACATGAATGTTTGAAAAAGTTCAATCAAAGGTAAAAAAAATGCAACTTATTTTATGTTTGAATATTTGTAGTGTATGATATGCGTTAGTTATGTGTATGATATGCTTATGATACACGTATGTTATGCGTATCATATGCGTATTGTATTATATGCGTATAGTATGCTTATTATACGCGTATTTATGATACGCGTATTATATGCGTATGGTATGCGTATGATATGCTTATGAAATGCATATTTATTATTTTTTTTTTGCAGGGACGATAGTGTCTTGTTTATTAGTAACCTTCTTATTTTCAGAGCTGAAATTGACGAGTTATTAAGCGACAATTATTTAGGCAATGACATGTAGAGTTTTTTTGCTCTTTTGTTAAATGAGAAGTGTAACCTTATGCCTGACAAGTACCATAAATTTCTATACATCTCTCAAGTCTATTGGGTTAGTAACTTAGTATTCAATTAATCAGTTTAACTATTGGATTAGTAACTTAATATCCATTTCTTATATTTACTACTTGCACTTGCAGAATAACAAAGAAAGGAATAAATTGTCCAAATTTCAAATCGACCATATAAACGAACTTTCTATTTCTTCAAACAACATTTTAATACAACCAATCATTGAATCCACGCACATTACCCTTCTGGTTGGTTTGCTGAAAGAATAAAAGTGAAAATTTTATGACTCGTTGCCCCACCGCGTCAAAGAGCATAAGCTTGTTGTTCCAAAAATCGTAAATATTAGATGAACATGTACTCTTCAATTTTTAAAAAATTGATAAAACTAATCCTTGTTCTACGTATTTTTCAACTTAAAGCTATATATTCTGACACGAAAGGAGCTTTAATAGTGATATCAAAAAATAGAAGCTTTCTGCCGTTAAAGGTGCACCAAAACAGGAAAACTCTGTAGATTGCGGAATGTATGTCTGTAAATATATGGAAAGAATCAATCTTGAAGACAACACTGATTGGACTGATAGAACAAATTGAAAAGAAGACATGCCAAAGTATAGGGCAAAATTTGCATATGAAATATTTTATAAAACATTGGAAAAATAACATTTTTTCATTCTGTAAAATATTTATCAGTCTAAATAATAGTTTTTCGCTTCTGTGTATAAATGTTTATTTCTGAAGAATATATTTTTCAATTTTGTGTATAAATATTATTTACATTGATTTGATTAAAAAATAACTTATTAAATGATAATACGCATAAATTAAGCATATCATATGTATTGTGTAAGCATATTGTATGCATATATTACGCATATCATAAGCAGATAATAGGCATAGAATAAGTATTATATAATATTTGAAAGATTTTGTGATTGACATTTGCGTTTAAAGATTAGTGTTTGAATTTCTTATTTGTTTTAACAAAAAATATAATTTTATAAATATTTTTAAACGTTTTTAAATAATACGCATAACGCAAGCACAAAAGACGCATAATACACGCACACATTACACAGTAAATTTTATTTATCAAATTCTATTAAATATTTTTTAAGAATATGCATTACGCACGAACACAACACGCATATTGTATGCAGTATACACGCACATAGTACGCACAAAAGGCGCATATAGTACGCATAATGCACGCACACATTACGCAGTTAATTTTATTTATCAAATTCTATTAAATATTTTAATTAATATATATATATATATATATATATATTTGTTTTTAAGTTACTTACATTAAAATGATGAGGAATATGTTTAACACATTGAACTTAAATTTGTTATTACAAATTAGACGGAATGTGATTATTATGATTTCATTTTTTAGGCTTGAATATGATATTTGAACAAGTACAAAGGGTTTATGGCTCTTAGTGGATTGTATTTAAGGAAGAGAAATAAGAAATATGATGTTTGAAAGATTTTGTGTTTGGCATTTGCGTTTAAAGATTAGTGTTTGAATTTCTTATTTATTTTAATAAAAAAAATAATTTCAAAAATATTTTTTAAACGTTTTTAAATAATACGCATAACAAACGCACAAAAGACGCATATAGTACGCATAATATATGAAAATAATGAGGAATATGTTTAACAAGTTGAACTTAAATTTGTTATTACACATTAGACGCATGCACAAAAGACGCATAGAGTACGCATAATACACGCACATATTACGCACAAAAGACACATAGAGTACGCATAATACACGCACACATTCTATTAAATGTTTTAGGTTACTTACATTTTGTATGGACTAAGGGGCCGTGATATGAATAATAATTTTCGTTAGCTGTGAACTGACAGGTGGAAGATATGATTGGGAGGATTGGTTAAATTTTTATGAGCCATTATTTACAATTTATTGCTTATTATTATTCAACATTAAAATTTCCATTATATAATGCGGGAAAGCTTGCCTTATGATAACGCATAATTTTTTTCAAATAGAAGTAATGCGGATTTTACAGAATGTTTGATTTTTTACTTTAGAGCTTAGTCTAAGGTTGCTGTTAGATTGTGATTCTTTTGAGGATGAGGATAAATAAATACATTTCAAAATTAGGTAATCCTTAGCCTCAAATGAATCACAATCTACCAGCAGCCTTAGACTTCTCTCTTAACTCTTAAGTAAAAAATCTTACCTTCTGTTAAGTCTGCATTACTTCTGATTGACAATCATGTCTAAACATCAAAGCAAGCTTCTCTTATAATTATTTTGGTTTATTATTTTTAATAAAATGTACATAGGTTTTCTTGTAAAATTGTATTTGTTATAAATGTTCTTTTAATTTGTTTTTGTGTTTTTTATATTGTACATAGTCATTAAAATTGTATTTATCAAATTCTATTAAATGTTCTTTTAATTATTTTTTATTTTTTAAAATACGCAATGTTCATATAGAGATTACGCACATCATATGCATGGTGTGCGCATTGTATACCCATATATTACACACAGCGTACGCATAGATTACGCACAATATAATATTAAACACAGCCAGTACTCATACTATAACCAAAAAATCATATATTTTATTAAATATTAATACAAAATCATACATTAAGTTACAGCTGCTCCAACTGTTAAATTACAAATACTTTAGAAGAAGTTTTACAAAATAAGCATAAAATACACATAGATTACGTCTCACATACGCAGTATATACGCCTTAAATATGTATTACATACGCAATATATACGCAAAAAATACGCACAATATAAAACTGAACACATCTAGAAAATTTATCGACGGCTCGACATTATATAATACTGAACACATCCAGTACGCATACTAAACCCTAAACGAGAGCTGCTCTCTTCGCCTTTTGCTTAGAGGTTTCTTCTACTACGAGTTGGGTTGTTGTCTTCTCTGTCCGACAGACGGCCGCTTCTGTCCGAGGCTGCTGTCTCCTCCGACCTGCATCATGTCATAGAAAAAATTAGAAAGAACTCGTTCACTTCCTATTTTTGCTCAATCAGAATAGTCTGAAATAAGGATAAAGCTGCATCAGATCATAGAAAAGATCCAGCATGGAAACATAGCACTCAGGTGGATGTAGGAGACAGTGATAAAATATATGTCTATTTGAAATGCAATTACTGTGATAAAGTTGTGAAAGGTGGTGTGACTAGGATGAAGGAACACCTTTCAGGTTCTCATAAGAATGCTGCTCCATGCTCCAAAGTTCCTGATTTTATAAGGGATGAGATAAAGTCATACATGAATAAGTCTACCACATAAAAACATCTTGCACAGAAGTAATTTGAGGACAGAGTTGATGTTGGATCTTACTACGGGAGTGAGCGTAGCGTTAGGGATTCATCTTCTTCTATCAAGCTCATTCCATCTAGGGGTGCTAGGGGCCTATGGATCATTATATGGTTGACACATCAGAGGATAGGCCTTCTACTACACAGAAGATGGCCCCAGAAAATGCAAGGGAGATGCGGAGAAGAGTGTGTAAGGATATAGCCAGATTCTTCTACGAAAATGCAATTCCATTTAATGTTGCAACATCACCTACTTAGTACAACATGATTCGTTCAGTTGGAGCATTTGGGAGAGTATTCAAACCTCCAACCATGTATGATTTAAGAACATGGATTTTGAAGGAAGAGTTGGAAAGCACTGATAAAAGCATCGAAGAAATTAAGAAGACTTAGGCCTAAACAGGAGTAACAATTATGTCAGATGGGTGGTCTGATATCAAACATAGAAGTCTGATCAACATCCTTATTAATAATCCTTATGATACTGTGTTTTTAAGGTCAATTGAAGCATCTGACCAGGTCAAAGATGCTGAGTTCATATTCGAATTATTAGATAGCATTATTGATAAGATTGGAGAACATTTGGTTGTACAAATTATGACAGATAATGCAAGTTCTTATAAGGCTGCAGGTAATAAACTTAAGGAGAAGAGGAAACATTTGTATTGGACTCCATGTACTACACATTGCATAGATCTGATTCTTGAGAAGCTTGGGGAACTACCTCAACATAAAAATGCACTCACTAAAGCCAAAAAAATAACCAAGTTTATTTACAACCACTCTTGGGTTCTAGATCTTATGAGAAAATTTTTGAAGAAAGAAATTCTAAGGCCAGCCGCAACAAGATTTGTCACCGCTTACTTGACCTTAGAGAGCATGCTGGATGCTAGGCAATCTTTAGAGGCTATATTCATATCTACACAGTGGTTGAGTTGTGCTTGGGCGAAGAAGGCTAAGAGAAAAGAAATTAAAAAGATTGTTTTAAATGACAGATTTTGGCAAAGTGTCTTATATGCCATTACAACCACTAGACTTTTAGTTCATGTTTTAAGGATGGTGGATGCTGAGAAGAAGCCTGCAGTGGGTTTCATCTACAATGCAATGAATGAAGCCAAAAGATGATTGCCTCCAACTTATGAGGCAGTGAAGGAAGCTTTAGGGAAATTTAGAATATTATTGATGATAGGTGGGAACTACAGCTTCACCGACACTTGCATGCCGCTGGCTACTACCTAAACCCTCAGTATTAATATGCAGAGAACAAGTCTACAAACCCTGAAATAAAATTGTGATTATATCATTGCATGAATCGTCTAATAAGTGATGCAACTGAAAGATCAAATACTGACTTGCAATTGATATCTTTTAAGAACAAAGAAGGTTTTTTTGGATTACAATAAGCAAAAGATACAATTGTCAAACGATCTCCAGTTGAGTGGTGGATTCAATTTGGTGATGGGACTCCAGAATTACAACATTTTGCTGTGAAAGTTTTGGGCTTGACATGCTTTTCATCTGGCTGTGAAAGAAATTGGAGTACCTACAACCAAGTACATACAAAGAGGAGAAATCGCTTGTCGACATTGAGTATGAACTCACTGGTATACATTATGTACAATAGAAGACTCAGAGATAGAAATTTGAAAAAAAAAAGGATTAATGGATGATAAAGATCCTTTGCTTTGCGATGATGTGGCATCTGATAATGAGTGGTTTGTAGATGATGAAGTTGAAGTGATGCCGTATGAATTACAAGATGAAGATTTAAATGTTGATTTCTTTGATGGTCTTAAAGCATCCACATCCAACATAACTCAAGAACAAATCAAAAAAGGTATATAAATAATATAATTTTCTTTTCTTAAACTTTTATTGATGTATTACACTATTATTCATTATGATATTGTTCAAAAATATTTAGGAAAGAGGAAAATAACTGATAATGAGGAAGAAGAAGCTGATTGGGAGATATTGAACTCTATAGGAGAGGGGGAAGAGGAGAGAGCAGTTCATCATAATGATGATTCAAATGAAGACCCCCTTAGTGATGAGTGATGATTGATGAGTGATGACAGTGCTGATGACTAGTGAGTTCTTACGTGATATGTCTCTCTTATTTATTTTCATAAATGTGGTAAGTAGCATTTTTATGTTTTATATATTATTTACTCATTAGTATATACAAAATTTATTATTTTATGTTTACGCAATTTTTTGATTTTGAGGCTTACGCCTCGCCTCAAATGAAAAACGCCTCAATACCCAAATATGCAATTTTAAATATTGGTTGATAGTAAAGTACATTTCCACCCTATAGATCCACCCGTGTATATCCTATCCCTCAAAAATAGGCATATTCAATTTTCTCACTCTCATATCTCCTCCGTTAACTCTGCTTCCTCCAAAATTTCTCATTGCCCAAGAGAGTGGTTCCCCCCAATTGTGCCGATCATCTCTCCTCCTCTCGCACCCAAACCTTTTACCATAAGCCCACCTTCTCCCTTCAAATTCAGCACCCATTCGATCATATTCAACCCCTCCTTTCAAATTTGACACCTCTTCAATCATAATCAAGCCCTCATTTTACAAATTCAGACCCTCTTCTTTCAAATTCATCATCTCTCCACTCATGCCCAACCCCCTCACACCCCTCCATATACCCTTTACCCGACTCTAGGGCTGCAAACGAACCGAGCCGAGCCGAGTATGTGAGTGTTCATGTTTGAGTTCGTTTATCATTAGCTTGTTCAAATTCGGTTCGTGTTTGAATCGAGATTTATTGTTTGTGTTCATGCTTAGTTCGTTTAATTTATGGGTGTTCATGTTTGGTTCATATTCGGTTCGATTAATGCTTATCGAGCTTTAAACAAATAAGTCTTAATGAACTATGTTCATGAACATATTTAACAAACAATCTATTGAACAAGTCAACATTAAATTTGTTCATGAACATCTTGAACAAATAATCTAGCAAACTTAGACAAATGTGAAATATCTTTTGTTTAGAAAATTAAATTTATAATAAAAATAGTTGTGTATTTAAAATAAAATATGATTAATCTATATGAATATATTTTTAAATGAAGCTTACTTATTGCATTTCTCTCCATTTAAGTTTTTATTGAGCTTTTCATTGAGCTTAATGTCGAGCTTGTTCACGAACTTCAAATGATGTTGTTCGTGAACATAAATGAACCGAACATAATAGTGTTCAAGCTTATTTATTTATGGATAGAGTATTTAAAATATTGTTCAAGTTTGTTTGTTTAGTTAGTTAAACGATCACAAACGAGCTTTAATCGAATCGAGCATCGAGTAGCTCATCGAACGTCTGGTTCGCTTGCAGTCCTACCCGACTCCTCCCTAGGATGGCTGAAATATCTTTTTTTTAAATCTGAAATTTGAGCTTAGAGATCTGAAATTTCATATTTCATTTGTCTGATCTCCCCTTCTAATACTTCTACTTTTCTTCCATATATGAGAACCTAGATTTAGGCTACAACAAAAAAGAGCAACAAGTTTGATGCGAATTTGGCCTCCAAACAACAAAAAATAGCACGATGGAAAACGCAGTAGAAATAAGCAAGAAAGACTTTTATGCCAGCCCAGGAAATTGTTATGATACTAATTTGTTAGGAAATACTTGAATATTTCAAGTAAAACCTAACATTATTGGTAAAAATAACAAAAACAGTCCACGACTCCAATGAAAAACACCAAAAACAGTAATTTTATAGCAAGAAATCAAATAGAATGTAAAGAAAATACCAAGATACAATTAATCCTCTGATCGAGAGGACCTATCTTTATCAAATCTCTAGACGCCGCTAGAGCCCAAAAACCTAAACCTAAGAGATCTCAAATTTCAGCCAAATTCAAGATGCCCTAATCCTAGGAAAACAAACTATTTAATGCATATAATTCAAAAGGAAATCCCTACACAGCCCCTACTTTAAAATTTCCCTCCCAACTCCCTTCAAAAACCTTCCTAAACAGCTCTGTGAAGAATTGGGCAGTCGGATCCTGCATACAAGAGGCGGAGAACTTCAGTCTATTTCCCGTAAGCCAGTCCCGTATGGACTGGCTGAACTGGTCTAACAGCTTACTATGTACCCTGGTATAATTAAGGGCTGCAAGTAGAGGGCATTATCAACCTTAATAAGTGGAACAAGGAAAGAAAGTGATTCTCAATCTCAACAAGTGGAAACAAATCATAGAGCATCCCCGAGATATGTGAACAAGCTTCTCACAATGAGAATATTAATTGCAATGACATGTATATGTAGAGGTTCTAACATGACTATGTACATGTGTTTATTGATTGTTTGCATATGTATGCCTCTATGCATGACTAAATAACTTGCATGTTTGAGTCTCTCCTTGATGTATCTATGCATGCTCTTTACTTTTGTGTTTTTACTTGTGTTGCATGTGCACATTATTGAGTTAGACTATCATCATTATCATCATGAATAACCTTATCCCAACTATTTAGGCTTAGCTTTATGAACTCACTTCTTCATTCTTTCCTATTGAGTGAGTATCACACAAGGTGTTGAAACTATTATGTGTAAATCTTTTTGCACAACATCAAAACAACTTTAGTCAAACCACTTTCCTTCTTAATTTCTTTGACATTAATTTTAAATTGTCCATCTTAAAGTTCATTTTCTACCATTGATTATGAATTTCCAAACCACCTAAAGTCTATTTTTTTAATATCTTAGCTTCACAGATGCTATTCTCGCAATTGTACTAAAAAAATCACAAAAACTAAATATTTTAAAATCCAAGCAATTGAAAGTTTGAGTTAAAAATGGGGTGAAATAACCCCCATTAGTGGCAGTGGCATCTGAAATCCTGGTTCAACACCTAAGAAAGCACACTGAGTTAAACTTCATAAGATAAAGATAATAAAAGAATTTCAACAGGTAAAAATTCTAAGTTTTTAATGGTCATCACACCCACTAGTTGTGCACAGGCCAAGGAAGGCACTTGAACCAATTTGATTTTATTCCAACCAAGGAGCTATGTTTCTATGTTAAAAACATGGTAACTGGATGTCTTAGGAATACTCAGATAGCAAGCCTGTATGAACTATAATCAATAGAAAGCATAACTTCCAAAACCAAAAACAAAGTTTACCTTCAAAATAATTCTCAAAATAATGTCTTGGTGTTGGGTAGGAAGCTTTGAGACATTAACTAAAAGATCAGGCGCCATATTTGCTTTCTCCTGCAACATTTGATCCACCCCATTTCAAAAAAAATTAAAAAAAAGAATGTCATGTCTAAACTTCAAAACTTTGAAAACATGTAAAAAGAAGTAAAGAGAAATTTATAATAATAAGCGTCCAACCTCAGCAGGCAAACGATCAAAGCACATCTCGATGTACACTATACAGAAATTTCTAACCATGGGGAAACCAGTGGCCTCACAATAAATCTTCCATAGCTCCAACACTGGCAACCCAATTTCCAGGCGGTGCTTTACCCGCTTGTTCACATGCGTTAGAATCTCCATAACCTAACAGCACGAGGAAATGCATAAAAAACATCACATCGTAGCATCACCATGTCTACTAAACAAATTAAGTATTAATAAATCTTAATGCAAATCAAATCAAAAGAGAAGTAATCTCCAAAGCTATTATCTTTGTTTCCCAATAGCGGAGATGGGTACTCGGTGATGATTAATGATTAGCAAACCATCAATCCAAAACAATGGAGCAAAGAATGAGAAAGACGGAGATATACCAACTTCCGGACAGAAGAAGATGAAGAGGATAGCGAAGAGATGGAGTAGGGGAGGATCTTCGTTAGCAGTTGCTCAAGTTTGGAGTCATCGGCAAGAGCGAGACGGGTAAGCATGCGGTCCAGCATCACCTCCGTCTCGGTGTCGGATGGCTGCGCGGATGTCGAGTGCTCGGCCATTTACTTGTTCTGCAAGCGAGGAAAAGATTGTTCGATGCAAGAACAAACTCGGAGCGCGATATCGAAGGAGCTCTTGGGCTACCCGCGTTGAGGTCGTCCGATGAATCTAGAAATAATAATAAATTTCTTAAAATATGAAACAGAGATAAAATTTATAGATAGTTTCAACAACTTTATGTCTTAAAATTCTAAATTCTAATTATTGCGGGCAAGAAAATACGCGGCGATAGAGATTTAATTCTACGTCTTAGCGTTGTACGGATAACTAGCTCACACACAGAGAAAGCAAGATTTTTTACATGGAAAACCCTTAGAAAGGGAAAAAATCACGGGGCCTAGCCCAGTTGAAATAAATCAACTAGAATTTGAGTCGGTTACAAAGAACTGAATCCCCTCTCAGAGTGATTAGATTTACAATCAGTAACTGTTTGATAGAAGTCGGGTGTTAGGCCTGAAATCACTTGGAAGTTCGGGTGTTGATAATTCTACCTTGAGCAGGACGTCGGGTCTTTAGCAGGATGTCGTGCTTTGAGCAGAACGTCTGGTCTTCAACAAGACGTCGGGTCTGAATGTCGGGCCTTAAGGCGATGATGCGATGAAACTCCGGTGGTGGTCCGGCGAGGTTCCTGCGGTGGTCCGGCAGTGCTCCTGCTGTGGTTCGGTGGTGGTCCGGCGGTGATCCGGCAACTGTCGAGGAGGAGCTTCTTCCTTCTCTTCTCTTCTTCTCTCTCTTTCTTGGATCCTCTCTTGTGAAGAATGATGGCTCTATTTATAGATTTTCTGGAGTGGCATGGCCCGTAAATAGGCGTGAGATCAGGGGCGAATAGGGAGTGGTTGAATGGACGGTCGATATTGAATCCTACGATCGTGCACCGTTCGTTGGTCATTTGAGAGCCTTAGTGATGTCGGAATTCAGTGATCTTGGGCTCGTTGGATTCGTCTCATCGAGCCGTTCGATTCGAGTATAAGCTCGTCAAAATCGGATCTGTTTGGTAACTCAAATTGTGGTTTGAACCTTCCAACAGCACCTCGGGTCTATGATTTGGACCCATTTGGGCTCGGATTGGGTCGAACTTGGTGTCGTTGGGTTCGTATTTCTGAGACGCTCAGTTCGACTATAAGTTTACTGAAATCAGAATTGAGATGATCTCTGAATTAATTTTAGAAGTTTCCAACTCAAATTTTGCCTCGAGATTCGTGCCCGATCAAGATAATTTTTTGACAATGTATCAATATATTTTAAGTGTATTATATTAATAGTGTAAACCATTCCGCCTACTAGTTAATTTTTAAGGAGTGAGTCCTAAAATAATATTATTATTATATATTTTATGTTGAAATAAATATTTAAAGATAACTTTAACATGTATGAATATTATTATTTGATATAATATTTTGTTCCTATATTTATTCCATAATTATTTATATAATCATAATTCTGTATATAATTATATACAAGAGGATTGAATTATGGATAATAATCTAAATAATTTCATAATTATTAATTAGAGTTAGAATATATAATTAAGTATTATTAGTACGATCCATCAACATTAAGAATGAAATAGTCTTATTCAGATTATTCAATACGAGGATATTAAGGATGTAGGTGCTTTATATAATATAATTATACATAACTAGACCAAATAAAATTTTATTTTAACTAATAAGATTTAAAATTTATTATAAAGATAATCATATATAAAACAATCTTAATCTTGAGTCATTAACAAACTTATATTTGTGACATTTAGTTTTTTTACTACTCGGAAATAGTTTAGATTAAATAAAAAATCTTAGAAACACAATAAAAAAATGATTGTGAATGTTAATATACATAATGGAATCTATTCTTTCAACTTTGAAAATTAGAAAACTATTTCTCTTAAATAATTAATTCATAATTTGAATAATTGAGCCCTCAAATTTTATGATAAGGTGAAAAAATTTATTGTTCATTAGAGAATTAATTGAAATTCAAGGCTAAAGATGTAATTAGTGAGTTGATATAATTATATAACTCTAATTATAAACTTCTATGAAAGATTATTTTATATTTAATGATTAGATCGATGGACGATTCAATCTTTTAAATTCGGTTGATTATACTATAAATTTAAGTATAAATTTCATATTTATCGTGGAATAACATCAAAATCAATAATTTTGATTTATTAATGTAAGAGTTAAATTAATGGACAATTTGTTGGAGCTTGAATTATAGGTCAATTCTTCATCAATTTAGTGCTATTATAAATTAATTGAACAATATTGTTAATAATGTAACAAAATATAAATGTTAAATTATGATTGTATTAGTAACACCTTAAATTATAAGAACACCTTTTATTTACATTATATAAAACTAATAGAGATGATGATGATGTGTCATAATAATGATACGTATCTTTTAATATAAAAAGATGCTTCATGAATTACAAAAATATGCTTATGAATAGAGGTGTCCAAATTGAAAATATTTGAATTTTTCTTAAAAAATAAATAGTTTAAGTTCTATAAGAAAGAGGAATAAGAAAAATTCGCATTCTTAGTCTTTTCATTTTTAAGAATGAAATTGTATGAAAAACGTAACACAATTGAATTCAAAATAAAATTGTATTGAGAATATATTATATTCAAAGGAAAGAGTGTTCATCAATAATTAATATATGGTGTTCAGTCACTAAAATATATTTGTTAAGGTGATTAAAAGAAGAAGACTTATAAGTCTCAATCAACATTTTGAAGAATAAAACTTACGATTTCAATCAACATTTCACTGAGTTTTCTTTAATTTATTTATTTTGAATACTTTTTTAAGAAAACTAAATTGAGAATGTCTAAATTTAATTTTTTTTTATATCCTAGTTTTTGTTCCTCTTTTATTAAATAGATGTAAAAATCAAAAAATAATGAGTTTAATTCTCATTAGCGTATCAAGATCGAATCACAAGCCATTTATCAAGTTGGCTCACAAATCGGCTTGACTCACTTACACCCCCAGTCGAACGCTTCAAGCCTGCATGTTTGTTACAAAAAACAATTTTATCATGAAAATTTTGAGAAATTTACTTCTAATTTTAATTAATTTCTAATTTGTTTTATTCGCTCACCTTGATCTATTTGTTGTGAGATTTCTTTAATTTATTTATTTGGAATATTTTTTAATCCTAAGCAACACCTATGTTATCATAATATTAGTTATTTTTATATTGGTAGGAGAGATGCTTTAATTGGTTCATAGAGTTGTCAAATGACATATTGCATTCCTTTACGTACCTCAAATAGAAGTTCATGAAGATCTTTGTTGGATTGTAACAAATGGTCAACATAACAATAAATTCAGGTATTACCAGCGGCCAAAATCCATTGAAAATTGTAAAATTCTGGCAGAAATGTAGTTGATGGTGAATCACACGTCAGAAACCTTATTCCGGCAGAAAAGTTTACTCCAAAATTTTTTCGACGGATTTATTAGCGGAATATTGAGTTTTAATTCATCATTCAAGAGTCACTATCACCATAGTTTTTTCTTTTTTGGGACATTTAGGCTATTTAAGGCAAACTCACACACACAACGCATACACAAAGACTCGAACCCAAGACCTCTTAGTTGGAAGCCTAAGCTCTCAACCAACAGGCTATCCTATATTACAATATATGCAGCCATGCAATTGAAAAACAAAAACTAACAAACAAACAAAATTGAGACTTTATTATGTAGATTTTGAAGTCTCAATATTAGAACATTAAGTGCAAGTCATAACTCATATCATACACATGGTGGATATTTTTTCTAAAAATTATTCATAAATCTATTGTGCTTTTCATCAAGAACCCAAACTTAAGAAATTTCACAAATTAAACTCCTAAAAAATATCTTAAAGCCTTAAAATGAAGTATCTCATCATGTGGCCTCATAAGTAGTAGATCCCTCATATCAACCAAAGAAGTCAAGGCACCTCATTTCTCCCTTCCCAAAAAAGTATATATATGCACAGTGGTAGTGCCAGCAATTTTTGACAAGGGGGGCCTAAGGCTTCATTTAGAATGGCTTTCTTACTATTTGTAAAGCAGTTTTCTAGTACAAGATTTAAAATTTTGGTACTATAAAGCTGCTTTAAAAAGCAGTAAACAAGCTGTCCCAAATTAAGTCATAATTATTTTGACAACCTTTTCCTAAACTTTTTTCTTCCGGGCTTAGACCTACATAGACAATTTTAAAGCAAAAAAAATGAGTAGACACTAACCATAATTAATTTGTCCAAATTTATAAATTATTTATAAATAAGATAAATACCGATTATGATATATTATAAATTAAAAAAAAACAACGTTATAATTATGGCTTTTCTGAAATTTCATATTTACTTTCAATATCTATAACATTCATTTATTATAAAATGTATGATACTAATAACAAGACTGATTTGATTTTGAAATTAACACAAACAAAGTGAAAAAAGCCCATAGTTTCCATTTACTAAGATTAACTAAACTTTTTTATATTTTTGTATAGATTGGTTTGTAAGATCCATGGATTGCTTGGTTCACTGTCATGTTATTAATTAGACTGCTCAATTTATAGATAGGCTTCAACATAGTGTGCTTTATTGACCGGTATACAGCAGTTTTAATGCTAGCCGTAAAGTACATATGATTACGAACCCCTTGTCTCCAGCTTTTTTTTTAATCCTCAATTAGACATCGTATTTTTTTTTTTTTTTTGAGAGGAGGGAGGGAGAGCATGCATCACTATTGGCCCCTCCTTGAATCCCCCCGTGTGTGTAAGTATATATATATATATATATATATATATATATATATATATATATATATATATATATATATATATATATATAGATAATTAGGTGAATAAGTTATTGTTTTCCCATGCTCCATCTCCAAAATATTACACCAGTGAATTTTCATAATTGGGTATTGCGAGATCTTATGAACAAGAATTGAATCTTTCAAAAAACTGTGTTGAGAAGATATTCAATACATGGATATGAATGTAACTCCTAGAGCCCAAGAAACATTTGGGGATATATAAGGTAGAACATATCCATTATTGCCCTTATAAACAAGGATTGGGTCATACTTTAAAGTAGTATATATTATTAAAAAATTGTGTAGAGGCCAATAGTAAGTAGGAGCACTCCAACTATGAGATGCAAATCTTGAGAATCCTTAGTGGAAGTGTTCCAATAAAGTCATTTATGATTCATCATATAAGTCATTTACGATTCATCATATACATATCTTTAATATCTTAGACATTTTATAGCACGAAAATTGATTAACATTTAGTCATTGAAGGTGATTACTTGATCCTAGACTCTCATGGTAAGCTCACCCCTCTGAACATCTTTCACAGCCCTACCTATGGCTAAGAAAGATTTACCTAAGGTGATAGGAATTTTCATGTTTTCGTTCATATTTAGAATAATTAAATCCACAGGGAAAGTCAACTCATCAATATTTACTAATACATTCTCTATCATTCCTTTTGGATAGGTGAATGAATGATCAGCTAACTACAGGGTAACAATAGTAGGTTGGACTTCTCTTATGTCTAATCTTTTAAAAAATGATAAGGGCATAAGGTTTATGTTAGCACCAAAGTCACGTAGCACTCTCTCACAAAACCTATCTCCCATAGCAATGGGAATGGTGAACTACAAGGAACCCTAGACTTTTGTGAGATTTTCTTTTGAATGTTGGCTCTATATTTCTCTATAAGGGCTACTGTTTCAAAGTCTCTATATTTACTTAAATGTCTTTCATAAATTTTGCATAGGTAGGCATTTGCACAAGCTTCTATAAGTTTTATGTTAATTGTAAGTTTTTTAAACACCTCTAAGAATCTTGAAAATTTTATATGTAAATTTTATTTTAAAAATCTCTGAGGAAAAGTGGTGGTGGTCTCTCAACTATCTTCCTAATTAGTCTTTCTATTTCCTTAGTATATTGGGATGGCTCCTCAAGTTTAGTGTTTTAGTTGTACTTCATCAAGAATTTTCTCTACAACCTTATCATCTTTCCTAACTACTTCCTCTAATTCTTTTTCACTCCTTAATTGAATAGCCTTACATTGTTCCTTACCATTTTCTTTTAGATTTACATCGATATTACTAGGAAAGGTTCCCTAGGGTATATTACTCAAAGAAACAACTAATTTCTCCAACTAATTTTTTATATTTTTAATTATAGCAACCTAACTTTACTATTGAGTACCCATTTATAAAATTAAATCTTCTAATAAAGGCTTTTCATCCTTAATTTGATTATTTGAGTAAATTCTACGGGGTAATTAGTCCTTGGGTTTGCATAATTTTAAGGAGGTGGGTTCCATCATCCTACTTGATTTGGTTGGGTAGAATTCAAATTATTAACTTCATTTTGATTATTACTCCAATTAAAGTTGGGTTGTTTTCTTTAAAAAGGATTATAAGTATTAGAGAAAGTGTTATTAGTTCAATTATCGATAAAATTTATGGATTCAATTCCTGATGCATTTGGGTCATAAGAGAATCCATAAACACTCTCTTCAACTGGCAATGGTGTACTATGAGATGAACTCACTCAAATATTATTTGGCTTTCTAGATATAATAACTACTTGTGTAGTTACGATTGATAGGGCATCTAGTTCATACACTCAACCTACCTTTCTAGGGTTAACTCTTTCAAATGGACATTGGAAATTATTGGAGGCCATTTCTTCAATCAAAGAATAAGATGAAAGTGCTATGAAAAATCAAGAGGGGGATGGGTGGAGGGGTGGTGAATTGGTTACATTAAAATTTTAACTAAAGAACAACAAACTAATTTGCAATGAAAATTAACTTTAGATACCTATGCCAATGTTATGCAATCAAGCAGTGCTAAAAATATTTTTTATTTTATAGAAATATCTAATTTTTTTGTTTTAAAATTTTACATTAATATAATTGTTGATTCTAGTGAATAGGTTGTTAGGCCTAAGTTAATGTCCCAAGGCTACCAAGAGGGGGGTGAATTGGTAGTTTTAGAACTTAACCCTCTTTGAAGTTTTGTTGAACCAAAATGAAATTTTATAATGAAATTTTTTATAGAAAAGTTTTTCAACCACAAAGTTTTTTAAACAAAAAAAAATATGGAAAATAAAAAGAAAGGTAAAGTAAAAGACACAAGATTTATAGTGGTTCGGTCTAAACCAGACCTACATCCACTCCCCAAAGGCACCCTCTGAGTATTGCACTAATACCAATAGTGTCTCTCCATTTGCACCCAAAGCAAGGCAGAGAAGCCTTTACAAACACTCTTTTCACCACTACCCGGTGCGGTAGAGAACCGTCATCCTTTTACATAATCCTCAGTGTTGGCAGAGAACCGTCCGTTCTTTCACACTCTCCTAGTTTGGGCAGAGAACCCTTCGTCCTTTCACACTCTCCTAGTGTCGGTAGAGAACCGGATCTCCTTGACAGATCTTCTCACAAGAAATCTAGAAGGAAGAAAAAAAAGAGTGAAGTAATCCCAATTCACAAGTAGAGATTCTTACCTTTAAACACCAAGTGAAGCCTTCACGCTCCAGTGGTAGGAATCCTCCTTTGAATGCTCTCTCACACTCTCTCCTTGACTTTTCTCTCAATAGACATGAAGATCAAATGGCAAAAAGATTGGGTGGCAGTCAAATTTGATCTATTTATACAAAAGATAAGAAAAACAGCCCAAAAACTGTAAGTTTTCAATTCTGTACGCAGTGGATCGTCCCGTACGATCGTGGATCTTCCTGGATGATTTTACTTAAATGGTCGGAAACGAACCTTATGTATATTGGTACGAATTATTTTTGTACACGCTAATCGTCCCGTACGAACCAAGTTTGTCCGGTACGAAACAGTTATCACATAGGTCGGTTCACAAAATTCTTCAGGACGTAACCAACTGACGTAAGTCGGTTCAGTTCGTCCTGGGACGAATAGGTTTCGTCTGGACGAATTGAGCGAGCCTCAATACAGAGCCGTTCGTCCTAGGACGAACCTTATTTTTCGTCTGGACGAACATGGCACGGTGATAATACAGAGACGTTCGTCCTGGGACGAACCATTGATTTCGTCTAGACGAACAATAAAAAGTGAGAATCCCGAGACGTTCATCCCGGGACAACTATTAAATTCGTCTTGAACGATTAGGACTTAAAAAAAATTTTCCCTCCGCCTGTTCGATCCATTGCTCTCCTTAGGGGTAATTGACATGATAGTCCCGTACGAACTAAGTTCATCTTATACGATTAGTAAAAAAAGTTCCCCAAGTGTGTATATTGTGATTTTTCACTCAATTACAATCACTCCCTCTCATATCAAAAATTATAAAAATTTATTGAATTTGATTGCAAGTCTTCAATATTTTGGAGTTGATTTTCCTGAAATGTTAGTACACACTAGAGCAAGAAATAAATATTCCAAATAGTGTTAGGAGATATATGTAAAACAATAATAATTGAAATCATCAAAATAATACAAGTTGCAAGAATGTAAAACATGCAAAATAGCTACTCTCTTAACAATCTCCCCCTTTTTGATGATGGCAAAATAATTATTGTTTATAGGAATTTCAATTCTAAATATCTCCCTTAAACTCCCCCTGAGTTGATGAATACATGAAATATAAGGAGGCATATATGTAAAAAAAAATTGTTTTTAATTTTGAAGAAATAAAAAAACAATCAAAACACACACCCAAACAATCAAAACACACACTCAACTACAATAAGAACAACCAAAACTGATACCAAATTAAAAAACAAAACAAAACAAACAAAAATAGTAGAAAATAATAAACAACTTCTCCCCTTTTTTGACAACAGCAAAAAGTGAAGAAGAAAAGAAAGATAGAAATGTAAGTAGAAGAATGAATTTCAGTTTATAATTTAATCTTGAAAGTGATTGAAATAAGATATGCAAATAAAATTAAGTCATTAGAGAAATCATAGAGATTCATATAATTGAAGAAATGTTATAACATAGAGAATAAAAAGAATTTATCTAAGGCGTGTGTCAATTTAGACAATTAGATAAAGAAAATTATTACACTAGGGATGAATAAAAAATTTTATATTTCACATTTCAATGTCAAGTATAAATGAACAGAAGTTCAATTTGAATGAAGAGATTGAAAGAGTTTGAAAAGAAAGAATTACTACATGTGGCGCTTTGCGCATCTTGTTCATATATATATATATATATATATATATATATATATATATATAGGCACATTTTTGTGCATTTGTTTATTATGGCCTAATTTTATGCCTCTTTTTATCATTGCAAATTTTTTGCACAACTCTTTTGATTTTTGTATATTTGTACACTTTTCAAGAGTAATTGAATTCTTTTCAAAGTCAATAATCTAAGATTTCAAATTTTTCTAAGTGTATAAATACTATTTGAAAAGAGAAATACAAAATAAGAAAACATCTAAAATGCAATAATTATATTAGTACTAGAGTAGTCTAAATAAGAGACATGGAATTGAAGATTCTAGTAATATCAAGTTATAAGCATTTCTTAATTATAGAATAAATATATTTTGTAATAAAATTAATTTTAATTTACAATATAAATAAGACACTATTAAGATTACAAAAAAATTGAAAGTCATAAAGTCTAACACACATTTCCCAAAATATTAGATAACAAAACATTGCAACATTTATTGATATCAAATGAAGATATTACAATTTAAGGTACATGATATCAATAACAACAGCATTAAAATAAGGAAATAGATAATAATCTAAAACACATCACAAACAAACACATTGACAAAAAAAAAAGAGACGCTTAAACTAATACTACAATCATTCTGAAGGACCCTGATCTGGAAGAGGAGGTGCAGCACCAAAAAAGTTGAAATAACTACTCATCACAAATATATTGGAATTAATGAAATTAATGGAATTAATCTGCTCACGCATGAATCTCATGTCTTGATTGTACTGAAGGTCTTGCTGCTGTAGATGAGTTTCAATTTGATCAAATCTTTGATCAAAGTGAGCCTCTAAGTTGTTAAATCTTTGAACCAAATCCTGATAATTTGGTTCAGCAGCATGTGAAGGTTCACCCTCTTCTTCTGTTTCACTCAATACTACATAAGGTTTGCTTGGCTCGTCCTTGTTGAAGATTGCCCTAAATGAACCGTCGCTGTAGTAGAGTGGTTCTTCAAAGTCTAAAACTGGGTGAATTAAATCATACTTCTTCTCTAAAATGTAGGCAATCAGATGGCCTAAGGCTATGTTCTTTTTCCTTTTATGATCTCTATGATCAATTTCAGAGAGACCATAAATATAGTCGATTAGGAGTTGGGCCTCATCTATGGGTTGCCTGGTCATTATCAGGTAGGTAACTGTAGAGAGAAGTGGAGTGCTGTTGACTCTATCACCAGCTTTTAGTATAATAGAAGATCTAAGAACATGCTGGATGATTCGGGCATTAAGAGTTAAAGTGGCTACTTTTGGCAAATGATCCTTAACTTTTAATCCTCTAAGAACATTGTTAACTTCAGTCCAGTCAAATCTAGTGGTGGTAAAGGTGTGTGCTCTAATCCCTTCAGTCCTTAAATTTAAGAAGATACCAAGGTCAACATTGGTGATTTCTATTTTCTTTTTGAAGACAAAGGAACTGATAACAGAGTGGTCGGAATTAAATGACATGTTTGACAGAAAATATTGGAAGGTTTCCTTATTGTAGAGATGGACTAAGGTGAGGATTACTCCAAATTGAGTTGAAGCAAAAAGGGGCATTACCTTAAAGGTCAACTGCTCCTGAAGAAGAACTCTAGATGGAGTGATTTTTGCAGAGGCAAATCTAGGAAAAGACTCTTCATTGGCTCTAAACAGAAAATTTTCGGATGTATTCCTAGGAGGGCCCTTAGCCAAAATCTTTTGGCATTTGCTAGAACTAGCCATTGAAGGATTTGAAAAGATGAAGTCTTTAAAAGTGATGTGTGAGAGTGACTGTTCAGTAAAAATTGTCGTTAATTTAAAGAATTATGACTGTTCGTACCAGATGAAATTTCGTTCGTCCCGTACGAATTCGATTCGTCCCCGTACGAAAATATTTCGTATGGACGAACGAGTGAGTCAAAATAATAACGACTTTTCATAATCACACAAGTTACGAAGCGTCCTTTCGTACAAACTTTTGACTAAGACGATCGTACAGACGAACACGTGTTCGTACAGATGATCAAAAGTTAACTCATTTTAATGGCAGTTGAAAACCGTCCCCCGCTATGAACCGACATCTGTTCGTCTGGACGAACCAAAGGTTCGTACGGATGAAGTTCATTATTAAAACTGTCTTATCCGTTCAACTGCTGTATTCAATCGTCCTGTCGTTTGAGAAAAGATATTTCGTCCCGGACGATCTTGAGGATTGTACATACGAACTACATTAAAAAACTGCTCTTAAGACGGTTTGAAATCACGCAGACTGAATTTTACACACATCGTCCTGTACGAAAACTTTCGTCCCGGACGATTAACACAAAATTTTGGATTTTTGTATTATTATCAAAGAAAATCAAAATAAACACACAAAGCATAATAGACAATGATAAATACACTGACTCTAAATAAAAATCACTCAAAAATAAGCAACAAATCACAATAAAAAAAATCATAAAAATATAAACTACAAAAACAACACATCAATGTTGCAAAAATATTTTTATTTAAGCATTTAAATCAATTACACCAAGCCTTGTTCTTAATGTACTGAATGTATCAAAGGCTAAAGGTTTTGTAAAAATGTCTGCAAGTTGATTTTCAGTTGAAATATGAATAAGTTCAATTTCTCCCTTGGATACATGATCCCTTATGAAATGATGCATTATGTCAATGTGTTTGGTTCTTGAATGTTAAATAAGATTTTTGAAAATGCAAATAGCACTAGTATTATCACAATAAATTGGAATAGTGCCTATAGTTAATCCTAAATCAATCAACTGTTATTTTAACCAAAGTACTTGTGCCACACAACTTCCTAATGCAATGTATTTTGCTTCTGCAGTAGATAAGGCTACTGAATTTTATTTTCTACTAGACCATAAAACTAATAAATTTTCAATGAATTGACACGTTCCAGAAGTGCATTTTCTATCCACTCTATAGCCTGCAAAGCCAGAATCTTAATAACCAATAATTTCAAATGAAGAGCTAAACTTAGAATACCAAATTCCTAAGTTCTGAGTTCCTAGTAAATATCTTAAAATCCTTTTCACTGCTGTCAAATGTGATTCTTTTGGATCTGATTGAAATCTAGCACATAAGCAAACACTGAACATAATATCTGGTCGGCTACCTGTCAAGTAAAGTAAAGATCCAATAATCCCTCTATATTTCTTTTGATCAACAGATTTTCCCTTAAGGTCCTTATCCAATTGAACTGAGGAACTCATTGGTGTACTAACAGGTTTAGCATTGTTCATTTCAAATTTTTTGAGGATGTCCTTAACATATTTAGTTTGACTAAGAAATGTACCTTCCTCAAGTTGCTTAATGCTAAAACCTATAAAGTAATTTAAATCTCCCATTAGACTCATTTCAAATTCACTACTCATTGTTTTAGAAAAATCATCACAAAGATTTTTATTTGAAGATCCAAAAATGATATCATCCACATAAATTTGAATAATGAGTATATCCTTTTCAAGTTTTTTTAAAAAGAGAGTTGTATCCACACTTCCTTTTTCAAAAGATCTTTCAAGTAGGAAGGTGATCAATCTCTCATACCAAGCCCTAGGTGCCTGTTTCAATCCATATAATGCCTTTTTTAACTTGAAAATATGATTTGGGTATTTAGAATTTTCAAAACCAGGAGGTTGTTCTACAAAAACGTCTTCTTCAATTACCCCATTTAAAAAGGCACTTTTCACATCCATTTGAAATAATTTAAATCCTTTAAGACAGGCAAAGGCTAGTAAAACCCTAATTGCTTCAATTCTAGCTACAGGGGCAAAAGTCTCCTTAAAATCAATTCCTTCAATTTGATTATACCCTTTAGCAACTAATCTAGCCTTATTTCTAATGATTACTCCTGAGTCATTCATTTTATTTTTGAACACCCACTTGGTTCCAACAACACTTTGATCTTTTGGCCTTGAAGTTAATTCACAAACTTTATTTCTTACAAATTGATTCAACTCTTCTTGCATGGCTAATATCCAAAATTCATCAGAAAGTGCGTGATCAACATTAGTGGGTTCTATAGTTGAAATAAAGGCTGAATGATTTACTTCTTTGTTTAATCCACGTCTAGTCCTAACACCCTCACTAGGTTCACCTATAATCAATTCCCTTGGGTGGTTTTTAGAAAATCTCAAATCTCTAGGCAAAGGGTTTTTTATTTCCAAATTCTTTTCCATATTTTCTTCCAAATTTATTCTATCAATTTTTTGGGAGTTTTCCTCAATCTCATCTTCAACAACATTTGGTTCTTCCAAATTTTCAGATTCATCAAATACAACATGTGTGATTTCTTCAATGACCAAAGTTCTTTTGTTGAATACCCTATAAAATTTTCCAACACTTGAATATCCAACAAAAATTCTTTCATCTGATTTTGGATCAAATTTTCCAAAGGCAGATTTTCCATTATTATGAATGAACACCTTGCAACCAAAAACATGCAAATGAGACAAATTATGTGTTCTACCTTTTAGCAACTCATAGAGTGTTTTATTTAAATTCGATCTCACATTCACCCTATTCAGAACATAACATGCAGTGCTAACCGCCTCAGCCCAAAAATATTTAGGAAGTGAGTATTCTGCCAACATTGCTCGGGCGGCTTCTATTAGTGTTCTGTTTTTCCTTTCAACTACCCCATTTTGTTGGGGGGTTCTAGGTGCAGAAAAATTGTGATCAATCCCTTTTTCTTTATAAAAATTTTTAAATCTTTCATTTTCAAATTCTCCTCTATGATCACTTTATATAGAAATTATTTTACACCCTAATTTTCTTTGAATCAAGGTCAAAAAATTTCTAAATTCCTCAAACGATTCACTCTTATGAAAGAGAAATCTAACCCAAGCGAATCTTGAAAAATCATCCACTATAACAAATCCGTATACCTTCCCTCCTAGACTTACAGTTCCTACTGGTCCAAAAAGATCCATGTGTAAAATTTCCAATGGTTTATTAGTTTTAAGATCCTTATTGGACTGAAAAGAGTACTTCACTTATTTTTCTAATTGACATGCATCACAAAGGTGGTCCTTAGTAAAGTCTAGTTTTGGTATACCTCTTACTAAGTTCTTTTGGGTAATTCTCCTAAGATTTTTCATACTAAAATGACAAAGTCTCCTATGCCAAAGCCATGATTCATCAGAAATAGTTTTCAAATAAAAAGCAGTAGGAGATTGAATACAATTTAAATCTAGCATATAAACATTGTTTACCCTTTTTCCATTTAAAACATCTTTCCCATTTAGGCTTAATATGCAGCTAGTAGGTAAAAATTTTACACTATAACCCTTATCACATAGCTGACTTATACTTAACAAATTATATTTTAAGCCTTCAACTAATAACACATTATCTATAATTTTTTTTTTCAAATTTTCAATCATACCTGATCCAACCACTTTCTTTGTGGTATTATCTCCAAGTGTAACCTTGCCTCCACTCCTGGCTTCCAGCGTTATGAATTGAGCAGTATCTCTAGTCATATGCTTAGAACATCCGCTGTCCAGGTACCATATGCTCCCACGAGGTCTTGTGTGAGAGTATCCCTGCAAAAATATCAAATGTTAAACCTGAGAACCCAAATAAATTTGGGTTCACCTTTTAGAAATTTATAATCAAATGCATGTATGATATGTCTAGTTTTATGCATCTTAGGTCTTCACACCAAATTAGATTTCATCTTCAAAGTACAGTTGTGAGCTATATGTCCAAATAGTCCATAATTATTACATTTGACATTAGGAAAAGTATTCCTAAGTTTTCTTCCATTTGTTTGTCTTCTAAGGGATTCCATATATTTAGGATTTATAAAATCTTCAAATTTGGGGGGTATCCTATTATCCTCAAGAGCTCTTATTTTCAATTTATAAAATGAATTCATATCTTTCAAGATTCAATTTGTATAATTGATTCGATATGTTTTGCTCTCAGATTCATTCTTAAATATTTTAAAATCTTTTTTAAGAACAGCATAGGATGATTTTAAATTCTCATAATTCTTATTCAAGTCATCATATTCGTCAAGTAGTTTCATGTGGTTGTCATCTATTAATGCATGATCTTTCCTAAGGATTTCATGTTCATTCTTAAGTTCTTCCAATTCTAAACTTACACTAGCATGCATCTTTTTTATTTTTCTATATGCATCATGCATGTGTTCAGAAACTTCAAACAATTCATCATAAGTTAAGTCACATACCTCTTCTTGATCTGATTGATTAACATTATCTGCCATCAAGCAAAGATTGGTGACTTCTTCTTCTTTTTCAGTCTCAGATGAGTCTGAAGCTGAGTCCGCCCAAAAAGCTCTTTGAAACTTCTTCTTGCCCTTCTTTATAATTGGTTTCTCCTCTACCTTCTCCTTGCTAGGAGTAGCTTTGAGTTTTGAGCAATCAGTCTTGATATGACCTGGTTTTCTGCATTTATAACAAATCACTTTATTAGAAATCTTGCCATTTCGGTTAAACTTACCTCTATTCCATTGCTGGCGTCTCTTCTGCTTTCTTTTCAGAAAGCTTTTGAATTGTCTAGTCATTAATGCAATATCGTCTTCATCCTCAGGTTGTGTGTATTCACTCTCTGACTCTTCCACTTTTAGTGCTATATTCTTCTCCTTTCGTGGTTCACCTGCATCAATCTTTCTTTGACTTACTCCTTGCTCATAAGCAATGAGTGAACCAAGAAGATTGTCAATAGAAGAAATGTTTAGATCTTTAGACTCTGTAATTGCAGTAATTTTAGCATCATAAGCAGTAGGTAAACAACAAAGAATCTTATTAACCATTTCAGCATTAGTTAAATCCCTACCAAGTGCATGCAAAGAAGTGACAATTTATGTGAATCTTGTGTACATGTCAGAAATAGATTCATTTGGTTTTATGCGAAACAATTCATAATCATGTAATAAGATATTGAGTCTTGATTGCTTAACCTCATTAGTCTCTTCATAAGTTATACAAAGTCTATCCCATATGTCCTTTCCACTTTTGCAAGTGGAAACCCGCATGTAGTCTTCAGATTTTAAAGCACAAAAGTAGCTATTTAAATATTTGGCATTTAGTTGAGCTAAGTTACGTTCTTCTATAGTCCAATCTGCAAAAGGTGTTTCTACCCTAACTCCATCAACTAATCTAGTTGGTTTTATATAACCTTCCTGGACTAGGATCCACATACGATAATGAAGTGACTGTAAGAAAGTAGACATGCGTGTTTTCCAAAAATCAAAAGGTATATTGCCAAACAGTGGAAGTCTAGTAATAGAGTAACCCTCAGGTGTATTTCAGTTTCTGAATGTAGCCATCTACGTTAATCAAAAAGTAGTTTAAACTTATGATTTTGAAACAAAGCTCTGATACACTTATTGATTCTAGTGAATAGGTTGTTAAACCTAAGTTAATGTCCCAAGGCTACCAAGAGGGGGGTGAATTGGTAGTTTTAGAACTTAATCCTCTTTGAAGTTTTGTTGAACCGAAATGAAATTTTATAATGAAATTTTTTATAGAAAAGTTTTTCAACCACAGAGTTTTTTAAACAAAAGAAAAATACGGAAAATAAAAAGAAAGGTAAAGTAAAAGACACACGATTTATAGTGGTTCGGTTTAAACCAGACCTACATCCACTCCCTAGAGGCACCCTCTGAGTATTACACTAATACCAATAGTGTCTCTCCTTTTGCACCCAAAGCAAGGTGGAGAAGCCTTTACAAACACTCTTTTCACCACTATCCGGTGCGGCAGAGAACCGTCGTCCTTTTACACAATCCCTAGTGTTGGCAGAGAACCGTCCATTCTTTCACACTCTCTTAGTGTGGGCAGAGAACCCTTCGTCCTTTCACACTCTTCTAGTGTGGGCAGAGAACCCTTCGTCCTTTCACACTCTCTTAGTGTCGGCAGAGAACCGGATCTCCTTGACAGATCTTCTCACAAGAAATCTAGAAGGAAGAAAGAAAAGTGTGAAGTAATCCCAATTCACAAGTAGAGATTCTTACATTTAAACACCAAGTGAAGCCTTCTTGCTCCAGTGGTAGGAATCCTCCTTTGAATGCTCTCTCACACTCTCTCCTTGACTTTTCTCTCAATAGGCACGAAGATCAAATGGCAAAAAGATTGGGTGGCATTCAAATTTGATCTATTTATATAAAAGACAAGAAAAACTGCCCAAAAACTGCAAGTTTTCAATTCTGTACACAGTGGATCGTCCCGTACGATCGTGGATCATCCTGGACGATTTTACTTAAATGGTCAAAAACGAACCTTATGTATATTGGTATGAATTATTTTCATGCACGCTAATCTTCCCGTACGAACTAAGTTCATCCGGTACGAAACAGTTATCACATAGGTCGGTTCACGAAATTCTTCAGGACGTAACCAACTGACGTAAGTCGGTTCAGTTCGTCCTGGGACGAATAGGTTTCGTCTGGACGAATTGAGCGAGCCTCAATACAGAGTCGTTCGTCCTGGAACGAACCTTATTTTTCGTCTGGACGAATAGGGCACGGTGAGAATACAGAGATGTTCGTCCTGGGACGAACCATTGATTTCGTCTGGACGAACAGTAGAAAGTGAGAATCCCGAGACGTTCGTCCCGGGACGACTATTAAATTCGTCCTGGACGATTAGGACTAAAAAAAATTTTACCTCCGCCTATTTGATCCATTGCTCTCCTTAGGGGTAATTGACATGATCGTCCTGTACGAACTAAGTTCGTCCTGTACGATCAGTAAAAAAAGTTTCCCAAGTGTGTATATTGTGATTTTTCACTCAATTACAATCACTCCCTCTCATTTCAAAAATTATGAAAATTTATTGAATTTGATTGCAAGTTTTCAATATTTTGGAGTTGATTTTCCTGAAATGTTAGTATACACTAGAGCAAGAAATAAATGTTCTAAATAGTGTTAGGAGATATATGTAAAACAATAATAATTGAAATAATCAAAATAATACAAGTTGTAAGAATGTAAAATATGCAAAATAGCAACTCTCTTAACAATAATGAGTAACAATTAATTCAAAGTAAATGTTCTTCCAAATAATCAAAACTTATGAATGATTCCAATCACCATATGATCAAACCAAATATTTTATAAATAAATATTGCATGAAATAAAAGGAAAAAAAAGTAAAAGAAAAAGCAAACCATGATTTTACATTTATAAGGTAAAACTTATTCAATCCAAATTAAATTATTGTGATATTTTGTTCTTGTAATCCTTGTGTTATGTGTAGGAAAATAGTAAAAAAAATTTTAAAAAAAAGTGAACCAACAACACAATGCCTAAATTCATTCCAGTGCCACATCAATATATTAACGCTACAGTGGAGAGCTCTTAGAAATGGATTGGAGTGCCTGGCACCAAGTCGCTATCCATTCAGCATCGTGATGCATAGGGTTGAACCAGTGAACCATAATAACTAGTGGTGATTCGACGCGTCACTTTAAGAGTGTTGCAGCACCTTCAAGCCAACATCACAGTCCTAGTTTAGTTATTTTGAAAAGATATAAATTATATTCTTAGACATCTTATAAAAGGGATTTACATATTATGGAGTTATTTTGTGTGATTATGTGTGAGTGTGTGTGCTACTCTTGAGAGGGAGTAGATTAGTGTTTGTACTTAGAGTGTTATACTTGTGTGAATCAAAGTGAAGTAGTGTAAAAAAGGCCTTTTTCTCAATTCCAGGTCATTCCTAAACTTTGTTTTCCCTGTTTATCTTGTATTTATTGTTCAACTTGTTATTCATTTCAGCACAATAAAATATATTTTGTGTTATATCGCCTCCATATGTAGTTAAAAATTTTCTCTTAATATATGATTATTTGAAGTACATGTATATCTTTGACTAAGTTAATCTTTAAATGATCCGTGCTAGTTTTATTTTTTATGTGTTTCAATTTATTTATGTATTAGGATTTAAATTAAAAATATAGTGTGATCTAAAGCCTAGATGGAGGAATAGAAAAAATAATAAAAAATTTTATAACGTAGTATAGCCATAACATAGACATATAGTGGTCAGGATTATATATATAAGGTTTAAGGTTTTTAAAACTAGTGAATTTCTTTTTTTCAATTGAAGTTTTTCAAATTTCACTTGCACCACCCAGATTTAATTCTTAGACTAGATAAACTTAGAAATCAGTGCACAATACTAAGTCAAGCTTAGTAATTTCTAGTTTGTTCCTCATGAGATCCTCATTTTTCTCATTTTTATATTACTTGACACGACACATGCATGCACTTTCATTAAATAGGTCTTATTTCATAGTAAATTTCAATTATATTTAGTGATATTAATAGTGCATGTAAGCTATAACACGTAGCTTTGCATCATCTACATAACTAACCAAACAGTCTGTCAAGTTTTTAGCATCATTTTTGGGGGTACAACTACTGAAATTATTAATCTATTATGCATTTTATATTGCTAAACCCATTTCTTGTTTAATTTAGTTTTCTTTTCAATTTTTACTTGCTTAATTTTGCGTTTCTTATTTCTTAACTATTACTTTCATGTATTTTACATTGTGTTGAATGTGTATTATTAAACAACCAGTAGAACTTCTCTTTGACACTAAAATAGAAATGTCTTCAAGAAAAATTTGAAAAACTCAAAATTTCAAAAACAAGAAAAAAGGTTTTAACAACTTTCTGAACATAATTGACCTAGATTGCTTAGGAAATATGCTAATCCTATGGTAGAAGGGTATCCATCAAAGCATAAACAAACCTAGCATTCAAGCCAATAATTTTGAATCAAAACCTTCCATAATCTAAACGATGCAAAACTCTCAATTTGGGGGAACATCTTTAGAAGATCATACTTTGCATATAACCATCACTATGGGAAAACACGCGATTACCTTCGGATTTTCCGGCGGAATTTTTTGCGCCGGTACGAACGGCGCAGGTAACGGCGGAATGTTCCTGAATCTTGCGACGGAAACATTACGACGTATTTTCTGGCGCATAGTACGACGGCAATCTTCCGTCGTCCCAATCGCCGAAAATTGCGTCGGTAAAACGAGCTCTGAACTGATTCCGTCGCACTATGGGGTGGAAACATACCGGCGAACATTACCGACACAATTTCCGCAAGCTTATTTAAACTCAACGACATATTTCTGTCGCACGTTACGACGAATCTTGTTTCCGTCGGATACTCCGCCAGAACGTCCGCCGGTGAAAGCCCTATTTTTCGACACCGACCCCCTCTGGCCGCTCATTCGTTTCCTCCCCTTCTCTCACCTCGCGTGTTTCACCCGTCGCCATCCGTCGCTCGCTGTGGATTGACGTCGCCGACAGTCACCGGACTTCGCCGTCGACGGTCACCGGACTTCGCCGAGCATCCTTTCCTCTCTTTCCTGCTCGCGCGCCGCCGAGGGTCGCTCTTCGCCGACGGGGAAGGTATTTTGTTTCGTTATTTTTTCCTATTTCGGTTGGGTTACTTCAAGGATCAGTCTTAAGTCCATATCTTTTTGCTTTAGTCATGGATGTTCTCACTAGACATTTGCTAGAGGATGTACCTTGGTGCATGCTTTTTGTTGATGATATTGTTCTTGTTGATAAAACTTGAGAGGGAATTGAAGGAAAACTTGAACTATGGAAGTCAACCTTAGAGTCTAAAGGTTTTCATTTGAGTAGATCTAAAACCGAATATATGAAGTGTAATTTTAGTACTAATAGATATAGTGGAGGGATTGTGACTTTGAGCGATCAAGTCATTAAAAAGAGTATTTGTTTTAGATATCTCGAATCTATTGTTCAAAACGATGGTGAAATAGATGTGGATATTATCTAAAACGGATTATATGAAGTGCAATTGTGACTTTGCAATTGTAACTTTTGGTGATCAAATCATTAATTAGAGTACACATTTTAGATATTTTTGATCTATTGTTCAGAGTGATGGTGAAATAGATGGGGATATTATTAGTAGAATTCAAGTTGGATGGTTGAAGTGGAGGAATGCATCGGGCTTATTGTGTTATAGAAAATTCCTCCTCAAACTTAATTAAGGGAAATTTCTATAAGATGGTGGTGAGACTTGCAATGCTTTATGGTGCCGAATGTTGGCCACTAAAAAAGAAGCATATATAATACTAAGTTAAATGTGGCAGAGATGAGGATGCTTAGGTGGATGAGTGGCTTGACCCTTAGAGATAGGATGCAAAATGAGCATATTCGTGAAAAGGTTGGAGTAGCTCCAGTGGAAGATAAGATTAGAGAAAGTCGCCTTAGATGGTTTGGTCATATGAACATCTATTAATGTCTTATTAGAGAGAGAGAGAGAGAGAGAGAGAGAGATATATATATATATATATATATATATATATATATATATATATATATATAAATCTATTACTTTTTTTCTCTTATATATAGGTTATGGATATTAGAAACCAAAGAAGTTTGATGTATAACCGATTATCTCAAGGTCGTAAGACATTAAGAGATGAATTCATCAATGGGGTGAACTTTTTCATTCAGCAAGCGAAACAGCTGCCTAGCTTTATATCAGAAGGAAAGTTTCGATGTCCATGTTCTAAACACAAAAATCTAGTGCGCCTAGAACCAGATGATGTAACTGTTGATCTGTATCGCAGAGGATTCATGCCACGGTATTGATATTGGACTTCTCATGGTGAGCAGGAGCCACAATTTGATTATCAATGCGGTTCTTCTACAAGTAGTAATGTCGTTGAGGCTGAAAACATCCGACCAAATCTTGAGGAATTAGTTCATGATGCAACTGGAATACAAACTGAACAAAATACAGAAGAGTTACCGAATACGGAGGCACAAAATTTTTATGATTTATTGCATGCTGCCCAGCAACCAATCTGGAAAGGGTGCACGACTCACTCAGAATTATCTGTTGCTGTGAAGATGTTAAGCATCAAGGCTGAATATAATGTTGCTCGTGAATGTTTTAATCAATTCATTGGACTGCTTAAGGAAACCAATCCGACAGATAATTTAATTCCTACAGATCTATATCGGACAAAGAAGTTAGTTTCCAAAGTTGGTTTGACATACACAAAGATAGATTGTTGTGTGAATGGATGCATGTTATACTTTAAAGAAGAAATTGTATACTGTCATTGCAATGCACCAAGATTTAAACCAAAATCTAGAAATAGAAGGAAGCAGAAGGATGTGCCGGTTAAGATTTGTATAATTTTTAAATATAATGGTGTTAGTGATGATGCTATTAGACTTAGGTTGATTCCATTTTCTCTTAGAGATAAAGCTAAAATATTGTTAAACTTATTACCCACAAGCTCAATAATAATAGGGAATGAACTTTACCCATAAATTCTTAGCCCACCATCTAAAATTACTAAGTCAAAAAATGACATCACATCTTTTACCCAGTTAAATGGTGAGTATATTTATGAACTATGGAAAGAATTAAAAAACTTATTAGGAAATATCAACATCATGCTCTCCTTATTGATTAATCATTCAATCTTTTAGAATGGCTTTATAAGATCCCTTAAATCAATTATTGATGGTGGTGGTGGATCTCTAATGTCAAAGCCTTTTGATGAGGCTTGTGCTTTGATTGAGGAGATGGATACCGACAACTTCAATGACCATCAGAAGAAATCAATCCTAGAAAGATAGCTAGCATCTTTGAATTTGATGCTTTGTCAATTTTAACTACTCAAGTAGTTGCCATATGTAGAAAATTTAGAAAACATAAATTAATTTACCTGTGATTTTAGACTAAAAATATTTATGAAGCCTCTAGTCATCTTAATGTTTCTGGAGTAGAGTTAATGTAATTAATAACAAAAATAATATTCCTTATTCGAATACCTATAATTCTAGATGGAGAAATCATTTCAATTTTAGTTATAATAATAATAATAATAATCAAAATAATAATATAAATTGGAATTTAAACTAGCTAATTCAAATAGGGAATTGGTACCACCCACTTAAAAATTTTGCAAACCCAAGGCATAGTTATCCCATAGATTTAACTCAAACAACCAGTCTAAGGATAAGAACACTATTTAGAGGAATTAGTTTTGTAAATGGGTACCCAATTACAAATCCAAGCTATTGCCATTACAGATATTAAAACCCAATTAGGATAATTAGCAGGTTCTTTAACTAATATTCCACAAGGAACTTTACCTAGTAATATTGAAATAAATCCTAAGGAAACGGGTAAAGAAAAATGTCAAGCTATTTAATTGAGGAGTAAGAAAGAGTTCGAAAAAGTATTTAGGAGTAAAGATCAATCTGTGGAGGAGGAAATTGTAGAGGAATCATAAGAAATTTTTAAACCTAAGGAATAGCCTCAACCGGAGCAAGAAGTAGTAAAATTTGTTAGAGAGGTTATTGAGAGGCCACCACCATCATTTTCCCAAGGATTGTTAAAGCAAACTTTGGATAAGTAATTTTTTAGATTTTTGAAATTTTAAACTGTTAACTATCAACATTCCAATTGCAAAACCCTTTGAATAAATGTCTATATATGCTAAGTTTATGAAAGACAACTTGAGTAAGTAAAGAAGATTATAAGATTTTGAGATTGTAGCTTCGATTAAGAAGTGTTGTGCAATCTTGCAAAAGACACTACATGAAAATCACTAATTTCGGCGGTGTTCCGGTGTTAACTTTTCTAGCGGCTTTCTGGTGCTTTTCCGACGGAAGACAATGGAACGAATTTTTTGATGAAATTTTCCTGCAGTTTCTTTCCCACGGAATTTCCGGCGACTTTTCTGGCTGCTTTTTCAATTTTCCGGCAGAATTTTAAAATTTAATTAAAATGATTAAAATTTTAACTATTTAAATGATTTAACAAAAGTTATTAAAAAGTTATATTAACTATTTAATTATTTTTCATTTTAAAGTTAATTAGTTAGTTAATTTTTATTTTATATTAATTATCATTTTTTATTTTAAATTAATTAGTTTTATTTTTTAGTATTATTAAAAACTAATTGATTTTTTGTCCGAATATTGTTTAAATAAAAATATTGACAATTAAAACGTATTTGCATGTCTAGTAATTTGGATGGTTGCTTAAAATCCCTCCCAACCGATTGCTGTTCGAATCTCACGGCAGACGCGGGGGAGAGGCGGCGCACACAAGCTGGCTCACCTGGCCCAATTAACCCGCGCACCGTGAGGGGCTGGCCAGAGTTTGCTGGCACGGGAGCGGGGCGCCCACGCGGTGGCGGGAGCTGGGGTCGCTAGAGTGGTAAGATGCCCGGTCAATTGAGAATTTTTTTTTAATTTGACCGACAGTTTAAGTACGCTAGAAAGCCACCGAAATTATTTACCGACGGAATTTAATTTCCGATGCGGTTTTTACCAGCGATATTTTTTCTGCCAGAAAACTGCCGGTAAATTAAAAAACCGCCGGAAAAGGCTCAATTGCCGTCGAAAATGGGTAATTTTCCTATAGTGAGAAACTTCCTTAGAAGATTAAGGACCCTAGTTATTTTTCCATTCTTATGGCTATAATGGACAAATTTTATGGGATGGCACTATGTGAATTAGGAGTTAACATCAATTTAAAGCACTTGTCCATTTTTAAAAGACTGGATATAGGAGAAGTCCAACTTATCACTATTATCCTTCAGTTAGTAGACCATTCATTTATTTATTTAAAGAGGGTGGTAGAGGATATGTTAGTTAAGATAGATAAGTTTATATTTCTTATAGATTTTATTTTCTTTGATATGAAAGAAGACAGGGAGATGCCAATTATTTTAGGTAGACTTTTTCTAGCTACTAGTAGGTCCATAATAGATGCCCAAAAGAGATAATTAATAATGAGAGTGCAAAATTAGAACGTGGACTTCAACATCTCAAAGTTAATGAAATTTACTAGTGACCAAAATGAGGATTGTCATAAAGTAAACTTAGTTTATGATTGTGTGAAAGATTGTGTGGATGATCTATTGTTGGATAGTTCTTTGGAGATTCCTTAGTGTGAGGAAGACTTAAAGAGGGATATATAGATTATGTTCCTTTGGTTTGTGAAGCTCCTTGTGGGCTCCAAAAATTCGGCCTTGGCCTCCCCACCGTGCTATTGTTGCTTGATTTGCTTTTGGCTCGGTGAGGGAGTTTTCACGAACTAAGTTTCGGGGTAAATTTTGGAAGGTAGATGTGTTTGTAGATAAGACACTACCCAGAGATTTCACCCTTATTTTGTGAGGACTTTATGATCTGAGTTTTGGTTTCTTATAGGCGCAAGCCCCTATAGTTAATTACCCCTCTCGATCACAAGAGAGAACTTTCGATTAAGGCTAGTCATTAATCAGATAAATAGATAGTATGTGGTATC
The DNA here is from genome assembly GCA_022539455.1 of Dendrobium nobile. Lineage (NCBI taxonomy): Eukaryota > Viridiplantae > Streptophyta > Magnoliopsida > Asparagales > Orchidaceae > Dendrobium > Dendrobium nobile. Next base: position 22,462,469 of record CM039723.1, read on the forward strand.
TGGCATATAGTAGCAGCAATAGGTCTGGATATTTGGAATTTGAAGGGTTTGAATGATTTGATATTTAAAATAGAAATTTTCATCATCTTGCACTTAAAGTGGATGGTGGTGGAATGGATGATAGACCCGATCTAGATCCCATGGTTCCGTCCCGGGCCATCGTGGTCCCTGGTCTACTTAGTCAGAGGAGGTAGTCGACCCAACCTGAAGAAGGATCCTTGTCGGCATCCATGGGTTGCTTCGTCCAAGGGGACCTTGTAGACCTGGGGTGAATATTTGCCTAAGGGGACAAATTTGAATCCACCTTAGATAACATTGGACTTTGTGCCCTATCGATCATATCCTATTGATTCATATCTCAAGTATTTAATGTCAATAAGGAGCGTATTAGCTCTGGCCATAACTGGTATTTTGTGGTGACATTTGGCGGCAAAACCACTCGGTTCAGAGGGCCCCGAGTCATAATCGTTTATCTTGCGGTGCCACTTGGTGACAAAACCTCCGATTAGAGGACACGTACTACCTCCTTACTGGTAGAAGATTGTTTGATAATGAATCTTAGTGATATTTTCGACTAAGCACTTGGCTCTTTATGAGTTGAAGTAGTATTTGAATTGTCCACCCCAGCAAACTGTTGCGGAGGGTGAATGAATTTTGATTTAAGTGTTTTGATAGATTTATTTTAATTTTAAATATTTTGGGATTTTTGGATTTCTGAAATTTTGGATTTTGGACTTTGTAAGGTTTTGGATTGTGGGTATTTGGGTAGAGCTTGAAAGTATTTGTGAATGGACTTTGGATATTTGGGAGACATTTGGAAATGTTTGTGAACCCCTTCGATTGAGATAAACATTCAACACGGCTATCATCGGGGTGTTTGGTGTCATTTTTATTTATTGATTGAACCCTGTCAACTCTTTCGATCTGTCGACAGAGGATCGAGTTCTGTAGATTTTATGTCTTTATTTGTGAATTCTCTTTATTATAAGCTTTGAAAGCCTAATATGAATGTATTAAAATAAATATATCGGTCACCATAACTGTATATTTATTTGATGGTTTGAAACCTGTCGACTCTTATTGATCCACATAAAAGGATCGAGTTCGAACTTGAATTCACTTATTAACTCATGCAGCATCCCTAGACATCACGTGTATTTCTATAACACGCTCACCGGGGCTCATGCGGATGTTTGGTGGCATCTTATAATTATACCTTATCTAATCCTTTTATCTACTTAAGAGTATCGGGTTTAAATTGAATAACCCGTGCAGCATCCCTAGATATCACGTGTGTGCTAATAACACGCTCGTCGGGTCCCTTGCAATTTTTATAATTATTTTTATCTCTTTCAGTGTTCCTATTTATATACAAACTACGGTGCACGTACAGGGGTATTCTTGGAATATTCATAAAAGCCTTCTATCCGCTTGTATGAATGTTGCGGATTTGGTCGCGCGGCGTAGCAATTTCTAGATTGACTTATTCGTTGCTTTGTACAGGTAGACTATCGTGCACTATTTGTTTCTTTCTATAGGTGGATCGTAGTGCACTAACTAATCTCCTGCCTTAAGTTGTATGTGCTTACATCTGCTGCAACTTTCTTGTGATTTTCTTGTCGACAATGTATTAGGTGTACAACATGTGGCTACAGTCTTTGACCTTTTCAGTACATTTGCTTTTGTTTCTTATAAGCAAGTAGATGGTTTCATTTATAGGCTGAAATTGACTTCAGGATACTGCATTTACTGAAGTCTTTCTGCATCTACGCACTAATGGCATGTAGTATATACATCTATATTTGTAGAGAGAGCTTATATGTATTGCATATCTTTTGTTGTATATAAGGGCTTTTGCATTTATCACAATTCTTCTATATTTATCTGTAGATGCCCATTATACATTATTCTTCAAGAACAAGTTATTACCTTTACATGAATATCACATGCATTTATTGTCTTTTGCATGTCATGGATATTCTACTTGCTTATTGGCATTTGATTAAAATCTAGAACATCGTCATTCTAGATTTTATATTGATGAACTTGTTGTGCAATCATAGACCTAAGGGTCCCAAGTCCTTGTATTCATGGCTTTGTTATCAAACTATCATTCTCATGATCTTCTTATCACTTACAAATAGGTTGATTACAAGTTTGTTGTCTTCAAAGATGATTCACAAAGGTAACTTGCAATCTATATGATGGACTTGATATTGAATTCATCCATCTCTTCATCCCAATTAAAATGATCAACACAAGTGGCTTATTATTGTTCAAATAAATTACCTCCCATTGGAACTTTATAGAGATCGTTCAAATTAAGCATCCTATTGATCACTCATTTATGTTCAAGATCAAGTTATATTCATGCTCAATTTGGTTCCTTTGTGCCCAAGTCAAATTCAAGTATGAGCTCATTTCAATTTCATTTTTAAGTCCAGTGCGTATGCACTATGTCACATTCAGGTCTAAGTTCTACTTGATTTTAAATCAAATGAAATTCAAAGTACAAGTTCAAGTTTGAGTCAAATGTGTTCAATCAAGTCCAATTAAAATCCTTTATGATCGTCCAAATTTTTGCTCATTTATTTGAACTTGAGTTCAGTTTATTTCATTTGGTTAAAGTTTGTTTAAGTTTTAAGTTCATGTCAAGTTCAAATTTTAGTCAAAATTCTTTCTTTTTGTCCAAGTCCAATACAGTCCAAAAGTTTGCAAGTCCTTGTCTTTTTCAGACAAAATTTCAGCAGCCTCCCGGCATCTCCCCCGTTTAGGGGAAATTTTAGGAGACTAGTCTTCCCACCACGTGCAATAAAGAAGTGTATGGTAGGTGCCTTTTAGACACTGCGGCTGTATACTTTCTTCCCCCCCATGCGCAATAAAGGCGTGTATGGGGCCTTCCGGTGCACCTACATAAAAAAAAACACAATTTTTTCCTCGTGTACGGGTACTTATAAGTAACCCCGCCTCGTCGCAGGCACCGCACCGGGGTCCCATCCCACCACGCGCAATAAAGGCGTGTATAGGCGGTTTTCTAGTCCGCCGTAAACAACGAAAATGGGCTCTCGAGTTTAAGGTTTAAAAGGATTTATACCTTCGACGATGTTGGCGGTGTTGTTGGAGACGAAAATTATATATAAAAAGGCATAAAAACTTGTCTTATTCTCTCTTTTTTTTTACATAACCTTCGGCTGAAAACACTGAAGGGTTATCCTCTCCATTTCCTTTTATCAAATTTCGAGCTTTTTGTCCCCGTATCCCAAATCTTCTTTAAGGAGTAAGCTGCAGGAACTCTGCGATCACCTCTCAATTTTTATTGCTCTTCATTACCTTCTAGCCAACAGAGTTTATTGGAGCCAAAGTCTATTTTATCTGAAACAAATAACTCTTTTTCCTCTTCTTTTACATTACCTTCAGCTAAGAGAATAAAGGGGATCTCCTCTTCATTTATACCTACAAAGCTCCAGTCATCTGAAACTTGATCTCTAAATTCTCTTTACCCTCACTAATCTGGCTTCCATTCTCCTTGGATGATTTAATAATCTTATTTGATCCTAATGGGCTCAGCTCTTCTCTTTCAAGATTGCATGTCATTAGCAAGAAGATTCTTAGAGACTCCAATCTCTTCCTTCAACGGCCATGAGTAGCTCACAGATTTGAAACAGATGCAGCCATCTTTTGTCAGCATAATATTAGCTTAAGCCTGGTTTAGGCTGTATTTACATCTTTACCCATGTAACATCTTTATATAGGACATTGTACAAACACCTTAACATAATGAATATTATACTTCTCTTTTTCTTCTTCCTGTACCGAGCTCCTTCTTCTCTGTACCGAGCTCCTACTTCTTCTTCCTCCTGGAGTCTTTCTTCTCATGGTATCCAGAGCCATTATGGGAGATCAAGACTCCGCAAATTCCAATCCTCCCTCCTCCTCCTCCACCCAAACCGAACCCTCCTCCACCGCTGCAATCCTCTCTATCCCTCAGCCACTCAAGTTTTTTTGTATCTAACATCAAGAATCTTGCTCCTCGCCCTCTGACGTCGGACAATTACCCGATCTGGCATATGTAGATTCTGCAATAGTTCTCGACCAACGGCTATACCGGACATCTCACCGGCACAGCCCAAGCTCCCACCGATGACAGCTCCGATGCCTATGCACGCTGGCGCATCATCGATAGTAACCTTCTCTCCGCGCTTTTCTCAACCATCTCCCAATCCATTCTTCCCTACATCATCACTTCCACCACCACCCATGAGGCTTGGTATGTTCTTGAACGAAGGCTGCAGCCTACAAGCCGATCCCGCGTAATGCAATTGAAGAATGAACTTTACCGCATCACCATGAAAGATCAAAATCTGTAACATTATCTTACTAAGATCAAGAGCATCGTCGACAATATTTTGGCTGCCGGATCCAAAATCGAATCCAAAGGCATTATACTTCACATAATCAATGGTCTACCACCTACCTTCAACTCGTTCAAATCCACAATACACAACTCTCTCCTTCCCATCGACTTAGACACTTTCTATTCTCTGCTATGTAATGAGGAAATCCATCTCCAGCAAGAACAAGTTCAAGAACAAGCTAACATTTCGTCGACTACGACACTCTATGCAGCCCCGTCCAACCAGTCTCGAGGCAAATCTTTCAGGCGTTTCCCCAAGAACAAGACCACGCAGACTACTACAATCCATCAACAACTCAACCGACCAACTCCACCACACCAAATCAAACTCGTTCGATCTGCCAAATCTGCGGCAAGATCAGTCACATTGCTCTCAACTGCTGGCATCACTGTAATTTCAAATGCGCGCCCACTGAGTTCAAACAACCGCGCCCCCTTCTAGCTAATCCTCCGATCACCTCCCATCAAGACTGGGTTCTTGATTCCGGTGCTTCTGCTCATCTAACTCCAGACGTTCACAATCTTTATCAAACCATGGCTTACAATGGAACGGACAACGTCTCGATCGCCAACGGCTCCTCCATGTCCATCCAGTCCGCAGGTCAAGGAATTCTTCCTCTACCCGACACTATGCGTAAGCTTTGTCTTCAAAACATTCTTCACGTTCCCTCCCTCACTCATAATCTTCTGTCTGTATCAAAATTAACCACTGAAAATTTTTTTTCTATCTCCTTTGATGCTAACGGGTTTACTATTAAGGACCTTCAGGACCGCCGTCCTCTGCTTCATGGGCGTCTCCATAATGGTGTCTATCAGATCCGTCTCACTCCCGACATCAAGCCAACTGCTCTCACTGCCACTGCTCTGCCTCTGAATCCTTGGCACGCTTGCCTCTACCATCCCAACAAACAAATTCTCTCTCGTCTTGCGCATAAATTTCCCGAAATTACTAATGTATCCCATTCTTTCTTTTGCTCTTCTTGTAACCTGGCGAAAAGCCACAAGTTAGTGTTCAATAAAAATATTTCGGTGACCTCGTCTCCATTCGAACTGATACACACTAACATCTGGGGACCAGCTCCTCAGCTCTCACTCGACTGCTATCGCTTTTACATCATCTTTATCGATGATCATATTCGGTATTCCTGGCTGTATCTTATGCATACAAAATAAGAAGCGTTAGCAAAATTTAAACATTTATGCAACTTAATTAAAACTCAACACAATTGCACCCCGAAAACACTCCGCTCCGACGGTGGCGAGGAATTCATTAGCCTCGCATTTAAAACATACCTTCAAGAAAACGGCATTGCACAACAACTTACCTGCCCACATATGCCGGAGCAAAATGGGATAGCGGAACGCAAGCATCAACACCTACAGGACCTTACCCGTGCGCTTCTCCACGATGCTGCCATGCCTCACAAGTTTTGGGCGGAAGCTTTATCCACGACTCATCACCTTGTCAATCTTCTACCATCCAAATCAATCTCCCTTCTCATTCCGTTTCAACGTCTATACGGTAAATCTCCGACCTATGCCCATCTAAGAATCTTTGGCTGCTTGTGCTATCCGTGGCTCAAACCATATGCTCAAAGCAAACTATCTCCTCGGTCGGCAGAATGTGTCTTTCTCGGTTACTCATATATGCACAAAGGCTATAAGTACTACGACTTTAAATACGGAAGAATGTACACATCCTGCCCCGTCGTCTTCTATGAACAGCATTTCCCCTACCGAACCACTGTCACCAGCGATCCAACTCCTATGCCATCGCACATAAACAGCTCGCCTCTTCTATTACCACCGACGTCTGCTCTCGTCCCGTCACAGCACACGATGCCAAAGATTCCTGCACAAATAATCACAACTCACACACCTCCCAGCACCCGCATGTAGCCTACCACAATTCAGCCAACTGCCGATTCTCCTACTCCGCCCAGCAATACTCAAGATCCTATCAATCCAACCTCTACTCGAACGCACCATATGCAGATAAGTCTACAGCGCGGCATCACCAAACCCAAACAGATATTAAACCTCCTCACTCATACCCCCCCTAACATAACTCCAACGACCTACAATCAGGCCTCTAAAGCAGCACATTGGAGACAAGCTATGACCGACGAATTTAATGCGTTGCTCAAACAAAACACTTGGTCTCTGATTCCCGCCCCTTCCAACAAACCCATCTTAGGTTGCAAGTGGACATACAAGACAAAGCTTCTTCCAAATGGCCAAGTCGATCGATATAAGGCACGTCTTGTCGCCCTAGGCTACAATCAACAATTTGGCGTCAACTACACCGAGACCTTCAGTCCGGTGGCAAAAATGGAAACAATTCGGGTTCTTCTCATGGTGGCTGTTAATCGCAAATGGCCAATACACCAACTCGATGTTTCTAATGCCTTCCTTCACGGGGATCTCGACGACGACATTTATATGAGACAACCACCCGGATAAATTGACACAACACAACCAAATTCTATCTATAAACTACGAAAGTCCCTCTACGGCCTCAAGCAAGTGCTGCGTCAATGGTTCAACAAGCTCACGAGCTTCCTCCAGTCTCAAGGCTTTGGGTTTAGCCGCTTCGATCCTTCCTTACTCATACTTCACAAATTCAACATCCAAATATACATCTTGGTTTATGTCGACGTCTTTCTTGTGACAGGGAATGATGAAACCGCAATCACACAACTCCTCAAACAGCTACATTCCCAATTCGAACTCAAACAGCTCAGACAAATCTCCCTCTTTCTTGGGATCCAAGTACTTCAATCCACAAACGGATACTTTCTTTCCCAACAACACTATGCGACAAAACTTCTCCATTATGTAGGATATGTGGATTGTAAACCCGCGCCTACACCGGTCACACTGACATCCAAGTAGCTGCAATCCGACATTCAGCCTTTCGGCGACCGACACTATATAGACGACTCGCCGGCTCTCTACAATACCTATCCATTACCAGACCTGATATTGCCTTCGCAACAAACATGGTATGCCAGCATATGCAACATCCGACCGAGAACGGCTTCAAAGCATTGAAGCGCCTATTACGCTACATCAAGGGGACGCTAAACTACGGGCTGCAAATCTATCCCGGATCCACTACATTACGAACCTATACAGATGCCGACTGGGCTGCTGACACAACCGACCGCAAGTCAATTTCCGGCTACTGCACCTTTCTTGGCCCAACTTCTGTATCCTGGACCGTCAAGAAGCAAGTAACCATGGCAAAGTCTTCCACGGAGGCAGAATACCAGTCCTTATCCGCAGCAGCCTCGAAGGTCATCTGGCTTCGCCGCTTAGCCGACGAACTCCACATTCTGCAGCACATTCCTACAACAATCCATTGCGACAATACCTCCACAATTGCCATTGCCAAAAATTTTGTTTTCCATGCCCGAACAAAGCATGTGGAGATCGACTACCACTTCATTCGTCAACACATCAACTCTGGAGCCATTCAGCTCGCACACATCTCCTCAAAGGATCAGCTTGTAGACATTCTTACCAAGCCGTTCTCCACCCCTCGGTTCACTGAGTTACGCAATAAATTAACCATTCGCTCCGCTGATGTTTAATTTGCGGGAGGCTGTCAGCATAATATTAGCTTAAGCCTGGTTTAGGCTGTATTTACATCTTTACCCATGTAACATCTTTATATAGGACACTGTACAAACACCTTAACATAATGAATATTATACTTCCCTTTCTCTTCTTCCTATATCGAGCTCCTTCTTCTCTGTACCGAGCTCCTACTTCTTCTTCCTCCTGGCGTCTTTCTTCTCATCTTTATCTCTGTTACTGAGAACGTTAAAGTGCTGATAAGAACAATTAAATAGCTCTTGAAATGAATCTTCAGAATCATCCTTTAACCCACTGTCTCCCATGCAACTTGCCATGAGAGATCTTTGGAAAGTTGAAGTAACCCATCTCACTGGATTCCAGCTTTCCCCATCTATTGGTTGTCACCAAACCCGTCACATAAGACCTCCCAACAAGAATCCAGGAAAGTTATTCAAAAAATTCTGCCATTTCAGCTGAGTCTGGATTTGATAGCACTTGGGTACCCCAATTTGAGATAGGCTTTGGTAGAAACTTCTGTGGAAAAGCCCTGATTGGTTGAGCATTGCGATGGGCGGGGCAAGGATCTGGACAAAGCAAATGGCTGAAGAAGTTGACGACACATTAGAAGGGAAACGATCCAAGTGTCCAACATAGGCGTAGGTTTGAGGAAGATGAAGTCTGCATGTGGCTAGGTGGAGTTTGTCTTTGGAGATCGGCAAGTTTTAGCCGTTCCTTGCGTCTGAAATCAGCCGGATGTGGCTGCGTGGAGCTTGAGGAAATAAAACCTGAGTTGTGGAGTTCAGCTAGATTTGTTCAACGTCGAAGTACTGGCAGTGGCCTCTGAAGGTGGAGATTGGGATGACTTGGCTTATATATCTGATCAGATAAGGCTGTAGGTTGGATGCAGGCGCAATCCTCACTGTTTGAGGAAGGAAAGTGGCTTTCTAGTGAGGGAAGAGGTTTGTTTTGTGAAGGCCGGCTAGGAGAAGAGCTTGAGGCAGAGAAACGGGATTGTGAAGAGCAGACGAGCTGGAGGATTTTTTGATTTCGGGTGCCAGGAAGCAGAGATTTTTTGAGAATGGAGAAGAAGAAATAGAGGCCTTGGAGTGTTTTGACGTGGGAGGTTGAAGCCTGCTGAAGCAGCCATGTGTAGTAGTGAGGGACGAGAGGAAATTTTGAAGACTTATGAGACTCAATTCAACGGATAGGGCTATTTGGAGCTTTATGAGATCTGGTGAAAAGCCAGAGATGCCTTAAGCCTTAGTCCCATTTCGCCTTAACGTCGAGCTCAAGCCTTCGTCTGAGGTAAGTCACTTCATAAGATTTACGGGACTTTAATCAGAGATTGGCACAGGATTTCATTCTAACGAGGTAATCACCATTAATTAAGATTTGAGATATCTTTTGACTTTCCATCTGGTTAGATTTAACAATAATATTAAATAATAAAATATCATTATTAAATTTATTAACATATTCAAATTAATGGAAGTGTGATAATTGCTCTAAAAAAAAGTATCGATTAAGATGCATTCGTCTCTAAATGTGTGCAATTCCCTCGTTTAATGTATCAATTTCATCGAATATCAAAATTGGATAAATTGATAGTGCATTTAGGGTATTGCCGATGTTTCGGTCACAACAACGCGGTCTGTTTTGCGATCGGACTTCATTTGAGCATCGTCGAGGCCTCATTTTCCTCGTAATGTGCGCCTTTGTTCATATTAGAATCGCCTCGGGATTCATTCCACCACCTCAATTGATCCAAGTTGATTAAATAAAATATATATTCTTAATGCCGACGACGTTCCGGAAATAATGGCGCTATCCGTTTATTGATCGGATGTCGTGTCGTCTCCGACGAGGCTAATTTGCCTCGTAATGCGTGCCTTCGCAATATATTTGAATCGCTTTTGAAATTTGCAACACCACCTCAAACGATCCAATTTAATCAAATAAAATGTATATTCCTAATGCTGACGACGTTCTGGACTCAATGGTGCTGTCTGTTTGTCGATCGGACATCGTCCGAGAGTCTTCGAGGCCTCGTTTCCTTCGTAACGCATGCCTTCAAATCATATTTGAATTCCCTAGAAATTTGTCGCCATCTCAAACAGTCTAAATTTATTAAATAAGAAACATATCCTGAATGTCGACGACTCTCTGAATGCAATGGCACTATCCGTTTTACCATCGGACGTCATGCCATTTCCGTAGAGGTAAATTTTCTCGAGAAGCGTGTCTTAACATCACATTCGAATCGCCTTTGAAATTTGCGACACCACTTCAAACGATTCAATTTAATCAAATAACATGTGTATTCTGAACGTCGACGACATTTCGAACGCAACGAAATTATCCGTTTATCGATCGAACGTTGTCCGAGTATCTTCGAGGCCTCGTTTTCTTCGTAACGCATGCCTTCAAATCATATTTGAATTGCTTAGAAATTTGCCGCCCTCTCAGACAATCTAAATATATTAAATAAAATATATATTCTGAGTGTCGGCGGTGTTCCGAACGCAATGGCGCTGTCCATTTGTCGATCAGACGTCGTACATCATCGCCGAGGCCTCATTTCTTTGATATGCGTGCCTTCACATCATATTCAAATCGCCTCGAAATTCACGATGCCACCTTAGTTGATCCAAATTGATCAATTAAAATATATATTGTGAATGTCGACGATGTTCTAGATGCAATGGCGCTATCCATTTGTTGATCCGACATCATACCATCTCCGTAGGGGCAAATTCTCTCGATATGCGTGTCTTCGTATCACATCCAAATCTCCTTGAGATCTGCACCATCACCTCAGAAGATCCAATTTACTTAAATAAAATATATATTCTGAATGTTGACGATGCTTCGTACGAAATGACGTTGTTCGTTTATCGATCCGACATCGTTTGATCAGCCTCGCGCTTTAATTTTGGGTGTCGGTCCTCCCTTTTGATCGATCTCGTCCTATTCAATTGCGAGGGGCCTTGAGCCCAGCAGTCAGTGTCCTGATCGCAATGTTACCATCCGTTTGGCAATCAGAGGTCGTTTGACCCTTCAATTGATGTGTGGCGCCAAGACGCTTATCGCTTTATTCACTAGTTTGGATCCTTTCTCGCATGGTTTTACGTGTAGGAGTCAACACTCCTCAAATTTATAGGGAAAGGTTTGATTTACTTGATACATGATCCCTAGTTATGTCAAACCTTCTATAATTGAGGCACCCATTTCAAAGTTAAAATACTTTCCTACTCATTTGAAGTATGTATGTCTTACTAGGAGAAGAGCCAACCTTACATGTGATCCTTTTTATTGAGTTAGGAGAAGATCAATAGTGTAAGTTGATTAGGGTTTTTGGTGCTTATTAGAAAGCTTTTGGTTGGACCATAGTTGGCATTAAAAAAGTTAGTCCATCCTTGTGCATGCACAAGATTCTAATGGAAGAATATTCCTTTCCCAAAGATGATCCTCAAACAAGATTGAGCCATGTTATGAAAGAAGTAGTTAACAAGAAGATACCAGAGTGGTTAGATGCAGGAATTATTTACCCAATTTTAGATAATGCTTTGGTTGTCCTATTATTGTGTTCCCAAAAAAGTGGTCTAACTATAGTAACTAATGAGAAAAATGGATTGATCTTTAGTAGGATAGTAATTGATTGGAGAATGTATATAGATTAAAATAAACTAAAAAAAGAAATTAGGAATGACCATTTTTCTTTGCTTTTCATTGACTAGATGTCAGATCGGTTAGGTGGACATCCTTTTTACAACTTCTTAGATGGATATTTAGGATACCATCATATTCCTATAGCACTAGAAGACGAGAACAAGGCTATATTTACCTGTCATTATGGAACCTTTGCAGTTAGGAAGATGCCTTTTAATTTATACAATTCCCCTGCTACTTTAGAGGTGCATGATGTCAATATTTTTTTATTTAATTAAGCAGGGCTTTTAGATATAGATCATAATATATAGAAATAGCCAAATAATATTTAATTATTAGTGTATTTAAACACACAAGATAGTGCACCAAAGAGATTTGTAGCAAGTTGGTCTAACTTCACCCTACTCCTATGCTTATTAGGAATTTATGAGCTTTTCCTATAACATCAAATTAAGTCCAGTCAACTTCATTCAATAATTATGTATTAGAACACTGATCATATCTTCAAATTTTTTCTTAGATGAAATAACAATAATTGTAAAGTCTTTTTTTTTTTGGGGGGGGGGGGGGGGGGGGGGGGGACACCCACGGCGAGGTCTATGCATTAGTAAAAAAATTGAAATTACAAAGTTCTTAGGGGAACCTTTAGCTCACTAATGCTCCACAGAGTTACAAAAAAGTAAATAAAAGATAAAACCTATGAGCCGAGAGTCCCTACTAAGCCAAATACAAAATAGTCTAGCAACATACTAAGGCAGCAAGAGCCAGTGCCCAAAAAAGAAAAAATAAATAAAACTCAATCAGTACAATCTTTCTACAAAAAAAGTCGAGCAAGCACCCATCAACATTAAACCAGCACACCTCCCCAAGGTAAAAACTACCACAAAAGATGGTAAAGAAGCATAGAGTAAAGTAGTAACATAGAGAAATTAAAAAAACATAAACTATTATGATAGACATAACTAGGAAAACTAACAAAATAATTATCAGGTAAATACTCGCTGCTATTATAGATATAACAAATAGCCTCAAGCCTGAATAACTTGGTCATAAAATAATTCATTACCCACCTAAAATGGGAAACAAATGACAGGTTAACATAGAGAAACCAAAGTCCAACAAACCACATCCGCTCCACTTAACAACAAATCCCAACACAAAAAAACCACTGTATTACATTCAGTGAGGAGGAGCAACCCAATAACAAAGAGGCACAAGATAGAAAACAAAAACACCCATTGGCAGAGAAATAACAAGCCTAAACCAAACATAAAAAATGGATAAATAAACCAGCTCCAGATGATACCTCCACCCAGTAAATGACCCCAATAACCAAGAAAAATATATGAGAATACTAAATAAATAGGATTAAGACTATGTATGCTTCCAGATGATAACTCATTCCATCCAAATAAAAGAAAATAGGCAAAACACCCATAACAATGGTTAAGGATGAAACCACAAAGTAATCCAGAGAACCATACATGCATAGTATCACCACACACAACACCAACACAGAGTTCAAAATAGAAAAATATAGAGCAGAGAACCAACCAAACCATAAAACCACAAGAACAAAAACCATTAAATATTACGAATATAAGGCAGCTCATCTTTGTCCAAATTAATCAATCCTTTCACCATGAGAGGTAACTCCATAACATTAAACTCCTGAAAAATGTCAAATGACATCCAAATTTGGCCAACCAGTCTGTATAGAAATTGGCTTCCTAATAAATATGAGTAATAGAGTAAGTAAGTGAAGTTAGTGCTTGTTTAATTTTTCTAATAATACAAAAGTTTTGAGGGTTGTCACGCATCACATTATTAAGAATTTGAATTAAAAGGATAACATCCACATCAATCCACACATACTTAATCCCTAATCTATGGCAAATATAAAGCCTATAGGACGCACCCATAAGCTCGACAGAAATCACACTAGAAGGATTTAAAGGACCAGCATAAGAAGCTATCACACAACCAAACTAGTTACGAATAATGCCACCCGCACCCCCAAAAGAGGGCCCAACAGAACCATCATAATTAAGTTTAACATAAGGAGGGGAAAGTTTTATCCACCTCACAATCCTCTCAACTCTATATAATTGTATACAATCAATGGATATGCCCAATTTTTAAGCCATATCAAAACACTTACAAAAGTTTTTGACAGAAACAAGATTGATAAAGTAAAATTGCAAAATTGTGTCTCTAACATTAACAATAATTTGATTAGAATCTATCTTAATGTCATTATGCATGGCATTGTTTCTAGCCCTCCAAAGATACCACAAAATAAGGATCAGCAATAATTTACAGATGTGGTCTTTAGTGGTTGTCAACTAACACTTTAAAATAGACAAAACATCACTATTGATATTAAAATTACCCTTGCTAGCCATACCAAAGAAACAATTCCCAAATTTTTGAGTAATAACCCCATTAACAAACACATGATTTACAGTTTCAATATTAAAACAAAATTGACATTTAGATGGAAAAATAAAACCTTTTTTCCAAAGCAGCTCATCAACAGGGATAAAACCTATAGGACACCTCCGATTAAAAAAAGGATGGAATAGGAAACATGAATGTTGTTATGCAAAATAGCAGAATAAATGTTAGAATTCTTCTGATTGACTCTAATAGCATTCCAAATATTCTTTAGATGGAACTTACCAGAAGAAGACAAATTAGATAAAAATTTATCCTCGCAATGTATTTGTAAAGGAATATTCAGGATATATAATATCAATTAACATAGTAGGAATGACATCTAAAAGTTTATTTTCATTCCAACAACCATATTATTAAAAAAAAATTATTAACCTTAATATTATCAAAAGAATGCATGTTAAGGAAGCTATCAATAGTTCTAGGCCCAAACCAGTTGTCTTGCCAAAAGGAGATATCACCTTTGCTCAAACTCCATTGAATAAATTATTCTACCTCCCATTTGATGAGCCAAAGTCTTTTCCAAACCAAAGAGTCATATGTTTTATAACTGCAAACCAAAGGACAAAGATCTTTGCAATAATTAACATTAAAAAACTGAGCTCATAAACTGATGTTAGATCTAAAGGAAAACCATAATTTATGAGAAAAATCTTGAACCGTATCTAAAATATTTTTTGCAACCTAAACCCCATTAATTACAAACCTCACATATATTCTTCCACGAATCCCGACAAATGTAAGAACTATTATTTTAGATCCCCAGAAAAACTTATTAATCATTCTCTCCATTCTAAGAAAAATAGACAAAGTAGGATGCATAGTATAAAAAATAAAAATAGGAATAGAATTTAAAACACTTTTAATCAGCACAATCCTCCCTCCAAACAAAAGAAAGTTAGATGACTAGTCAGAAAGTTTCCTTTGAAAAGCTGCGAAGACATCTTCAAAAAGATCGTACGATCTTTTTCCACCTTTAAAAGAGGGGTACCCAAATACTTAATGGGCAACAACTTGGGATTAAAACCACAAATCCATTTGATATCATTAGTTTTACCATGGTTAATAGAATTAGTACAATAAAATAACTTTTCTCCTTGTTAATGGTCAACCCACTCATCTCTTGAAATATGGAAAGAAAATTGACTAACACTTTAGTTTTAGTAATAGAACAATTTAAAAAGATAATAAATTCATCAACAAAACTAAGATGAGTAATTGGGATACCACCAACAATACGAAAAGAAGATTTGGATACCTTTTATATAGCTCTTCCAGCCTTTAGAAAGATATTCTATAGCGATAAAAAAAAGAGCAGGAGATATAGGATCACCTTATCTTAAACCTCGAGAGGATTTAAAAAAACCATGATTTCTCCCACTAATGATCCTAGAGAAATAACAATTCTCAATACTATTCTTAATAAGAAGAATTAAAGAGGAACTAAACTTAAATAGAGACAAAACATTGTACAAAAAATTCCAATTTAGGTTATCATGATAAGCTTTAGTAATATCAAGCTTCGTAATGATATTTCCCCCTTTCATTTAAGCATTAATATCATATATGATTTTTTGAGCAAGAAGAACATTATCTAAAATGCTCCCCCTTTCACGAAATCAGTATGATTATAAGAAATAATTCTAGGCAGAATGTTAACCAATCTACTATAAAAGATTTTAGAAATAAGTTTGTTACGAGAAGAGCAAAGGCTAATCGGTCTAAAGTTATTCCAGTTATTAGCAACCTCCTTTTTAGGAATTAACGCAATATTAGTAGAAAAAAAATAGGATAATGATTACCATTATAGAAATCTTTGACAGCCTCGATCACATCCAATTGAACACTATTCTAAGTATTTTAAAAGAATTTAGTAGTGAAATCATCAAGGTCAGCCACAGAGTCACCATTCATATCAATAATAGCATTCCAAATCTCCAACCCACAAAGAGATTTAGTGAGTAAAAGATTCACATTTTATTTAATAATGTGAGGAATAACATAAGGATTAACTATAGGAATAGTGTTAACATTATTATTTAAAGTGTTTTTAATGTACTCAACCTCATAGTTAAATACACCTTATCCAACTCAATCACCTTGATCTCAACTTCCTTAATATTAGTAAAAATATTTTTTAAAACATTTCTATTCCACCATCTCAAATCCTGCTTCAACCTAATCATTTTAGACCATAATCTAGAAATACCAATAATAATATTATTAGAGTAATTAGGGGCATGCCCCTTGGTATTTATCAAACTCATAAAATTCTTATGTAATAACAACATATTTTGAAATTTAAAGGCATAAGGGCCATAAATTTATTAGATTTAATATTCAAAAGTAAAGGCACGTGATCAGAGTTGTTCTACTTAAATGTTCAACATAAGTCATAGCAAAATCAGCATTCCAGTCATTTGTAAAAAGAATCCTATCAAGTATTTGCTACATTGTTGCTCTATTCCAAGTAAAAGCACCCCCAGAGAACCCAATGTTAAGTAAATTACAATCATTAATCATGGAATTAAAGTGCTCCATAGCATTAGGGTTGGGGGAGTTACCCCCCACTCTCTTATAAGAATTAAAAATAATATTAAAATCTTCACCAACACACGAAGGGCCAAAAGCATTAAGAGCAAAATCAGCTAATTGCTCCCAAAGGGGGAGCCGACCCAACCTATAAAAAGCAGCATACACAAAAGAGGCATTGCAGTTGGTATTAAAAAAAATAATTTGAGAGTGGACAACTTGCGAGAAATCAGAGATTATATTTACATTTATAGTACTATTCCAAAAAATTCAAATTTTATCAGAGCAATTAGGATATTTCATGGAAAAACACAAATGAGAGGCAATAAAATCAAGCTTATTAATAGATATAAAAGGTTCAATTAAAACTAGCAACTGAATATTATGATCTCTACACAAATTTCAATCCGAATGAATATAAAACTATCAGACAAAGCATGACCTTGAACCTTACAATGAGAGCAAAAATATAACACTTTATCAAACCCAACTTTTTGTAAATAACCAAAAGCTTTTGATCTAACCCCAATTTCCTTTGCAGGTTTTTTTGTAATATCGATATCAACTAAAACCCTCGCCACATAAGGGCAGGTCCTAGAAGCCGTCGCTTGATTGGTCTAGAGTGGTTTACCGAAAATAGAACCCACTACAGGAAATTCAACGATTGCCGGCGGTCTGGACTGGCGACTAAAATGCTGCCGGTAATAACGGCTGTTTAACCGGCAGTTTGGCCGCCAGTTTTGACCGGCGGTCTAACCGGTGATTATGTAAGTTAATGCCACCGACAAAAGCACTGGTCCAGAAACTGCCGGTTAAACGACCGACAATAAATCTTAACGGCGCTTTATCGGTGGCTAGAACCACCGTTGTTAGGTGAACTTATTTTTGATGGCTTGAACCGTCGAGTAGCCGCCGGAAAATGCCCTAAAATATTTTGTCTCGAGCCTTCCATTTCAATTCCCTCCCTACTCTCTCTCTCTCTCTCTCCTGCGTGGTGCTCGCCCCCACTTCTCTGCCCTCTCGCGACTAAGACACGTGCTCTGGCCGCCGACATGCTCCCTTCGACCGCCAAAAAATTCCTCCAAAGGAAGATTTCGCCCCCACTACAACGTCGAAGGATCTCCCCGCTCCCGTGCGCGATGCCTGCCTCTGAAGTTTGTGATTTTTAATTTTTTTTTATGCATTTTGCTATTTCGGTTAGATTACATTAAGGATCAGTCTTAAGCCAATATCTTTTTGGTTTAGTCATGCATGTTTTCACTAGACATTCAAGAGAGGATCTACCTTGTTGTATGCTTTTTGTTGATGATTTTCTTCTTGTTAATAAGATTAGAGAGGGAGTTTAGGGTAAGACTTAAGCCAATATCTTTTTTCTTTAGTCATGCATATTCTCACTAGACATTCGAGAGAGGATTTACCTTGTTTGATGCTTTTTGTTGATGATATTCTTCTTGTTGATAAGATTAGGGAGGGAGTTTAGGGTAAGCCTTAAGCCAATATCTTTTTGATTTAGTCATACATGTTCTCACTAGACATTCGAGAGAAGATTTACCTTGTTGTATGCTTTTTATTTATGATATTCTTCTTGTTGATAAGATTAGAGATGGAGTTTATGGTAAACTTGAATTACGGAGGTCAATCATACAGTCTAAAGGGTTTCGCTTGAGTAGATCTAAAACTAAATATATGAAGTGTAATTTTATTAGTAATAAACCTAGTTAGGGGTTTGTGACTTTGGGTGATCAAGTCATTAATAAAAGTACACGTTTTAGATATTTTGGATCTATTATTTAGAGTGATGGTGAAATAGTAGTGTATATTATCAGCAGAATTCAAGTTGGATGGTTGAAATGGAGGAATGAATTGGGCTTGTTGTGTGATAGAAAAGTTTCCCTCAATCTTAAGGGAAAATTCTATAAGATGGTGGTGAGATCTGCAATGCTTTATGGTATTAAATCTTGGTCGTTAAAACAGAAGCATAATACCAAGTTAAGTGTTGTAGAGATGAGGGTGCTTAGGTGGATGAGTGGCTTTACCCCTAGAGGTAGGATATGAAATGATCATTAATGTTCTTTGTGCTTTAGTCATGAGTGTTCTCACTAGACATTTGCGAGAGGATGTACCTTATTGTATTCTTTTTGTTGATGATATTATTCTTGTTGATAAGACTAGAGAGGGAGTTGATGGTAAACTTGAATTATGGAGGTCAACCATAGAGTCTGAAGGTTTTTGCTTGATTAGATATAAAACTAAATATATTAAGTGTAATTTTAGTAGTAATAGACCTAGTGAGGGGTTTGTGAATTTGGGCGATCAAGTCATTAATAAAAGTACATGTTTTAGATATCTTGGATATATTGTTTAGAGTGATGGTGAAATAGTCGGGGATATTATCAGAAGAATTCAAGTTGGATGGTTGAAATGGAGGAATGAATCGAGCTTATTGTGTGATAGAAAAGTCTCCCTCAAACTTAAGGGAAAATTCTATAAGATGGTGGTGAGATTTGCAATGCTTTATGGTGCCGAATCTTGGTCGTTAAAAGAGAAGCATAATGCCAAGTTAAGTGTTGCAGAGATGTGGGTGCTCAGGTGGATGAGTGGCTTTATCCCTAGAGATAGGATACGAAATGAGAGCATGGATGTTTGTTATGCTTTATTCATGGGTGTTCTCACTGAAATTTGCGAGAGGATGTACCTTGTTGTATGCTTTTGGTTGATGATATTATTCTTGTTGATAAGACTAGAGAGGGAGTTGATGGTAAACTTGAATTATGGAGGTCAACCATAGAGCTGAAGGTTTTCGCTTGATTATATCTAAAACTAAATAAATGAAGTGTAATTTTAGCAGTAATAGACCTTGTGAGAGGTTTGTTACTTTGGGGGATCAAGTCACTAATAAAAGTATACATTTTAGATGTCTTGGATCTATTGTTCAGAGTGGCGAGAGTAGCTTTACCCTTAGAGATAGGATACGAAATGAGCATATACGTGAAAATGTTGGAGTACCTCTAGTGGATGATGAGATTAGAGAGTGTCGCCTTAAATGGTTTGGTCACATAAACGGAGGCCTTCGAATCACTCGGTAAGAAAATTTGAGGTATTAGATTTGACTTATGTTAAGAAAGATAGAGGTAGACCCAAACATCCTCATCTTTGCAGCACTTAACTTAGTATTATGCTTGCAAAATCAATAAATATCATATGAGATGGTTGTGAGACCTACAATGCATTCCAATTCAAGTAAAGTACACTTGTTTGAAAGTATAACATGTACACTTATTAAGGGTGCATATCTCCTAATAATTATTTTCATAACTATATAGGGTCACGTTTGCTTCAACGTCCAAATGACTATCCAAGAAGAAAGATATTGGATGTATAACAGATTGTTACCGGGTCGAAAAAGATTGACAGGTGAATTTATACAGGGAGTTGAGACTTTCATTTAAGTTGCATCTCAACTGGCTTCCTTTAAGTTTGATAAAATATTTAGATGTCCATGTTCAAAGCATAAAAATCAAGCATTCCTCAAGCTCGATGATGTGAAGCTTGATTATATCGTAGGGGATTTCTTCCAGACTATTGGATTTGGACATCACATGGTGAGTACAAGCCACATAGAGATACTCATGATGGTCCATCCACAGCTTATGAAACATTTGATGAAGATCTAATGAGTAGACCGTATGAAGAACTTATTTTTGATGTAGCAGGTCCTAATTTAATGGCTAGTATGGAAGAGCCACCAAATGTAGAAACCCAAAAATGCTTTGAGTTGTATTACATGCAGCTCAAAACCAATTTGGGATAGTTATAATACTCATTCAGAAGTATTGATTGCAGTAAGGATGCTAAGTATTAAAATTGAGTATAATATTCCTCGTGATTGTTTCAATGATTTTATTAGTCTTTTCAAGAAAACTAATCCAACTGACAATTTAATTCCCTCATATTTGTACTGAACGAAGAAATTAATATCTAAGTTGGGTCTCACTGCTACAAAAACTAATTGTTGTATCAATGGATGTATGTTATACTACAAAGATGATGCAACAGAAGTTTATTGTCGCACATGCAATGCTCATCGGTTTAAGCAAAACTCGAGAAAACAACATCGTCAAAAGAAAGATGTTCCGTATTCCTATTTATTTTATTTACAGATCATTTCAAGACTTTAGCGACTCTATACATCAATGAGATCAGCAGGCCATATGAGATGGCATAAAGAGAAATTAGCAAAAAATGATGTTCTTTCTCATCTATCAGATGCTGAAGCGTGGAAACATTTTGATCAAGTGCATGGTTCATTTGCTGCTGAACCTGCAACATAAGATTAGGATTATGTGCCGATGATTTTACCCCATATAGTCAAGCAGCTACACCGTACTCTTGTTGGCCAGTTATACTAACAATATACAACCTTCCATCAGAGATGTGTATGACTACTCTGTACATATTCTAAACTCTTATTATACCTGGACCACATAATCCAAAAGAAAAAATTGATATTTTTTTACAAACATTAATTAATGACCTTAAGTTATTATGGGAAGAAGGTGTTGTCACATGTGACGTATCAATAAAATAAAATTATCTCATTTGAGCTGCATTGTTGTGAACCATTGACAATTTTTCAGCTTATGGTATATTATCTGGTTGGAGCACAGCAGGAAAATTAGCTTGTCCTTACTGCATGGAGAATATTAAAACTTTCACACTAAAACATGAAGGGAAAAATACTTGGTTTGATTCATCGTATGTTTCTACCTGTTGATCATTAGTTTTAGAAGAATTAGGACGCAGTCGTTAAAAATAGAATTGAGAGGTCACCACCTCCACCCAGATTAAGTGGTGATGATGTACTACATAGACTTTCTGACTTTCTAATAATTATTAAATTTCCAATATTATTAGAGTCTAAATATCCGGGATATAGTGTTCAACATAATTGGATTAAAAAAAGTATTTTTCGGACATTACCATATTCGAGAACTAATTTGATAAGACATAATCTGGATGCTATGCACATTAAGAAGAACTTATTATATAACATTTTAAATATAATTATGAATGTTAAAGATAAGATTGAATATAATGTCAAAGTAAGGATGGACATTAAAGAGTACTACCAGAAAAAAAATCTGGAGTTAGTAACATCAACCAACGATAAAATAATGAAGCCCAAAGCACCTTATTCTTTCATGTTAGAGCAAAAAAGATCAATATGTCAGTGACTTAAAGGTTTAAAAATGCCTGATGGCTATAGATCAAATATAAGCCGATATGTTGACTTGAAATCTACAAGGTTATTTAGGCTCAAAAGTTAAGATTGTCACATAATTATGAATGTTCTTCTACCAATCATAATATGTATGTTACCTGATCGATTACATATCAAATCTGTTGATTGAGCTTAGCATTTTTTTTCAAAGACCTATGTTCATCTAAACTAAGAGAAGATGCTTTATGGAGGAGCGAGGATAACATACCAATCATTCTCTGCAAGTTAGAAAAAAAATTTCCCCTAAAATTTTTTGATTCTATGGAAAATCTTCAAGTCCATCTACCTTATGAAGCTAGAGTTGGTGGACCTGTACAATATCGTTGGATGTATCCTTTCGAGAGATAAAATATATTTTTATTAAGTCTCTAATATTTTGAATAAGTTGAGATAACATATGTTTATTAACTTGTTAATTATAATTATTTAATAGATATTTAAACAAGTTGAAGAAATATATTAAGAATAAAGCACGACCAAAAAGATCGATATGTGAAGCATATTTGTCTCAAGAAACCACTCATTTTTGCTCATACTACTTCGAGCCCCATGTAAGGAGTACAAGAACAAAGATTGGTCATAACATGGACTTCGATGTAGAAGAACAATCACAGGCTGCACTATTAGTATTTAGAAGTCATGAAAAGCCTAGTGGCGAATGTGTTGAAAGATTTCTCAACGATTTAGAAATCAAAACAGTGAATTTATATATGATACTGAATTGTGAAGAAGTTGAACCAATCTTAGAGTAAGTTCTTCTATAATGTGAATAATGAGTAATATTTATTTAAAATATTAAATTATTATTTGGATGATGTATCATCAGATATTTCATAAGCAATTCGCCTCTGACAAATTCAAGGGATATTGAGCAAGTTATTACAAATGAATTCCCAACTTGGTTCATATCTTATGTAAGCTTATAAATTTTTTAATTTTAATTTGAATTACATCTTATTTATTATAAAAATACTAATATTTAAAAATATTTTTAGGTACAAAACCCTAATAACAATGAAAATGTTAATTATTATTTTGTATTATGTTATTCTTTATTTTTGTAATTCGTTAATTTATATTATGTATTCTTTATTTTTTATATATTACGATGATTTACTTATTGCTTCTTTTAATGCAGATGGCTTCAAGTGACAATCCTCCTCATATATCATTTGCCTCAAAGTTTTCTCGAAAGAAGTTGAATGTTAATCCTAACAGACCCAGATAGCCTGATGAAAGTAAGGGAAAGAGATCAGTTTCACTAGTTAGACCTTCACCACCACCACCCAGGAGTCAGCAGCAGTCCCCTAGTGAGCAGGGTCAGGGTCAGTTAGATCCACCTGCTGTTGTACCACCACTCATTCTTGGCTACTTCCCTCCTCCGTCAATGACTCCTCACTTTCACTCTCCATATCAGGCACATGCAGCTCCATTCTATCCATATTACCACCCACCATCATCACAAGCTGCAGGTCCATCCATTAGTCCTTACCCTCCTTACCCCCACCCATATTATTACCCATATCTGGTGAAGCTAGAATATGATGTACCATCTAGACCAACAGAGATTGGTGCTGGGGATCATACAATTGCAGTAAATAAGCGTCAATACATTGAGCCTGAGAGCGATAAGTAAGTTTAATTTATGTTGTTAAGTTTATTGTATTTTGATATCTATATGTTATTAATAAAAAAATTAACTTACATCTTCAATCCTTCAAGGTCACCTACTCACAAGATTCGGGATATTATAAAGAACAAATATGATGCTCCATACTTATCATAGAAGAAGATCCTAAAGAAAATTAGAGATATGTGGTTTAGAGAATTTCAGGTATACTTATTTGGCATGAATTCAAATATTTGATTTAATTTGTATTAATATTTTTTGTTATGCCTATATTTTTTTACAAAAAGAATTTAGGTGGTTGCCTGAGCATAGCATGAGGATCAGAACAAATTTTGAGAGGAGAGGTGCGACTCGTCTTAGGGAAATGTTCACGGACATTAGAAAGTTCAGGCAGTGTCTAATATGGATTGGAGAGGGCGTATAGGTAGATCTGAGTAGAGCTTGGGCGACCCCTGAGTTCATAAAAATAAGAGAGCAGAATAAGCAGAATAGAGCATCTGAATGTGGGGGTTTTGGAAGCTCTCTTCATACAGAACTTAGACGCTTGGTAAAAATTTTATATTAGTTTATTAAATATATTTATATTATTATAATTATATCTTATATTTTCAAAAAGAGTTCCTAAGTCGGGAGCCAACACCGCTAGAGTTGCATATGAGAACTCATCAACATCAAGCTGACCATCAGTGGGTTGATGAAAAAGCTAAAAAGGCTCATGTGACTATAATTTTTTGGAGTTTGGGAATAAAAATTTATTATAATAAAACTAATTGTAATATCAAAATATTTTATGGATTTATTCTCATAGGATTATTTTATACGAGCTCGGTAAAGTCGTCACTCCACTGGTGAGGGATCATCTTTAGGATCGACCCTAATTTCTAAGTATCATATATGGTCAGATGTTGTTGGAGGAAGATAAAGGGGGAGGGTATATAGCTTGGGTTTATAAGGCTATGCCTATGAGGACAGTTCATCCACCTCAGCATTTTATGATCCAGGTGGAGCTGAAGAAACTGTAAGCCAAAGGGTTTCAGTGCTGACTAGAGAGATTGAGGAGATGAGAAAGCTTTAAAATGAAATGCATGCATAGCTGCGATCCTACAGAGATGAAATCAAAGGAAGAAAGAGCAAGATAAAGAGCAGCCACATGTATCTCTAAACAACGAGGATACGAAGGAGGAATAATATTTTTTTATGTTTGATGAACTTAAGATGATCTGATTGTAAACTTATTTGGTTTAACTTATTGAACTTAGTTATGAACTTGTGAACTTAGTTATGAAATTATTATGTTTCAATTATTATTTTATTTGGTTTAACTTGTGAATATATTTGTGAAAATTGTTGTGATTGACTATAGTGGCATATTGCTCAAAATTGTTGTGATTGCTATATTTTTTTTGTAGGTTTAGAATTTAGGGTGAAAATCCCTCAAATAGAGGGGAGACTGTCAATTTTTTTTTCAGATGCTACAGGTTTCCGGCTGCCAACCAACGATTTGGCTGCCGGAAACATCGATACCGGACGGGTAATTTGATACTACCAAAACAATGGCATGGCGAGAATCCTAAATTGATACTATTAGCAAAAAAAAATCCTAATTTGGTACTATTAGCCAAAAAAATGGCATGGCGGCCAACCGGCGGCATGGCGAGAATCCAACAAGCCCACAGAGCAAAAATCGAATAATCTGATACTACCAAAAAAATGGCTAATAGTATCAAGATTTGGCCTACGCATGCCAAATTTACCAACAAAATCAAATTGAAATGGAGAAGTAAGTTTAAGAACTTCCTCATCAGACAATAACAAAACCGGCACGCTATTGAAAACCAAATGAAGTTGGAAGTGTATAACCTGCCAGTGAGTTGCCAGAAAGAACGCCTTTGAAAGAGTGCGCGAGAACTTTGACCGTCAACATCCAAGTTAAGAAAATCATTTGTTCTTACCCATCACAAGCTGTGTGACTTTCCCCCATAGAGAGGAAGACGATTCACCCGCCATCATCAAAAAACAACCCAATCAGGGCAAAAAACAGAAGAGGCTCCAAGACTACAATGACTTTAAAAATCCTAAGGATAGCAAGGCAAACACCGGAGTAAAGTGGAGAACAATTGGGGAGCCCTAAAATAGCCAGAGACAGCACATTAGCGCACACAATATGGGGAGCAAAAGTCAAGCTTTGAAAACAAATGATTAATTATGAAGTCTTGTTATTGCATTATGAACCAACATTCTACCTATAAATCTAATGAAGTTAGACCAATAGGTATGCAATTTTGGTTACCTCTCCTTTCCACCAATTCAGTTTTTTAGAATAGTTGGTTGCCATAAATAAAATCCTATGCCAACGCTAACAAAATTTTATGTAGAATTACCTTTTAAAAATAATCATAAGAAAGATTTTAATTCTTCATTCATTCTTGATTAATTGCTATGCTGTGTATTAATCCAAAAATAATTTGTCGCTCATTCCAGAGTAAAACAATAAATCTGAAGAGGCACTAGATAAATGACATTTGTCTATCAAATGTTATTATCCAGATGTTTGGAGTCTGTTTTCCAAATCCTGTTAAAATTTTCCTTTAATAATGATTTTTTTAAATGAAATTTTTATGATAATATCGTGAGATCTAAATGAGTCAAGCATGCGCAATCTTGACTCTCAAGATAAATTTAACAAGCCCACAAGGTTATATTGTGCTTGCGTGTCAAGACGAGTTGACAGGTCGGGTTTAAGTCTGACCTGGATATAGTCAACACTTACCCAACTCATTTAATAAATGGATCAAAAACTCTAACCCAAACCCAACCTGTTAACCCTTTTTTTTTATTTTTTTATTGCAACTGAAGAAATTATGGCTTATTAATTATAAAATTTAAGATATTTGATCAGAAATAAGAAGATTATGCCCAAAAATAAACAAAATTAAGAAACAAATATATTAAACAAGTTATTTTTTATAAAAAATAGGTTGGCAGGTCAACCTAAACCCGACCTGTTTATTAAACGAATAAAACAACTCAACCCAAACTCTGATTTTTTGGGTTAGGTTGACGAGTTGGATAATTTTTGACACCCCTATATCAAACAGTGAGTCAAGCTCAAGTGATAAACAAGTTAAAAGCTCGAGTGTGAACTACTTATAATGAACTATGGTCACCGAAAGATCTATCAAATTTATAATTAAAAAATAGCAAAAAAAAAAAAAAGTAGAGCAAATTAAAGACAGAAATATGAAAATGATTTTATTCACACCAAACAGAAGAATACAGAGACATTTATACTAATGTCTAAAGCCTTAACCGAGTTCTAGATAATAGGTATACATAGGTAGATATATATGTGTACAAGTTATTACGCCCCCTCAAGCTGATGGGCATCTTGAACGGTCAGCTTGTCTCGTAGTTAATAGAAGCGATGAGTGGAAAGGGGCTTGGTGAAGATATCAGCTAATTGATCTTTTGTTGAGATCGGAAGAATCTGTACAGTATTTGCTTGAATGTGATCCCTAATAAAGTAGTGATTAATTTCAATATGCTTAGTTCTCGCATGAAACACTGGATTATTTGCGAGGGCTATAGTCGATGTGCTGTCACAATGAAGCTTGGTCGGCGGTATATCATTGATTCCGAAATCTCCTAAAAGTCACCGAAGCTATAGTATGTTAGCAAGAGCAGTCGCAAGGGATCGGTATTCCAATTCTGTGGATGACCTGGCCACCCTATGCTGCTTTTTGACACTCCAGGATATGAGAGTGTTGCCCACGAACGAACAGTACCCGGATGTGGACCTTCTGGTGTCTTTGTCTCCTGCACAATCAGCATTCGAGTATGAGGTTAACTCCATAGAACCCTGCAAAATTGGTAAACCAAGTGAGATTGTGTTTTTTATGTAACGAAGTAAGTGGTGAAGAAGAGAATAATGTGTTGGCTCAGGATTATGCATATGTTGGCATAGTTGATTGACTGCGAATGAGATGTCTGATCTGGTAATCGTAAGGTACTGTAATGACCCCGTGAGTTGTCTATACCGAGTCAGATCAAGTTCTGTACTGAGCTTGCTGACTGGATCCAGAGATTTAGTAGGAACTGGATTGGCTAACGGCTTACAAGAACTCATTCCTGCCGAATGCAAAATAGAGGTGGCATACTACTGCTGAGAGAGCATATATGAGTTTTGAGTTTTGCGGATATTTATACCCAAGAAACTATTTGCTGGCCCAAGGATTTTCATATTGAATTGCTTGTTTAGCTGTGAGATCACAATATCAATTAGATATGAATCATTCCCAGTTATTAGTATATCGTCGACATAAATGGCTATGTAGATACGGCTTTTATTTTTATGTAGTATAAATAACGATGAGTCTGCTTTGTCCAAAGAGAAACCGAGTGTGTTGAGAAATGAGGAAAACGTTTGAAACCATTGCCTCGGGCCTGTTTGAGGCCATATATTGCTTTCTTAAGCTGACAGACGTGGTCAGGATGACGATCATCCTCAAATCCCTTGGGCTGTTTCATGTGAATTGTTTCTTCAATGTTACCGTGTAAGAATGCATTTGTGACGTCTAGTTGATGCACAGACCAATCATTAGACACAGCAATAGTAAATAATAAGCGTATAGTTTGAAATTTAGCAACCGAGCTAAAGGTTTTAAGGTAATTTAAACCGTATTGTTGATTGTTGCCTTGG
This sequence comes from Dendrobium nobile, assembly GCA_022539455.1. Taxonomy (NCBI): domain Eukaryota; kingdom Viridiplantae; phylum Streptophyta; class Magnoliopsida; order Asparagales; family Orchidaceae; genus Dendrobium; species Dendrobium nobile. The sequence goes on from CM039723.1 coordinate 22,490,733, forward strand.
GCAACTAGACGAGGTTTGAAGCAAGCAATTGTACCATCTGAGTTATGTTTGATTCGAAATGTCCAGTGACTGCCAAGAATTGGAGTGTTTTGCAAACACGGAACGAGCTCCCATGTGCCTTGTTTTTGCAATGCATAGAACTCCTCGGCCATGGCCCTTCTCCATTGTGGGTATTTGACCACCTCAGTGTAAGTAGTAGGCTCAGATAAATCCTCAGAGTGAGAGGAATTTTGCACATGCAGTAGATTAAGTTTTTGAACTGGTTTTAACGATCCAGTCTTTGATCTGGTTATCATCTGATGACATGTAGGGACAGAGCTATTGGAGATGTCGTTTATTGGTAGTTGCTCGGGAAGCTACGGAGAGGGAGAAATGGATGGTCGGTTTATGTTGAGAATTTGTACATGAGCAGATTTTGGAGTTTTAGTTTTGGTATTGGTTATAGAGGTGCCAATGTTAGTAGAGATGGGAACTAAAAGCGAAGCAGGTAGAGACATTGGGTTGTGAGGAGTTGGAGTGGGTAGTTGTTTGAACGGAAATGTAAGCTCATCAAAGGAAACATGCCTTGAGATATATACTTTGCTTGTAGTTGTGTCAAGGCACTTGTATCCTTTTGACATATGCGAATAACCAAGAAATACACAGCTGTGTGATCTGGACTGAAGTTTGTTTCTTTGATTCGACGGTATCCACAGATAGCATGCACAGCCAAATACTTTGAGGAACTTGTAGTCTAGCTATTTATTGAACAGTATGGATAGAGGAGACTTGAAATTTGTAGTGACCGTAGGAAGTCGATTCATGAGAAACGAGGCCTTGAGTACGGCATCAGGCCAGAAAGCATGAGGAAGAGAGGCCTTGTTGATCAGCATATGAGCAGTCTCGATGAGGTGTCTGTGCTTTCGTTCAGCTAATCCGTTCTGTTCAGGAGTGTAAGGACAAGAGGTTTGATGAGAAATACCATGTTGATTAAGAAAATTTTTGAAGTTATGGTTTAGATACTCCGTACCTCCGTCTGATCTAAGACACTTTATTTGATATTGCGTTTGTTTTTCAATAAATGTTTTAAAATTCCTAAAAATATTAAAAACTTCGGACTTATGATGCATCAGAAAGACCCAAGAAAAATGGGAAAAATCATCAATAAACACAAGGTAATACATGAACCCTTGATTCGAAGGAACCAGAGCAGGACCCCAAACATCCGTATGAAGAATGGCAAGGGGCATAGAAGCACGATGTGTTTTATTAGAAAAAGGTAATCTATGACCTTTAGAGGTCGTAAAATCCGAACAAAAATGCGTATTATTAGGTATGTGAAGACTTTTGTCGTGAGCAGAGACGGCTTTGATGATTCTTGAGTGTGGATGACCCAATCTTTGGTGCCAAAGTGAAGCCTCATTAACACGAGCCGCAAGCGCCATGTTCTCCGATTTATTCTTGCTGGCCGAATTAATTGGGTAGAGACCTCTGCGTTTTGGACCCGACAGTAGTATTATGTTTGTCTTCATATCCTTAATATCAAAGCCAGATGGGTTAAAATTCATAGAAATGTTATTATCTTGCATCAATTTTGAAATAGAAATGAGATTGTGAAACAGATGCAGGACATGGAGTGAGTTTTTGAGATGAATCTTACAATACGGTGTTGGCAAAATACCATTGCCAGAGTGAGCAATGGACAAAGATCAGCCATCACCTATTGTAATTGTATCGGTACCGGTGTAAGATTGGGCTTGTGAGAGGTTATCCACCGAGTTTGTAAGATGGGCTGAAGCACCCGAGTCAAGATACCAGTCAGGATTTTTAGTATCGGTAGCCGCTACCATCGCTCGAGCTGAGTTGTTTGAAGCAGTTGCTTCTGGAGGATTAATAGTAATATTGAGCTTGTGCTAGCAATTATGCGCCAGATGTCCGCGTTTACCACAAATCTAGCATTGAGGAACGTTCGGGTTGCTGGAGCGAGCGGTTTGAGTAGACGATCGGTACGTCCACGTCGACCTCGTCCTCTGTTTGAGTAGAGCACAGTAGAAGATTCACCAATATTGAGTTTTCATAGCGATTCTGACTGGAGGTTGATTTCTTCAGTGATCAGCAGCGAATACAAGGTATCAAGATCCATTGGAGTTTGCATTGCTCAAATCGTGGTTTTGAGGGCATTATATGATGGCGGTATACCGTTCATCGTATACAGGATGACATCTTCTTGATCAAGAGTAGCTCTGGCAGAGCTGATGTTATCAACTATGGTCTTGATTTGTTGCAGGTATTGAGTCATATTTTGTGACTTCATTTGAATATTATGCGACTCATTTTTGAGCTGTATAACCCTTGATCTATTTGAAGATTGTAACCGCCGTTCAAGAGTATGCCATATTGTGGATGTGGAAACCAGATGGATAATATACGGGATGATCGCTGGAGAAACTATAGAACAGAGAGCGGCGGCCAAGTTTTGGTCAACAAGAATCCATTCTTGATATTTTTGATTTGGTTCTTTGCTGCCATCTTGATGAATTTTGTGCGTAGGAGGAGGAGAAGGCGACGGTGAAAGAAAAGAAGCAAATCCATTAGCAGTGAGTAGTTTTAGCACCTGAGATCTCCAAACTGGATAATTATCCGAAGAAAGTTGAATTGGAACAATTATCTTGATGTTTGAGATGACAAATTTGAGGGATGCCGGTATGAGGAGATTATCATCAGGAAACACTTCTTGATTTTCTTCAGTTTGGGAAGTGGATGACGAATCCATTGATCTGGATTAATCAAGACACGAAGACGAAGAACAGAGGCGAGAAAATAGGAAACAAAGAATGAGGGCGATGTCCCTGGAGCAGAACGTGCTCTGATACCATAAAGACAGAAATATGAAAATGATTTTATTCACACCAAACAGAAGAATACAGAGACCTATTTATACTAATGTCTAAAGCCTTAACCGAGTTCTAGATAACAGGTATACATAGGTAGATATATATGTGTACAGGTTATTACAAATAAGTCCCAAATAAAAATATTGATAAGTCAAAAATAAAGATATCACACAAGAATAATAATATCCTGATATTTTCAATGAAGCAAAATTGTGGGAAAAAATGTCCTCTACCCTAACATCAACCAGCTGCTTTGCTGTAGCTTCTAACACTCACATAAATGGTTGACATTCCAAGAATTTGAACTCTTAAGCCCTTGATATAGAATGGTAAAATAAGTATTGTACGACCCATTTTCTGATCAATATTTTTTATAATTAATTCTCCAAAATACCACTATAGGAAAATCATTTATTATTGACAGAACTTTTCGGCGGAAATTGATCATTTTCCGATGGTTTTCGAATTTATTAGTGATTTTCCGACGGAAAAAAATAGCAAATACATTTTTGAATGTATGGTAACTAGTTCGATAAGCAATGCATTTTTTTAATCCACCTACAAACAAAATGTCAATAGTTTCACAATTGTTCAAAGTTTTCATTTATGAATGAACTGAATAACAAAACACATTATTCTTTTCTTATGCTAAAAGTTAAAGTCAAAATTAAAGGTTTCGTTTGGGACAGCTTCAATGTTACTTTCAAAAGCAACTTTTTAGCTAGAAAGCTGCTTTTAAAAGCAGAAAGAAAGCCGTCCTAAATGCAGCCTAAGACTCGGTTAGGGATAGCTTTTTTATGCTTCTAAAAGAAACTTTTTTAGTACCAAAATTTTTAGTTAAAAAAAATTTGTAAAAAAGCCGCTTTGAAAAATAGTAAAAAAATGAATAAATAGTCATTTGATTGTAAACAACTAAAAAAAAGATTATAAACAACTAAACACACAAGTGCACAAACATCAATTACAGACAATAAGTTGTGTAAGATGTGACAAACTAATATATGTGTGAACAATAATTAACAATAACTTATTTTATCCTACATTGAAGGATGTTATCACAAAAATTTGTGATCATTCATTAAAATCAATCTAGACTATAGTCAAAAGATGTAGATTGAGCGAGTAATAAAATTATTAAGCTTAATATTAATCATATACTCAGCCTGAAAAGAAAATAATGAAATTCAGAACTAAATTAGTCTACTTTATTATACATTACATCAATACCACATAAACTATAAATTAAGAAGCATTTTATATAAATATGCAAATGTGAATCTTCAATAAAAATTCTCAATCTCTAAGCATGTAGTGAAAAAATATCATAAACATAGGAAGTGAGATAATTTCTAAATAAAATTTCCTAAATTTACTACTATTAATTTTAAGAAAATTATAAGCAGAACTTAAATTAACTGAAGAAATTCTCACCACAATAGCTAGAGTTGGAGTCGAACCTCAGAATCTGTCGAAGTTGGTCGGAATGGTTGTTATGAAACATGAAAGGATCTTGAAGGAAAAACAATAGTAAAGAGTAGTAAGACATGCATAAGAGAGAGAACTTGTTGGGACGAATTATTCTGTGCATACACCAGACGTAGAGAATCGTTCGAATTTACTGCACTTTTGCAATAGGGTAGCAAATATTGAATATTTACTAAATAATTGAATATTAATTACGTTTTTTTAAGGGCAGCAAAAGTGCAATAAAAATGCATTCATAATTGAACATTTGATGCACTTTACTGCCTTTTGCAAAAGCGCAACAAATCCAAAATGTTTTCTCTGTCTTGTGTTCACACAGAATAATTTCTCACTTGTGGGAGCTGCTGCTTGTAGTTATTCGGGCAAGACTCATATCCCACGTCAATCTGACAATAAATCATATGAATAGGTGGCGGCGATTTGTGATTGGTGGTCGACACAATAGCGATCTAATGAGCCCACATGTTATGCAACGTTGGGAGCATGTGAGAGGAACAACAAGGTGGTGGCTAAGTTCATGAGAAGAAGAAAAAATTGGGATATACAACTACTTAAGGCCTGATCAAGCACTTAAAATAAATTAATGATTACTAGCGGCTCTAACCGCTGTTATTATCAGTGGTTTGAAGTGATATTATAACAATTATTTAGTAGTGGTTTTCAAACTGCTTCTATTTAATGTTGCTATTTATACTTCTGTTTAGTAGTAAATGAGGTAAAATGCTTATCTTAAATTAGCGAGATTAAGGGAGAATGATGTTGTCATCGGGCGACAACAAGGGATGAAGGTAGCCGGCGGAAGCGATAAGCGACGAACGGCTGATTCAGGCAGCGAGGGGACCCCAAAGCACAACAAGACGGAGTTAGAACATTGTGTCTAGTGTTTTTAGGAAAGAAATTAAAGCTAGATGCGGGATGGGATTGAGATTGCAGTTTGTAAATAAAGACTAGACCTAGACAAGCAGTTATTTGAAAACTGCTGCAACTCACATCTACCAACAGTTTTAACTGATGTTCAAACCACAAAAAAGTAGTAAATTTAGTTGCCATTTTAAAATCGTTGGCATTGAAATTAGGTGAAAATTTTTGGTGGTCTATGTCAAGCACATTTTTAATAAAAAAAAAAATTTGAATAAGTGCGGCTAAGGCTGTCAAAATAGAGTCACGAGTTGGGTTCGGGTCGAACTCAAAACTGACTAGACACTTCTCGATTCGATCCGAAATTGACCCATTTTTGGATTTGGTTGTGATATTTCAACCTAGACCCGACCCATGCGGTTTACCGAATTGATCCACTACAGGAAAATCGTCAATTACCGGCGGCTTGCCGGCGGCCTACTTTTCCAGCAGCTTTCCGTCGGCTTTTCGGCGGCCTAAAATTCAGAAAAAATTCTGACGGTTTTCCGGCGGCTTTCCGGCGATTTTATGACGGTTTTGTTTCTGGCGGCTCTTTCGTCGATTTACCGGCGATTTTTCCGGCGGCTTTCCAGCTTTACCGGCATCTTTTAATAAATAATTTAATTAATTAATAATTTTGTTTATTTTAATTAATTTTTAATTTAATTTAATTAATTATTAATTTATTTTAATTAGTTATTAATCTAATAACTTAGTTTAATTAAGTATTAATAAAATAACATATTTAATTAATTATTAACTTTAATATTTTATTTTTTATTAATTTTTAATTATAATTTTAGTGTTATATAGTTTAAATAAATTATAGTATACAATTTATCACATTTTCAAACTCAGCACAATGGTTTGGACTTAGCAAAACCTTGGGACACGGTTCGAATCCCAGCAGTGCAGGCAGTGTGCAGGCAGTGTGCGGGCACTATAGAAAAAATGTAAAAAATCGGCAGTTTTTTTCGGCGGCTTATATGGTAAAACCGGCGGTTCTCAAGCCGCTGGTAAAAATAGCGTAGGAAACATTTATCGGCTATTTTATTAGGCGTCGGTGGCAAGACAGTGCGCTCGATCGAGCGAGAGGCGGGCGGAGGCGACGATAGAGCTCGTCTGAAGAGAGAGAAGGAAAGAATATAAATGAAATGCGAGTCTCGGGCCTGTTGATTTTAGGGCATTTACCGGCGGTCACGAATGCCGGTATTGGCATCACTTACCAACGGCGGTCTTCGCCGCCGGTAAACCGCCGATAATATTGACATCCGGTGGTTTAGCCGGCGGTTACAAGACCGTCGCTATTGCCGGCGGCTTAACGTTACAAAACCCCCGGTTAGGCCACCGGTAATAGCCGGCGGCCACACCGTCGGCAAACTGCCGGTAATACCGGCGGTTATATAACCGCTGGTAATCGGCATTTTTCCTGTGGGGGGGGGGGGGGGGGGGGGGGGGGGGTGGGCGGGAGTTCAGGCGGTCAAGGTGGGAGAACGACTGGGCAGCCGGGAAGCTCGGGCAATATTTTTTTTAAAATTAACTTTTAGATATTTACCAGCGGTTTTTTGGCTGACGACGCCTGTTTTACCGGCGACACATTTGCTGTCGGAAAACCGTCGGAAATGATTGAATTTCCAGTAGTGATCCGACCTAACCCATTGTCACGTTCTCATTTAGGCGTTCAGTAGAGCTGGCAGTAGCGCGAGAACAGCAGGATAGTGGCAGTGTCGTTAGCAAGACTTGACATAATGTGACGGCGATGGGGGCATGCAGACGCGATGTGGGGGACTTGATGTGACGCAGTCAGCAAGGGCAAACGCGATCAGTGCATTTTTACTAGGGCATTATCGGGTTTCTGGGTCAACCTGAACTTATTCCAATTTTTGAAACTAGTCGGTTTGTTGAACCTGAACCTGACTCGTTTTAAAAATGAGTTGACCTTAATCAGAAATTTTTGGGTTGGATTCAAGTCAGAATTTCGGGTCGTGTCAGATATTGACACCCCTAAACGCAACTCACTTTGATCTATTAGTTGAAAGTTTTGGTTATCAACCAAGAGGTCTTAGATTCGACTTTTACGTATGTGATGTATCTATGAATTTAACTTAATTAAGTTAAATGTCCCTAAAAAATAGTATATATATATATATATATTTATATATATATATATATATATATATATATATATATATATATATATATATATATATATATATATATATATGACGCAACTAAAATAGTGATATTTTTTTTAAAATTTGTATAATAATAATATATAAGCGATATAAATTAATATTGATCAAGATAGATTTTAAGTAACATATGCATCCAAAATATTTTTTTAAAGTCAAATGTAAAGTTTGATTTTATAAATATTTTAAAAAATACAAATAAAATAATTTATATACATATATTACCCATCTGATATCGTCAATGGTCACGGCCATCTAATTAGACTAGACTTGCTTTACTATAGGATAAATTTAATGTTAAAAAATGTACATATTACATTATCACTCATTTATGTTAAATCTACGTCAATATATATAGAGAGAGATATATATGAAAACAAAAGGCCAAGAAAAGCCAACCGACCATCCTCCCTCTCCACTTACCCACTCTTATTGTCTCCCACTGGTGTCTCATTCATAGACGACCAAAAGCTTGACTCCATCGCCGCCGAAGCTCCAACCCTCCTCCTTCATGTTTCCATTTCTTCCTGAATCTCATGATGAGTCCAACTACGGGCCGCCGGAGATGATGATAAGTCCCACAGTAGCTTCCGCTTCCCTTCCAGGCTACTTCATGGCTTCCTTCTTCCCCATGGAGATGGCCGGCGCCACACGAACTGATCATATTCCCCTGGACCGGGCTGTCGTCGCTTCAAGAAACCACCGCGAGGCAGAGAAAAGACGGCGGGAGCGGATCAAATCCCACCTTGATCGCCTTCGCGCCATCCTTTCCTGTGATCCCAAGGTTTGTGTTTCTAAAGCCAGCGATTTTTTCTGTCATGGATCGATCGGAACTGGTGGCTATTACTTTCTATAATATTTCAATACTCTTTTTATTGTAAGAGAGTTTCTCTCTCTCTCTATCTCTCATAACTATTTATTCGTTTAATGATTTATCAAAGTCATGTCAACTTTCTGCGTGGGAGAAATTGTTAGTACTGTGACGTATTAATCTAAGAACTGATCTGTTGCTTATTCTGTGCTGCTTCATTAATTTGCGAGGATGCTTGAATTTTTAGTCACTTTAACAATGATCTTTAGGGTTTCGCAGCTTTTGGTAAAGTGGCACTCAGCTATTGTAATTAAGTTTCTACGTCTTCTACTTTTTTTTTTTTTTTTAACATAATGAATATGGTAGCTCTCCTTTACTTTGAAGAATATATACAAATTTTTTATTCTCATGAGCATAGGACCAACTAAGACCTTAAAATATTGAAGACTGAACGAAGAGATAATGGGAATAGATAGTGTTAAAAAATTTGCGCATGCAATGCTCATTAGTAACAAATTATTGAAGAATTGATGGAGAGATCTTCCATGCAAATAATTATATGAGACATGATGATAATGATAATATTAATATGATAACAATGAGTTTGTCTGAGATCGTAGATTTCTCTAGTATATTATAACTATAAAAATTTGTTAGAAAATAAGAAACAGACCGAGTTTCTAAACTAATCCCTTACTCAGAGAGAGAGAGAGAGAGAGAGAGAGAGAGAGAGAGAGAGAGAGAGAGAGAGAGAGAGAAGGTTAATCCAACAATTATGTGCATGAATTATGTGATTGATATAGGTGGGAAGCAGAGAAAACAAAGCCTAATTAATATATTATGAAGGTAAGACTCTTAGAAGAGTTACGGCATAAGATTGAGCAAGGTACGTGATCTTTAAGACTTAAGGGTTATGGATGCCAAAAGCAACTTAACTTTATAGCTTCTTGTCTAGGTTTTAGGGTTTTTGCTTTTCCTTTATGTTCACTTGTACACTTTAGCTGATCAGTTTTCTTTTATCTCTTTACTTTATCCTCAGACAGACAAAGCATCACTGCTTGCTAAGGCAGTAGAACATGTAAGGGATCTAAAACAACGTATTGCTGAAATATCTCAAGCACAGCTCTTTCCGACTGAGACAGATGAGATCAGTGTGCTTCCTGGAAGCCTCCATTCCACTTCCTTAACTTCGAGTTCTGAAGGAGGTCGGAGGACAGTTTTCGAAGCTTCTGTATGCTGTGATGACCGTTCCGATCTCCTACCAGAGCTCATCGAGACTCTTCGAACTCTTCGGATGAAGACATTGAGGGCGGAGATGGCGACACTTGGCGGACGAGTTCGAAATGTGTTGGTGCTTACTAGGGAGAACGATGAGGAGTATGATGAAGGAGTAGGTGTTGTTTCTGATGAGGATGGAGGAGGATTAATCAGAGAAGCTCTAATGAGTGTGGTCAACCGGCCGGTGCCGGCCGTCGACAGATCAAAAAGGAGGCGCATTGTGGATAATACTGACATGTATGTCTAAGACTTTGTTTGGGAGGTCTTTTTTTCTGCTTCATAAAACAACTTTTTAGTATAAAAATTTTAATTTTTTACAAGAAAGCTACTTTACGAAGCAGTAATAAAGCCGTCCCAAACGAAGCCTAAGTTACAACCAACTTACAGAAAGCTTCTGCTACTATTTTGTTTCTTTTTGTTTGTTTTTGGACTGAAATCATAGAAGGAATTTCTTGAATAATGCTTATCACCATTTACTTTTGCATTAAGATCTGTGTTCTATGTCTCTGTCATTGATAGAAGTTATACTAAGAACAAAATAGATCTTGATGAATGTTAAGTGATGGTAAGTATTTTCTAATGGGAATTTGCATAAGAAATTTCTTTTGAGGATTTCTGTCCTTGTTTGTTTGTGTTGTATTTTAGGAATGATTAATGGTCTGTAATGGTTGGTGTTAACTGTTTAACTACTGTCAAGGTTGAGGCGTGCAAGAAGAATAACATTAAAATAATTGCACGAGATGTTAATGGGTCCAATGTGCTGAAGCTAATATCAGCTATATAAATGACGAGGAAACAGTACTTTATTGTTTCTTACATGCATATGATGATCAGTTTACTAATTAAGTTCATTAGTGTCGTAATATAGAAGTTGATAGAGTTAGGGATTTGTGGAGAGTGCATAATATTAATATTTATTTGTTGATTTTAATTGAGCCTTTTATTTCGTCTGATAAGTTAGATGTTACTGCTTCTTGACTTGATTTTTCTATGAAATTTTCAAACTGCTCTAATAAAACTTGGATTATGCAGAATAGTTTGGTTACTATTAATATTATTTCTGATTATCTGCAAGTTATTCACTCTCAAATTACTTTCTTTAATTTCAATTGAAATGCTTCTTTTGTGTATGTTGATTGCTCTAGGCTGGGCCGCCTTCCTCTTTGGGGGCACTTATCATGAATTTGCTCTAATTCTGATGGTCTGGTGTGTGTTTGTGGTGATTTTTATCTATCTCTAATGCTACTAAGAGAATCGGGGGCATCCTCCCAATCAACGACATGCTTTGGACGATTTTAATACGATGATCACTGATTATAACTTATATGGCATTGGTTATTCTAGTGGTGTTTTTATGTGGAATAGAGCCACTATACGACAAAGACTTGATAGGATCCCTTTTAATCGAATTGAATTTCTGAGTACTCAATGACTCATGAGGAACATTTAAGTAGAACCAAATCTGATCATTCACCTCTTCTTTCGAGTATTAATGCTAATAGCTCATTTGTTCCTTCTGCTTTTAGATTTCAAAATGTGGTTAATAAATAAGGGTTTTTGAATATGGTTTATATCAATTGGCATACTCCCATTTTTCCTAACAATAACATTAAGGGTATGACTAGATTATGATCTAAGTAGAGCAGGCTGAAGCAGAAGATGAGATGGTGGAATAAATGTGTTCTAAAAAATATCTTTGATAATATTAAGGAGGCTAAAAATAACGCTGTTGAGTTGGAAAACAACTATTTGAATGATCCTATTAATGATAACCTTCTTAGCCTCAATGACGCTAAATAACATCTTTTTCAATTGTAGAAGCAAGAGGAAACTTTTTGCAGATGAAGAGCGGCCTCCAAATTTATTTTGGAGGGTGATAAGAACACTATTTTGAGGCTTTCTAATAAGAAAAGTGTTATGAATTATATTCATAAAATTACTATTTTTGATGGTGGTTCTTATGTTTCTAAAGATTTTATTTATAATTCTAGGGTTGAGTACTTTAAGAATATTTTTAGTAACAATGTTACTACTATTCCTATATCTAATCCCTCTTCTATACCTCACATTATTAGTGAGGATGATAGTCAATTACTTACTCAGTGAGCCACTGAGATTGAGATTTGTAAAGATCTCCAAAATTTGTTACATTGATGAGACGTTATTGAAAAAATATTTTAATTTACTTTCAAAATGTCAGTGTTATCTTAATCTTGAGACTATCAATCATATGTTTGTCAATGGTGGTATTGCCAATATAGTTTAGAATTTTTTTTTTGGATTTGGCTAACAAGGGTGGTTTTAACTGTAATAGTGATATGGTGACAATTTTACAGTGTTGGCTTAACCCTTTCAAAGGCCATATTTACAACTTAATGCATATTCCTATAATTATATATGTGGTTCCTTTAGATGGCTAAAAATGAATCTAAGCATAGAGACATCAAAATGGAGTTTAGGTGTATAATTGACAAAGTGAAAGACAGAATTTTATAGTTATACTATGTGAATCTTAACAAGGATAAAAAGTTTTATAATCATAACACCCTTGTTTTCGATTTTGTTATTTCCACTAGCAGTAGGGGCACTAAGAAGATTGAAAGGATTGTGAGGTGGATCAAGCCTTCCCCTTCTTTTTGCAAAATGAATACTAACAGTTCTGTTAATTCCTGCTATGCTAGCGCTGATCACTACGGGAAAACACGCAAATACCGTCGGATTTTCAGGCGGAATATTTTGCGTCGGTAAATACAGCGTTTGTATCGGCGCATAATACGAAGGAATGATGACGGCATTTTTTTCGGCGCATAGTGTGACGGAAAATTTCTGACGTCTAATGCGCTGGTAGTAACTTTGAAATATACCAGCATTTCATTGGTACCGGCGCACGTTATAGTGGAAAATGTTCGGCGCACGTACCGGCAGAAAATACTACGGCTATTTTAAACTCAACGACTTGTAACCGACGCAAAATGCGCCGTTCATTATTCCGGCGTCTCGGACGCCGGAAAATCCCCCGGCAAAAGCCCTATTTCCAAACTCGAACCCATTTGGCTGCTCATCTCATTCGTTCATTTCTCTCGCATCTTCGGTGCCTCCCTCATCGCCCAGCGTCGCTCATCGTAGATCGACGTCGCCGAGCTGTGTTGATGTTCACCGGATGTCGCCGACGATCATCGCCTTCCTCGCCGGCGAAAGCTCTATTTCTGACCGTGAGTTTCCGCCTCCCGTCGATTGTAAGTTGCCTCCCTCCCGTCGATTGTAAGTTTTTTTTATTCATGTAACTTCTTTTTATACATTTGATATAAGATGCATATTGTAGATGTTTTTATGTTGAAAAATTTTTCAAAATCAATTTGGATTCATGCTGGGTAGGTCTATTATGGAAGCCATACATTTTTTGAGAGGTTTGATGGAGAAATATAGAGAGAGTAAGGAGGATCTACATATGATTTTTGTTGATTTAGAGAAAGCATATAATAAAGTTTCAAGAGAAGTGCTATGGAGAGTTCTTAAAAAAAAAAAGAGTTAATAATGTTTGTATTCAAAACATTAAAGATATATATATGCATGAGCTATTACTTGTGTTCAAACACATGGTGGTTTGACCAAGTATTTTCCTATTTTGTCTGGATTACATCAAGGATCTGCCTCAAGTCCATATCTTTTTGCTTTAGTCATGGACATTCTCAATAGGCATTTGCAAGAGGATGTACCTTTATGTCTTCTTTTTGCTGATGATATTCTTCTTGTTGATAAGATTAGAGAGGGAATTTAAGGTAAATTTGAATTAAGGAGGTCAACTTTAGAGTTTAAAGGTTTTTGCTTGAGTAGATCTAAAACTAAATATATGGAGTATAATTTTGGTGAAATTGAAGGGGATATTATCAGCAGAATTCAAGTTTGATGGTTGAAATGGAGGAATGCATTGGGCTTATTGTGTGATAGAAAAGCCCCCCTCAAACATAAGTGAAAATTCTATAAGATGGTGGTGAGACTTGCAATGCTTTAATGTGCCAAATGTTGGCGATAAAAAGAGAAGCATAATACTAAGTTAAGTGTTGTAGAGATGAGATGCTTAGGTGGATGAGTGGCTTGACCCTTTGAGATAAGATACAAATTGATCATAATTTTCTACAATCACCTTAATGACTTCCTTACATTGAATAACCTATGACTTTTAGCTTTTACTTGTGTTAAAACACAAGGTAGTTTGACAAAGTAATTATGATCAATTTGTACAATCACCTTAATGACTTCCAGCGCAGTTACCGCCGTATGTTTTTTGCTGATGATATTCTTCATATATTTCACTACCTATTTCACCATCACTTAAATTCTAATGTTAATATTGTAATATCAAGATCTGCTCCAGTATCGTCCAGGACGATCTGGGATCGTCCTGGGACGATCAGTGGAATTCAGCTCCAGTTTTAGCCCAGTTTTGCTCCAGGTGATTTTTGCATGCATCGTCCAGGCCGATTGGAGGACATCGGCCAGGCCGATCGGCACTGTAGAAAATATCGTCCATGCAATAGCCCTGAAGGGAGACCAGGCCGATCCTTTTGGTCGGATCGTCCGGGACGATGCTGCGATCGGCCGGGCCGATTGTGTATTATAAAGCTGATTTCAGTCGTTTTGAAGAGAGAGAAAATTAAAATAAATATCTGATTTTTCTGAGGAGAGAGAAAGTCGAGGGCATTTGTGGAAAAGTGGATTTTCGGACGACGCGGAGCCGTTTTCGATCGAAGTGGCTGTTGAGGAAATTGCTGTGCTCGAGGTAAGGCACATTCTACCTTTCTCAATTTTCAGAACCGTCGTGTTTGGCGGTATATTCTGTCCGATTTTGTTTCCGTTAGCGATTTTCGTCCGTATCTTTTGATCGGTTCAGTTTTTACCGCGTAACTTTCTGTATATTGTTGACGTGCCGAGTGTGCACATTTTGGTTATTTTCTGAAGATTTTCGTCCGGGTATTTTTTGATTCGACTGTGTTTTTAGTCGACCGGATTTTTCTGTGAAATTGGAATTTATCTGTGCAGTAGAATAAAGGTTCTGAAATGTTGATATCTGTATTCTGTGCGAATTCGGTAAATTTTCTTTGCAGGAATTTTTGTGTAAATTCCGTATACTGCCGTTGTGCTGCACGATTTTTGGGTAATTTCTGAATTGTCCGTATTTCTTCTGAATTGAAATGCTATGTGTATAAGCTATGAAAAGGGAGTTATAAGGGGCCTGAATCCTATGAGATTCAGTTAGTGAAACGGGAAATCTGAAATGAGCTCAATCTGAAATCTGATATCTGTTCTGTTCCGGATCCGATGAATTTGTTTTGGTGCTATAAGCACATCTGTTTTGGTGCCGTGAGCACAAAGGGAGACATAAGGGGCCTGAATCCTATGAGATTCAGTCAGTGTCTGGGAAGGGAGGCATAAGGGGCCGGAATCCGTAGAGATTCCGTCAGTGTCAGGGCATTTAGCTATATGTATCTGTACTACTTTCTGTATCTGTTCTGTTCTGTACGAAATTGTGATTATGATATGATATGATCCGTACGATTCTGATTTATGTTTCTGACTCTGTTGATTTGTTCTGTTCTGATACGATCTGTACGACTCTGATGTGATCTGATATCTGTCCGTAAGTTTTGATTTCCGATTCTGTTCCGACTTCTGATCTGATTTCTGTCTGATAAGTTTGATTTTGTTTTCTGAGGATTTAGATTGGTGGTTTGTTGCTTTGCTGAGCTGTTGAGCTCACCCTTGCTTTCTGGTGGTTTTCAGGTTCTGGGAAGGGCAAGGAAGTCCAGGACTAGGTTTCAGAGTCTGATCAGATTAGGTACTTTTGTACTTTTGATTTTTGTACAGTCATGGCTTTCCTGTTCTGTCTTTCTTTCTGTTGAAAGCCATGTACTGTTCTGTAGATGATTATTTTGAGGAAATGAAAAGATAGATGTTTTGTTCGCTGCATTTGATGTTTTTAGTAGCTCTGTTGTTCTGTGTGCTTCTGTTGAGTTAAGAATTTGGAAGATCAGTTCAGTAACCTAATCCAAAGCCAGATCCTGGTTAGCTATTCTCCGTCGCGGTCCGGCGCGGGCGGGATCCGTCTCGTCTCGGGTCGGGTCGTGACAAATATCTCCATATATTCAGTTTTAGATATACTCAAGCGAAAATCCATTACTTATTTGCTCTTATATTTAGGTTATGAATATTAGAAATCAATGAAGTTGGATGTATAATCGATTATCTCAAGGACGAAAGACATTAACAGATGAATTCATTAATGGGGTGAACATTTTCATTCAGCAAGTGAAACAACTACCCAGCTTCATATCAGAAGGAAAGTTTCGATGTCCATATTCTAAATATAAAAATCTAGTGCACCTAACACCAGATGATGTAACTGTTGATCTGTATCGCAGAGCATTCATGCCACGGTATTGGTATTGGAATTCTCATGGTGAGTACGAGCCACAATTTGATTATCAATACGGTTCTTCTACAAGTACTAATATAGTTGAGGCTGAAAATATCCGACCAAATCTTGAGTAATTAGTTCATGATGCAACTGAAATATAATTTTAACAAAATACAGAAGAGTTATCATATAAGGAGGCACATAATTTTTATGATTTATTGCATGCTGCCCAGCAACCAATCTGGAAAGGGTGCACCACTCAGTTAGAGTTATCTGTTGCTGTGAAGATATTAAGCATCAAGGCAGAATGTAATGTTGCTCATGAATGTTTTAATCAATTCATTGGGCTACTTAAGGAAACCAATCCGACAGATAATTTAATTCCTACAGATCAATATCGGACAAAGAAGTTAGTTTCCAAACTTGGTTTGACATACACAAAGATCTCCGAAGGAATATATATGGCTTTCACAGGAGGAATATATGCCAGATGCGGTCCTTCTGCTTTCACAGGAGGAATATATACGGCTTTGAGAGAGTCATGTCGCATTAGGTGAGGGCTCTTCTGGCGGCTTTGTTGAGTATTCTTAGTACCGCATCTGGTCGCAAGCCATTGGAGGAATGCAATATGATAGAGTTTATGGTTTAGGTTAGCAAGCTCAGGCATATGAGGGGATGACATCCTCTACTGCATCCAACTTCTCATCTAGTTCACTTGAGTCCTTACATACTTAACAAATAACTGATCTTCAAGCAGAGCTAGAATAAGTAAGGAAATCACAAATTGATTGGCAAGTTCAGTTACAAGCATAGGTTTAAATGCAAATGCAGGAGCAACACAATCAGTTGTTGGATGAAATGCGCAAAATGAGGGAACAGTTGAGTAGAAAAGAGGTAGCTCTAGCTGAAGAGGAGTCCATAGAATTTAGATTAGTTTAGTTTAATCATATGAACTTGTTTATTTCTTTGAATCTGTGTTATTGAACAATCTATGATGTTTTTAGTTGGTTGATGCTATTGAATATTTTATTGTAATGGATATTTATATTTTTGAGTATATGTTGAAGTTCCCAACATCTGTGATGTGTATATCTGTGTTGTGGAACTGTTATTGTATGTATTTATATATGCTTGTAGGTGTGGAAATCCGATTGTTGGCTGGAAAGACAATTTTTTTGTTATTGCTACAGGTTTCTGGCGAATTTGGGTCGGAAATACAATGGAAACGATGATACAACAAATCGGTGCAATCATGCCGGCATTTTTTTTCGCCGAAAACTGGTAGCAGCAAATGCGTCGGAAGCAAGTCGTTCCTTTATTTACGGCGCACCTTACGGCATCTTCTCCGCCGGCATTTTTCGGCGTACCCATAGCACTGGAAACAAACCACAGGTTTAGTTACGGCGAATCTATGACATTTTATCGCCGCTATTTGCCGTCGGATATATACGTCATAAAATTCCGGCGTATATCTCTCCGGAGTAATCGGTTAGGAAACAATGTTTTAACTATCATATTTTGCGCCGGTAATGCATCGGAAAGTGCACCGAAAAGGTTTCCGGCATCTTATAAATATCGGAAGATATTTTTCGACGCGCATAAAATCGACACAATAAAATCCAAAAAAATACGCTGGAAATCAATTCCTTCCGTCAGATGTTACGTGTTACCGACAGATATTGTCCGCCGATAATACCGTGTTTTCCTGTAATTGATGGGATTATTCGTAATCATCTGGGAACCTTTAAATTTCTGTAATTTAAATACTACTGATCTTATGACTTTATCTTATGTGCTTAAGATGTGTCAGAGATTGGGTATTGCGAATATCTTGGTTTAGGTGGATGCCACACTCTTACTCGACATCCTTAATGATGGTGCTCTTAATAGCCCTAATAATTTTTTTATCTTATTAGACATATTAAATAGTCTCTTAGAAATTTAAATTACTATGCTTCTCATATTGATCATGAACCTAACTCCTGTGCTGATAGGTTGACTAAATTTAGTTTCTAACTTGTTGCCTTTTAAGTTTTTATGTTAGGAATTTACCTCACCTAATGAGAGGTTTAATTACTCTAGATAAGTCTAGACTACCTAAATTAGAATTGTTTAATGTTTATTCTATTGTATGTGTTGGCATTTGGTTATGTCCCTTTTAGATTGTCACTATGGGAAAACACAGTATTATCTTCGGAGCTTTTGGCGAATTTATATCCGTTGGTAACTACGGTGTTTAAACCCACGTCCTGTGGTACAAAATTATTACTACGTTTGTTCTGGCGGATGAGGCGTTGGTAATTCTTTGACGCTCATGACGGCGGTCTA
This sequence comes from Dendrobium nobile, assembly GCA_022539455.1. Taxonomy (NCBI): domain Eukaryota; kingdom Viridiplantae; phylum Streptophyta; class Magnoliopsida; order Asparagales; family Orchidaceae; genus Dendrobium; species Dendrobium nobile. The sequence continues at coordinate 22,509,012 of CM039723.1, forward strand.
TACGTCGAAATAAATAAGTGTATCATCTATAGTGACGTATTTGACACCGGTAATAACCAGCGGATGAGACGCCGGACATTTTAAACACAAAGAAATGGTTTCGTCGAAATCTGCGCCGGTAATTATTCTGGCGTTAAATACACCAGAAAGTCCGCCGGTGAAAGCCCTATTTTCGAACCCGCACCGTCTGACATTTCATTTCATTCCAAATTAATTTCCTTTTAACTCTCCGCTGTGCTTCGTCGCCCCATCTTTGCCCCACCGTAGATCTCCACTGCCAAGACTTACGGACCTCCACGAAAGGTCGCCGATGATCATCGACTTTGTCGCCAGTGAAAAGATATAGTTTTTGGTAAAATACACCGCGAGTTTTGATTTTTTTCCTTGATTTTCAATGTTGATTTTCTAGTGGGTTTCTTCCTCAAGTGATTGTTCCTAGTGTGAGAATGTCTCTCAGACAAAGGAGAAGATCCAGCGAGAGAGAGAGAGAGAGAGCTATTTACGCTTTATGGAAGAGAGAGAGAGATAGAGAGAGAGAGAGATGTATAAGCATTATAGAAGAGAGAGAGAGAGAGAGCTGTTTAGGGTTTAGGATGATAAAAAATAAGATATTGAATAATTCGACAAACGACAACGATAAAGGCATATTATTGTTGTAGTGCATCTGGTTGTAATGGTAAGTTATAAAGGCATGTTGTTGTTGTAATGCACGAGGTTGTAATGGCAAGCCACTTGCTCTTAATCATCTACAACAACTTTAGATCACCTTTCATATGAAGAATCATGGGGTTCTCACTTCTTAAAATTGGAAGTACAAACTTATTCACAACTTTATTCACCTTTAAACGATAAATTTCACCATAGCTCCGATTTTTCAAATAAATGACGGCATAGACTAAGTAACATTCATGAGTTCAAGTGCTACCAACATAATAGTTGAATCCAACAATAACCCATAATTTTGCATTCTATAAGTCCAACAACTCTATTTACCTTCAAACAACCAACACACTCATATAGGTCTTAGAGCAACGACATCAATAGAGAATCTACATCCTAAATCGACAGAACAGAGCTTCTGATATTGGGAGCATGGGTAGTTTCCTTCACACTGGCGGCTTAGTTCCACGTAGTGAGCACAGGCGATGTTTTATAATGAATTTTAAAAGTATTTTAAAAATTTTCTTTAATAAAAATATTAATAGAATTCTATTACAGAAAGAGATGTTGAGTAGAAAACCAACTCCTGTGGAATTGCATAGTCACACTCATAAGCGATAGGAGGATTTACAATGGGTTGATGAGCGAGCAAGAAAAGCCCGTGTAAGTATATGTGTTTCATAATTTATATTTTTAGTCTCAATTACACGGCTTCGAGAGAGTCAGGCTACAACAGGTGAGGGTTCTTCTAGCGGCACTGTGGAGTATTCTTAGTACCGCATCTGGTTGCAAGCCGTAGGAGGAATGCAACATGGAAGGGTTTATGGTTTGGGTTTGCAAGCCCAGGCATACGAGGGGATGACATCTTCTAAATCTAGCTTCTCAGCTAGTTCATATGAGTCCTTACATAGTCAATAAATAATTGTCCTTCAAGAAAAGCTAGAAGAAGTAAGAAAATCACAAGCTGATTGGCAAGTTCAGTTGCAAGTACAGATACAGATGCAGATGCATGAGCAATAGAATCAGTTATTGGATGAAATGAGGGAGCAGTTGAGTGGAAAAGAGGTAGCTCCAGCTGAGGATGAGTCCACTAAGTGAGAGTAGTTGTTCATTTTTTAATGTCATATGAATTGTTGTTAATGAACAATTTGTGATGTTTTAGATTTTTGGTTGATGTTAATAAACAAATTGTAATGTTTACGTTTATGTTTATAAGTATTTGTTGAAGTTCTTGATATTTGTTCTGTGTAGATATATGTTGTGGAACAAATTATTCAATTATATGTACATGTTTGCAGGTGTGGAAATCTGATTGATGCCTGGGAAGACAAATTTTTTTGTCTATGCCACAGGTTTCTGGTGGAAAATACGTCGGTACGGCGTTGGAAATGACGATACAATGAATCATTCGATTAGTTTCGGCGTACTATATACGTCGGTAATTCTGACGGATAATATGCCGGTTATGATTCGTAGCTTTAGTTACGGCGACCATAGCAACATTAGTCCGCCGGTAGTTCCAGTGTATTTATACGCCAAAAATTCTGGCGTCTTTAATGCCAGAATAGTCTTGTGTAAATCAACATAATTGGCTCACGTTATTCATTGGTACGACAATAAAAAATACATTGGAACTTTTACCGGCGTATGATTTGCGCCAAAATGTTTTTTCCGACACGTGCCAAACCGGCACATGAAATTTTGTAGGAAATTTGACGGGAACGTCATATTACCAGCATCTTTTTAGAGTTACCGGTGGATTACGTGCACCAGTAATGATGGGTTTTCCTGTAGTGTGTTGGCAGCTTGCCTTTTTTCTATTTATTGATGGGTTGGTTGATTTCCTATCTCCTGATTTGCTTTCGTGGGTTAGGGTGTAGTTAGGTTTATCTCCTTTGTTCGGTGTTTTTTTTTATCTTGTCGGTTATTATTTTTTGGCTGTTTAGTTTCGGTTGGATTCTTGAGTGGCTTGTCTAGCTAGAGTGTTTTGATGAGTGGTTTATTCTAGGGGTTTTTGGTCTTTGGTGGTTTGCATCTGGTTGGTTTTCTTGTGATTGTTATTAACTGGACTTCTACAACCCTTTGGGTTTTTCTGTGGTTGTGCCAGTTAGAGTCTGGTGTTCAGTTGCTTTTGTGTTTAGATAATTCTAATCTTATTAGTAATCATGGTCATATTTTACAGTTATATAACACTAGCATGAGATGTTTATTTTGGTTTTAGGATACCTTGGAATTGGTCTTTTATCAAATGGTTTACATGATCCTTTTCATGTTTATAATTTCCTTTTTTATCTTTACTTTTTTGTTATATTTTTGTGGATGTGTTGCATGTGGTCTTCTTTTTTGTGGGTGATGATCATGAACTAATACCTAATGATTATCCAAGCTTTGGCTTTATTTTTGTGGCTTATCTGTTGGCAGGGATATATCAAGCTTCAAGCATATCATTTCATGATCTCCCCTTTTGGGTGATGCTTCATGTCCTCCCTAATTCTTTTTATTTTAGGTTTTACTTTCCTTTCTTCATGTATGTATTTAGGAGGGTTCTTGGGCTTGTAGGTCTTTATTTTCTTTTTGCTTGTAGCTCGTCAGAGTGGTATTGAGCATTAGATCTCTACTATGCACTTGTAATATTTTCCAATATTAATGCGTTCATGGCTTTTCTCCAAAAACAAAATGGTTGAGTAGCCTCTTATGGGTTTAATGCTAGTATTACATTTTTTTATTTATGGTTTGAATGTGATTATTCACTTGATGTTGGTTTTCTTTAATAATTATCTGTTGTACTTTCCTAGTTAATGCAAGATATCTAGACTTTAATGCATTTTTGTATTTTTTTGTTTTATAATTAGTTTTTTGAGGGTAGATTAATATTTTTCTGGTAAATAAAGGAAAATTCCTTATACGCCATCATTATACACTCTGTTAGGGTTTACACTTGGCATTCACCTCCCTCAGTTCCTTTATCCTACCTACTAAGTTTTGTTTTAGCTCTCCTGGAGTTGTTCAGGGAAATCTTCTACAATTTTTATTGTTTATTCTATCTTGCTCGTTTTCCTATTTAGCCAATTTTGTTATTTTTTTCTTGTTTGGAGTGGGGAATATCAACATTCATGGAGAAGATCCTTTATCTTAGAACTGACCATGGATTTTTAGGAGGAAAACCCCATTCTAGATCGTTTAAAGATGCTTTGACCGGTATGTTGAATACTTATGTTTTTCTAGACTTAAAGGCCACCTCATATCTAGGTATGTCTTCCTTTTGGATCTTTTAAGAAGAGTCAAATCGCTAGCAGCCCCTTCCAAATTTTTGTTAGATGGAAAATTTTTTGGCCCGTAGGCCTTCGATGGATGTTGTTCAAAATTTTTTCTTTGACATAAAATTAAAATGTGAATCTTCCATTACTTTGCTTAATCTTAGATACATTTTGATTAAGATTTTGGATAATTTAGACTATAGTAGAGTATTTTCCCATGGATCTTACTATATTAATAGTTTCTTTATGAAGTTAATTAAACAATTTCCATTCTTCGATATTGATGAGGAATCTCCTGTAGTTCCTATTTGGATCTCCTTCTCTGATCTCAGACCTCACCTCTTTTCTCACCGAGTTATGTCTGGGTTGGGTTCCTTACTTGGCCTGTTTGTCCTGATTGATAATGCCACGACATCTGGATATATCGAGGCCATTTATAGCTTGCATCCTAGTTGAACTAAATATTACCAAAAAACACCCTAACACAGTCTGGTTAGCTCCAAAAAATTTTGCTATGTTCAAAAGGTGGCCATGAGTGAATTTCCTTCATTTTATGAGCATTGTAAATGTATTGGTCATGAAAAATTGGTTGTTATTATCTGTATCATCATCTATCTAAGAAAATTGAGACTTGTTATTCAAAAAGAAAAATCTATTTCACATCTTGTTGAACTAGGTGAATTTAGGGGTGAGGTTGATTCAAGATTTCCTATTAATCAGAAAGAAAGTAATGTCATGGTTTTTGTTGAAAAATTTTGAGGGATTAAATATGGTTGTGGATATTCTATTTTGACCGAAGATAACTTTCTTTTTTCTTCTACTGCTAATGTTTATAAGGAGATGAATGATGGTAATGTTGTTGTTAATTTTTCCCTTAAGTTTTAGCTATTGTTGATAACTCTATTGACCTAAATCCTAAGAAGGAGATTGCAAATGTTATCAAGTCCCCCTCCATTAAAAACATGGCGTTGGTAAGGATAGCTTGAATATTCGATCTTCTTTTAACACCGTTAAGGGAATTTGTCCATCCGATGCTTAATTGGGTCCCTTGGATTGGGAGAGCCAGGGTGGGCATTTTGACTCTAATTGGTAAGATGGGGAAATTCACACTGACACTGAATGTATCCTTAGGTCCATAACATCTAAAAACTTAGTGTATGCTATTCATGATAATTTGGTTGATTTTAAAGTTGCGACTGGAAAGAGCCAACATTGGAAAAAAAAAGATAAAGAATGACTCTGTCCCATTTTCTAGGTTTGTTATAGCTAAAATTGCTTTAAAATCTTTTAAACTATGATTAATAGTTTCATTTTGAATATTAGGGGGTTGGTAATATTAACTCTAGATCACGCACTCATTTTATTTTTCGTAAAATTATAACTATTTTACATCATTTTGTATATAAGATATCTGATATTTGGAGGGAAGGTAATTTTACTACTAATTGGTTGGCTAAGAAAGGTTCTACTATTTTTTATGTATTAATTTTAAAAACTATTCTAAGCTCTTTGTTGTGAAAGGAATGGTTAGCTTGATATGTTATGTTTCCCTTTCATTATAAAGCCTTTATAAATGTTCTCTTATTGCTTGGGTGTTTCTCTTATATTTGGTGGTTTCCTGTTTGCTGGTTTGGCTATTTTTTGAGTTTTTGATGGTTGTCTTTTTTTGTTTTTGAGAGGCTTTTTGGTTTTTTGGGTCTACATTTTTGGTGATATGGGTTCTTTTTAGTTTATATGGTCAACTCTCTGGAGATTGTGATTTTTTGTTGTGTTTGGTGTGTTTATTGTCTATTCGTTATTTCTGGGGTTACTGTTTGGTTTTCTCTGTTGTAGATCTTCTTGTAGCTGGAGGATCTCTGGTGTTTTGGTTGGTTAGGTGTGGGTTTTTTGTGCTTGGTTATTCATGGTTTTGCAGCACTTTTTTCCTTTTTTAGCTTTTGGTATTGTTTAATATTTAAATTGATCCTTCTTTGGAAGATCTTGAATGGAGAATAGTTTGGGTGGTATTGTTTGTGATCAATGGGTGGTTCCTTGTTGGTTTTGGTGTTGGTTGCTGATTAGTTTCAGTTTATCTGTGTGCTCTCTATTCTTATTTAGCTTTTTTTTCCTCTTTGGTGTTCTTCAGGTTTTGTACTTTTGTTTTAAGTGATATATCTCAATTTCATCTAGTAATGGATGTTTTTGAGTTTGGTTCTTCTATTTGTGATTTTTGAGCAGCTAGTTTTGGACTACTTATCTATTTTGTTTATCTTCAGGAAGTGTTGCTTCTAATTTTGGTTATGTTCTAGCATCTAAATTTAATCTTCTAGTGATTATGCAATTTCTTTGTGTTATTTTTCTTGTGCTTTCTTTATTTTGTTGGTATTATATTTGGTGCCTGATTGGTCCTCACAATCTCGAGTAGATATTTCTTGCATCCTTAGGGAAGTTTTCTTGCCCTATTTGAATTTTTTTTCTAGGTTTTTTCTTCTTCTTTTTTTTTTTTCAATTTTTTGGATGTTCATGTTTGTATTTCAATGATCATTCCACCTTCAACAATTCCTATGACTCGAATGGCTGTTAATCATATTCGTTTGGATGATCCTGTTTTTTTAAATTGTAAAAAGACTTTCATTCTTTTATTGATGCCCTCTCGGGAGCCTCTTCTTCAGTTGGTTTTCTTGATTTCTAAACTACAACCCATAATGGGTTGTCGATGCTGTAGATTTTAGAAGATGAGATACTTGCTCTGGCTACCCTTTTTTATTTCACTTTGATCAAAAAATTTCTTAATCGTAAACCTTGCCTTGACTTGATTCAAAATTTTTTCTTTAATCTTAAGCTTGCTGGTGATTTTTTTTGTTACCCTCTTAGATTCTTGGCATATCTTGATTAAACTTATAAATGACATGAATTATTGTTGAGTCTTTGCACATTGATCTTATGTTGTTTGCAACTACTTCATGAAGTTGATTAAATGATTAACTTTTTTTACGTTGTTGTGGAATCTCACACATCCATATTTGGGTTAATTTCTTTCCTGAAACTTTAACCCCATTTATTTTCTCCCAGCATATTACATAATTTGGGATCATTATTTGGTTATCTTTTAAAAATTGATAATGATACGTGTAATGGGAGTCATCCCTCAGTTGCACATATTTTGGTTGAATTAGATATCACTAAATGATATCCTGATACCATGCATCTTGGGCGTGAAAATTTTGGATATGTTCAACACGTTGTGATGGAGGAGTTTCCTCCTTTTTGTGAACACAACAAATCTCTGTGTCATCTAAAAAATGGTTGTTATAACTTCCATTCTCATTTAGTTTAGGATTTTCAGATCAATCCTAAAAATACATCTATTATTGCCAAAGGAAATAACAATATAACTCCTCATGTTGATACCCCCTCTTTTGCTAATAATTTTGATGTTGTGGACATTGAGAGCAATAATATTTCTATGACTATTAATCCTATCTTAGTTCTTATTCTTGATATTTCTGGTAATCAATTATATACTTCCCCTATTATGGAATATGTGGATCATCGGGTCATAAATAACATGTTGAATGTGGTCTCTGGTGTTGTTAGAGAGGGGCTTCATTATCGTATTCAAGAAAATCCAAATTGTGCACTTCGTGTACCTGTGGTTGCTCCTGGTCTTCTTATGATGTCACACTTCTTCAAGATGTTTTGGATTTTTTTAATAGGGTGCCAATTATTAACTTACTAGTTTCTCTATTTCTGATGATGCGTTAATAAATTTGGGTGATGGGAAGCAACATTTGGATTTACATTCTATTGATTATATGGTGCTTGGGCTTAATGATGGTATCTATAATGTTTTGCTGGAGAATTTTGATTTGATTGTTATGTAAGTTGATAATGATGGTTTCTCCACAGCTTTAGGTAAGAAAAGAAAGAAAAAAAAAATTTGGTGTATAATTTTAAGTCTTATGTTGGCAGAGCTACTAGATCTAATTCTTAGTTTTGCTTGTTGTGTTGTTGGGGATGTTTCTTTTCTTTTTTTTGGGTGTTTTGCTCTGTGCATGTTGTCTCTATTTTGTTGTTGATTGGGTTATCTCTGGTGCTTGGGCTGGTTTTTTGTTTTGGGGGCCCTGTTTGTGACTTATGGTATTAGTGGTCTTTTAGTTGTTGGGGTCCTGTCTGTGCTCTTGCTTGTTGGTGATTGGGGTCTTTTAGGATGGTGTTTAGTAGGTTTAGTTTTTTCCTTGTTGGCATGTTGCCCTACTGTGGAGGCTTGGTTGGGTGGTTGGTGGTTCGTTGGGTGATTGTTGTTAGGTTTTGATCCTTTGATTGTTGTGTTCATGTTTTGATGTTGTGTTATTATTATTATTATTATTATTATTATTATTATTATTTTAAAAATAAGAAGAATTGTATTTAAATTATAACCTGTTCCAAATGAGTATTTGTTTTTTCTTAATCCTATAAACATGCATACATTATGAGTTTTGAATACATTGTTTCAGTCATGGTCTCTAGTGGAGAGCTTCTTGATCAAGTGGCACAGTGCAATAATTTGAGAATGTCATTCTTCTTCTTAGAAATCCAATCCTTTTAACCACTTCATTTATATTCTTCTAATGCCCTAGAACGAAACATTGACTGCATTATTCATAAGAGATTGAGTTTCCTCCCAAAACCTCAATGGCTGCTTGGAGAGAGGGCAAACTAAGATGTCTAGTAGGGCCTTGCTGATAGCACTTGCATCCTTCTGATGGAGTGCCCTACTCCCCCTCACCATCCCATTAGTGGTGCTCTTAATTATTTCTTTATTGATGATGTGCTTAATTTGGTTTTTGTAATTGGAGGTTTGTTTTTTTCTTGCAGGTCTGGATCATTTTTGGGTATTTGATTTTATTTGTTTTTTCCTTGCTACCCATAGTTTTCACTTTCTATTTTATTATGTAATTTAGTGTGAATATTAAGCTCTCTTTTTTTGAATGTTTTGGTTGTAGCTCTTTGAGCATTATTAGCTCTAGATCCCTTTAAGAACTTGTATACGGTTTTTGAAATTAAAGCGTAGACCCCTCCATGAGTTAAAAAAATGATTGAGCCTCATTGTTGATTTGAGCTATGGCTTTCTTTTGTTGTGATAGCTCCTTAGCTCTTTTCTCTTTTTTCATTTTATATTTTAATTAGTAGGGATCATTGGCTCTTTAGGTTTATTTTTGTTTTGGATGTAGCTTTTGAGCTTTGGTAAGCATTTGATCTCTTTAAGCCTTGTAATATATTTTGATTATTAACGTGTAGTCTCTATTATAATGGGCGGAACCAGCTAAAAAATTTGGGTAGGGGAGGGGGGTGCAAACTTATAAGCAACTGTTGGTGTTGCCTCGAATTTAGCTCGACTCTTGAGCGTCATACGCTTTGCAGATATGTTGGGGGTCCAAGGGGGCAGCGTTCCCTAGTGGGGTTTGACCAGCAATGATAATTTTGGAATTCAAATTAATGAGGAATTCAAAACAATAACACCTCTACACAATGCAAGGATATTTTTGGAATAAATAAATTAACAAATTCTGTTTGTATTTGATTCATCGTTTCCTAACAATAACACCTCTACGCAATGTGTTTAATTATGTTGGGGGCAATTGCCTAAAGACATTAGTATTTTAAAATTTCTTAGGGGGGGGGGATTGCCTAAAAATTCTTGTAATAAAAACTAAAAAATAGATAGAATGGGACAAATTACCTTAAAAATATATATAATAAAGAAATCTTTTTTTTTTTTTGGGAGGGGGGCAATTGGCCCCTCTGCCCTATCTATCACGGGTTTTAACCACGGAACTCATCCTACACTTTTGAGCCTTTCCATAAAAATCAAAAGAAAAAAAAAGTGGCATGATGTTGCCAACCAGCAAGCCGTGATAAGGAAAGGCTCTAAAGGGAAACAGTGTCCCAACAATCTAAGTAGGACAACACGAAAAATATCTGGTGAGCTCTGCTAGGGTTAGCTGGTTCCCCGCCTTTTGGTGCTTCCCTGCCGCTTTCCGGGCGGGGGAACTCTCCCCATGACCGAGGCTGACGTTCCTCCGCTTCCTGCTTCTTCCACCACCTCTACTCTCCCTGCTTCTGTAGTTCTTCCCCTCTGGAAGAACCTATTAACCACCACTCCATAAGTCTCAACTGAGTTTTCCCACTCTCTCTCCTTTGTTCCTACACAAAACCTCACCGCCCAGTTTACCAGCAATCAATTTAACACTGGAGCCCTCGAATGGTCCCTTTCATTGGTTGGTTACTTGATTGGGAAATGGCCTTTCTATGAAGCTCTTTTATCGGTGATCAAAAGACATGGGCGCTTAAAGGATCTCTCTCTCTGCTTACCATGGATGAAGGTTTTTTCTTGCTTAAGTTTTCGGCACTTCAGGATTACGAGCTTGCTTGGATCGGAGGTCTGTGGTTCTTTTTCTGGAAGCCGTTCATTTTGCAGAAATGGACCCCAAAATTTGTACCGAAATGTGAGGAGTTCCCTTCCATTCCCCTGTAGATTAAGATCCTGAACCTGCCGCTCTCCCTCTGGACTCCATAAGGTATCTCTAAACTTGCTAGATGTGTTGGCATTCCTATAGCCGTTGATGCTCTTACTGCGGCCAAGACTCGGCTGACTTTTGCGAGAGTTTGTGTGCAAATCACTAGAAATTCCACTCCCCTGATGAAATTTAATACTGTATAGATGGCAAATCTTCTCTCCTTGAATACAATATGACTGGAAACCTGAACATTGTTCACAGTGTGGTTCGATCATGCATCCCCCAACCCTTTGCCCAAAAGACCTTATTCTAAAGCCTCAAACTGCCCCTAAGCCTAGAGGAAGGAGCACCAGCCGCAAACCACGACTTGCTCCTCCTCCCATACTTTTAATTCCTAAGCCTCCACAACCATACAAGACGAACCATATCAACACAAGGTCACCACTTTTATCCAGCCTACCTCAGTCTCAAAATCCTGCAACTGGAACACTCTTACTGAACCTCAACTCCCCTTCTCGTGACATCCAAGACATCACTGACATTATCCCTCAGTCAAAAGACCCCAGCCTTATTAGTCTAAAAAACAAATTTGATGTCTTGAATGATCAGGACAAAATTGAAGAGATGCGGCCACCTACTCACCCCACAATCACCCTTCTACTAATGCCTCCCTCACTACTCCTGATGTCAACAACCCAAATCATAGCGGTCCACCGCAAACTTCCCCCTGCAATCACCAACCTTCCATTCCTAATTCATCCAATGAAACTTCCACTTCTAGCTCTAACTCTTCCAAAATCCAACAACCAGCAACCCAAAATCAAAAGCAGACTAGAGGCAAGCAAACAAAAAAGGCCTCTACCCCAAACTCTAAATCCCAATGACCCTCCCAAACATTGTAGCCTGGAACATTCGTGGGTTTAACAATCCGGACAAAGTGTTAAGCTGCAAACAATTAGCCCGTGCCAATAACATTGACCTTTTCTTCATCCTAGAAGCCAAAATTACCAATAACAATTACAATAACCACTGGTTTCAAGCCACCCACAAAATTTTCCCTAAAGAAGCCTCTTGTGACAACTTCAGGTACTCCAGTCCTGGCCGTATTTGGGTTAAGTGGAATGAGGAGTCTGTTAAATTGACTCCCCACTGCATGTCTAGTCAATTCATCCGTGGTACTATCACTGTTGGGTCTACTACTATTTGTGTTATTACTGCTATATATGCTAGCAACTCGCATACTGAAAGGCAAACTTTGTGGAAAGATATTCAGGACATTGCTGGCTCTATTAGTTCCTCTTGGGCCATTATTGGTGATTTCAATTGTTTTAGGAACTTGAATGAAAAAAGTTGGTGGTACAACTCTTTCAATTCCTAAAATGGGTGATTTTAGTAGCATGGTGTTTAATTCTGGTTTACAAGACCTCTCTTCTGTTGGACATTTCTTCACCTGGCATAACCAACAATAGTTCAATCCAATCCACATCAAACTTGACCGAGTTCTGGTCAATGATGATTGCCTAGCAACCTTTCCCAACTCTTTCTATAAAGTTGAAGAACCTGATTGCTCTGACCATACACAGTTAATTTTGATGAATTCTAATGATTCCAAAAGAGGGCACCGTTTTATGTTCAAAATTTTCTGCACTAAAACCCGGAATTCTGAAGTAGCCTCATGGATGTTTTTTCCCTACCTAACAAGAGCATCCCTCTTAGCTCTTTCAATTACAAGCTCAAGACTCTTAAAAACATCATTAAGACTAAGTCTTGGTCTAATGCCAATTCCATTCAAGCTGAGATTGACTCTCTTAAAACTCAACAACACATTGTGACTAGCCAACTCCAAACTAATCCTTTGGATCCTCTTCTTAACTACAACATGAAGGATGTTAACTATAAGTTGGCTTACTATCAATCAACTCTCACTAGTTGGATAACCCAAAGAGCAAAGGTTAAATGGCTTACACATGGAGAAGATGATCTTAAGTTCCTGTACTCCAAAATTAACATTTCTCAGAATCATAATCGTATCAAGGAGATAACCAATTAATGATCATGGCACTTTTTTGGCTCACAGTGACATTGCCAATGTTTTCATCAATCACTACAACAAACTCTTTAACACCCCTGCTCCTCCCTCTCTGAGCCTCCACTATAATGACATCCCTGCGGGTAATCTAATTCCAAGCCACCTTATTTCTAGCCTCACTGCACCGGTTACTATGGAAGAAATTAAAAGCATTATTTTCTCCGGTAAAACCAATTCTGCTCCTGGGCCCGTTTGTTTTACCTTTAAATTCTACAAAACCACATGGAACACAATACAAACTCACTTGTGCAAAGCTGTTACTTCCTTTTTAACCACTGGATACATGGCTAATCAAGTCAAAGCCACTGCCATTGCACTTATTCCTAAACATTCCCATACCAACAATATCAAGGATTTCAGACCTATAGCTCTTTGCAACGTCATATACAAGATTATTGCAAAAATTATTGCCAACAGGATGAAAGAAGTGATGCCTTACATTATACACCCTAGCCAAGGTGGTTTCATCCATAAAAGGATCATTTCTGACAACATCCTTTTAGCATTTGACCTTTTGAGTAATTTCAATCACAAATCCAAGCATAAGTTCTTTTGTGCTAAATTTGACATTACCAAAGCCTTTGACATGATTTCTAGAGACTTTCTTTACAAAAGACTTGAAGACAAAGGTTTCCCTGATATTTTTATTACATGGATTAAGGCTTGCACTACGGATGTTCACTTCTCCGTTTGCATTAATGGGGTGATGGAAGGCTATTTCAATTCTACTTCTGGTATTAGGCAAGGATGTCCCTTATCCCCATATCTTTTTAGCATCATTATGGATGGGTTATCTTCTTGTTTTGATTTAGCTTCTTCCAACAGTAACTTCAGCGGTATTCAGTCTGGTAGCTGTACGATTACTCACCTTATGTTTGTCGATGATCTCCTTGTTTTTGGTTCCGCCTCCACCTATAATCCTCTCACCCTTAACTCAATCCTTAGCAAATTTGAGGCGGTTTCTGGGCTCCAGGTCAATCCTATAAAAAGTTCAATTTTGATATCCAAGGATGCCCTTATGCATCTGATATCTATGGTATTCTCGGTATTCAGCAATCCTTTACTCCTATGACATACCTGGGTTTACCAATTTTTTACAAGAAATTGAAAGTGAAGGATTTCCAACCTTTATTGCAAAAAGTCTCTTCTCTCTTGGATATTGGAAAGCAAAAACCCTGTCACTTGCGAGCAGGATTCAGCACATTAAATTTACTATAAGTAATACCCTTGCTTATTGGATTCGAGGATCTATAATACCAAAAATCTGCTGCAAACAGATTACTCGTATGTGCTCTAGATTTACTTTCTTTGGTAACATTAATCTTAGAAAGCTCTACACTGTGTCTTGGAATAACATCTGCTGCCCAAACCAAAATGGAGGATTAGGCATTCCCTCCACTAATTCCCTTTATGATCACAACTTCTCTTGTTCTATCATCTGGCCATCTTTAAACTCCAACAATTTACTGTTTGATTGGTGGAGAGCTAAATACCACTCTCTGTGGAATAATTTGGCTAAGAACTGTTCTCAACACTGAAAATTTATGTGCAAAAAGTTGTTAGTATAAAAAATTGTATCTCCTTCTTGGTTAATCCGAACAACAGTCTCTCTCTTATCTGGGATCCTTGGTGTGGTGGAATGTCCATTGCTGATTATCTGAAACAAATGAACTCTATTTCTAGTTACACTCAATACTTTGATTGGAAGGTGGCTAATATTATCCAAGGGAATAACTGGGCTCTTCCCTCTACATTCGATAACCATATCACTCTCCTTATTCAAGCGGTTAATATTGATAGCCAATCGGAGAATCACTATTGGCTTGGCAAGCAAAATCCTAAGTTTGAAGACTTTCGTACCAACTTTTATAGCAACTTGGACACAGTCAATTTGTACAAATTTGTATGGCATAAAAAAGCTGCTCTTCGTTACTCTGTTTATGCCTTGCTTGCTTTTAAAGGTGGCTTGAAAACCTCTGATGTCCTGGCTGCCCGTGGGATTATCACACATAATACTTGCTGTTTTTTTCACTGTGATATGGAAACTCTATCCCACTTATTCTATGAATGCAGCTTCACTTTTACCATTGTCAAAACTTTGTTTCCTTGGCTCAATATAATAGCCTAATGATGAAGCCGAACTTATACCAGGTCTACGATAGTATCTATGAGCAAGGTTTCAATGTTCAAACCAGAAATTTTTACCTGCTTACTGCTTCTGCCACTATCTATTTCCTATGGAGAGCTAGGAATGAGAGGATTTTTGGTGGTATTATTGATTGTCAAGCCACACTCATTGCTAAAGTAAGAAAAGCTATTATACACAAATCTTATGGCTGGAAGCAAAATTGAATTATATGGTTGGGGCGTTGTTCTGATGCTGATTGCAGAATGTCTTGTTGTTGCCTTATGTCTGATGTTTTTTTAGGTGTGCCTGTAATTTTTGTTGTCTATATGGGTTGCCTGGGTGCTATTTTTGGAAGGACAATGATGAATGTTGAATCTCAGCTGCTCCTTGGATGGTCAATTTGGCAACCAGGGGTTTCTGTTCTGGTTAGTTCCGCTCGAGATTTTGCCCCTATCAGTGAAAGCCAGAACAGCCTGAGTCCTTCTTGGCTTTTTAGCCAATTTGTTTTATTTTGGTCTTGTATTTTACTTCCGGATTATAGTTTCTGTTTTTCTTTACATGTAATCTTTTTGATATATAAAATGGGCTCTGCCCCAAATTTCCTAAAAAAAAAGATTTATTTTTAGTTTGCAATGCATGTTTTCTCCCACCCAAGCTTCATTGACTCTCTTTTTCGTCTGGAAAATAATCACAACCGTGAAGCTTTCTTCATGAAACCCCAGTATTAAAAGTTCCCAAAAAGGAATGCTGAGACATCTCTGATGGGAGAATAAAAAAGTCGCTTTTGCCATTTAAATATCTTGACAGAAGAACTGAATCATTATAATTGCAAAAATTCCGGAATTGTACTGCATGCCTTATGCACATACGTCGAATGCTTTGTATAATAAGCTCAAAAGTATATATAGGCTGTCAAATTTCCCATATAATCGAAATAGTTCTATCATATATTCAGTACAAAAGTTTAGCTCATCCAAATATTGTAGCATAAATGCACATTATTTCTATGATAAAAGTTATCAGTGGATCTCCTGAGTTAAATATAACTAGGGATCAAAGACACTGCTAGCTGTATAAAAAACTATTAAAGAGATTTTGATAGCGACCTTTCTGTAGAGCAGTTCTTATACCCTACTGAAGAGTAAAGGACAAGCATTTTATCTTCAGAACCGAATAGGTAGGTCAAAAAAGATAATCTTTTCCTATGAGCGAGCTTTGAAAAAAAGGCTTCTGCATGCGGCACTAGAGCAGGAAGCTAATGTGCCGTGGGTCCAATAAGATCTTCACAAATCTCTCTTAGATATTGCTCGCATCACAATTAACGCTTACAAAATGACAAAATTTGAGCCTGTGTTTAGATATATTGACGCACTAATAAACTTAAATACATGGCTAGCTAGCAACATGAGATGATTCACGCTGCACCAAATAGCTGGCTTCTCCACTCACGCATTATTCATATAGGCCTGTAGGAGCTTGATATTTCAGCATCATTTAGGAGTATAGGTGTAATTATTAGGTGGCATCTCTCTCTCTCTGTCTCTCTCTCTTTCTTTTATATATATATCTATATATAAATATCTTACTAGCTAGGTTCCACTTATCTCAGTTATTGCAGGGAGGTAGATCGACTGAGATACTAAAAAAAATTTAGATTGATCAAACTCATACTTTCTCAGATATTGTGAATTGTAAATCCATGAGTAAAAATAGTTGATTCAAACCCAAGGGATAAAAGCATAAGTTTCTTTGGGTTTTTTTTTTCTATATTGGAATTAACTTCTCATTGAACCAATATTGTAAATATCCTTTTGCGTCCTGGAATATTCACGGCGATAGAAAAATGTAAAGTTTAACGTCTTAATCTTGTACAAAAATTCAGTACACATTCAGATAAAAAAGGTGTGTTTTGTTTATAAGAGACACTAGGCTGTTTACGTGAAAACCCCTAAAGATGGGAAAAAAATCATGGGATCTGGCCCAATTTGAATAAATCCATCGTAATTTATAGTCATGTACAAATGAAGCCCTTCCTTGGGGAGAAGAACATGGTTTGATGTAGCAAATATACATCAAATAAAGTGCATTACATAGTGTGAATTGGAAGAATCAGTATTGACATGTTCGTCTACGACGGAGGTCGGAAAGGTCATAGCTAGTCGGTGACGGAGGTCGGAAAGATCATAATCGGGTGACATATATATGTGATGTGTGTAGAAATTTATCTTTTTTTTTATGCATGTAAGAATTTGACTTAATTGACCTAAATGTCCAACAACAACAACAACAACAACCTAAATTTCCAAAAAAAAAAAAACTACAAAGCTGTATCTTCCTGTAAATTGTTTTTTTTTAAACTATCCCATAAATTTAGAGTACCACCTCTTCTAGATCTCAGGGAGAGAGAGAGAGAGAGAGAGGGTCCCATGCATGCGCGCGTGCTGGATGCTTGCAGCAGCCGCAATCATGCGCTAGAGAGAAGCTCAGAGAATGTCGCAAGCTTAAACAAGGAATAGAAAAAGAAGAAGAAGCACAGATAAAACTAGCAAAAGAGAGAGCACTGAGATATGTAAAGATAAATTAGCTGGAGATGACAAAATATTAGTTGAGCTAAAACAGTGAAAGGATCATTCACCGATCAATCTTTAATATTAAATAGACGCGTAATAACATATAGATTTGCACATATTTCTTCAGGTGCGCAGTGCACACGTAATAATGGCGCGCGATAGAGAAGAAATAAACGGTACGAGAGCTGCAGCTTGTCCCCAAAGGAGATGGCAAATTCAAACATCTTTCTGCTCTTTTACTTTCTAATGTGCTTTACGTTCTTTAGCCTCTTTCTTTATAATCTCTACTGTTAGCTTTTCTTTTCTTTGGGTGGAGAAAAGGAAAGAGTCTTTATGGACACGCGCGCGGCCGAAGGCAATGATATGGACGGTGGGCGAGCAGGCAGGCAGACTGATCAAAAGCAGAGCACATCATCACCCAAAGGGCATATTTTTAAACTACTTTTTGTTAAAATTTTAATCATGTAAATAAAAAGAATATTAAATTATGTATTTGTGTCCTACTATAATTAAATTATTAATATATTAATAATTAAAATTTTAATATTTCTATGATATTAATAATTATTTCATTATTGTTATTTTTTAAATATTATCATGTCTTAAACAATTCCTTGTATATTGGACAAATCTTTTTAATTAATAAAAGAAGGAAGTTAAAACCTTCTTCTAAAATAATAATAATGAAATCATTATTAATATTATAGAAATATTAAATTTATTTTAATTATTTATTAATATAAAAATTATTTGGTTATAACAGGGCACAAATACATAATTTGTTATTATTTTTATTTAGATAATTGAATTGATCAAATTTTATTGTAGCAAAGAGAGCAGATGACTTTGACTATTTTAATTTTTTAAACACTTATTTATATAATTAAAGTTTTAATAATAACTAGTTTAAAATTTTGCCCTCACCCAAATACTTTTTTTTCTCTTTTAAATTGAAAAAGCTTTGTACAGAGGAAGAAATATGGAAAAGAGAAAAAGATGGTAGATAGATTATTATACTTGGAAGGCATGGCTGTCAAGTAATGGTAGGAGGGCAGGTAGTCATGGTGCCTAAAGCTATTGCTTCCTTCTGCTTATGGCTAGCTCCAACCTGTCTTATGCATGCTTCTATCTTCTTGTACATTTAAACTAACTATATTATATATATATATATATATATATATATATATATATATATATATATATATATATATATATATATATATATATATATATATATATAATTTTCTTATTCAGCACTGGAGGAGATATCCTCTACAAACTACATCTTTACAAGTTAATTCCTTCTATGGGGAAGATTCCGTATTTGGGAATGCTAATTTGTCTCTTGGTAAGGAGAAATATGGTATGATAAATGATAATAATTTTTATTCTAATGATTCTTATCTTAGTGATGCTTATACTGATATGGATGACGTGCAAATGATGGCTAAGTGCTTTGCTAGAGATGATAATCTTTTAAGTTTCTCTAAGAGTCGTGGTAAAAAAGGTAGAAAACCAAAGCATGTTATTATACAATCGCCTAGAAACACTCGCTCAAATACTTCCCACTAATCATTGTTTTTATGTTTAATGCCATTATTTATAATGTGAGGGGGGTGGGTTGCCCTTCTTCTAGAGTTAGAGTTAAAAAATTATGTCGTATTCATAATATTGCTGTCCTTGTCTTATTGGAGCCCCTGATTTCTATGGATAAGTTACTTTCTACTGCTAAATTTCTGGGTTACAAACATGCTATTGCTAATGTTGCTAATAAAATATGGGTCTTTTGGAAAGATTTTATTAACATTAATGTGATTGGGGATTTTACCCAAGTCCTTCATTGTAATATTGTAAGTTCTACTTTTCATTGCTTTGCTTCATTTGTGTATGCTGCCTCCTCTCGTTATACTAGAAAGATTTTATGGGATCAAATTTCACAATTTCATAATACTTGTAATCTTCCTTGGATTGTGGGAGGGGATTTTAATACTATCGCTAACCCTCCTGTACGTGTTGGGGGTTCTCTTCCAATTTATCAATTCATGGATGGTTTCAATGGTATGATTATGGATTGTAATCTGATAGATATTGGCTTTACTAGTAACAATTTTACATGGAATCATGGGCATTTATGGCAAAGACTTGATAGAGTTTTATTTAATAATGCTTGGCTTAATAATTTTGAGTCTACTCATGTGGATCATTTGAGCAGGACTCTCTCGGATCATGCTCCTCTTTTGATTAAAATTAATTTTAAACATATTCATTCTCCTTCTCAATTCAGATTTCAAAATATGTGGTTGCTTCATAATTCTTTTTTGGATATGGCGAGCACTAATTGGCAAGCTCCTCTGATGCTCGATAACACTATTTATGGTATGAATAGGCTTTGGTTGAAACTTAAAAGACTTAAGCAAGTCTTAAATTGGTGGAATCATCATATCTTTAAGAATCTCTTTTCTAACATTCTTCGTGAAGAGGATAGGGTGAAGTTTTTGGAAAACCAAGTTCTTTTATGTCCTTCTGATCCTAATGTTTCCTTGCTTCAGGAAGCTAAGAATGATCTTTTTAATTTGCATTTGCAAGATAAAACTTTTTGGAAACAAAAAGCAGCTTTTAAAAATTTAGTGGAAGGGGACAACAATACTAAATATTTTCATGCTTTAGTTAAGAAGAAACGTGCTAAGAATACTATTTTCAAGATTAGTAGAGAGGGTGGTTCATTTACTGAAGATTATGATGAGATTGCTTCTTTGGCTGTTAACCATTTTAAAAACCATCTCAATAAAGTCTTTACTCCTTCTATTATTAATCCTGGTATTATTCCTAAGCTTATTTTGAATGAGGATAATAATGCTTTAACGATTCCTCCCTCTTTGGAAGAGGTTAAGGATGCTGTGTTTAAGATGAATGGTGATTTTGTTGTAGGTCCGGATGCTTTCACCACCAAGTTCTTTCATAAGTGTTGGTCTATTATTTATGAGGACAGTTTTGCGGCTGTTATTGAGTTCTTTAATGGTGAGGCTTTTCCTAAATTTTTTACTGCTACTACTATTGTTTTGATTCCCAAAAATAATATGGTTGGCTCTTGCAATGATTTTCATCCTATTAGTTTGTGTTCTTTCTTTTATAAACTTATTTCTAAATTGTTGATGAATCGATTAGCTTTACATTTGCCTAGAATTATTTCTCCTCTTCAAATGGATTTTGTTAAAGGTCGTGCTATTGTGGATAATATTTTGTTGGCCCAAGAATTCTGTCAGGATTTGGATGCTAAAGTTAGAGGTGGAAATATGATTCTTAAGTTGGATATTGCAAAAGCTTATGATAATATCAATTGGGATTTCATTTATAACATGTTAAGCTTATTTGGTTTTAATCTCAACTTTATCAACTTTATTAAAAATTGCATTGAAAACCCCTATTTTTCTATCATGGTGAATGGTAAGAGTCATGGGTTCTTTAAGGCTTCTCATGGTCTTAGGCAAGGGGACCCTAAGTCCCCTGCTCTTTTTATTATTGCTGCAGATTACCTTTCTAGAGGTCTTGAGGACCTTTTTGCTAAATACCATGCTCTTTATTTTCGCACTCATGGTGGTTTTAAAATCTCTCATTTATGTTTTGCTGATGATTTCATTATGTTTACTAATGACTCTCTGAGCAAAATTAACAAGCTTGTGGATTTCTTTAACCAATTTGAGCTGATTAGCAGTTTAGCGTTGAACAAACAAAAGTGTTGCTTCAATGTTTCTAAGAAAGTTACACCTGCTCGTGTTATGACTATTAAGAATATGACTGGCTTTATCATTGGAACTTTACCTTTTAAGTATTTGGGTGTTCCTCTTTATAAGGGGAGAAAAAAGTCTTTCTTGTTTGATGATTTAATTTTAGTGGTTCTTAATAGGCTCTCCTCTTGGGAGGCTAATTTTTTAAGTTTTGGGGGTCACCTTACTCTTATTAAGAGTGTTCTTTGTTCTAACCCTGTCTATACTTTTCAAAATTTATTTTCCACTAAGTCGATGTGTAAGAGGATTGATAGAATCATTAATATGTTTTTTTGGAAGGGTACTGGTAGTAGTGCTAAAATCCATTAGTCCTCTTGGTCTAAATGTTGTGGCCCTTTGAAAGAAGCTAGGGGGTCTGGGTTGTAAAACTCAGTTGGATTTGGCCACTGCTTTTTCTTTTAAACTTTGGTATAATTTTTGGGCCCATGATTTTCTTTTAAACTTTGGTATAATTTTTGGGCCCATGATTCTCTTTGGGCTAATTTTATGGTTGCTAAGTACTGTGGTGAGAAACATCCCACCTTGTGTGTTTTTAATAATGGCAACTCTATGGTTTGGAAATGTCTTTGCTCTGTTAAGTGACAGGTGGAACCATTTATTATTTGGGGTCTAGGCAAAGGTAATATTTACTTTTGCTAGGATCGGTGGTTGGATGGGCTTTCGATTGATTCCATTATTAATTCTTGCTCTAATGAGACGGTGAAGGTGAATCATTTTTGTACTGACAATATTTGGGATATTGATAAACTTTTTAGTGTCTTGCTTGATATTTTGGTCCAGCATATTTTACAAATTCCTCTCAACTATATTACTAACGATGTTCAGCTTTGTTCTCTCTCTAATGATGGTTCTTTTAGAATTTTAGATGCTTGACATTACTATAGAGCTAAGCATGATTCTTCTAGGCTTTTTCATTTAATCTGCCATAAAAGTATTCCGTATAATATTTCCACTTTTTGTGGAGAATGTTACATAAGTTTATTCCTACTGATGATAATTTATCTAAAAGAGGTTTTATTTTGCCCTCTAAATGTCAATGTTGCTATCATGTAGACAATATGCATCATGTGTTCATGTCTAGTCCGATTGCGATTAAAGTGTGGTCTTATTTTGAGGATATTTTTCACTTGAGCATTTTTAATGGTAGATTGTCCATTAATTCTACCCTTAATTTATGGTTTATTAATTGTAAAGGCTATATTCATAATGTGATTCCTTCCCTTATCCTTTGGTTCATTTGGTTGGAGAGAAATAACTCTTGTTTTAATGGTATTGCTATGAACGCTGAGAGAATTATCCAAAACATTAAAGATAAAGTGGCTTCTCTTTACTTGTCTAATTTACTTTCTTTAAAAAGTTTTAAGAATTGCACTAATGTTGCTTCGAATTTTGGCATTATTTTAGATAAGAGTTATTTGAAGGATATCCCCATATGCATTTATTGGACCCGGCCTCCCAAGGATTTTTTGAAGCTGAATGTGGATTGTAGTATGAGAGACTTTTTCTTTAATTGTGCTGGTGTGCTTAGGGATCATCAAGGTGAGTATTTTTTTGGTTTTGTGGGTCCTTCTAATAGTGCGGATAGGATCTTTTCCATTACTTATGCTATTTACTATGGCTTGAATATTTGTTATAAGCTTAATTATTTTAATGTGGTGGTTGAGGTGGCTGAAAATTTTGATCTTAAGTCTTTGGACTTTATGGAAGACAAATGCTATGTTTCTTCCCTTTTCTATATTAGGCATGATATGCTGATCTTAAGAAAGAAGTTCAATCTTTCCTTTTCTGTGATTAAGGTTAACGGTAATGTTGTGGCTCAGGCTTTGGCCAATTGTGGGGGCAATTTTAACACTATGTTCGACATCTCTATTTTTCTCTTACCCTGTTATGTTAAGGGGCTCTTGAGATTGGATAAGGCTAATGTTCCTTATGTTAAGCCTTAGTTTGTTGGTTCATATGGCTTTTGATCTTGCAGTTTTTGTTGGGCTGTGCTGCTTTGCCTGTTGGTGCTGTAATTGGCATTTAGACCTGATGCTACCGTCTATTTTTTTTGGGTATGGCTCAACTTATTGTGTTTATTTTGGTTTTTGTATACCTTTACTCTTATCAGAATTCTGGTGGTTGGAGGTGCTGGTTGTTTGTGTTGGCTGGGGTGGGCAGTTTTGGGATTTCTCGTTTCAGTCTTTTTTGGTATGTCCTGGTGTTGGTGTCGGGTAATGCTATGTTTTGGAGGGTTATTGGTTTTCAGAATTCTGGGTATGCTCATTTCGGTCCAGTCAATCTACATCTCATCTGTGTTGTGAGAAGGTATTTTATGAATTCTATTACCTTTATTGTGTACTTTCTTTTGGTTGGTCTGTTGTTTGGTTGGGGAACTGCCAGTTTTATTATCCTTTGTTGGCCTTTTAATATATTATCAATCAGGTCAGATCTCCTCTTCATCTCCTCTCTCTCCTACCTTATCGCGCCGCTCTGGCGATTTAGGGCTTCCTTCGAGCGTTCGCCTTCGATTGCTTTGGTTCTGCTTTTTTCTTCCATTTTCCTCTGTGCGTTGTGAGATCAGAGTGATTTGGTTGTTCTTTAGGTGGTTTTTTCCCTTTTGGGCTAGGTTTTCATGGCGGATGTTCCTCCAGCTAATCCTTGGGGGAAAGCGTCCGATCCGTTGGTCGTAAAGAATAAAGGTTTTTTTAACCTTGATGCTGATGGCTCTAAATCTCCTTCTAGATCAAGATTGTTCAAAGAAGTGTTAGCAGGTGCTTCCTCTTCAGGTGATATTTTTCCTTCTCTACAGCAATTGGTTTTTAATGGGGTTCCGGCTGTGCTTTTATCGGATGAGGAAGTTCTTAAACTGGCATCCCCTTTTCAATTTACGCTTGTGGGTAAATTTGGTTTGCGTCGTCCTAATCTGGATGCTATTTGGAATTTTTTTCATCTCTTAAGCTTTCTAGTTTTTACTCGGTGGGTCTCTTGGATTCTAGGCATGTTGCTATACAATTATCAAATAATTTGGATTATAGAAGGGTGTTTGCTAGACGTTCTTATTTCATCTATAACTGCCAAATGAGAGTGCTGAAATGGACGCCTTTTTTTGACATTAAGGAAGAATCGCCTATAGTGCCGATTTGAATATCGTTCCCGAATTTACATATGCATTTTTTTAATTCAAAAGTATTGCATGCGTTGGGTTCCATTTTCGGGAGGCCGCTCCAAACGGATCAGACTACTGCCTCTCGGACCCGTCCTTTTGTTGCTAGAGTTCTTGTGGAGGTGGACATTTCTAAGAAACATCCGAAGGAAATTTGGGTTGAGTCCAAAGCTTATGGTTATTTGAAAAAAGCTGAATTTGAAAAAATTCCTGATTTTTGCTCTCACTGTAAAATACATGGACATGCTCAAATTGACTGCTTTAAACTGCACCCGGATTTAAAAAATTTTTTTGTTCCGGCTAGTGGGAGGCCTGGATCTGCCGAGAATAACATAATCTATGTGCTGATTGTGGATAATAACAAGGAAAATAATGTTATTTAGGTGGAACCGCCTCCGGCTAGCCAAATTGTCATATGGGTAGTGATAATGACATTGCGAAAAATTTAGAAGAGAATTGTCATGATTCTGGTGATGTCCAGGATACGCTTGTTTTAGATTTAAACTCCAAGAAAGATTTTATTCTAGATGATAACATTGTTGAAATTACGACTGATCCTAAGCTTTTTATTTCGGTTGATGATATGTTAAATGATATGCCTAATGTTTCTAATTCTGTGGCTGCCGAGAATGCTATGATCTCTACACAGGGAAACAATGAGATGGTGGGTAATGGTGGTGATGCTTCTAATGACTCTTATGAAGAAGGAGAAATTATTCCTCCTTTCATTATAGATGCTACTTCTATTAAAAAAAAAAACAAGGTAATTCTTCTTCTTCTCTTGCTAACTATGTCAAAGATGGTCAAAAAATTTCTGAGGAGGATGTGGTTACGAAAGGTGGTAAGAAAAAAGGTAAATAAATTAAGAATACTTGCCCTGCTACGCCTAGACCTACTAGAGCTCAAACTTCTTCTAAAGATTGCAATGATTAAAGCTCTCATGTGGAATGTTAGGGGCATTGGTGGTAGGGATTCTAAAATTAGAGTTAAAAATCTGTGTATGATTCATAACATTCAAGTTCTTGTTTTAATTGAACCGCTTATTACATCTGAAAAATTGCTTATACTTCTAATTTTTTGGGTTTTCCTATGCATTTTACTAATTGTTCTAATAAAATCTGGATTATGTGGCATAAGGCTATCTCTTTAAATATTATTGCTTATTGTCATCAAGTTGTTCACTGTCATATTAATATTTTTAATGTGAATTGTTTTGCTTCTTTTGTTTATGCTGCTTGTACTAGACTTAATCGGATCAATCTGTGGGAGCATCTTAATAACTTTTCTGCTAATATTAATGGTCCCTGGTGTGTGGGAGGTGATTTTAACATTATTTTGAATGCTAGTGAAAGAAGTGGGGGTAGTCGGCCTAACATTAGAGCCATGGAAGATTTTAATTCTATGATTAATGATTGCAATCTGAATGATATTGGCTTCTTTGGTAGTCCTTTCACCTGGAATAAGTCTAATCTCTGGCAACGTTTGGATAGATTTCTTTTCAATAATGATTGAATTGCTCAATTATCTGCTACTAATGTGGAACATTTAAGTAGAACTCTTTCTGATCATGCTCCTATTCTTTTAAATATTAATGTTGCTAGTCAGATAGGTTCGTATGCTTTTAGATTTCTTAATATGTGGTTACTTCATGATAGTTTTAAAGATGTGCTTGAGACCAATTGGAATGCTCATGTTTTCCCGGATAACAACATCACTGGTATGTTGAGACTTTGGGAAAAATTGAGCCGATATCCGGATCCGGAATACCGTAACCGAGGCGCTAGTTTCACTGGCGTCCTATAGGACTAGGACGCGGGCAACGAGAATGAATTATTGGAGACAAGACTGAAACAATGTCTTAGATACTGGAACAAGAATGTTTTTAAAAATATTTTCTCGAATATTATTGAAGCTGAGAGTAAAGTTTCTGATTTGGATGATGTTTATTTAGACAATCCGAATGAGGAAAATCTTCTGAACCTCAATTTTGCTAAAAATATTTTATGTCAATTGCAATTTCAAGATGAATCCTATTGAAAGAAAAATTCTAATGCTAAATTTGTTATGGAGGGAGACAGAAATACCAAATTTTTTCATGTTATTGCTAATAAGAATAAGACCAAGAGTAAAATTCATAAAATTGTGAACAATAAGGGCATTTTACTTGAGTTGGATGAGTTAATTTGTAAGTCTTGTGTTGATTTCTTTTTGAATATTTTTAACAGTCACTCTGATATTGCTCCTATTTATAATCCTAATGTTATTCCTAAGCTTATTAATGCTAATGATAATATTTTGCTTTGCCAAATATATATCGTCTGAAATTGAAATTTTAACTGTTCTTAAGGAAATGAATGGTGATGCTACGGCGGGTCCGGATGGTTTTACCACCAAGTTCTTCCAAAAATCGTGGGAAACTGTCAAGGGGGATGTTATTGATGCGATGAAAGATTTTTTTGGAGGTACCCCTTATCCTAAATTCTTCTCCTCTACTAATATTGCTCTGATTCCTAAAAAAGAGGGGGCTAATACTTAGACTAATTTTAGACTGATTAGTCTTTGTACCTTTTTTAATAAACTTAATTCTAAGATCATTGCTAATAGATTGACTAATATTTTGCCTAGAATTATCTCTTTGAATCAAACTGGTTTTGTCAAAGGTAGAAGTATTTGTGATAATATTTTGCTTGCTCAAGAGCTTACTCATGATATTAATACTAAGGTCACGGGGGGTAATATTATTTTTAAATTGGATATTATGAAAGCTTATGATAATCTGGATTGGAATTTTCATTATAAGGTGATGTCTTTGTTTGGTTTTAGTCACAATTTCATTTTGCTTATTAAAAATAGTATTGAAAACTACTATTTCTCTGTTATTATTAATTGTAGAAATCATGGTTATTTTAAATCTTCCAAAGGCCTTCGTCAAGGTGATACTATTTCTCTTGCTCTTTTTTATAATTGCTATGGAATATTTATAAAGAGGTTTAGATATCACGACCCAACTCGAGATGGATCCCGCCCGCACCGGGTCGCGATCAGCTTAACGAACTAACCAGGATTTGGCTTTGGAATTTGCTTACTGAACTGAATCTTCTAAATATTTTACATACAAAACAGACCAGAGCTACTAAAAATATCAAATGTAGCGGAACAAATCATCTATATTTTTCTTTCTTTTCCTCAAAACAATCGTCTACAAATACAGTGCATGGCTGACAGAAAGAGCCATGACTGTACAAAAATCAAAAGAACAAAATACATATACTGATCAGACTCTGAAATCTAATCCTGGACTTCCTTCCCTTTCCCAGAACCTGAAAAACCACCAGAAAACAAGAGTGAGCTCAACAGCTCAGCAAAGCAACAAACCTCCAATCAAAATTCTCAGAATCCAAAATCAAATACATCGGACAGAAATCCGTACAGAAATCAGAACAAAATCAGACAGATATCAAATCAGACAGAACTGTACGGGAACAGAAGTCATATCGAATCAGAAACAGAACAGATCAGACATATCACATTAACGAAATCAGAATCGTATAGAAATTAGATTCAAATCATATCGGAACAGAACAGAATCGTGCCAGAATCATATCTTACAGATCATATCAAATTATATTGTACGGAAATCAGAACTCATATCAAATCAGAATCAGATTGGCTTACAGAACAGATATGGAAATCAGAAATCCTTTCAAATCAGATATCAGATATATAATTAATAGCTAAATTCCCTGACACTGACGGAATCACTACGGATTCCGGCCCCTTATGCCTCCCTTTTGTGCTCACGGCACCAGAACAGATGTGCTTGTAGCAATAGAACAGATATATATATATATAGTGCTTATAGCACCTAAACAGATTTCCTCGGATCCGGAACATAACAGATATCAGATTTCATATTGAGCTCATTTCAGATTTCCCAGACACTAACTGAATCTCATAGGATCCAGGCTTCTTATAACTCCCTTTTTATAGCATATACAAATAGCATATCAAATCAGAAGAAATCCGGACAAATCAGAAATCACCCAAAAATCGGGCAGCATAACGGCAGCGTATGAAATTTACATAATTTTCCTGAAAAATCACAGAATACCAAATTCACACAGAATGTAGATAACAACATTTCAAAACATTTATTCTACTATCACAGTATTTAATATTCACACAGAAAAATACAAACGGAATAAAACGCCGCCAAATCAAAACGGTCCGGACAAAAATCTCCAAAATATATTCAAAATGTGCACACCCGGCACGTCAACGATATACAGAAAGTTATGCGGTAAAAACTAAACCAGTCGGAAAATACGGACGAAAATCGCTAACAAAAACGAAATCCGGACAGAAAATACCGTCAACAGCGACGGTTCTGAAAATTGAGAAAGTCGGATTGTGCCTTACCTTGCGTACAACAATTTCCTGAACAGTCTCAACGGAAGAAAACAGCTCGGCGTCGTCCAAAAATCAACTTTTTCACTTTTTCCTTCATTTTTCTCTCTCCTCAGCTTTTTCTCTCTCTTCAAAATATCTCATTTCCATATATATCCAGACTGATCGTCCTGGACGATCGCACTTCATCCTGGTACGATCTGGCTCTGGAAAAATGTCGTCCAGACGAGATTTAATTATCGTCCCCGGGGACGGGTCCTCTGGAAAATTTTCGTCCAGACGATCCAACATTTCGTCCAGACGAACTGCTCAATTTTCACAATTCTGACCAAACCTATACCGATCGTCCCGGGACGATCCAACTTCGTCCCGGACGAACCTGGAGCAAAACTGATATTACATTAGATGACTTATATGCTTAGAATATTAGCTTGAATTTTCGTATTATAAGAGGTTTTCCTATATCTCATCTGAGCTTTGTTGATGATTTCATTTTATTTTCAAATGCCATTAAGAATGTTAAAATTTTAATGAAATTCCTTACTAACTTTCATGGGTGTAGTGGTCTAGCTTTTAGCAAAGACAAGAGCAACTTTATTGTTGGCAAATGAATAAATCAGAACAGGATTCATGCTATTCAAAGGGTTTGTGGTTTTCATTCCAAAAAGCTACCTATAAAATATTTGGGAACGCCGATTTACAAAGGAAAAAAAAATATCATTTTTGAAGATATTTTCACTATTGTCCAGAATAAGATGGCTAGTTGGACTTCTAACTTTCTTTCTTTTGGTGGTCGTTTGGTTCTTATTAAGTCTGTTCTTAATTCAATTCCTATATATCTTTTTCACACTTTAATGCCTACTGTTTCTATCTGTGCTAGACTTGAGACAATGTTTAACAAATTCTTTTGGGGGTCTAAATTTAATACCAATGGCATACATTGGGCGGCTTGGCATAAAAATTGTGAAGTTTTTAATGAAGGGGTCTAGGCTGCAAGAATTTGAATGATACTGCTATTGTTTTTTCTCATAAATTATGGTTTTCTTTTAGAACAAATATCAGTTTATGGGTCTGTTATATGAATGCTAAATACTGTAATAATCTGCATCCGACTATTTGCTCATACAAAAATACATATTTGATGACTTGGAAAAGATTATGCAACACAAAATGGGAAGCTGAGAAGTTCATTCAGTGGGGTTTGGGTACGGGTAATGTTTCTTTTTGGCAGGATAACAGGTTGGGTAATATGTCGATTGATTCTTACTTAAATATGCATACTATTGATTCTACTAAAGTTTCTTCTTCTTTTTTTTGGATAATAGATGGAACATTGTTAAGTTAAAGGAGTTCTTGCCTACCTGTTTAGTGGAAACTATTGTGAATATCCCCTTACATCTGAATTGCATGGATAAAAATTTATTTTCTCCTTCTTCTAATGGGAGATTTCAATTGCTTAACATTTGGGAGAATATTCGTATTTCTTTTGACAAATCCCCTTTTTTTGCTGCTATTTTGCATAGTACTTTTCTGATTACTTATTATACTTTTGTTTGGAAATGCCTTAAAGGTTTTCTTCCTGTTGACAATCTTCTTAAAAAAAAAGGTATTACTTTAGCTTCTAAATGTTTATGTTGTTCTAATTTTGAGAGTATTGATCATCTTTTTATCAATGGTTTTGTGGCTAAAAAGGTTTGGTTATATTTCAATAGCATTACTGATAAGAATTCTACTACAAATCATTGTAGCTTGATTTTGATGTTAGAAAGTTGGTTTCATACTACTAAAGGTCATATTCATAACATGTTGCTTATCCTTATTTTATGGTATATTTGGAAAGCGAGAAATGAGGCTAAACATGAGGAGATTAAGATGGATACGGCCCTTATTATTGCTAATGTTAAAAGAAAGTTTTTGCAGATGTATAGCTGTAATGTTATTTCTGGAAAGACTTTCTCTAAGTGTGGAGAGCTGGCGGTCGTCTTTGGTATTAATCTGGATCCGATAAGTGCTAATACGGCTAATTCGTTTGATTACTGGATTAAACCTAAACCTCCTTATATTAAATTAAATTCTGATGGTTCTGTTGTCCCGTTGAGGGCTGGTGCGGGTGGTATTATCCGTGACTCCCTCGGTGATATCCTGGCTACTTTTGCTGCTCCTATTCAACAAGCTGATGTTGTTACGGCTGAACTTAATATATTATTTTTTGGTCTGGAGCTGTGTTTAAAATTGGAATTTACCATTGTTTGGATTGAAGTGGATGCTATGCTTCTTGTCCAAATTATTTGGGGTGTTGTGCCCGATAATTCTCATAATTTTTATCTGATTAGGAAAATTAAGACTATTTTGAACTTGATGAATTTCTACATTTCTCATATTTATCGAGAGGGGAATGTCTGTGTTGATTGGTTAGCTAATAAGGGTTGTTCTATTAATGGCTATGAGGAGTTGGATATTCACAACTTAGATCATACGTTGAAGGGAATGATTCTCGTGGATAAAGCTAGTATGCCGTATATCAGATATGGCTGATCCTCTTTGTTTTTATCTGTTGTTTTCTGGTATGCTTCAGTTGGGGTTTATGTTATTATTCTATCTTATCTGGTGGCAATTAGCTTTTTGTTGGCATTTTTTTTCCATGTCTAATATTTATGTGAATTCTCTGTGCGAGGTTATGGTGGACTGGTCTTCTGAGCAATTAGATTCATTCCCTTGGTTGTTAAATTTAGTTACTGCTGTTTATATTTTTTCTGGGACCTTTTTGGGTTCTGCCTTGTATTCTTACTTTGATAGTTTCAACAGGTGGTGGGTCTGGGTTAATTTGGTTGTTTTGGGTGTTGGGGCTTATGACCATACTAAGCATTGGAGTAATTTTTATTACGGGTCGTTTCTTTATAATATCAACACTGCTGGGAATGTGTGGATTTGGATTAATGATTGCTGTTATGCTCTTTATTTCAAGTGGTTTGGCTGGCAATGGAGGAATTTTTACGGTATGATGAGTGTGTCGGGTAAGGAGATCTGGACATTTCTGCAGAGAAATCTGTTATGTTCGGTTGATTGTAGTAATTTCTGTTATAACAAGGAGAATACTGGGCTTTTAGTTTTTATGTACTACTATATTTCTCTCACCGTTTTTTGGAGAATTCCTTGCAGGTATCTTAACAAGTATCCTTTTTTGAGCTTCAATGACCGCAAGCTCTTTCGAGCAATAGCGAGCTGGAAGATCTTTCTAAGGACTGTGTAATCGATTTTTTGATATTAACACGTAGGCCCCTCAGTGGGTTTTAACAAAAAAAAAATAAAAAAAAATATTATCAATCAGGTTTTATACTTGGGTTTACAAAATTACTAATAATTCCTACCCTAGAATCTGTTTTTTGTTGTTGGTGGTGTTCTTTGCAGGTTTTTTTCTACAGGTGTTGAGGAGGATCATTTTTTTGCTGGGGAGCATATCGTGCGTGATAGATTTATGTTTTCTTCACTTTTTTGGGTGCTTTTGCTCAAGCGCCGTAGAATGTACCTAAGTTCTATTGTAATTTTTTGTAGCAAAGACCTTGTGCTCTTAGGTTTTTTTTAATATTTTTTGTAGCTCTTTTGAGCATTAGTGAGCGCGAGGTCCTTTTAAGGACTCTGTAATTTTTCCCAAATATTAACGCGTAGGCCCCTCTGTGGGTTTTCCCAAAAAAAAAAAGTTAATTCCTTCTTCAATCAGAGAAAAGGTGGATTATTGCAATCTTCATCAATTTGTATTAGTAATTAGCTTAAGATGATCAATTAGGCTTCATTTGTGACAGTTTTATTATTATTTTCTAATGTAGTTTTTAGTATAAAATTTTTTAATTTTTTTACTAAAAAGTGCTTTAAGAAGCAGTAAGAAAGCCGTCCAAGAGAAGTCCTAGGAGTTTTTGTACTAAAAAGTTGCTTTAAGAAGCAATAAGAAAGCCATCGCAAATGAAGCCTTAGCCTTTCCAAAATTTAGACTTAAAAAATTTTCATCTTCTACGTGTATTTTGCACAAGCACTTATCTGTCTGTATTTCTATTTATTTACTCTTCAATAGTGGTTCTCCTTCAGCACTTGCAAGCTCCCATGGCGTTCTTTTTTACTCGGAGACGGCTCAGATAAACTTTCTTGCTTGCTGTTTATTTTTGCGACAATCAAGCATTTGTTTGTTTTCATTGTTACGTCAGCTTTAGATAAAGTTAGTCACCGAGAGCAGATGGGAAGGATTGTAACTTTGCAACACATGGGTTTAGAAATACAAACTGTGGGGCTTTCATGAGCATTTTGATGCACACCTTTCTACTTGCAAAAGTGTACATATATTTCTAAATTTTCTACTTTTTTTTTCTTCTCTTGACATAAATTTCATGATATAAAGTAAAATATATAAAGATATTATTTTAGAAAATAATGTAAAATAAACAAGGTGAAATTTGATTTTTTTTTTAATTATTGATTTGTTGTAAAGTAAGTGAAAGAAAAGAAATTTGTGTTTGTTAATTGTAGAATAAGATTTTATTTGGGACAATATTTTTATATTTTTAACTAATTTGCCTGAGAAATTTTTACTTTGATACAAGCTTATTTTAAGTCTTGGGTTTTTTTGTTATTGAAAAAGTTGGTGCACATTTGATCAACTAAGGTTCCATTTGCGATTGTTTTTTTTTGTGAGTGGTGGGGGGGGGGCACTCATGGACCTACGCGTTGATTAAAAAGAAAATTACAAGTCTTTAGAAGAGCTTTGATACTGGCTACTGCTGAGAAGAGTATACAATTAAAATAAAAATAAAAACCTAGGAGCCAAAGCAATTTTCCATAGAAGGGATCCATAGCATCTGGGATGGCTATCTTACTGCTTCTTAAAGCAGTTTTCTCGTATAATTTTTTTTAAATTTATGTACTAGAAATCTATTTTAAAAAGCAGTAAAAAAACCGTCTCAAACAAAACCTAAATGTGTGGGCACTACTCATAAGTGGCCACAAGTTACATAAACATGTCAAACCAACATTAACTTATGAATTTTCATTTATTTAATTAGTGTAGCACTTATGATGTTTAAAAAGAATGTCAAACAGAGGCAAATATATTCTCATCAATATCATTCCAAACCACTTTGATCCCTCGCTCTTCCAGCCCATCGACCATAATACAGAGAGGTTAGTGTTAACTCTCCTCTGCTATCTTTTATAATTATGCTCAATCAAAAAAACATTATTAGTGTTTTTTCTTCTTCTTAATTGTCTTACGTTGAGATGTTGGAATGACTTTTTCACTAAAAAAATATTATAATTATTTAATTTCTCCTTCTTCTTCATTCATTCAAGAAAATGATCGGAGGTTAGTAGTTACTTTGGCTGTGGTATTGTACAAAAGAATTTCCTTATTCGGTGATCAATAATCATGCATGGAAAGATTGAAGGTGTCAATTTGAAAATGAAGGCTTTCCTAAGATGAAATTAGAGAATATCATTGGAGCAAGTGAACAACATGGTAGTTGATATTGTAAGCGATAAGCTTTCTTAAATACTTGGTGAGCATAATTGATGAAGATTCATGCAAGTGAGAGAGTGAAAAGAATACTAATAAAAGCAAAGTTAAGGAAATATTTATGGGAACAAATGTTTATATCATATCGTTATAGTAAAATTATGAGTTTTAGACATAAAAGTTCATAAAAAAAGTCCAAAATTTGCCGGTATTAGAATTTTTTTATGGATTTCTAGCAATAATAAACCCCACTATTAATGCCTTCTATCGGGTTATTTTGGGTACGCTTAGGCCAATTAATTAGGAAAACTCACACACATATTACATATTCAAAATTGGAACCAAAGACCTTTTGATTGGTAGATAAACTCCCAACTAACAGAATAAGATAAGTTACATCCTTTTATCAGATGAGAAAACCATAAAAAAAATATTTTTAATGTATTTATTTTCATAAAATTTGTATTAATTTCCTTTAAGAAATTAATAGCGAAATGGTGCATAAAACTACTTTTCTCATTTATTTGTTAAAGATCACAGATAGCATCATATTGAAATAAAAAATGACATAATGAGTTAAACCAAACAAATTCTATAATAAAAGTATTTTTTGTAAATGAAATAATGAAAGGGATTGATTATAAGTTATTTAAATAAAATAAATATTACAAAATTATATATATATATATATATATATATATATATATATATATATATATATATATATATATATATATATATAAAACAGTGTTATCATTAGTTACATTAAATTTATTTATCTAATAAATTGGTTAAAATATTTAAAAAAATTATCAAGAGAGATGTACAGCACAAATGATTAAAAATAAATAAATAAATAAAACATTGATTAACCCAGTCCTTGAGCTTAAGCCAATATTAAATATTTTAATGTTCACAAATATAATTTAGATTAAAATAAAAATATTTAAATAAAGTTTGTGTAGGTATGAACACTCGCATTTTAGTAGAATTCAGAAGAGAAATTCATGTAATAAAAAAATTCATAAGCATATATATAACTTAAAGAAGCCCATACAATCAAGTATGTAGTTCAAGCAATTAAGACTTCGTTTGAGATTATTTTTTTACTGTTTTTAAAACAGCTTTATAGTATAAAAATTTTTTAAACTAAAAAGCTTTGTTCTAAAAAATTGCTTTAGAAAGCATTAAAAAAGCTATCCCAAACGAAACCTAAAGCTAGCTTATCGTTATTCAAGCCAACCATGAGATATCAAGAATGTTGCTTGAAGATTAAAAACATGTATATTTTTAATTTTCTTGTGTCTTATACTATTATAAATTTCAAATATTGAAGTTAACAAGATGGCCGGCAACATGAAGAGTTGAGCATAAATAAACGTCAAATAAATTAACAAAATATCAAAATTAATCATAGATGAATTTACAACACGACCATGAATCATATTATGTGATTATGGATCGTACTATATGAACATAAATCATACTATTGGATCACTCAAAATTAAAATTCTCAAAGTTTTGATTCGACTATGAAATCTCAAGTCATATTGTACAATCATATTTGAATTCAAATTAGAGCTTGATTAATTTTATTAAAATCGAGATAATTTTTAAGTTATAAAAATTGATCTTAATATCATCCGTATGATGCACATCATATTGTATGATCAATCTTATTGTTATAATTTCAATGGGATTAATTTGTATTAATTAAGAAAATTCAAACCTTAATTATACTATATGATGAACATCATACTATATGACTAGCATGATTATCTCAATCAAACTGACAAAATTAATTTGCTTTAATTATAATTATTCAAAATTTAAACTAGTTATGTTTTATAATATGTATCATACTATGTAATCATTTACCTAAAATTAAGGCTTTATTTGAGATGACTTTCTTACTACTTCTTAAAGCAAATTTCTAAAAGAAAAATTAAAATTTTTTGTATTAAAAAGCTGTTTTAAGAAGTAGTAAGAAAGACGTCCCAAACTATTACATTTTTTTTTCGCTCTGGTGTCCCTCTTTCACTCTTCCGGGAGGGCTAGGGCTTCGCCCTAGCCGTACCCTTCTAGCTGTCCGGCTGGTTTCTTCTCCTCGTTCAGGGAAGTCTCTTCTCTTCCTCTCGGTGTTGTTTTTCTAGTGTTTTCTTTATGGCGCCGCCATCTCGCTTTCGTGATCCCTGATTTTTAGTGGGATCTTTTTTTAAGGATGTTCTCTCTGGTTCATCTCCCTCTTCCACTTTTCCTGATTTGAGGGTGTCTTCACATAAAGGTTTACCTTCTCTTTGGATTTCTGAGGCGGAAATCCAAGCTTTGGCTGCCCCTTTTGAATATACTTTTGTCGGTAAATTCCCTGAGCAGAGGCCCGCTCTTGAAGCTATTTAGAACTTCTTTTTTAAGCTTAAACTTAATGGTGAAGTTTTAGTTGCGGTTTTGAATAAAAGGAATGTTTTGATTAACTTTTTAATGACTTGGATTATTGTAGAATATTTTCTCATAGAACATATTTCGTGAGCAACTGTTTTATGAAATTGGTAAAATGGACTCCTAGCTTGGATATTGAGACCGAATCCCCTGTTATACCTATTTGGATTTCCTTCCCTAACCTCCAGCCTCACCTGTTTGCCTTGCATATTTTGCATGGTCTAGGTTTAATTTTTGGCAAACCTCTGAAAACTGATAATGCTACTAATACTGGATCATGTCCTTCAGTTGCACGTGTTTTGGTTGAACTGGATGTGTCCAAACGGTATCAGGATAAAACTTGGATTGGTTTAGACAGTTCTGGTTATGTCCAATCTGTGATTTTTGAGGATTTTTCGGAATATTGTGCTCATTGTCTTGCTTTGGGTCATTCTAAGGCTAGGTGTAGGATTCTACGTACATCCTAATCTTGATTCTTCTATTTTGTCGAATCCTTTGGTTGCTGCTGAGCGAGTGGTTCCGACTGTTGGTTTTTATTCTACTGCGGTTGAACCTTCTATTGATCCAACTGTTGTTTCTTCTGATATGGTTCGGCCTGCTCAAAATGTGAATGATGTGGTTGAGGTTAATCCTATTAATTTGCCTCCGATTTGTGGAGTTACGGTGGATGCTGAAGCTACTGTTCCTATTACTCCTGGTTATGTGCCTAGTTCTAATGATCATTGCTTGTTTATTTGAATAATGGTCTGAAGCCTTTGGATATGGATTGTGCTATTGTTTCCTGTTTGTAAGTTTGTGAGGAGGCTCGGGCTGGAGTTTTATCCTCTAACTCGTCCCCTCAGGCTTGTCGTAGTATTGAGGGTCAATTTGGTTGTGCTTTAAATTCTGGTTCTTTGTTGCCGGTGGTGGGTGTTGCGTCTACTCCGTGTGTCTTAGATGGTAATTCTATGCCTTCTGTGGTTGTTGAACGATTGGAGGGGTCTGCTTCTGCTAATGTTAATTTGGGTGGTCTTGTGTGTGGGGGTTCTAGCTCTAGCTCTAAGTGTGATGCCCCAACCATTTCCTCCCCTGTTATGAATGTTGATTTAGTTCATGATTCTTTTGTTGACGTGCTGGTTAAATTAATTGAGCCTCAAGCCTTGGTTTATCATGTGGGGAACAACTCGGGAATGGATTTGAGATTGCATCTCGATTGGCTTCACTGTTCGTCTAATTCCGAGTCCGTTTCTTCTTTGGAGTCTTTTGGGGATGATGATCTTGAGAATTCTTTTGCTTTGCTGAGTGATAAACCGGTTGTTTCTGCCTCTCGTGGTAAGGCCCGTGCTAGGGGCAGATGTGGTAGGTAATTGTAGTGGTTTATTTAGTGGTTGCCTTCTGATTGCCCATTTCTGGGTTTGGTTTTTGGCTGGTCTGGATGGATCTTTAATACATGTGATTTCCCTTCTTTGCTGTTTCTTGCTGGCTGTTGCTTTATTTTGTAGCTATACGTTTTATTTTCTGTTGGCCGAACTATGATGTGGCTGGGGCTCGCTTCTCCTTCGGCTGGTTTGTGGCAACCTTTGATGATGCTCTTCTGCTCGGTTGGGTTGGCTGCTTCGCATGGTTCTTCATCAAATTGGTCAATCAGAGCTTGGCTTAAGGGAAGCTGGAAGTCTCGGCCTTTAACTGAGCCCTCGGACCTTGTATTTTATTTTGTTGTCTTGGAGTGTTGTTTCCTTGCTTATTGTATCCTGTACTGTTTTTGGCCTTTAATATAAGTTAAGTCTTTTTAAAAAAATAATAATAATAATAAAAATAAGACGTCCCAAACAAAATCTAAGTCAAAGGACTTATAAACTGATTGTATCTAGAATTTTGATCATATTATTTGTTTAACTTAATCATTTTTTGCCTAAAGTTAAGCATCTTTAGGATTTAAGAGCTCAAACTTCTTTAGCATCTAATGTGTATGGAACTCAATATAAAAGAAAATATCAAACACGGTAGTTTTTATGAAAAGGATAGGTGATGGAAACTAAGAGCTCAAACTTGCAACCCAAAAGAAAGTTTTCAGAGAAAGAAATATTGGATTACACCAAGGGTTATCTTCTTTTTATCAACACCATCAAATCCTCATGTATGAAATTTGTGCTTATTGAAAACCATTATAAAATTGTTCCAGTGTGCCTAATTGTGGGGCTAAAAGTAGCTGATTTCTCATTAGAAGTAGAAGTGATTATACGACTGTTCTATTATCCTTGAAGAAGATTTAAAGGATTTCTTCATTACCAATGAAAGAGAGAGGTTTCTCTGGCTTGTTGAGAAGAAGACAATAGTAAAAATCCTGAGAGGAGAACTCGAGAAGTTCTTTACTTTTGCTCTTTTATTTTTATGGTATTTTTTCTATTCCAATGTTTTATGATGATATGAAAAATATTATACACCTTGCTTGTTTGTGATAAGAAATTTTGAAAATTTGTTAAGAGATTTAAAAATATTATTCTGTGAAAAGTGTTTTAATTAGAATTAAAATATTTTCTTAAAATAAAAACTCTCATCGTTGCATTTTTCACCAAAAAATATTTGTTCGCATAAAAAAATGTCAACAATAAATTGATTAATCAAGTTCTCTATTTGGCTCCTAAAAAAATGTCAACAATAAAGTGTTAAGTAATTTTTTCTGGTGGTCTAAACGGCCTGAAAATGCCCTAATATTGGCCAAATCGAGCATTCATCTTTATTTCTTTGTGTATCCATTTCTGCAGACGCTCGCTCACGATTGCGCCTTTGACTACCTCCGCAGGAATCCGACCGCCGACAGCCTCTCTCCAGCTGACGATCTCGCCCTCACTCCAACCGCTGATCACGCCCGCATTTTATAGCCGAAAGTCGTCAATCTGCAACGCCCCGAACCGAAGGTTTGCATTTTTTCTTTTACTAATGTGTCTTACTTTAAAACTGTGGGAGAGGGTTATGGAGCATAGATTGTGGCGTGATGCTAAAGTTTCGCAAAATAAAATTGTATTCATGCAAGGTAGGTCAACTATGAAAGCTATGCATTTTTTTATTATGTTTGATGCATGGAGAAGTATATAGAGAATAAGGATGATCTACACATTATATTTATTGATTTAATGAAAGTATATGATAAAGTTTCAAGAGAAACGCTATAGAGAGTTATAGAAAAGAAAGGATCTAGCCACCGGTACATATCGGTGATTTACCGGCGGTCAACCGACGGCCCAGCCGCCGGTAATTAACCGGCAGTCATCGGCGCTATGACCATCGGAATTCACCGGCCGTTTATGCAGCCGGAAAGTCACCGGTAAAGTTAACCGCCGGAAAATGACAGCCGCAATTTGTTTCCTACGCAATTTATATTTGCGATTTACTAACCGCCTATAGTTTTCAAAACCGCCAGAAAATTAATACTAATGTCGGAACAAATCACCGGTAATTAACATTTTTCCTGTAGTGACAACTCAAGCAATTTTTATCCCAATGAAAACCCCTAAATCCATGGCCAAACAAGGGTTAAACCATGGTAAGAAACAAATTAGTATTAGTACATGAAGCCAATATGATTTCTCCATAGTGCAAGCTGAGTAAGCATTGTACGTTAATCGAATAGCTAAAAAATAATAATAATTTTCACGATTTTTGAATTTTCTCAGCTATTTATATGATTCCAAAATTTTCAATGATGGAAAATACACATTCAAGAGTTATCCCAATGTATGATTTATCCATTTGCATAGCATTTTATTTTATTTTTTCTCATTGAAAACCCATTTTATATCAAATTTGCCATTTTGTCATGGGCATCCGTATGGCCTTGGAAAGGTTCCCATTGGTCATTCTTATTATTCTAAAATTAAATATTATTTATTTTGATTATTAAAATTGAAAATTTAACTAAATACCTTTAGGAACACTTTTAATTTGAACACTTTTTAAATTCTTTAGATTTGCTAAATTCATTTAATAATGTTTAATTATCATAATTTTTATAATAATCATGAATGATATTAAATAATTTAAAATTTTTAAAAACTATTTATTAATGGTCGTTTCACATACATAACCAAATGATCAAAATCACATGAGCATTGGTCATATTCATTGCATGCTATGTTTACTTCTATTATTAAAAAAAACTTATTTTAAAATAATCAAAATGCTATTTTTAATTTATATAATTTAATTAAGGCTTAATTGTAGTTTGTCAAAGTCAAATGACAAAACCTTACAACCCAAATATTTTAGAAATACTTTAAAATTATTTAATATTTTTCACAAAATTTAACTCTTATGTTATTATTATAAAAATATTTAATAATTACCAAAATATCTTTAATATCTATGATTGCTTGTTTAATAGTTAAATACACTTGGAATTTGAGTTAGCTACATTTAATAGTTAAATGACAAACTTTACCGTTTCCATCCCATTATCTTGAGCTTATTGAAAAGGGACAAGTTTTTTTTTTTATTTATTTATTTATTTATTTATTCGGGCAGGAGAATGCCCAGGTATTTAAAAGAAAATCCACAAACACAAAAGCCGTATGTATCAATAAGAATTGATGGTTAATAAACAAATATCGAGATAAAAGAAGTATGATTCTCCAAACTAGCTTGCAATCCCAAAACATTTTTGAAGAACATAAAGAACTTCATTAATAGAGTGAGAGGTTGCTTCTCGAAAAGAGTAAATCATGTCCAAAAGTTAAGTGGCTTATAGATAGACCTTGGCGAAGAGTTTGGATTTATTTGGAAGTTTTTTTTTTTTTTTACTTTTGAAAGCAACTTTTTAGTACAAAAATTTTACACTAAAACACTGCTTTAAGAAGCAGTAAGAATGCCATCTCAAATGAAGCCTTAGGCTTCGTTTGGGAAGGCTTTTTTATTGCTTTCTAAAACGGAGTTTTAGTAAAAAATAAAAAATTTTGTACTAAAACTCCATTTTAAAAAGCAGTAAAAAAGCCATCTCAAACGAAGCCTTAGTTTAAAGGTTAAGTTTTCATTTGAAATAGCTTTTTTATTGCTTTCTAAACCAAATTCCTCATACAAAAATTTCAAGTTTAAAAAATTTTTCTACTAAAAAGCTGCTTTAAAAAACAATAATAAAGTTGTCATATTTGATGAAAGCTAAAAATTACAAAGTTAATAGTGGAGTTGGGGATATTGATGATGAGCAACGTGGTGTTGCCCCTATCGATCCTATTGCTTAGGATCAATCTAATATTATTGTGGCTCTAATATCAATCTAATGTTATTAAAGTTTCCAAAGATAATTTGAGATTATTTTCATCTAATCATAAAAAATATAATACGAAGAAAAAACTACAAACCAATCCTATTGTTGCTAAGATCACTAGAGCTAATGCTTCTTCTAGAAATGCTCAATGTTTAGCTTTTCGTTTTTTCTCTTTTAGAGTGTTTTGTTCCTTCGTTGAAATTTTGAGTGTGTGGTTGGTTTGCTCTTATTATGGTTCATTGTTTGTTTTGGCTAGGTTGTTGTGGTTTGGTTGATTTGGCAGTTGTATGATGGATGTTTATGGGTCTTTTGTTGGTTGGGTTATTAATTTGTTGCTGGCGGGCATTTGGGTGTTGTTGTGGTGGGGGTTTTGTTGTTGTTTGCTGGCTTGGTGTTCTGGTTGGTTGTTTCTGCTCCCTGGTTGTGTGGGGTAGGCTTTTGGGTTAGTGGTCGCTCTGGTGATTTTCTAGTTTTTATTTCCTACTTTCATTTGTTTCTTTGGAGTCTTTCATTTCATGTAGGTTCGACTGAAGGTTTTTGTCTTGGTTTTGGTTGGCTTGATTGATATATTGCTATTGCTACCGGTCATGCGGTGTGCTCATGTTACTTATGTTATGCTGTTATGGGCTTTTAAAATTGTTATTGTTCTCTTGCATGTTTCTTTTGGTGGTGTTCTAGTCCTCTTTTGCCTTTGATAATTAGTTTTATTGGCTAGTAGATGGTGCCGATAGCCCTTTTGTTGATCGCCATTTTTTGGGTGCTGGGTCCTGACAGCCCTATAATTTTTTTAGGTTTATATTTTTCCTTGTAATTAGATGGAACCTTCAACTCTAGGTTTTTTTTTTTTTTTTTTCATTTTTTGATGCAGCTCTTCTTAGCATAGTAAATAATCCTTCTAAGGACTTATACTTTTCCTAACTTATTAACGTGTAAGCCCATCAATGAGTTTTAACCAAAAAAGAAAGCTATTCCAAATGAAGCCTATTAGCGATTGTTATCCATGATGATGAAGAGAGGGCTACACTACGTTAACCCATTAGAAGAGTTGAAATAACCACAAATCTCTCTACTAAAAATAGTAAAATAAGTCACCTCATAAATGCATGCAACAATTATTCAATCCAATTTACGATCTCAAAGAGAAACCCTTTAAAGGCTATGCCTTATGATTTATGCAAAAATCTTTCTTAAGACAGACTTTAGCATAAAAAAAACATTGTCAAATATCTTGTTGAAGTTCTTAAGAACATCTATTACTAGCATAAATTTATCAGATATTTTGCAACCATCCAGAAGAGCTTCGTATGCAAATAGCTTCGGAAGGACCAACTTTTTTTTTGGCAAAAATCTATGGTGGGGCCTATGCGTTGATTAAAATGAAAAATACAAGGTCCTTAAGGGGAACCTTCAGTTCAATACTACTCTTTAGAGCTACAAAATAAATCCAAAATAAAAAGCCTACGAGCCAGAAGTTTCCTCTAAACAAAATTATAGGATAACCTAGTAATTAGCATTCAAGGGCGACCAGGAGCCATCACCTAAAAATAATATCCAATAAAACACAGCCAGCATAATCTTTCTAGCAAAAAGGTGAACTTGCAACCAAAAATAGAAAGCCAAATCACCTGGAAAAAATAAAGGCTACAAACAAAAAAGGGAATACATATGATAGCATATAAATTAAATATTGAGTTGGAAATAAAGAAAATAATATAACAGTCATAATCAGAAAACCTAGAGAGCAATTTTTTTGGGATAATGATAAAATTTGAAGTCATCTTCTCCTTGATCCTTATATAAATTAGGACATATGAACACTTAGAGTTCATAAGCTAGTTAAGCTCATAACTAGAGATCATATTATTTATATACACCTTGAAGCAATACAGAAATGACATGATAATGATGAAGGACTTGCTCAGTATAAAGAGAAGCGAGAACAACAATCCCACCACACAACAGGATTCCATATTTAAAATAGGAATGAAATGCTTTAAATACATAACACCAAACATGCTAATATAGTAAAGACAATACAACACAAGGACCACCCAAAGATTTAAAAAAACTATACTCCCCTCAATAAACAACACTATACGCACCAACACACTTAAAATCGCCCTGAAAAATGAATCCATGAAACTAGGAACAAACCACGTGAACGGATAAGCAATGAGCCCAAGGAAGACAACAAAATATAAAACACTAACATCAACACCCAGCAGCCTCAAAGCAACAACTCTGGAAATCCCCAAGCCTTCCAAGATATAAAAACAGACAACACAAACACCAATATGAATAAAAATCACTAGAGAAAGACCTAAATCCCACAATAAAATAAATACAAAAGGCATTCAATGAAGAAAAGCCAAAAAGAACTAGAAACTACAAACCAGGTACTATAGAGCAAAACCAATCAAGCCAACCCTAAATAAAGCGCCCCATAACAACAACAAGAAAATGGAAAGCATAGCACAAACCAAAACAAAAAATCAACAAAAAGTACTAAACGACACCTTAGCAATAAAGAATCAAAGGTCCAAAACCAAAATAACAAATCAGAAGGCTGAAAAACTAACAAAACAGCACAAACAATAGAAAGCATCAAGCATTCCGAATATAAGGCAGCCCAAACTTATCCAAATTAATTAAACCTTTCACCATGTGAGGTAAATTCATAGCATTAAATTGCGGATAGACAAGAAGATGGAAACCAAATTTAGCCAACCAATCAGCATAAGAATTAGCTTCCTAGTGAATATGAGAAGAATATAAATTCAAATTATTGAGGGATTGCTCAATTTTTCTAATAAGATAAAAATTCTAAGGGCTTCTAGAAACCATATCATTAAGAATATGAATAATA
The DNA here is from genome assembly GCA_022539455.1 of Dendrobium nobile. NCBI lineage: Eukaryota > Viridiplantae > Streptophyta > Magnoliopsida > Asparagales > Orchidaceae > Dendrobium > Dendrobium nobile. The sequence continues at coordinate 22,553,573 of CM039723.1, forward strand.
TGCATAGCATCCACCTCAATCCAAACATTCACAACCCCTAATCTATGACATATATGTAACCCATAGGAAAACGCCATGAGCTCAACAATAATAACATTACATAAATTTAAAGGACTAGCAAAAGTAGTTATAACATTACCTAAGTTGTTTCTTATAATACCCCTAACGCCAGCATAACTGGCACAAACAGACCCATCATAATTTTATTTTCATAAGGCATAAAAGGTTTAATCTAGGAAGGACCAACTAGAAAAGTTCTTAACAATAACCTTATAAAAGGTTTTATATAGAGATATAAGTTAGACAGTTAATTAACATTCAAATTATTAAGAATCAATGAAGGGTTATGTGCTTGAAGAAAGATGGGATTTTTAGAGTTATTAAAAAAGAACTACACAACATTAATAAACCGTGGACTAAAATCTACCATGAGCCTTTAAAAATTTTGAATTAAAACTATATGAACTGAAGGCTTTATCATTTCCCATGAAAAACATATTTTATTTAATCTCATTATCAGAGAAATTATTGACAAGAAGCTAATGATTAATAGTAAAGGGAAAATTATTAACACTTGCTTAAGATTAATAGGTGGGAGAATGGGTATTAATTATGGGTGATCTCAGTATGACTCCTTCGAATCAAGTGGGTGGTTGAACATCTTTTGTATTCTCAATGCTTCTTTAATGGTGAGCTAAATAAACTTGATTTTCCATCGTGTTGATGTGATAATTTAAGGTGGCAATGACTTAGGCTTCATTTGGGACAGCTTTTTTTACTTCTTCTTAAAGCAGTTTTATTGTACAAATATTTTAATTGTTTTACTAAAAGGTTGGTAAGAAAGTTGTTCCAAACAAAGCCTTAATATTGACTTGGACTAAAGTCCAGCTCATGTCATATTTAATATTTTAATGTTGCTTCATTAAATTTTATTAATACCAATATTAATCACAATGAAATTATTTTAATACATAATATATTGCAAGATTCTACAACATAAAGGCACAATTCCTAAAATATCAAGAAACTTAGGCATTGTTTTTCAGTTAAATTCATGAAGCAATTATTACTATAATAATCAATATTCTTATTTACAGGTGCATTTCTATTTTGATATGAATGCCTTAATTCATCTTATGTCTTTAAATAACTTAGACTATTTTACCATAGTAAATGTAATGTGCAATATTCTATTAATTCTTTATTTTTAAAGACAAGTCTAAATGTACATATATTCATGAATGTACTATTGTTTTTAAGTTATATAATGAAAGAAATGATTTTCTCCTATTTTTCTTATTTTGTCTATTCTTTTTTACTTGTATGCCTTTAATTTATAATAATATTAATGATTTAATCAATATAAATATTTTAAACTATAAATAATTTATCTACTATTAATTAACCTCACATTTCATGGAAAAGCATATTTGTCTTCATTAATATGTCTTGTAGCATCAACTAATGAAAGTGAAGATGCTAGAGCAAACTACCTTAATTAGCATTACCTTCTATGATATTCTTGGTTCTTTAGTTTTTTCTGGAAAAAATGAATTAAGAGTTCCACATTATAATTTATAGTTCCATAGAGGGTAAGGGCTTGAATCCCTTCAAAAAAGAGTTAATTTGGATCAGATAATAAGAAAGAAAGATTTGACTGCCACATACATTACAAGAAAGTACATCTTCATGAGTTTAATTATAGGACAAGTTCATGTGGTGTCCAGGACCTTTATGGTTTAGGGTCTTTAGATAGGAACTTGATTAGTGTCTTTTTAGGCTAGTGGTGGAAGGTTTATTCGCTTGTGGTGAAATGGATATTCAGGGCTAGCATAGATTTTTATTGATGAAATTTCTAGGTCTTCAATGGGCATGTTTTTCCAAAAGAAATTAAAGAGAAAAACTAATGTTTTGGGATTTTAAGGTTTAAGGAGCTAATAGTGTTATATATATATATATATATATATATATATATATATATATATATATATATAGATTTTGGTTCCGTATTTAAGAACTTATGATACTTTTAATATGGTTACCATTACCAAGTATTATCTCTTTATATTAGGATTTCAGTGAGCCATCTTGGGGTTGTTAATGAGTTGAGGCCTTGGAAGGTTGTGACAGATATGGGAGAATATTTAGAAGATTTTGTAAGAAGTTGGATATATTTTGGGATTGAGGCAAGCTAAGCTCGAGGTTATGGAGATGAGATGAAAATTGTATTGGGAAAGAGGAAATGTAATTGTGGGAAAATATAACTAAGGACTCTCCAAAGCCCTAGGAGATTTTCCACCAAGCTTCACAGAGAGTAAAACAACTAACATGTCTTTCCATGCAAAATTTACAGAAGTAAAAATATTTTTTATTTAATGAATAAAAAAGGTACGAAAAAGGGTTCAAGAATTTTTCTAAACCTATACAACTTCGAAAAGCCTTAGGTGCTATAAAAACAATATTATATGGATTGCTAACTTGTTCTAATATTAAAAAAAATCAAATCCATAAATAAAATAAATTTTATATCTTTCAAATACATTAAAATTCAAATTGTCCAAATAAGACAAGAAGAGTGGTCTTGAAATCATATTAGTTATGAAATTTTTTTTGTCTCCTTGATTAATATGACCCACATAACCACCAAAGAATCTTAATTTAAGCTTTTTAGTTAGTCTACTATTATTTTTAATTGATTGCACTATCAATGATCCTTTATGGAGAGTTGTATATAATGAATCCAAATCTTGATGTAGATCCTTGGTTTAAAAAGTTATCATTGGCATTTATCTTACTGATGCATTAACTCCACTAGACCTCAAAGAACTTTGATCTGTAGAGCTAAAGTTCATATACTCATCAACAAGATCTAGAGTAAGCTCTTCTACATCTTCTTTGGTCATCCAAGTGTCCTTAAGAGTATATTGATTTTTTCATCTCACTATGATTATAGGTGATGTGCCCATTGGTGGGGAGAATTCTTTTGAAATATTTAAGAACTATAGGCTATGAAGATGGTGAAATTCTAATTTTAAATGTCAAACTTTCAAACACGTAAACCCATGCTGCTACTATACACCAGATAACACACATCTCTACGTATCTGATAGATGACTAGGCTTAATCTAAAGTTCTCTCTCGTTATTGGGAGGAGTAATTAACTATAGGGGCTTACGTCTATAGGAAACCAAAACTTAGATCATTAAGTCCTCGCAAGATGAGGGCAAACTCTAGTTAGTGTCTTATTTCAAACCCATATACCGTCTAAAAATTTACCTCATAACTTAATTCGTTAAAACTCGAAAGCAAGAGAGGTTAGGGCGCAAATTCTTAGAGCCCATAATAGTAGATACTCTTCATCATGTTCATGCTATGCTTGAGATTGGGCTTTATAATTAATTTATGACCCCCAAACCAATTGATATTTAGACTTTTGGTTGTATCGAGCATGACATCATCACCCTTGAAACTCCAAAGTTTTAGAAAATAGTTAACCTAGTGAATCCTTTATATTGGTTTGGATTAATGGAAAATCAAAAAGGACCCCTTTCCTTACACATATACTTGGTTCTTATTTTTCATCTAACTATGAACTTTTTTGTATAAAACCTTATGAGATGATCTTAGATATGTATACAAAATTTATTCAAATTGTGATATCATTGCATGCTTTAGGTAAAGAAATTTCAAACTTTGAAAAGGTCATTAAAATTCTACATTGTCTACATTATAAATTTCATGCTAAAGTCACTGTTATATATGAATCAAAAGATCACTTGAATGATTATTCTATTAATAATCTAATTGGCTCAATCATTATCCACGAGCAAAGTGTGAGTCAAAAGCTTTCGGATGCACGTGAAACTATAATGCTATAAGATGAAGACAAGGATGGAAGTGGCTTTGTAGATGATGATAGTGTGGAGTTAGCATCAATAACAAGCAAATTGAAAAGTCTACTGAAGCATAAGCATATACATTAGTAAAAGTGGAAAAAATGTAAAAATGTTAAGAATTGTAAGATATTCTCTGATGTTATTTGTTTTAGGTGTAGGAAACACATACATAAGAAACATTTAGTGTCCTAATATAAAAACTCTTCATGCAAAGGAAAATGATAAAAATAAGCAAATTGTAATAAAGGCAAATGATAAAAAGCAAAAGATCTCATAGGTAGACTTAGCTTTTGTATCATCAGACCAAGAGTAAGATAATGAGATTTAATATTTTGTTTGTGTGTTCATCTATGTTATAGGTAATGCATGTGTGTATGTTATTTATTTTATTTTTGTTTGTCTTGAAAGTTTTTATGTTTATGTTATTTTAGTATTTTTGTTGTATAGTGAGTTATTTATATTTGTAATATTTTATTTTATTTTTTCATGTATATTTTTAAGAACACTCTCTGATCATCCACACAAATCACATATCACATTGTATTTGCATTAGAGATTAAAATCACTTCTCTCTAATCACATATTTTTAAAATGAAAATTTTACTTCTTTTTACTTGAAATTTTTGTAAGTGATTATTGACATCTCAAAACAATTAAAAGAAGAAAAATTGATGATTATCCATCTTCCTCTAACTCTTTTAGTGGTATAATTTTTTTTAAATAAAAAATTATTTCAAATAAAAAATTAGATCAAGAAATAGAAATATGTTTCATCTTCATATAGTTCTCTATCTCATTTGAATATTTTCATAAATCAATGAATCTTTTTCAAATTTTCTTACTGAAGTTGTCTATCTATATCAGATGAATCAAGTTTTAATTTGTGGTTTACTCCTCTCTATAAAAGAGATTGAGTTTCTCTTCTCTTATATTTGCAAGATAATCTCACAACTGAGAATTTTAAATGACTTAAAAAAGAAGTAAGTTGGCAAAAATAAAAAGAGACAGAATAAACCCAAAATGAAAAGATGTGTAATATCCGCCAAAATTTGCAAGATGAACAAAGTGTATGAAAAATAAAAAAACAAGCAAAGTATGCCAAAAATTAATAAATAGGCACAAAATGAGCCCACAATAATTTAACTTCCCTTCCTGTCAAGTCTTTAAATCTTATACAAATTCATGTGTCAATTGATATCGTCCACACTTAAAAATTAAAATCATGATTTATGGATCATCACTTTGCAATGATATTCTCTTAAGATATATTTCTAAAAAGAAGTTTAAAAATATCATATTTCCATTATAATTTATTTTATAAATTAGATTTTTATTTAAAAAAGGACTTTAACATGTAAGAAGCCCGAGCTAGGGTTGATAAAATTTATATTTCCAACTTTTATGGACCTTAGTACAATTAATTCATTTCTAACTAAGCTTTGAATAAAATCAAGAGTTAACTCTCTCATTTCGAGAAAGTTTGCTAAAAGTAATTGATTCTTCTTAAGCATCACCACCACCTCTACCTAATCAGGGTCGATTTGATCTCTTGTATTTGTTTTTTCTTTTTTATTATTTGTTTCATTTTCTTTGCTTCTTTCTTTTTTGATAATGTTAAAGAGGGAGAACGTATTATCTGGTTGTATTTTTTTCATCTTTTTTTTTTTTTTTGGTTAAAACCCACTCATGGGGCCTACGTGTTAATATTCAAAAAGGTTACAAAAGACCTTAGATGGATCCTTCAGCTCGCTAATGCTCAGAAGAGCTACAAATATAAAAGGAAAAGAAAAACCTAAAGGCCAATGGATCCATTAACTACAGTTACAAAAAGAACAACCTAAGGACCTCGGGCTGTGAGTCAACAGCACCCAAAAAAGGAAGAACTTAATATGACCGTTCAGCTCGAACTTCCTGCAAAAACACTTAAAATAACAGCATAAAATATTAGAAAACCAAAAATAGATTACCTTGCGATCAATATTGCTAGAACCATAGGGATTCCAAAGATTCCTTGTAACAAATTCTGCCTTGTTGTTAGTGAATTTCCTCCGCATTGCCCTACAACCAGCACACGAATCCTGCACAAAACGAGCGCGAAGCTCCAAAAACCTGCAAAGGAAGCCTGCAAGGATACTAGGAAAACAACTAAACATACTATTAAAAGAGTAAAGAAGAAGAAAAGGACAGTAAAAGGGAAGACCCCTCAAGCCTGGACACTTGCCCGAAGAAAGAGACCTGTAATAAAAATAAAAATGAGAAAATAACCGGAGGATAAGCCAGCCAAAATCACTCCCAGACCACCCAACAGAGCGCAGCCACAGCCACAGCCCAATCCAGCCAACAATCAACATCCTCAGCAATAACCACAGAGACAAGAAAGGCCAAAGACAGGCACCAGAGAAAAGCTTGACAAAAGAAGAACACCCAACCACGAAAGAAACCAGAGAAACAGGGGCAGACAGCACCCCCCTAGAGCCAGATTTCCACATTGTCCACACCCACGAAGAACTGGACAGAAAAATCCAGCCAAAAATCAACCCCTCAGTATCAAGCACCCAGCACCAGCAACCAATACCCGAAAAAAACACCCAGACAGAGCCAGCAACGACCAAAGACAGCATCCCCCTAGAACCAGGAAACCACAGAGACCACACCCACCAAGAACTGGACAGAAGACTCCAACCAAAAAACAACCCCCACAGTTTTAACAACCCAGAAACAGCAACCTGCACCCGAAAAGCCCCCCAGACAGCACGAGCAGAAAAAGGGGGTAAACCCCAAGAAAAAAACCAAAAACTAGATTCCCAGAACATAGGGGACATTGTTTTTATCTAAATTAATCAATCCTTTGATCTGCACAGAAAGTTCATTAAAGGGAACATCAGAAATAACGTTAAATTTACTCCCAAGCAAACTCATGGCCCTAGCCGCAGAATTAACCTCAGAAGGAATCATGTTGTAATAACAAATGATAGAATCCTGTATAAACTTAATATCTCTGCGAGAGTAGAAGAAGGAATGGCCACATCTGCAACCATCCTCCTCAAGCAAGGCTTCAAGATTCTCATTCAAGTTATATTCCAAAATAATACTATCAATTTCAAGCCCAACACACATTTGGAGCCCGTGAAGAACAGCCAGCAAAAAACCCCCTAGGCGATCCATACCAGCAGTCCTACCCGCAAACCCCAAGACATACTCCCCATTGAAATTTCTAATTAAACCACCAATACACCAGTCGCTGCCCTCCCTCATAATATCAATGTTCAATTTAAAAGTATTAGCAGGAGGTTTAGACCACACACCCACCGTGCTACGCTGGACTTGAGAGTAACCCTCCAAAGCAATCCCAAACTCCTCAAGAGTGAACATCACTTTAGTAAAACTCTTATAAGAAAGAAGATTAGCAAGGAACAGAGAATTAACCTTGTTTTTTATTCTAAAAATGATATAATTATGATCCATCCTTTTCCCATTAAAACGAGAATCATTTCTAGCCAACCAAATGAACCAAATAATAAGAGGAGGAATAATGTTCCTGATGTGACCTTTAAAACTGACCATCCAAGAATCAAACAATTGAGAAATAGAACAATTAGGTCCCCAATAATTAACACGAAAAATGCCTTCAAAAAAATTCCACACCTTACCAGCAATAGGAGAGGAAACAAAAACATGCTGTAACGTTTCAACATTAGAACAACATTGGCATTTAGAAGTAATCAACAAACCTTTATTCCTAAGAAGCTCATCCGTAGGAATAAACTTCTTCAGAGTTCTCCAACAAAAAACAGAGACCGTAGTAGGAATGCTCTTGTGCCACATCATTTTAAAAACCTTGGTAGGATCTTTAATAGTTCTAAAAACATGCCAAACATCTTTAGTTCTGAAAAGACCATCTTTAGAAAATGTGCAAAGAAGAATATCTTTAGATTCACGATTAAGAGTAATTTGAGTAATCAATTGAACAATAGAGAAAGGGATAATGTAAGAAAGCTTAACCACATCCCAACCATACTCACAAAAAAAGGACTTGACCTTAACCACACTCTTAGAGTTCGTATTAAGGAGGGTATCAAGAGAACAACCATTAATCCAACGATCCTGCCAGAAAAAAATATTCCCTTCCCCAAGACCCCAAGCAAAACAGGGCTCCACTTTCCACTTAATCTGGACCATACGCTGCCAAACCCGAGAATTCCCTTTAGCATAATGACAAGTGGAAGGGTGATGATGACCACAGTATTTTTGCTGCATGAACTTAGCCCACAAAGATTCATTAGCCTTGAAATTATGCCACAATTTAAAAGAAAAACCTAAAACCATATCATGCATGGATTTACAACCAAGGTCACCTTCTTGCTTCAACCCACAACACTTCTCCCACGACGACCAATGTATTTTAGCATTGCTAGAAGACCCTCTCCAAAAAAATTTGTTGAGAATCCTGTCAATCCTCAAACACACAGTTTTAGGGGGAAAAAGAACTTGAAAAGAATAGACAGGAATGGAAGCAAGAACACTTTTGATAAGAATAAGCCTACCACCAAAGCTCAAAAAGTTAGAATCCCAAGAAGATAAACGATTATGCACCTTCGAAATTAAATCATCAAAGAGAAAAATCTTCTTTCTACCTTTGAACAAAGGAATGCCAAGGTAAGTTAAAGGAAGAACAGCTTGAGAAAAACCCGTCAAATTTTTGATATCCACTACTCTGTTATGATTAACATTCTTAGAAATCACAAAACCACTTTTAGATTTGTTAAAAACTAAACCACTAACAGCTTCAAAATGATCAAAAAAACTCAGGACTTTAGACACTTTGTTCTTAGCAGCGTTCATAAAAATAATAAAATCATCCGCAAAACATAAATGCGAAATATTAATGCCACCTAAAGTCCTAAAATACAAACTAGGATACTTACTGAACAAATCCGCAATACCTCTAGAAAAATAGTCAACAGCAAGAATAAAAAGAGCCGGAGAAATCGGATCCCCTTGACGCAACCCATGAGAAGATTTAAAAAAACCATGACATTTACCATTAAGAATAATAGAAAAATAAGGACTTTCAATGCAAGAAGTAATAAGAGAAATGAACCTATCATCAAAACCAAAAGATCTAAGCATGTTATAAATAAAGCTCCAATTAATATTATCATAAGCTTTAGCAATATCTAACTTCAAAATCATGTTCCCACCTCTAGTCTTGATATCCAAATCTTGGCAGAATTCTTGGGCAATCAAAATGTTATCAACAATCGCACGGCCTTTGACAAACCCCATTTGGTTAGAAGAAACAAGTTTAGGAAGAAGAACAGAAAGCCGATTAACCAAAATTTTAGAAATAAGTTTATAGAAAACAGTGCATAAACTTATGGGCCTAAAATCATTCCAAGAGTTCACATTATTACTCTTAGGAATCAAAGCAATAGAGGTAGAGGAGAAAAATTTAGGAATCGGATTACCATTAAAAAAATCCAACACCGCCGCATAAACATCATCTGAAATCAAATGCCACAGATGTTGAAAGAATTTAACAGTAAAACCATCCGGGCCAGCCACAGAATCAGCATTCATATCAAAGAGGGTAATCTTAACCTCTTCCAAAAGGGGAAGAGAAGAAAGAGCCCTATTCTCCTCAGGCATCACAATATTTGGAATAAAAGAGTGATCCACAATAGGAGAAGGAGTAAAATCTTTATTAAGATGGTTTTGAAAGAAATTAACACCAAGATTAGCAATCTCATCACCATTCTCAGAAAACGACCCATCCCCACGGGCAATTTTATGTATACCATTGATAGCACGTTTCTTATTAACCAAAGCATGAAAATAACTAGTATTATTATCCCCTTCCACTAAGTGTTTAATCGCCGCCTTTTGTTTCCAATAAATCTCTTCCTGACCTTGAAGAATAGTAAGGGAAGTTTTAGCCTCGTTAAGGACCATAAAGTTCGAAACCGAAGGATCATTTTGGCAACAGTCCTCAAGAGCATTAATCTTCTCTTCCATCTCCTTAATATTAGAAAAAATATTTTTGAAAACTTTTTTATTCCACCAATTTAAAACCATTTTAAGCCTTTTAAGTTTAGCCCAGAGCCTAAGCATGCCAGTAATGGAGTCATCAGGAAAAATCGGAGCAGACCAATTATTCTGAACAACATTAATGAAAGATTCATGAGAGAGCCACATGTTCTGAAAACGGAAACGAGAGTTAAACCCAGCCGAATTGTAGTTAACATTAATAAGCAAAGGAGAGTGATCAGAAAGCGTCCGACTCAAATGCACCACCTTAGTAGAATTGAAAACATTAATCCAAGCATTATTAAAAAGAACTCTATCTAACCGTTGCCAAATGTGACCCCTGTTCCAAGTGAATTTGTTACCAGTAAAGCCAATGTCAATGAGGTTACAATTCATGATCATATCATTAAAATCATCCATGGAATGGTAATTAGGGTGAAGACCCCCAACACGCTCAGAGGGGTTAATAATGGTGTTAAAATCTCCACCAACCAACCAAGGTAACGTACAAATATTTTGAAAATTAGCAATTTGATCCCACAAGTTTCTCCTAGACGAACGAGAAGTAGCAGCATACACAAAAGAAGCAACACATTGAAAATTGAAGTATTCAATATTACAGTGAAGCACTTGATGATAATCTCCAATAATATCAATTCTAACAAAATCCTTCCAAAAAACCCAAATCTTGTTAGCAACATTGGCAAAAGCATGTTTAAAACCCAAAACTTTAGCAGTATTGACTAGCTTATCCATAGAAATCAGAGGTTCAAGAAGCACAAGAACAGAAATATTATGAATACGACATAAATTCTTAACCCTAAGCTTAGAGGAAGGACAACCAATCCCCCTCACGTTCCAAATGATCGTATTAAACATAACAAAAGGATTATTTAGAAGTATGTGATCTAGTAGCCCTAGAAGATTGCAGAATAATGTTTCTAGGTTTACTACCTTTCTTACCACGGCTTTTAGAAAAACTCATATCATTGTCCTGTCTAGCATAACATTTAGCATTAATTTCTATTTCCGTATCAGTATAAGCATCACATTGGTATTGATTATTTAAAAGAAAATCATTGTTCATATCATCACCTGTAGGACCCAAACCATTAGTATCCTCTCCAACAAATAGAACTCCATCCTCCACTGTAGAAAAATTGCCTTTTCTTTGATCTGCAGGATCCAAACCAATATTATCCTCTCCAACAAAAAGAACTCCATCCTCCACTGTAGAAAAATTGCCTTTTCTTTGATCTGCCAAAGCAAAATGGGAAACAACATTAATATTTTGAGGATCAATAGGATTACTCGTAGGGTCACCATCTTGATTAAAATCATCTTCCTTTTGACAATTCTCCAAATTCTTAGAGGAAACAACATCACTTTCCTCTAAAACAACAACCAAATCATTAGAGCTATTAATAATTTCCGCATTAATCCACTTTTCTTGATGAAGAATACTGTTATCACTGTGTAACACATTACTAGACTGATTTTGAACAGCATTTTCTTGCAACACATTTTCACTGTTAGAAGGAAGAACATTAATGTGACCCGGAACCTGAGCACTATGCACAGCAACATTATACAAATCATCCATACCCTCTTTACCACCATTTTCATTATTCAACTCCTGGATAGCATTAGCAGTACCCATCTCCTCAGAAGGAGTAATAGAGTTAACACCCTTGCTATCAACCAAAACTTTCTCTTTAGGCACATTTCTATCCTTACGCAAATTAGGATGTAAACGAAAACATTCATTAATACCATGACCGTGCATTTTGCAATGAGAACAAAAATTAGGTAAATTTTCAATTTCAACTTTTTGGAAATAACCATTAATTTCAGATCCCAGCCAAATCTCATGAGGATGTTTTTTCGTGACATCCAATTCAACTAACACACGAGCTATCGAGGGTCTAGACAGAGCAGCCGTAGCTTGATCTGTCTGCAGAGGCCTACCGAAAACAGAAGCCAGACCAAACAGAATTTGCGAATTAAAAAAATGCAATCGAAGGTTCGGAAATGAAATCCACACCGGGGCAATGGGAGATTCCTCCCTCACATCAAAATCCGGTGACCACTTTAACAACCTCATTTGACAACCTTGGATATAGTAAGACCGACGAGAGAAAATACGGCTGTAATCTAAGTCGTTAGCAAGTTGAATGGCTATATGTTTTGAATCTAGCAATCCCACATGAAACGAACCCGACAGTTTTAGCGCGTAAAAAATTTTTCGAATGATGTCTAAATTAGGTCTACGAAGCATGAATTTGCCAACAAGAGTAAACGAAAAGGGAACAGCCAACTTCTGAACCACAGCATCCTCAAAGATCAGAGCAGGGCACCCTTTATAGGAGGAATGCACAAAATGAATCTTCGAACCCGAAGAAGAGGAGGCCCCCGAAACAACATCCTTAAAAGACCGAGAGTTACCAGCTAAGGTCGGAGGGACCGCCGGGGAAGACGACGTCGGAGACGTCATCAACCCCCCACCCAACGAAAAAACCTAAAACAAAACAAAACACCAGAGGAAAAAAAACCAAGGCGAATCCGAGAAAAAGGACAGAGAAACCACCGAAAGCGAAAGAGCAGGGAAAAGAACGAGATTACCAACTAAGCGAAGGAGAACCAAAGGTTATCTGGAAGCACAGAGCGAAGACGATGAAGCCAAACCACCGCGGCCAGAAAATCGCCTCCAAATCGCCAGAGACGGCTAGGGTTTTCAATACACCTTATCCTACCTACTGATCAAGAACATGAGAAAAGAAAAGAGTCGCTTACTGATCAAGAACATGAGAAAAAAAAAAAAAAAAAAGATCTTTTATTTGTATTTATTTATATGTTGCTTAGTTTCTTAATTTCATTTGTCTTAAATAAAAAATAAGTAAATAATATAATATTTTTTGTATCCCTAATTTTTTAATATAATTATCTTAGTCAGGAGAAGATTTGGAAAAAATATTTTTAAATTTATAAACTCAACTAGTAATGTTTGCCATCATTATAAAGAAAAATATTAATGTAACTCGAGCTCACGAGTTTATGTTTTTTATGATAATAAATATTATGGCTCATATTCTTATGTTTACTTATATTTACAATGTATATTTTTTGTGTATGGACTAATATTTCATGAACATCATGCACCATCCAACAAAGATTCAATGCTCAAGATTTGGTATAATAAGTTATGCTATAAACATTTTTGTAATGTTCATTAATGTATTTTTGATTTTTTGAGTCAAGTCATGCAAAAGTGTATGCTAGCTTGATGACCATACACACATACACTCAAGGAGAGTGAGATTGAGTCAAAACTAGAAGTTCAATATTTAAACTCATCATACTATATAATTTACATCATACTGTAAGATCAACTCATCTAATTAATCATACTGAATAATTTAGATAATCCAAGATGATCAATTATGATCATGAAAAATTGTCGCCAATTATAATTTAGGTAATATTTCAAGATTCAAATTTTGTTCTAATTTTCCAGGATGATATGCATCGTATTGGATGATCTATGAAAATTATGTCAAAATTGATTCTATGATTAGGGAAAAAATTATGATTAATTTGTTCAATCAGATCATCCAGGATGATCAGTATGATCATACCGAACGACCGAGAGGATGCATGGGATGACCCCCAATCGTACAAGATGAAAATCATAAATTTGTCAACTAATCATCCTAGATGATCATAGAGTCATCCTAGATGATCAGTACAAACTCTTGAACTAATCATATAGGATAATGCAGTTTGTACTGTTAAAAAAAAGACTCTTTTGAACTAATCATACAGGACAATTGTATAGGATCATACTAGAAAATCTTTGACAACAGAATTAATTTTTTTAAGTTTTTTTAAGCCCTCCATTTAAGCTTTCTCCAAAGATATTATAAGTGTCTTTGGCATGCATTGAATCTTTGTTCTTCTGGAGAAAACTTGAAGAGAGAGGCTTAAAAGGGAGAGAGAAAAGAGTGGAGTTTGAGAGGGAGAAGATCCTTGTGGAGTTCAAGGGAGTGTGGAGGCATTTCACATGGTTTCTCCAGCTAGCTTGCACCTTAGTACCATCGGATTCAAAATTTACTACAGGACAACTAGCCTTTACCGGCGGACATAATACGCTGGTTACATTAAAATTTTGACCAAAAGAGCACATTTTCATCGAATTTTTGGCGGATTTTTATACGCCGATTTGCAACGCGTCGGAAAACTTTTTTTGGCATAAATAATATGCTGTAACCCTTTCCGGCATACTTTTCATTATAGAATCGACAAAAAAGTGGGTGCCAGTTACGTCAATTTGAATTTTCTTACTCCAGCATTAAATAAGCCAGAATTCTGTCGATAATTCCACCGTAATACTTCTGTCACATACGATGCCGGTAAAAATGTTATAGTTATCGGCGTATATATATCCGTCGGAAGATCCGACAGTAATCCTGCAATCTTATATTAGTTTATCTTAAGGGAAGCTTTAGGAAAAAGAACATTTCTTTGGTGTCAAAGAACCCAACTACTCAGTCACACTGGGGAAGGTGAAAGGGATTTGTAGTTTTTTTTTATCTCCTAGAGGGAGAAAAATGAATCAAGGTTCTTTGTCTATGAAAGGAGTTTCGATCCTTTGCTGCACCGGGTTGGTGGAAGAGATTTTATAAGTGTTTCTCTGTTTAGCTATGGGGGCTAAAAGAGAGTCACTAAATATTTAGTGAAATACTTGGAATGGGAGGTTCTGGGGAGTGGACGTAAGTTAGGTTGATCGAACCACTATAAAATCTGGTGTGTTTGTTCTTAGTTTTATTTTTTCACACTTTATTTTTTGCGTTTACTTTTTATGAAAACTGCATGGTTGAAAATCTCTAATTTTTTTTATTGTGAAAGTACTTTTCTTCCACATTGAGAGATAACATTATCAGTTTTCAAATGTTGAAAAAATCTTTAAAAGGGGGATTTTTCTTTTTTGTTTAAAGAAGTTTTTTAAATGTCAAATTCACCTATATTAAGTTATGATATTCTAAAGTTTTGACCTAATTTTGAAAAATGGTTGACCAGAAGTTGACTTTTTAACTTTTACTTACTTTTTATGGTTTGACATTTTTAGAAAATATTAGGCCTTAAATGAAGTTGATGGCTTTGAGTTTGTTCAATTTGGAATTTTTTAGATTTAATTATGAATTTCAAAGTTTGGTTAATTAATTAAAATTTTAAATTATTTAATTAAGAGGTTTTTAATGATTTTGATCCAAATTGACTGCAAACCTCTTGAAATCACTCCCAAAGGTAAAAAATCGTCAAAGGAAGTGTTTTCAAGTGTTTGAGAATATTTTGGAATTTTTATATATTTTTAATTACTTAAAATAATTAATTATTAATTTTCACTAAAAATTAAATTAAACCTAAAATTGAAATACTAGTAGGGCATTTAATTCATAGATTGAAGACTTAATTATGAGCATTTTTTAGTATTACATGAACTTTTAGGATTTAATTTGAATTAATTATGAATTATATAAGTTTCTAAGTTAATTTAATGGTCAAATTTGGGTTGCCTAAATTGTGGACCAAATGGATCCCACTTTTAATGAAAATTGGGCCATGAGTTCGCATGATCTCAAGATCCAAACCCACTGAATTTGGGGCCAACATGGATCCTCTAAGGTGGTTAAGTAAACCACCTAAGGTAACCCTAGAGTTACTTTCAATAATTTAAAGAGGGTTGTCTAGATTTGGGATTGGGGTAAATTGAAGGCTAATTAACCCTTAGACTATGCATAATTAACACACCATAGCACACAACCTAATTCTTATTGGAGAGATCACTTGGCTAGATTGAAGTTAGATGTTAAACCATGACCCTTAAGCCCAATCCAACTCAAACATGCCCTTAAATAATTCAAAGAGGGGGGAAATTTTTTTGGGCATATCAGAGACATGCCCAAAATTAATCCCCCAAAGTCTCAACTCATGATGGATAAATCTAATGCCAAAATTACAAAAATTCCCCTATAGTTCTAATTATAATAACATAGATTTCATGCATATTCATGGGTTTAGACCATAGGGCTATAATAGGTCTCATCAAAACCTTCCCAATGAGCCTAAGATCACCTAATTTGGTTAAGTGGATGAAAAGATATAAATTTTTTAATTTTTCTATGATTTCTAGATTTAATAAACCCAGATTTGCATAGTCAGCTGCACTTTCCACATGGGCCATATCTGATTGGTTAGCCAATCATTGTGACTAACTAAGTAAATGTATAATTAACCATAGATGTTGGATGATCAATCGAATGGCTACAATCAAACTAGCTTTGGAATTACGAGATATAATCCCAGCCATTAATTTAAATCAATAGACAAGATTATGACTTTAACCTCCCACATGAATTTGAAGCCATAGACCTTCTTTAGTGTGATCCGAGAGATCCCGCCAGTGAATATCAACCGAACATCACAAGAAGGATCAGGATAACAAAAATTTCCAATCCAATGGTCGAAATTAGTTGGATTGGAAGTTTTTTCACACTTAATCAGACTACCTATCTAAGGAGCTCGTATTTGAGATTTCACCTTGTATAAAGCCCCAACGAATGGGTTTTTCTATCAAGAAGCTTCAGGGGATGAAGGCGAGGACTTTTCCTTTATATGTCATGGCTGGAGGACTGCAGAAGGTATAACTTCGATTGAAGTGCAGAGAGACTTTGTCGAAACTCGCTCGAACTAAGACTGGAGAAGGATGGAAGCTTGGTGAAAGAGTAAGAAGACCTAAGGAGCTCAGATGATGAATTTTGAAATGGCAAATGCTAATGAAATGGGATTGAAATAGGATGGCTAATTCAAGTGATGGACATTGCTTTAATTTATACTTTACGATCGATTGTGCTTTGTCAAAACTCTAGCTGCCAGAGTTTAAGAATGATATTAATTATATGTTGATCATATAATATGATTTGGTTCATAATGTATGCCCTAATTAAAATTTTTCTTAATTAATCCCTCAATATAAGGCAATCAAATCATGGATAATTATTGTGACAGATTATACTATATAATATAGATCATACAATATGATTAACTGCATACAAAAATTGGTCATCCTAAAAATTATACCGAATAAAATCCATGATTTTTTAACTAATCATATTGTACGATGTCTACAGTGTTGGACGATCAACAGTATATGAAGTTGGATGTCCCAAGTGTCATCCCAAATGAACAAAATAAATTTCTACAGTTCATACCATATGATACTTGGATCGTATTGTATAAAATATTATAAAAGATGAATAATTCATCTGCACAAACTTGCTAGACAAGTCAAATTTATAATGATCATACGGTATGATACATGTATCATACTGCACATATAGAAGATAGAATTATTAAAAATTAGGTTTCTTGAAGCCCTCTATTTAAGCTTTCTCCAAATACTTTATGAGTGTCTTTGGCATGCATTGACTCTCTATTCTGTTAGATAAAACTTGAAGAGAGAGCCTTGAAAGGGAAAGAGGAAAGGACAGAGTTTGAGAGGGAGAAGATCCTTGTGGGGTTTAAGGGAGTATGGAGGGGGTTTCACACGGTTGCTCTTACAAGCTTGCACCTTAGTAACATCGTATTAAAGGTTTGTCTTGAGGGAGGTTTGGGAAGAAGAAGATCTCTTTGGTGTCAAAGAACCTCTTGTAGTATTCTGTTAGCCTTAGAAGTCCCTCAGCTCTCTCAGATTCTTTGGTAGTGACCATCTCAGCATTGCCTCAATTCTTAACTTGATCAGTGGCTACACCCTCCTGAGAAATTACATGTCACAAGTACTCCACATCGGTCTGTGCAAAGCAATATTTCTTCAAATTGGCCCTTAGCTACTACTCTTCTAACACTTCTAGGATTATCCTCAAATGCTCCCAGTGTTCCTTCTCTAACCTGCTATACACCAGGATATCGTTAAACAAAAATAACACAAATCTCCTGAGATAGGGTCGAAACACCCTGTTCATGAGGGACTTGAAGGTGGTTGGGGAATTAATGAGGTCAAAAGGCATCACTCAAGGTTTAAAATTTTATAAATAAGCATCAAGGCATTTTTTGTCCATGAGGTGAGGCATAAGCCTCGAGGTAGTGTGAGGTGTAAGCTTCACGGATGAAGAATTGCATAAATGAGAATTTGAGAGTTTTAGCAGGTAAATAATAGTATAAGAAGGCCTTTGTTTAATCTGACCAAACCATCTAAGGCGACTCTCTCTAATATTATCTTCTACTCGAGCTACTCCAACCTTTTCACATATATGCTCATTTTGTAACCTATCTCTAAAGGTAAAGACACTCATTCACCTAAGCATCCTCATCTTTGCAACACTTAACTAAGTATTATGCTTCTTTTTTAATGGCCAATATTCGACACCATAAAGCATTGCAGGTCTCACCACCATCTTATAGAATTTTCCCTTAAGTTTGAGGGGAACTTTTCTATCGCACAAAAAGCCCGATGCATTTCTCCACTTCAACCATCCAACTTGAAATCTATTGATAAAATCCTCATCTATTTCACTATCACATTAAACAATAGATCGAAGATATCTAAAATGTGTACTCTTATTAATGACTTGATAGTCCAAAGTCACAATCCCCTCATTAGGTTTATTACTACTAAAATTACACTCCATATACTCAGTTTTAGATCTACTCAAATGAAAACCTTTAGACTCTAAGGTTGGCCTCCATAATTCAAGTTTACCTTCAACTCCCTGTCTAGTCTTATCAACAAGAAGAATATCATCAGCGAAAAAGCATACACTAAGGTACATCCTCTTGCAAATATCTAGTGAGAACATCCACGATTAAAGAAAAAAAGATAGGGCTTAAGGCTGATCCTTGATGGTATCCAACCGAAATAGGAAAATCCTTGGTCAAACTACCATGTGTTTAAACACAAGTTATAGCTCATGCATACATATCATTAATGATTTGAATATAAGCGTTGTTAACTCAATTCTTTTCAAAAACTCTCCATAGCACTTCTGTTTGAAATTTAACATATGCTTTCTCTAAATCAATAAATATCATATGTAAATCCTCCTTATTCTCTCTATATTTCTCAATCAAACCTCTCAATAAATGTATGTCTTCCATAGTAGACCTACCCGGCATGAATCCAAATTGATTTTGAGAAACATTGGTATCACATCGCAACCTACGCTCCATAACTCTCTCACATAGTTTTAAAGTATGACACATTAACTTAATTCCTCTATAATACACACACTCTTGTGCATCTCATTTATTCTTAAAAATAGGAATTAACACACTAATTCTCCATACTTCTAGAATCTTTTTAGTCTTAAAAATAGTATTAAAAAATTTAGTAAGCCAAGAAAATCCTTCAATACTTAACTTAGTACTATTGGCAATGATATTTGGAATACATTATGCACTACATACGAAGGTACTAGTGAAGTTAAGTAATCTAAATTGAATATTTTAATGCACGATTATGAACTATTTTGCTTGAAACCTTATGAGAGTATCATAGACATGTATACATGCGAAGGCACTAGTGAAGTCCAGCAATCTGTACACCTAATTGATATTTTTGCATGCAAAATCAATGTTGTTGGCATATACAACACATTTTAATTATCTTCTTCTTCTTCAATATTTAAAGGGTTCTTGGAAGTGCTTTTATGGTGGCTCCGTGAGTTGAAACAACCACATTTATGGCTCATTTTGATTTTCTTCGTAACTTCTAAGAAGTTTTTTATATGTCTTTTCTTTGGTCTGCCATGAGGCCTATATGAAATTGGTGGAGCTATGACCTCGCCATCATTGAGTATAGACCATTGTTCTTTCCTTGGAAGTGTTGAAATAGCTCTATTGTATGGCATTTTATATATGTCTAAACAAGCATTATTAAAAAAAAATAGCAAAAAAAAAGTTTAATTCTTGAATGGAAGCAAGCATATAACTGTAGTAGTGTTTATCCACATATATACTCCATAGATTGTAATGTTTTGATACAATGAATATTTAGGGTTTAACCACTTACATGTCAATGCACTTAGTTATGAATATACTTATGGATCAATATTAAGGATTTCTTCTAACTTGGAATTGAAATTATGCAGACTATACAATTTGCTCATCCACACCAACTTTTGTAATATATGTGGCTATCATCATAATGAAAATGTTTCTTAATATTCTTCCAAATGTATCTCATGCATACCCTGTGCTCGACATTCAGAAACATAGCCTTAATAGCCTCACCTAGCCCTTTCTCTATATCTGATATGAAGGATAAATGTTCTATATCACAATTAAAAGCTTCGAACAAATTCATCATAAACCACTGCCAACTTTTCTTTCATTCAAATTTAGTAACATCAAGTGCAACAGTGAAGAGACCATTCTTAAAATCGAAATAATTTGCAGAAAGTAGTATACCTAAATACTTTGATTTCAGATGACACGCATCAATGTCAATTAAATTTCTACACCAGAGAAAGAAGCCATCCATGAAAACCTTGAAACTAACAAAAAATCTCTTGAATAATTGGTTATGGTTGTCACATTGGTATGTTATATAAGAGCCAGGATTTATGTTGACTAATTTAGACCTTAGTGTCAACACCCACTTATAGTTACCATCTATTGAGCCAAACATTTGGAATATTGCTAATGCCCGTGAACTTCATATTTTCATATATAGTAAAGACAGACCATAAGTGGTATCCAGGTTATGACCAATTTCCTTTGGTGTAATATTAGGATTCCTTTTCATAATATCCTTGATTTAATGTGCAACCCAGCTTGTAGTAGCTTACTTTTTCCCAGCTCTGTTTCCCCCTGGTTATAAATGTGTCAAATGTAATTTTTTTCACTTCAAAGGAGTGGCCATATAAACATAGAAACGCACGTATCCTCTTTGGACAACCACGATATGTACAAGTTGTAATAACTCTTGATTTGTCACTAGTCTTAATCTTGATAGAAAAGTTAGGTAAAATTGCATTGAAATGACTGGCTTGTTTGAAACATAACAAATCCTCAAAATGTGATCAAACACATAGAGAATTTTCCTCTAAATTCTGAGCCGCAAAGAACCCATCATACGTATCATCTATTATAACATCATTGTTCGTCCTACTGTTCACACTTAAATCATGCATATCGCCACACTGATTGTCATCGGTAATACCCATATCTTCTTGATGATCTTTCACTACGACAGCGTCCTCCATTTTATGGCCATCACAAGAATCAATAAGCATGTCCATTACATATGTATCATTGATAATGGGCATGTAAATTTTAGACAATGTTCCATTAATGTGATAGTGTAGGTCGTAGGCATGACCCCTAAGCCACTGACAAAGTATTTCAGTTTGTTCTTTCAATAATAACAAATTAATATCACTTTCGCAAACTTTAAAGTTTTTTTACTTCCACCAACATATTTCATTATGCTGTGCCCTTTTACTACACTCTAATATCCTCCATATTTGAAGACAATAGATAAAAAATTATTAAAATCCATATCTGCCAATATAGTTATTAATGAGATAAATTTCATCCTATTAGCAAATGCAAGCATGAGATAAATACCTGAACAGTTTCACTTTGGATGCAAATATGGAGTTAGTTCCTAAGTATGTCCAGCTCTCTAAATTCAATTTTTTAGAATGAGTTTGGTGACAACAATGACAAAATGGAGATGATGAAAATGCATAATAACGAAGATAGAGAAAAACTAAGAGAGAAGGGAGAGGGGTTTGAACGCGAAAGAGAACTGCTCAAACAACGTAGAGGAGAGGGGTTTCATGCGCAAACACAAAGGGTCAGACGATGTTTTGACAGAGGTAGACGGAATGATATTTTAGATAGCCAAATGATATTTGTGTGGTAGGTGTGTAAATAGAGAACTTTGAGTGTTAGGTAAGTAAATAAGAGAGTTTTAAGTGTTACGTATGTAAAAACCCCTTTTAAAAATACTCAAAACTGTTTTGGAGTATTTTGATTGTTTGTAAAATATGATAGCCAATTGATGTTACAACCAATTCTCATTATCGTTAGTAACTAGAATTACTGTGGTCTCATTTGCCTCACCAAAGAGCAGTTGACGATTGTTGCTACCACCATTTTAATCAATTTGTTTAATATTTAATTGAAACAAAGACATTTTTGTTTGTGTTATATATATTTTATATTTTGTCACAATATAAATAAAATAAAATTAAAAAATCAATAAAATGCCTCTAACAAACATGTTTTTTAAGATAAAAATAAAATTATTCCAAACCATCCCTAATTTAAGTTAAAATTTTGATTTAATCATGCCCAATTTAATCTCTTCTATTTATCCTCCCATGATATGGCTTCTCATTGGCAATTTTCCCTTTCGAAAATGACTCATAATTTTTAGCACCTTTAGTTTCTAATTTCTTTCGCAAGAAAAATATTTGATATGTGCTTTTTTGATGTTTTTTATTTTTTATTTTTAAATAAAATAAATCATTTTAAAATAAAATAAATGGTTTTGAAAATGGTCAAAAATAAAATTTAAATATTTTCATTTTTAAAATAAAAATCATCCTGCTCATTGCTACCGACCGCTGGTTACTGCCAATGATACAAGCCAGCATTAAAACAAATATAACACTTAATTAAGGCATTATTTTTTTATTTAAATAGAAATAAAATAATAATAAATATTGATATTTGCATTTCTCTTTAACAGCCATCCCATAACAAAACTAGTTCTGGGAGATTTTTCCTCGGTTCAGCTCATCGCTGTTAGGTGATTTACAATATTTACAAGGCTGAGGCCAAAAAAAATAAAAAATAAATGAGCAACCAACTGCAAGAAGGTTGTGAAAATTGGATCGAATAATGAACAAGAAGAAAGAGAGGTTCACGGTTCGACCGGTCAAACTGGATGACATAATAAATAATAATATTATTAAAAATTTCTAAAATTAATTATAATATTATAAAAGTATATGAGCATTTAATAATATTTATAAAATTTTAAATATATAATAAAATTTAATATATATATATATATATATATATATATATATATATATATATATATATATATATATATATATATATATATCATTTAAGAATAATATTTAATACAATATATAAATTTATAATATTAAAAAATTATTATCATTAATATAATATAAATAATTAAATATGTGAGCATTAAATAATATTTATAAATTTTAAATATATATATAATAAAAAATTATAAATATAAATATCATTTAAGAATAACATATTTATATATTTATAAAAATAATATTTAATATAATATATAAATTTATAATAATAAAATTTTATATTATAATTCTTATAATATATATTATATCAAATTTATAATACATATTGTCCAAATTTGTAACTCAACTAAGTCCAAATTTGAAGTCCAACTAGCCCAAATAAACCCAAATTCATATTCTAAACTATTTATGCTACTTTTTTAGTCTCGCATCATAGAAGGAGTTTGAGAATGTTACTTTGAACTCTTTATAAATTGTGAAGTACACTCTTTTTACTAAACAAATTATGTAAGATATTTAAGATGACTTGCATATAATAATGGTGAAATTAATCATCATTTTTAATAAAAGTATTTTAAAAAGTTAAAATAATTTTATAAACTAAAATATATTGTGTAAAATTTAATTAAAATAATAAAAAAAAATTTGATAAATCGGCCTGTTCTTTTTCAACTCGGATTGGTTTAGCGGTTGGACCGCCTGATGAATCAAGTTTGATACGGTTCAATGCATAGCTGATTCTGTAAGCTGGATCGGACCGGCTACCAGCTGGTTCACAGTTGAATCGGTTGAACAGGCCGGTCCGATATGATTTTCAAAACAGTGATTTAAATTAATATACATTAGAGCCTCAGTTTTCTGATCATTTTATAAAAAGACTGCACAATTATCTGCATGAGTTTTCTTTGTACAAAATGCAACTTAAAGTTAAAATCTTTCAATATTTGCTAATATATATGCACTTTGATCTTATTTTGCTCTGTAACATATAGATCAGCATTATTCAGCTTGACCGTTTTATTAGTGTGTGAGTGAAGGAGAGAAACAACTTAACACAGCTGGGCCGTGAAAACTATACTCAGGAGCTAGATCAGAGGTTCTTGATCTTATTGGGTCTATTTTGGCTATTGGAAGAATAAAACAAGTCAATGAGGGGGAGATGTAACATAAACTTGCTTCAATGATTTTAAATAGTTTTAGAACTATGTAACTCAAAATGTTACAAAACTTTCGTATCTTTTGTGAAATAATACTCAAAATTTTGGCTGCTCAAAATTTTCGTATCTCACTGGATCTCTCCCCTGATCTTTTTTTGTGAAAAATCTTTTGTGAAATAATACTCTCATATCATCATATTTTCCTCTTCAAAAAAGAAAATTGGCAACTCCAATGGGGAAAAATCTCTCTCCATATACAAAACTTAAAGCTTTTTATTTTAAGCATAGATTTTTTTAATCTTAACTTTTAATTTTTAGTTAGTTGATCAATTAATAATGCATGATATAATTAATAACTTCGCTTCTTTTAATCATACTTCTTGTTGCATTTCAGTTCACATAATCACTTATGGGTTAATTGATGGCTTGTGTGTTTACTTTTATAATCTATAAACTTATTTGAGTATTCCTTATTTAGGGTATCATTTCCTAGGTTCTAATAAGTAATGTTTTTATTTGCATCATGGAAGATAGAAATGTTACTGTCAAGGTTTTTAATGAAGCAACATCTCTGTGTCTTAGGTTGCTCTCCAAATCAAAATAAACACCTTTTGCTTTGGCAACCATTTACAACATTGTACGATTATCCTAAGTGATCTAATGCCTATCGAGATTGATTTGTTCCCTCTTGAGAGGAAGAGGAGTAGAAAATACAACAATGTTATTTATACCATTTACGTTACAGTTGGTGTTGATGACCTCCCTTAGAAGAAGAAGCCTGACTCAAAATACTTTTCAGAGTACTAGACCCTCAATCTTTTTGAAGGAGGTTAGCACCATTTCTACAATGCTCATGATGGCTATTCTAATAGTGACTTCTGATGCTGCAATTGTAATTATCATTGTAGTTTGTTGTGATTTCTACTAATGGTTTTTATGCAATCATGGGATTTACAATTATGGGAGATATGAAGCTATCTAAGATATCTTAGGTAAACTAATACATTTTTCCGTTGATCAAATAATATCATAAAATGACACCTTTTTGCCCGAAGAATTATCAACTAATACATATTGAAACAATTTCTCCAATGTCAACATCGTCCTAAGTTTTCTTCTCTTGATTGCAAGAAGAAAATTAATACATCATCAGGTACTATAAATGACATCGCCATATTCTAATGTGGGAAACCAAGAAAGATGCAAATGTCTTCTTCCTTAGTGCCTTAAATCAAATAAGATGATGAGATAAGCGTAGAGAAATATACTAGTTTGGCGTGGATTTCCAAAGAGAAGCAAAGTAAGCAATTTTGTCACCTCAAAATATAACCTTTAGGAGTATTGATAATACAAATAATAGAAAATATGTAAGGGATAAGAAAATAGGAGCTCTTACAGGAAAAAAATGTTTATAAGCTGCTTTTAATGCTGCATAAGATTTACCTTTTTTTAATGTATTTAGCAATAGCTTAAATATTTTAACCTGTTAGATCAAATGTAAGATGTGCATGCATAATGGATTTACCTCAAGGCTCTCTAATTTCCTCTTTGCTCTTTTGTGGGGTCAACTACGCAAACTTATTAATAACACCCTCAAATTTGCTGGTAAGAAGTATTTGTCATATAGAATTATACAAAAAATAACTTGCATCTTAATAAAAAGAATATAAATAACCAAAAGCTATGAGGAAAAAAAAGGAAAATATGAAGAAAAAAAAAACAAGTTAGGATGTAAAAGGTATCTCATCATAAACTCTTAAGAGCTGCTATCAACTTGCACCTATTAAACAAAGAGTTTCTTATCTAAATTCTCTCCATATGTACTGGGGCATGAGCTTTTACTGCATCTATTAGTGCATTTGAGATTCTTATTAAAAGAGTTTATGGAGTGGACTATTTACCATTAAGCTAATATACCAACCTACATACATCACTTTCCCATTATAAACTTGCCCTTCATCTTAAATGTTCCATTAGCCCTACTACCAAGTAACCAAGACTCCTTCCCTATTTTCACCAACCAAATTACATTGAATACCCATAAAAAACTCCTTAGTGTTGTTGTCAACCAATCACCAATTAAACAACTAGTTTCTAAAATGAGTTCACTTTATACGTACAACATCATGTGTGTTTACTACATCTACTATTACATGTGTTGTACTGCATCTATTACTGCATGAAGTTTTATTGCATCTATTGGTGCATTTTGGATGCTTCTAAAGAAATTCATGGAAAGGAAAATGATTGCTAAAACTTAACCAAGCACAAGTTGTTCACTATTTCTCATTAAGCTAATATATTGAATTGTTGGTATATCTAGCTACATTTAGAAATATATATACATCACTCTCTTATGTTAAGCATGTCCTTCAGTTTAAATGTCATATTAGTCCTTTTTTCAAGAAACTAATACCTTATTTTTACTAGTCTAATTATATTGAATACCACTAATCACTCTAATCAATTTCATATCATTCGTTCTACTTTACTCTAGTATTTAGGATAATTCAAATTATTTAACCATATCTAAAATAACATATGATCATTTCTCCATGTATTATTTGAAATGTATTTCAGATACATGGAACCATTTCTCCCTAAAAAATTGAATCATATCGTCAAGCTACATGACAGAAGTTTTGATTTGAATAGGTTGTCAAATCTAAATGCAAATACAAAGAGTATGTCCACAAACATGCATGTGCTCTTCGAGGCATAATGTTGATTTTCCTGTTGGCGAGAACATGAGAACTAAAATGTCAACGTCGCACACTATGGATTGCTCCTTGGCCTTCTTCAAGATACCTGTCTTAGGCTTCGAGTAGGTAATTTGACCCACACTCATAGTCTCCAATTGCTTGATTCTAAGCATCACCCTCCCCATCTTGCGATTAGTTTTACGGCACCCAAATCAAAATTGCTAAAAACTGTTGGTTAATCCTTCGTGATACCAATAAGAAACAAAGCAATCATTCCATCGTAGCCATTAATACGTCAAGGAAAGATTGAACTTCTTCAAATTGTGGAAGATAGTGGATCGACAAATTCAGAGAGAAGATAAAACACAAAAAGTGATCGTGTTGACAACTAGAGGTCACTTGGGGGCATAAAGGGTACTTGATGTGGGTGGAAGAGATTATATACTCAAATGAGGAAATCAAACAACATATTTAAATTGCATAATGTGATATGCATAGTGTTATTTTATAAATCTGTCTAAAATATGAATGAGGGGAGAGGATATATATATATATATATATATATATATATATATATATATATATATATATGGAGGTTCTTGTTGTTGAGTTGTAAGATCTAATGCTTAATAAAGGAAAATTACGCTAAAAAAATAGTTATGACCTTATGGTAATCCTTAATTAAGTAAAAAAAAAAACTATTATTCCTAGTCCGTCGCACACTTCTTATGTTATGTCATTTATGTTTTGACTTCGGTCTTATTTGAGATGGCTTAATTTCTTCTTTTCAATTTTGAAATGAAAGAATTTTTTTAAAAATATTATTTGTATGTATCACATTTTTCAAAAAAACTTTTTAGAAAAATATATTTTTATACTATTTTCAAAAAAAAAAAATCTTATATTAACTTACACTTCAGAAAACTCTCTTCTCTCAAACAACAACAGTTGATCATCCTCAACTGCAACCTCCTTTACGATGACCTCCAACCGGAGCTCGGCGTGGTGGAGAAGTTGACTGAAGCCTGTTCCATACCTTTCGTGGTGGGTAAATTTCGCAAACTGCTCTTCTCATTCATCACCGCTTCTTCCAGTTCTGTCTCTTCACTGCTTTTCGTCGAACATTACCCTAGTTATGTTTTACATTTTTCTTCCAAAATCTGTGCTTGGGAGGACTCCGTCGAGGCTACAGCGATGTTCTCAGTCTGCGATCGCCTCTTCTTTAGCAACATCAGTGCCGCCACTGAGGTTCTTCAGAGCGGCAGCATAAAGATCACTTACGTCTTCTCCTTGCTGAGCTCCGCTTCTATCTCCTTCTTCTTGGACTGGTGCGTGGACATTTTGATATTCACCCAGGAGGTGCAGAAGGTCTTCACGGGAGAGGCCGTGATGAGGACATCATTCAGAGATTTAGACACGTGTACCCGCAATGAAATCGTAGATTGACGGCTTCAATTCAACGTCTCTACTTTTGATGCATTATTTTATTTAGTTTTGTTGTTTTTCAAATTTACCCATATGGGGAAGTGTTTTGTTATTGTAGCTCGGAGGGCAATTCTGTACTTTTATTTTTTTCATGTTTGAGACTTATATATAGTGGTCCTATGTGTTGTAATAGGATAATGATTGATTATAAATTTTGAGTTTGTCTTCTTCTTTTTCTTGTGTGTGTGATTGAGAGAAGAGAGAGAGAAAGCCCGGAGTGTGGGCAAGTGCAATACTCACTAGTCATTGGAAGAGTTTGGGGCTTGTGGTCTCCATTTTCCCTCCCCGCCTCCCTCTCCATGCCTGTTGGTCAACAACCACCCTCCTACCACGCTCCACCCTTGCATCCACCCCGACCCAAATCCTACCTTTAAGAAGCACTAAATTCCCCTCTCCAACTGGTGACTCAACCCTCCCCTCCTCACACCCGATGCCATCCCCCATGCCCCCCCGTTGCCGCCGGCCTCCCCATTGGATCCACCTAAATTATGATGATTTCAATAATCATAATTCTCTTTCTAAATTAGCTCCAAGAGAGAAGGAAAGTAATTGCCCCTGTTTGAAATTTGAAATTCAAATTTCAAATACTTTCTTTATTTAAATCTTAATTAGGAAAGTGTAGACAATCAATCCTATTTGAAATTTAAACCAAATTGGATTTCTTATTGCCTTTCCTAATTCCCATGAGTTGTTTTGGAAACTCTTAAATCTCTCCCTCCTCTTGATGCTGCCACCCCCTTCATTGGGCTTTTCTTTTGTTGTTTCCTCTTTGAGCCCTCACCCTATTTGAATTTGAAATCAAATTTCAAATTTAATTCACTCCAAATCCACTTAAATCTAAATTAATTTCAGATTTTCTAAAACTTTCTTTCCCATCCTCTAACCTAACCTAATTCCCTCTCTCCACCCTTGGCCGCCCTCTCCACTTGCATCATCTCCCTTGGAAAACCTAAAACCCTTATGTTGTTTGAAGCTAAGAGAAGAAGACACGTTATTTCCTCCCTTTTACCATTGGTGTATGGCCGATCCTGAGGTCGACCACGAATTTGTCTTCGACGAGCAAGGACGAATGGATATTCTTGGATCCCCATTCTTTGACGTGTACTTTGGCAACGAAGAGACCGTTGACGAATACATCAAACGTATCATATACCAACTCACACTATCAATCGAAGAGCATATCCGTCCGGGCCATTGGATAATCGTCGGTCATCCACAACTCCCTCCACCCTCAGCTACCTCTCCATCAACGAAGGTCTTCGGTACCATCTTCCTAGTGGTAATCTCTTTCCTCATGTGCTTTGTCCTCCTCCGCTAAAGCCTAAGAGTGATTGAGTGAGAAGGAACTCTTAGTGACTATATCTTGATGTTACGCCATGGATTCTTGTTTGTTTGCTATTAGTGCTACTATCTTGTTTTCGTTGTTATTGCGTTTGTTTTGCTAATATCTTATAACAACTTTCCATTACTTGATATTTTCACGAAAGTTCTAAGAATTTAACTTGGGTGAAACCGAAATTACTAATTAGCAACGTTCATGTTCAATAATTATTGTTACAATCCAAAGCAACTCTTCCGCATGCATGTTTCACATCATATTTGGTATCAGAACATGGTAAGCATGTATTGCATGTGCTAGAAGTTCATGGAGTCTAGTTAACCTTTCCAAAACTCGTTTGTATGCATACCATTGCCAAGTTAATTTAGTTCACTGTTTTTCCTTGTTGTTCATTAAATTCCTGCACCGTTTACATCACTTTAAGTAAGTCTATTTCATTGTTTAAGTGTTGTTCTTATTACAATAACATCCCTAGTTGTCTAGGTTACTTAAACAGTCATTATAGTTTGCTGTCCAAACTCTTCCTGCACCAATTAGTTGCCTTTAGGTGAGTCTAAGCTAGTGTTTAGGTGATGTTCACACTCTAGAAACCTTCCAAAACACTTAAACAACTTAGGTCTTTGCTGTAGCTTGTTGTTATGATAATCCCCGCATCATTTAGAGGCATTATGAGCATATTATCTTAGTGTCTAGGTGTTGTCCCTTACCCCATTACCTCCCCTAGCGCACCCTAACACCTACCCCTGGATCCGGAACATATTCAAGCGACTTTAGACCTCATCGTGGGACAACTTAGGACGATTACTCAG
Organism: Dendrobium nobile; assembly: GCA_022539455.1. Lineage (NCBI taxonomy): Eukaryota > Viridiplantae > Streptophyta > Magnoliopsida > Asparagales > Orchidaceae > Dendrobium > Dendrobium nobile. The sequence continues at coordinate 22,584,073 of CM039723.1, forward strand.
CAAATTAGGAACACCTAAACGGATTTAGTGGACTTTTGACGCCAAACTGGTGAACGCCTAGATATCATTAAACGTTTAGGAAACCTGGCAATCTACACACATTCAAGACTTCAGTACCCTTATGCCGAGGAGGCTCGTGCTAATTATGGACCTCCCCAAGACTACTATCGTACCAAACAAAGGCCCCATCATGAGCCCACTAGACAAAACCCCACTTGGGAAGGTAACGACGCCCAACTGTTGAAAAACATTCAGATTGAGCCCCATCCTTCGATGGCATCCTAGACCCCCCAAGTTTTCTGAGACTAGCTTAAGTGTATGTATAGCTATTTCAAATGGTATAACATTTCGGAGGCCTGAAAGGTTAGGTTTGCAGAAATGAAATTAACCGGTAGAGCTAGTCAGTACTGGACTAATCTCGAACACATGCGCAAAACTCGAGGGGAATACCCCATTACTGATTGGAGGACTATGAATCAAGAACTGAAACAGAAATACCTCCCTTCGTCATACTATCCTAGATTTTTGGGCCATTGGAATAGATTGACCTAGGGTAGCAAACAAAGAGTATATCTCTACCCTTGATGACTTTATGATATGTTGTAGTGGTGAAGAGACTACCACCCCAGTCCAACTTCTATCTATATTTAGAGGGGTTGAGGAAAGATCTTAGGAACGAACTTAGTCCGTCGCACACTTCTTATGTTATGTTGTTTACGTTTTGACTTCGGTCTTATTTGAGATGACTTAATTTCTTCTTTTCAGTTTTGTAATAAAAGAATTTTTTTAAAAATATTATTTGTATGTATTCACATTTTTCAAAAATACTTTTAAAAAAAAATATATATATTTTTATACTGTTTTCAAAAAAATTTTCTTACGTTAACTTACACTTCAGAAAACTCTCATTCTCTCGAAGCAACCTCCTTTCCGATGACCTCCAGCCGGAGCTCGGCGTGGTGGAGAAGTTGACAGAAGCCGGTTCCATACCTTTCGTGGTGGGTAAATTTCGCAAACTGCTCTTCTCATTCATCATCGCTCCTTCCAGTTCCGTCTATTTACTGCTTTTCGTCGAGCAATACCCTAGTTGTGTTTTACATTTTTCGTCCAAAATCTAGCGCTTGGGAGGACTCGGTCGAGGCTACGGCGATGTTCTCGGTCCGCGACCGCCTCTTCTTCGGCAATATCAGCGCCGCCGCCGAGGTTCTTCAGAGCGGCAGCGCAGAGATCACTCACGTCCTCTCCTTGCTGAGCTCCGCTTCTATCTCCTTCTTCTCGGACTGGCGCGCAGAAGTTTTGATATCCACCCAGGAGGTGCGGAAGGTCTTCGCGGGAGAGGCCGGCCATGGCTTGGCCAAGAATTCCCTGTCACCGGAGAAGCTCCTCTACGTGCTAGAGCTCGCCGGCCCGGGCCTCAAGCTTGTGAGAATGGCGGTGCCTCTACGGGACACGGAAGATGAGAATTTACTGGATTATTTGGACGTTTGCCTTGACTTTATAGACCGGGGGCGGAAAGAAGGGGCCGTCTTGGTGCATTGCTTTGCGGGAGTTTCAAGAAGGTAACGATCATGATGAGCTCCTGATATAGTTCTGGGTTTTTTTGTTGTATTGATTCTCAATTTTCTATATATATCGGCAGTGGAACTGTTGAAGTTATGCTTAATTTAATCTTATGTTTCATTATTGATAACCTTCAGAATCTGCTTCTATTCCTTCTACAATTGCAACCTATAAATTTTTTTTCTTATGCTTAACTTGATCTTTTTTATTTTGTGTTTGAGCTGGAATTTTGTGTTTCTATCAATCACAGTCGGAACTTTAGGATTGCGTTTTCTATTGCATTATGTAGGATTGCCTTTTCTATTGCATTCTGTAGGATTGCGTTTTCTATTGTATTTTTCAATGTTTAAAATTGCGTATTCGGGCATTGAGGCGTTTTTCATTCGTGAGGCGAGGCGTAAGACTCAAGGCGAAGCCTCAAAATCAAAAGATTGCGTAAACATAAAATGATAAATTTTTTATGTACTAATGAGTGAATAATATAAAACATAAAAAAACATAAGATATGAAGTGAAATCAAAATATCCCAATAATAAAACAACATGAAATATAGTTTAACTCAAAATTCTATATTTCCCAAATCCTAATATTCTTTTTATTAACCTATAATTCGAATATCCAAAAATAAATAGCAATGACATATCACATAAGAACTCATAAGTCATCAGCACTGTCATCACTAAGGGGTTCTTCATTTGAATCATCATTATGATGAACTGCTCTCTCCCCTTCCTCCTCTCCTATAGAGTCCAATGTCGGGCATTTACTTCAAGATTTATGTAAGTTTTAATATATATAGCGTGAGGCGTAAGGCTCATGCCAGCGAGGCGAGGCGGGCCTCAACCAAGTTGAGGCGCAAGCCTCATAAAAAAAAAAAAACTCGAAGCGTAAGCATCGAGGCGTTTTTTACTGGAATTGCGCAAAGGCGGGCCTCAAGGCGAGCCTCATATTGCGCAATTTTAAACCATGATATTTTTAGATCTTTATAAGTTTTTGTGGACTACATGAAAGGGAATAAATTGGAGGGCTACCTTTCTGATAAAGTATTATATTTTGGTAACGTGGTTGCAGCATTGGTTCATGTCATTAACGAGGCAAGAACAAACGGTCGGACAGGTTCGGGATATTAGACAAAAAAAATTTGATATACAAAAGATGATAGAATCGTCAGTTTCAGCTCTAACACAAAATCAACTAAGGCAGAATATTCGACCACAAGTTTATGCTTTTAACTTATCAGCAGCCTAATGAAAGTATGAAACTATAGATGTTGAAAAAGATAAGTGAGATATCTTTAAGATCTAATATAGTAACTTGTTATATTATATATGGTATTTTGTTTTATTTACTTATGTATTTGATGTTAAAGTTATATTGAATAAAGTTCAAGATCACATTTTGCTTAAGTATGGAGTAATTATGTTCAATAACTAGAAGTTATAAGTAAATTTCGAGGAAAAATTTTTTGTAAGCGGGGAAGATTGTAATATACTGAACCCGTTCGACTGTTTGTTCCTGCATCGTTAATTCAAGCCTCTGGGCCGGGTCGTGACAATTCAAAAGGCTGCATCTCTTTACTATTATTTTTTTTGGTGATCTAGATGATGCTTTTGAACTGATGCATGCATTTTAGGTTTTTTTTTTTGTTTCGTTTATTCTTCTGCTTTTCTTTATGTGCAGGAAATGTGAACTTAAGCTGTGTTAAGTAAATAACATGAAAGATAGTTACGAAGGAGGATTTATGCTTAAAATCATGATAATTGCAATTTTGTTTTCTAATAATGTGAAAGGCTGCCTTGTTTTTGTTGATTGAGTTACTTGATGCAAAAAATTGGATGGATTGTAATGCTATATTTGGTTTTGTATTCATTAAACCTGCTAGTAAGCTTTAATGTGATGAGTGATGACATTTTGTCTGCCTTCAAAACATACATGCACTGTTAATATCACACGTGGCAATTGTCTCAGTTGTATCTCTTGCTGAAATATTGAAGAATTGATAATTTTGTTTCCTGAATTGAGGCTGCTATCGTCAAGATGTCCTGATAGCTTTTTTTGTTCTTTTATCTGCTACGTCTTCTCCACCTCTGATTTTTTGCATTCTTGTGTTTCCTGCAGTGCTGCTATCATCACGGCATATCTGATGAGATCAGAACAAAGATCTCAAGAAGGTTTGAAGAAATCCTTTTATTTTCTGATGACCATATAAAATGAAAGCAGAATTCTTTACTTTTGGAGATGTATCTGGTTATCTATTGCAATCATCGTTAATGAAAGTGCATTCTTGAAATTATTTAGCGTACATTTCAGATATATGTTATATTCTTGTTTTTCCTGTACTGGGTTGTTGTGTTCCAGATGCCCTTGAATCTCTACGGCAATCTTGTGAGTTTGTTTGCCCAAATGATGGTTTTCTTGAACAGGTATTTTGAGTTTTAGATTTTGTATTGGTGATGTAACCGCCCATGTTAAGTAGAATTTTGACCGACTCTTCCTTTCTGTACTGCAGTTAAAGCTGTTTGAGGAAATGGGCTTTAAAGTAGATACTGCTAGCCCCCTGTACAAGAGGTTTCGCTTAAAGGTATTGGGTAAGTTTCTTGATAACAAATTTATATCTTTATGAGATTTTAATTGGTACTACTTCTCTTGTTTTGTAGCCTTTTATCCTTTATAGCTTGTTTGACTGGCATTTACATAAACTGAGATGCGTTAAAATTTTCTCAAGATGCCATCACGGGTAGAGTATATATACTTCGCTGTTAAGTTTTCAATAACACCACACTCAAGCATATTAAGCCTTCACAAGCTTTCATGAAACATTTAATTTTGTGCCTTTATTTAGAGAAAAGATACTTGGAAGGACTTGACAGTAAATACTCGTGTTTAACTTATGCTATCACAATCAAATACTGAAGTTAATCTTTAATATAATACTAGTGCTGTACTGCCACCCCAAAAAGTAAAGATATGAGCTCTTTTCATCTCATAAATCCAAACTGACATAATCATCATATGATGCTAGCTGCTTGGGTTGTTTTCGTGAAGCGTAATTTGGTCTATCTAAATTAGATATTTAAATTGTCAGGTTTTGCATATTTAGATTGACTAAAGATAGAAAATTATGTGTTAGTGGGGCAAAAAAATTAGTATATAATATGAATTTTAGTTGATTTGATATTAATAACTATCAATCAATACAACTAGAAGATAAAGTGATTTTTAGGTGTGATGAATTCAAATATCTTGGATTAATCATACAAAAGATTGGGGATATAGCTTTTATATTTAAGTTTGAATGGTTAAAATGGAAAAATGCTTTGACAATATCATGTGATAAGTGACTATAATGTAGATTTAATGGTAAATTGAATAAAATTACAATTTTTGGTTTGCTATGTTGTATGTTTCTAGTTTTTGGTAGTAAAAAAATTACCAATGGCCAAGTTGGATGTTACAAAGACAAAAATGTTAAGATGAATGTTTTGGAAACTATTAATAATATATTAATGAATGATTGTAACTGATGAAGTTTAAAGGTATCATCTTTTATGGATAAGTTAGTGGATAGTATACTTACATAGTTTGGACTTACACAATGAAGGTTATAGAATGCACCAAGATGTTAGGGGGATAAATTATTGTCAAAGACTAGGAAGTGAGAGGGGTAGACCAAAGTTAACTGCCGACTTTAAATGTTTCTGGTTCTTACAAACTTGAATATAATACTTTCAGGTTGCATATTTCACTTTTCACAGAGATTTTACATTCATTTGAAGACTTTATATTTCCTAATTTAAGGTGTTTCATAGAGCATGCCTCCGTGGTTTATTAACTCTTGTGATCACAAGAGAGAACTATTGGTTAAGGCTAATTTTCAAGCGCTAAAAATGTTTGTTTTCATGACCTTCCTGATTGCCCAACTACTTGTAATGATTTGGGGATATATGTTGCCTATATGCTCTTAGAGGAGTTGATGGGAGGAATGATGAAAAACTTTGTAAATATCCCATGGTTCTATCATTCTTGGTTTAGTTTGAGATGGTAATCGATGTATCTTGACTTAAGTAGTCTTGTTTTCATCTATTGGTTTCTTCATCCAAGAGGATTTTATAAACCAAGTGGGGAAAGGTTTGCTAAAGTGGGCCAACTTCATGATCGAACTTTGCTTAGAGAGGTTTACATGCTCTAATGAGTATGGTATATATGACTCAACTTATAAAATTGGCACGGTTAGTGATATCCAACCTCTCTCCCTCTTTGTCCGGTTACGATGGATCAAGGGAATATTTTAGGCATGATTACCTAATTCAAAAGGGACTTCTTAAGTCCTTACTTGAATCAGATTTCAGAGTGTGATTATATGGCCGCATTGATAGGACATTAAATCCTTTGTGAGCTCTTGTTGAACTTTGAATTTGTCAAATTTTGCTAGCTTGAGGGCAGGCGAGGAATTGCAATGAGGACGTAGCAAGTCATTGCTTTTGACGATTTTTTTTGTTTTTTTATTTTATTTTATTTTTATATTTTTGGTTTTTGTGGGGACTGGTGAAGACTTGTTGGGCACGCTAGATCTCTACAATCGAGACATGAAATTGATTTTTTGGGGGCTGGTAGCGCTTCAAAACAAAGTATTCATGCTTTTTTCTTGAACTTGAGGAGCTTCAATAATGATGGTGATCCCTTTTGGTTATGGTGATGACCCTATCATTCCTCAAAGATGGTTCTTTTTTTATTTGGGGTTTTTGTAGAAGACCTTTGTTCAATTAGTATTTTTGACTCAAGAATAAGCTTCTTGAACCATTAGGGAGTTTTCTTCAGTATGCCTTATTGGTACTTGTCAAAGTGGAGAATTAACAAAATTCCAGTTCGACTTTTTAGCTTGTCGGGTGCTTCTGGCTTGGTCATTTTATATCGTTTTGAAGTAGAGGGATTCTAAGTGACTCAGATGAAGAACATACCTTGTAATTGCATCTAGGAATTTTGTCTTTGAGAACCTCAGATGCCAATGCCATGGTGTTGGTTCCTTTATATGCGATTGATCTTTGATTATGGTGTCATCAAGAACTGAGCCCTTGAAAATTTATTATTGAATTTGATGGTGCTGACTTTGTATTTTTGGAGGCCAAGTTATCTTTGATTTGAGTTGGAGACAAATAGCCGAGTCATCAATTTTATGAACATCGATTTTATGAACAAAATCTGCTATATTTTTCAATAATTATATTACTATAATTAAGGTGAGTGAGATTTAGAGAGTAATTTTCTTTGAATTTGAGTCTAGATTTTTATGTGAGTGGATCAATTATGTTATTATCTTTTAATAAATGCGCCCCCATCATTTGGAAATGGATCCTTGGTGAGTATTGTTTTAGTTTTTGGACAAAGAAGATGTCAGGGACCTCTTTGGCTATTGTATTTTGATAACCATGCTCATCATTAGGGATTGAAGCCTTGGAGCAAGTATTTTGAATTTGTGGGCTTTGGAGCGTTTGTTTTATGATTTGCCGATAATCATGCCCATCAATGGAGTGAGTTCTCTACTATTCATTTTTTAGAGGTGCCATTTTACTTTTATATTTTGCTTTGTGATTATGTATTGGGGGTGTTGATGTTGGCAAAGTTGTGAGTTGGAACATTGTAACACCCCACACTACCCCTTACTAGTAAGGTAGAGTGGTACAAAAATAACAACACGTTCATTCTTTCCTTTTAATTATTTCTCACAACTTGAATACTTATATATAACATTAACTGATAATCACATTTTTATAATAAACGGAAGCATTTTATTAATCCAAACTTCATCACATAAATATTTATAGAGCTATTAAAAAATTCAAAATATTATAACACTTAACAGTCTACATACCTCAGATGTAGACTCACATACAATGCTAAACAGTAGATTATAAGTGAAATAAATTTAAACCTATTATGCTTCAACTTTCTTTTTTTTTTCTTTTCTAATAACAATAGCCAGTAAAAATAACTGGTGAGTTATGAGGCTTAATAAGTTGTGCAATTTACAGAAAATTTAAATGCCAAATTATAAAAGAATAATATAATTGAATTAACTCAAAAATACTTGCAAAACAACATACAATAATCTTTAGTATCATCCTTTCATTTATTTGAAGTCTGTACAAAATATCAATATTAGTTTTTAAAGATTTAGCTAAACTTTCATTAAAAGATTTAATGGACCTTAGGTAAATTTGACATTATCATCATTAAACTATATAGAGGTATCTTTTGCCTTTTTAGGAGTCCCTTTTGCCCCACCTGTTATGCAGGTATCATATCTTTTGGGTCCTTTTTGCCCCACCTACAATGCAGGTATTATACTTGGGACCCTTTTTTCCCACATGCAATTGTAAGTTTCATATCATTTTATAGCCAATCTTTACTAATTTGATATTCAATAAACTTCACATATCCATATTTCATACTTGTATTGTATGGTTGCATATTTCCATAATAACATATCTGTGTTACTGTTTGCATCAAGAGAATGGGTTTGTAGTATGTACAATATAGTACTTCTTTTCAAAATGTTATCAACTAGAAAAATTTTTAAACATTCATGTTACATTTTATTCTAAATTTGATTCATTCAAATTTGCAAGTGATTGCTCATACATGAATACTTGACTGTAAACATGTATTAATAACATCATTCTTTTTTTTTTATGACTATGTTCCTAAATTTCCATTAAATGCTAGTGTACATGTCTGCAAAAATAATAGGATATACTTTTAAATTTAAAATGCATAGTATATACCTTTAAATTTAAACTTGCATTACTTACCTCCTTGAAGATTTGACTCAATTCCTCTACCTCTACATCCTTTTCTTTTGTAAGTAACCTCAAACCACACAATTAATAACTTTTTCTTTAGAAACTTGCATTTACCTTTGAAAACAATCACTTTAAACAACCAATTTGCTTATCTTGATTTCTTCCTTCGATATTTCCTTTGGTTCTTACTCCACATAATTTTTTTCGGATCTTTCACAACCACTAATCTTTCAATGCAAATGCTTTTGTACGGTTACAACATTCACACCAAACTACAATTCTTCACAGAGTTCCAATCAATCCTTCACACTCAATCTTTGCTATAGTTTTCAAATAATCTCAATTTCACTACATCGCTATTACCTACATTACTGAGCATTGCAGTGTGATGTGAATTTCTACAGTCTTCACAAGATGTTCATCTGGCCGTTCACAACAACAGTCCTGTATCCTTCCTCCCGAGCAATGTGCCGATTATCTCTTCCCATAACCATGCCGCCCTCTTTAGCAACTAAACTCTTTAATGCAGAAGCTGAACTTTGCCTTATAGCACTATGCCGTGTTTTCCCCTGCACTGTGTCGAACAACATAGAGAAACCCTTTGTTTGCGTTAAATCCGAACAAAATAAAAGAGAGTGGGGCCCACCACTATAACTGATTGCTAAACTTCTCATCCAATATAAGCACCTATTTGGAATTAATAATTTATCTAATTTCATTTAATTAACAATAATTTAACTATTATAATAAGTGATACTTCAAATAAAATTATTTTTATTTACCTGAATTTTAGGATATTACAATTCTTCCCTCCGTAATAGAATATCGTCCCCAGAATTCAATTTTTCATACTTTCTTCAAATATGTGAGAAAATTTTTGCTTAATGTCTGCGTTTTTTCCCATATAGCCTGCTTTAATGACATGTGTTTTCATTTTACTTTCACATGAGGAATTATTCTACTTCTCAATTTACGAATATCTTTTTTCAATATTTTTTAGAATCTTCAATATTGGCCAAATCATTTTGAAGTTTAATTTCATTATGTGAGACTCTTTGATTTTCATCTATAACCCACTTTCTGAGCATTGATATATGAAAAATATTGTGTATGTCAGAAATGTCTGTAGGTATTGCTATTTTGTAAGCAACCTGCCCCACTCTTTCAATAATTTCTAAAGGACCAATTTATCGAGGACTGAGTTTTCCACTTTAGCCAAATCTAGCAACACCTTGCACTGGTCTAACTTTTAATAATACAAAATCACTCACCTCAAATTCTATCATTTTATGTTTGGGATCATAATATTTCTGTTGATGATTCTGGGCTGCATTTGATCTAACTCTAATTATTCTAACTTTTTAAGTAGCTTGATCTACTAATAGAGGATCCAATAGTTTCCTTTCACTAATTTCAAACCAATTCAATGGAGTTCTGCTTTTTTTGTCATACAATGCTTCATGTGGAGCCATCATGATACTTGATTGGTACTTATTGTTATAAGTGAACTCTATCAATGAAATATGATCTTCCTAGCTACCTCCAAAATTTAACATACTTAATCTTAGTAAATCTTCTAGCACTTGAATCAGTCTTTCTGATTGACCATCCTTCTATGGATGAAATGAGTATTGAACCTCAATTTTGTGCCTAAACTTTCATGAACACTCTTTCATAATTTGGATGTAAAATGTCAATCTCTGTCTGATACAATGACCTTAGGAATTCCATGCAACCTGATGATTTCCTTCAAAAATAACTTAGCTAAGTTCTCAACTGAATCAGTTTGACAAATTGGTAGAAAATGTATCGATTTTATTGCCAAATGCAGTCGTGCCCTTATCTTGATCTAGGAAATCTTGTAGCAAAAGCCATGACTATATCTTCCCATTTCTATTCTGGTATTTGGAAGGATTGCAACATACCACTTGGTTTATGATGTTCAGCTTTTACCACCTGATATTTCTCACATTTTGACACAATTCAACCACATCTCTTTTCATTCTAGGCCACAAAAATAAGATTTTTAAATCTTTATACATCTTAGTGCTTCCTGGGTGAATTGAATACCCACAGATGCATATAAAATCTCCTGAATCAGACCTGATTTCTTTGGTACCCACAAATGCATATTGCTGCTGATTCTTCTATAATCATCTATATTGAGATAATTTCTTTTTCCTGATTTTCATCGCTCCATAAGTTTCTGATTTTCAGCACTGGTCTTCTGAGCTTTACTGATTCTTTCTTCTAAGGAACGACAAACATTTATCTAATTTAGGCTAACTGAATCTTGATTATCTTGCATTCTCACCTCTAGTTGTAATGCTTCTATATCTTTAATTAATCTTTCCTCTGAAATCAACATACAATTTACTTGCTCTTTAGACTTTCTGCTTAATGCATCTGCCACAACATTAACTTTGCTAAGACAATACTGAATGCCTAAATCATCGTCTTTTATTAATTTCAGTCATTTTCTTTGTCTCAAATTTAATTCCTTTTGGATGAAAAAGTACTTTAAACATTTATGATATGTGAATATTTCACTCCATACAAATAATGTCTCCAAAATTTTAATATAAACACAACTGCAGCCAATTCTAAATCATGAGTTGAATTTTTTTCATGAGCTTCAACTATCTGGAAGCATAAGTAATCATCTTTTTATTCTACATCAACACACAACCCAACCCTTTCTGAGAAGCATCGTTGAACAATGGGAATCTTTCAGTTCCAGATGGAATTGTCAAAACAAGTGCAAATGTTAAACGCTGCTTTAACTTTTAAAAACTCTATTAACAATCCCCAGTTAATTCAAATTTAATGTTTTTCCTAGTCAACTTGGATAAATGCAAAGTAATTTGAGAAAAGTCTTTTACAAATCTTTTATAATGACCTACTAATTCCAAGAAACTCTGCACTTCAGTCATATTAGTGGGTCTTGGCCATTCTACCATTGCTTTATCTTTTTTGGAGACCTACTAATTCCAAGAAACTCTGCACTTCAGTCATATTAGTGGGTCTTGGCCATTCTACCATTGCTTTTATCGTTTTTGGATCTATTGATATACCTGCTCCAGTAACAATGTGCCCCAAGAATGAAATTGTCTTCAGCTAAAACTCGCATTTAGAATATTTAGCAAACAATTTATGTTGCCTTAATAATTCTAGAATAAATTTTCATGCTCTTCATCATTCTTGGAATAGATCACAATATCATCAATAAAAATAATTATAAATTAGTTTAAATAAGGCTTGAAAATTCTATTCATCATATCTATGAATATTCTTGGGGCATTAGTTAGTCCAAATATCATAACCAAAAATTCGTAATGCCCATACTTAGTACCAAAAGCTATCTTCTCAATATCACTTTCTTTCATTCTAAATTGATGATAATTTGATCGCAAATTAATTCTGGAGAATACAGAAGTACCTGCTAATTGATCAAATAGATGATATATTCTTAGGAGAGGATACTTGCTTTTAATGGTTACCTTATTTAGAGACATTACTTGGTGAGGAGGCCGCACATAGCGTTATGTCCGGACTCTAATTAAAACTAGACATGTGTTGATTTTTTTTTTTGTATATTACTTTTCCTTTGTCTTGTCAGCCCAACCGATTCTAAAAATTTGAATGTAGGAGTTCAAAAGATGCGAAATGGGGCCTTTTTACTTTTTCACCCGACATTTTTAACTTTTCACTTTATCTCTTCTCTCGTTCGGTTCTCAAGAAGCAGTTTTTCCAAACTTTAGGCATTTTCATTCTCAAGGACTAATTGGGGGTAGCAGAAGTTCTACTTTGCTTTTAAAAACAGGTAAAACATACTGCACATTTGTTGCGCTTTTACTACGTATTAATACTTTTTGTTATTTTTTCCTTATTTTTCCTACGTTTTATGTGTGATTTTATTGTTTTTTTGCATTCATGGTATCATTTCCTATGTTAATTATGTAAATAGTTATTTTCATCTTTCAGTTTCTTTTGCGCTTTCCCTGCGCTGTTGATGAGCTTTAACTGTGCTTTTAAGAGATTTATGAAAGTGCAACTAAAAGTGAAACAAAGGCAAGTAAAAGCGCAGTTAAAATACAGGTAAAGTGCAATTAAAGTTCAAAAAAGAGTTGAGATAGCACTTTCATTATGCTTTCACTGTGCTTTTCTTTTCTTTCATTTTCCATCTTTTTCACTGAGTTTTTTTAATTTTTTTGTAGATTGCTCCTTATTTTTGTCTAATTACTTCTTGTTGCTACGTTTCAACCTTCAAAAATATTTGCGACTCATTTCGCGTAATAATTCACAAAGATGTTGAGGACACTTTGAGGACTCTTAACATCCATCAGTTCTTGATGTTCCCACAATTCCAACAAAATATACCTCTGTTATACATGTTGTTGAAATGTTGGAATTTCTCTAAACAAGGCTTCATCAGCAAAGATCGTTTGCTTAAATTAACTACTGATGAGGTGGTTCTGCTTAGAGGTTTGATTTTAAAAACAAATTTTCAGCATTCTTCAATGTCTCTATGTATTTTCTTCAATCAATTTAATCAAATACTGCTCACAAGTTTGCCAAAAAGAGGTGATGAGATCATATGACAGAACAAGCCACTTCTTGAAATTTTATCAATTGAAATAAAAAATGAGATGATAGAACTAAACATATCAACTGATCAAACAATTATGTTAAAAACTTTTATAATACTTTTTTATCTCTAATTTATTTTCTCCCCTCAACAACCTTAAAATCCCAAGAAGGCTCATTTCTGTAGTTAGTAATTTAGAAGAATTTTCATCTATTGATTGGGTCAGAAGTATTTAAATTTTTGATTCATGAATTTAATAAAACTGCCACCAAGTTTGTTAGGAGAAGCCACTTGGTTATAAATGAATTTTTACCTCTTATTGATGAGTCATAAGTTCATTTAAGTCTAATTCTAATTATAAAATCTTTTTATAATTAATAATATAATATTACTTGACATTATCTAATGCAGATATGGTTTTTGGAGTACTTCGCTGTAAATACACCTAAATACTTAGATTTAAGATCACACTTTCTTAGATTTGGAGGGGGGGGGGGGGCAATACAAATACTTTTTATTCTGCAGAGAAGACCATCAATTTATTTGCTAACTTGAAGGAAAGGCATGTGTGTATTGATATTCGTAATTACCATTTAAAATAATTATGAAAAGATTTATAATTTCTTATATAGTATTGAAAATTAATAACAAAAGTGCAACAAAAGCGAAATGAAAGCGCAACGAAAGTGCAGTAAAAATGCAGTGAAAGCGAAGTAATTTCGCTCAGGTTAATTGCTCCTTTACTGCACTTTTACTGCGCTTTCATATTTTTGTAACTAGAAAATATTTTTTATTTTCTAATCTACTAATATTAATGTAAAATTTGTGCAAAATTTTCATGTCCTTCAGGATGTTACTCAGGAGGAAGCATAAAATATAAATGCTGACTTAATTGCTATTGATAACATCCAAATTCATTTTCTTCATCAAATCCACTCGCCAACACTGAAGAAATTTTCCACTCCTACCACTCATTCTCCCTTTCAAGCTCACCCACACTGTACCCATCAAGACCCCCCTTTAGCTCAAGGTGAGAATTGGGCTAATGTTCAAAATAAATTGCTTGGTGCCTTTGAAAAAGTTTGCAATAGAATTGAAGATAATTTGGGTGTTAGACTTGATCAACTTGAATAAAATTTTGATCGATTTGAAGCAAAGTTCGATTCTCTTCAATACAAGTTCCATTTACCATATAGTCCAATGTAAATTAGATCTTGAAAAATCTCCATCTTCGTCATCCTTATCTATTCCATCTGTACAAAACCCCTCCACCAGAGTTACCCCCAAAACCCACAAATTTGTACATAAACTCCCCACATCCCCTACCAACCCAACTTCCACCCAAGTCCCCCCATCTGAAAAAAAAGCCCCCATCACAGCTGTACATCTAGCACTCCCAGCTGCCACCCAGGTCTCCCCATCTAAAAAAAAGCCCCCACCACAATTGCACATTCAATGCTCCTACCTGCCACTCAATTCCCCCCATTTGAAAATAACCACCCACCACAGCCCTCTCAACTTCAGAGCAACCCCCCCCCCCCCCCGACTGTACTGTAAGGCTCCACACTTTGGTAAAATTCAAAAAAGAAAACGAGATGATAAGCAATTTCTATTAGTAAAGCCCACACCTGAACATCAAATCAAGCCCCTCATGCTTGTAAAATTATTTGTGTTGAATCAATTAAAGTCTCACGTCGTCCTGCAAATACCACAATGGACTATGAAGGCAAGAAATTCCTTAGTACATATCAACAATATTTATAGATGAATGCTTCAAAAAATATAATTACAAGAAGTTTGAGTTGATTTAAATAATTTACTTCAGTAAAATTTTAAGCAAATAAAGTATTGAAAGCATATCAAAAGCGCAGTGAAAGCAACAAAAGCACAATAAAAGGGCAGAGTTAGCGCCTTTTATGCACTTTATCTACGCTTTCACTACGCTTTTTATTGAGATTTGGATGCGCTTTAGTTGCGCTTTGACAACATTTTGGATGAGCTTTTGTTGTGCTTTGGCTTCGTTTTTGATGTGCTTTGCTGCGCTTCAGATTCATTTTCTTGATATTGACTATTTTATTTTGGCTATAGGGATGACGCTATATTTTCTTCGGGTAACATTGTGATAACGAGAGCTGATATTGATCAGTTGGTTACTGATGATTACTTAGATAACGACCTTGTAGATGCGTTTGCTTTGTTGTTATCTGAAAAGAATAAGCTTATAACTAACATGTATCAATCCTACTTATCCATCTTTCCAATGCATAGGGTTAAAATATTAATGTAATATTTAATCTCTTTGTCAGATTGTTTTCTCATGCATTAGCATTATCCTTGTTTACTTCCTGTAAGTATACAAGGATTACAAACAATCTTCAAATTTAGTCGTCTAACATATCAATGAGAATTCAGTGAAGGAAAGCAATTTTCTAATTCTATCCATTATCTACAATAAGCACTGGACCCTTCTTTTAGGCAGCTTGAAGGAGAAACTTTAGAAATTTTACGATTCCTTACCCAATCAGCAACACAAGCAAATTTTTCAACAAGTCATAAGTTAGAGCATAATAATATGTTAATTATTCTCTCTATATGGCTATTGAAGTAATATTTGTTCTTTATTTTATTTAGATAAAAGACATATATGATGACATGAATGAATTCTTTGAAAGCAATATAACAAAATGGAATTTACGAAGTGTTCATGGACTTCCAACCCAGACGAACAATGTTGACTGCGGAATGTTTGTCTGCAAATATATGAAAAAAGTAATTCTTTAAATAAAAGTAAATTGGATAAAATATAAAAATTGGCAAGAAGAAATGCCAAAGTTTAGGGTGGAATTCGCATACGCTCTATTCCTTTCAACAAAGAAATAGTAGTTTTTATATCTAATTGTACTTTCAATTATTAATTATGTACATTTTGTATTCTTTAATTATAATGTATAAGTGATTCATTTTTTTTGAAATCATTTTATTTTGCATGTACTTGCGCAACAAAAAGGTAGCAAAGCGCAGTAAAAGCGCGGTGATATCGTATCAAAAGCGCGGTGGTAGCGCATAATAAATAAATATTAAATATAGTAAAAACTTAAAGCGTAGTGATAACCCTCCAATAGCGCAACAAAAGCGCATCAAATGGGCAGATAGAGTGCTGCGCTTTTACTAACGCTCTTGTTGTACTATATTATTTTTTATACAATCATAGTTTAAAACATTATAATAATTAGAGAAGTAAAAAAAAAATTGGTTACATATAATTAAATATAAAATTGAGTTTAATACAAAGATATTACAATTGCAATTCTGAAGAAATGAAATCCATCATCGCGCATAAAAAAAATCAAGTTAACACAAAGCACAATTAAAGCGCATTGATGTCACAACAATAGCGCAGAAAAAATGCATCAAAAGCACAACACTTTAGCTGTGCTTTTATTGCGCTATTGTTGAACTATCTTTTTTATTTTTTTTGGTATAATCATTAAGTACAATTATTTAGTTTAAAAAGTTATAATTATTAGATAAGTAAAAAAAATTATTACAATGAATTACATATAAAATTGAGTTTAATACAAAGATATTACCATTGTAATTCTGAAGAAATGAAATCCATCATCATTCTTGTGTACTTGGCCCCTGGTTTTCTGGTTGCTGCCCCGGTTATGAATTCCTCAGTGAAGCATTCAGACATGTTTTGGAAGTTCATCTATGTTGAAGAAGGATTTTCCATTTATGTTATTTTTTAATTCAATGCACGTTTCTTTGTTGAAAAGTTAGGATCAGCAAAATAATAGATAAAAATAAAATTTTTGAGAAAAATATCTGAATAAAGGAATGAGAAGTAAAAGATGCACTTTAGCTATGTTTTAGATGCGCCTTTTTGTGCTTAAGATGCAACAAAAGTGCAACAAAAATATTAAAAAAAATGCTATTAAAGCGTATTAAAAGCGCAATAAAAGCATAGCTAAAGCGCAATAAAAACACAATTAAAGCGTAATAAAAATATATAATTTGAATAAAACTGTGAGGATGTTAAATCTTACTCTTAGGCTTCATCTTTTCCTAGTGACCCTTTAATCTTACATTAGAGATGTCTTTAGGCCAACGTTTCAGTGGATCTTTCAATTTTGCACTGCCACCACCTTGTGTATTTTTAACAAACTTATGATTTTTTATCTTTCCATCAAGAACGAAGTATATATTTTTAGCCATATCTTTCATTGCAATTTGCAACCAACATGTACTGCTTAGCCTCCATATTCCCTTGAGCTCATGTGCTTATTTGATATGCAAATATGCTGATATGATTTATGAATATGAATCAACTAACAAATTCAGAGTTATTTTTTCCTTTACCTATGCCCAAGTGACTTGAATATGTATATTTTCAAGCTCTTGCTGACCATCGCAACATTAGATACTTCTCAGGGATTTTTCAATATCAAGCTGCCTCAAAACCCTTATTCAGTTAGAATACAACAAATCCATCATTTCAAACTTCTTACAGGTGCATTGGATGTTACATTCAGTTGCATCAAAATGAACAACCCATAATGTAGATTGGTCTTTATTCTCTGTGTACTTAACTAAAAACTTCGAAAAATAACTTGAGATAGTTTATACTCATTCTACCCGCATCCTATAAAATTTCTTCCTAAAAAATGAATAGAATTGAGTAAAATCGAACATCTTACTTTAATATTGAGCTGCTTTTTTTTACATATACTATTTCAGATTGATTGTATTTGTAGTCCTCATCCTGTTCATTCTGGTGCCAAGTCATCATCACCTTCTCTAAGCCAAGAAAATAATCAGTTATATAACTTCTTGACTTAGAAACGCCATGACACACATTATTAATAGACTCGCTATGGTGCGTTAATAGAATTCTCATGCTAAAATAGTTCTTATTGAATGCTGTTGACCATTTATTTCTTATCTTATAAAGATCCTCCAACCAATCATGATTTTGGAGGTTCTCTTCCATGATCTTTTTAGCCCATATTTTCTCAAACTTCTTCTCAAAGTCACACTTGCTCAAAAACTTCTAGAAGAGTCTTTTAACTTTGTTGTTGCTATTGAAGCACCCAACTTTTGATGAAACCATTTTAGAGATGTGCCATTGGTATAGTCTATGACGAGTGTGGGGTAATGTAACTTATATAGCCCTAGCCATTGCATGATCTTGATCAGTAAATATTGTCATTGGATGTTTATTACACATTATTCGTATAAATGTTCTAAATAATCATTTAAATGATTCAATTGCTTTCTTTGACAAAAAGGTCACCCCTAGTAAAGTGTTTTGCCAATGATTATTTACACCGACAAATGGGGCACAAACTAAATTATATTTATTTAGTTTATAGCTTGTATAAAAAATCACTACATTTTCTAAACAGTCTTATTCTATCATGCTCATCCCATCAATCTAATAACAATTCAACAATCTATCAAACTCATCAATTTAGATGTTCCATTTGAATATGTTGTCATCAATTTGTTGATCTTCAAATTATTGAATCAAATAATTAGTATCTTCAAATTCAATCTTTACTCTTTTTTCCTTTTGAATGAAGTTGTATGCATCCCTTTTAGAGAATTCAATATTCTCGATACCTCCAACTTCCTCTGCGAGGTAGGAGAATGCATCTATGGTTCTAATCCTGATTTTTGTTTTTAACTTAAAAACTGAAGCTTTCTCATCATCAATATTCCTATAGGATCTCCGGAGGTACCGGTCTTTTAGTCTAGTCAATTCATGATTGTGGGATTTAATAAATTTTTTCACAGTTCAATTTCCAGCTTCATCAACTACAAACCTGATCAAAGATGGACAACCTGTTATGGTCTCAGATTTTCTATAATTTTTTTGGGAATTCAGATCAAATCTCTTATTGAAACCAGCTTTTGAAACGGTAAAGTTCTTGGATTTTATCTTTATGGAATTTAGTTAGTAACTATGATGATCATTGCGCACATTAAAGCCACTTTTATGGGCATAAGTGCACTGAGTATCATATGCTTCTTTTCATCTTTATACACAACCTGAAGAAAGATAAAAAGATCATCAATAGCGCAACAAAGCGTAGCAACAGCACAACAAAAGCATAGTTTAAGCATAATAAAAGCTCAGTTAAATTCTAGTTAAAGAACAACAAAATACAATAAAAGGATAGTTAAAGCCCATTTAATGCACAACAAAAGTGCAGCAAAAACGCATCAAACGCATGCTGCCAGCGCAGCAAAAATGAAGCAAAAGTTCTTTGAAAGTGTCTTGAAAGCGTCACTGCATTGAATGCAATGAAATTGCAACAAGAACCATTAAAAAACACAATAGAAAATTGCAAAGTTCTCCAGTACTTAGTATTTATGTTTTTATTTCTACACAACTTTTGAAACCATAAGAACAACTTAGGATGAGGTAGAAATTTTCCGATAAGTTGAAACCTGCAGCAGTCCAAGCCAAATTAACTTTCGATTGTTGAAAGTTTCCTTGTTTTTAAAATTTGTCTCCTGTTAGCATTCCATCTTCGCGAAATACTGCAAAGTTCTTATGTTTTTTCTTTATGAACAGCTATCAGAAGTCCTAAATATTTGGATTTGAGAGCTTTCACAAGTTTTTTGAAGCGCAAACCCTAAACCCCGGCTTTTAAAAGGTAAATTTTTAGGGTCAGTCAGGTCGGTCGGCTGATAAGACATAAAGAGAAAGTAATATAAAAAAATATACGTAGAGGATCCACGTGTCTAGTTTTAATTGGAGTTCGGATGTAGCGCTACGTTTAGTCTCCGTACCAAATAATTTATCTTTTATTTAACTCCCTGTAATCAATACAAAGTCACATTGAATCATCTTTTTTTTTGACAAACTATACTGGTGCACTCCAAGGAGATGTACTAGGTCTGATAAATTTTTTTAATCAATTCTGCTAACTGACTATTTAATTCTTGTAATTCCTTGGTTGTCATTCTATGAGGTGTTTTTATAATTTGATTTGTTCCAGGTTGAACATTAATTGAAAATTCTACCTCTCTTTCGAGAGACAAATCATCCAATTCATCTAATAAAATATCTATAAATTTATTCACTGCAAGAATAGAATTTATATCATCACTCATTTCCTTAATAGCTTCTTACTTTGCTAAGAAAATTAATTCACCCGCTCTTATATTTTTGCTCACCTGATTAGATGCAATCAATGATGAAATTACTTCCCTTTCACTTTGAAAATAAAATATCAGTTCTCATGGCAAATCAAATCTGACTTTTTTCTTCCAACATTCTATGGTAGCATAATATTTGACCAACTAATTCATTTCTAAAATTATTTCATACTCCATTATGATCTATCCTCTGAATGACTTTTAATTCTCGGCCTCATTGAACATTTTTTGTGCAGTTTCTCTTGATATGTCCTGATTTCCCACACAGATAACATTTTCCTGTATAAGACATCTTCCTGGATGAGACTTTTCACATTTTGGACAAACCGGTGATGCACGGAACCCTGCAGACTGTTGTTGTTGATTCTGATGAAATTTCTGTCTTTTGGATGAATCACTCATGTGATCACTTTGCTCTTTTTACCACCAGTCTCTCATTTCTATTTAACCACATCCATATCATGCTCTAATAGTCTAGCACTTTCAACAAGTTCAACAAAATCCTTTATGTAAAGAGAAATTAAAGGTTGTCTCAATGAGTTCCTTAGACCCTTAAAAAATCTATAACATTTTTCAATAAGAGTACTGATACGATGTGAAGCATATCTTGATAGAAATATAAATTCTGCCTCATACTGAATGAAAGTATTGGCTCCTTGCTCTAGGTTGACAAGACTTTCCTGCATTACCTGCCATATTCATGGAGGAACATACCATTCTCTGAAAATTTGATCAAATTCCTCCTAGGTAATTTGTTCTTCAGCTCTACCATAATCCTCTACACCATTAATTTTTCTAAATGTTGTCCTTTACAGGTGACATCCTAGGTGTTGTAGATCCCATCATAGACTGCATCCTTTTCATCATTTGCATCATCATACTCATCATTTGCATTTGCATTAAATTCCCTGACATTACATTAGCAGATTTAGGCCTTATAGGTACATTGTTCACTCTGGATAAACTGCCTTCTATTGGTGCCTCACTTTCAGGAACTTTAGGTATTTGATCATGTTGAGATAATTGGCCATCAGTCCTTTCAGGTATTCTTTCAGCCATTATATCTGCATTAAATTATATCTTGAATTATTCTTTATATAATTATACACACATATTAGTATGTTACTTTCATATGCTACTTGCAAGCATGATTAAAATTTTGACTTATTACTAACTTAAAACACAACTTTCTCCTAGGCTCTATAATAATTCCATCATATTCAATATTGTTCTCTTAAAAAATTATATTTACTTTGGCTTCCGTACTTAAATCGTCAGAATCTTAAATCTTTGCTCTACTATCACTTTTTTAATACCATACGCTACCCCTTACTAGAAGGTAGAGTGTCACAAAAATAACATCACATTTATTCTTTCCTTTTAATTATATCTCACCACTTGAATACTTATATATAACATTCAATGATAATCACATTTTTATAATAACGGAAGCATCTAATTAATCCAAACTTCATCACATAAATATTTATAGAGCTACTAAGAAAATCCAAAATATTACAATACTGAATGGTTTGCATACCTCAGATATAGACTCATATATAACGCTAAACATTAGAACATAAGTGAAATAAACTTGAACCTATTCTGCTTAAATTTTTTCTTTTCTTTTCCCTGTAATAACCTGTAAAAAATATATGGTGAACTATGAGGCTTAATAAATCCCTTTTGACTCTTTAGGGGTCCCTTATATGTGGGGTGTCCCACTTACAATGAATGTATCATACTTGGAGACCCTTTTTCCCCATATGAAATTGTAAAT
Source organism: Dendrobium nobile (assembly GCA_022539455.1). Lineage (NCBI taxonomy): Eukaryota > Viridiplantae > Streptophyta > Magnoliopsida > Asparagales > Orchidaceae > Dendrobium > Dendrobium nobile. The sequence goes on from CM039723.1 coordinate 22,605,971, forward strand.
TTCATATAATTTTTTAATCAATATTTACTTATTTGATATTCAATAAATTTCACATATTCATAGTTTATACTTGTATTGTATGGTTGCATATTTTCATAACAACTGTGTCAATTATCTCTTCCCAGAACTGTGCCGCCCTCTTCAGCAATTGAACTCTTCAATGCAGCAGCCAAGCTGGCCTAATAGCACTTTGCCGACCAACACAGTGAAACCCTTTGTTTGCTTTGCGGGATTTTTCTGCTTTGGCTTGCGTTAAATCAGAACAAAAGAAAAGAGAGTGGGGCCCACTGCTATAACTGATTGCCAAACTTCTCATCCAATACAATCACCTATTTGGGATTAATAATTTATCTAATTGTATTTAATTAACAGTAATTTAACTGTTATAATAAGTGTTGCTTCAAATAAAATTATTTTCTTTTACCTGAATTTCAGGATATTACAAACACGATTTATGCTTTAATTGATTCAAAATTTTCAGTTCAAATGCTGGTCTTATACCATGATCTATAAGATTGAAACCTGTGATCTGCATTATTTCATTTCTTTTATCTCAGGGGCTTTGCCATGTTAACATTTAAATTGAGGTAGTAGGTTCTTGCACTGATTCAACTGTTATATTCATTATCATTTTTTTTTTCTTGCAAGTGTTTTCTTTAGTGTTGATGGTCTTCTGATAACCAAAGAGCTAAACTTGCATAAACTGATCAACCATGATTGTGTGGAGTGGTTCAGGTCTTCGTTAGGTCAACTAGGTGTAGGGGAGGTCTGGTTATATCGTCTTGAATTGCTTTTGGGCCATGGTCCATGTTAATTTTGCCTCTAATAAGCAGGGCTGGATCTTTTATTATTCCAATATTTAAAATTGCACAATTAAAAAAGATTTGACTTGAAAATAATGTTCAAGTGCAAATTGTTAGTAATGAGAGCACATACATTTATTTGAAATGCATCTATTTTCATAAAGTGATTAAAATAGCGTACAAAGTATGATTTTTTTTTGTTCTCATAAGAATGTTGCACTGGATATTAAATTACTTCAAGTAAAAGAAGAGATTTACGCTTAATATGAATAAAGTAAACATGTCAGAGCATTGAACACAATGGCTACTTGATGATAGAGTTGGTAGTTGACTATTATGTAGTGGGCCTAGTGATAAAAATTCTCCTTCTCCCACACTACAAATCTCCAATAGAGGTGCTACGGGACCTATAAATCAATGTGTGATGAATCTAAATGATGGTGTAAGGGTAGTTCATTGAATGTCTCCACAAAATGCAATAGAGGTTTGCTAGGATATTTATATGAACATTGGAAGATTGTTCTTTGGAATACTATTTCATTTAATTTGGCAACTTCTCTATTCTATTTTAACATGATTCATTCTATATGTTCATATGGTCTAGAGGCATTACACTACAGGAAAACCTTCGATTACTGTCGGAACTTCCGGCGGAATAAAATACGCCGGTAATAATGACGCGTGAACCGGCGAAAAATTTGACGATAGTTCTGGCGTAAAGCCGTCGATTATTTTCCGGTGTATGATCTGCCGTCCTTTCCGCTGTAATTTATAAGATAAGCAGTTTAGTCCGACGTAATTTCCGCCTGTAATTTATGGTGTACAATCCAACGTAAACTTTACCGGCCTACTTAAACTCGATGAAAATTTTTTGTCGAAATATGCGACGGTAAAAATACTGGCGTATTAGCCGCCGGAAAATCCGACAGAGAAAGCCCTATTTCCCTCCCGAGCCTGTCTTTCTTATCATTTTCTTTCTTCGCATTTCGATTCGGTCCGCTCACCTTTGTCGCCTCAGCCGAACGCCGCCGCTTCTGAGACTGACCCATCGCCCAACTGACTTCGACCGAGTTTGCCGATGTCCGCTGCTTCAATCGCCGATGTCCGCTGTTCTTTTGCCGAAAATCCACTGTAAGATTTTATTTTTTTCTTGGATTTTCTCTGTAAACATTAGCAATAGATTGTACCATGTTGTATGCATTTTATTGATGATATTCTTCTCGTTGATAGGTCTAGAGAGGTTATATTTTGTAGAGAGGTGTATATTTTAAATAGAATTCATATTGGATGGCTAAAGTAGATGAATGCGGTGAGGTTTGAGAGGGAGTTGATGTGTACAAGATGTGGTGAGACTTGAGAGAGAGTTGATGTTTGCAAGATGTGGTGAGACTTGCAATGTGAGATATAAAATTGCCCTCATACTTAGGGGAAAACTCTATAATATGTGATGAGATGCGAAAATATTAGAGAAGCTCTTATGAAAGATATGATTAGAGAGAGTGAGCGTTGCCTTAGATGGTTTTATCACGTTAACTATATTTTCACACGCCAAGAAAATTGATAAAATTGAAATCTATCTATTTCCATTCAAAAGGTTTTTCAACAATATCTAATATCTTCATATTATATGTAGGCTATATCATGGATATTAGAAATCAAAGAAGTTGGATGAGAACCGACTCTTGTTGAATTGTATAATCATACCCATCGGCGGCAGGAGGGCCAATTATGGGTTGATGAGCGAGCAAGGAAAGCCTATGTATGTACTAATGTTGTCTAAATTGCTTAAATTTATATTAACTTTCATAGGAGTATACACGGCTTTGAGAGAGCCAGACTACAGTAGGTGAGAGCTCTTCTGGCTCTGCAGAATATTCTAAGTGCCGCATTTGGCCGCAAGCGGTAGGAGGAATGCAACATGGTAGGGTTTATAGTTTAGGCTCGCAAGCCCATGCATACGAGGGGATGACCTATGGTGGCTCCAACTTCTCACCAAGTTCTCAGGAGTCCTTATATAACCAACAGGTAGCTGCCCTTCAAGCTGAGCTAGAGCAAGTAAGGAAATCACAAGCTGACTGCAAGTGCAGATGCAGACGAAAATGCAGATGCAGATGCAACACAATCAATTGTTGGATTAAATGAGGAAAATGAGGAAGCATATAAGTGGAAAGGAGACAGCTTCAACAGAGGACGAGTCGACAAATTTAGATTAGATGTTTAGTTTTTTCAGGTTCATCTGTACTTATTTGTTTTCAGACATTTGTGTACTTTTAAACGAACAAATTGTCTAACTGTATTTTAAATTGTTTGGTTGATTGTTCAATATTTGGAATGTATGGTTATGAATATTTGGTGATGTTCAATGTTTAATATTTGGTGATGTTGTTCAATGTTTAATAAATGTGATGTTGTTCAATTACTGTATGCAGGTTGTATTATAGAAATCAGATTCATGAGAGGGAAGGCTATTTTTTTTTGTTATTGGTACATATTTTCAAATCCTCCGGACATGACAATATGATGAATCCTGTAACGATTTTCGGCGCATCATTTGCGCCGAAATATCCGGTGCATTATTCGCCAGCTGTATTCGTCGATAATTGTCGTGTACAGTTAACGACGGAATACCCGCCAGCACTACCGACACAACATTACGTCGGAAATACTGGCAGATGTGATGCCGAAATCCGTCCAACAAAGATGACGTATTTCCCACATTTTCTTCGTTGGAATTGCGTCGGAACGTATGTCGGAGGCGAAAAAATTCTATTGGAATTTTTTTACCGACGCGCGAGTTACCAACATTTGCAAATTTGTCGAAAATTCGACGGAAAAAGGAAATTTCCATCAAATTTCCCTTATTACTGGTGGATTTCTGCCACCGGTAGTTGAGCCATTTTCCTGTAGTGGTACATCTCCTATATATGAACTTAGGATTTGGATATTGATGGAGGAATTGAATATTACTGAAAATATTATTGAGTAGATCTAGAGAATATGGCCCTAAATTAGAGGTATAATCATATTGGATTGTTGGCCAGATATTAAAAGGATAAACTTGATCAACATTTTATCTGACAATCCCTATGAGTTATGGCATTATCTTTCTTAGTTCTATTGAAGCATTAGATTAAGTAAAGAATGCATAATACAATTTCAAACTAATTGATGGAGTTATAAAAGTATATTGAAGAACATTTAGTAGTCCATATAGTCTCTAATAATTTTAGTTCTTATAAGGTGGTGAGAAATAAATTAATGGAGAAGAGAGAAAAGTACATTTACTGGACTATGTGCCTCATATTGCTTTGTTTTAATTATTGAAAAATTTGGAGAGTTGCCTTTGCATAAGAATGCCTTGTCTAAATGAGAAGATTAGCAATTTATAGTTATAGTTGGCTTAAGCCTTGATGAGGACGCTCTCTAAGAAAGAACTTATTGGACTTGCGGCTACTATTACAAAGAATCTTTTAGAAGGCAATTTTTGGAGGCTATGTTCACTTCCACAAAGTGGTTTAATTGTGATTGTGCTAAGAAACTTGAAGGTAAAGAAGTGAGAAAGATTATTTTGAGTTACAATTTTTTACAAGTGTAACTTCTGCTAGCAGAACTTCTAAGCTCTTAATTCATGTTTTAAGAATGGTAGATGCAAAGAAAACGCTAGCTTTGTATTTCATTTATATTGTTATAGATGAGGTAAAGTACATGATAGCACAAAGCTTGGCGGGAGATTAATGCAGATACCAGAGAATTTGAGAAATTATAAATAAGAAATAAGAGCATCAATTGCATTAAAATTTGCATGCATGTCTGTTATCTAAATCCTGAAAATTAAGAATAATTCAACCAATTTTGAGGTCAAATATGATTTGTACCATTACATAATATAGATTGATTGGACTGAAAGATTAAAGGCTAGTATTCAACCTGTATCATTTAAAAGTAAAGAGTGATTCTTTGGCTTACAATAAGCTAAAGATATTGTAGCGAAACGTTTTCCTGATAGCTTCTGATATTTATTGGTTAAGTTTTTTCTTTTTTTTTTAATTAAAAAAAAATAGTGTAGTGGTGGATTGAATTTGAAGGTGGGGTGCTCCTGAATTATAAAAATTTGATAGAAAAGTAATAGATCTTACATACTTGTCCTCTAGGTGAGCAAACTTCTACTGCATATAAAAGAGTTCATAACAAGTTCATACCACCAGATATAAGCACTTGCCTAACTTATGGATGAACTCATTGGTTTATGTTGTACACAACAAGAGATTAAAAGATAATTATATGAGAAAGACAATTTTGTAGGATAATGAAGATCCAATTGTTAGTAATGATACGCTATTGGATGACAAATGGTTTATACTTTATAGAGGATGAAAATGAAGTCATACCACTATGACAATTATAAGAGGAAGATTTTAATCTTGACTTCATTGATGGAGGTAGGAGCAAGATCAACAACAACAACAACAACATCAAGCCTTTATCCCACTACGTGGGGTCGGCTACATGAATCCTTTTTCTCCATTTTGTCCTATTAAAAGTCAAATTCTTGTTTAAATCTAATAAAGAAAGGTCATTCCTAATATTTTCTAACCAAGTCTTTTTAGGTCTACCCCTACCTTTCTTAACACAAGTCAAATCTAATACCTCTACTCTCCTAACCGGGTCATCGGAAGGCCGCCTTTTTATGTGACCAAACCATCTAAGGCGACTGTCTCTAATCTTATCTTCTACTGGAGCTACTCCAACCTTTTCACTTATATGAGGTAGGAGCATGATCAACATAAGTTAATAACATAGAAGAAAAAAGTTAATATAAAATTGTATGCAATTGAAATTATAATCATCAATATAGTCATTGTTGTTGTTGATGATTTTCTAAGTGATGAGAGTATAGAAGATTTCTGAATTCATAAATTATGATTTTATTTGTTTATACTGAAGTGGGGTGGGATAAATGTTTAATTTAATGCATGTAACCTTGTGTGATTTTTTATGTTTGAGGCATATGCCTTAACACTCGAGAAAAACAAATACCTATATACTTGATTGTGCCATTTGAAATCTTGCATTATCCCTAATATGCTTACCTATTTTTATATTTTTTTCCATCAATTATGATATCTATATGGCTTCTCGTACTTGAAAAATTGGGATTAAGTGCCTCTTTATGGAGTTGTGAGAATGAGGTTACTTAAATATGATTTATAGAATTTATCTAGAACTCTTTGAAGTGTCCAATGTTTGCTTTTGTTCTAATTTTTTATTTTTCATAATTTTCTCAAAAATTTCTTTATATTCTTTTAAATATTTTGCTATATATATATATATATATATATATATATATATATATATATATATATATATATATATATATATATATATATATCAATGTTTCTCAAAATCAATTTGGACTTATGCCTAGTAGGTCCACTATGAAAGTTACACATTTATTGAGAGGTTTGATGGAGAAGTATAGAGATAGTAAGGAGGATCTATATATGATATTTATTGATTTAAAAAAAGTATATGATAAGTTTTAAGAGAAGTGCTCTAGAGAGTTCTAGAAAAGAAATAATGCTTATGTTCAAGTTAATAAGGATATGCATACATGAGCTATTACTTGTGTTCAAACATAATGTGGTTTAACTAAGTATTTTCCTATTTCAATTGAATTACATCTAGGATTAGCTTTATGCCCATATCTTTTTGCTTTAGTCATGCATGTTTTTACTTGACATTTGCAAGAGGATTTACATTGGTATATGCTTTTTATTACTAAGACTAGGGAGGGAGCTAATAAAAAACTTGAATTATGGAGGTCAACATTAGAGTCTAAAAGATTTTAATTTAAGTAAAATATAAAGCCGAATACATGGACTGTAATTTGCTGGAAAAGAGGACACACGACACATATTTGCTGGCACAGATTCAAAGTGCAATATCTGACTCCCTCAACAAGTCAGCTCGCCGCCAATTCGCAGCCCCACACCGTCTGGATCCTTGATTCTGGAGCTTCTTCCCACCTCACCAACAAACTAGACAACCTTCTACAGCCCACAGAGTATAGTGGTCAGGATGGCGTGTCCATCAGCGACGGCAGAGCCATTCCCATTGCCCACTCTGGTGAGGCACTCCTCCCCACTCCAACCCGTAAGATCTCCCTTCCACACTTACTCCAACTCCCACATCTCTCTCATAATCTCATTTCTGTGTCTTCTCTTACCAAAGATAATAATCTATCAATTCTTTTTGATGCATCCGATTACAGACCAATACAAACTTACTCACCGCACCATGTAAGGACGTCCTCTACCACATCGCTGCCACCTCAACCAACAGAAGCCGATCTCAAGCCCTGACCGCTACCAACACCTCTTCTCTACGGTGGTATCACCGCCTCGGTCATCCCCATCAACAAGTCTTTAACACTGTCTCCAAAGAACACCGTCACCTAGCTATTCATAAATTTACTATTTTGTGTTCTTCATGTAAGACCTCTAAAGGTCATAAACTTCCTTTCTCTACATCTTCTAGCCATAATAACAAATCATTAGAATTACTACATCGATGTATGGGACCTTCCCCAATCCCCTCTACTCAAGATTTCAAATAGTATCTATTAATTATCGATGATTCTACACGTTTTACTTGGGTTTTTCCTCTTATGCACAAATCTGATGTATGGTCTATATTCATCAACTTCCATCTAGCAATGGAAAAACGACACTCTTACTCTTAAACATATTCGCAGCGATGGCGTCATCGAATTCCTAAATCACCGCTTTCAAAACCATTTCAAATCTCATGGAATTAAGCACCAAATCAGCTCTTCTTATACACCCGAGCAAAACGGCCTCGCCGAACGAAAGCACATATACATTCTTGAAACCACTCGCACCTTACTCCACACGGCAATCCTTCCTTATCATCTATGGCTGGATACCTTACTAACAATAGTATACCTTATAAATCTTATGCCCTCACCTAACACCAACAAATCCCCATACCAGCTCCTCTATAACCGTCTCCCCCAGCTACTCCCATCTACGGGTTTTTGGTTGCGCCTGCTATCCTTTGCTTCCTCCAAATGCCTGCCACAAAATCTCCATCAAATCCCCCCTCAATCTTTCTTGGCTATGCCACCTCCTATAAATGTTACAAATGTCTCGAACACATCACGGGTCGCATATACATATCTCGCCATGTCACATTCGATGAGTCCATTTTTCCCTATGCCACCCAATCCCATCGACCCGTTAACACTCCAGAACCCTCTCACCCCAAACCCCATCTTCTCCTTCCTACATCCCTCAATCAAACATCTTCAAGTCCTAACCTTAATCGACCACCCAATAACCCTTAAACATCCACTCCAATCGCCCCAAACCAACATCCGTCTTAATCCCCCACATCTGAATCCCATCCTCAAGCTCCACCACCCTTCCCTCCTTCCCATCCTCCTGCGGCCAACCAACTACAGACAACATTCCACATTCACCCATAACAATCCCTTCGTCCCATCCCATGATCACCCGCTCTAAATTTGGGTCACTCAAACCCAAACAGATTCTTAACCTCAACCAACAACTAGCCCCTACATCCTCTGACCCCACAACTTATACCGAAGCCTCCAAACACTTTCATTGGCGCTCCGCCATGGCAAGCAAATTCCTTGCCTTACAAAAATGGGTAACATGGATCCTCATCCCTCCACCCAATGCATCTATCCTCGTCTTCCGTTGGACCTACAATACCAAATGGCATCCTAATGGATCCATCTCACACCTCAAAGCCCGTCTTGTCGCTCAAGGCCACCGCTAAGAATACAACCTTCACTACACCGAAACATTCAGCCCCGTCGCAAAATTTCCCACAATCCGAGTGCTCCTTACAATTGCCATTTCCAACTCATGGTCTCTCCATCAACTAGATGTTAGCAATGCCTTCCTCCATGGATCTCTAAACGAAACTATCTACATGAAACAACCTCGAGGCTTCGAGGACTCCCAATTTCCTAATCATGTATGCCTACTTCAAAAATTCCTATACAACCTAAAACAAGCACCCTGCCAATGGTTTCAAAACCTTTTCCACTCATCTTATATCCCTCGGCTTTCATCATATCCAATCCGACCCATCCCTCTTCATCCTTCACCACCAGAACAAAGCATATCATCTCATATATGTCGACGACATCCTTTTGACGGGCAACAACTCCCAACACCTGCTTCACATCATCTCTTCTCTCAACACCCAATTCTCTATCAAACACTTAGGCTTTGTTTGGGACGGCTTTCTTACTGCTTCTTAAAGCAGCTTTTTAGTACAATCTAGTACAAAAAATTTAATACTTAAATTAGAAAGCTGCTTTAAGAAGCAATAAGAAAGCTGTCCCAAACGAAGCCTTAGAATTTCCTACTAACTTCCTCAGCATCAACATCACCTCTCATGAAAATCAGCTCTATCTCTCAATGTAGGCCCTGAAAATTCGGCCCCGGCCTTCACCCGCTTGCTTTTCTTCAGTGGAGTTTTAACGAATTAAGTTCTGGGGTAAATTTTGGGATTGCATATGGGTTTGTAGATAAGACACTACCCAGAGATTTCACCCTCATTTTGTGAGGACTTTATGATATGAGTTTTTGTTTACTATAGGCGCCAACCCCTATAGTTAATTGCCCCTCCCGATAATGAGAGATAACTTTCGATTAAGGCTAGTCGTTAATCAGATACATAGTATCTGGCATATAGTAGCAGCTTGGGCTTAAGAATATTTGAAAGTTGGATATTTAAAATTAGAAATTTCACCACCTTGCACTTAGAGTGGATGGGTGGGTGAATAGATGATGGACCCAATCAAGATCCCATGGTTATGTTATCCCGGGCCATTGTGGTACCTGGTCTATTTAGTCAGAGGAGGTAGTCGACCCAACCTGACAGAAGGATCCTTGTCGGCAACCATGGCTTGGTTCGTCTAAGGTTATCTTGTAGACCTAGGGAATATTTGTCTAAGGGGACGAACTTGAATACATCGTAGTTAATAGAGAGCTTTGTGCCTTATCAATTTTATCATATTAATTCATATCTCAAGGATTTGATGCCACTAAGGAACATTTTGACTCTACCCATAACCGTTATCTCGTGGTGCCATTTGGCGGCAAAATCACTCGATTCAGAGGGCCTCGGGTCATAATTGTTTATCTTGCAGTGCCATTTGGCAGCAAAATCGCTGATCAGAGGACACGTATCACGTCCTTACTAACAGAAGATTATTTTGAGAATGAATCATAGTGATATTTTCGACTAGGCATTAGCTCCATGTAAGCTGAAGTAAATATTAATTTATCCACCCCGACAAACTGTTGCGGAGGGTGGATGAATTTTGCTTTAAGTGTATTGATGGTTGAATTTCAAATTTTACAAATTTTTGGGATTTTTGGACTTTCGGATATTTGAGATATTTGGGAGACACTTAAAAGTGTTTGTGAATCCTTTCGGTTGAGATAAACATTCAACACGGTCATCATCAGAGTATTTTGAGGTCACTTGAAAATATTTGAATTTTGTAAAAGTTTGAGGGTATTTTAAAATATTTGAAATTAGCCCCTCCGGTTGAGATCTGCGTTCAACATGGATATCATCGGAGTGTTTGAGGTTATTTGAAAATATTTGCATTTTGTAGGCACTTAGGGGCATTTGAAAATATTTGGAATTAACCCTTTCGGTTGATATCTACATTCAACATGACCATCATCGGGGTATTTTAGGGTCATTTCCATTTGTGAATTGAACCCTGTCAACTCTATCGAGTTGTTAACAAAGGATTGAGTTTCATAGGCTTTATGTTTTATTAATGAATTTTCTTTGTTAGAGGCCTTATATGAACGTATAAAGTAGAAATTCCGGTCGACACTTTGACCGTATATTTGTTTGATAATTCGAGCCATGTCAAGTGTCAATTCCCATCTATCCATATAAAAGAATCGGACTTGAACTACGTTTATTTATTAACCCGTTCATCATCCCTTGACGTCACGTGTGTACCCATAACACGCTCGTCGGAGCCCATGTGAGTTTTATGATTGCACTTTTCCCCTTTTGTGTGCCTATGTGTATACAAATTACGGTGCATGTCTGGGGGTACTTTGAAATATTTGTAAACGCATTTTATCTGCTTGCGTAGATGTTGCGGATGCTGTGGCATGGCGTTACACTACGATCATTTGCCTGTTAGATACAGGTAGACTGTCATGCACTGATTGTTGATTTCTGCATGTAGCTTGTTGTGTACTAACGAATCTCCTTCTGCTCGTAAGAGCTTGCACTTGTTGTAGCCATTTGGTATTTTGTTTGCGGAAGACATCTTGAGCATTTAGCGGGTTTCCTACAAGAGTCCATGGATGTTTGCATTTGCTATATATCATCCACCCTTGATTGCAGAGGACCGATGTATTTAACTTATGTTGAATCATTATCGATGATGTAGATATCAAGAGATTCATCATAGACTTCTATGCTTGCTTGTATATGTCTTTGCTTGTATGTGGTAGGTCTCCTACAATAGTTCGTAAGAATTAAGGTCTGTTGTAGTATTTTTGTATTAGCCTGTAGATGGGGTGCTTAATACACAACGAATCTTTTATGGTGGCTTGTAGGCATTTACATATGCTACGATCTTCTCTCTCATATATGTAGAGAATCCATCATGCTGATGATGCATATGCTATTGCTACTTGTAGATAGTACCACTATTATGAATGAAGAGTCCCATACACCAGCTTGTAGGAGTTCATACTTGTTAAAGGTCTTCTTTATTTGCTTGCAGACGTGTGTTGAATGTACAACATGTCTCCTGCAAAGGATCATAGGCACATACACTTGTTATATATCACCCTCCCTGCTTGCAATAGACCGGCATATTTGCCTTAGATTGGATAGTCATTGAGTGTGAGGGTGTTATAGTATCTTTGCCAGCTCGTAGGAGCTTGTGTTTATCACCAATTGACTACTTTTTTGGCTTGTAAGAGAGTTGCATGTTTGCATGGACACTGTATGGTGGTTGACTGCAAGGGTTAAATAAATTTGGTTGCATTTTGATATTGTCCGCAAGGCATTATCATATTCATCATATGCCCTTCGTACCCATTGTATGCAGTCTTTTAATGCTTATAGAGAATTATTTCATTCATTTGTAAGCAGGCCTTCGTTGGCTGAGGGAAAATCACAATATCCGTCTCATGCCCTTTAGGGTCACTGTAAACTTCCTTTCTTACTTGTAGGTTGCATGTTGCATATGTGGCGGATCTCCTGCCGTGATTTGTAAAGGCTTATATGCATCACAAGTTTGTTATCCTTGACTCACAGGTAGTATGTAATATGCATTATATTTCCCTTAACTGTATTTACAGGAAACTCATCATGTTCGCATTCTGTCTTTTATTATTGCCCGTAGAGAAATACGTATTTCCATATGTAGTTAAGTGATAACAAGTTTCCCACAGCAACTCATAGGCATTTACACATGATGTAGTCATTTTGTATTTTGCTTATGGTCAGCATACGAAGTGCATGACGGGTATCCTATAGCAGCTTGTAAACAGGTTGTAGTGTCTTTAACTTTCATAACCTTCATCAGTGTTTGCGAATGGATATGGCAGAGACTATTGTGTCCATGTGCATGACTGACATGAAGACTGTCATCAACTTCGTTGCTTGCAGGTTTGAATGCATTTGTTTGTATCTTGGTGTTGATCGTAGAACATTATCATATTCATTGCATATTGAATCATTATTTGTTGCAAAAGTATTGTAGATTGTAGGGATACCATAGCGTTCCTGCATTACATCTCTTCTACTGTTACTTAGAAGTACACTGTACTTCTTGTATATGGCCTTTGGTGAGCTTGCATTATTTATCATGTTTACATAATTGATATGCTCATTTATGATTTGCTCTTCATTATTCAAAAATTCAACGTCAAAATGCATGAATCCTTGCTTATTCATTTGTTTCTGATCTTTCTCTTTGATGCATCTTCTTGGAGTTTGATTATTGGTGGTGGTAGGGATGTAGGAGCTTTCCCTATCCCATTAGGACTCATTCATTGAGCATCTATATTCTGATTACTCATTTTTTAAACTAAAGTTTGGTTCCACTCAAATGCTTCATTTAAATTCAAGTTCTTTAAAGTTCATTTGAGTCCGAGTCTAGTTCGAGTTTGAGTTCAAGTATAGTTCAGGCTCACACTACAGGAAATTTATGAATTGAGGCTCACACTACAGGAAATTTATGAATTTCCGGCGGTCCAGACTGGCTGTTATGTAATCGTAGGTTATTTAATTGACCGCAGTCGGAATTAGCGGCGGTCAAATAACTGCCGGTTAGTCTGCCGGCATTATTTCTTACCGGCACGTTACCGGCGGTTCGAACCGCCGGTGTTAAGTGAATTTTGTGATAATTGTTATGATTGATTATAGTGGCGTGTTGCCCATATTTGTGATAATTGTTGTATTTTCTGTGCAGGTTTAGAGTTTAGGGTGAAATTCAGTAAATATAGAGGGGAAGTTGTCAATTTTTTTTTTCAGGTGCTACAGGTTTCCGGCGGCTAACCGGCGGTTAGGCCGCTCGAAACGTCGATATCGGACGACTAATTATAGCCGCCGAAAGTTCACTGAAGCCGCCGGTACTTACCGGCGGTTTGCCAACGGTTGCCGGCGATAAACCGACAGTTTAGTCGCCGGTAATTCCTTCGGGTATAACCGCCGGTTATTTAATGGCGGTTTACCGGCGATCATTGATGGTCAACCGACGATAATCTAACGGTTTAGCCGCCAGAATAATCCTGCCAAACCGTCGGTTGAACAACAGTGTTACGACCATCGAAAAACACCGGCGGTATACACCGCCGGAAAAAGACCGCCGAAAACTGTTTTCTACGCGGTTTTTACCGACGGTTTTTTAACCGCCAATAAGCCGCAGGTTTTTTCTGGAATGCTTATACTAATCGCCAGAAAAATGGCCGGTATTGAGTGATTTTCCTGTAGTGTCAAGATGAGCCTCTTTTATTCGTTCGAATCCCCTGTAGTCACATTGAGTTCATCCGGATTTGAGTCCAATGCTTGCAAGTTCAACTGTTCAAGTTTCACTTGGTGTTGTATAATTCAAGTTCAATATCCACAAGTGCATGCTTCAAGTTTAAGTTCATTTTGATTTACTCAAATTAGATTTGTTGTTGTTTAGTTTTAAGTTCTGTTCTTTGTCCACAATGTTCCAGTCAAGTGCTATCAATTTGAATCCAAATCAATTTCATGTCTTCTACAGTTTGTTCAAGTCCCCTGTGGTCTTGCAAAGTTCAAGGCAGAGTTCAAACTGAGTTCATGTCCACTACATTTAGTTCATTTTAATTTGAGTTCTCTTTCACTTAGTTCATTTGAGTTCGAGTTCCCTTGTTGTCCAAGCTCAAGTCTGAATCTTGCTATCATTTGTTTCAAATTCAAGTCCTTGTTCAAGTTTACAAGTTCAAATTTGATTTTGAGTTCGCTTCATTATTCAATGTCAAGTTCCTTGAGTCATGTTCAAGTTATGGTTCACTTCCATTTCATTTTACTTTAGGTCCATAAATTTTATTATTAGTCGCTTGCATTCTGCTCAAAAGTCCAAGTACAAGTCCCCCGTCAGTGTGAATTTCAGCAGCCTCCCGACTGCATGGGTCTTCAGGGGTACGTGTTTCAAAAAGCAATTTTTTCCTACGTACGGGTATTTATATTTTGTCCTATCGTGCTAAGAAAAGAGCGTATAGGGATTGCCTGCCTCGCTGTGAGAACCGCACCGAGTTTCTTCCTACCATGCTAAGAAAAGCGTGCAGAGGGGGTCCTTCGGCGCTCTGTAAATGTCGAAAACAAACTTTAGGAGATTACCCGCTTTGTTGCTAGCATCGCAACGAATTTCCTCCCACCGTGCTAAGAAAAGCGTGCATGAGTGATTGTTCGTCGCATTGTAAGTGTCATAATGAGCTTTCTTAAGTTTTTAGAGAGCATTATACCTTTGCGATGTATGATGACGATGGTGTTGGGGCACATAAACCGAGACAAACTATTTAATATAGAATTAATTATAAACTAACTATAATTAATTATATGTAATATATAATTAATTATATTTAATTCATAACTAATTATAAATCAAATGTACTTAACTTATAATTAATTATAAAATAACTATATTTAATTATATGTAATCCATAATTAATTATAATTAATGTAAAATTAGTTTTTAATTAAATGTATTTAATTTATGATTAATTATAAATTAATCATAATTAATTATATTTTAATATATAATTAATTATATTTAATTTAAAATTAATTATAAATTAACTATTTTATTTTATGATTAATAATGAACTAATTATAATTAATTAATTATATTTAATTTAAAATTAACTATAAATTAATATAATTATAATTTATCATAATTAATTTTTTTAATTATAATTAAATATAATTAATTACACCTTAATTATAATCATAATAAAATTTGAGCAGAATTTTTGTTACAGGATTGATACATGACTTGAGCCGGATTTGATCGAGACTATGCAGGATTTAATAGGATTTAAGCACTGCATAATCTCACGATGAGTTAAATCCCATGTTTTCCCTTTCTCTCCTTAGTGGATTTATGGGATTTAGCTGAAGAAAGACGTGGGAAGGGAGAAACTTGCCTTCTCAGTGGGAGAGCTTCCTTCGTTGCTTCTGATCAAACATTGTAACTCCTGATTCGACAGGAAGGGAATGCGGTCGAAGGAGTTAAAGGTCTCTCTCTCTCTCTCTCTCTCTCTCTCTCTCTCTGAGGATCGGGACGACCGAGAGGTCGGGCAAGGGAATTGATCATAGGGGGTGGAGTTACTTGACGTAGAAGTGGTCGGCTATGGGTGAGGGTAGAGGCGGCTACATCAGAGACCTTGGCCGATGGGTTGAGGTTCTCTGGATCGGCACAGGGACAAGGGTTTCGGAGCAGGGAGGAGCGGGTTGAGTGGAAGCTTGCGAATAGAGGAAGGGGGTCGAGACTGGCTTTGGTTTGAGAGGGAAACTAAGTGGGTGCTATGGCTTGGGGCGTTGAGATGCTTGCTAGATATTTGTGACAGTCTTTGACCGGAGAGATCGGAGCTGTGGGAGAAGTGAAGATGAGAGCAAAGCCTCATTTCTCCGTTAACGACGCAAATCAGGCGATGAGGCACGTGTGAAACGACTACACTTCAAATTGCAGAGTATGGGCGATTGTAGCGACGACTATTTGTGCTGGATTTGGTACATGGATCTGGCTGAGGTATGGGTAAGGCTTGCAGGTACACATTTTTTTATTCTTTTTTTGTTTTAAATGCAGAGGTCAACACTTAAATCATCCTATATCCATAATACCATTCACCAAGCCAGCTTATCCCACCGCAATCCCATTTCCAACCCATCTTTCACTAAACTGCCCTCCACTATACCCATCGACATCCTCTCATACGATCCATCCACCTACAGGCAATGTATGGGGTCCCTGCAATACGGCCATTATCACCCGTCCAGATATCGCTTTCGTCGTGAACACGCTATGCCAACATATGCATTATCCTTTTCCCAACATTTTCACCTACTCAAATGTTGTCTCTGCTACCTTCAGAGCACTGCCAATTATGGACTTCCCATCTCAAAGTCCGATCTCACCCTCACTACATTCGCAGATGCCGACTGAACCGCCGACCCTCTTACCTGCCGCTCCACATCCGGATATTGTGCATTCTTAGGTAGCATGCTGATCTCATGAACAGTTAAGAAATAGCAAACCATGGCTCGATCCTTGGCGGAAGCGGAATATCGCTCTGTTGCAATTGCGGCAGCCGAAGTCATATGGCTCAGGCGTCTTCTCTCGAACTTCCACATTACTCAAACTAAATCGACCATACTCAAGTGTGAGAACACGTCGGCAATTGCTCTCGTCAACAATCCGGTGTTCTACGCTCTCACTAAACATATTGAGATCGGCTTCCACTTCATCAGGGGACCATATTCAATCCAACGAACTCATGGTGGCAGCCATCAGCACAACAGATAAGATCGCAGACATCCTTGTTAAACCGCTCTCCACCTCAAGATTTCAAGCTCTTAGATCCAAACTAACAGTTACATATTTTCCACTATCAATTTGTGGGGGCGTAAAAACCACCTGACACTACACCACAGCTGGCGTAAGGAACGTCTCCTCTCAACAATACTTACATGCCTTGATGTTCGTTCACATGCTCCCATGCCTGGAAGTTAGCTCATAACAAACTCAGCCAATCACAGTTTCACCCTTGTATGGCACCTGCACCACCCTTGTATAGCACCTGCACCTATAAATATACATAGCTATTACAGTAAAATGCGTACAGTCATTTACATAGAAATGACAACTTGTCTTCTTCCTCTTTGAGACATCTTAGCTGTAATTTTCTATTGCTGTACTGTTACTCTCTTTCACTTCAGTTAAGGATTACGTTTTAACCTAAATCTTACAGAATGGATCTCTGTTAATTATGACAACAAACATTACTAGGTAATACAAACAATGATAAAATGATGATGAATTAAGGGTGCATACCTCTCATTAGAGTTCTTGCTGTCATTGGTTGCGGCAGTTCTAATTTGGCAATCATTATTAGATATATCTAACAAGTATTTTAATGCAGTAGTAATGAACTCTCATGTTATAAAACATAAACGATGCATGTTTTTTTTTTCCTTCTATATATCATCATTCTTTTATCATATTAAGATTATCTGGTAACTTGATCACATGCATAGTTACCATCATATTTTTATCTAAAAGAATCGAAGTGGCATCTTAAATTACGATGATTGTTGATCAGGCCATTCCTATAAGCTGGGAGAGAAGGTAGACAGCTCCATATTTGAAGATGATCCGGGATCACTGTCAGAATCCAGCGCTAGCTCTACATCCGAGTCTGCTAAAGAAAATCAACCAAAAACTGTTTACCGTTGTAAGAAATGCAGAAGAATCGTTGCATTACATGAAAATGTCGTAAGTCACACACCAGGAGAAGGTGAGACCTGTTTTGAATGGCATAAGAGGAAAAGTGGAAACCCATTTAAGAGGTTTGATGAGGTTGAGTGCTCCTCTATTTTTATTGAACCTTTGAAGTGGATGACATCAGGTATATTATTTTTAATTCTTTTTTTATACCTTGAAGTCATTTTGAAAATTTCATGACAAATTTGCATAGAAAAGATCCTTTTCAAGAATGCCCATTAGATCAGATATGATAGCTAAATTTCTTAGTATATGGCAGGTTAGAAGCCATGCCAATTTTTATATTAATATCATTACAACAACAACATCAGCATCAAACCTTTATACAATTACATAGGGTTGGCTTTTAATATCATTAGATAGAATTAAATTAAAGTCCTATGATAACTTTTATTTGTGGTTCTGCAGTTGAAGAGGGTGCTCTGGAAGGAAAATTATTATGCATACACTGTGAAGCACGGTTGGGTTATTTCAATTGGTCAGGTATTCAGTGCAGCTGCGGTAGTTGGATTACTCCTGCATTTCAGCTGCACAAAAGCAGAGTTGATATTTGCAGTTTGTAGTGATTTATTGTACAACAGGAACAAATGAAGCAAATGCCAGCTTTCTCGATGGCAATAATCTGCAGATTTTATGGAATCATTAGGAACTTTTAAAACTACGGACGTATAAGATATGCAATGCTTTGAACTTGAATTTGTAATCATTTGAACTTCTTGTTCTATGTCAGATCTATCATCCAGCTTTTTCTTGGAGTTATGCTCCTAAAAGCAGTGTATTCAGCAGTGATTTCCGTCAATATGAGATTGGGAAAGGATTCAGGTACGCAACTTTATTTTTGCATTTATAGCTGTACTCCTGTCACCGGTAGAAATTGATATCTGTGCTTAGTAAGAGTAAGAATGTTGTTTTTACATTTAAGAAATGTATTGTTTTTTCTATAATGCACTGAATATTTGTGGAATGTATTATACTAAGCAGTAAGTGGTCTAAATCTCTTTCTTTATATAGTCTGAAGCTTCGTTTGGGACGGTTTTTTTACTGCTTCTTGAAGCAACTTTTTAGTAAAAAAAATATTTTTGTAATAGACCTAGTGAGGGGATTGTGACTTTGGGCGATCAAGTCATTAATAAGAGTACACGTTTTAGATATCTTGGATCTATTGTTCAGAGTGATGGTGAAATAGATGGTGATATCATCAGCAGAATTTAAGTTGGATGGTTGAAGTGGAGGATTGCATCAAGCTTGTTGTGTGATAGAAAAGTACACCTCAAACTCAAGGAAAAATTCTATAAGATGGTGGTGAGGCCTGCACTGCTTTATGGTGCCGAATGTTGGCCATTAAAAGAGAAGCATAATACTAAGTTAAGTGTGGAGAGATGAGGATGCTCAGGTGGATGAGTGGCTTTACCCTTAGAGATAGGATATGAAATGAGCATATACGTGAAAAGGTTGGAGCAGCTCTAGTAGAAGATAAGATTATAGAGAGTCGTCTTAGATGTTTTGGTCACATAAAACGGAGGCCTTCCAATGACCCGGTTAGGAGAGTGTAGATGTATTAGGTTTGACTTATGTTAAGAAAGGTAGAGGCAGACCTAAAAAGACTTGGTTATAAAATATTAGGAATGACCTTTCTTTATTAGATTTAAACGAGAATTTGACTTTTAATAGGACACAATGGAGAAAAAGGATTCATGTAGCCGACCCCACGTATTGGGTTAAAGGCTTGATGTTGTTGTAAAGCTGCTTCAAGAAGCAGTAAGAAAGCCGTCTCAAATGAAGCCTGAATCATTTAAAAATATATGATCAGGTGAGCATGATCATCTTTGTTTGTATTGATGAAAATGTGTCGGAGGCATGGCGATGAACTCAATGGTATTTGTTGGCTGAAAAGAATTAATTTTTTTTTTAAGTTAGACCTTAATGATTTGATTTTTTCATAACAGCTGATATTGCTAATACTCTATTTATTTTGGTTGTATCTGTTATTTTAGAAGTAATAGCGGTCAACTAAAATAGAAACTTCTTGCATGCTTCTAGGCACAACTTCTCCTTATTACATTTAAGTATTTAAATGACGGAAAACTTTGATGAATGATGGAAAAGAGTCCCTTTGACATCCTCTCTCTCTCTCTCTCTCTCTCTCTCTCTCTCTCATGTTCAATTGTTCTGCTATAATTTGATCGGTGCCATAGAAGCAGATCGGTTTGGTGGTCCCAATAATAGAGAAGCATGACAACATTGGCTTTGAGTATCATAAAGATAAAGTCTTCTGTTGTTGTAGTAGGATAAATGTTTGATATTGAATATGCATATTGATACACAAGTTTGAATTTATATATATTATTGAGCAGAGTGCTATTGAACATGATCTTTTTTGAAAGACCTAGCTAGCCTGGAGCAAGATAATGCAGAAAATATGGTAATAACAAGTTAATTAAATGCTTTTTGATGGATGCATTAATATGGGATGAAAAAGATGAAGAAAAATTAAATTTATATTTATTAAATTGCATAAAATGTTTTCATGCCTCTTCTGAAATTGCAACCCCCATCCTTAATTTGACATTGTTTAGGTCATTGGATTGACCTTGTCCAATTATGGCTGTCATTGAGGAGAGATTATTATGTGTGGAGACCAGACACAGAGAATCGTTCTGTTTTTATCTCTATGAACAGTAAAAGCACAATAAAAGCGTAGTTATTGTTCATCACTGGGCTTTTATTGTTCACAGAGATAAAATCGAATGATTTTTTATATCCGGTCTCTGCACGTAATATCTCTTGTCATTGATTGAGATTGTTGTAGTTTGGTTTGAATTTTCTTTTTTTGCAACATTTCTTGGGCTCTTTTTGTGTTGCTAAACATGTTTTTTTATGGTCCATTCATTCATTCATTTGTATTTTTTGTTGTAATGGTTAAAATTTATTATTATTTATCATTTTATTTTTTGGTTGACATTGCTGGCCTCTATTGTAGATGAGAAAGGTTCTAATGTAAAGGTGTATCATAATGCTTACATGTTGAAGACAATTTTTTTTATTTTATTTTTTAAATTGCAATCATAATTTCTATTTGGTCATTATTTTCCTTTTTTTGCTTTAAAAAAAATTGTATTAGAAAGGTATTTTCTACTAAAATTATTATAAATTATTTTCTTTATAGTAATTTTATAAAGCCTATTGGGAAGAAAAGTATGGAAGGGTTAATTAGGTTTAAATTTAAGGTTAGATTTGTTACATGAATTTTGTTTTTTTTTTTGTGATAAAAAATAATTTCATGAAATTTGAGTGCTTTGAATATGAAAATAAGAGAATTGGGGAACATTATGATAAGAGGAAAAAATAATAATTATTCTTTGTTTATAACTAAGCATCTGAAAAGGAGAAAAATCTAAAGCTACTGAGGAAAGTTTAAAGGTATTTTATCAAGCAGATTGCTAAAAGAAATAAAATATTAAAATTTTATTTGAGCCAATCTTAATGTGAGATAAGCTAATTAGTTTCATTAGGGGCTATTTGGAATATTTTGAAGTTTTTTTTGGATAAATGTAAAATAATTGTCATTTAATGATATTTTTTATTTGGTTAGAAGTAATGAATATAGAGTAAAGTATTAAATGGTGATAGCTGGAGGCGGCATGTGTTAGTGGCATGCGGTGGCCACCAACGGCGGTTGGTGGTGGCTTGCCGCTGTTGGTGGCTGGTGATGTTTGGTTGCGGTTGCAAGTGAAGGAGGTGGCCAATGACAGTGTGGTCGATAGCTGGTAGCCAGCGAAGGCGGTTAGCATGCTATGAGCGGTGGTCAAGCAAGCTTTTGATGTAAATGATTACTCAAAATTAAAGGAGTTTGATTTAAACTCAAAATGAAATATTTCACTTTACATTATATGTACTATACTTTGAATTATTTTGTATTATAATCAAACACAAAAATTTTAAATTATAGCATAAACATATTTAATAAGTTGTGAAGGAGATGTGTGTGATGGGAAGGGATCGAAAGCGTTGTGGTGGAAAATGATGAATTCTATTACGGGTTATAAAAAAAATATGAGAAAGTTATTAGTATAGCGAAGTGGTGATGAGTAGAGAAAGATTTACAAGATAGAAAAAAGGAGATTGATAGAATTTTTAAGGTAAGAGATAAGAAATTTAGGGATTAATAAATAAATAAAGATAACAAAATCTTTTTTAAAATGAAAACAAAAAAGAAAATGTGATAATAATATTTTAAGAGATACTAAATGAGGTATTTATAATAGGAACATTTTTTTGAAGAAGATAATAGTATAATAAAATATATTATACATTAATCTAAAAAATGAGTGAAATTAACTTAAAAGAAGATGCATATATGTAATGCTTTAGGTGTAATTAAGATGATCATTGACATTTTTATATTTGAACATATATGCATTTGTCTTGGAATGTTTTGTATGAATGCCAAAATTTACATGTGTTCTGAAGTAGGTCATGAGTTTACTTGCATGATCTGAAAATATGGAATTTTTCGCTTGAGGCATCACGACATTGAGCTCTTTGTAATTTTGGCTAATTAATTCAAGGAGGCGGTGTTGGGGGCTCCTAGAGGGAGCGCTACAAGGCACACAAGTTTGAGTGTCACGACTCTAGGTTTGAATTTTATATTTAAAATATATTTTTCTACTATTTGAATTCATTTCTTTCCCTTGAACCTACTGGATGGAGAGATATAAAGAAGAATTTTTAGACATAGAGTCAATTTTGGGCAACTTTGGTCCATTTTAAGCTAACAATCCAATTTTGAAAGTTATATGATTTGAGGTAGGTTGTATTTTGCCTATTTTACTTTTAAAAAATATGAGAATTTTTTTAATTTAATTTATAATTTCTTATTGTAAATATGGGGATAATTCTGTAATCACTAAATTTTCAATGCGTAATTTTTGTGTATGTTATAGATACACTAATTCTGGATAATTACTTATTTTTTTGAAAATTTAATATTAAGGGTTTTGGAAAGTGTATTATTTTAAGTATTTGAAAAATAGTTCTTACCCCTAAAAATAATGTTAGTATAATTATATTTTCAAAATATTATTCTGATTAATCTCTGATAATTTAATTATATTTTGAAATAGTAAATTTATGCACAATAGTATATTTTGTTACTACCATTAAAACATTTTGGTAAATTTTGAAATGAATTTATTTATATTTCATTTATTGCAATGTAATGGATTATATTATTATCTGATTGAAATGTGTGATTTTGAAGAGATTTGGTTTGTGTAGAGGAAGTTCTATTTTAGTGTTAAATGCACATTTTGGCGTTGTATGCACACTTTATTCTGGTGCTGTATGCACATTCTATTTCGATGCTGTGAATTGAGAGTCATAATTGTTTGTTTCCTTATATGCTAGCACGAGAGTCAAAAGGGTCTGAATTCTTTGAATTTTGTTTTAATGGGAGGTATAAATGCCTGCGATGATATATAAAGTACTTGCTTATTTATTTCCTTATATTGCTTTTTAAGTTTTGATAACTACAAGCACTACTGTTTTGTATAGTGGTTATTACAAATTGCTTTTCAAACTCATTTGAATGTTAATTAAATGAATTATTTGGAAATTAAGCTTAGCAAGTACAAGCTGCTGAGCTGTGTTGGCTTCTAAGTTTATCTGCATTTCTTTTTTAGGGTCTTGTAAAGAAAAATAACTAGTTGAGTAGTTGAGTCAAGATTTGATTTGTCTGAGTCTGTATAGACATTCTTTTTTTTTTTTTAACAGTCATGATTAATTATTTAAATTGTTTTGTTGTATGTCCTAATATGTAGCTGTACGTTGTAATGTAAGTGTTGTATATATATCAAGATAAGAAATAAAAAAGGAACTTTGTGGATGAGTTATTTACTATATACTAGAAGTTATTAGCGACTCTATAGTCTATTGTTTGTTGTAAGTTTAATTGAAAGAAGAAAATTTGAATTTGTTTTTCAAAACTCTAATCTTGAAAAAATTATTACATCCGGTGAAAATACCGAGCAATACCGAGCATACCGAGTGTACCGAGCGCACTGTATCGAGCACGGTACCGAGCACTTTAGTGACGTGGCGTTTTGTTATTGGTTTCCGGATGCATTCGGTAACCTGACGGAACAATTACTCCTAATCTTGGGTTTGGCCTATTGCAAGTCAACATGATATAACTTGTTCCGACATTGGGTATTATCAGGTTGGGTTGTGACATGTCATCATTGAATGTGTGCATTGCCTCTGACTTCCACTTATATTTATTCCATCTACACCACTCATGGATCTTTAACTAGACATTTTAGATTCTACAAATCTTTGTTCATATGCCTGCCTAAACTAGTTTGTCCAAGATCTTGATCTCTCCCCATATCCTCTTTGAGGGCAATCCATCATCATATGCTCATATTACCACATCTAAATCACAGTAATGTAATTACATAGCACTGTCTTGTATCTCTCCTGCCACATCGAGGGTACCCTAGTACACTACTAATTGGTACCATAAGTCCTCTCCTGACATCAATAAATCTTCTCTTTTTCTCGCCACCATCTTCTCTAGTCATTTTTCATTTGGTTTCTTTCTATTCATGTCCTATGTGAACTTGGGAATAACTAAATTATTTTTCTACTAATCTCTCTCTCTATACTAACTTAGAAAACTCCTTGAATTCTCGAAGGTAGAAGTGGGTGTCTTAGCTTATCTTTCAATCCCCTTAAGAACTAGTAGCACTTCTCCTTAGTTGTACTGACCAGTTAAGGTACATACCTGATCAATGCAATAAACTCAGCTTTGCACTATATCACTGCCCTTCCCTACTTCTCTTCTCCAATCTTGTGAAAGCTTTATGTATTTGCTGCCTTACTGATGGAGGTACAAATCAATCTATGAAAAAAATAATAAACTTTGTCAAAGTAATATCTACATTCATCCTTTCTTGAAATTTCTCTCGCTGTTGTATTATCCCCCATCTTTCAACTTCACCCTTAAATAAGAACACTACAAGTGGTATTTTCTTGTTCTTTAGGCACTACATGCTATCAAAAATTTTCTCTACCCTCAATAGCTAGTCCTCTGTTACTTATGGCTTGATAGCTCCCTTAAATAGTAGGGGCTTAGCTTATGAAATAGTTATAGATGCATATCTTCCTCAGTCTCCTTGTTCCCAGTTTGTCTACTTTGAGCTATTAAATTGACAAACTACATCATACTATCTAAACTCATTAGGGCTAATGTACTATATTCATTTCGTGCTTCATTTCCAAATAGGTTCTTCACATTCGATATAGTTCTCTTTTCTATTAAATTATAATTTAATCATACATATGCATGTAATTACAAATGCAAATGAATGCACCTAAATACTACACAATTTCTACTCATCTCTATCAATTCATACAGCTCTGATTATAATCTAATTTTTCCAAGAATAATAGCTCTGATATCAAATTTGTAACCCCTTAAGACCTAAATTTGGAATAATTATTTGTTTCATTTCTTAATCTATCAGAGCAACTATTCATTCATTTATATAAATAGTCAAGCATAACTAATTATAAATCGTATATATCAAAATATTTTTATATTCATTCATCAAATTTCAATCTGCAATAACTAGAAGTTCAATCACTACATCTAATAGTCTATACTCTTAAACGCTTGATTATAAAAGAATAAAATTAACAGCTCAATAGGTTACCAAAATCTACAACTATTATTAATGTAAGACAATAGAAGTAGTATGCATGTTATCATTCAATCCATATTGATATGAACATATAACTATAATATTATGTAACAGACAATATAAACAAGTTCTTTTCATATGATTAATATAAATCACTAAAAGCAATGTAATTCAGATTCAGTAATCAGTAATCAGTAATCATATAAAGACAATAGGTTTTGTCATTTTTATACTCATGTTCAATACAATGTAGCATGTATGTTATGAATTTATGCATGTCAATAAACTATACTTCTTTCTGTTCTATATGTCATTTTATGTACATCAGTATAAATATCATATATTAAGATAGTAAGTATATGTTTTATACATATCGTGTGATATCAAGTATCAATACATGTCTAGCATGTATGAATGCAACTTACTCAATGCAACGTGCCATGTATGTTATATAATTTATACCTATCATATATTTTTGTATCAGTCTTATCAATCATATCAGTCATGTCACAAGCTTGTTAGTCAGTTCTCTTATGCCTCCCTTTTCATATCACTTTGGATTACACTATAAAATTTATTTAAATGAAATCTTATTGGCTCGCCTTCTTATACATGATAATATATCTATAACCAATATGAATCAATCAATCATTTTCAATCAAACTTTCTTGCATTTACACACATTTCATAACAAATTATTCAAGATAACAAATACTAGATACACATCATATGTGATGCTCATAACATGTAAATCTATTCAACATACACATAATTATATATGTAACATGCCAAAAATATATATTTGACTAAATAAATAATAAATGTATACACATCATGTATTTCATGTACAATGTAGTATGCTGATGCTTATTTATTTGATATTCGATATTATACTATTCATTTCAAATAAAATGATATATGCATAAAATTAACTTGTGAAATTTCAATACAAATCAGTCAAAATATTCAATGTGATGTTCTTTACCACATATTAAAAGTTATACAATGAAAAATAACTATAACAAGATATATTATATTTTTGATCAAATTTAGAAAGGAGAAAATAAACAAATCATGAAGTCCTTGAAAATAAATGTATGGTTAGGGTTATCCACAATGATCAGAATACTTTTTGCAGCATGAGTGACAAAAAGTTCGACCCAATTTTTTTATTTTCTCTCTCCTCTTTATCCCCTCTTCTCTTTCGGTCAAGCAAAGAAAATGGGGGATGGGAAAATGGTTGCGTGAGGGTTTAAGTAAATAGTTTTAAAAATTATATATATAAAAATAATTTTTCTGACCAAGCGCCACGATACCTAAGATCCTAGTGCTGCTGCGCTCCCTTATTTTCCCAAAAACTCGAGAACTCAATGTCGCAGTGCCACTCAGCTTAGTGTTGCAATGCCACTCACCCAAAATTTCTTCATTTTTAATTCATTTATAAAATTTGGGTTATTACACGATCAATCCTTAACTTGCAATTATTATTACCTAAGGGGAACACCTTTTGTACATATCGGTCCAAATACCGCTCCAAGGATTCGGTTCTAAATCTGGAGGACTCACCCACACAAATTGGTCTTTTATAACTATCTTAAGGCAAGCCGAGTAAACTCGCAATATAATTGAATGCCAAAGTAGAGATAGACAATTATGCATGCACCTATTACTCAACACAACATGTTCTATACAATATGCAAATGTTGTACTTTTTTGTGTGTTGCCTTTTGAGTTGCCATCACATCCCTATAAATAAAGGGTGAAAAGTGAAATTTTGAATCTTTTATACATTATATATATATATATATATATATATATATATAATTTGTACTCTCATCTCTCTCTCTCCCACTCTATATTCTACCAGAATTTTTCTAATTTTTTCATCTCATATAAAATATTGCTTGCTAGTAAAGTCGGGTGTCATCCACGAATAAATTTGTGTCCAACACACTTGGATCTACAAATATAATTATAGTAAAAATAGGAAAATGTAGTTAGGCTCTACAAGAGTATAGTCCAGTCCTAGTTCTATAATGAACTATAATAAATATCATTGCGCTCAAAATAAGCATGTGAAATAAGGTACAAGTATAAGGATCTCTTTGCTCTTGATCCTTGCCTCCTTGATTATCCTAGGTACTCTAGGATCGTCTGTACCAGAATATACTCTTTGTTCTAGGAATGTACTAAGTAGAAACATTTGCTTGTATCTTATTACACTTACAAAATTGTTTTAACTAAGATGTACATAGTAAAAAAACAAAAGTAAGAAAGTGCATTACCCTACATAGATTTTCTTGGCTACTCCAAGCACTATAATGTGCATAAAATTAATATAGCATTACACTTTATAGTGCCAAGCATCGACTATGCATTTTATTTTGACATTTTATATTGACATATGGCCTTTGTGATAAAAAATAACATATGTTTATTTGTCGAGCACCTACAAAGAAAAACATCTCCATCATACTATAGAAAAGTATACATACCAATGTATGCCAAATAATTATATAAACCCCACAAATTCAAGCAATAAGGTGATTGTAGCAAGACAGACTAGCTACACCCTATCCCTTATGTAATAATCCAAAAAGTATGGAAAGTATTTAAAAAAAAAAATTGAATCTTTGTTTGAACTAGAGCGCTTCAACACTATTTTTGGTAGTGCTGCGGTGCCAAAAATCACCATCGCAGCATTAGAGGCTATGTTCTATAATAATTTTGGATTCAGCATGCAGTGCTGCGGCGCTAGGTCAGAGCGCTGCGATGCTAGGCTACTAACAATATTTATATATATTTTATTCTGAATCCTAAGCACTAAAGCATCCTAGCACCTCCATCTCCCCCATTTGCGCTTGGCTTTCTGTAGAAGAAGAGATGTGGTGGGAGAGGAAGAGGAGAGATGGAAAAGAGAGAAAGCTATGTTTTAGTCATTTTCTTATGTTGCTTTAGTTAGAAAAAAATCTTCTAATCATTGTAAGTAACACATATCTCACTTTAATTTTTAATGATTTTGAGCTTGATGAATTTAATCTATCATAAATTAATAAAAAAAAATTATTTTCTCTTAATTCATCGCAGTTCTATCATGTAACTTTTCTGGACTTTATGAATATTTTGACTGTAGTATTATTGAATTCTATTGATTAAAATGAAAGTTATTATTTTCTAAAGCTATAGATTAATATATAAATTTTCTCATATTTTATAAATTTAAGTATCTCGCCTTGGGGATTTAATTAAACTAAGGCATGTTATCTTAATCTTATCAAGGCTTTGTTTGGAACGACTTTTTTACTGTTTCTTAAAGCAATTTTCTAGTATAAAAATTAAAAGTTTTGTACTTGAAAGTTGCTTTAAGAAGCAATAAGAAAACCGTCCCAAACAAAATCTAAATATAAAAAAACTTCTAAAAGTGGTTTGAAATTAAATTTCTTTTTTTTTTTCAAAATACACAAATTAAAAGATTTTTCAAAATGTTGGCATTGCATGCAACCAAATTAGTGAATTTGATCTTGAAAATTAATTTAATGTGACATGTCTTATGTATATTCCTTATTAGTCATATGAGATATGAATATGATAAACTGATTAAGATTATCAAATGAACAATCATCCAATGTTGATCTTGAAAATTTATCTATCATAACAACATACTAATCCTAAAATTAGGGAATATACATATCTAATTAATTATGGGTTAACTCAAATTGCATGCAAATGCAAATGTATATTAATATGAGAGGAAAATGATTGAAACTATCAATCAACTAATTGAAAGATTCTAATATTTAAATGTGCTCCAAATACTTGAAAGATAGAAAATTCTAGAACTCTTGTTGATTGAGAGATTTGACTACCGACTAAAAGGTATTAGATTTAAGTCTTTGTGTACCTGATGTGTGTGCAAATTTCTCTTAATTGGCCTACAATTCTATGTGCAAGTGTTCTAATATAAGATTTTTTTTTCTTAGAATAAATTAATTTATTTAGATGAAATTAATTTTGGTTATGATGGAATTTCAAAATAATTTTGAGATGTACAACAAGTTTCTATTATTAAGAAATTTAAAATTCCTTAAAATTAAAATTTTGATGTTTTAAAACTAATATTAAAAGTTTTTAAAATTTAAGATTAAGAACTAACTTCAAGAGCATGTTAAAATTCAAAATCAATGGTTAAGTCCTTTTATTTCTTAATTAATTAAGTAATTATGAAAAAAAAAAGATTTTAATTAAAAAGTTTAGGGAATTAACCAATCTACAATCAAACGAGATTAATTAATATGCCAAATAACCTTAATAAAATCTATACATTGCTAAATATTTAAGCATTTTTTTTATAATTCATTGGCAATCTTTACAATTAACACCAAAATTGTAGAAGTTATGAAAAAATCCAAAAAAATTAAAAAAAGTTTTTAAAATATTTGGGGATGGGTCAATCAAGCTATGATTAACAATATTAAAATTGATATAAAAGTTTCATATGCCGAAATTTGCCATTTTAAGACCGGAAATTTTATATCTCGAGATTTACACATATAATGCACATAAAAGTTAGGTCAAGTGGTCTCATACTCATAGTGATGCCTCACAAATAAATTTAGATTTTTTTAAAAAAGTTATTTAATAATTTTCATAATTAATATAAATATTAAAGTACTTAAAAATTTTTCAAATAAATTAGAAAAACCCAAATAAATTTGGGATTATTCCTTAATTAGTCATATGATTTTTGCAATGGGGTGGATTATTCTTGATTAAACTTGTTTTTTTTTAAATTCAAAAATAGGTTAAAAAAAGTAAACTATATGGAAAATGCAAGTGATTATAAGAAAAATCAGTAAATGCATTTTATAATTCAAATTGAATTGTTTGAATAACCCAAATTTTATTAAACCTATTAAAGTTTTTTTAATTTAAAAATTAAAATAATGAATATTTTAATAATAAAAATTAGTAATGATGCTTCACTAACTTCAAAATTTTAGGGCAAGATAAATGCAATGCAATTTCTTGTGATTATTGTCTTATAGCTAAATGGCTATGATATGTAATTAAGTTGATCATATAATTAAAAAAAATAATTCTTATTTAAAAAAAATAAACCTGCAGCAAAAAACCAAAATGAAATAAAGTGAAAGGAAGCTCTAAGTTATTATGCAGCTCTTTTTTTTTTTTTGGAACATGGGTATCTACCTGTTCTTATTTTTTTAGGAGGCGCTTGACAACGTAACTAATTCCTCAACTGACCTAGAAGAGGCACCCACCTAAAAAACCTTCTGGCCCACACTTGATTGGGCCCCACTTAAGAGTCAATGCCGTTCGAGGGGATTCGAGCACAGATTGAGAGTACCTAAATGCACTTGCCCATCAACCAAGCTAAATATGAGTGAGTATGCAGCTCATCTTGATATATTAGTTAGGAGTCTTAGTTTTGAAGCTTTTATATGTGATTTGTGTATGAATTTGAGTGCACGCAAAAAAAAAAAAACTCCAAATCAATATCAAATAAGTTGCTTTCCACAATGGATCCATGGTGCTTATGACGGCGAATTATTACGTCAGGTGACTGGATTCGTCCGGACACCAATTCAGACGTGCCACATCACCAAAATATGCCGGTATAATTAGATGACGTGGCGCGTGAATAGGATGTGACATAATAGTTCGCCGCTTATGACCGACCTACTTTGCAACGAAGAGAAGGGCAATTGAGAAGACGAGACAAACTTGGCCAACTCAACATCGCCTTGCTCTCATCCGAGCTCCCATCCTCCTCCACCGCGGCCTCCGCCACCAATTTTACGGCCGTCTCCATCATCCTTTGATTCCGCATCACCTCTCTCACCTTATTCCCAATCTCCTCCGCCGCCACCACCCCTTCCTCCGCGGCTCCGCCTCCCACACCCAGTGATCCGGCCAAATCCCGACGCCTCTCCTCGCTACCAACGCCGCATTCACCCTCTGATCCGCCGTCCTCGGCCACGCGAGCACTGTCACCCCAGCCGCCACGGCCTCCATCACTGAATTCCAACCGCAGTGGCTCAAGAATCCGGCCACAGCCCGGTGACTGAGAACCACCATCTGCTCAACCCACTCCCTTACCACTAATCCCCTCCCTTCCACTCTCGCCAAATATCCTTTTCCAACCAACTCCTCAATCTCCCCTGTTTCCTCTCTGTCCACTTTCGTGCTCTTCACCACCCAGAGGAACCGGCAACCGCTCATCTCCAGCCCAGCCCCCAATTCTCTGATTTGCTCCGTCGGCAGCGCTGTCCGGCTGCCGAAGCTAACATACATAACCGACCTCTCCGGCTGTTCGTCGAGCCATCGCATTGCCTGTGAGGCCCCAGGTGGATGATTTTCAGCTAGATTCCCCAACAGAGGCAACGGACCGACTGCTATTACCGGCGGGAGGCTGGGGACGATTTGGCCAGAATTGAACGCGATGAGTACTTCGGTCTCCAATGCAGGAAAGGTATTGATCAGGATGCCTTGGGCCAGAGGAAGCGCCCGGCTGTTATCGACCAATTGGGTCGTGAAGAGGTTGGTCGGGTCGCGGAGGGGCGGTGGGAGGGAGGAATTTGGAATCTTGAGGATGCCGGCGATGTTAAAGTCTGGGGAAGAGAGGGATAAGGAGGGGATTGAGGAATAAAGGGCGAACATGGAAGCAGAGGAGGTGAAGAGGAGTAAGCAGGGGATGTTGGCGGCGGAGGCAACGGGGAGGAAAGTGGAGGTGATGGAGACGTCGATGATTAGGGCGGAGAAGGAGGTTCCGGTAACGGAGAGAAGAGGAGGGAGAAGGTGGGCGGAGCGGCGTAGGGCTTCGTAGTGGAGATAGAAGGGGTCGGACGAAGGGGGGAAGTGGGAGGGGTCGAGAGGGGCGAGGGGAAAGTCGAGTATGGGGATGGAAGAGGGTAGGGAAGAAAGGAGGTGGGATTCGGCTGCAGAGACTGTGGGGCGGGCTGCGAGGATGGAGACAGCGATCCGTCGGACGGAGAGGGCGGTGGCGAGGCGGACGAAGGGAACGAGGTGACCCATGCCGGCGCTTGGTATGAGAAGGATGTGAGGGAGGCTGGCGGCGGAGGAGAGCGGCTGAGATGGCTGTGACATTGTGGCGGCGCCGGATCGTGGCGGAGTTAAGTGAAGGCAAGGAGGGCTAGCGTTTTACTACATTTACAGTCGTGGCCTCTGAAGTCTTCGAAGTCTCCAGGTAATCGGCACGTGGTACGGTCTTAGAAAATAAAATAAAATTTTTAGATTATTTTTCCAAATTTCCCAAAAAAAAAAATATTTTTCCATGAGGATATTGAGAATATTAGTTCAGTATAAAATATTTTATTTTTGGACAAGTTAGGCTACCAGGAGAAAGTTATTTGATATAAATTAACTTATAAATAAAAAAAGGAATCTTTTTAAGAATAAGCAAGATTAAAAATTGTATTAACAGTTTAAATATGTTTAAAAAAAAATTTAAATATAGGCAAAATCACTTATTTAATCGACAACTTATGCTGATTAGGATTAGTCGAGTCAGATAGTCGTTATGCTGAGTAAACAAAAAAATGATATTATTAATAAGTCGCCCATTAAATGGGCAACTTAGGCCGATTATCAAAATAATAATAATAATAATAATGTAGTGTTTAAAAGTTTTAAAAAAATTCTACAAAAAATGCAAGAATAACATGTAAATCAAAATTTTTCTGACTATAAGATTTGATATTAGATTTAACTATTCAAATATATTAGATTTAACACTCATTAAATAATAATTATTATTTTTTAAATTAGATTTTATAATAAAAAGGTTGGCACCACAAATGTATGTATTAGTTATATATACTAAAAATAATATAAATATTAATTAGTATTGAATAAGTATGATTAGATTTAATGAGATTTTCATTATAAATATTAGAAAAAAATTTAAATTGCCTCACGTGCATTTTACTAGCCAAGTAAAAAAGATTCATAAATAAAATGGTAATAATTTAAATGATCCATAACATAAGCGTACTGAAATACATAAAAGGATGAACTAGTGTCGCTTACGTGGCCTCTGTGGCAATGCATCAATGCCTGGAGTGTAATGTTGTGGAGGTCGTCGTGGCCTTTGATGTAACATGTGATGTTCCTCCACAACAACTTCTTTCTCAGCTATGTCATCTGTATGAAGGGAGCTCGGTACAAAATCTAGGATGAGGTATGCATCCAAATCCGCTGGCACCTGGTTACTAAAGACTCCCCATAGGGCCCTTGATCAGGATAAGAGGAGGGTCAAACATATCCATTATAATGTTGAGGAGCGTCTTAGATCATGGAAAATGGTGTATCATGCTCACTTCTATCGTCAAAGTATCCTTGATCTTGAATATACAACTGCCTGTGCAAACCACGACAAAGCTCTGCCACTGTGTTTATGTCCCTTTGTTGTTGTGTATCATTTGTACCATTGAAGTGTTGTTGCAAAGCATGTTCAGTACCAAGGAAAAAATCCCTCTGAATTAACAAAAAAATATTATTATTTCACAAAAAAAAAATTATTTAAGGAAATTATAGTATGTTTAATTTGAACCTACCAAAAGGCTCTCAGAGGGAGCTCTAGGATATGCCGTTGTGGGAGGTTCAACAGGTGCCTTCAACATGTATAATGTTGCCCATGACTTGTACCATTGTATGTAGTGATGAATCGAGTAGTTATTATGCTGGTCAATAAGGTCCCTTGTAACTATATATCCACGCCTACTCTCCCATATGACAATGTGTGCTTGGTGGTATAACATCCAGTCCATGTCTAGTTTCCCAAGACCATCTACCCTTTTGAAGTTTGGTTCCATTGGTTGGACATTAGTAGTTGGGCACAATCCAAATTGTCGTATTACTCTATTTGGCAAGTGTCACTCAATCCTCTTCCAACTAATCAGAGGCACTCATGCAATCCCAATGTCCTACCCTAACAGACAAATCTGTGCAACCTGAGCTTGAATATCAGGCATGTATGGCTGCCAAATTACCTGCATATTTAATAATAACTTATACGAATTGAAAACAACAAGTTAATTTTTCATTTCAAAACTTTAGGAAGATACCTAACTATCAAGTAAACCATCGAGCTCATCTCTATAGCTAATGATATTTCCAACGGGCAACTCTCTTAACCGATCCTCATTCCACCTATTACATTTATATTGTAAATAAATAAGATTTCATTTCATGTAGTATTAAAAAAATCATTAAATAGAATTATCTCATACCTGAACCCAACGCTAAGACCATGGAGTTCTACTGGATAGGGAATACGAAGCAGTGGTCATCCTACATGCAGATGCTCCCAAGTCTAGATTTGTAACAAATGAATGCATCCAGCTATGTTGGCTCTACTAGGCTGTGTTGCTTCTCCCAACTCCCTATACAAATGGGCTAAAATTGCTCCTCCAAGAGAGTATGTACTGAATATTGCCAAATCCTCCATAATAGTAAGGTATTATAAATGTATCTCTGAATCTGAAGTATCTGGGAGAAGGTGACAGCCCAATATGAATAATATGTAAGCTCAAACATGCCTCCAAAAATCCATATCGTTCAGGTCCAAGTAGGAGACATGCCAAAAAGTCCATCGCAACCATATGAGGGGAATACAAGTTTGTGCATGTGCCTGTCCCATACAAAACCTTGATGTGATGTGATGCGATGATCGAATGGATCACGGTATAGAACATCTGGTAGTGGATGACTCCCAAGAAGGTCATCACAGTAGTCTGGCCAGCTAAGCCAACGTCTCCCAGCTCCAACAACAGCATGACCTACCAAAGCAGGACCATCTATATGGACACCCAAAATCATAGCAACATCCTGCAAAGTAATGGTCATCTCGCCAACTGTTAGGTGGAAACTATTTGTCTGAGGTGACCACCTCTCAACTAAGGCCATGAACAAATGGTGTTCTATTCTTAAATATCTCATTTGGCTTACACAATCTAGCCCAACCATTCTTAAAGCATCCATAAATCTTGGGCAATTCACCAGCCATTCGTGCATCATTAGAAGATGTGATGTTGCTTCTAATATTGTTCCCTACAAAGATATTTAATTAGTAACAGTTAACTTAAACATTCAGTATAATCATAATAAGTTCAATCAATTTTGATGTACCCCATCAGGATGCTCTGCTCTATGTGTACCATGTAACGAAGCAATGTTAGGATGAAGCTGAGTTGGAGGTGGTGCATCACTACTGCCCTCTCCTGAGGGCTCATCGGTGTCCCGTTTCTTTCTACGGTGTCATTGGTCAGTTGCCATTTAACCTGAAAAATAACAATAATTAATAATATGCACTAATAAATCAAAAGGTTAATTATACAATGAAATCAACATCAACAACAAAACTATATAATCACTATTAACATTAAAATGTTGAATTTTTTTTATCATCCATGTTTAAAAAATCGAAAACTGTTACAACAAAAATATAAAATCATTATTAACATTTATTTTTTAGTTTCTTTAAAATCAAAAACTGTTACATCAAGTTCTTATAGTAGGTGACTCCTCCTCACCAATCTAGGTTTGGTTTAATGGCTTTCTTTTTCATGATAGTAAAAAGTAGTTGCTACCATTTCTTTTCATTAGTTACATAATTATACTGTGAAAATTTTAAGGTTCTACTAGCATAAAAATTATATTGAATACCTTATCTTTCTTTTGACTAATAGTAACACCCGCAAGAAAATCACTTGTTTTTTTAATGTTTACCTCTAATTCTTGTTTAGAAGAGTCCCTTATTTTTTTAAAAATGCTTACCTCTAATTCTTCTTTAGAAAATTTGAGCCTTAAGATAATTCCCTTAGTCAACATAAAATGTATTTTCTTCCATTTTATAAAAAGGAACCCAATATTATAGCTGAATCAGAAAAGTCATTGATGAAGATTTTAATGCCCAAACTACACTAATATTAAGTGTACATCTTTATCTTCCATTTGCACTCAAAGATTATAATGCCCAAAATGCACTAGAAGTCGTAGATATTTTCCTTAAATACATGCGCTTTTTTAACAATTCTCATATGACATCCTAATTCCTGCGACCAAATCTAGTTGGGCAGGTGGCTTTGTTATGTCCGACTGAGTGGCAAGCTCTGCAAACCCTATTGCTCCGTGGTGGTGCCTCGTCCATTGTATTGCGATACCGATTAGTCCTTGGACGTTCATATCGCCTTCGGTAATTTAGGGGGAGAAGCAGGATCAGGCCTGTATTGGGGTCATTCTCTCCCCATTCTTCCTTCTTGGGGATATGGTGAAATTCTACATAATAGCTTAATTTGTAGTTGGTGTTCGTATAGTAGGGAGAAACATAATCAAAATGCATTCGTCTTAACATTGCTATACAACATACCACATGTTCACAAGATATGTGATATAGTAAAGGTTTCCCACAACTGTACTTTCACCTCCTGCCTTCAAGTTAGTTGATACGATATAATCTAGAGGACATGTCAACAACTTGAAATTCATGCAAGTTAAGACGGATTGGTTCTGCCATTCGTCTAGCCTCCTCCTCAACCCTTTTTAGTGATGCTATACATGTGGAGCAAAGAAGTTATTATTTTGTTGCTCTTCAGTTGTAATGAACTCCAACTGCCTCATGAACATTGCAATAATGTTATAGTAGATGGCCGTAATCAAGGCTTGAAATGGCAATCCTTATGCTCGCTTCAAAACTCCATTAAAAAACTCAGCTGCATTAGTTGTCATTACGCCATATCTAAACCCACCATCATTTGTTAAAGACCATTGGCTCACATCTCGATCCACGAGCCATTGGTGGATGTCTACTTTGATCCTCTTCATATCTTCCATACATCTATTAAAAAATCCTTTATCATCTGTATTGCCGGCTGCATACATTTTTTGGCTCAAAAACTCTATGTCATCTAACCCTATATGTATATTGCTTTCTTGAAATTCTCACGTAGATGTCTTAAGTATTGCCGATGAACAACATTAGGAAATATTTCCCTACAACCTCGGACCAAACTAGCATGCTTGTCAGATATGATACAGAGATTGTCTATTCAAAACCACAGAGAGTAACTCATTAACTTGTCTCAGAAATCATATCCATGATTTGTTACACTTTAACTCAACTATAGCAAAGGCAAGTAGAAATAGACCATTATTAGCATCCATGCCAATCGCAGTTAATAATGTCCCTCAATATTTACCGAGCAGGAATGTTCCATCAAGACAAAGAACTGATGGATTCCACCCAGTAATAAAAGGACCAAATACCCAGAACAGTCTTTGAAACCTATTCGTCTGTGTGCTTTGAATTCTATATATTGTTCCCGGCATT
Organism: Dendrobium nobile; assembly: GCA_022539455.1. Lineage (NCBI taxonomy): Eukaryota > Viridiplantae > Streptophyta > Magnoliopsida > Asparagales > Orchidaceae > Dendrobium > Dendrobium nobile. The sequence continues at coordinate 22,643,924 of CM039723.1, forward strand.
GCAGAGGCAACAACATCCATAAACAAATTAAGAGTACAATAAGACTCCTCCCAACTGCTAAAAACAACTTTAATAGCCTTCCGTCGAGCATCCCAAGCCTTCATTTATAACACTTTAATATTGAACTTCGATTCCATACGACCAATTATCTCCCTTGGCTTCAAGTCCATCTACTTTCTAATTGTGGGTAGAATGTAGAAACTTATAAACTGTGAGTTGCACTAATGGTGGCCACTTTCATGAATTGGAGACATACATGTATGTTGGTTCTTTATAGATGAGATTTTCCATATACCACCTAAGCGTTTACTTTAAGCAGAATGAAGTCGCCATAGGCAAGGATATACCAGGCAATCATGCTTTGCATAAATAAATGTAAATTTCTTTATATTTGATGCGATGATAATATATTGCGCATTATTTTTAATTTCCCAGCCTTGTAATGCAAATTGCATATTAGTCTTTCTTGTGAAGCATAGCCCTTCAATTGAAGGGACTGATTGTGTAGATGCTACTGGAGGTTCCTATGTCTATTGGTTCTCTGTATCACTACATTGAAAATATTATTTATCATTTATTAATCAATAATATATATTTCTACATAACTATTAGTGATATATGATATAGGGAACTCACTAATGAAGGGCTTCTTCTACTGCTTCTACCCTTGAAGGACCAGTAACCACATCAACCCTTTCAACTAGGGTTGAAGTTGCATATCTTTGTGAATTTGGAGGCACGGTGTTATCTTCACTCACATTAATCTCTTTGACATCAACATATATGATGAGAAATTATATTTCAGTCTGACATAATAAAACTTCACAAACATCGTCATCTTCAATATGTGAAGCGACAAACTTATTTCCCATAGGCACTCGACAGACTAAGTTCACAGAAAACTTTGTAGGATCATACTTAAGTGTCTAAGTATCCTTAACTTAAGCTGCTCTAAGTTTATATTTCTGGGCACTTGTAAGGGACGATTCCTACCCCCAGAATAACTTGGTGCGAATTTGTCATCCACTTGTAACTCACCTCCATATAGTAGTATGAAGGTTGCACAACGTCCACTCATTATTAAGCTCATACGTGCCACTAAATAAGATGAACAAATAACAAATTCTTAATATACGTTTATTTTAATTTATATTATTTCTAAATCCCAAACTTAAGTTATAAAAATTATAACTAATATTAACATGAGAATATCATAATGAAAAATTACATTAATACAATTATGACATAAACATATTTAAATGATTAGTATAATACGAAAAAATTTAATATCCAATAAATTACTTCAACTTATCTCTCTACCAAATAATTACTCCAAACAAAAACTAAAATTTTTAATTTTAAAATACTTCTAATTATCTCTCTACCTAACATAACCTTAATTATTTTGAAACTAACACTTATTTGGATTTCATCTCAAAATTCATTCGAACTAACATACATATAACTTAAAAATAATTAAAAATTATTACAACTAATATATAAAATTTAAAATAAATTTTTAAAATTTTACCTCTTTCCAAACACATGTAAAATTAACTCAAAAATTTACTTGAACATACACAAATTTCAAAATATAATGAGCATTGCTTAATAACCAAATATGAAAAATTCAAAAAATTTTGGTATCCAACCTTCATCTTCTCCATCCCAAAATAACACAAAAAACACGTATATTTAACGCACAAATTACCACTTTAAATATATAATTTAATCCTAAATCACAGATCTACAAAATATTTAAAATATTCACATCCTAAATGCAGAAATCTATACTTATCGCAAACAAAATTTGAAATTTATTCAACAAACAAAGAGATATACATAAAAAATTAGAGAAACAGTCCGCAAAGCGTAAATATTTACTTTTCTAAGCAAAATAAACACTAATCAACATATATTTAACCTAATTAACATAAAATGCATAAATAAAAAACTTACCTTAACTGATGTCGGCGAAGAACCGAAGCTGCTGTGAAAATGGCGAAGAGGGAGAAGAATGGATCGGAAAAGGGAAAGACATAAATTTATCTAAAGCTAAGTCGCCCGGTTAACGGGCGACTAACTTTAAATCATCTAATTGCCACATCATCTGCCACATCGTTCTTTGTATTAGACCTAAGTTGCCTTTCAAACGAGCGACTTTGCCTATTTTTAAATTCTTTTAGCGCCATGCTTAATCTTATATTTAACTCGTTAATTATGCTTACTTTGAAAATTTGCCCAATAAACAATTATAACACAGCACAATATGGAAAATCTAGTAGAAGGAAAAATCTATCAACAAAGGATACAAAGAAATCTCAAAATGCTCGGAATTAGCTATAATACTTGAGCTTCGTTTGAAGAAGGCTTTTTTATTCATTCTTAAAGCATTTTATAGTACAAAATATTTAATTGTCGTACTAAAAAATTGTTTAATTAAAAAACACTAAAAAAGCCGTCCCAAACGAAACCTTGGACGATCTTGAAGCATCCACTAAGCTAGTGACTTCTCACAATGAATTAGCAGCTACATTAATGATATCCTCGAAATAAAATGTTGCTTGAATCAAAGATTCTAGTGGCATGGCATCGTGGGAGTAGTTATTCGTGAGCGGAAGAAATAAATGTTATTAAGGTTTTGTTTGGAACGGCTTTCTTATTTCTTTGAAGTAGCTTTTTTGTACAAAAATTTTTTTGTATTAAAATGCTGCTTTAGAAAGCAGTAAAGAAGTTGTCACAAATGAAGTCTAAGTTAATTTAGTTAGTTTATACAGCTCATCGTGGTTTGTTGGTTGGGTGTTTTGGGTTCGAAGCTTTCGTATATATGTGATGCTTGTGGGAATTTGTCTTCATTGGCCCAAATATCTCAAAAATAATTATTCAATTTATTTAGTTAATTCATTTTATTGAAGTTTATTTAATTAATTTGGTTAAAAGTTTTAGTTTTATTTTGTTCATTTAATTAATTTTTAAGTTAAAGTTTATTTAATTAATTTATTTGTTAAAAGAGTTTTAAAATATATTTTGTTTATTAAGTTGTTTTATTAATGTTATATATATATATATATATATATATATATATATATATATATATATATATATATATAATCATAACTTTATTTTAAATTTACAGCCGCATGTTCTTTGAGATTTTGCTACTTTTACATTCGATGCATCCAATCATGTTCGCTCAACTCGCTTGCGAGGAGTCCCTTAAGGTTGTAACTATCTGTTTAGTCAAGACTAAGGCTTCATTTGGAACAGCTTTTTTTACTGCTCCTTAAAGCAAATTTTAGTAGAAAAATTAAAAATTTGTACTAAAAATCTGCTTTAAGAAGCAATAAGAAAGTCGTTCAAAACAATACCTAAATTATTGTGTTGCCACCTAGAGTGGTCCTATGGGCTTCTACCCTAAGGTAGGAAAGTTTAATGGCGGGGAGAAAATGATAGATGACTCTGACCTCATATAAAAAGAGGTCAACAACTAGTTCATGCAAAACATGCAAAGTTGAAGCAACAAACAAAGATATTGCGTCTACACAATGGCTACACATTTGTGTACTATCACTTATGCATTAGAGTAGCATAATTAGTTACCTAATAGTTTACCCTACATGAACAATTGAATTAGAGAAAAAACACATGGTTTTTGAATAATTTCAAATCATTCTAGATTTGACATACTAAAAGGTGTTGTTAGCATGGACTTAAACCAAGGACCATAAATTAGGCATTACGAAAAGTTTAACATTAAAATTAAGAGATCTACAAGCATGAACAGTTGCATGCATCCAAGTCTCAAAACTCAAAGAACTCTCCCACTGGAACTCAATATCTTAGGGAATTTAATCCATCATATGGCCAGAACTTCTGAAGGGAGATTTCAACTCTCCAAAAGTGTTAGGTTGTATGGAGAAAAGTTTGAGAACTGATCAACAGTCGAATCTAGATGACATATGAAACTCGTTCCTTTATATATATATATATATATATATATATATATATATATATATATATATATATATATATATATATATATATATATATGGAAAATATGTAACAACTCAGAGTTTTTAAATGAATTTATTTGAAAATCTAAAAGTTCTGAATCATGATGCTGTAGCGCTATGATTTTGTGTGTAGTGCTGGGTACTAAAACTCAACGTGGCAGCACTGATACTCTTTGTCTACAATAACTATACTGAAAACCATGTTTTAATATTTTTTTACTTACTCTCTCTCTCTCTCACACACACACACATTTGTCTTACCGAGAAAGGAAGGGAAGAGCGAGGAGAGGAGAAGGAGACAAGAAAGAGAAAGGAAAGAGAAAAAAGGCTTCAGAGGTTTTTCTATCCGATGCTCCTATTATGAAAATTATTCTAATTATTATAAATGACTTCTAATCATCTCTATTTTCAAATATTTTGATTATGATATTTATTCTTCAGTTTAAATCAGTATTTGTTATATCAATATTAATTATTATGGTCATTTTGACCGGTTGATTTTATATTTTCACCATTTAAAATGTTATTTATTGAATTTTGTATGTTTTGAGTAGGAATAAGATTAATAGTGATTTTTGGCATCTTGATATGAGCATACTGATGAAACAAGCATTGCGAATGAATATGAGTGTGAATGAGTAATAGTTAGTCATTATATTTTAATAATATTATTTATGTAAAAATAAGAAAGATTGGTTTATTAGTGAGGTTGGCTGGATAGTGATTTATATATGTACATGGTTGGTAGGTTGGCAAGCTTTTTTTTAAATAATGTGATTGCGGTGACATCCTCTGTTGATTCACATGATTTACTAATTGAGGGTTATAAGGAATAATTATTGTGCCGATGGATAGGAGCGATGACTTTGATTATTAAAAGCCGCATGAATACTAAACTAAGCATACTTGGAAAATATCGTACAAACCAAAATTTCTTACTTGTTTAATATGATTGCTTACGACCCCACATAGTGGGACAAAGGCTTGATGTTGTTGTTGTTATTGTTGTTTAATATGACTACTTGGACATATTATATATTATTATTATCATGTATATAATATATATTATTATCATAAATTGATAACAATAAATCAGCAATAATAAATTATAACCTTATATATATACATTTGCATTATATGGTAATAATTTATTGCTACTGATTCATTATTACTGATTCACTGTTATTAAGCATATGATCAAGATACTAATTTAAGATTGATACATAATAATTGAATATCATGTGCACTCCTATAAGATTCATTGATAGTACTGCATTGTCTTAAATTTTTGATAGTTTTAATAGATACTTTTGCTTTACTAATTTATACGATTTTCTTACTATTTAAATGACATTGCTATGACATTTGGTTTAAGATTGATGGTTTACAGCCATACTGTTTAATCAGTGTTTATCTTATTGTTTCAATGTACGTACGTTGCTATCATATAGGCCGGATTTATTATTATTGCATGTGTTTTACTATTTTTGCACAGATTCATGATCATATTGACTATTATTATTATAAACTAAATAATTTTATACGTATTATTTTACTACTTGAAAATCGCCCATTTATAGTGGATTTTCCGGCAGCTTTTTAGTGGATTTCCAACGGATTACGATGAAATATTTCCACTGGTTTTTTGGCAGATTTTTCGGCGGATTTTAATAATTTCAGTAAAAATTATATATTTTTTAATTTAATTAATTAATAATTTTATTACTCATTTATATTAATTCTTAAATTAATATTTTATTTTAATAAATTATTAATTTAAAAACTTAGTATAATTAATTGTTAATTTAATAACTTATCTTAAATTTTAATTAAATTAAAAAATTTTAATTAACTATTAACTTTTATCATGATAATTAAATATATTTTGATGGATTAACGAAGATGATTGCATATTATTTTGAGTTCAATAAATTTGGATGTTTATATATTTTGGATGATAATTTTTTATTAATTGATTGATTTTTGTTGCTCTATATTTGAATTAAATGATAAAAATTTCTCTCGAATAAAAATTTATGAGAAATTGATCGTATATGTGTATTGGATTGGATCATGACATGGGGAAATAAACAAACAAATTTAGACATATTTTTTCAATATCTAAAGCAAGTCGGTGTTTTCATCTAGACAATCAACTACTTCACTCAAATAAGTTAACAAGATCACCTCAATGAGTCAACAGTTTCATCTAGCAAGTCAATGATTTCATCCAACAAGGCAGGTTAGCCATATCAATTTGTGGCTTCAACTGCTAAGATGGAAGCTTCAAATAGTAATCATCCAAGTGTATTTGTGTTTATACTTCCTGGCTGCTTACTTTATATTAGGGTACATGTAATTAAATATATTTTATTGTTCTCTAATAACCTTTTATGTAACACACAAAATGTTATAAATACAGGATTATAGTGCAAGTTTGGATGACACATGGAGAATATCACACATACATTAATTCCATTCATTTTATATGAACAATAAAATCTTGGTAGTTCACTCTATAAATTATCTGACCTTTCTCTCTCTACTCTCTCATCCTCCTTATTGTTATGTAAAAAATATGCGAGTCGTACAAATAGATTTGATGTAGAACTTATGAATTGATGTGGGGAGAAAATCGTCGGAAGAAGATGATATTAGAGGGAAATTCCAATCCAAGGAATAAACACAAGTACTCAGCTTCAAAATGTCATAATTCATCATATATGTCCTTTCTTACAATATCTTGTATATATATGCATAATAGAAGACTCTAGAAAACAAACACCTAAGCTAACAAAGATAAACTATTTCTAAGGGTTTATTTAGCTAATGATGTTCCACATCATACTCCCCTAATATCAAAAGAGCTCGACTCTGTCGAAGGCACGTTATCGAAAGGGAGATAGGTGTAGAAAAATGGATTCCTGGATAAAAAATTTTGCCTCTTTTATACTTATCTGCAAGCATGTTCGAATAAGTAAAGGTTTCCAATGCCTTTGTAAATGTGATTCCCCCTTAGGGCCTATACATGAAGTACCACCATATCCAATAATATGGAATGCTTGTTGTATCCTTGGAATTAGTTTCATCATTAAACTCTGGACCTTCTATAGATATGCCATCAATATAAGAATACCACCTTCTATAGCTATCCAATAATATAGCATGATCAACAAATTAACAGCCACCGGCTCCTTGACATCAAGTCTGAAAGGATCCTTCATGCCCACAATTTCAATATGTATGTATCCATCTGAAGGGATTTGTTGATTAGCTGAGAAATCAACTTCAACCTCCATATAGGATAGGCAAAGTGTGTTCAGAGCTTCTTTAGCAAAACTTTCAGTTGCATCATTATGGAAAACAACATTAACTCCAGCATCTAAAACCTTGTTAGAAGAAGCCAGCACTATTTTAGAGGCACCTATACAGCTGGCTCGATATCCTCCTTGAGGAAGCTGAATTACTGCTCTCATTCTCTTTTTTGCTGAATTGAAAGGTTCAATTTTAATAAGCTTAATTGCTTTAGGCTCTGATGTAAAACTACCACCTAGTGATTAGCCAATCTTCCCAATAATTATGGCAACTCCATCAACTTAGGCTGTAAAACAATTTCATCATCTTATGCATCTTCATTTGCTTTGTTTGCTTGTATCAGAGCAATAACTGGAGTACCAACTGGCTTATCACCTAGACTTGGAGTGTAAGTGAGCCGAGCCAGCTCACGAGCCGGCTCGAGATCAACTTGTTTATGGGCTCGCAAATCGAGCTTATCGAGCTCACAAGTTGAGCTCGAGTTCAAGCTTTAGTCAGCTCGGCACATGTGCTCGCTATTAGAGCAACAGGAAACAAATAATTAATTTGTATTTTCATGTTGCCAACTGTACGGTTGAATGTTTGTATTAGTTATAAATAGGGCTGTAGACCTGTAATAAGAAAATAGATAATATTTCCTTTACTTTACGCCTTTCTCCTTTCTCTGCTTTTACCTTCTGTGAATTCTGTTCTTTACCAAAGATTCAAGAAACTTGAATGTTGTATTTCCTCATGGTATCAGAGCCAGCTAACTGATCCAGGGCAACAATGGCTGCTTCTTCTTCTTCCTCCCAGATGGAGGATCACACGGCAACTTCCTCTTCTTCAACTCCGGCGATCTCGTCGTCGTTAAAGTTTGTTCTCTCAAACCTTAAAAGCTTCGTTCAAAGCCCGCTCTCGCCGGACAACAATCATCTATGGATGGCGTTCTCAGATTCTCAAAATTTGCAGAGCCAATGGCTTCGCAACATTTCTTGATCATTCAACTTCAATCCCACCGGAGACCATAAATCAACCGGATGGATCTTCCACCCCGAACACAGAGCACGCTCAATGGCTTCCTACCGACCAGAATCTGGCGGCGGCCATATACATGAAGTACCACCATATCCAATAATATGGAATGATCCAATAATATGGAATGCTTGTTGTATCCTTGGAATTAGTTCCATCATTAAACTCTGGACCTTCTATAGATATGCCATCAATATAAGAATACCACCTTCTATAACTATCCAATAATATAGCATGATCGACAAACATCCACCGGCTCCTTGACACCAAGTCTGAAAGGATTCTTCATGCCCACAATTCCAATATGTATGTATCCATCTGAAGGGATTTGTTGATTAGCTGAGAAATCAACTTCAACCTCCATATAGGATAGGCAAAGTGTGTTCAGAGCTTCTCTAGCAAAACTTTCAGTTGCATCATTATGGAAAACAACATTAACTCCAGCATCTAAAACCTTGTTAGAAGAAGCCAGCACTATTTTAGAGGCACCTATACAGCTGGCTCGATATCCTCCTTGAGGAAGCTGAATTACTGCTCTCATTCTCTTTTTTGCTGAATTGAAAGGTTCAGTTTTAATAAGCTTAATTGCTTTAGGCTCTGATGTAAAACTAACACCTAGTGATTAGCCAATCTTCCCAATAATTATGGCAACTCCATTAACTTAAGTTGTGAAACAATTTCATCATCTTCTGCATCTTCATTTGCTCTGTTTGCTTGTATCAGAGCAATAACTGGAGTACCAACTGGCTTATCACCTAGACTTGGAGTGTAAGTGAGCCGAGCCAGCTCACGAGCCGGCTCGAGATCAACTTGTTTATGGGCTCGCAAACCAAGCTTATCGAGCTCGAGTTCAAGCTTGAGCCAGCTCGGCTCATGTGCTCGCAAGCCGGCTTGAATAAATAATAATATTTTAAAATAATTTTATTTTATTTATTAAATTTAAATATTAAAAAAATTAATAAAAATCACCTAAGTTTTATTTAAATGTTAAAAATTTCATATTATTTTCTAAATTTTGACTAAGTTTTAAAAATCAAGCTTAAGTTTTAAAAATCCCGCCTAATTTTTAAAAATTCCGCCTAAATTTAAAAATTCTCGTCCATGGCTCACGAGTCATCTCGGGCTCGTTTACAGTGAGATGAGCTCGAGTTCGAGCTCGCTTTCCAACTAACGAGTCGAGCTTGATAAGGGCCTAAACTCGATTTGACTTGACTCGTTTACACCTGAAAAGAACAGAAGAAATCAATCGTAGTTTACATAGCAAGATAAGATCAAAGCCAATCAATTATACAGATCGCAGCCATCCAGACTGACCAAAGCCATATATTTGTATAGAATGCAGCCATCCAGATCGCAACAGGACTGATCATAGCATTCCATGTGTACACATCGATAGCCAAGTATTTACAACTATCAAGATTAATGTCAGCCACATGATTAGTACAGGAAAAGTATAAATACATGTACATATGACATTGAAAAATCAAGAAAGAGTTTTCCTCTCCACTTATCTTCTTTATTCATTTCTCATTTTCTTTATGGTATCAGAGCAGTTGCTCAGCAAAGACTGAGGCGATTCAAAGAAAGGTAAGAAAATTCCAACTTCAATGGCTCAATCCGAATCATCCCAAGTAGGAGATCCATCACCATATTTCTCAACCAATACCTACACGATACCTGCATCCTTAAAATTTGTCATAGCAAACATCAAAACCATCATACCTACACCCAACTGTCCAACGAAAACTACTCCATATGGAGATCCCAAGTTATCAAACTCCTCAGAGCAAATGGATTTGCAAATTTTATAGACCCAAATGTATCCCTACCCTCCCGTCTTCAACAAACCTTCAATGGTCAAACAATTACTAATCCTAAATACACAAAATGGATTCTGATTGATCATAATCTTGCCGCAGCTCTCTGTTCCACCATAACTCCAACCATTCTACCTTACGTACTACATTTAGACTCATTTGGAGCACAGTTGAAAGAAGATTACAATCCCTCCAATAGATCACGTGTGATTCAACTAAAAAATGTGTTGCACAACGTTTCAATGAAGCAACATACAATGTCAGAATATTTAAATGAAGTAAAAACCATGGTAGACAAAATAGCTGCAGCAGGAGCTACTATAGATAAAGAGGATATCATTCTTTATTCACTCAATGGTCTACCACATGCATATCACTCATTTAAAAACACAATTCGAACCATGGTACAACCAATAAGCCTAGATGATCTATATGCTTTCCTGATCAGTAAAGAGATAAATCTCAATACCGAAGCAGCCAGACAACACAACTTCTCATACTAGAACACAACTTTATAATCTACAATATATAGAAGAAGACGGGGTAGAGGCATATTCATACAACAAAATACTCGAAACAACAACAACAACAATAATTCCAATCAGTCTATCACAATGTTCAAAATATGTAACAAGGGTCACACGACAGCAAATTGTTGGCATTAGTTCAACATAAATTACACACCCCATAACAACAATTAAATACAACATTCACGGCCAAAAATGATCATACCAATCCAGATTGATATTTAGATTATGGAGCAACATCACATCTCACTAATGACATCAACAATCTCACTCTTAGTGAACCAAGACCGTATAACGACACATACAATATACTCATTGGGTATGGAAGCACTATGCCCATAGCACATACCGGAGCTAGGATTTTACCAACACCCAACAATAAGCTTCACTTATCTCAAATACTCCATATACCTACTCTCTCTCATAATCTACTTTCCATATACCACCTCACCAAAGACAATAACATTTCCATTATCTTTGATGCTCAAGGTTTCACCATGAAGGACATCAAGACAAACAAAACTTTGCTTCAGGGTCCTAGTCATAAAGGACTCTATCCCATCCCAGCCCACACTAAAATTTGCTAAGAAAAAGTTTTGTCAGCACAAAATAACCACCAAGCTGCTATTCTTTGGCATAACAGACTTGGTCATCCCCACACCAAAACCATGACTATCATCTCCAACACAAATAAACAACTCAACATACCACATTCCATACCATATGATATGCCTGTAAAGAAGCTAAAAGTCACAAACTACAGTTTCATATTTCTAGATCTAGATCTAGAACACCATTAGAAATCATTCATTTTGATGTAAGGGGTCCAGCCCCAGTCACTTCAAAATAAGGATTATGATATTATGTAATCTTCATATATGACAAATCTCGGTTTGTATGAACATTTCCTATGTTTTGCAAATATGAAGTTCCTTCTATATTCATTACTTTCCACAACATGATTGAAAAATAGCTCCATATAAAATAAAACAGTTTCGGCCAGCTGGAGGAACAAAATACACAAACAAAATGTTACAGAACCACTTGAGAAACCATGGAGTTCTCCAACAAATCTCATGCCCATACACTCCAGAACATAATGATATTGCTGAAAGAAAGCATAGACATCTTATTGAAACAACAAGAATTTTGTTAAAAATAGCCTTTGTACCATATTTCCACTGGCCATATGCAGTTCTCACTGCATCTTATCTCATAAACAGACTCCCAACTCATACAAACCATAACAAATCTCTACTACAGTTACTATACAAAAAGAACCCTGATTACTCCCACATAAAAATGTTTGGTTGTGATTGTTTTCCTTAGATTTCCCCATAATAAAGACATAAGCTTGCCCTAAGAGCCAATCTATCCATTTTTCTGGGATACTCTACCTCTCATAAAAGATACAAATGTCTTAACAAAAAAAAAATCAAATTACCATTTCCCGACATGTTGTCTTCGATGAAACAACATTCCCATTCAATGATATCAAATCAACCTCACCACGACTTACATCCACAACTAACAATCCCTTTCTTTTTACACCCACTACTCAATTACAACCCACTGTAATTAACCAACATCCCAACACATCACAGAACAACGACTCCACTACCAGCCAAAATCCTGACCCACCATAGAACATCAATCCTAATACCAGTATTATGGTGGACGACAACACACAACACCAACACATACATTCAAACCACTTTACCCCTATACCAACCATACCAACCCATCCAATAATAATAAGACTCAAGACAGGATCTTTAAAACCCAAAACAATTTTCAAGCTTTTACACCAGAATTCTCAGCTTATAAAGAATAAAACCCTTGAACCTCATACATATCAAGAAGCATCAAAGCATGATCACTGGAAACAAGCCATGTACACAAAAGTTTATGCATTATATAAATAAGAAATGTGGACATTGATTCCACCCCCAACAAAACTCCCATTCTCGGTTGCAAATGGACATACAAAGCCAAATTATACTAAGCTGGATTAATTGCACGATATAAGGCTAGATTGGTAGCTCAAGGTAGCAGGCAACAATACGGTATCAATTATCTGGAGGCATTCAGCCTAGTAGCTAAGTTCCCCACCATTCGTGTGCTTCTCACAATTACATTAAACAAAAATTGGGAAATTCAACAACTAGACGTAACAAATGCATTTTTAACGGGAAATTAACATTTGTCATCTACATGAAACAACCACAATGATATGAAGACAAAGAACAACCATAATATGTTTAGATAATGGTTCACGACCTTTTCAACATTTCTACAACAAATCGGATTCAACCCGAGCAAAGCCGACCCTTCAGTACTTACTCTATCTCAAGAAGACTCTCAGGTTTATTTACTTACATACGTAGACGACACTGATAACAGTTAATAACAACTCTCTCATTTCACGCATCATATTGCAACTGCACAATAAGTTTTCAATGAAACATCTTGGCACAGTTAACAACTTCCTTGGCATAAACATCATGAAACACAACAACTCATTATTTTTATCACAAACTAAATATGATAAGTCTATTCTCAATACAGCAGGGCTTAATCTCTGTAAACCACTATCCAACCATTCATGCACAAAACCACTGTCAAACATAAATCCAGATCCTATTCTCACTGACCATTACACATGCCGACAACTCATTGGCTCATTAAAATACCTCACAATAACCAGACCATATATTGTATACCATGTAAATCCACTCTGTCAACACATGCACGACCCAAAATCATATCATGCATGTCACGACCCGGCCCGGTGAGCTCGTGTAGGCGAGGCGGGAACAGAGGTCAGATGGTAAACTAAACTATCAACTCTCTAAATCAATCTCCAAAATATTTGAATGAGCTACTAAAACATTAAAATTTAAAACACATAAACATAACTTCAAGTATAACCATAAAATTACTTTTTCTCAAACGCTCCTCTTCTACGGTATACATTGTCATCCCTTCTACTCATTTTTGATTAACTTAAGCTTACCTAAAAAAAGTTAAAAACTAACATTAAGTCGAAGCTCAGAAAGTAAAACATAATTATAAACTATAGTAATCAAGGCAAACTACATAATATGCTAGATGTCACATTTTTTATGAACATAACATAAAATAATTTTCTAAAAACATGCAATTAAACATATCATATCATAAAACCATTCTTTTATTTTCATTTCCATATTCATATCAATATACTTAGCTTTCTCATTTTGTATATATTGCAATCATCACAGGAGCCACCGTCTAGTACCATAAAGGTACTGCATTACCATTTCCTTTTTCATATCCTTTACCATTTTAACGTGCATGAGTACAGCATCCCCAGCTAGTACCATAAGGGGGTGAGCTCCATCTATTCAGCATGCACATATAAGCATTCAATATAACATTCATATCATCTCATTTCATATTATTTCATATAACATATAAACCTTATCATATGATACCATAAAATATAACATATAATTTGCATGATCATTCATTTAATAAGAGTAAAGAATCATGATTGGCCTATCAAATCATATAATTTGAAAGAAACAAAAGATATTAATGTAATTAAAGAACCATCCATACTTACAGAAAATTAGGAATTTTATTTCTCTTTGCTAATCCTCCTTCCTTCGAGGCCACCATGATTATTACCTATAAGAATTAATTTCTCAACTTAAAATCTACAAAATAATTTAAAACAAAATCTTCTCTTTCTAAACTATTCTAGGTTCTCTCTTACCCTCACTCTCTCTCTCTCTCTCTCTCTCTCTCTCTCTCTCTCTCTCTCTCTCTCTCTCTCTCTCATTTAAAACTTGAAGCATTCATATATTCTAAAAATTTATTATTTCATATAATTATATATTTTAACCAAAATAACCCTTTACCCTAAACCTAAATTAATTTAAAATAAGTTCTATTTTTGGATTTAAATTAAGCTAAAATTATAAAAATTAGTATTTTGAGAAAAATCTCAAAATTTCATCATTAGAATACTCCTACAACCATTAGAAATAAACATTGTTAAAAGATTTCATAAAAATCAATATTTTGGGGAAAACCCTAATTTTCTAACTCCACATTTTGAAGAAAAAAGTCTCATTCCCATGCATAAAATTATCTCCTAATCATTCTCTAACAATCAACATTAAAATTCTTAAAGAAAATCCAAATTTTCTCAAACTCTAGAAATCTTTTCTTGAGAAAAACCTGTGGAAAAACATGAGAAATGACTCATAAGAACTCACCTTAGCCTTCTCTACAATTTCCCCTCAAGAACTTCGCTAGAAAATTACCCTACTGCCAGTGCCGAAACACTCCGCCACTCCCTTCCGTGCGCCTCTTCCTCTCATTTTCGTTCAGTTCGGCCAAATAGATGAGCGAGGAGGGAATGGATCGTGACAATGCATACCTCCTCAAAAGATTACTCAGGTACATCAAAGGAACAATCGACTATGGCATCCCCTTTTTTTTTGGGACAACTACGACTCCAGTCATACTCTGATGCGGACTAGGCGAGTGACACAGAAACAAGAAAATCAACGATTGGATACTGCTCTTTCTTAGGCTACACACTTGTCTCATGGAGTGTTAAAAAGCGACATACCATAGCAAAATCATCCATAGAAGTAGAATACAGGGCTTTAGCCACGGCTATCACAAATATCATTTGGCTACAACAGCTGCTACAAGATTTCAATATACCTACATAACAGCCGACGATTCTTCATTGTGACAACAGTTTTACCATATCGCTAGCCAACAATTTGGTATTTCATGCCAGAACAAAACACATAAAGATAGACCATCACTTTATTCGACCTCAAATACATTCAAACATCATTCAAATTCAACAGATCAACACTCAAGAATAAATTACAGATATCCTCATGAAATAGCTATCCACATCAAGATTTTAGCTTCTTCGTGCCAAGCTAAGAGTTTCTCGGAAACCCTAAGCTTGAGGGGGAATGAAAAGAATAGAAGAAATCAGTCGAAGTTTATATAGCAAAATAAAATCAAAGCCAATCAATTATCAAGATCGCAGCCATCCAGACTGATCAAAGCTAGACACTTGTATAGATCGTAGCCATCCAGATTGCAGCCGGACTGATCATATCATTCCACGTGTACAAATCAATAGCCAAGTATTTACAGCTGTCAAGATTAATGTCAGCCACATGATTAGTATAGGAAAATTATAAATACATGTACATATGACATTGAAAATTTAAGAAAGAGTTTTCCTCTCCACTTATCTTCTTTATTCATTTCTCATTTTCTTTAACACACCTATATGGCGATGAGGAAAAAGAAAATAACATAATAATTTTGTTATATATATATATATATATAATAAGTATGATTTTATTAATTCAATTATATCTTATAATATTTTTAATTGGAATTAATAATATTCAATTATATAAATTAGATGCAAATAAATTAATCTTAATAATTAATATTAATATGAATATATTAGCTTTTTTAACTTTGCTTATCTTTTATTGATATACTTAGAATTAATAAACAAATTTTAAATTAAAATTATATTTGACAATTTAATAATTTACATTCTCTTATAGGCAAATTATTGAAGTTAATAGACATTGTGATTTATATGAAGATAAATATTCTATTCATTCAAGAAACTAAGTGAGTTTCATAGAAGATTAAAGAGATTGATAATTTAGGATTTAAATAATGGTATTTAGGTAGGAGTCATATTAAAAATGATATAGGTGTGATCATAGATAAGAATTTTAAGGATAATATTATATAAATTTATAAAATTGGAGATAAAATTATAACTTTAAAATTTATTAATATTATAAATATTTATACTCCTCAAATAGGTTTGGATATGATACATAACTAAATTTTAGAAAATAACTTAGAAGAATTAATACAAAATATATATATATATATTAAAAATAAATTTTATTTGAGGAGATTTAAATTGACATATTGGTAGAGAGATAGAAGATTTTAAAAATATTCATGATGACTATGAGTTCAGAGAAACTAATAAAGGTAATAAAATCATATTAAATATTTCTTTAGCTTATAATTTTATAATTACTAACACCTTATTTAAGAAAAGAAAGAATCTCATCACTTATAAGAATGAATATAATAAAACTTAGTTTGATTTTTTTTATAGAAAAATAGATTGTCTAGATTACAAAGATTGTAAATTTATTTGGAGTGAAAGTTTATAAACCCAACATCACTTATTAATTTTAAACTTTAAGATGAAAGGAAATAATATAATAAACAAAATAAAATCTTATCCTAGATTTAGATGGGGCATTTAAAGAATACTAACAAAGATATTTAAGAGTAAGATGAAATATCTTAATATTTTGACTATACATGAGAAAGATAATATTTTGTGAAAAAATAGCTAATGATATTAAAATATTGCAAAGAATATGCTTCAAGTATCAAAGGAGAAAGCTCGCAAAAGTAAAAATAGTTGATGGTGAAATCAATGTGCAAAAAAGATAAAAAGTAAAAAAGTTTTGTAAAAAAAATCAATTTAGATGTACAAATTAAAAAAAAAAGATATAAAAAATGTAAGGAATCTAAGAAAATAATATGTGATACAAAGAGTTTTAACATTTATTTATTTATATAATAAATTGGGTATTAAGGAGGGTAAAAGTTGTATGTATAAGTTAGCCAATGAAAGAGATAGGAGAAATAAGGATTTAGTTTACGAGTAGTGCTAGGAGAAATAAGGATTTAGTTTACGAGTAGTGCATTAATGATGAAAATAAAAAGTATCTTTATTATAATAGGGTATTTTATGAAAGTGGATGAAATATTTGATAAGTTTTTTAATGACAATTGTGAGAATACGATTGCTTTAGTGACCTTAGAAATCTAAATGAAAATATAGATTTTTATTTTTATCAGCATATTAGTAAAGCTAAAGTTAGAAAGGCTTTAAAAAAAGTAAAGTATGAAAACATTGTTGGACCTAATGATATTCTAATTGAGGTGTGGAAATGCTTACAAGATTAAAGGAATTTCTTAGTTTTAAAATTTTTTTAATATTGTTTTGATGAATAAAAATATATGAGATGTATGGAGGAGTGTGTATATTCTTTTTTTTAAGGAACAAAGGTGAAACACAAGAATGTGTGAATTATAGAGGAATTAAGTTAATGTGTCATACTTTGAAACTATATGAGAAAATTATTGAGCATAGGTTAGAACATGATACTAATGTTTCTCAAAATCAATTTGGATTCATGTTGGGTAGTTCCACTATCGAAGCTATACATTTATTGAGAGCTTTGATGGAGAAGTTTAGAGAGAATAAGAATGATCTAAATATGATATTTAATGATATAGAGAAAGCTTATGATAAAGTTCCAAGAGAAGTGCTATGAAGAGCTCTAGAAAAAAAGGGATTAAGATTTTGGAAGGTCAATGCCAACACAGCTTACTGTTAATACTTTACTGTTGAAATTGAATTGATTTTAGAATCTTTTCAACCAAGAGATACTAAGACTTTCAATTAATGGTTTTAGGTTACATGAAAAAGAAGCTAATGAAATGTAGATTTATGTAAATAAATAATTAGTTAATTTTTATTTAAATTAATAAAATCAGCGAAGTAACTAATTAATTATCAATGAATTAGAAATCTTCTTTCCACTAAACATGCTCAATATAACCATGAGATACTAGCCAATAATCAAAATTTAATTGATTGACATTTACAAACAAAAATAATAGGATTTGAATGAATAAACAAGTGTTTCTTGTGAACAATCAGAAGACAAACTTCTTTTACCAAAATCAATAAATATCTAAATAAAAAATTATGATATCTTGCACAAGATTAATGCAAAATCAGAAATTAGTCATCAAAGACAAAGAACACAAGAATATAAGTGGTTCGACACGTTTGTGTCTGCACCTACGGTGAGAAAAAGGGCTTAAACTTTTATTAAAATGTACAACCAATTTAAAAAACCTAATAAGGACTGAATCTAGGTAAATATTTTAAAAGAATATAAAAATTCCTTAAAGAAATGAGAGTAGAAAGATATCACTTGATCAAAATTTTTTCAAAACAAAGAAGATGACGTTCTTAGATCTACGTCATTATTTTATCATGTTTCTTTCCTGAAATAACTGACAAAAATTGAAGCCCTAGCTTCAATTGTACAATCGAAATCACCCTAAAGAACTTTCAAAGCTAAAGGAGGAATGTATACCTCTTCCCCTCTCGATTTAATTGGCAATCACAAGGTAAGGATGAGTCTAGCTTTTGCTCCCTTGCCCTTCTCCTTCTCTTTCACTTGGTTTACCTCTCACAGGAGCCACTTGATCCACTGCTTCATTCGCCTCTCACAAAAATAAGAAATTATTCGGTGCAGAATCTGGACGTTGCTGTGTTTGAATGCTAATAAAATTATGACCCGTGGGTAGCTTATATGGCAATTGCCGACGTGCATTGCCCTCGTGGAATGCCGGCGTGACTTCAACATGCAAACCCTGACCATCCTCATATGAAATCCAAATACAATTCAAATTAGGGTTGTTGTTTCTTTTTTGAGATTTTAGTCGTGAAGCTCCGCATTATATAAAGTTTAGCAAAAATTTTCAGGTAACCTGAGAAAGTAAGAAAGAGCATAAAAAATGCTGATGAAAATAAAGATTGATCAGGAGGAGGACATTTCTTTTTATGACTAGATGATTTTCTCAAAGAATGCGGGGGCCGAAAATAAGTATAAAGATGTTGAGGAATCAGAATAATTAAAAGAAGTACATCCAAAGGAAAAGATAAATTTAGAAAATATAGGCTTCAACTTATC
The DNA here is from genome assembly GCA_022539455.1 of Dendrobium nobile. NCBI lineage: Eukaryota > Viridiplantae > Streptophyta > Magnoliopsida > Asparagales > Orchidaceae > Dendrobium > Dendrobium nobile. Next base: position 22,663,462 of record CM039723.1, read on the forward strand.
GATAAAGTTCAAATCCCTCTAAGTTCTCTTTGAAGAATTCATATTTGTCCACATTTCTTTACAGCATGGCAGCAATTATGTATATTTTAAAAATTAGTTCATATTTTCCTTCATTTGTATGTGTGCTTAATGAGTTCTTTGTGCATAATTTATGCAGACTTCGTGCTTATTTACTGTGTATTTTATGCTTATTTAATGCTTAATTTGTGCATATTTATTGTGTATTTTGTGCATATGTACTGTGTACTTTATACATATTTGTTGTATATTTTATGCAATTTTGTGTGTATTTATTGCATATTTTGTGCATATTTGACACATATTTTGTGCATATTTACTACATATTTGGTGAATATTTTGTGTATATCGAATGTGTACTATATGCATATTTATTTCATATTTTGTGCTTATTTTTTGAGAAATTTGTACTTTTTCTCTTCATATTTTTTACTTATTTACTAACTATATTTTTCTTATTTATTACTTATATATCAGGATATTTATCAGAATGAGAAAGATGCATATGAGGCTTACTATAATCATGCTCATAATATTGGTTTTAGTGCTTGTAAGGATCATCATAATTACTGGCCAAATTCCAGGAAAATTAAATCCAAGGATTTTGTTTGTTCAAAAGCTGGTTTCAAGAAGATGTCTGGTCTTAATTTCTAATTTAAATATAAAAAATTAGACACAACATAATAGGCTGTCCATCAATGATTAGGTTTACAGTGGATGAAGCTAGATATTGGAAGATAAAAAAATTTATTGAAAACAACAATCATGATTTGTTTGGGCCAAAAGACCAGCATCTTATTAGATCATATAGGAATGTGTGTGATGTTAAAGCATCAGTTCTTAAATCAATGACAGAAGCCAGGATAAGAACTCTTAATGCATATACCTATCTTGTTGATGAAGTTGGAGGTGTTTAGAATGTTGGATTTTCTAAGAGAGTTGCATATATCTTTATTCAAAAAGAGAAAATAACAAATATTGAATTTGAGGACACTAATTCTTTGATTCAGTTATTTAAAGATTGTCAAGTTGATGATAATTTGTTCGCTTGGGATGTCTAAATTAATGAATTTGAAGATTGTTAAATTTTTTTTGGTTGATGGGATTGGTATGATATATTATGACTACTTTAGTGATGTGATAATTTTTTATACTAGTTATAGATCTAATAAGTATAATTTAATATGCATGCTATTTGTTGGGGTCAGTAATCCTTAGCAAAATATTTTACTTGGGGTGGCCTTCTTGTCCGAAGAGACGATTGAATCATTTATGTGGTTGTTTATAACTTTTGTACGACTAATGGGTGATAAACATCCAAAAATAATTTTTACCAATCAAGACCTGGTAATGGCAAGGCCTTAGAAGTTTCATTACCTCACACTCATCATAGACTGTGCCAATGGTATATTCGTAAAAAGGCGCCATCAAAAGTGTTTTGCTTCAATAGTAATAATAAAGTCAGAGGCCTCTTCCATAAGTTTTTGAATAAAGTTGACTCTGAGGATGAGTTTGAGAAAACATGGCTTGAAATGATCATAGAAGGGAATCTTCACAATCATGGTTGGTTGGTTGATCTTTATAAGATAAGGAATAAATATTAAATAGTCTACTGCATTCAATACAGATTATTTTAATATTGGCATTCTATCCACACAATGTAGAGAGTCTATCCACACAATGTAGAGAGTCTACTAAAAAAGTTTGTCATTGCATTTCTAAGTGCACAAGTTCTATAACTAATTATTTTTTGGATTTAGAGAAGGTTATGAAGAATTGGCATCAGAAAGAATATGATGAGAATTACAAATGCAGCCAGTGTGAAATAGAATCTATAATAAAAACAGTCCAATATTAAAACAGTTGCTCAATTTTATTCAAGGAAACTGTATTCATTTTCTGAAAAAGAATTTTACAGGGTGTGGGTGGAATGAGCATAGAGTTTGTGTCCTGTGATTCCTTAAAGATTTTTTTCTGTTGCACATAGAAAAGGGATCATTCGAATCCTTGGCTTATTAATTTTGATGCATAAGATGGAAGCATTAAATGCACATATAGGAAGTTCAAAATGATGGATTTATTCTGCTCAAATAATTCTGAAGCTAATAGTGGATTTATATTCAAAAATCATATCAGCAGGTTTGCATATAAAATTAGCACACGAGCGCAACTGAATGAGGAGGCTGAACAATACATGTTGGCTGCAATGATGGTTATGTCTGAAAATATCAATTTGATTCTTAATGGGAAGAAAAAAAAAACAACAAGTATTCATAAGTTGGCATTTTAAAAGTGAAAGATCCTCTTAAGCGTAGGCTGAAAAGCCATTGGGAAAAGAAGAAGCGGAAGAGTATGATTTAACTTAATGACTAATTTCTTTTCATTATAGGAATGTTTTGCTAAATATTGGCAAACTCTTGGCAAATGACTCGAGTTCACCAATCATTTACATGTCATTCAACTTAAAAATAAGCTACATCATATTTATATGCATAATAAGATTGTGCAGCAGTATCTATTTGAAATTAAGCTCAAGGTAGATGCTATCAATGCCATTGGCTGCCCGTTAAATCCATAATATATTATTATCTACACTCTCAATGGACTACTTGTTTCATATCAGTCCTTTAAAACAGCTATTTGTACAAATATTCAACCCCTTTCTTTGGATGATATTTATTTCTTATTATGCAGTGAAGAAACTAATATTGTAAACAAAGTAGCTCATGAACTTCATTCTATCCAGCTATCAGATTCTTCCATTGCTCTCCCTGTATCTTGTGGCATGGTAATTGCCCATATTTTGGTTGTAATCAAAGGGGTCGCATCTTTTCTCGGTCCCATACTTTCGGCTGACATACTTCCTCTCCTGTTAGAGGTGGATGCCCCCCCCCCCCCCCCACTATTCGCATTAAATATTAGATATGTGAAAAACCAAGCCACTTGGTTATCAAGTGCTGGCATCATACAAACCTTCATTATGACATCCCGTCCTCTTCAGCTCTTGCAGTTGAATCCATAAACTCACAGGCTCAGCCCACTAATTGGAGCAGTATTTCTTGTCTGGAAATCAAGGAACAGACTAGTTCATGGAGATTATGAAGATAAAAGTATTGGTATTGCAACTACTTCCATTAGCTTTACTTATGAGGTTCATTTTAGTTTTGGCTCGGGTATATGGGGTGGTAATAAGCCTTCTCAGCTATTTTTGGATTGTTGGCACCCTCATCCTCCATATCGGATCAAAGTAAATGTTGATGCATCATTATCAAGTTCAATTTTAGTTGGTATTGGCAATGTGTTCTGGGATTATAAAGGGAGATTATTGCATGCTTTTGGTTTTAACTGTATTAATTGCAATATATCTTAGTTGGAACTTTATGCCATATCTTCATTGGGATGATTTATAAAAGATTGGATTGTTCAAGTTAAAGGAATTATCATTGAAGGAGATAAAGTAAACGCGATCAGATTTCTTCAAGATTGTTTAAAGAATAAGGAGGCGGGATTTGAATTGTGAATATTGGGAGGAGCTATCATTTTTGAATGACTTCAAGAAAGTGGTTTTTAATTTTTTAATAATGGATTGTAATAAGTTAGCAGATTGGTGTGCTAACTTTGCTATTAATAATGTTTTTTGCTAGGATGATTTGGATAGTAGTAGTATTCCTCATTCCTTTATTAATTTGTTAAAGGAGGAATATGATGGTATTGCTTTTCTTTACTAGTTTGTATTAGGTTTTTTAATGTGATTTGTACTCTTAAAAAAAAAACCTCCAGATAGTTCTTCTAGTTCCTCTATCGCAACTCCTTCATCTCCACCTTACAGACTACATCCCATGGTCATTCGTAAATAAATAAGATATCCTAAACCTAAACAAATTCCCAATCTACAACATCAGTTTTCCATGGTTAGTGACTTGAATTACCATTCTGCTGCATTTAAACATAAGTACTGGCGTGATGTTATGTCTACTGAGTTTCATGCTCTCCAATTCAAAGGCGCATGGATTTGCGCGCTTTCCTTTGATCAAAATATATTAGGTTATAAATGTCTCTACAAAATAAAGTTTTTTTTATGGTTTGGTTGATCAAGGTTGCAATCAACAAAATGGAATTGTATTTACACAAACCTTTAGTCCGGTTGCAAAAAATACCTACCATTCGTCTATTTATAACCGCAGCAGTTCATTATAAATAGCCTATTACCCAACTTGATGTTTCTAATGTGTTCCTCCATGGTGACTTATATGAAATTGTGTAAATGTAATAGCCGCAAGGATTTAAAGACTCTCATCATCCTACATATGTTTGTAAGCTCCATAAGGTGATCTATGGTCTTAAGAGTCGCCTCATCTGTGGTTTTCTAAACTTACATCTCATTTGCAAACACTTGGTTTTAGTCACAGTGTAGCCAATCTCTCATTGCTAGTTTACAATCACAATTCAACACTTATCTATTTAATTGTATATGTAGATGAAATCCTTTTATCAAGAAACAACGATTCATCTACTAGTGCCCTTCTAAACTATCTTAAATAACACTTTCAGATCCAAATCCTTGGGGATCTATTTCAGTTTTTGGAAATTTAGGCATTGTCTGTAGAAACTAGTCTTCACCTCAATGAATCAAAATATGCTGCATACCTTATTCACCGAGCAGTCTTAGATAACTATAAGCTGGTTGTTACTCCTTTTCCTCTCAAAGTATCCATGGATATAATTGCTCTTTCCTTATTTGACAAACCTAAATTGTTTTGGTATTTGGTTGGTTCATTGCAGTACTTAACCATCACTTAGCTTGATATTTCATTTGCTATAAATAAATTGTGTAAATCCATGCATAAGCCATTGTTGCATCAGTTCCAATCACTTAAACATTATCTTCGATACATTAAAGGGACTTTAGAATTCAGTTTACCTATCAACTCTACATCATTTAGCTTGCATGCCTAAATTGATTCTGATTTGGTTGGCGATCCACTTGACCAATAGTTTACAATAGGTTATGTTTATTTTTTGGCAATACACACATTTTGTGGTGTGTTAAAAAACAGCTAACAGTTGCTCGTTCTTTAACCGAAGCCGAATACCAAGCTTTAGCCACTCTTGCCTCATTAGTACATAGCAATTTTGTTGAGGATAAGACAGTCTATAAGCAGTATAACTAACATTAAAAAGTTCTCCCATGGTAGCAAAATTGGATCTTTTACTAGATAAAGTTTTTAGTTTTCTAGCATGCATTATTTGAATCGATTGTAATGATTTTATTTTGAATCCCCCATTTCAATAAAATTTCAAAAATAACCTAAAAATTTCAGTCACACTGTGAGGAAGATCTAAACCATTAAAACTAATAACCTTAAATTGCATCTTCCAATCAAAACTAATGCTATGCACTATAATGCTTTGTTTGAGATAGCTTACTTACCGCTTTCTAAAACAACTTTCTAACATAAAAATTTCTTTCTAGAAAACTGCTTTAGAAAGCGATAAAAAAGCTATCCTAAACAAAGCCTACGACACACTTAACAAACTGTTTAATTGAGGCTTCGTTTAGGGCGACTATTTTACTGATTCTTAAAGTAGCTTTCTAGTACAAAAATTTTAGAAAGCTATTTTAAGAAGCAATAAGAAAGTCATCCCAAACTAAGCCTAAATGTCCATCAAACACTAGTCAGATAAACTTTTCCCACCAATTTCAAATTATTTTAAAGATTTTCTTTTTCAAGTTTATATACTTTCATGCACTCTTCTTTGTTACCAATTCTAAAAATTTTATAGTAACTTGGATTCACTGATTTAATCAAATTGTTGAACCATAAATGTTCAACTATCATGATGAGACACTTATGAATTGTAATAATCTTAATAGTTCTTTTTTTTATTGTACTATGGTCATAAATAGATAAAACACAAAAGAGGAACCAGCTTAGTCTCTTCAATGTCCTAAAAATATAATAAAATATTCACAAAAAAATATAATCAATACATTGTAAAAAATATAGTAAGACGCAACAAATGATTGGAAAAATAGCATAACATATTCACAAAAAAACCTCACTTTGATTCTCAATGCTTAAAATATTCTAAAACATAATGTATAAATGCAAGAAATTATGCACACCCTGATAGCAAATAAAATACAATGTATTTTATTTCTTTTCATTCTTAAATGTTTTAAATAGAACCACCATACATCCCTTGAAGAAAAAAGTTATAATATACAACCACTCTTTTCCTTATCAAGGTCTCAATGGTTATTCATAGCCTCATAAACAGTGATTTTGTGTTCATATTTCATTCACAAATCAGTAGGAAGAAGAAAAATACTTAGACCAAATAGATCAAATAAAGGCATAAAGAAATTTAGTTTAGAAATTTTATAAAGAATTTATAGGTATAAAGAGATCAAAATGCTCTAAGGGAAAAATGATAGATAATTCATAGGGCTTAATGTGGTAAAAGATGAGAAAACTAGGAATTTCTCGCAATCACACCGTCAATCCCTCAGCACCTTACAAGCTTCGTCGACTCTTTGTATTTGAGAAATTAAGGAGAGCTAGGGCTTGACTTCTAGCTTTCTGCTCATAGCTTGAATTATTTGATTCAAGAAATTCTCAATTTGATCTTAAATTTAAACCAATTTTTTTTCGATTTAAGATCTTTAAGCTAAAATTCTAAGCTCCAATTATCTTAGTTTAGTACTCTTACAGTGACTAAGTTAGGCCATCAATTCTCCTCTAAGTGAGAATCAAAATTATATTCCAATAAGAAGGAGAGTTCCTTTAGTGAGTTCACTAAGAATGAATTCTTAATAAATTTTTATGAGAACCCTAACTCATTGTAAATTCCCCATAACAAGTAGGATTGTTCTCTAGGATTAAGTGTGATATATGAGATCTACAAGATTTGAAGTCCCTTCAAGTTCAATTTCTATGATATAAGTTTTGATTAAGTCTTATTGGTCTTAGAGACTTTTCGAAACTTTATCTTGGGTGAGTAGCAACAATGGACAACTCAAGGCTTCACGTGTTTTCTAAACTTGGTGAGTTACTTAGGTTTAGAGTTAGTGATGTGTAGAACCAGGAACACTCTTACTAATCAACTCATTATAGGATTAAATTACATTTAGTGATAAGATTTTTGATCGATGGTTAAGTCTAGTTATAAATGTCTAATAAAGTGACAGTTGTAGTGTAACATCTTTAGCTATGGTGCGCTGAACTTTAATAAACTTGATATGGTAAGCCATGTCTATTTTCATGTTATATGTGAATATCTCTGCATGCTCAAGAATGCATTGTTTCTATTCTAAAGCATGTCTCAAGGGTTCATGTTTGAAAAATATGGATTTTGATAATTTTTCTTAGGAGCATCGTGATGCTGGGGTTGGTTATGAGCCCTCTATCTTTCAAGTATTTAATTAGAATGTTGTGGTGTTGAGTGGTATAGCACTGCAACACTAGTTCATATCTGGGGCGCGCACTATAGTGGTGTGCTCTTTATTTGGTTGGGTTTTTGAAGGGAGAACTACAATGCTAATAAAAAACTTTAGTCTCCCTTGAAACTTCTCTTGCTAGCCCATGGAGCATCGCTATGCCTCACCATCTAATAGAAAAATACCTAGTGGTACTTTCCTCTCATGAGAACACTTCATATCGTCAAAAATATTCTCCATGCTCCTTAACCAATCCTTAGCTGCGCTGGGCTCAACAACAAACTCAAACCTTAGAGACTTCATTCTTAGAAACATATGTAGATGTCTAGCTGTATAATTAGATTGAACAACAAGAACTCTACTATAAGTTTCACCAATCATATGGGCTATCAGACTAGCAAAATAAGAAATTGTATCAAAACTCGTTGTCATAGCAGGACTATGCATAGATGTTGCTTGATTGACACTCTACCCATCTGTCATATCTGGGTCTAGTGGATTAATATCATATAGAATATACAATTAAACATACATGGACATGAAAATATTATACTATAGAACTACTAAAAACATCTATAGTGCTAAAAATAAACTCATCCTTAAAATCTATTTTATTTCATCATCAATATATATATATATACACACACAAGCACACACACACACACACACACACACACACTATAATACATGACTATAGACAATAAAATACTAAAAAGAATATAAAAAAAATTAGTCATGACTGTACAAAAATCAAAACAAAAAATATATATATAACCTCAGGTCAAATCCTGAACAGTTACTCAACCGAAGCCTTCCCCTTCCCAAAATTTGAAAATATGAAGTAAAATATCTATGAGCTACCAAAGCTCAGCAAGCTATATTTCAACTCAGCTATAATATCAAATTATTGTATTTATAAATATTCACTAAGTATTAAAAATGAAACTGAGTATAGAAATAAATGCAGTTATCAAAATTTTAGGCAACATATATTCCTCCTAAAAAACAGAGTCTGATAACACTTACCCTTATGCCTCTAAAGTAGATAGAATTTAATAACTCCGAACAACATACAGAGTTCAACAACTCTGAGTAACAGACAAAATTTCACAACTCTCAGTAATACGCAAAATTTAATAACTCTAAAATAGAATGCGTATATATTACCTGAACAAAACTTTCTCCACCCCTTTCAAATCTCCACAGAATCTTCCATCTCACTAGTTAGACATATATTTTAATGTATTATATTAATTCATCCATAAATCAATATATTTCAAAAATTACCAAAATAGCCTAACAGTAGGCAATAGAAAACCCTACTACATAAAAATATACACTTTTAATACATAACAAAATTACTAGAGATCATGAAAAATACTATTTTAAGATTTTAATTGCACTACAAAAGTTTTTTAGAGTATGGATTATTTTTTATTTGATAAAAAACTATAAAAATTCTAAAACCCCTAGTTTAAAATATTTAGAAAATATTTGAAGTGTTTAAATCTAAATCTATATAATGTATAAAAAGTTACGTGATAAAAACTTTACGAGTGCAAAGTTATCCCCATTTTTCATTAACAAAAATAGAAATTTAATCAAATAACTCTATTAAAAGTTTCGTACTTTAAAAAATTGAGATGGACATAGTGTGACTTGCCTCAAGACAAATAAACATTTCAATTGGGTCGACTGATGAAAATGGCTCTAGAGTCTCTAAAACCAAACTTTTCTTTCTCTCCTCTATTTTTCTCTAGAAATGAGATTTTATAAAAGCTATTATAGTTTTAGATTTTTATTTTTTGTTTAATAAAACATTCATAGGATGTATTTGTCATTATGTTAATTATTCAATGTTTTGCCTACAATTTTTTTATAACTTAAAATTCAGGGATATATAAATTATAAAATAATATTCATAAATTAGCTAAGCATACATAAAATGTCCTAGTGAAATTTAGTTGCAAAATGAACTCCTAATAATATTTTAAAAAACCCCACTTATACTGATATATCTCAATTTATTAAGAAATTATTGCAATATTATCTAAACTAGGAAAATTTTGTATAATTAAAACACAATACAATCTATATTATGGTGAAGAGGGTTTGTTATTTGGACTTATAATGACCCATTATTTATTTGGGGTAGAAATTGGAAAAAGGTTTTTAAAAGTTTAATCTTCATTGGAGAATTTGAAATTAACTTTGAGTTTTAATTCTAAAATTGAACATCCCATCAGAAAGGTTATACCACCTCGAGAGGTAGGAATAAGATTTCAAAATGGGGTCCAAAATTTAGAATTGCATATCCCATCTTGAATATCGTAACCAAATTTAGGAAAAAGCCGCATATGTTCCAATATGGCCAAAGTGTAGATCGATCGAATATATGTTTATGATAATCTAGATGAATTATCGCTAGTCCCATATTCAAAATTTTGTCGACAAATGATATATCTTCTCAAAGGAAGAAAATATCATCCATTATCAATTGTTTAAACATAACAATAACAATCATCTTTGATTTTGATTTACCCAAAGAGACTAATTAAATTTTGAAAATTAATTTTTTAAAAATTGATGTTGGTTATAAATCTCCTATAAGTGCAAGCCCTTATAGTTAATTACATCATAGGAAACTAAAGTCTCCTACAAATACTTTTGATTAAAATAATGGCAAAAATTCTATTTCAAGGCTTTTTGTGAGTGATATCAAAGGAGGTGAATTTGGAGTTTCAATAGTGATTAGATTAAATTTTTTGCACTTTTTTCTTGAGTCAATATAGAAGGGGTAGAACACCCTTTAAGATTCTGAAACAATTTAGAAGTTTCCTAACCTAATCTAATTATTGAGCTTTAAATTTTGGATTGGGAAAATCTTTAATTTAAGTTGAATAATTTATTAAAAATTTGGGATTATATTCTTGGAGGTTGGGATCTTATGATTCAGAATTTGCCCTGGATCTTAAAGTTAAGTTGGTCACTAGACCACAGTAGCCCAAACCTAACTAATGTTGTGCAAAAGTTTGACTTACCCTAGCCTAGATTGGGGAGCCAGCTAACCACCTAGTTGATTACAACCCATGAGTCCGATCATTTTTATAAAAGAGTGGTAGGGATATTATTTAAAGTTTTTTAAGAATTGGGACCGATGTCTAGAACAAATCCTAATTGGTCACTTAACTTATGTAGGGTGAAAATGCTTAAATTAAATGTAAGTAAAATTTTAGACTCTCTTAATTAGTTTTTAATGCAATGCATGTTGATCGACTTGATTCAACGCATGAAATATAAATGAAGAAATTTTAAAAAGGCATGAAAATTATTTTTTCCTAGAGATTACATAACATCCTCTTGATAGATCTGCACCCTCAAAGGTCAGATGGTATGCTATAACCCATAGAAGGGGAGGTGCCTAATAAGGAGGAGATAGTAAAAGTATGATTATGCTAACTCCCAATGGTCTTATACTTACTTCTTAGATCATTAGAGTTTCTATGTTATCTTAAAAGTTTTAATTAAATTTGAGTAGAAATAGTTTTAACGTATCCTTGCGAAGCTTCATGTATCCAGGCTAAAATAAAAGATGACATGCAAAATGCTAAAAAACATTAAGAAAAGAAGGCAATCCTACATGCAAGTAGATTAAATCAAACACATCAATATATCAAATTAATTAAATAAATGTTCATAGATAAATTGTCTGTTTATTATAACCTAGAATTTATATAAACTAAAAGTGGTCGGGTACCAATAACCATAAGCTCGGATTCTAATCCTAGGATTGACGCAAGTTGACTTTGAGTTGGATACTCTTTTTCTTCAACTCTTCGAGCTCCTTAGATTCATTGTATTTGGATACCCAAATGGAAAAGAAAACCCTTACCCTGAAGGGGAGGTTATTCTTTTCACTTTGGGTAGTGAAATGATCCAAATTTGGACTTCCAATTAAAAAGGACCCTCCCCTGAGGGATGTCCTTTCCTCTTTGGAATCCAAATTTGGATCTATATTTCCTGACTCAAATGTCTAACTTTCACAACTCTTAACTTTTAACAAATTACATCAATATTAAAAATGAAAAAAATCTAGACTCTCTTGTAGGGTTATCCTAAGTATTTAAAATCAAATCAATTCGAAGCAGTTTATATATTTGCATAAAATAAAATAAAATGAATCACACTAGCCCACACTCTTATTTATTTGGGGTCTAAGAAAAAGAAGCACCAATAGTATTTATATTTATTATTAATTTAACGCCCATTTTATTTCCCTGCATGAACTTGCAAAAAATCCTGTGAGTAACTAGATCGGTCATAGCCTAAGGGTAATCTACCTCTTATCACATCAATTCACATATTGTAATTAACATAAATAAGTACTCACATCAATCAATTTTCAATCATAGCATGAAATAAAAACTTAGAAAACTCAGCACATAGCAGTAAAAAGTAAATACATACCTAGTCTAGACTAGAGTTGTTGCCCTATCAAATCATCAAAATTGTGTGCAAAAGGCTTTGTTTTTGGGGTAGATCCTAAGCTGGGAAATTTGTTGAAGTAATCTAAGAACTCCTAATTTGGTTAAGTGGATTGAGAGATATTAATTTTTGAAGTTTCCCTCAATTTCCTGTGATATTAAATCCAAATTTAAATAGTAAGCTGGTGATTTACATGCAGGCACAATCTATTTGGTTAGCCAATCATTGCAGTTGAATGTATAAATGCAGGATTAAATATAGCCGTCAGATCATATATTGAACTATTGTAATCAAATACACTCTAGAATCATAGGATATAATTCAAACCATTGACTGAAATCAATGGCTAAGAATATGTCTTCAACCTCCCGCACAAACCCAAAGTCGTAGATGTTCTCTGGCATGATCCGAGAGATCCCGTCATCGAACTCCTTCAAAATTTCACAAGAAGGATCAAGATGGTGAACACTTTGAGTCAAGATTCTCAATGTATATAAAGCCCCAATGAATGAATTTTCTATTAACAAGCTTTAGAGAGAGATGGCTAACACTTCTCCTTCAGACGTCTTGGCTAGAGGATTACTGGAGGTAAGAATTCGAGCAGAGAGCAGAGCGTTTTTGCCAGACCTCGCTCGAGATGATGGTTGTGAATGACTGGGAAGCTGAGGAATGTTAAGGCATTAGTCAAGCGGCTTTGGGGATTATTTTTTAAAAACTTGGTTGCGAATGGGGACATCTGGGTGAGGGTGCCCTTTTTAAGTGACCTTCGCGATCATGGCCGATTGGGATTGACAGGGCTAACCACTAGATGGTTACCAAGTGGAGGGGGCAGCTCCTCTGAGGCTCATGAGCTCGACGCTAATGAGCTCAGGCTCTAGAAGGCCTTTGGACAAAGCTCAAGATGGAGGGGACCACCGGAGATCCATTCTCATTCACCTTGGCCACTAGCTGCCACAGATCAGGTCGAGTTGAGTTGGAAAACAGGATGGAGGTGTGGCTAGCTCAATTGAAGGGCCAATTGGCCAATAAGTAGCCCAACTTGATGGGTATGCTTGGGTTGACTCAAATTTGTACAATTTTAGTCAGCTCGGGTGCAACCTAGGTCGAGTTGGGTTATAAGATTAACGAGGAAGATGCATTGCGTCAAAGGGCACATAATGCAAGTATCAATTGGGCTTGATATCATCTGTGGTGAGAAATGGCTAGGGTCAATATGGTTTTGACCACTTTGGGATAGCCTAGAGGTTGACCCAAGTCAACCTAAGGCTGGGGCTAACTAGGGTAGGTGTGTTGAACCTAAAGCCACCTAATGGAGGTATATGTTTAGCTTGGTGAGGCCTAGGTTGGGAAATGGCTCAACCCATGGTGGTTTTGGCCACTTTGGATTATCTTAATTCCTAACCCAAGTTGAGCCAAGGGCTGGGTCAACTAGGGAAGGTATGTTGGGTCAAGGGGGACCCAATGCCATCATTGGTTTGATCCAGTTTTGCTTAGGGTGGAATTTGGCTAAAGGGAAACCTCTCTTTGGGCACTTGGGTCAAGCCAAATGGCTAACCCAAATGGGCCCAAGTCTTGGGTGCTCAAAATGGGCCTCCTAGGAACCTAATGGGTGACCCATGGGTTTGGGTAGGTTTGGCAAGGTCTTGATCAAAGGGTTGGGTTAAAGGTATATGTGTATTTGGTAAAACTTGGTTGATTTGGTCAACCTAGTTGATCTAAGGACAATGGTTTGGTTCATTGAGTTCAAGTTTATCAAATGAATTCAATGGAAGTGGTCCTAAGTCAAGGGGAGCTCATTTGGTTGGAAATCAGTGTTTAAATCCTTGAGGGACACTTTGGTTAACCATGGTTTACTTGATCAACTAGGTAAAACCATAGAATGATTTTGGGTCTAATGTGTTCCTAATAATAATTAGGATTCATTGGGATAGGTTTTGAAGGTTGATAGGGTTGAAGTATGTTGGGTTATAGGGAAAAGACCAAAAACTCCTTTAAAGGGTATTTTGGTCAATTTGACCCTTGATATATACTGGGTCAAATTGGGTCAAACAAAGTGTAAATTAATGATCAACAAGTCATGTAAAATGCCATGTATGTGGTTAGAATGTTTGGAAAGAGTTTCAAATTTGAATTCCACTAAATGACAAGTCCAGTGGCATAGACCATAAATATTTGAAGGTTTTACAGCCATTGGAAATCAATCTCATTTTTGGGTGGTAGAGATCTTGGAATGAGCTCAAATTTGATGGGTTTACTTTGGAGATATATCTAAAAAATATAAAATTAATAGACCCTAAATAAAAGGTACTCAAAAATCATCCAAAGAAGCATTTCAGGACCTAGGTCCTTAACCCAAAAAATTGATTTGGAATCTTGAATTTAGATTAGATTTCGGATTTGAGTGGTTGGGTTTGAATTATCCACATCAATGAAAATCAAATGAATAATTGGAATTAACTAGATATGATTTGAAGGTTTATCAAAAGTTGGTTGAAGGCTGGACTGGAGCTTAGAAGTATTAAAATTGAATTGAAGGTTGGATTGGAAGATGTACTAGGATTTGAGTAAGAGTAAGATTGGGATTTGATTGGGACCTATATGATTGACAAGTGGGCACCTACCAATCATTGGTCACCAAAAGAAAACCCAGGGTTGTCCTAGTGACCTCATATAGAAATGAGTTCAATACTCATGAAATAGGGGAGGAGGATTATAGTCCTGCACGCCTGGGCGAACATTAAGATCAGGAGGACCGTAGTCAGCGGGCGACGAATGTCAGAAAGATTGTAGTTGGCGGGCGACGTAAGTCAGGACAATCGTAGTCGGGTGGCGACGGAGGTCGAAAGGACTGTAATTGGTGGGCGACGTAAGTCAGAAGGACTGTAGTGGCGGGCAACGGAGGTCGTAAAGACTATAGTCGGCGGGCGACGCAAGTCAGGAGGACCGTAGTAGGCGGACGATGGAGGTCGGAAAGACTGTAGTCGACGGGAGACATAAGTCAGAACTGTAGTCGGTTGGCGTCGGAGTTTGGAAGGATTGTAGTCGGTGGATGACGTAAGTTAGAAGGACCGTAGTCGGCTGGCGATGGAGGTCAGAAGGACTATTGTCTGATGATGAAAGTCAAAAGAACGATGTCAGGTAGAAGTCCAACAATGGAAAGAAATCCATCTTCGGATAGACGTCCAGCGAAAGTCGATAACCGGTAGAAGTCCGGCATTGGGTAGAAACTTGGCGATGAGTGAAGCTCCGACGTCGTGTAGAAGTCCGACGTCTGTTGGTGGCCGAGGAGAACTTCGGTATCACTTGGGCGGATTTTCGGTGTCAGGTGGGAACTCTTTCATTAATTGGACATAATTTTAGTGTCCCGTGGAAGTCAGGCAGAATTCTGGCATCATTCGGAGTTCGGGCGGAACTCCGGCGGTGGTCGAGGAGTATCTTCCCTCCTATTCTTCTCTTCTCCTCTTCTTCTTATTGCTTCGATCCCCCTTTCAAGAGAAATGAGGCGTCTATTTATAGATTTCTGGAGTGGCATGGCTTGTAAATAGGTGAGAGATCAAGAGTAAATGGGGAGTGGTTGGATGGACGGCTGATATTGAATCCCTTGATTGTGGACCGTTTATCAGGCATTTGAAGGACTTAATGACTTTGTAATTCAACAATCTTGGGCTCGTTGGATTTGCCTCGTCGAGCCGCTCAATTTGACTATAAGCTCATCAAGTTCGAAGACCGTTTGGTAACTCAAATTGTGGTACGAACTTTACAACAGCACTTCAGGTCCTTGATTTGGACTCATTTTGGCTCGGATTGAGTCAAATTTGGTGACATTGGGTTCGTATTTCTGAGACGCTCAGTTCAACTATAAGTTTGCTGAAATCGGAGTTCAGATGATCCCAGATTTAATTTTTGAAGTTTCCAACTTGATTTTTGCCTCGAGATTTGTGCCCGATCAAGATACTTTTATGATGATGTATCATAATTAAATATTATATATATATATATATATATATATATATATATATATATATATATATTATTACATATATATTTATATATGAAATAATTTCTCATGTGTGGGGGTCTCTTTCTCTACCATAAGCTTATGCGTACAAACCCTTTCTAACTTCCAATAATCGCAATCTATCACACATTGATGCGTCATTCAAAAATAAAAATTTTAAATTTTGGTAAACGAATTAGGTGAAGATTGCTCTAATTTTATATAAGATGAATATATTCATTTTAAATTTCAAGTTGCTATGAAATGCAATGAAGATATTTTAGTAATTATGATGTTAAAATATTTTTATTAAATATAAATGGCATATAATTATAATTATAATATATGTTTTAATTTTGATATTAAAATATTAAATGAAAAAAATAAAATTATTTTACCAATTTTAAATGTAAAATAAAAATTAAGAATATTCATATAAAATGCAAATAAAATAAAATATTGAAATATTAAAATATAATTGTTATGATTTTTCAAATCACGTGCTTTGAAATTTCTTGTCGTCAATTATGCCTTGAGTTTTTATTTACAAACATTTGTGTATAAAACATTAGGCGGATAAGCGGCACTTTCCCAAAAAAAACACAGGCCTTCAAAGCCAATCGCCTGCGTCGGCGATCCCGTGACCAAACTCACCATCTTACGCCGCAATGCCGTCTAAGTCTCAGCCAATCTCCGGCGAACACTGTCCCCCTCGCGTTCTCCTCATCCCTAGCGCAGGCATGGGCCACCTCGTTCCCTTCGTCCGGCTCGCTGCCGCCCTCTCTGCTCGCCGCATCGCTGTCTCCCTCCTCGCCGCACCCCACCATTTCCGAGGCCGAATCCCTTCTCATTTCCTCCCTTCCCCCTTCTCTCGTCATCGACTTTCCCCTCGCTCCTCTCGACCCCTCACTCTTCCCACCCTCCTCCGACCCCTTTCTCCTCCGCATGGAGGCCCTTAGCCGTTCCGCGCATCTCCTTCCGCCTCTCATCTCCGCCTCCGCGCCAGTCTCTTCCCTCATCATCGACATCTCCATCGCCTCCAACTTCCTCCACGTGGCCGCCGCCGTCAACATCCCATGCTTCGTTCTCTTCACTTCGTCTGCGGCTATGCTAACTCTCTGCTCTGTTTTTCCATCCTACTCTCTCTCCTCCGGCGACATCAACATCGCCGGCGTCATCAAAATACCTTCTTTCACCTTTCCCCAGCCCCTCCACGACCCCAACCATTTCTTCAAGACACAATTCGTTGAGAACGGCAAGGCGCTTACTCTAGCAAGCGGAATTCTAGTCAATACATTTTCCGCCTTGGAGCCCAAGGTGCTCGCCGCGCTCAATTCCGGAGAGGTCATCCCCGGCCTTCCGCCAGTGATCCCTGTAGGTCCTTTGCCTCCTGCAAGAAATCAACCATCTTGGCCATCGCCGGCGATGCGGTGGCTCGACGAGCAGCCGGACAGGTCGGTAATTTATGTCAGCTTCGGTAGTCGTACGGCGATGTCGAAGGAGCAGATTAGGGAACTGGGAGCTGGGCTGGAGATGAGCGGATACCGGTTTTTCTGGGTGATGAAGAGCAAGATGGTGGATAGAGAAGAGAAAGGGGAGATTGAGGAATTGGTTGGAGAAGGATATGTGAAGAGAGTGGAAGGAAGGGGAGTGGTTGTGATGGACTGGGTGGAGCAGGAGGTGGTTCTTGCTCATCGGGCGGTGATCGGATTCTTGAGCCATTGCGGGTGGAATTCGATGATGGAGGCGTCAGCGGCGGGGGTGAGGGTGCTGGCCTGGCCGAGGGGGGGAGATCAGAGGGTTAATGCGGCGGTTGTGGCGGCGAGTGGCCTCGGTATTTGGCCGGAGGAGTGGGTCTGGGAAGGGGAGGAGGGAGTGGTTGTGGCGGAGGAGATTGCGAAGAAGGTGACGGAGCTGATGGTGGATAATGGGGTGGCGGAGAGGGTGGCGAAGCTGGCTAAGGAAGCGGCGGCCGCGGTGGCGGAGGGCGGGAGTTTGGGGAATGGGTTAGCGCTGTTTCGTAGGAAAGTTATCATATGAGAAAAAGCGTTTTGCCATATATGGATTATTAATAGGGTGGCAATTTACGATGTAAGCGTAATTTAAATAAAATAAATAGATATTATTAAGTGAATTTTACGATAAATTTTGACTATTTTTTTTTTTTTTTTTTTTAACAATTGATCGGGCTTTTGGTCGCTCGGTTTTGCAGAAGCTAAAATAATATATTTTGGGAAATTAAAGTAAAATTAAATTGAAATCAATATTACTAACATAGGACATAATGAAATTTTAACATGGCAATAGAGCTATAACGCATAAATTTTTTTATGTGGTTATTTTGTATTTATATCTTTATGTAATCATAAATCATTATGAAAAAATTTCTTTCAAATCCATTTTTTAATTTTAATATTTGAAAATTTTATCCGCAATTTTTATTTTCATAAAAAGCAAGGTTTTAAAAATCGGACTGAAAAGTCTTATTAGGTTCATCAGTAAACCGGTCATAAGGCCTCTCTAGCCTCGATCCCGGTTGCTTTGAACGGACCCTGGCTAGAAGTGCCAATTCAACCGATAAACATATCACAGTTTCTTTGAATTGATCGGTTCAATTGCCTGATTATATAAATAATTAAAGAAATTAATTTATTACATTAAAGATTAAATATTAAATAATATTCATAATTTAATAAGTTAATTTAACTTTAAAATAATTATTTTTTAATAAATATGAAATTACTATAATAATTATTCGCCCAAAAAGCACCTATGAAGCATCTTCCTATCACTTCATCATTTCATGTGATTTCTTAATACTTGTAAACAAATTTTTTAATAGGAAGAGAAGGCTCCCATGTGAGACTAAATAGATGAGTTGAGATTATGAACCTCACAAAATATATATTAAATTTTTTAATTAATTTTTTAATTAATTTTTAATAATATGAATAAAATTTATTTTTTTGTTAATAATAATAAATTATTTTTTAAATGCTATAAAAATAATCTTGATCTAGTTATTCATGATAAATTATTTAATATAAATAATTTATCAAATATAAATTTAAAATAGAAATTTGATATATAACCTATAGATGTAAATTATATCTAAGCATATAATAATAATAATTTATATTAAATTTATAAGTTTATATATGAATTAAATTTATATTAAATGTGAATTAAATTTAAAAATTGAATGTATTTAGTTTAAAATTATACAAACTATTGTTTATGTATGATTTTTTTAATCACAAATTTATATTATTACATGATTATTATATCATTATTATTTCATTTAGATTATATTTAAATTATTTAAATATTTACGACACCATCTGATTCAATCCTAGTCGAACCATTGAATCTTGAACCTCTCATTCTTCTAATTCAATATTTGGTCTGGTTTTCACAACCTTGATAAAATATATGTCATGTTATCTAATATTTAATCTAATTTATAAATCATATACAAATTATATCTAGAATATTAAGGGCAATAGAATAAGAGAGTTTAACATTTTAATTTTGAATGAATATTAGCTAGAAAATGTTGCAAAAGGCACTCAAATTTTTATTTAGAAAAATTGGAAAGGGGAAAAAAAACATAAGACATGACCTAACTAAAATTATTTCATTAGTCTATGCCATATGATACAAATGAAGCCCTTCTCCAATTCATATTAGGAGAAGACATTTATATAATATATTAAATATGAACTATGAAGAATGAATTCTATGATAAAAGTTAAATGAGTTTAATGGCATTAGAGTTACTTTTAAAAGATATTTAAGTCTTTATCACTTTTCTTTGAAAACTAAAGAACATTAGACAAGGAAATTTACTATAAATTTTGATTTAGATGTCGAGAGATATAATTGGTGTTTTGGCGACAAGCATTAGCCTTATATGAGATGATGTGCATATATGCTATCGATGACACTGAGCGATGACATTGAAGGACATTAGCGTTTATATTGATAGCATAAATCAACTTTAGAAGAAGTGTTGAATGAAGTCCGTAGGCATCCTTATAATTTTATAATGATGATATCAACCTTATAGAAGAAGGCATATATCTATAATATATATGGGCAATGATGAACAACTAAGTCGAAAAGGATCAATGTTGGTGTCAATAGTTTCGACTTTATAGAAGATAACAATAAGGCTTCGTTTGGAAGGACTGTTTTACTGCTTCTTAAACACCTTGCTTGGATATGT